>JAYKKI010000103.1:1952500-3344375 GCA_039881145.1 Druceiella hillmani
AATATAATTAACTTTAAAAATCGAGCTACGCATACTACAGTTCGTATATATGTGGTCTATATTTAGTTTTTCCGTGTTGTATGCCTTTATAGGCGAAAACTATATCTTTGAATTTTTAATAATTTCATTTATCCCAGTTCATGACCCTAAAATAAATAATGATTAGTCTCTTAGTGTTGGGTACTTCTTAAACAATGAAAAAGTCGATCGTCTGTGCACTAATATTAACATGAATCATTGTATTGCACTAAATTCACTGTAAATATTGTATTTGGCAACTATAACAATATTATACAATATTATATACTATATATAACATGTTAATACAATATTATATACTATATGTAACATGTTTTAAAAAATAAATCGCTAAATCGATACGATAAACAAAGAAACAGGTAGAACTATGAAAACCATAGGGGGTATATATTTTACCTTCAATTTTTATTTTCGTCGCTACAGCTACATACGAAAGTATCATAATCCATTGGATTTTTTTAATTAACTCTAATTTAGAGAATGAATGCTTTTATTTATAATTTTTTAGTTACCACTAAGGAAATATGAAAAATTATCACTATGAAAATATGAAAACCATAAATGAATTGGTACTTATTTTACGTTCAATTTTTATTTTTATCGGTAAAGTTACACATTAAAATAATATCTAATACACGCCAAGTTAGAGAACGAATGCTTTTTATGTATTATTTTCTAGTTAACATGATTAAATTATACAGAAGCTTTTCGAATATAATTAGAATATGGCACATCCGGTTTAACTAATAAAATTTATTGGAAAGTAATTTATGAGATGTTGACAGGAAATATATTTTAGAGTCCACGTCACAATTCTTGCATTTAATAACCTGTAAATGAAAAGTTTTATTAAAGTTCACTCCAAAATGACAAGCACAAATTCTTGGTTACAACATATATATGACGTCTTTTGTTTCAATTAATGGCAGATATATACGAATAAATAAGTGTAATTTATTGTAAAGTTTCATGATGTGTATTATATTTGTAAGTTGTGATGATATAAACGGATAGTATGATACATTGAGATCAGTAATATAAACGAAAGTAACATAAATAAACATAGTTTTAAGGATGAACATGACTTGACCGAAGTAAATTTGTGGATATATCATTTGTATGTAGGGTGAATTGCTAAAGATATTGATATATAATTCCAAATTATCTCTATTTTTGCCAAAGTGAATTAATATTATTTGCTATTAATCAAGTGCCAGATTTATTATGTACCCGCACAGATAATAACTTTAATGTAAATTGTGTATAAATTTTTTTGCAATTAAGTCATTCTGTTGAGGGTTCCTTTTTAAAGTGGAATCATTTATTAAGCGAAATTCTAAAGCTCGAACGCAGAATTAGATTCCATTTTACGAGGCACCACAAAATCACTAACGTCACAGTGAAAGCTCCATTACGAAACAAATAACTGAACCGACGCTCCGAACTTTTATCTCCCTATTTCAGTAGAAAGTTTATTCGTTCACTGCGAGGCCTGGAATTTGAGGTGATGAAGGAGAAATTTAAATTTTTAAACGGTTCATGAAATGTTGATTTTGTGTGGATATGGTAGTCCGTTCTAAAGGAGCAGGTGAAAATATATTGGATGTTTTTAACTGCGCATTTCAGCATTTAATATTTTTTTTAAATAAATATTTTTTTGAGGCAAGAAATAAATTTGCCGTTGCGAGCATGAAAAATGGAAATGAATGAAAATGTATGATATTATGAGCTTTAATTGGAAAACTTGAGGTGATGATTACTGTTTTTCAATAATAAAATCTAAAATAATTTAAAATCATACGTTTTGATAACAGAGCTAAAATAAGGTTAGATTTATAACAGAAAACTAAGATTTAATTTTGAAAAAAATTACTTTTATTAATACGAAGATGGCTAACGTCAGTTTTGCATGATAATTTATTGACTTAAGTATCAAAAATTAGGTTTTCAATACGTAGATATTTATTTATAAGTTGATGTTTTTGAAAAGATTTGCAAATTAAAATTAATATCAATAATTTATAATAAACAATGTGTGAAGTTTTGTAGAGAAGATTTTGTTATATAGGTTATTAAGTCTTCAAGGTATCTGATAATATGGATAAGGATGAGGAATTCCCTTTTCAAATAAAGCATCTGTTGACCTGGATATCTCGAATAAATTCGTTTATATCACATGCAAGTAATTGTAGACAAAACTAGACTCGACTGGTATATATATATACATATATATATATATATATATATATATATATATATATATATATATATATATATATATATATATATATAACGATTACAGATATATCGTGAATCTTTTTTGAAAATGAATCTGTTTTGTTTATTTAGAGTGAATAAGGAATTTCTTGCGGGTATTAGACGTTATTACAGAAAATAATATTTTAAAAAATCTTTATAACTAATAGGCTTAATTATCGATACTGGGCTCAAATTTCTGAACGTACTAATACGTAAATTATGCTTTTGAATCGTTGGCACTGTCTTATTTTTTTGGTCTTGTACCTAGTAAGATATCAGTTTTATATTTATTTACATATATAATTGTCATAAGTTACTCAAAATTGTGTCGAATATTTTTTTTGTGAGTTTCTATTAAGGGTGACCATTAATAGAAAACCAGTAAAAATGAAAATCTACAAGGTTCAAACTGGTCATTACTTTAAATATCTAAAATGATTCATTTTGATATTATGGAATGATTATTATGAAAATTAATCGTAAGGTTGATGTTAATTATATATTATTTCCCTAAACCGTAAACCGGAAATATTTAAACGGATATTTTATGCTAGGTACTTAAGATAAGTAATATAACAGTAATTTTTTTTTGGGTTTTTTTGTAGAACTTTTTATTGTCAATAGTTTTTACATCCTGCAGTATTTACATTTTTCTCTACTAAGAAAATTAATGCAGTGTGCACAAAAAATACGTTTGGATGATAGTCTTTCAACTTGATTTGCTTTCCTGTTTTTCCTCCTTATTCTGCTCTTCTTCTTCTCTGACAAAGCTCTGAACAGCCTATATAATTTTGCTATGCACCATGCAACGTTGCTATGCACCATACAGCAGCTTTATTTCAGATATTTCAATACTTTTTTAACCCACGAAAGGTCATATAAAGTCAAAAAATTCCGCCAGCGTGCAGCATAATATAAAAATAAACTCGCGCTAAAATTTTATTTCATTTCATTTCTCTGATAACATTTGAATGTGGTTTTCCCAGCCAAACTTTTCATTTTTAATTTTGTGGTATGAAAAATGTATTTCAATATTTGTTGACAACGGACGGATCTTATATACCTACTCAAATATAATGAGTATATATATTTGTGAGATACACGAGAAAATCTTGAGTCATCAAGGGTTTATTATCAATTCTTGCAAGGAGCCACTATTCCACAGATTAGTGTTATTTTAGTAAACGTATGCTCTAGTTTAATGGTTGCAGCATAATTTTTAAGACAAAAACAAGAATTTAGTAACAGGAATGACAACACAAGAAACAGATACATAATTGTTTTGTTTCTTAGAAACATATAGAAAAAAACTAATTTTCTCATTTGTTGCCTAAATGTGTTACAATATTCTCATAGTTTTTTCTAAATTTGATTCTACAAATTATGTAGTTCGGATATCGAGGTGCTGAATGTACAAAATATTTCGATAATTCCTCAAGTTAAATATGGTCCTACGATCCGAGCTCGATACGGCCAATCCGACCGATACGAACAAGCATCCATTGTTATTGAGAGAGTTGTCAAGTTTTTTATTTTATTTCAATGATTCGGGTCGATATAAAAATTTGTGCATTGCGAATATCGTATTTTTATATTTTTTCCTAACTTATCGTTCTATTCATCGTTATTTACTTATACGGTATGTTACTTAAATTTTTATTAATAGGTGAACAATAAGAGTAACAATGAAACAACTAAATTTTGCATGTCAGTAGTTTTTAAGACATTTGAGGCTTTTCTACTTATTAGGAACCAATTTAAATATTGAAGACTTAGTGTACTTTTTTGAGCCCTACCAATAATTCTTTTGTGAAATATCGATTAAAAAAAATTCTGATAATTTTAGCAAAATTATTGAAAAGCAAATCTTTTGAGCATATGATCTATATTTCGATGAGATGTCGGTATATAATTACAGTTTGACCAATATATTTGCATGCATAAAATTGTAGACAGAGGATTATTATTTTGTGTCATTTGAGTAAATAGTTTAAAATATTATTACGTTTACAAACATCAGATTTCTAAATAGTATTTTTATGTTGAAATTTTATCCTTTTGTGAAAAACAAATAATATTTATCAGTTCTGACCTTACACATTGCGTACTTTTTCGAAAATCGACTTTCACACTCTCACCCTAAGTAAATATGTATTTTACGAGTATATCAAAACTGTTTAATATAACCGTAATTTTTTTTTTAATTATGCTGTTTGCCGAAGTTAGCTAATAAAACTTTAAAATATTATTGTGTTTATTCGAATTTAGTTTTCTTTTAGATTTTAGAAATAAAAATGTCACATAATTTTTATTTTCAGCACCTAGTAAACAGGTATTTCAAAGATGTTAGATATTTGTCAAGAATCGTCTCCAAATTATTTTAGGAAAATTGTGTTCATATTATAACAAATTTGATATGAGTAGATATGTCATCAGTGATTGTTTATTCGACATATCGACAAGTATGTCCATTTGATCTGGAGTAGGACGAAGGTTACCGTTGCTCGAAGGTCAACAAAACATAGCTTTTTAATGTGGTTGCCAGTAGTAATTTCTTCAATTTGATCTTTTGAATATTTAACTAATTATTTCGATGATTAAAAATAAGTTTAAAAGTGAAAAGTAGAAAATTGGTTTTAAAGAAAGCAGTAAGCACAAGTGTTAATTTATCATAGGCTCACTAAGGTACAGTTTTGACTTGTAGGTTTTTAACAATGAAAGTGTAGCGTATCACATCATACCTTCAAAGACCGCGACCGTCAGATTGGCGGTGTACAATCGCTAGATATTAATGTCATCAAACTTATTGTTTATGAATTAAACGAATTTATTCATTTTATTTCCTGTGATTTTATATATTCATTGAGTACATAGAACCACATTTACCACAAAAAAATGTTTTGTAGACCTGTTTTACGCAGTTTTCATAAAGGAATTTTTAGCAAACCGTAAAACTTTCACAAGTGTGTGGTTTTAAATTTCAAATTAATTTGACATTGACTTATTTTCTTTACTCTAGAAGGCTGCTCTTAGAAGAGTTGATGGGCAGCTGAATAATTTTTATTACATTTGTGCTGTGCTCGAAGTTGCTTCACGAGTTAAAAAATGTAACTTTGGCGAGAAATATTTACACCTGAATCTTTCCAGTAAATAATCCGTCAATTTATGACGGCTAACTCTAGAATATGGTAGCAGACTTAGACTGATCATTTTTAAGTTCCAGCCCTTACGGTGTGTTTTCGAGCCATTTGTTTCAATACGTCCACGTCTATTTAAATTTCGTTATAAAACTTAACAGCTTCAGGAAACTTCTTTGAATTAGTAGCGATATTAAACTTTTATTGTGCTATACTCAAGATAATGACATTTTTTTCAGTTTTACCCTCATAAACAGTTAGGGTTGCATTGGTTTCTGATTTCAAGGTAAACATTTCATATATTTGTGTACGTATATTTCTACAAATTGTTGGTACTTTTCGTCCTGCTCATCTCATTTTTCCAATTATTTTCTAGAGATATATTTCTATTTTAATTCCTTAGCTTTTTTAGCAGAGATATGAAAAAAATGTCCGTCGTAATGTGCCGACCTTTTTTGAAGTTAGGTGGTATTAATTTCATTAAGAAATGTTCTGGTAATGAAATATTACTAAGGCCCTCGCCATCTTTCTTAAATAAGGAAAGCCTCCCCATGTATATTTGCTCTCAATATCCACCAAAACCAAAACTTTAACCAAATTTATCAAGTGTAGATGGAAACAAGTGCTCGTCAACAGCTATATTTTTCCAGAGTGTAACACAGGTGACCCTTTCCGATTAATTTATTCTATATATCAAGAATCATTGCAAACTTCTCAGTATATAAACACGTATAATGCGTGATTTTTAATTTAAATAGTAAATATTTCATTATTTCTTTGAATTTATTTATTTTCGAAAATAACTGAGGGTCTCCACTCTTGTGACTAAAAAAAATCCAAGTAGCTCGAGTTGTAGGCTCTCCACATGCATAATATACGCATCTAACTCAATCAACAAAATATTCCAAGTATACAATTTTTCACGAGCTTTCGTTTCTGTGCAGGACGCCAAGAGGAAACCGTTTTTTTTTTGTTTTCTACATACTATTTAGCATATGTTGTAGAACCTGATACTTCATTCAGTACATTGTGCCGACTTCGACGGTCTGCTCCACCACCACTACGAATACACGTTCATTCAGTGTCGTCACTAGCTACTTGTCTCATATCTACTTCCGACAGTAACTATTTTCTATCCAGCCTTTTACCACGGGACATACGTGCAGAATGCTGTTCTCTTCAGCCTTGCCCAGGTTTGATGACACGAGTTCTTCGTATACCAGTTTTCCCGTGCAAATTCCTGCTCTGTATTTCAATGTCTACATTACTTGAAGTTGGAATGTCCATTTCAGAATTCTAAGACCTAGAACTTTCCGACTCTGGCTGAAAAACCTCGGTTTCATAAACGTCTGCCGATACATTACTGTTACTTTTCTCACTTGGCGTATTTAGTCGTCAGCTTGAACACATTATAATATATATAGTAGACAAACCACTTCAAAGAATCATCTCTATATGAGAATTATTTATAAGCTGGAGTTAATACCAACAAACCCAAAATATAAACAAAGATTACGAAAAGAGAGTAGAAACAAAACAATTATGCATGATACTCAGAGATATTTGATATGCCGTCAAACTGAAGGACGGTCTTAGTAGGTACGACTAAACATCAACGTCTTGCATACCGAAAATTATTTATTTATTTTTATTAACTTGGAACTTATATAATCATAAGTTAGCAAAAGTTATAACATATATAAAAAAAATTAAACATAGGTAAAAAGTAATAACAACCAAAATCATGTTACCGTCAAATTAACAGCGCTTACCATTGGTTTTAAAGGTATAAATAGTTCGTTATAATATTTATTACCAAAAGAACGTCGCTGAAAAAAAGGGAATTTATTATATAAAATATAAAGAAATCCGTATAAAAGACAATTGCATAATCACGTGGAAAGGAACCCGGTATTGGTTTCAATACACTCTATATACACGTAGAATCCATGAGATTATAAAATATATATACGTGTAAAGAAAATATACATATCCTGGAATAATATTTTTTAAATGAAAAAATACTAAGATCCAAATTTTATCAGAAAAATAAATAATTTTTAAAGAAAATATCCTAACTCTTTCCTTTCTTATTTACTAATAGAAGATAATGAAAAATATATAATTAAAAACATCGAAAGAGAGGCATGTTTTGCATTAACTGAAATAATCACAATTTCTTATCAATTTTTCTTTTCTCTAATTGATCAACTATCACAACAAAATCAAGTGTATAAAAATTAAA
Source organism: Druceiella hillmani (assembly GCA_039881145.1). Classification (NCBI taxonomy): domain Eukaryota; kingdom Metazoa; phylum Arthropoda; class Insecta; order Lepidoptera; family Hepialidae; genus Druceiella; species Druceiella hillmani. The sequence continues at coordinate 1,960,181 of JAYKKI010000103.1, forward strand.
CCATTATATAATAAAAGTTAATTCTTTATTAACAAAAGAATCAATTAAACCAGCAAAATTTTGATAATTTAATTTGTAGTATCTGATGGAAAGAAAAATTCACTCCTTGATTAAGTCAGCAAAGCAGTTTCTGAAAGAAGTAATGTGTATATTAAAAAGCTGATTCTATGAAATATATTTCCTAACGTGAAAATCTTGTTTCATAGTCCTAAACTCTCGAACTATATGTTAATAATAGAAAACGGAAATGCATATTTAAAAGATTTTCGGAGCATGATTTTAATTATTTCTTTATGGGAATTATTAAGCATGGAGTTCGTCCATAATTATGATTATAGTTTTTATGTTCCTGAAATCGCTAAGTGGTTCCTACCCAGGAATCACTTAGCGATTAATGCTTTTATTAAATTCATCGTTTATGATGACGACTAATAAATTAATTTAAATAATAAAAGACGGTCACGCGAACATAGGTACGAGTGAATATCGACGAGAAAATTGCTATTTTTCGTAGTATACTCTGGAAAATATAATTAAAATTATCCATGTAGTAGTTCTTCATACTAATAATTGTATAATTTATTAATCGCCTTTATTATGACAAGGGGTGCGTTGATTTACTTAGACAATATATCCTCCCCATATATCATAACACAGACACATTTTGGTTATAAGCATATTATAACTGAATTTTATGCGGTTACCAATAAGTGATTCTGTCCACATGAGTTCCCATTGAGCTCATAAATAAAATACGGCTGCGCAAATGTACGAATATGTCGTCGAGAGAATTTCGACGAGAAAATTTATTATCAGACTAAAAAATGTATAAATTGTTTGTTGTCTTCATTATGACGAGAAGTGGGTTATATAAATAATACTTTCCCCCTGTGTATCCAACAACAAATACAGTTGATTGTAGTTATATTACGACTGAATTTTATGTCGTTACCGACAAGTGGTCTGGTCCACATAATCGCTCACTTTGGCGTCACTTGAGTTACTTGCGAAGAACTTCTTGAAACGAGTGGCGAGATAAATCTTGATTGAATTCTGCTATGCATGAGGTTAGAATGTATTTTGATATATCTTTTACATAAATTAGCGTGCACGTTGCATTCTGTCCGATCGGAATATTACGTCACGACATGGCATGCGCATAATTGGCAATAATTTTTAATGAATTTATAAAGCAAATATTGCAACAATGTCTTAAAAAAGAATTCAAATCATGACTAGTTAGACCAGGGTCGATAATTTTTGAAACCAAACAAAATCGTAGTAGAATGAAACCTATTGGAAAATGTTGAGAATATTACAAAAATGAAAGGAAAAATAAATTACGGTCGATTCGAGGTCGGGAAGTGGGAGAGGGTGAGTTTTTAAGGGTTAAAATCGGTTTATCTCGATTTCCGGCAAAACTACAAGTCTTATGGAAAAAAGTTGAATAGCAAAGTTGTAGGTAATAAAAAGATCTACAACTTTTGTATTTACACTTTTTTCTCATAACCTCAAAATTCACATGAAAAACTCAAAAACCACGTTTTTGGTTTTTTATTTTTATCTTTTACAAAAATATTATTGTTTTCATGAAATTTGGTGAGAACTTACCTTTGTATATACCAAATACACAAGAATTTTTTGGATTTGAAAAATTAATTTTTTCTCCTTATTTTTATTCAATACCTAAAAAGCACCCTAATTTTCAATCGGAAATTCACGCGTCAAAATATTAGCATTTTTAAAAAAGTTGGTGGGCTTTTTATTCCTTGGAATCTCTACTTTCTGATAGTGTAATAAAAAATATACGTCACTGTGGAAAATATTTTCAAAAAATTAAAAAGACGAAAAAAACTCGAATCAAAAAATTATTTTTCTATCATTATGTACAAATTTGAGCTATTTATTAATATTAACGCTGTAATTACTCATTTAACGTATGATTCTAAGTTACATTGATGAACAAACAAATTTTCAATTTCTATTCTTCTTTCATTTCCTTGGCTCTTCTCAACTTTATCCTTTGCTCACATGTCACATATTTTGTATGAAATGTATTTTGATCTTGTTGCGTTTGGTAATAATATATTGGATTATGGGTTTATTCAATGAAACAAAGTATTCTCGATACAACAGACTCTTATTTCAAAATAAATGAAATACAATTAAAAATACTGTACGTACAAGAAAAACGAGTAAATTAACTGGTGCGTATATAGTGCTAGATGCTATTATTAAAAATGTACTAGTTAAATTTTGCTTTTACTCTAATACTCCAATTAAATGAAACTACGTGATTTAGTATTATTTCTACTTTCTTTAATTTATTTTTAGGTTTCGTTGTATTACAACATCTTCAGGTGGGATATTAGCAAAGAGAGAATCTAAAATCAGACTAAAATAGAACTAAAACTAAAATAGATCTTAAATCAGACTCTATTTAACAACCAAATAGTTTAACCAAACAAATCAAATACTAACCAAACAAAATCTGATTTCTTAAATAAACAAAAGTTTGAGTATGCAATGCTTTTGTGAAAATGTCAACTAATTGACTTTCACTTCACATATAATTAATTTTAATTAAACCCAACTCAACCTTTCCCCATATTAAGTTATACTTAAAATCTATACGTTTAATTCTTTTACAAAAAACAATTTGGTTAATCAATTTTATTGCTCTGTGATTATCAATATTTAATATAATAAAATCATAGCTTCTACCTAAATCTGATATAAGTCACTGTATCCCACTTCTCGTCAGTTGTGGACAGAGCAAAAGTCTTTTTTTTCTAACTGAGCCATGTGATCGGTCTTCCATTCATTATAAAAATATACGCTGTGGTAAATTTACGCGTATCTACATTACCTGCAAAATCTGAATCTGTTTATAAAAATTAACCACCACTTTATCAATACTTTCTACATCAAATTTACTATTTATTAGGTATATAATTATACGTTTAATAACATTTACATGTTGTTGACTTGCATTGTTTATAAATGAGCTTAATACATTTACAACCAATGAAACGTTACGCCTTGAAATGGAACTCAAAAACAGTAAGCAACTTCGGCTGTGGCTTCTCCGTAAGGAAAATTAACATTTTCATCAACCTTAATATCATAATAACAACATTAACGTCTGTTGGAATACTTGTAGTATTTGCATTAGTCATACAAAATGTATCAATAATTTGATGTACACAATTTTTAATATAATTAGCGTTAATTTTGTAGAAATTCATTATTGACAATTAAATGAAACTACGTGATGTAATTTTATTTCTACTTTCTTTAAGTTCTTTCCCACGACCTAGGTTTCGTTTTATTACAACATCTTCAGGTGGACTATTAGCAAAGATCTTTACTAATAGCCCACTTGAAGATGTAATACAACGAAACATAGGTCGTAGCAAAGAACTACAATACCACATCACGTAGTTTCATTTAATTATCGTATATAATGTTCTTGTTAAATACAGATACTATTATTTACCCTATCCATTTGGATGCTTACAAAATATTTTGGGTTTGATTCTTTTATTTTAAAAGTCTGTTTTTAAATTGTCAATAATTTCTTTCTGTCAATATAAATAATTATGAGTACCCTGGTCTGTACAAAATTTCGTTGATAAGTTGTTTGTTTGAGGACATTTGAAGGGCAATGTCCACATAAATAATTAAGAGTTCTCTAGTCCTTACAAAAATTACTACATAAGTACAACTATCTTCCTGGGATTGCACAAAACCACATTTATTAAAAAAATCACTGAACCTTTTATTGCAGCCCTAGATGTTTATTTCAAATCGTATAACAATTGGACTTCAATACATAATTATCTTTCATTACCATACCTTCAGATGTTTCTATGAATATGTCTTCTTCAAGCTACCCATTTAAAAAGTCTGTTGTTACATCAAACTGTTGTTTTTCTAAGTTATGTTTTGCATCAATAGAAAGAACAAGTTTGCTGATTAGATCTCTTAACTGCAGTCCAAGTATTATTTTCTTTGTGTGCATGTAATTCTTCTTTAATACATTTATACCATTATTTTCTGTGGATTATTCAGTGCATAACCATATTTTAGACGTAATGACAGCTCGACAAGGTTTACTTCAAAGTTTCTATTAAGTAGTGGCCTAAGTTTACAATCAGTGCTGGTAATTCTTCTAATTCTTGGGGCGGTTCATATATAGGGTCATGACTGTTACAACTCAACAAGCTGTCTTCATTCTCTGTTGATGAAATTTCGACCAAAGTATCCTTTACCTTAACTGCTTCACTCTGACTTATTATTTCTATTTCAAATTGTTTTTTTTCGTATTTATATCAGTGTTACTTATTTGTGCAATATTCTTTCTTGTCATTGGAAATTGATGTTCGTCAAATATGACATTTCATGATATCTTTATTTTCTTTGTATTTATATTACACATTGTATAGTTGTGTTATCGTAGCCAACTAGTATCATTTTCTCACTCTTAGCCAGTTTTGTCCTTAATTGATCCGGAATATGGACGTAACCAACGCTATCGAATACCTTTACATAGCCTCACTGAGATTTAATGCCATTCCATAATTCAAAAGGTGTTGTATTAGAAATCTGTGTGAAAAATATTTTATTTAATAGATATACCGCATAGTTCACAGCTTCTGCTCATAAAGCTAACTGCACATCTCGAGCATAAAATACTGAACTTGCACTCTCCACCATGGTTCTATTCCCCTTTCTGCACGTCCGTACTGTTCTGGTGTATTTGATGCGGTAAGCTCATGAAGTATTCTCTCTTTGTCGGTATGTAATATTCTGAGATTGTATATAAATATATGATTAACTAAAGCATTGATTTTCTTGAACACTTTCATTACATCTCTTTTGTTTTTAATCAAATATACGTGCCTGTAACTCGTAGCAGTATCTTTGAAAACTAATAAAATAATGAAATGTCTGTAGTCCTCTCCCAGATTTGTGTAACGGGGACTTACAATGTTTTCCTAATACACATGCCTCACAAACAAAATCACCTTGTCCATTGTCATTCACTTTCAAGTCTTCCGCAACAATGTTTGCATTCATGTTCTTAATTTGTTTGAAATTAATGTGTCTCAGTTTTTTATGCCATATTTTAATATCACTTTGATTATTTCTTACCAAGTTACAAGTATTTGGAACCACTGTTTTAATGTTCAAGTCATACAAATTGTTTTATTTAATTTTTGCACTATCTCATTGTCTTTATAAATTAATGCACTTATATTTTTCTCGACAATAGAGTAGAACGTTCGTATTCTCACCTCTCCTGGAAATAAGTTCCTTCTCAAACATGGAACATAAAACAAGCTATGCAGTTCGCTAGTCTCCCACTGTCCATTTAGATATATTTTTATTAATATTTTGCCAATGCCAGACACTTCCATAGATTGTTTATTTCTGAATGTTAATGACTTCTGGTTGCATTCCAACAGCTCCAAAAAGAAATCCTTTGTAAAAGTCATATATGCAGCATATGACTTTTACTTTTACATTTTCTTTTACATTTATTAGCATTTTCTTCCGCGTTGCATGCGTTTTTTTCTAAATAAAACGCTAATATATTTACGTTAACGTTCGTTTATACTTTTTTGTCCAGGTTTTGCTAAACTTGAATTTTGTTGTAGCACATTCTTTAGAACAATGGCCTCGTTTTCCACAATTATAGCATTCAAACCTATGTTTAGTTATTTTATTTTAATTTGTACTACTCCCATTCACCATTGGTTCATTTATTTCGGCTTTATCTTCCAACCTTTATTGGCAACAAGAAGTGCTGTTTCCTGTTTTTTTTCACGTGCATAATTTGTTTATTCATCCAACATGATGAGTAGTTAATTGATAATGGTTTGCTGCTTTGAGTCCACCGCCATCCACGCTTATTGTAGTGATCTATACTCGGGCGGCTATGTACCCAATATTTTTTTCTTTATGGGTATTTCACTAAAATTGTCACTACTTTCTTTTAGCTGTTTAGCCAATGTTTCAACTTTTGAAATGTGTTGAGCTACACTGTCGCTTGGTGATACGTTGCACTGATAAAACTTTTCGTGAGTCAACATTTCAGTTTTTCATATACAGATTCCAGTTTTATCATTATTTCCAAAGCACTATCGCAATTTATTATCAACTTAATTGTTTGAAGTCCATCGAAGAGGTTATAATAAACATTGGCATACCATAATTTTTCGACCATTTAGCACTGTATTTTTCTGATTTTGTCAGAAAACCAAAATTTTCTAAATTCATTGATCGCGTGGGATCCATTTTGAAGTTATTTATTTAAAGATTTTCAACAACAATTTTAACGTCTTCTTTACGGTTTTCTTCTATTATTTTATTTTCAGAGTATTCTGGGCCTATAACCTATAGGATTATGGGCACAGAGTACACTTAATCTTTTCAAGAATTTAATGAAACAAAGTATTCTGGATATAACACTTATTTAAAATAAATGAAACACAATTGAAAATACTATACGTGCAATAACAACGAGTTAACTAACGAGTACATAGTGCTGCCACCTAGTATTAAAAATATACAAATTTAATTACGCTTGTAATCTAATAGAAGATAAGAAATATTACATACAAACTTTGCTTGCATCTTGATAACATCAATGCATAAATATTTTTAGTTTATTGAGAATATTCTGTACTTTTGCACCAAGTTTATTAACTTTGTTTCATTGATTTAAATATATATTTTTTTGGCAAAGGCCTTTTGATTTTAGTTTTTAGAAACTTATAGTTAAAAGGAAAAAAATATTACAGTTGAAATATATTTCTCGCGTATTTCTCTGAATTTTGTTTGTAAATTTATTACTCTGTCAATAACACAATAGTTTTCACCTAACATAGCCATACATGTTTATAAATTATTCCACGCGAGATGTTACATTGAATGCAATGGGGCCCATTTTCCTTTTTTTACGCATAAATGTTATATACCTTAGTGTAATATATGTATGGACGAGGGAGTCTTTCAAAAGTTAGAATAAATTTTTCACGCGCAACACCTAAAACGGCAACATACATTAAATCTAAACATAAATCGGAGAATATAAATCACTTTTCACTTAAATTCAAATTCAATTATTTTTAATTTTAAATAGTATATTTTCCGTTAGTGATTTTCATCTGAATTTAACCCAATTTGTTATTAAAATATTATTATTACAAGACCATCCCAGTTTGAAAAATAACGTAACTCTAAAATAAGTAATTAATACCCATTAATAATGTTTTTCCTTAAGTGAGTTATCGCGACAGCTTGAAGCCCCTCACCTAGAAAGCTCTAAGTACAACATCTCTAAAAACGTTCATACGTTTTACAATGTCCTTCGCGTGTAGTAAAACAATTTATTTCTTAAAAAATGGCGCCCAAACTTGGATGTTTACGACGGATGTAAATAAAGCAAAGACATAAACCTATTTAGTCTGAAAATACTTACATTCCGTTGGTTTGTACTCGAAAATTATATGTCGTAAAATAAATTCCTCTCATTTAATAAAAATCATCTAAAGTGAAGTTTATAATTTTTATAAGAGGAGGAGTCAAAAATTAATAAAAATTAATTAAAGGAGAAAAGAGATATGCATAAATTTAAAATCGTCGGCGAAAATCGTTGCATCTATTCACAATAAATTCTATTGAGTAATTCCAATGTTTTAGTTGCATGACCATATTAAATATTAAAATAATAATAAACCTCTCTTTCAATTACACACACACATACGTATACACATGTATATATACATGAATATATGTGTGTGGGTTATATATATATATATATATATATATATATATATATATATATATATATATATTTATATTGAATGAAAATTACATTCTTTCTTTAATCGATATCTTTTGTATACTCCAATCATAATTTAGATCATTTAGAGGGAAAATATTTTCAAGTTAACACATATTTTCCATCACCTAAGAACCAAGTAGTTACTAAGTTACAACGCAGTTATTTTTATATTTCCGTCATCAATAAGTGCGTGGATAATCATAGGGAACCAAAATGTTTTACGGTTTACGTTTAAATTTGTTCATAAAAATTTAGCACTAGTTAAAATTCCGTTTCATTTCCCATAAATTAACTCTCTTTGATATCCAATTTGTACTAAAAATTAAAATTATTCACTATTTTGGTGTTAAATGATAGCTAAAATAGTAACAAAATAAAATGTAAAAATTACTTTTTACCCTTATACAACTTATCAAATCAATAAATGAACTTATTTGAGCAATGTTTCCATAAAACTAGTCAGGTTTTGATGCCAGCAAATAAATAATTAATAGATACCCCAATGATCTCCGGGGCGTTTTACGGATTTTAAAATCGTTTAGCAGAGCCTCGAGTTGCAATAGCCTTCTTCTATTGCTTTTTCCAGTGTTTTCTTTTTTTAGGCCATAATTTGATTAAACAGTAATTGGATAAAAGATTTATTGTAAAAATAAGTGATGTTGGTTCATTCAGAGATTAAATTACCACTTTCTTACAAAGAAAATATAAGATCTATATAGAAGCAAGTTTTAGATCAAGTGAAATTCCTACGTCACTTTTAAAAACTGAATTCGTTTCTGAAAATTAATCATTAGTGAACCTTTCAGCGTTTGGCACGAATTAAGTTACTAGTTAAATTCTAAGTGCAACTTTTTTATGGAAGTAACTGAGTTAATAAATTCAATGTAAATAGTATTCCTAAAAAACTGTTTTTAAATCACGTTTTTCTTTACCGTGAGGACGTATTTAATCTAATTTCATTTCATATTGACGAAGCAAATTTGAAGATATTTTTGCGTAACTTGACGCAAAATATTCCATAATTATTTACAATAAGCTTTGGCCTTACTCTCCAAAAGAAACAAATTTGTGATCCCAACATAAATAATTTTCATTACGGTCTTTCATTTTGAGATGATACTTAGTTATTACATAATCGTATCTTCGATCAAATTGACTATGGAAGAAAAACAAAAATCATCCTAATAACAACGCAGTTAATATCGTTTTATTAAATATATGTGATCGTTCTTAACAAGTACAAAAATAATATGTCCGCAATTATAACAAAACTAGTTACTCGTCATTGCTATTAATGGTATCCTAAATAAAAAGTAATTTTCATTCGAATTGAAGGCACTGACAACGGACTACCTTTTTTCCAAAATTATACATAGGGAAAATGATGATTTTGACCTCAACTTTTAAAATAAAAAATTAAAGCAATTCGTTAAATATTACTCTGCTATAATAATATTCATGTGTCGCTACATAATCGATATGTGTTACGGTTATAAATTCACCTAAAAATTGTATGCTTTCCATCTCATAAATATTAAATGACAACTCACAATGCCAAAAGTAAAAATTGATTTGTTTATGGGTTAATATTATAGGAGTGTCTCCATGCACAAAACAAGAGTGGACAAGAGCATTTCAATCAATTTTTATCAAAATATTTCTGAAGCTTTTTTGTGCTTAATGAATGTAGAAAATAGGCTGTTTATTAAAGTGTTCTCTCTCATGGGGCGACTTACAGACTGTCTTCCAATTTTTTAGTTTTTAATTACTTTTCTGCATTAAATACCGAGAAAAATTACTTGTTTATTTTTTAATTTTCTGATGAAATGAGCCTAGTATATTTATTGGCTCCTCGTATTCAATTTCTGCCCCTACCGAAAATCTTTCCCAAAATTACATGAATTAAAAAAAATTTAAATTGAATAAGAAGAAATCATATTGAACAAAAATTTATGTAAAGTTATTCTGCAAAATTATATGATGCAATCCAATATAGATCTACAATTCTTTCAAATATGACAGTCGTTATAATGTATTGTTATTATAATGTATAGTTCTTATTCTCAGAAAATTGAATTTTTGAAAGTGTAGTTTGTTTTCGGAATGATGAGTTGTCAAAGTGACAGTGTGTCAGACAGAAAATTATATATTAGTCAAGGTAACAGTTATGCCACTTTGACTAATATATATATTTTTTTCCACCCATGGTCTATTTTCTTTTAAAATCGTTGTCTTATCTTTAAGGAGATGATTGATTTTCTATGCATAAAATAAAGGAATTTTATTTTCACACGAACTTTCGTCCAATTTGTGCCAGTCTCGTAAAAAGGAAAGAAGAAAAAAGTATGCTCATTTTGTTTTTATATAACACTCAATTTTAGTTTTGGGATTTTTGGTAAAACAAAAATTCATATAAATTGAAAGCTTTCTTTTATTACTTCCATAAACCACAATAATACAAATATAAAGCCATTTGTCCGAAATGTGTTGTAAGCTTAAGTTAAATAATTTAAATAAATATCATTTGGTTCTAAAGTTTTTTCATCACAAGGTGTACAAATTTATACTTTTTTAGTTTCAATTATTTTGTATATTCTGAATTTAGCAAAATAAATAATTTTATAAAAATAATGAAGAATCAAATTGCACAAAAAAAATTCCACAATAACATATATATATATATATATATATATATATATATATATATATATATATATATATATACATATTTAATAGTATGTTAATGTAGATACAAGAAGATAGTCTGGCTCTTATGAAAACGAAAATTTGTTAATGAAATGCGACTAAAATGAGATTATTTTAGATAATGGTAAAGATTCGCATATAAGGCAAATATTGTATGTAAACAACAAATGACAAACATAATAACACATTTACTTAAAAAAAATTTCCAATTATTAAATATTTTTTAATTTTATATTGTTTCTTAATAAATATAAAGGAGACTCAAAAATTATTTTTTTCACTTAGCCAGGCTGCAATGAAAATCTTCGTAGAGAAATAGTATTTAACGTTTCTAAAAATTTATTTTCATGTCGGATCAAAATTACAGTCGGAACCAAGTTTCGTTCAGTTGTTATCAGTCTACTAAATGATATCTTAGGGTCTAAAATATAAGTATTACCATCTATGCCTAAGGTGTCTCCAAAATATAACCTCAACCTACTAAATTCTTTATAACTTGGTCAATTTGTTTGATTTAAAGTGTGTATAAATTGTATAAATGATGTATTATAAAAATATAATTAGGTAATATATCCATGAAAAAAAACGAGAAAATCGTCAGTAATTACCCAGAAATATTACGAGATTGGGATGAAGTTTTTATCATTAAATGAATTATACTGGTTTAAACCAAAATTAATAACGTGGCATTCTGGTTTAAAACTACCATCCTTGTTAAACCACTTTCCACTTTTCGAGATTAAAAGTAATTCTGTCAAAAATTGTCATTATATTCAAAGAAAAGTTTCCAAATTAGAATTTTGTAAAGAATTGCCTACCGCAATTTTATGAGACTAATAAGTTTAACAGTCTAAGTCTTTTAAAAACTAACGTAGATTATATTCTCTTATCCGCGATTTATTTCAATACACATGATTCGTAGAAATGTAATTTTCCTACGAAAAGAGTTTTTAAGGCGATAGTCATGAATGTCTTTGAGTTGGGTTTAATTTGTTTGAAAAACGTTTATACACAAATATTTCCTTAATTTTGGACAAAGTTAACAGCATTGCTATAGACCCCTAACTACTTAATTCGAATCTTGAACAAATTTTGTAAATTGGTATAAAATGCAGAGTTTTTTCACAAAAGAATAGATTTTTGAGGCCAAAATATACTGCATTTATAAGATACAGACTGTGGACTATCCGATCTATTGTGCTATTTGAAACGATTTCACGATTCTAATATGAGGCATATTGTAATAGGTTGCACAGTGGTATTATTCACAAAATAAATACATAAAATTTACATTTCGTGTCTATGTAATTTCAGTATTATTTTTTTTGTATTCAAATTGAGTTTTTCTTTTCCAAAACTAACTGTTTTCATTCTATGGTAATCCACTTTGACTGCAATAATTAACCCATTTCTTTTTCATTTACAGATTATTTAAAAAATAATTCTAGTTATTTGTATTTTCAGTATTGTAACAATGAATTATTACTTGTTATATTGATTAAATCTTGTTAAATACAAGCTTTCTAATATGTCAAATATCTCTGTCTGTCGATTAAATCTTTTGCAGTATTGTTAAATATAAGTTTTCCAGTATATCAAATATGTCTGTTTGCCGAATATGAACTGTATAAAATTTAAGTTTTCATGAACAAGGAATTTTAGGATATAATTAATAACATATATATGGAAGTTCTTTGAAAACATCAAATACTTCTTGTTAATAAAAAACGTAAACACCTAATTATTTACCAGGAGTTAATGACAGTCTTACAAAAGATAATATTTTAATTTTGGTGTCGTTTGGGGTATCGTTTATAAATACTTGTTATAAAGAATAACACATTTTCCCCCCTCCCCCAAGAATGTTTCACAGATTATTGATAATGAAATAATAGGGTTGGTAACATTTAACTGATAAATGACTTGAAAGTTACAGCGATTATTCTAAATATAATTTTTTTTAAATACATATTACATTTTCATCACTGTAAAAAATAGTTTATTGAAAACACACGTACTCTTAAATATTTATAAATGCTTGGAACTGTAAGGAACTTGTAGTGTGAGTGCTACGCATGCTGCCACTTCTCCAGTTTTTTTTATTGTACATTTATACATGTATTTACAATCTTACGTAAATCTCCGTTTTGATAGCAATGAGAATATATCAATCATGTAAGCCCTACGAGTATCTAAATAATCCCTTAAGTACGTTAACTTGATGAAATTCATGCACCTCTGCCTTAATTTTATAAACTATGAAGACAGTGATCGATGGACGAATATAACGAAGCCATAAACGTTTCTTGTTTTACTACAGGATCTTACAAAAAAGAAGTTATGCATCCACTGTGTGCATGTTTTTCGTAATTAAATTTTCCAGAAAAACTTATTTAAACCCAACTATCGATAGTAACACAATTATTATATTACCATTATAACTAAATGCTTAAAATTTTCTGAAGGGAATTTGCAAAAATATTTGTAGAAACATGATATTTAAGTTAGGTATTACTAAAGGAGAATCAGTGTACATTGTTTATACAATACGATTACTTTCCTATAATTTATGTAAAAATGGGATGTTTCAGTAAATTAATAATTTTTTCACTGCGAAATAAACGAAATAACATCAATACGGCTCTTATGTACTATTTATCTAAAAAAAATATCTCGGGCGCTAAATATAAATATTTTAAATATTAGTAAAATGAAGAATTTTGAAAGAACTGATTGCGCAAACTATTGATTACATTTATAATCTTTCCTTAACTTTTGTTTACGTTATTTATCTAGTGCCAAGTTGCTTAAATTTAAATGAATATTGAACCAATAAATTTATTATGGATAGTACTTAATCTAGCTAAATTCATTTTATTTTGGCAAGAGCACATTTCAATAATAATACTGCAGTTAAATTTAATAATTTTTATAATAACGAAAAAGGTCGCGTTACCGAAAATAAGAAAGAAAAAAATAGTTCGTTGATTCTAGGTTGCTTTCAATACGTGTGATGATAGGTGAGAACGTGAAATTTTCAGGTTCAATATTACCAATAAATTTATTATGGATAGTACTTAATCTAGCTAAATACATTTTATTTTGGCAAGAGCACATTTCAATAATAATACTGCAGTTAAATTTTATAATTTTTATAATAACGAAAAAGGTCGCGTTACTGAAAATAAGAAAGAAAAACATAGTTCGTTGATTCTAGGTTGCTTTCAATACGTGTGATGATAGGTGAGAGTGTGAATTTAAATATGAAATATTAGTGTATTTTGGATGGAAATTTTGAAATAAAATCAAGGAACAAATTTGTTTGAAATAAGTGAATATTAAAGTCCTGATCAAACCGTCGAAAAGTACATGGTTCTTTTATGCATTATTCATAAAAAAGTGGTTTATATACTTTCAGCAAAATATATATATTTGAAGCAAAATGTCCAGATAACCGATCACAAAAAGTCAAGTATTTCTTTGAAAAGAAACATGTTTTTAATTCCATGTGCATAAACCGAAAATACAATATACAATATTGGGCTCGAAAAAATTTATGACGGCCTTGTATCTCATTGTCTCATATTTAGAATAAAGCATACCTCAAAGTCGCATATTTTAAACTAATTTTAATTAAGAGCTGTGAAATAAATCTTCTTTCGACGATAAAATGCTACTCCATATCAGCAATGTAAATGACATTTGGACAAAAGTTGTGATTTAATACAGTGGTCGTATCACATTTACTGACAGTCGCTATGTGTAAAGGAAATCCAAAATCAAGTAAGAGAAGATAGGCAACATTATAATTTCAGTTTTATAAATAATATGGCTTATTTTGATGGTATTTACTTTAAATAAATTTAGAAATTTAAAAAAATCAATATAATTTTTTTTTGTAAATACACGCAAAAACGTAAGAAGGCGCACTTACGCAAGCACGCATGCACGCATCCATGCGCGGCATATATATATATATATATATATATATATATATATATATATATCAATTTATATATTTGTATATTTATATATATATATATATATATATATATATATATATATATATATATATATATATATAAATATATAATGAAATTTAAGAACTTAATTAATTCATCTCTCTTACTAGCTCACACCTGGTAAAAGCATAAAATACCCTTATATAGGTACTTGTAAAAGAACACTTAAAAACTCATATGAAGGTCACGGTTTACAGCTTCTTTTATCGCCAAGCATAAATTTACGTAATTGTCTAGTTCTGCGTATGTAATGATTACCTTGTTTTCTCTTTAAACAAATGTTATTTAAATTCTAATGTACTCATCTGATTTGTTGAATTAACATATCAGAGAAGTTTCTCAAGAACATACACATTCAAAATGGAAAAAAAATCAACGTCAACATTAATCTTCTCTTTGATGCGAAGTGAAGACACAGAACATATACAAACAAGCCCACACACAAACGCCTCAAATTTATTTTACATCTCCTTGCTTCGAGGATTAAAAACAGATTAAAAATGACTGACGCTTTAGTGGGCAAATGTTTGATTTAAAATTAAGCGAAAGGAAAAAATGGTGAAAAAACGTAAAAACTTTTGTAGGCCAAAGGATAAATTATATCAAATTTTTTATAAACATAAAAAACTATATAATGCCTTTTATAAAGTTTTTATAAGATTAAAAAAAAAATAATGCTATGTAATTTGGAATCGCCATAGTAATCGAATTTCCACAATATGATTTTAGTACACATTTTTGTAAAGAAAACATTTTTGTAAGAAACAATTTTGAATACGTACTCAAATACTACATAGATTTTTTTAAAGATGAAAGACTTATGGTCCTGAAGGTAATGATAAATATACTGGCACATGGGACATTTTTTTTTTAAATCGCCACTTATAAAATGTTCTTAACAAAAACACTTAATTTAGCTTAATAAGTGAACATTACTTTCCCTTGAACCAATGAGCTATGTTACTTGTTTTGTATCTTTTCAACCATTGAATACTAGAAAATTAATCGTGTTCAAAAGTACATGACATTATGAAAATAAAAGAATATTTGTATAAAAATAGATGAGATATCCAGTTTCGTTTATCAAAAGATTTTATAATATTTCCCTTAAAAGAATTAATGAAATCAGACTTCATTTTTTACTTACCTTTTTTAAGTAAATTACAAAACAACAAAAAAAATGAAAAGAAATTCAAAACTCAACTGCACTTCATACAAAATCACTAAGCGTAGCCCAAGTCACAGCTGAAAGTTTTTGCGCAAAATACAACATCGAATTAAAGTTTTTATGATCTCATCTCCTTGTTCAGAGAGAGACTGATAGCGATTTGCATATATTGTAAGGTTGAAGCTCAGAGTAGTGAGATAAAAAATAGAGTTTTTAAATGTTTCACGTAATTATGCTGCTCTGAGCAGACGAAGTGGGCTATTTTAATTTTTGCATGGATTACCGAGGGTTTTAATTAAAATTTGTTTAATAGATTTTAGTTGATAAGTTTCTGAAACAGATAACTTAAATTTAAATCGCTCCATAAGAATTTGAACCTATGCCATAATACATATTTTCCTTTTTTAAGACTAATAGTGTGAAAATTAAATAACAGCGGACGAAAACTGGTGAACTGAGTATATTTATGGGATAATTTTTAAATGCAAAAACTGAAATATATTACAGAGTTCAAATACATAGTATAAATTTATGCATTATATGTCATTGTTTTCCACAAGACATTCACCATTAAGTATAAATTTTCATTGTTTTAATTTATCCATAATGGTGAAAGTTGAAGTGATAGGCGCTTCGGTGTATTAAAACTATATTTTGTTAAATGGTCTACTTAAATTTATTAATAGCATATAAATATTCCTCATTAAAACAGTAATAAAAATAATATGAGTATAAAACAATAAAATAAATTGTTAACAATACTTTGGTCTGAATTATGTTTTACAGAATTTCGAATAGCCTCTACGTCACAAAGGTAATTATTAATTACCTACAATGGTTAATTTCCTATCAAAAATGCACAAACACTAATTTTCTGTAAACACATAAAATATAATCATCACTCATCATCACATAAAATGTGATTATTATGTTTTAAACAAATTCAACAATTCTCATTTTTAACGTTCCGTAATCAAACAATGAAAAAGGGTAATCTAATAGTTTAGTTAAGCCTATCTGTCCGCTTGTATCTCATGGCGTAATAACATTTCTATTTTTGTTTCGATCCTAATTAAATTTTATAAGAACGCAATTATATAAAAAATAAAGAAGATAATTACGCCAACATATAAGAAAGGAACTACATTAATTTTTCAACAGACGTTAGATACATGTTGGGGTTAAAAAATGTTTTTTCAAATATTGAATATATTTGGCGTTAATTTTGAAGAAATTCATTATTCACAATTAAATGAAACTACGTGATGTAGTATTATTTCCACTTTCTTTAATTTCTTTACCACAACCTAGGTTTAGTTGTATTACATCTTCAGGTGGGATATTTGCAAAGATCTTTGCTAATATCCCACCTGAAGATGTTACGTTTTAAATACGAAACCTAGGTCGTGGTAAAGAAATTAAAGAAAGTAGGAATAATACTATATCATCTAGTTTGATTTAATTGTGAAATGTTTTTTCCTCACACACCATTTAATGAGGAATCATAATTTTTTCTCATGAATTATTTAATATAGCTTCCTCTTTTCTGGAAATGTGTCTTCGAAATATCAAATAGTGTATCCTTCCTCACCAAATTTTTTTTAACGTTTTTAAGAATTACTAAATACATATTTTGAACCAAAACTAAAGATGAGACCATGCTTTCGAACAGAACACAAAAACGCTTAAATACAAAAAGTAACCATTACAAATTTTATCGCAATTGAAGGAAAACTTAGTAATTGGCGAGTGCGCCAACTATTATAAATATCAAAAAGATCTATGTTATTTTATTTCTAATTCTTCCAAACTTAAGATTACCTTTAACTCTTTTTAGACTCCAATTCATATAAGACGATTATGTTTAGTTTTCAGAAATTAGTTTTATATTAAAAAACAGCAATAATTATACAAACTTATGAAGATCACACAGAATATATTTATGAATGTGGAGTGAAGAGCAGATTAGGTCAAAAATGTTGTTTTGAAAGCCTATATATTTTGTATATCAAAATTTGGATTTATTTTACAACGCAACACTTTAGTGCTAATGTAATAATCTAACAGGACTGTAAGTAATATAAGTGTAATTTTCTTTTAAACAAAAATACAATTTCAAAATCGGCATCGAAAATTAAATATTCAATTTAAACAGTTGCAAAAGTTTGCAAATAAGACTTAATGGTAGGTACACAAGTATGTCAACAGACAATTGCTAATATCGAGAGCTGTGTTTCCGAGCACGGGCGGAAATAGGAAGGGAAATTTATTTGCAAACTCTCGAACGAGCTTTCACGCGGATGGCTTTGATGAAGGTTTCGTAAAAGTTTCGAGAGCAAGTTGGTGCTATGAGATCACTAGCTCCCGCCTTGAGTAACCGAGTTTAATATGGGTAATAATAAAAAAATTAAATAATGAAAAGTGTTCTGAGAAAGAGGTGAATATTTTCAGGTTTTTTTTCTTAATATCTTATGTAGAGAAAATAACTTAAGAATTGTAAATCCGTTCTATTCAATATTAAGCCTTTGTTACCGTCTAATATATGTATTAATGAACTTTATTTAAAACGTTTTATAAATTTTCTTATTATCCTTTTTAAGTTATTCTAACTGAACATGTTGATGAAATTATGGATGAAATGCACGTTAAATATAGACTCAGGAGTATATCATTACTAATTTCCACCTAGGGGTGCTCTTATGGAAAAATTAAAAAAAATTAATTCCTTATGGAAATTAAAACGAAATAATTTGTGCACGACACCGCTGAGGTGACAATCATTATTTGCACATAATGAGTTCCTTCGCTTGGGTAGTCAGAATTTTTTTATGATAAATGTCTAGAATTAAATTACACTGAATTTCCTCGTTTTTCCCATTAATTGCGCATCTTCGTGATCAGACTGGATCATGATTAATTTGTTGGGAGTCAAAGCAAATTTCCTGAAATATACTATCACTATAAGGCACAGTATCCACACCCACACCTCATCTATAAATTATTGTGCAAACATATATTAATTTTATTTTAATCATTAAATTTTTTAAAATTTACTGAGTACAGTTGCAGTATTCATAGAATTTAACATGCAAACATATTGAAGAAAAAATTGTTTCCTTCAGCCTGAAAGATTAGTTGTTTTTTTTAAATAATCTGCACAGATTTACGGGAAGAAAAAAAATATACACACCCTCACACATACAAACACACACACACACACACACGTGTGTGTGTGTGTGTGTTTGTGTGCGTATATATGAGTGTCTGGAAGTCAAATTTGAATTATCAAAAAATGGCACAAGAAAAGAGCAAATCAAAATTTGGGTTAAGTGTTATCTATACGAGGACAAAATTGATCTAATATTTTCTAATCGGTAACAAAGTTAAAAAATCATCTTGAACTTCAAATATACAAGAGAGAAACTGTAAAAAGAACTTTTAAAATACTACACCTTTCATCCAATTTCTTTTCCTATCGCTAATTAGCAAAAAAGGAAGACACGTTGATCCATATTGAAAAATATGTACTCATGATTCTCTTACATCGCCGCATAATGTCGTTTTAATTTGATTTGCAATTATTTGTGAAACGGTATATTTAATTCTATAATTTAATGTGATCTTTACAAAATTTAATAATTATTATTTATTTTTTCTCGTACGGCGTAGTTAGATGATCTATCACATTATGTAGATAACTAGTTTAGATAGATGACATTCTGCAAATAAATAACGCTGGGCTATTTATGCAAATTTAATCTTCATTATATTAAAGAAAAAAAGAATAAAGTTTTTAATAGAAGTCAAAGGTTTCTTATTTTTTTACGAACTTTTCATCGCATATTAATGTGCCAATTTAAAAGTGGATTTTCGTGTAACCTAAATGCAAAATATTTGTACTTCATACACTCATTCGAATTAATATTTTTAATAAACAAATAAGCAATATGATAACAGGAAATTCTATGAAATTTACTTGTAAAACTCTAACTTGCCATAGGCATTATTTTTTTGAAGTCATTTAAAAAGATGAGTTGGATTCAATAGGTAATGCTGCGAGACATTAATTTGATATTATCGTTGCGTTATGATGCGAATAGCTTCTATTATCACCTTTTATGAATTAGTAAAAACCTCAGTTAATAGAAAGTATGAAGAAATGGTACTAAAAACTTACTAAAATTGATCCAATTTCAGTGCTTATGAGACATCATCTTATATTTTATGAAATCAAGTCACATTTTCCTTTTAAGCGAATTTTTGAACGAAAAATTTAGTAACAATATTTTATGATAGTACAAAATGTCTGACATACGAAATATCGTGGAAATACGTTAAAATTATTTATAAAATTGAATGTATGAAAATTTAATTTTTTTTCCATTTCTGTATGCGGTATGAACTTTTCTTATGCAAATGTTAATTTTTGTGTTCAAAAGTAATTTTTTTAATATTTTCATTTTGCAATATTCGATTTTCATTACGAGAATTAATCTTTTTTTTCCTTTGGAAATTATTTAAAAATATATATAAAGCGCGAGTGGAACTCGCACTACGAGTGTTCCATAAACATTTAGGCATTTATAAACTTTTAATGGTACATAGCGTTCATGTTAAATTACTTAGAAAAATTTAGATTTTTTGGAACAAAAATATTTTGCCTACTGTTTTTTTGACAATTGCATGTTTAAAAAATATGTTATTTAGGTTATGTAATTACAAATTAACGGTTTTTGATTTTGCATTTTGTAATTATTGCATTTTGTATCCTTCATTTGGGTTGTGAGACCTTGCTTCTTACTAAATTGCATGATTCTACGTGAACAGGGTGTAGCTTATAGGCTTCGATTTACTTGCAAGTGTTAAAAATTAAGGCATAAATGGCCGTATTTTAGGTTCGTTTTTATTGCGTGGACTTATAACCTCATATTTTTAAAGCTCTAATGAACCATAGATCTAAGTATTTAATTATTATTTTTACTTGGTATCTCCACGCTTCAAAAGGGGTTGAACAGAAGATAGGCAATGGACAACGAAATTAATCCCATAGAGATCCCTTTTCTTTCTTTTGAAATACGGAACCCTAAAACTGCAGTTATTTACTATTTAATTATTCAGTCAAGGAATTCTAGGAAATTATTTATAACATATATGTGGATATTCCTTGAGAACATCAAATACTTCTTGCTATTAAAAAGCATAACCACGTAATCATCTCTCCACCCCTGACTTCAATTAAAGCACTTGGAAACGAGGCAATATTTTATTCAAGCTAGAAAACTGAGGGAGCAAGTGGTATGGGATATTGGAAGCAGATTTTTATTTATATGGAAATGTGGTCGCTTACAAGTTCTCAGCGCTATTAGTTTGACGGGCCCATTTCGCTTATTTATAAGGAAAACTGAAATAGTATTCTTGCACTTGTAAAAGTACTAATTTATCAATACACAACGTTTTAAAATTTATTGTAATTTACGACATCGATGATATTTACATTAAGTCTTCACATACATATTATTTTCAATAAGATTCTGTAACTCAGAAGAAAAAAATGGACCCCTAATAAGATCACTCATATGTCTGTCTATCCGTTCGTCATATCCTTCTTTTTTTATAATCCTACTGACTTAGAAACTAGGAATTTAGCATAGTAATAAAACATAATAATCCGACATATCTAAAACTAAAAAATATTTCGTGGAATTTTTCAACGGAACCAATTAAGTATTAATTTTTTTTTTTAATTTGAATTGTAAGTATATTAAGTGAGGCGGAAAAATATTTTTTCATTATTTTAGATGTTTAAAATATATGAGAAATATTGAAATCAATATTGATCATTAGAGGAAAATTGATCATCCGAGAAGTATTGAAAAATGTTCAAAAAAATATTTTTCTACAATATTTTTGAAACAGTCAACCAAAAAATATATGTTTTATGGACCCAAGCAACCGAAGAAAGAAAAGTATAGCGATGATTTTAGATGTCATATTTTCTTAAATCTCCATCTTTATTTTACGCTTATGAAAGATATAAAAATAAACTTATGTATCTTTATATTCGTAACCTATATTCTTAAAAAATATGAAGTAGAAGCTTGATATTTTACTAAATAATACACTTTATTGACCAAAGCGGTTTTTATCTGCCTGCTTTTTATCACAGCTAGTTCAAGTCACAAATCCATATTATAAACAAATTATACTCATGAATTGTGAAATAAATCTAATTTTGAGTCAATTTTTTTCATTTTTACAGCAATGTAAATAATACTTCGACAATATTTGCAGTTTAATAGAGTAGTCTTATTATATTCATGGGCAATAAAATGGAAAAGAGTATAACCTAATTGTTGGTGCTAACTTTCAAATGAAAAAAGAAATTTAATTAAATTTCAAATTATTTATTAATACCTATTCAAAGAGCTGCAAGTGGCCAATGATTAGAACTTAACAGACTATCAATGTAGTTAAAAAATTAAATTTTCTTTGGATGTTCTTCAAATGAACATTTAAATGATAGAAATTTCCACTAAAAAAATACTTCCTTACTGAAAAGTCAATAACCTACTCTTCAAACCGAAACACATTCAACAATATGGGAATAAAATATAATAGAAATACAAAACTAAGTTGAACCTTATGTAATATCGTTCACTTTGGATAACATGATGGTTGCGTATTAAGTTGAAATTTTCGTATTTCAGTTGAAGTTTGATGATTTCATCTCTGTGTTTTTTGTTTAAATGGGTAGAGTTATATTTGCGTATATTGCAAGGTTGAAGCTTAGAATCCAAAGATAAATAAAAAAGTTTTTAAACCTTTGACGAAATTACGCTGCTCTGCAGACGAGTTTGGCTGTTTGAGTTGTGAGATGGAGCAAAGGAATACTTTAGTTGAAGCTTTTTAATACAGACTTAAATTACTCGCTATGAATTTGAACTTGAATTCTTTTATTTATTAAAATTTACATTTTAAAATGATAATACAGTAGTCAAGGGCTTGTAAAAATGACACATTTTAGAACTATTTTTTACACATATGAAAACTATTTTTATGGTGGAAAATAGCAGTTGTCATGAATAGGTTTATACATTTACCCATAATTATTTAAAATATGCAGGTAAAACACTTATGTTGGTGAATATTTCACGTAGCTAGAATATTCAATATCTGATCAAACGGACTTATAATATGTAATAAGATGATCTAATTATTACTCGACCAAATTAACCTTCTGAAGTAATATAACGAGAAACAGAGAAATTATTTTAAAATCATAATTTGGTTTGAATTATATTTCAGTGCATTCGAGGTTAAGTTTCAGCCACACAACGCTAACCATTAATTTTCTACAAGAATCACGCACAGAAATCATCAACACATACATGTCAATTTCGGTTGTAATGAAATTTTACAAGAACGTTCATATTAATTAGGTCAACACAAAAGAATAAAGAAAATATAGAAATATTTATTTCAAGTATCAAACTTGGGGCTAAGAAAGGATTTTTCCGTGCATCACGTGAAATGGGGTTTTACACAAAAGGTCTTCCAAAATGCTATTTATTGTCATGGATATTCTTAGTACGATGTCCTTTTTGCGAGATATGAGCTTCTAATATTAATGTGGAATTATACAACCTCCCACTTCTATCTTTTTCATGACAGCATATAAAAAATCTGAAAACAATCTAGATAACGGTACTTGGTAACCACTATAAAGGAAATTTCTTTTGGTTTACTTACATTGATCAAGTAAAGAGATATAGGCAACTAAGTTATTTTTCTTACATCTGTGAAAATCATATAAGGCACCACATTTCTACAGTCAAAAATTATTCCAAGATTTAGAAAAAAATTAACAGAAACACTGAGTAGGCTTAAACTTACATTTTCATTCATATCTAAATAACTTATTTGACTCTATTTCTACTAAGTAAACTTTTGTATGCATGGAACCCTTACACAGCGAATTCCGCTTTTAATGCACAGGTTTATTTAATTATTACGACTTACATGTAAATATGAATTTTTAAATGAAAGTTGATTTTTTTAATAAAAAGTTACATTTTTTTGTGAATGCTTAAATTTTTTGGAGCTTTTTTTGGAATTTCTTAGCTAAATGGATACATAAACATTTTGATGTAATGTAGAACTAATGTTCTTACACTCGGCGAATTGTAACTTTTCCTCAAATAAAATTTTTTATTCAAATGTACTTCACAAAACGTTGGGATGACATTATTTTTAATATCATTTGGCGCCATATCCTTCTATTTCGAAGAAACCAAAATATAGATAAATTAACGCAACTCTCCTAAATAACCACAGTTCTAAATGGATAACTTTATGTACGTAACATGTAAAGCTATTTTCAAAGTACTTTTTTTAAGAAACAACCTTTATCGAAACCAGACGTGTAGTATTAAAAGCATACATTTCCGGCTTTGTGTGGCAGAACGACACTTGATTTCCGGTATATATATATATTTATATATATATATATATATATATATATATATATATATATATATATACATATATGATATCCGGTTTTCAACTTGGGGGAGAGGAAGGAAAAATTCGAAGTTTGTTATTTGTAAGGTATTTAATGACATTAACTTGTTCATTCTTTTAAACTTGCTGTCCCTTTCGTTGAAAATAATTTTATATTCAACAAATTATTACGGTGAGTTAAAATATATAATATTTTATTTAACCAGTGACTTTACTATAATAATATATTAACAGAACCTAGCTATTAATAATAACTCATAATAGATTAAATATCTTCTTTAAATTTATTTATTTATTCCTTTTTGTTCTACTTTCACTGTTTTTAAAATAAACAAAGCTCTTGTTCAAAATGTATTTGTCGAAAAGAGTAATATATAAACGCTGTTTAATAGGTAATTTTTTCAAGTAAGTTGATTATAACAATATATACTTGAAATAACAAAAATTCATAGAAATTAACTAAATGTTTTTCATTCTTTATTTTCATTTAAAAGTCCTCTGATTCAGTATGAATAAAAAACTAAAGTCTTCTAATATAACTCATCATATCCATTATTCTCAGAGACTGTGTAACGCAGAAACGTAAAATTTAAGCACAGTAACTCATATAGTTAAAACTAGTCAATAGACCATTCATAATAGGTATTGGGTAGGTCTCTCCTACGATGACTAGGATTAAGCATACACATACACATATATAGTATGGATAAATTTAATGTTTACACAATGCGAAATTTGATTAATTTTGTGTAAATGGCTGTTATATATTATAAGCGGCTACTTAAAGAGAGTTTACTATATACTTAGTATTTATGGGTTTACAATTTAACATATTTTAATATTCAGAAACTTGTCGGAATAGGGACACCGTAAGAGTATGCTGAAATTTTTTTAATGTAAACTACAAATGCAATACTAATATTTACTGTAAAAAGAGCGGAGATAAACGTAGTTTAGGTTTTCTGAAATGAAGAATTTCAGTATATGAAAACTGCCTAAATTGTAATAAATATATAGATTACCGAACGTCTATGCGTAGATTCAATGAAGTTCCAAACTTACATATTGCAGATTTATCAGCTGGTTGTTGGTTGGGCAATTTGTTAATGTGGAACCATTTGTATTAAAACCTCGTACCATCACCTGGCATTAAATTCTTGCATTCGTGTATTTATTATCTCTTTGAAATTTAAAATTATTTAAGTTCTTACTTCATTTTTGATAAAAGAGAATAAAATTATTGAAATGTGCTCTCGTTATTTGCATGAAAATTACCGCGAGGGAAATTTTATTTTTTGGTTTTTCAGGAATCACGCAAAACTATTGGTTTTTTGAGAATCACGCAAAACTACTAACCCACTTTACATTCATCTTTTTTAGAGTGAAAAGTAAAAATTTCTTAATTATCATAGTATGCACGTATGGTGTCCAATTTTTGGGATATACTTATATAATGATGTTAATGTTGTGGAAGTAAAAGTTGCTAGCCTGGGCGATTTGCTAGCCTAACGATTAGTAATATAATAATAATGTGAACCGCGGAAACATTTTAGGTTTTACAAAGTTCTAAAATGTTTGCAAAAGTCTTTATCTAACTTTTGGCATAATCTGCGGTGAATGTTATAAAGAAAAATTACACACACTAAAACTAAATTGTATTCATATGAAGTCGTGGCCATCTGCGTTTTTGTATTCTTTATCATTTTTATCTATAGTTTAAGATAAATTAAAATATGTTAATGTTAAGAAGTTCTTTATAGCACTTTAATGATGTTTAGTATAAGGTTTTTCAGCATTTCAAATGGGAACCCATTGGGGAAAGGCCACACTCTGCGCGGGAATATCGCAAGAGCATCACGTGGCAATACGTATTATATATTTGTAAAAAACAATATAAATAAAGCGCAGGTTTCAATTAATAAAAAGGCTGTCTAAAATGACTTACCAAATATTAAAAATAATCAATGAACTATTAAAAAGAGAGTCGTGCCAAAACAACCCCGCTATAAGTGTTTTATTAGCCACTTATAAATTCACCATCAATGAACTGTAATGGTGAATCTATTAATTATATAGCTTAATTGCAATCGGTTCAGAAAAATTAATTAGGCTACAAAAACTTCACTGGAAATGCCCCAAAAAAATTTGCTACAACCTCTTAAACTTATTTACAAAAATATACGGCTCCAATACAGACTGATGGTGCCAAGTTCAACATTTTAACCCTAGTGAAGGAGTTCACCAATGTTGCATAATATCTCCCGGTTCAACATATCTACTGAGATGATAATACAATATCTCTGGAGACTAGAGAGATAGTATTAGGTTTAGCGGCTATAGTATCTCGAACGCAGCTTTCTTTGCATACCAATTTATTTGGGACTACTATTCATCATATGAAGAAATGACTTCTCAAAATAGAACATGCGAACTTCTAATTCGAATTAAGCACTAAGTGATATAAGACAAAAAGTAGGATAAAATAACTGGGATACAGAACTCTAAAGTCGTCGAGTCCTTTTGATTTGGGGCTTTGATCTCGAAAAACAATGCTTGTGTAGATGAAGTGAAACAGCGTAGGGCTGTCACTAGTACTACATGAGATAATTTAAAAAAATATGATGGAACTGAAAAATAGGCAAAACTACCGAGACTCGTATGGTTCTAATACATATGTTTTTCATATTTTTAATTGCCTGAGAGAGATCAAAATTTCGAGAAATGTGAAGATGTAGATAAATGCCTTGGATATCTCCAGGCGTTTATCTGTTTTCTTAATGAGCTGGAGAAGACTAATTGAAATATGTTGGACTACTTGAAATATTTATCCAATTTAGGGCAATCATACAATCTTTAAAATATTTGGCAATGTATCTTAGCAAAACAAGAGTTTCATAGTACGTCTTTTAGTGTAATAAGATTAGCCCACTCAGAGCGTCCTTTTGCTGGAGTACATCAGACTAACGGTAAAAAAAAAGAACTGGCAAAACATCGTCAGCAATATAATATATTGGCCCTGAGAGTGCCACGTGATTCCCATATCCGCTCTTTCAAGAGCGTCATGGTACAAATATACAATTATAATATACTCACATATGTAAAAAAAATTTGTAGCATACGTAATTAATATTTAAAAAAAAAACAATATGGAGATAAAAGCAACCCGTATCTTTATAATAAATGACAAATGAAATTTCAGAATTTACATTAAAAATAAACTGGAAATGTAGTAAATTTTCAAAAATTTATTTTGAGAATTAAAATCACTTAAGTATGAAAAAAAGTAATAACAAGAATTATCCGTAACTAAGTTAAAAAATTGTAAGTTTTAGAGCAGACATTAAATACCAAATAACATTTCAGACCTCATGTCCAAATACCATAACCCACTAAAGTTACTTATGGTCTAAACAAAATAACTGAAAAATTATTTGTGTAAGTGTCCAGGCCACGGCAGGCAACAATTTATTGAAAAAGGTTTACATCGAATTACTAAGATATTTGCAATATAATAAATATCTACAACACAATTTCTTTTAATCTGTATGAAAGCTACTTGGGGCCTAAACGAAGATGTACCAAGTACAGCAAGTATTTTCATCTCATTTCCGTGAACGGTAATGTTATCTACCCCAAGTTTCTGGGCCACAGCACACAGAAAGTTTCAACAGAAAATACTTAACCCATATTTAGTATGTTCGCAAAAATTACTAGAGGCTATAGAACTCTTTCTCTTTTCTCGCTATCTATCTTTCTCTCTCTATCTATCTATCTTTTATCTCGCTCTCCCTCTCTCTAAATTTACAAGTCAAGTAGCTGAAATCTATGAAACTATACGATAGCTAATTCAATGTTCGCTTGGAAGAAAAATCAAGGAACAGTTAATCCTTTTTCTACTGCTGGACACCGCTCATCGAAGCTACGTAGATTTCAGCATACTTTAGAATTAAGTGGAAGTTAACTATGTTACCATCAATGGCCCGAAATTTTTCACAGATGGCGTCGTTGAAACATATAGCTCTGTTGAAAAAGTTGAAGCCATTTTTTCTAGTGGAAAAACAAGATGAAAGTCAGTGTTTCAAACTATATTCCCGAAGAATATTAAATTACACTTTCGGTGGAATGGTGTGGTATTAGTGATGGCCATAACATAAACCCAAAAAATGTTCATAAAAAAATCTTCCAAAATTTCAAAGAAAGGATAATAAATAAATGTGATCTAGATCAATGTCCTCATTGGTATGAATGAGAAGGAAAAGGCAGACGAATTGGCGAAGAAGACAGCCTGCACAAAAAAGATAGACCCAACATATGTTTAAGTATCGTCATTCCATCACCAAAAAAAACAGAATGTATACTCGTACTCGTATACGACGAAATAAGAACCGGAAAAATATATTAAGCTCTCCTTTGCAGATGAGTGTATAAAACAATATATATTATACCAAATAAAAATACAAAATATTTAAGCATACATTTTTACTTATGAAAATAGGAAAACTCGGTAATAAAAGGGAAAACTCAACCCAAATTATGACACATGTTGCGACTTTGAGCACATGCTCAAAGTACTTTTCAAGTCGAAAGTAATACGAAATTAGGTTTGAGTGTAATATTGTAAATGAAAGCTATGAATTGTTAATAGAGAACAAAAATCACAGATTTCCATTTAAAAATTTGTAGATAAAATAGTTCAGGAAAATTTAAAATTTTACCAAATAATGGAAGCCAAAAATACAAATAAGTGAAATGTGCAAAAACTTTTGTGTACAGGAGAAATATAAAATCAATATAGAATCAATTATCAGAAAGGTGCTCTCTGGAATGTATAAAGTTTAGTTCTGTGGAAAATACTTGAGAAATTGTTTGCAAATAATATAAACTACTATCATAAAATACTGAAAACATTCTAGTAAAATGCGCCATAAAATATATAGAAACGATATGTTGTTTAACAAAACGCCCTAATATTGAATATATTTGGCGTTAATTTTGTGGAAATTCCTTATTCACAATTAAATGAAACTACGTGATGTAGTATTATTTCTACTATCTTGAATTTCTTTACCACGACCTAAGTTTAGTTGTATTATAACATCTTCAGGTGGGCTATTAGCAAATATTGCTAATAGCCCACCTGAAGATGTTGTAATACAACGAAACCTAGGTGGTGGTAAAGAACTTAAAGAAAGTATAAATAATACTACATCACGTAGTTTCATTTAATTGTGAAAACGCCCTAACCTGGTTCCCTCTTAACTTATTTAACCCAACAGAAGATAATATAACCCAAGGTAACCAAATAGGAAATTCCTATAGACTTTGTTATAGTTCATTAGTGTCCTATATATTTCACAGAATGCTATTTCATGTATATGCATCAATATGACTAATAGATTTAATCTTCGAGACCAAATTCCTGAACTTACTAACGTGAAACTTTTAATAGTGTGTTCTTTCAAAAGGCAGACAGTAATTTTCTTTTTCAGTATTTAAGCTTTCTCGTGTTCTTTATTCAGTATCTAAACTTGAGATTTATTTTAAATATATTATCTTCACAAATGATTTAAAATTGTTTCCAGTTTATTACTCAACCTCAACCTTAATACGAGTAAAAAGGGAGAAGTGAAAGAGCACGAGGTTAAAAATGCACATAATTTTTATATCATTGATTATTAATTTTGATGTTTTTCACAGGTTATCCAGAAAATTTATCGTAACATCGAATTAAACTATGTTTTTTGCCTTAACCGTAACGTAAAAATATTTCTATAGATATTTTATGTATGATGATAATATGATTTTTTTTTGACCCGAGTTTTTTGCAGAACTACTTATTTTTAGCGATGGTCCTATACGTATTTGTATCATTATGTTTTCTCTGCTTAAACATTTTATACAGTATGAACAATAAAAATGTGTGGATAGTTTTTCTATCGGTTTACTCTCATTATTCACTCCTTTACTTAATCTATAAACACCATATATAATATACGTTGCTATGAATTGGGGAATATTTCTGCCACTTAAGGGGATAACGCATATATTTCCGATGTCTATTAGACAATGACAAATCAAAATTATTTTGGGCGATATCAATATGTAATGTTTTCTGTATTGTACAGATATGACTCTGTTTGTTTACGGAAAATTTAGTTGTTGCTGCTTTTTCACTTAATTTGAAAAATAATATGAAATTATTTTCGGCAAAAACTTTAAAAGTACTCGTTGGCATTATAAAATAATAATGTATACAGTCTTTCAACACAAGCATTTTTCTTTGAATTTACTTATTTTAGAAATAGCTTGACCTATTTTATCCAAATTGATTATTATTATTGTTAGGAAAATTTTGCGAAAATACGATTAGAAATATAACAAAGAGACACAAAGATTATGAGGCTCTCCATTTTAATTTAAAAATTATCTAATTTTATGTTTTGAAACTTATATAAACAGCTTAATAACTGTTTGTTTTTTAATAAATGAGAACACCTAATTAAATCATTGTATTTAAAAAAAAGTGGTGAAATTCTTATCAAAACGTTTTGGTAAATAATATAATATTACCTACCCTACTACTTTAAACGAGCTCCTATTTTTAGAGTTTCATAATTTAAAAAGAAAAAAACCAAACCATTTCAAAAATCACTCAAGTGTTCGCCCATCTGTCCATTTAACACAGTTTAGCATTTCTTAGAAACAGAGATAGAGATCTGATAGAGCCAAAAAGCCTATTAATCCACATATATTTCAACAGTCAATATTATGATCGTAATTCAGAGGTGGTAAATAAATTTATGGCATTTTTTTATTTCTTTGTCTGAAATTTGAATTAAAACGTGGCTCATAATGATTCCAAAACTATTTAGCAAATCATTTTTAAAAAAATAATTTCAAAAACATTTCACAAACAGCAAGAATTTTAAATTTGGCTTTAAGTAATGCTTGTTACTTACATGTATTTTAATACAATCGATATTATAAAAGAAATCTCTAATATTCAAAGAAATTCATGTAATCACTTTCGAGGAGACAGTCAATTATTTATTTTGTTTCATTCCACATAATGTAAGGATGATTTGAAATAGCAAGAGATATTGTTTAAAATGTAAACAAAAATATGTTACCACCCCCTCCACCTCTGTCTCCGAAATTGCTGAATTCAAAATTGTTAACCTAACAAGGTCACTAGAAGTTTTTTAAAACTTACCGGAAAATTATCGCAATAATTATAAATTTCGTAGTATTTAAGATAATCAAGATATTTTTTTTCGAGTAGGCTTTTATTCTTTTAAAATATTTATATAAGAATTAAAGACGTGGTAAATGCAGTACTTAATATTTTTTCCACATTTTGTGATCTTTCTCTCGCCCCTATATATTGTGATGAATTTTATTATAGTATAATAAAATTAGATAATATGAATGAAAATACCCGTAATATATTAAACACCCACAATTAAATGAAACTACGTGATGTAGTATTATTTCTACTTTCTTTAATTTCTTTACCACGATATAGGTTTCGTTGTATTAAAACATCTTCAGGTGGGATATTAGCAAAGATATTATATTAGAATCTTTGCTAATTGTAATACAACGAAACCTAGGTCATGGTAAAGAAATTAAAGAAAATAGAAATAATACTACATCACGTAGTTTCATTTAATTGTGAATAATGAATTTCTACAAAATTAACGCCAAATATATTCAATATTAAACACCGTTAACAATTAAACATTTTAAGGATGAATACGGTATGATCAAAATAAAGATGTGGTCATGTCATTAAATGAAGGTGAATTACTAACGATTGTTTTATAGATAATTAATATCATTGACAATTTTCGTTGAAAAACATTAAAAGTATTTATAATATTGATATGAAATTTTACAAATTAAATTCATAAATTGTGCGAGTACCAAAGTATGGAATTCATTGAAAATAACTTCGCATAAAAAATGCTTCTTGTATAGATTACTTTGGCATTTTACCGGGCTATTTAAGCTTCCGCTTCAAAGTACAATAATTTATCAAGCTAGAATATAAAACATAAACGCAGAATCAGGTTACACTTTACGAGGCACTTTACAAAACAACCTACGTCACAGCGGAAAGCTCCATTATGAAACAAATAATTGGTCCGATGCTCGGAGCTTTTATCTCCCTATTTTAGTAGAAAGTTTAGGCGTTCGCTGCAAAGCCTGAAATTTAAGGCCATAAAAGAAAATTGTTTTATTCTTTAAACTATTCACGAAATGGTGGTTTAGTGCAGATAATGTGCTCCGTCCGAAATGATGAAAGAGTACCGGGTTGATTGCTTTTGGTAGTGGAAGTTATTTGGTTTTTTAAATACATGTGGATTTCATAGGAGTTTCAACAATACTTGTCATTGTTTTCAAAGAAGTGGGGAAGAAAAGATGAGCGTTCGAATTTGTTAATGAGTGCACAATTATTGTGATACATACGTGTCACATTATATAATAGGAACACTTGAGGCTACTCCCACAGGCATTGAAGTGTACCGAGAGTACGTTGCTTTGGAAAATCATCAGCGTCACCAATCTCTTTATACAGCTGGATTTACATCGAGTACCTAGCTGGTAGCCGAGTACTTCTCGCAGCGACGTATCGCTCCGCGATGAGATGATCCATGATTCTGCTCAGGTAACTGAAGTATTACACATTCTAAATATATTTTTGCCAGCCAGCGACATCATTTTCTGCTCTCTGATGTTAATTGGCATTTATTTGTTTTTTTTTTTTTATGGTAATGATTATTATTACCTTAAAGTATTACTTCATTTATCTTAATAAATAATTATTATTAACAATTATTTGGTTGATATATATTTTTGAAACCGGATGGAAGATAATATCCATCGTAATATTAATTCCGTTTAAAATTTATTTTCTTCATTTTATGCCGAATGCTTTTGATTTAATATGCTTTAAAATTTTGATTTCACAAGTTATTTAATACAGTTTTAGGAATCGAAGGCTTAATAAATAATAACGTTTTCTTAAAACCCATTAGAAGTTATTCAAGTTGAATTTAACATCGCGATCCGAGTTCGACAATCCCAAGAGATGCCGTAAAGTATGTCCTCAACTAAATCAAAACAAGCGTTGTAACTAAAAAAGTTATACTCTGTACCATGTATTTAATCCTGTTGAAATGGTTGTGGCGATTAAAATTTTATTGCTATAAGTGCGATTAGTATGCAAGTTTGTTTATTGCGAATATCACATTTTTTATTTTCCGTCATATTCTTTTCTTATGTCCTTCTGGTTATTTAGTTACTAGTGTACAATATCTGAAACAATATATTGACTAATCTTTACATTCGCATAGTCCTATTGGTATTTGAGTTTCTTTATTATAAACTAACGTAAACTCTAAAGAACTGATTCACCTTTCTGAATGAGATCCACATATTTGTTGAGAAATATTTATCTTTGAAAGCTAGTGACGGTTTTAGGTAAAATTATTGTAGAGCATGTCTTTGAAATAATGTATTATTGGATGCTGTATAGAAATTCATTTAAAGTTTGAAGGTGTCTTTGAGTGAAGAAAAAAATATTAGACCATGATTTATAATATTTATTTGTTTATGTGAAATGTATATTTCTAAAATTCTGCTGTATACGTTATATAATTGTACCAAACATTTAACCTATTGTGGGAAACACGTAACTTTTAACTCACATAATGTCCACTAACCCATACATCAGCGTTAATTTCCTACCTCTCTTTCAGTACACAAAGGCAATCTCAATTTTCGCAGTTTACTGCAGTTGTTAACCTCAGAAAACCATGGAACTTAACTGTGTTCAATTTTTGTTATAAGTAATAACCTATACAATTGCAATAAGTGACCAAACATTTTGAATATATTGTTTAACCTTTATAATCACCCTCTTCATAACCCAGAGATAGTGGATTATTTTCAGGGTTGTATATAAAACAAGAAAAAAAAGGAAACACGTGTGCGATTCAGCAATTCCCACGAAAAGAAGAAGAGCTCAAGAACAAAGATAAATTAAGGGTTCCAGAGAGGTAGAAAAACATTTATCTAGAATATTTTCTGATGTCAAAATCCAATTATCTGAAATGTTTTGTCAAAACGGTTAACGAAAAAAGAATTCTAAGAATATAATATAGTTTGAAGGATAGTTTCAAATTAACGTAAATAAAATGCTCCTAAGGGGATTCAACAAAGCTGTATGTAGAAATATCATCCATGTAATTGTAACACATGCGTTTATAAGACAGATTTACTATTATAGAAATACTAATAACTAAATCAACATGGAGACACAATCAAATAAATTGAAAGTTTAATATGTCGACACAAGAGATGAAAATACTATAACTCTCAGAGCTTAGCGTATTGTGATTATTCAGTAATCTAGCTAAAGCATTCTAACCAAATTTAAAATAAAATATTTTATTACCTTCAGTAATATAATTTAGGAAACCTAGCGGAATCATTTTAAATTTTACGATGTACTTAAATAAAAAAAAATATGTAAATTGTAACAAAAAGTTTCACTTGTAAATAAATATCGGTCAAACTTTGCGTTCATATCTTTCTATTCAGAAAAAGCTTTGTGTTCGTCCGCGGGTTTAGGGCGAAGCGCCGTAAAATTTTTATGTTTTATGTAATTCTGGTTTAAGAGAGATCAAAGTTATTTGTTTTAACTGGCGAAAATCTGGGGAAATGTTTGAAAGGATCTATTATAAGAAAATTCGGTTTGTTTCGAATAATTGCGTGAATTACTTTTTAGAATCGAACCAATAAAATTAAAGAGTAACTTCTATTTCAATTCACAAGTGATGCAGTATACTAATCTAGATATTATTATTCATTTATAACTGCATAGACTCAGCTAATGCTACCAAAAAGTCCTTGTGTCAGTCTCTAAAAGTTTTTGGCCAAAAATTAGTAAAATTAAAATATATTTCAATTGTGAGCAAAATCCAAATTATTAACATCCAAATTTCCTGGAACTATACCTATTATTATACAAATTATATCAGAAATATCAAGCCAACCAAATTCCATTCTTAGAATACTATTATATCACAGGAAAGAAATGGAGCCCTCATAAGATCACTCGCATGTTCGTCACAATTTGACATTATGTTATAGCTTATTACTCAAGTATTCTTAACGGTTAACACTGAAATGATTATAATACAGTTGATTAATAATATAGTTGATTTTGTTTTCATTTCGTGAATAGTGTGAAATATTCGTCGAAATAGCGAATTAGTCAAAATAGCGAATGTTAATCACTTGACTATACTTTTCAAATTTAACGATAAATAATCAGAGAGAACTTGTTAAATCTGCCTACAAAAAAACATGACAACCCCTCTTTCTGCCTCCAAAACTGTCGAAGCAAACATTATGAAGGAAACAGCTTCATTAGAAATTTACGTAAAGTTTATCGGAACACAGCAGCAAATAATCTAAATTTTGGTCGTTTTTAAATACTTACCACGATGTACGTTTGTGACAGATTTAATACATATTGAGAAATAATATAGATGTTTGAAAATAGTCTAGCAGAATTTATATAAACATATACATATATATATATATATATATATATATATATATATATATATATATATATATATATATATATATATATATATATACGTTGAATCGTTTTTGAAAGTGAACCACAAAGTACGTATCAGGTTTCAACCTTTGAGGAAAAAATATTTAGTTTGAATTCGATTTGTGATTTTGAGTGAATTTAAAATTTCTTATGGATTTATTTCAGGTTGATTTGTGTTTATATTTGCATATTGTGCTTTTATTAGAACATTATCAGGAAATGGCTAATAATTTTGAGTAGATAAATAGTTATTCCTCAACATGTCAACACTTGTCTGTCCTCACGCTGCTAAGAAATTGTGGCTATCAAAATTATGAAAATTAAATTTATTAGTGTAAAGGAATTAACTTAATTCCCATTTAAACCAAGTTTTCAAGTGATTTATTCATCTAGTAAAATGGTATGACCTAAAGTTACACGCCCATTCAAGGGTATACAATTTTATTTAATGATACCCCAGTCGCTTTGCAAACGCGTTTTTGAAAACACTCGTGCTAGACTCGAAGAGTGTGTCAGACTCGATGGCCGCCATTTGGAAAACGTGGTTTTTAAAAAATGAAATCCGCATTTTGTTGTTATAAAGTTAAAATATGCCTACTTTGTATTTGAGGTGTAGTTTTTTTTTACAATTTTTCAAACATTGAAATCTGCCACTGGACAACCTGTATATATATATATATATATATATATATATATATATATATATATATATATATATATATATATACATACATGTATGTATAAACAAATCTGGTAAACTTACAAACAAACATACTATACCGATTTTTATAGCATGTGATATATTATAATAAAATCAGAATGGGAATCATAATATATTAATTTTTGATGTAAAAAAAATTTACATCAATATGTACTTGGCACAATATTATGGTAATGAGGTATTTTAGGTGATTTAAAAAATACATTCAATTTGTGTGAAGTTGTTATTATATAAAATTATTATTTAAGTTGTTATTATATTTTTATGTGTTAAATAAAAGAGAGGAAAATATAAATAATGGATAATTGTATAATAATTTACTACCATTGAATAACTGCGAAAGAATATCCGATTTGATCCAAAAATGTGACTTCAAAAATGACTGCCCGTGAATAATTTTATAGAAATATTTGAAAAGTTACATATGTTGGAGAAAAAAAGATGTGTGTAGAGGGGATTAATTCTAAATATCTTTCTTTGCTTGACCTTAGTGAAAATATTGGACTTACTTCGATCTGGTAATGCAGGTTTGAAAATGTCATAATTGTGATGAACGTACAAATCTAATTTATAAGGACCTAATTTAGGTAATATTAATTCACACTTAAATGAAATTACGTGATGTAGTATTATTTCTACTTTCTTTAATTTCTTTACCACGGCCTAGGTTTCGTTGTATTACAACATCTTCAGGTGGGATATTAGCAAAGATTATCTTTGCTAATCTAGGTCGTGGTAAAGAAATTAAAGAAAGTAGAAATAATACTACATCACGTAGTTTCATTTAAGTGTGAATAATGAATTTCTACAAAACTAACGACAAATATATTCAACAGTAATATTAATTATAAACAAAGAAATATTTAACAAAAAAACCAAACAACGAAAGGATACGTACATTTTGTTTAACAAGGCCATATTCATAATGTTGCTCAATTAGGACACCGATGCAAAATAGCTTAAGTGGATTTGCCGAGACAATAAACCAGAATACTGTACACGTATCACTACTCAAGCCAGGCAATATTACTGTGATTCCAATATATTGTTAATAATTCTTATGTCAAGACTCAAATGAAAACTTAGATATCAAAGGTACAAGAATTAAAAATTTTATATTTATTTATTTCCTCTATGTTTTCAGAAAAATGTAGTTACGCCCAAATGAAAACAATTTGTGCTAACACAACTAATTTTGTCTTACAAACATACATTTCCAGGTTCAAATTAGCAAATACAAAATCATATATCTGCCCAAGTTAATGATGAGACAAAAAACTCAATAACGATCAACATAAAAACGCACTCGATGTTGTATTATTCGATATTAGTACACGTTCTTAGTAAGTGGAAAATAATTACGTCCTCATTAATAACAAAGCTATTGTTGGTTGATTCTATTTAAAATATCCCACATGAGAAATTGTTTACACCCTAATTGAAAGGATTTACAATGATCTATATTTTTTCCAAAATTTAAACAGAAAAAGTATGCCACATTTTCTTAGGTAACAATTAAACTATATTTTTTAAATATTATCTATGCTCTGAACATATTCCTAGGTCTCTATATAATTAATATATATTATGGTTATACAATGATCTTGAATTTGTATGTTTTGGAAATATACTTATTATGTGATAACCCACCGCATCAAAATTAAGTATTAATTTGTTTATGAAATTGTTTACATATTGGTAATAATTTAATAATATCGTGCAAGGGAAAGGTGTACCCGGAAGAATTTCAATTTGCATATAATAAATAATAAAGGTATTTGTGAATACTTAAAATGCTTAATAACTTGAGAAAATCACAATATTAATAATTCAAAAACTCGCAATCTGCCTTCGATTTTTTAAATTTTGATTATTTTTCTGTACTAAATAATAAGAAAAACTATTTGGTCATTTTCTAATTTTCTATTCAAATAAGCTTAGAACATGGATTGCATGCCCATATTAAATTTCTGTTCTTATGAAACAAAAATTTTAATTGAATAAATATAAAGCATATCGAAGTAAAATTTATGTAGTTATTCTGCAAAATTATATAAAACAATTCATCAGAGATATGAAATTCTTTCAAATATAACAGTCGTTGTAATGTATTGTTACTATTATGGATAGTGCTTATTCTTACAAAATGGAATTCTTGAAAACCTTGTTTTTCTTTAAAATGATGAACAGTTATTTCACTCTGACTGATATGTATAATCCAAAACCTATTTTCTTCCAAATAGATGTCTTCTTTTAAGGAGACGATCACTTTTTATATGTGAAATGAAGAATTTTTCCTCCAATTTCTGCAAGTCTTACAAAAATACAATAAGACAAATGTATTCATTTACAAATATGTCTCACGTGACACTTAATCCTAATTTCCACATTTATCGTAAAACAAAAATTATATAAATTAAAAGCTTTCTTTTAGAACTTCTATAACCGCTATAATATACACCTATCAATACATTAGTTCGAAATGTGTTCTAAGCTTAATATTAATAGTGGAAATAAAGTATGATTGTGAGCTTTTTCATCACAGGTTACAAACAATTATACTTTTTTTCAATTTCTCTGTATGATATAAAGAAAAATGTTATGAATTTTTTTTCATAATTTGAGTTTAAAAGCAATTTATTACCTTTAGTTTTATTATTTTTTATCTTGTGAGTATAGTTGCATCTAAAAAAATCCAGTTATATGATAATTTTTAATTTCATTTTATTTAAAAAGAAATGTAAACTAGACTTCAAAATGAATTTTTTCAGCTCTACAGGCCTGAATCAAAATCTTTGAACGTGATTAACATTTAACTTATTTAAAAATCTGGTTGAGTTTGAGTTTGGAGTTTGAAGTTGGAGGGAATTCCCGTTCAGTTGCTATCAGTTTTCTGGAATAATAGCTTAGAGTCTAAAATATACGTTTTGGCATCAGTGTCTAAGGTGTTTCCTAAATATAACCTCACTGTACTATTTTTTTGTCACTTGGTTAATTTATTTAATCTAAAGTGTGTGTAAGTTTTATAAACTAAGTATAAGAATAAAAGATAATCAGGATAATTTATCGAAATAAAAACCACAAAAAAGTCTTCAATTATTACGAGGAAATGTTATTAGATTTCGGAAGAAGTTTTTATTATGAAAATTACGATACAGATTTACGCCAAAATTAATAACGTGGCGCTCTGTTTTTAAAATTATACCCCTTGTTGAACCACTTTCAACTTTCCGAAAATAAAAGTAATTCTCTGGAAAATTAAATCAATATGAAATATAAATTTCAAAATTAGGATGTTGCAAAAGAATTACCTACCGTAATTTCATAGGAATAATAAGCTTAACAAAGTCGAAGGCTTTTTCAAAATAAAATATATTCTTCTGTTTCTCTCAATATAATTCAACGCGCATGATCCACATACAATACAAATTTCGTATGAATAGAACTTCAAAGGCGACAGTCATGAATATTCTTGAGATACTAACGTATCTCAAGAATATTCGAATTCGGTAGGTTCGAATTTGTGTTTTAAATATTTTCGCACCGATGGTTTTCTGTGTGATAATATTTCTATAATTTTGTAAAAATGGATAGAATTGCTATGAATCCATAGTTATTAATTTCGAATGTTGAACCTTTTTGTGAATTATTATAAAGCGCAGAGTTTGTCATATTCTGTAAGTATACTAGAATTTAAATTAAGTTTCATTAAATATACAAAGTTGAGACGAGGTTTCATGTTTTTAAACAGTATGAAAGAGATCATAGCAGATATAACAAAATCTTGAAAAATGTAAAAATTAGTTTCTGTATAAATTGAAATAAATTATTCTTCCTTTTCCATGGCATGACGGCTTGAGATGAACCCTGGCAATTTCAAGGATCTTATTATGTGTTATCCTTTTGCGGGAGTGGTTTCAAGTTTTAGTCTATGACCTGGTCGAGAACTGATTGGTTTAAAGAAAAAATATGTTTATTGTTTTACATTATGCAGTTACAAAATGTTACAGAATGAGAAGAATATTTATTTTATTTATTTATTACTTACGGTTATAAAAAAAACGAGTCTACTTTAGACCACACGACTGAAGTAAAATTTCAAATTCACAAAATATGAACTTTAAAATGAATTTACAATTTTATTCACTTTAAACGTAGAATATTTAACGTATTGAACAAAATAGTAATTTATAAAATTGTTCAAGAACGAAATGAAATTACAAAATAATAAAAAAATCACGGTTCGTGTAACGCTAGTAAATTCGCACATATATATATATATATATATATATATATATATATATATATATCATGCACTGGCTATGAGAGGAAGAGAGAAAGAAAATGTGCGCACTGCTCTCTCTTGCTCCCACAGTATGATACAAACAATAGGCTGGCACTATGTCTTAGATATACGAAACATAACCTGGCCATGAGAGAAAGAAAATGTGTGCTCGCACCTCTCTTTTTTGTCCCTACAGTAATATATGTAACGTAACTCTCTCTCTTTCTGTCTTCACTAACTTATATCTCCCTCTAAACTTTTTTTTGCCTCGTTCGATCACACTTTGATGACTTAACTATATTTCCTGAAATGAGTTTTATATTAAAGAAACCAGCAATAATTATACGTTCTCATTAAAAACCACTCAGAATATATTTAATAGTGTGGAATGAAGAGCAAATTATTTTAAAGATGCGGTTTTCAAAGCTACTTTCGTATATCATAACATGTGGTCTTATTTTACAACGCAACACGTTATTGCTAATGTAATAATCTAGCAGGACTGCAACCAGTAGTAACTATACTCAATTTTATTTCAAAAGAGAATGTGCGTAAGGAAATCAATTTCACAAATAAAATATGGTTAGCATAAATATATGCCCGGTCAATTGACGACTACTTGCAAAACTCATTTTATTATACTTACAATGCTGTTAAACACTATACTTAAATAAATATATTTGCTTCACAAACGCTCATCATAAATAATGTTATAAATTAATTCCACCATTATTTTGTTAACATTAATTTTACAATTCAAATTAGAGTATTGAATATATTTGGCGTTAATTTTGTAGAAATTCATTACTCACAATTAAATGAAACTACGTGATGTAGTATTATTTCTACTTTCTTTAATTTCTTTACATCGACCTAGGTTTCGTTGTATTACAACATATTCAGGTGGGATATTAGCAAAGATATCTCTATATTAGCAAAGATGGTTCTAGAATCTTTGCCAATATCCCACCTGAAGATATAATACAACGAAACCTAGGTCGTGGTAAAGAAATTAAAGAAAGTAGAAATAATACTACATCACGTAGTTTCATTTAATTGTCAAATTAGAGTGTAAAAATGTAAAATCCTTCATTTTGATTAGGCAAAACTCAGCCGTTTGAAACATTTTATGATTATCCTCAATTTTTCGATATTAAAAACATCTTGACCATATTTACTGTTAATTAATTTTTTTAGATGTTAGATTAAAAAAGCTACAATGAGTCAGCTTACACTGATGTATTATAGATTTGATTGCCCTTTATACGTATATGTTAAATTCTGAGTATAGAGAATAAGTCTGACAATATTTAATAGTACAGACTGGGTATTTTATAAACAATTTAGGGTAGTGTTTTTCTAAACAATTCCGAGCTTTTACTCTTATTTACATATATATTTTCGCTAATTTTTTAAAAATTTTAAACATATTTATTTAAACAAAATTAGCAAAATTATTAATTCAGCACTATTTGTATCAAAAGTAACAACCGATAGCGCAGTGGCTAAGTCCCTAGCACCCGTCGAAAAGGCTAAGGATTCGATTCCTGGCCGTGTATTCTAATATTCGTAAGTTATTTAACTTATTGTGAATTATTTATTGTACTTTGACTTTGGCCGCGAGGTTAATTAAATATACGGTGTTAAAGTTATCAATTATTCAAGTTTAGTCTCACAAAAACGCACTTGCGAAGAAAATTCATTTATTGAGGGGAACGGTACGCTGATTACCCAGGATACCAAGAGGTGGCCAGGATCTAAAACGCAGCCATGATTCCATTTAACAAATACATATTATGGCCACTAAATATAGTTTACAATACGACCCCATTTTAATGGTCTTGCAAAAAAACGTATTATAAACGGCATAGTGTAATATTATAATAATTGAAGCATTATTCTAGGTAAAAAACAAATATCTATGTTTGCAGCTTCGTACACATAGTTTCTAAAGTAATATACGTACCATAGGTATTTCAATGGCTTTTAAAAAAAGTAATGTTTACCTCATCTCAAAATTTTCGATAAATGATTAAATATTTATTTCAAGTTGATACATTTACATAAATTCATATACTACTTGCATAATCCAAATTACATAAGAATAGACATCAGAAACGGAAGATGAGCAAGGCCCTTCTGTAGTTTTAATATACCTTGAGACTTAGTTAATGACATTATTTTAAAACAGTTCTTTCATCTTACTGTAATAAAATAATCCATTTACCAGATAAGCAAACCGATTTACTTTTATGAATTTTGCGTGACAACCAATTACTTAACAGTACTAGAAATACTTCAAAATGTATGTATGCATTATATGTTTTGGCCTCAAGGAACAGAATCAGACTGATGAGTTTAGATGACGGCACATATAGATTGTTATTCGTGATGAGTATAATATTTATATTAATTAATAATTTTATAGTAACATGAACAATTCGCATATAATTTCAATTCAAAAACTAATCAGACTTATTTGAAGGGAACCAAAGACTTTTTTGCCCATGGCTCGGCTTATAATTGTAAAAATTTTTGCAAGATTTCTTTCCTAACCATCATCGAAATCGGTTGTCTTTCTATTATATAAATTCCTTCATTATTTACCCCGCCAAATCATGAAATTCACCTGATCTTGACGCCAATTACTCCCGCATTAACCATAATAATCCACAATTATTTCCAAAATTCAGCCGAAACAATTTATTACTTTCCTCTTCGGACCGCACCATTTTTATTACATCTACATTCATGCCTTTTTTCTTTCCCCCCTGATGTATAAAATTCCATTTGTCATTTGTCCATTTAAAAATAAATAAAATTCCATTTGTATTTTACATTCCATTTTTTTACTTTATTTAAAAAATCTTTGTGAAAGTAATAATTGTGCAATCGATTGCAATTCATTTTGGAACTTATTAATTGCATTCCTTGCTTAAATGGAAGAGATAACTTTAGTAGCAATAAATATATTCTAGGTACATATGTTGCATTAAATATGAAATAAATTTTATTTGATTACGTGTGATACAGTATTTTTGCTATTAAGTTCCAAGATAGGATAAGGTTGTAAAACATTCGCTATACAAAATTAAATGTCTCATTTGTAATAATAATTTTCAAAATTTTCTTTGCTTCACATGAAGAATTTAATTTTGCAAGATCGCGTTTTGATGTATCAAACTTGACCTGCTAATTTTTTAAAGGGAAATATTAATTGCTTCTGGAGTATTCTATATCCACACCTACTCGAATATCGCTTCAAGCTGACCTATTAATTTTTTCATACATTATGTAGCAGCACAAGCAAGCAATGTATTATTAAATGAAAGTGAGCTAGACAATTTTTTTCATAGCGGTTTTTTTGGTAGACATGTTTGTTCAAGTTACCTATAATTTCAGCAAATACTATTGGAAAGCAAACAATTTTTTTGGTATTAATCGTATCTTTGAAACGCTAAGTGATACAAATAATTACAACTTCATAATTGCAGAAGATTAAGAAATAAAAATTCTTTTAATAGATTTCCCACATCATTAAGACTTGGAGATTTGAAATCATTGTCACTTTTCTTGAAAGTGAATATTCGTTGAACCATTCACTTCGTTCATTAGATTATTTACATGGGTTTTTGGTTCATGTGTTGGTGATGTCAGTTTTCATAGTTTATATTATTGTAAATATTGAATATATTCAGCGGTATTTCCCTTAATTATTATTCCCAACTCATTGAAAATACGTGATGTAGTATTACTTCTACCTTATTTAAATTCTTAACCACGACCGAGGCTTTGTTATATGATACCATCTTCAGGTGGGCAATTTTTAAAGAAAGAATCTTTTAAAGATAGAATCTTTACAAATTTATATACATGTATATATTTGTATATATATATATATAT
The DNA here is from genome assembly GCA_039881145.1 of Druceiella hillmani. Lineage (NCBI taxonomy): Eukaryota > Metazoa > Arthropoda > Insecta > Lepidoptera > Hepialidae > Druceiella > Druceiella hillmani. The sequence continues at coordinate 2,004,999 of JAYKKI010000103.1, forward strand.
ATACATATATATATATATATATGTACACATATATATATATATATATATATATATATATATATAAAGAACGAAAACTACATCACGTAGTTTCATTTGGTTGTAGATATTTTCTGTTAAACAAAAATACATTTTCAATCGGCATAGAAGATTAAATATTCAATTGAACTAGTTTGCGAAAAGTAAGATTAAACAGGAGGTACACAAGCGGGTCAACGGACTATAGCTAATATTGAGAGCTGTCTTTCCGAGCACAGGCGGAAATAGAAGGGAAATTTGTTTGCACACTTTCGAGCGAGCTTTCGGTCGGAAGGCTTTGATGAAACTTTGGTAAAAGTTTAGGGTGCCAGTTGGATAGCTATATGGGATAGCTGGCTCCTGGATTAAGTAAATGTGTAATACTAGAAAAAATTAAATAATGAAAAGTGGTTTTAGAAAGAAAGGAACATTACCAAGTTTTATTTTTTATAAATATTTTACGTTGACAAAACTTAAAATATTTATAAAAAATAAAACTTGATAATGTTTCAATACTTCCGATAAGGAAATATTTATATTTGTTGATTTTTCATTCGTCTTAATTTTATTCCTAATTGTCGCAAAATCTAGTAGCATATGTACTTTGCAGATATGGGTCTATAGTGGAAATACCGATTTTTGAATTTCAAGATGTTTTTACTATATTATGTATTCATAGATCATGGCAAACGGATTATAAATTCGAGGTTAATTTGAAAGTTTATATGCATATATGTCTATATATATATATATATATATATATACACATATATATGAATGTAGCAAAATTGGTAGACGTTCTGGAAATCGAATTTGAATAATCAAAAAATGACAAAACCAAACGAAATCAGATCAAAATCTGGGTTAAGTGTTATTTGTACGAGGACAAAATTGATCTAATATTTATTAAAAAATCGCTTATCCTATTACCTATTGCTTATTTAATAAAAAGGAAAACGCGATGATCCATTTAGAAACATGTGTGCCTGTGATAATCTTACATCTCTCTAAAACGTCGTTTTTATTTCATTTGTATTTATTTGGAAAACAGTAAATTTGATTGTATTGTTTAGTGCGTCTTTTAAAAAAATAATTATTATTTATTTTTTCTCATACGGTATAGGCCGATATGTTATCTAAAATAGATAATAATACATTTTATGTAGTTATAACTAGTTTAGATGGATGAGATTCTGCAAATGGATGGCTCTGGCTTATTCATATAAGAAAATTGAATCTGCATTGTATTAAAAAAAGGGAGACCAGCGATTTATTTTTTAAAATTTTTTATCGCATATCAAGGTGCCACTTTAAAAGTGAATTTTTGTATAACCAAAATGCAAAATGTTTGTACTTCATACACGGTTTCTTATTAATATTTTTTAAAAACAAATAAATAATATGATCACAGGAAATTCTACGAAATTTACGTGTAAAACTCTAACTTGGCATATGCATTATTTCTTGTCAATTCATTTAAAAAGATGATTGGGATTCAATCCTAATCATCTTTTTATTTTTTTTTCATGCTGCGAGATATTTATTTGATATTACCGTTGCGTTATTATCCGAATAATTTTTATACAGAAAGTATGAAGAAATGGTACTAACACCTCTCTAAAGTTATTTCAATTTCAATGCCAAATGGGACATCGTTTTATATTTTATAAAATCAGGTCATATTTTTCTTTTAAATATATTAGTGAATTTTTAAATAAAAAATTTAACAACAGTATTTTAATACATACGAAATTTTTGACACACGAAATATCGTGAAAGTTTGCGCATTAAAATTTTTTATAAAATTAATATATGCCAATTTAAATTTTTTATCTTTTTGAATGAAGTATGAACTTTCTTCGCTGCAAACTTAAATATTTGCATTCAAAAATTAATTTGTTTAAAGTTTATATTCTACAATAATCGATTTTGATTACGAGACATAGCCTATTTCTTTTCCTTCAGAGATTATTTAAAAAAAAACCTGTCAAGCGCGAGAGAAATTCGCATTACGAAGGCTCCGTACACGTTTAGGAATTTATAAATATTTAATGGTACATATTATTTCTATTAAATTATATAAAAAAAATAATTTTTTGAAGTGAAAATATATTGCCTAACGACAGGCAATATATTTTCGTTTCAAAAAATGCATCTTTTAAAATTTGCATGCGACAATTGCATATTTAAAAAAAATATTTTACATAGGTCATGGAATTACAAATTAACGATTTTCGGTTAATTTATAATTGTCAGATTGTTTCCTTTCGCTTGAGCTGTGAGACCTTGCTTCTTGCTAAATTAAGTAATATACAACATCGATGATATTTGCGGTAAGTCACAGACATACATATTATTTACATTAAGGTTCTGTAACTCTCGTGTTCTGTAACTCAAAAAAAAAAAAACAGAACTCACCTGTCTGTTTATCCATTCGTCATAGTCGTTTTTTTTCAGAAACCTATTCACCTAGGAACTAGAAATATGGCATAGTAATAAAACATATTAATCCGCACATATCTAAAATAAAAATATTCACAACCGACATTCTCAAAAACGTGGGATAGAAGCTTAAAATTTTATAAATAATGCATCTTATTAACCAACGCGTTTTGCAAGAGTAGAGAGGCGCCTGTCTTGTATCTTCAAATTGCTTGTTTGGAACATAAGCCACAGCTAGTTCAGGTTACAAATCTACATTATAAATTTTACTCTTGAACTATGGGATAAATCTCACTTTGAGTAATTTTTTTTTTCAGCAATGCAAGTAACACTTAGACAATATTTGCCGTTTAGCAGAGTGGTCGTATCACATTTATTGACAATTGCTACATATAAAGAAATCTGTACAAAACAAATAAAATAGAAAAGAGTATAACGTCAGTTTGTGATGAGCATAACTTAAATTTGTGCTGCTAACTTCCGAAAAAAAATTTAATTAAATTGCAAATTATCTATTAAAACACATTTATAGATGATTAACGGTTAACAAACTATCACGGTAGGAAAAAAAATGAACTGTGTGTGGACATTTAACACTATGCTTCAAATTAACATTTAAATGTATATATATACATAAAATAAAATTGTAACAAATTAAATTTTGAATGGGAAAATATCTTAAAAAGTCATTTATCTAGCGTATACAATCATAAAAAAAACAGAAAATCTTTTTCCATAATTTTTGTCTGTTTGTCTGTATGTTATTTTGTCACATCAAAACTACAGGATAGATTTAGATGAAATTTAGTGCAAAACGAAGAGCAATTACAAACAAAAAAGCATCATATAGGAGAAAAAAAATTATTTCCTTATTTCGAATTTTACGCGGGTCAAACCGTGGGGCACAGCATTATAATTTTAATTCAATGTTTGAAAAGGCAAAAAATGAAGCTGAAAATGCATCAATGAAGTTAATAAGATACGACCAAATTATCGATTTAGGAATCCATTCCCATTATGCATTTGAAAGCACAGATAAGGGGCATATAAGTCAATAGCAGGGGTCAATTCATAAATGTTTCATGAAATTCAAACAAAGTGTTGTTTGAGCCTTGCAATTCCAAATATACGTTATCACAAGCTTTACAATGTTAGATTTATTTTATATAACTTTTGAAAATAAAATAAAGTATCAATGGTTTAATATTTCAAAAGGTATTTTGATGTATGAAAAAATTAATTAAATTCAACAATACCTTGAATGTGTATTTTTTTTTCGTATATTTATTTAAATCTAAATTAATATTCCCAATTTCTGAAGCCCTTGTAACTTCAGTACTAAGTTTGTAATCTTTTAACACTTATTATATTCACTCATATTTCTTGTTGTTTGAACAAACCTTGACGAAATATATAATGAAATATTTGTTTTTAGGGTATTACGTGCTAACAATTAAACGAATAACCAAATTCTAAATATTTTATTTGCTATTACTTTTACAACGTGAATAAAAAGAGTTCGTTCTTCAAAGTTCAAATCACAATAATCTGTACAAATAATAAAATTGCAGAACTGATGTGTCCATACATAAGAGGTATTTAGAAAAATTGATTTGGGATTCCCCAAATCAATTTTTCTAATAATATAAGTAATAAGACACAAAAATATCGTTTTTGTAATTTTTGTCTATTTGTCTGTTTGCTTGAACACGCATCACGAAGAAACTACTGACCCAATTAGGATGGTAATTTTTTGAAAAACGTACAAGTTGACTTGAGGTAACAATAATTCTTCATTTCATCGAAATCGGTTGTCAGTAATATGATGGGCGCTTTTAATATTTTCATAAATGCATTTTTATTTCATAGGTTAAATAGAAACAAAGTAATGTCTAGCTATTCTATGCACAGTAATGTAATTAACCAAAGCAAACTCTATCCGACGTAAATTCAATCCAACTCAACCTAATCCAATATAGAACGACCCAAAGCAAATTTAACCCTACCTAAAACAAACCCTACCCAGCCTAATCGAACCCAAAGAAAACTCAATTCAATTCAATCCAACCCAATCAAAAGCAAAGCCATCCCAGCCGAAATCAGCCCAAATCTACACAACCTAATCAAACATAAACCAACACAACAGAACCCGAACCAATCCAACCCGAACCAAAATAACGCAACCAAACCTAACCTAAAATAAACATAACTCAACCCAAACCGTCTAAATAGAAATCAAATTCAACGCAACTGATCCAACTCAAAGCATATCCAACGCAATTCAATCCAGAACCAACCAAATAAAATTTAACCCAACCCAACCTAATACGATTTAATTCAAAGCAATTACCATCCAACCCAATACAAAACTAACCCAACCTAATGGAATTCAACTCAAAGTAAACTCAACCTAACCGAACCGAGTAAAACCTAATCAAATCCAATCCAACCCAAAGCAAATCCAATCCAACTCAATGCAATCTAATCCAAATCCACATAACCAAAATTAAATCCTACTCAACCCTACCCAGTTTCCTTCGGAAATATAACCGGTCCAAAAGCAAATAAAACTAAAAATTTAAATCAACCCAAAGCAAAAAGAAACCAAACAAAAGAAACCCAACAAAATGTTTGTAGGTGGGTTTAATATTAATTTTTGGTAACGTAGCCTATGTATTCTAGAAATATATAGTTATCTAGAATTATACATTACCAGAAAAAGATATAATTATCGCCTTTTATAAAATTCCTAGCAAATGTTTAAAATTTAAAGCTGATTTAGAAAATGTGACAGAATTATGAGGCGATTTGTCGTTTTGATAAAAAGTATATTTACATAAAAAATTTATATTTATTTTAAGTCATGCCGTTGCGTTTATTAATCTGATAGTTAATGATGTTTTCTAATGATCTACATGCAAACCTAATCGCGTGCACAGCTAGAATTTAAATATATATATATATATATATATATATATATATATATATATATATATATATATATATATATCCATTAAAGAACATATTAAAAAATCCACATTTCTTTCTTGAAAATTAAATCATTTTCTCTTCAAACCGAAATACGTCCAAAAATATAACATATATAACAATAAAATATAATAGAAATGTAAAACTAAGTTGAGTCTCATACAATATCGTCTACTTTGGATGATGTGATGTTTGAAAGTTTTTTCGTATTTCAGTTGAAGTTTGATGATTTCATCTCTAAGTTTTTGGAGAGAGATAGAAAGAGGTTTGCCTTTATCGTAAGGTTGTAACTAAAATGCGGAGATAAACAAAAAAGTTTTTAAACCTTTGACGAAATTACCTGCTCTGCAGACGAACTTGGCTCTTTGAGTAGAGAGACGGAGCAAAGGAAGACTTAAGTTGGGGCTTTTTAATACAGACTTAAGTTATTCACCATGAATTTGACTTTAGAAATCTTTCATTTAATAAAAATGACGTTTGAAAATGATAGTACAGCAGTCAAGGGCTTGCAAAAATGCCACTTTTGAGAACAATTTTTTATACATATGAGAAATTGTTTATGGAGGAAATAGCAAATATCTTGAAGGGGTTTTTGAATTTATCCAAAATTATTTAAAGTGTGCAAGTAAAATACTTAAGCAGGTGAATATTTCACGTTGGTAGTATTTTCAATATTTGATCAAACTGGCTGATAATATTTAATAAGATGAAATAAATATTTCTTGACCAAAATAACCACTGAAATAATATAATGAGAAACAAAGTGAAATAAATCGTATACTTTAATTTGGTTTGAATTATATTTCAGCGCATTCCGGGTTAATTTTCCACCACACAACGCTAACCATTAATTTTCTATAAGAATCACAAACAAGAATATCAATACATACATATAAATTTCGGTTGTAATGGGTTCCGTTCGGTTGTAACGCTTATATTAATTACTTCAAGGCGTAACATTAAAGTAAATATAGTAATATTTATTTCAAGTACCAAACAATAAAGGATTTTTCCGTGTGACCCATGAAATGGGATTTTATACAAAAGGTCTTCCAAAATATTATTTTTTCTCATGGAAATTCTTAGTATGGTGTCCTCTTTGCGAGATATAAGCTTCTCATTTAAATGTGGAATAGTGCAACCTCCCACCTCTATTTTTTGAATGACAGCATATTAAAATTTGAAAATTATCTAGATGACGGCATTTCGTAAACACTTTAAAGGAATTTCTTATGGTATACTTACTTATGGATAAACTAAACACAAAACTGGCGACTAGGTTATTTTTTCTATATGTGTGAAAATCATATTAGGCAACACATTTTTACATTTTATTTAAAAATAGAAGTACTGAGTAGGCTTAAACTTTTAAATTTGTATTCATATCTAAACAACTTATTTCGTTTTATTTCCTATTTATACTAAAGATTTGTATCTAGCGAACTCTTGCACAGCGAGTTCCGCTTTTAATGCACAGGTTTATTTAATTATTGCAGCTTAAATGTAAATATGAATTTCTATGTAAAAGGTGATTTCTTTAAATAAAAAGGTTAAAATTTCACTTTTGCCTGTACGTTTCACTTTTTTGTAGTATTGAGTATAAGCTGAATATAACTATACGGTAGATAAAACTTTTAATGTATTTTAGAAGTAATGTTCTTACACTAAGGGAATTGTAACTTTTCCTCAAATAATATTTTTTATTCGAATGTACTTCACAAAATGTTGAAATGACATTTTTTTTAATATCATATGGTGCCATACCCACCTATTTCGAGGAAACCAAAGTATGGATAAAATTAAGCAACTTTACAGAATAACCACAGCTTTAAATAAATAACTTTATAAACATAACGCGTAAAAGGTATTATCAAAGTACTTTTTTTAAGAACCAACCTTTATCGAAAGTGGACGTGTCGTATTAAAGGCATACACTTCCGGATTTGCGTGGGAGAAACGAAGCTTGATTTCCGGTATCTGACACACAATTTTGGTAATATGATTTTGAAGCTGTGGGAGATAAATAAAAAAATCAGAGTTTGGTATTTGTAAGGTATTCAATGACATTAAATTGTTAATTTTTTTTAATCTTACTGTGATTTTCGTGGAAAATAATTTTATGTTCTGTAAAATCTATTACGGTGGGTTGAAAAATGTATGACATTTGTTAAACTATTGACTTTACTTTATTAACAAAATCACGCTATTGAAAACCACTAATGACAGATTAAAGGATTTTTTAAAAATATTGTCTGTATACTTTATGATTTTTATCGATGGTTTAAGAGAAATTAAAATACGTCAGTGTTAATAAGTTTTTGAATGCATTCTAATCAGGTTCGGTACAATGTTTTAACGGGAAGAGGAAGGGCACACTCTTTGCGCGGGAATGCAGCAAGGGAATCATGTCGTAATACGTATTATATTTTTGTAATAAAATACAAATAAAGCGCAGGTTTAAATTATTAAAAAAGCTTCCTAACACCAAATATTATGAAAATTGAGTTATTATCATAAAAGGAGAGTTGTGTCAAAACACAACTGCTCTAAGTGTTTTAAGGGAAATTTATAAATTCGCAGTCATTTAACCGAGGTGGTGAATTTATTAGTAACATTGCTTAATAACATTTCGTTTAGTAAATATATTAAGCTTCAAATACCCCACTGAAATTGGCACACATCTGGGATATCTTTTTAAACTTCTCTACAAAAAAGTACAGCCCCAATACACACTGATGACATAAAGTTCAACATTTTAACCCTAATGCAGGAGTTCGTCAATATTACATAATATCAGCTCCTGGTTCAACATATACACTGAGATGATTATTCGACCACTCTGGAAGACTAGACAGATGGTATTAAAATTGGTGGCCACAGGTTCGCGATCTTGCGCTTGTACATCTTTGATATCATCTTATTGGCTAATAGTCTTCATCTTATGGAGAAATATTGCATAATATCATCTCCCGGTTCAACACATACACAGATGATTATTCGACCACTCTGGAAGACTAGACAGATGGTATTAAAATTGGTGGCCACAGGATCGCGATCTTGCGCTTCTACATCTTTGATATCATCTTATTTGCTAATAGTCTTCATCTTATGGAGAAATATTGCATAATATTATCTCCCGGTTCAACATATACACTGAGATGATTATTCGACCACTCTGGAAGACTAGACAGGTGGTATTAAAATTGGTGTCCATAGGTTCGCGATCTTGCGTTTGTACATCTTTGATATCATCTTATTTGCTAATAGTCTTCATCTTATGGAGAAATATTGCATAATATTATCTCCCGGTTCAACATATACACTGAAATAACTCTACGAAAAATCTGAAAGACTAGGGAGATGATATTAATAATGGTGGCTAAAGGATCGCAAGCTTTTGCTACGCAGTCTTCTTTTGATATCATTTTATTTGCGATTAGTCTTTATCATATGGAGGAATGACTTCTCAAAATAGAGCGCTTGACCTTCGAGTTCGAATTAAATATTAATCAAAATAAGGCAAAAGTATGGTGAAATAACTGAGATACCAAAATGCAAAGTCATAACCTTTTGATTTGGGGCCTTGACCTCAAAATATGATGCTTGAGTAGACGGGAAAAAGCGTAGGGCCATCACTTGTACTATATTAGACGAGTTAAAGAAAATATGGTTGAACTGAAATATAGGCAGAACCCCCGAGACCAGTATCGTTCAATTTCATATACATTCTTCATACCTCAGAGACATCGAAATTTCAAGAAATTTTAAACAAGAAGATAAATGTCCTGGAGATATTCAAGGTATATTTTTTGAATGAGCTAGGGAAAGCTATTTGTAATATCCTGGACTGAATTCCAAAAGAAGATCTTCATACTCCAAAAACTTGGCATCAAACAGCATCTATCAAACTTAGTTGAATCATGGAATCTTCAAATTCTTTGGCCGTGTCTCATGGCGAAACGAGAGTTTTATAGAACGTCTTGTTTTGCAGAATGCAAAAAAGGTAATCATAGTACTAATGCGATGGATCGACTATGTCACAGCTGCTTAGGTGTCCCTTTGCATGAGTGCGCCAGACTAACGGTAAATAGAAATAGTTAAAAAACATCGTTAGATGGGTTATAAAAAAATTTGTAGCACACGTAATTAATAAAAAATACTGTATAAACTTAAAAAAAATTCAACGAAAACTAGGAAAATAATATAAGCTTAGGACAGCTTCAAATAAATACTCCTTTTTTAAACTTGTTGCCTGTACAAGCTTCAACTATTTCAAAGACCGGAAAGTCGTAGAGCAGTATGCGCGATCCGGTCATGCGTTCCTCTTGTGTGGAATGTTCAATTTGACCTAATACGAAGAAGAGATTATTGTCGATGATTTAATGTTTATATAAAAGGACATGTAAGAATTAAATGGAAAAAGGATGAACAATTTAATGCAGCGGAAGATTAAAATACAAGAAATAAAATGTGGTTTGCTGCTAATAAAATCCTGAAAAAAATAGGATCATATAATTTTAAATATTAAGGCCAGATTTCAATGCAATTTCCAATGCATACGGGAATTACCAACTTTAAGAAAAATTAAAATCTTAATAAACAAATAATAAATAAATGGAAAATGAAATTTCAAATCTCATGTTGAAAACAAATGGGAAAAGTAATAAAGCTTTATAAATTCATATTCAGAATTAAAGTTACTTAAGATTGAAACAAAGTAATTACAACAATTATCGATAACTCTGGCAGAAAAATTATAAGTTTAGAACATTAAATAATAAAAAAAAATTCAGACCTCACGACGATTAAATTAGATGGGATGATGGGGAATCACCATTAATTTTACAATTAATTGCGGTCTAAACAAAGTAACAGAAAAAGTCATTCATAACTCGGTTAGAGAAATGGTAACTTTATTTGTCTTCAATGTCCAGGTTATAATAGGATAACTGGGATATTTGCAATAAAAAAATATCTACAACCATACATGTTTTGAGAAATCCATAATGACGCTTCTTGGGCCTAAAGAAAGAAATACAAAGCATTAAATGTATCTCAAACTTGGTTCCAAATATGATAATATTATGTACCTCAAGTATCTGAGCCAAAGCAGAGAGAAAGTTTAGCAGAAAATATTTACATCAAATTACAAATATGTTCGCAACAAAAATTACTAAAACACGTAGAACTCTCCCTCTTTCTACCTCTCTATCTCGCTCTTTCTCCCTCCCTCTTTCTGGATTTATAATTCTAGTAGCTGTAATCTATGAAACTGTACAATGTAAGCCAATTCAATATTAGTTGGAAAGAAAAATTAAAGAAAACTTTAATCTTTTTTCTATTGTTATACACCGCTCATCGACACCGAATACATTTCAACATATTCTCGATGTAAGTCGAGTTTAACTATCTTCATTATTTTTTCAATCAATGGTACGAAACTTTTCACAAATGGCACCGTTGGAGCCGAGAGCTATGCTGGAAAGGTTGGAGCTATTTTATCTGGTAGAAAAACAAGATGACTATATTTTCGAAGAGTGGAACGGTGTGGTGTTAATGATGGCTTAAAACAATCTTTTAAAATTTTAAAGAAGAATAGAAAATAAATGTGGTTAATGAAAGCTCACGTGATTGTGAATAAGAACGAAAAGGCAAATTAACAGGGGAAGAAACTAGCTTCATAAGAAAGGTAGACCCAACATATTACCAAATATCGTCATTCCACCACTATAAGGAATAAAATATCTACTTGAGTTCGGATAGGACCAAATAATATTAGGAATATATATTAAGCAGTTCTTTGCAGCTGATGCCTAAAATAAAAAAAAAATATTAAACCGCATAAAAATGAAAAATATTAAATAAAAATTTTCACATATAATAATAGGAAAGTTCAGGAATACAAGGAATAGCTTAACCCAAATTGTGATACATGTTTTAAACGGTTTTCGATCGATAATCATTTTGTCCTTACGTCATATTTCTAACATTATAGACGAACAAAATTATTGTTAAAGTCACTATATTATTTTAAAAATTGTCTTATTTTATGTTTTGTAATTTGTATAAACACCATAATAACTGCTTTTCTTTTTGGTATATGAGAACACTTAACCAAATCAGTCTAACTAAAATAATTGGTCAAATTTTTATGAAAACGTTTAGTTATAACGAAGTGTTTTCGTTTAATAACATAATATTTGTTACACTACTATTTCAAACGAGCTTCTATTGTTGGGGTTTTCAAAATTTTAAAAGGAAAAAACAGAACCATTCCTAAAATCACTTACGTATTCGCCCATCTGTGCACTTATCACAGGTTCGCATTTCTTAGAAACAGGGATAGAGAACTGGTAGAATGAAAAAATATATTATTCCGGATAAATTTCAATAGTCACTAAATATATTCTGACGAAAATTCAGAGAGGGCCAAACAATTAATAAAATTTTCTTTCTTTCTTGGGTTGAGTGAAATTTAAATTGGAAAGTGGCTGATAATATTTTCAATACAATTTATAGAAGAATTTATTAAGAGGCAATTCTAAAAACATCAAGATAAAATTGTACATAAATTTTTATCAAAGGGTTTTCAAATTTAGTTCATCATTAAAAAAGGTTTCAATATTAAAGGGTTTTTCTTTAATGTAAAAAAAAATTTGTGTGCAATTCACACGTGGTAGAAGTGAAACCTTCAAAAATTTTAAAGTTCAATTTTTAAGTTTAATACCAATTTTTAATTTTGATAAAAACTAAAATAATTAGAGAAGTTTTCCCCTTCCCCTTCCCCTTCCCCTTCCCCTTCCCCTTCCCCTTCCCCTTCCCCTTCCCCTTCCCCTTCCCCTTCCCCTTCCCCTTCCCCTTCCCCTTCCCCTTCCCCTTCCCCTTCCCCTTCCCCTTCCCCTCCCCCTTCCCCTTATAATTATCACAGGCATAGAGAAGTACCGAGAACATCGGAAAATCGTCAGCTTCACCACCCTTACTCTATAACTGGAGTTCGAGAAAGTACGCAGCTAATACTGTTAATTCTCGCAACGTCGTCACTCTCCGTTTCAATCATGATCCATGATCCTGCACAAATAACTGAGGTTCTATACATCCTAAATATGTTTGCTGGCAGCTACATTTTTTTTTGCTTTTAACGCTAATAGTTACTTATTTGGGTTTAAACAATAATTTTGCCTAATAATTCTTATAACCACTGGAATAAGTTTTTTTAATAAATAACAATAATGAATAATTATTTGGCTGATATTTTTTTTGGAATCGGATAGAAAATAATTTCCATCGTTAATTCCTTTTTAAAATTGGTTATCTTCATTTTATGCAAATACACATTGAAAAATTCTTGTGTCTTTTTAAATGCTTTTAAATTTGATATAAAATTAAAATTTTGATTTCACGAATTAATAAATATGGGTATAGGGATCGAAGATTTAATTAATAATGATGTTTTCTTAAACTGAGACATTCGACATTGCCAACTTACGTTAGGATCTCTCTACAACTACATCAATATAAGCGCTGTAGCTAAAAACAAATAGATAAAAATATAGATTTTGTATCTAACGTCTGATCTCGTTGAGATGATTGTCAAAATTTTCATTTCATTGCAATAAGTGAGATGGGTACAAGTTTGTTTATTACAAATAACATATTTTCATATTTTTTTATGTTGTTCTTATTATTTAATGCTTAGTATGCAATAACTGAAACAATATATTAACTAATCTGTGCATTCAGACAGTGTTATTGACCTTTGAGTCTTTTTTACTTATTATAAAGTAATGAAAACACTAAAGAACTAGTGAACCTTTCTGAATGGCATACGCAAATTTATTGAGAAATATTGATCTAGGAAAGCAAGTTTTTGACATAATGTATTTTTGGATAATATATTGAAATTTATTAAAAGCGCACCTGTGTATTTGAGTAAAAAAAAATTAGTAGACAAAGATTTACAAATTTTAGTTATTTATTTAAAATGTATCTTTGAAAGACTGTTGCATCTGTTAACATGATATTTCTACCTTTTTTTTGCATAGACCATTTAAAGTTGATGGAAAACACGTAACTCTCGACTCACGTGATGCCCACTAACCCATATCTCAATTTCCGTAGTTTGCTGCAGTTGTTTACCTCAGAAAATTTTTGAATATAACTGTGTCCGAAATTTTTCATTTATAACAATATGAATATCACTTTCTGATCTTTGTAACCACTTTCTTCATAATCCAGAAACAGCGGGTTATTTTCAGGGTTTCATACCTGATAAGGATAACACAAAATACTAATACGATACTTAGTTGTTTTTCACGGCTGCTTTTTTCAAGAATTGTTTGACTTAAAAACTTGTAACCACTTGTCCCTCCTCGTCTCTTCGTCTAGTTGGCGAATTTCCATGTACTACAAATATGTTTTCGTTTTGTATCCCTAGGTAACAATAACATACAATAACTAAAATACTAGGTTTCAGGAGAGGTAGGAAAATATTCATCGAGAATTGATTTAAATGTTTTGTCAATATGGTTTGTGAAAAAAAATTGGAACAAAATATGGTTTAAATGATAGTTTGAAATTAAAATTAACAAAATGCTGACGGGTCTCAACAAAGTTATACATAGGAATATAATGTTAGTAATTAAAAAAATATGTGCGTGCAAAATTATACATTTTTGTTATTATAAAAATGCTCATGATAAAAATAACAGGGAGATATAATCAGACAAATACAAAAATTTAATGTATCGACACAAGAGATGAGAGTATTGTAATTCAAAAACTTTAGGGCATTTAGTTTATTTGGTAACCTTACCGAAGCATTCTAGCCAATGATTTAAAATAAAATATTTTATTAGCTTCAGCGATCAAATTTACGAATCCTAAAAAAGTTATACTGCACATTACGATATGCTAAATTTAAAAAAATTATTATATTCAACAAAATCTTTGTTTGAAAGTAAACATCGAGCTAAGCTGTATATTTCTATTTCGGGAGTGAGCTTTATGTTCGTTGGCGGAGTACAGGGCGGAGAAGCATAAAATATTTACATGTTTTATCTGATTCCGGTTTGAGGGAGAGCAAAGTTATCTGTTTCAACCGGCGAAAAGTTGGGGATATATTTGAAAGGAATGTCTGATAAAGAAATTCGGTTGGTTATTTATTTGAGATAACGGCGTAAATTACTTTGCAGAATCAAACTAACACAATGAAAAGTAACTTTTATTTAAATTTATAAGTGATGAAATATACCAATCTAGTTATTATTAGTTTTAACTGCACTGACTCAGTTAATATTTCTAAAAGATCTTTGCCCCAAACTCTAAAGATTTTGGGCCAAAAATGAGTAGATTTAAAATATATTATTTTTACGAGCAGAATCTACATTAATATCATACAAATTTTAAGTAACTATACATATTAGGGACTATATATTCTATCAGAAATCAAAACTACCAAGCCATGTAAATTCTATTCAATAAAACATATGTTTTGAGCAGAAAATTTAATAGGGAATTCGGCTATTTATTTTTTAATTTCTATAAAGTATTATTTCAAGATACAAGCTGATTGGCATTGGTAAATAATTTGACAAATATTAAAAATTATTGACTTTTAAATTTGAGTTTGGATAAAACTAGCAATACTGGATTTTGATGTAATTTTTGTAATGCTAATTGCATTTTATTGGAGTATACTAGGCAAGGAGGAATTCCTGTTTCTGCAATAATAGTAATTTCTACAATAAATCAAATAGTTTTGAATTGACTTTTCTTAATCCTAAATTCGAATCTTTAATTAACTTAAGTTTTCATGACATTATACGAAAAATTTCAAATAAAGGAGTAGTCAACTACCTCATATTAATCGTTTTATAAACTATTATTATATCGTTATAATATCGTATTGTTTCATATATTGTAAATTTTCCTAACTACCGAGCTAATGTTAATCACTGTGAGGACACGATTGGATATTTCACACTAGCAACGTGCGTCTTGTAAAAGTACTTGGTATTGTTAAATTTGAATTTGTCTCAGAGTTTCTTGCCCAAGGACAAAAGTTTGTTTTTTTGGTTACATTAGAACTCCTACACTTAGAAACCAGGAAGGAAAATGTGTTATCATTTCTAATTTTGAAGAAACTAATAGGGCATGCAAAGAAAGAGCCTATGCAGTCAAAAAATCAAACCAAAAACGAATTAATGTAACGGCTGAGACTGTTTATAAATCAATCAATGTCTACGAAGAACTGAGTAAAATAACAAATCATTGGTACACCCATAAGCCAATTCAGTTTTGTTGTAAAATCAATAAAAAAATTTACATTTGACCATTTCTGGAGCTAACTACGTAAACAAATTTGACCCTACCTCAAGAGAAGTATATAGCTAATGTATAAATAATTTCCACCAAAAATTTACTAATCCTTATTAGTAAAAAATAAAATCCAAAAAAGAATTCTAAAAATCGGTTTTAAAAAACTGCATTGATTGGTAGCTTTAGATATAATTACTATATATACTAGAGCGCAAGTCTCAAAAAATTCAAATTACGATATCAGTATCAGAGAGTTTTAACTATAAAGTGTTTCACAATCATTTTTGAAAATCTTTTTTTTAGTTTCTATAAAATCATTTATATTTACGCCAGGAAAGACTTATTTTATGTGACATAAATTGCATAATACTGGGTAATATACTGTAGGTACCAAAATTAATTAATATGTAAGGGAAGAAAGAAAATCTCGTAAAAAATCAATAAATACGAGCATAAGAAATATTTTTAAATGAAATGTGTCTTTCTATGATACTAGAAATATTCACTTTGGCTTCTAAATAAAAATGTTTCAGTTGTATATTTAAAGTATAAATATCTGCAAGTTGGCACACAGCCTAATGGATAACAACACCCTTCATCACAAGTCGTTTGCATATAGAGCCCATCAAATAGAAATATTTCTGCAGTATGACTTTGATATATATGAACTAATTTCTATCAAAAATTGAACATATTATTTCTAACAGTCGATCGATATAAGGTTTGAAGTCATATTTTTCTGATCTACTTGGAACTGACCTAATTGTATCTAATGATTTAAACTATGTACTCTACATCACCAAAGTTGATTACATGTTTTCTACAAATAAATAGTTATTCGTAATTATTTAAATTATATTGACAACTAATAAATCTACTACATATTTTCTATGAATTCTTGAATACTATGGAATCTTCTCATAGGTTTGTAATAGAGTACATAAATGGCGTAGCCTCAGACCTTCTATTCAAGTGGGAATTCAGTTTCAGAGAGTGGAGAATAAACAAAATATGGAAATTTCATCAAGAGAACTTAAGTGCTCTTCCTTCGTGAATTATATTTAGGGTAAAATAACCCAGAAAACACATAATATGTATATATGTATATATGTATATATATATATATATACATATATATATATATATATATATATATATATATATATATATATATATATATATATATATATACAATCATTAGTTAAAGTGTATTGTCCTAAGGCACAACTAAGTATTGGCTACCAAAATCAAATAAAGAAATTCCGATGCCTGCGATAAATCCTCATCCAGGGTGATATTCATCATCCAAGGCGATATACCTTATATTTAAAATAAATAAAAACTTTTATTCGATCTGATTTGATAGAGACAATTTCATCATCTTATACTGCCTTAAAAACCTCTTGCTTTGGGTAAAAAGTGTTATTATTATGTAAAACTATTACTCATGAGCCAGTTCAGAACAAAAGTTTCGAGTTAGCATCCCAAAAAATTACGCTAAAATATTTCTTTACAAACATTTTTTTAGTAGATTGACAATAATTTTAAAATATACTTTATTCGAATTCTCAATGTAAATTGCGAATGAAAAGTTATTAGTGAGACTATAAAAAAAGACAATATAGCAAAAACATATAGCAAAAACATAGCCGTTTTTTTTAATTTGTAGTAGTGCAGGTCTCAGTAACTGGGACAACAGGCTTGTAGATCATTCTGCTTGTAGCCAATAAACTGTGGTGCCTGAAGATTTTTAAACACTATACTAAATGTTTCTGTGCAATGTTATGTATTTGTTTAGTGAGAAATACTTTTGTTAACAATTTTTCTCTATATTTTTAAGAAGAAATAATGAAATAGTACCTTGCTTGGCTGGTGGTAAATTTAATTAAAATGTTTAAAGTTATTTTACTAGATACCCGTTTGATAGATAACGTCGTTAATAATGATAACTTTAAATTATGATTATGAGGATTATGAGGTATTTATATATCCCCAATATAAGTACGAAATATACGTTTTATTACCTGATATTATATTTTTAGTATTTTGAATCTGAAAAAGAAAAACGGAAGCCTTAGATGAATAAAATATATAGAACCAAACTTAGATGTATATTTGTCCCTCGGTCTATTTATATATCTATATACCTCCTTTTTCCCGTATGAAATAAATAAGTAAAAAATCTTTACATTGTGACTGACAATAACAGCATTATTAATGAGGTTGATTAGAGTATTTGTGTCATTAATTAAATTTTCATATAGATCTGAAGAATTCCAGTAGTGATAATTTTAGTAGCAATGTATTATTTATTTAATATGACTATCGCATTATGTGCCTAATTTATTGCTATTTCATAAAAGTATTAGGCTTAGATTTAGCAATTATTGTAACAATTTATAAGCGATAAATAAAAAACTTTGTTGTGGAGTCTGATTCGCAGGCAAATTCAAAGTGTACGAAAAAGGTCGAATTTTTTACTACTAACTCGAAGCCTTTATATAGTACATTTTAACAAAAATTTTGTACAAAACATCTCTTTCTAGACAATAAGCCTCACGTTCGTTACAAAAAAAAATCAGCGCATTCCGAAGTAAGCTTTTCTAAAAATATTGTGCGATACTAAATGTTTCTATTAATTATCGATCTATTAAAAAGCACTAATATCTGTATCTTTCTATTTCGGGAATGAGCTTTATGTTCGTTGGCGGCATACAGGGCGGAGAAGCATAAAATATTTACATGTTTTATGTGTTTAAGGGAGAGCAAAGTTATTTGTTTCAACCGGCGAAAAGTTGGGGATATATTTGAAAGGAATGTCTGATAAAGAAATTTGGTTGGTTATTTATTTGAGATAACGGCGTAAATTACTTTGTAGAATCGAACTAACAGAATGAAAAGTAACTTTTATTCAAATGTTTAAGTGATGAAATATACCAATCTAGTTATTATTAGTTTTAACTGCACTGACTCAGTTAATATTTCTAAAAGATCTTTGCCCCAAACTCTAAAGATTTTGGGCCAAAAATGAGTAGATTTAAAATATATTATTTTTACGAGCAGAATCTACATTAATATCATACAAATTTTAAGTAACTATACATATTAGGGACTATATATTCTATCAGAAATCAAAACTACCAAGCCATGTAAATTCTATTCAATAAAACATATGTTTTGAGCAGAAAATTTAATAGGGAATTCGGCTATTTATTTTTTAATTTCTATAAAGTATTATTTCAAGATACAAGCTGATTGGCATTGGTAAATAATTTGACAAATATTAAAAATTATTGACTTTTAAATTTGAGTTTGGATAAAACTAGCAATACTGGATTTTGATGTAATTTTTGTAATGCTAATTGCATTTTATTGGAGTATACTAGGCAAGGAGGAATTCCTGTTTCTGCAATAATAGTAATTTCTACAATAAATCAAATAGTTTTGAATTGACTTTTCTTAATCCTAAATTCGAATCTTTAATTAACTTAAGTTTTCATGACATTATACGAAAAATTTCAAATAAAGGAGTAGTCAACTACCTCATATTAATCGTTTTATAAACTATTATTATATCGTTATAATATCGTATTGTTTCATATATTGTAAATTTTCCTAACTACCGAGCTAATGTTAATCACTGTGAGGACACGATTGGATATTTCACACTAGCAACGTGCGTCTTGTAAAAGTACTTGGTATTGTTAAATTTGAATTTGTCTCAGAGTTTCTTGCCCAAGGACAAAAGTTTGTTTTTTTGGTTACATTAGAACTCCTACACTTAGAAACCAGGAAGGAAAATGTGTTATCATTTCTAATTTTGAAGAAACTAATAGGGCATGCAAAGAAAGAGCCTATGCAGTCAAAAAATCAAACCAAAAACGAATTAATGTAACGGCTGAGACTGTTTATAAATCAATCAATGTCTACGAAGAACTGAGTAAAATAACAAATCATTGGTACACCCATAAGCCAATTCAGTTTTGTTGTAAAATCAATAAAAAAATTTACATTTGACCATTTCTGGAGCTAACTACGTAAACAAATTTGACCCTACCTCAAGAGAAGTATATAGCTAATGTATAAATAATTTCCACCAAAAATTTACTAATCCTTATTAGTAAAAAATAAAATCCAAAAAAGAATTCTAAAAATCGGTTTTAAAAAACTGCATTGATTGGTAGCTTTAGATATAATTACTATATATACTAGAGCGCAAGTCTCAAAAAATTCAAATTACGATATCAGTATCAGAGAGTTTTAACTATAAAGTGTTTCACAATCATTTTTGAAAATCTTTTTTTTAGTTTCTATAAAATCATTTATATTTACGCCAGGAAAGACTTATTTTATGTGACATAAATTGCATAATACTGGGTAATATACTGTAGGTACCAAAATTAATTAATATGTAAGGGAAGAAAGAAAATCTCGTAAAAAATCAATAAATACGAGCATAAGAAATATTTTTAAATGAAATGTGTCTTTCTATGATACTAGAAATATTCACTTTGGCTTCTAAATAAAAATGTTTCAGTTGTATATTTAAAGTATAAATATCTGCAAGTTGGCACACAGCCTAATGGATAACAACACCCTTCATCACAAGTCGTTTGCATATAGAGCCCATCAAATAGAAATATTTCTGCAGTATGACTTTGATATATATGAACTAATTTCTATCAAAAATTGAACATATTATTTCTAACAGTCGATCGATATAAGGTTTGAAGTCATATTTTTCTGATCTACTTGGAACTGACCTAATTGTATCTAATGATTTAAACTATGTACTCTACATCACCAAAGTTGATTACATGTTTTCTACAAATAAATAGTTATTCGTAATTATTTAAATTATATTGACAACTAATAAATCTACTACATATTTTCTATGAATTCTTGAATACTATGGAATCTTCTCATAGGTTTGTAATAGAGTACATAAATGGCGTAGCCTCAGACCTTCTATTCAAGTGGGAATTCAGTTTCAGAGAGTGGAGAATAAACAAAATATGGAAATTTCATCAAGAGAACTTAAGTGCTCTTCCTTCGTGAATTATATTTAGGGTAAAATAACCCAGAAAACACATACATAATATGTATATATGTATATATGTATATATATATATATATACTATATATAATATATATATATATAATATATATATATATATATATATATATATATATATATACAATCATTAGTTAAAGTGTATTGTCCTAAGGCACAACTAAGTATTGGCTACCAAAATCAAATAAAGAAATTCCGATGCCTGCGATAAATCCTCATCCAGGGTGATATTCATCATCCAAGGCGATATACCTTATATTTAAAATAAATAAAAACTTTTATTCGATCTGATTTGATAGAGACAATTTCATCATCTTATACTGCCTTAAAAACCTCTTGCTTTGGGTAAAAAGTGTTATTATTATGTAAAACTATTACTCATGAGCCAGTTCAGAACAAAAGTTTCGAGTTAGCATCCCAAAAAATTACGCTAAAATATTTCTTTACAAACATTTTTTTAGTAGATTGACAATAATTTTAAAATATACTTTATTCGAATTCTCAATGTAAATTGCGAATGAAAAGTTATTAGTGAGACTATAAAAAAAGACAATATAGCAAAAACATATAGCAAAAACATAGCCGTTTTTTTTAATTTGTAGTAGTGCAGGTCTCAGTAACTGGGACAACAGGCTTGTAGATCATTCTGCTTGTAGCCAATAAACTGTGGTGCCTGAAGATTTTTAAACACTATACTAAATGTTTCTGTGCAATGTTATGTATTTGTTTAGTGAGAAATACTTTTGTTAACAATTTTTCTCTATATTTTTAAGAAGAAATAATGAAATAGTACCTTGCTTGGCTGGTGGTAAATTTAATTAAAATGTTTAAAGTTATTTTACTAGATACCCGTTTGATAGATAACGTCGTTAATAATGATAACTTTAAATTATGATTATGAGGATTATGAGGTATTTATATATCCCCAATATAAGTACGAAATATACGTTTTATTACCTGATATTATTTTTAGTATTTTGAATCTGAAAAAGAAAAACGGAAGCCTTAGATGAATAAAATATATAGAACCAAACTTAGATGTATATTTGTCCCTCGGTCTATTTATATATCTATATACCTCCTTTTTCCCGTATGAAATAAATAAGTAAAAAATCTTTACATTGTGACTGACAATAACAGCATTATTAATGAGGTTGATTAGAGTATTGTGTCATTAATTAAATTTTCATATAGATCTGAAGAATTCCAGTAGTGATAATTTTAGTAGCAATGTATTATTTATTTAATATGACTATCGCATTATGTGCCTAATTTATTGCTATTTCATAAAAGTATTAGGCTTAGATTTAGCAATTATTGTAACAATTTATAAGCGATAAATAAAAAACTTTGTTGTGGAGTCTGATTCGCAGGCAAATTCAAAGTGTACGAAAAAGGTCGAATTTTTTACTACTAACTCGAAGCCTTTATATAGTACATTTTAACAAAATTTTGTACAAAACATCTCTTTCTAGACAATAAGCCTCACGTTCGTTACAAAAAAAAATCAGCGCATTCCGAAGTAAGCTTTTCTAAAAATATTGTGCGATACTAAATGTTTCTATTAATTATCGATCTATTAAAAAGCACAATATCTGTATCTTTCTATTTCGGGAATGAGCTTTATGTTCGTTGGCGGCATACAGGGCGGAGAAGCATAAAATATTTACATGTTTTATGTGTTTAAGGGAGAGCAAAGTTATTTGTTTCAACCGGCGAAAAGTTGGGGATATATTTGAAAGGAATGTCTGATAAAGAAATTTGGTTGGTTATTTATTTGAGATAACGGCGTAAATTACTTTGTAGAATCGAACTAACAGAATGAAAAGTAACTTTTATTCAAATGTTTAAGTGATGAAATATACCAATCTAGTTATTATTAGTTTTAACTGCACTGACTCAGTTAATATTTCTAAAAGATCTTTGCCCCAAACTCTAAAGATTTTGGGCCAAAAATGAGTAGATTTAAAATATATTATTTTTACGAGCAGAATCTACATTAATATCATACAAATTTTAAGTAACTATACATATTAGGGACTATATATTCTATCAGAAATCAAAACTACCAAGCCATGTAAATTCTATTCAATAAAACATATGTTTTGAGCAGAAAATTTAATAGGGAATTCGGCTATTTATTTTTTAATTTCTATAAAGTATTATTTCAAGATACAAGCTGATTGGCATTGGTAAATAATTTGACAAATATTAAAAATTATTGACTTTTAAATTTGAGTTTGGATAAAACTAGCAATACTGGATTTTGATGTAATTTTTGTAATGCTAATTGCATTTTATTGGAGTATACTAGGCAAGGAGGAATTCCTGTTTCTGCAATAATAGTAATTTCTACAATAAATCAAATAGTTTTGAATTGACTTTTCTTAATCCTAAATTCGAATCTTTAATTAACTTAAGTTTTCATGACATTATACGAAAAATTTCAAATAAAGGAGTAGTCAACTACCTCATATTAATCGTTTTATAAACTATTATTATATCGTTATAATATCGTATTGTTTCATATATTGTAAATTTTCCTAACTACCGAGCTAATGTTAATCACTGTGAGGACACGATTGGATATTTCACACTAGCAACGTGCGTCTTGTAAAAGTACTTGGTATTGTTAAATTTGAATTTGTCTCAGAGTTTCTTGCCCAAGGACAAAAGTTTGTTTTTTTGGTTACATTAGAACTCCTACACTTAGAAACCAGGAAGGAAAATGTGTTATCATTTCTAATTTTGAAGAAACTAATAGGGCATGCAAAGAAAGAGCCTATGCAGTCAAAAAATCAAACCAAAAACGAATTAATGTAACGGCTGAGACTGTTTATAAATCAATCAATGTCTACGAAGAACTGAGTAAAATAACAAATCATTGGTACACCATAAGCCAATTCAGTTTTGTTGTAAAATCAATAAAAAAATTTACATTTGACCATTTCTGGAGCTAACTACGTAAACAAATTTGACCCTACCTCAAGAGAAGTATATAGCTAATGTATAAATAATTTCCACCAAAAATTTACTAATCCTTATTAGTAAAAAATAAAATCCAAAAAAGAATTCTAAAAATCGGTTTTAAAAACTGCATTGATTGGTAGCTTTAGATATAATTACTATATATACTAGAGCGCAAGTCTCAAAAAATTCAAATTACGATATCAGTATCAGAGAGTTTTAACTATAAAGTGTTTCACAATCATTTTTGAAAATCTTTTTTTTAGTTTCTATAAAATCATTTATATTTACGCCAGGAAAGACTTATTTTATGTGACATAAATTGCATAATACTGGGTAATATACTGTAGGTACCAAAATTAATTAATATGTAAGGGAAGAAAGAAAATCTCGTAAAAAATCAATAAATACGAGCATAAGAAATATTTTTAAATGAAATGTGTCTTTCTATGATACTAGAAATATTCACTTTGGCTTCTAAATAAAAATGTTTCAGTTGTATATTTAAAGTATAAATATCTGCAAGTTGGCACACAGCCTAATGGATAACAACACCCTTCATCACAAGTCGTTGCATATAGAGCCCATCAAATAGAAATATTTCTGCAGTATGACTTTGATATATATGAACTAATTTCTATCAAAAATTGAACATATTATTTCTAACAGTCGATCGATATAAGGTTTGAAGTCATATTTTTCTGATCTACTTGGAACTGACCTAATTGTATCTAATGATTTAAACTATGTACTCTACATCACCAAAGTTGATTACATGTTTTCTACAAATAAATAGTTATTCGTAATTATTTAAATTATATTGACAACTAATAAATCTACTACATATTTTCTATGAATTCTTGAATACTATGGAATCTTCTCATAGGTTTGTAATAGAGTACATAAATGGCGTAGCCTCAGACCTTCTATTCAAGTGGGAATTCAGTTTCAGAGAGTGGAGAATAAACAAAATATGGAAATTTCATCAGAACTTAAGTGCTCTTCCTTCGTGAATTATATTTAGGGTAAAATAACCCAGAAAACACATAATATGTATATATGTATATATGTATATATATATATATATACATATATATATATATATATATATATATATATATATATATATATATATATATATATATACAATCATTAGTTAAAGTGTATTGTCCTAAGGCACAACTAAGTATTGGCTACCAAAATCAAATAAAGAAATTCCGATGCCTGCGATAAATCCTCATCCAGGGTGATATTCATCATCCAAGGCGATATACCTTATATTTAAAATAAATAAAAACTTTTATTCGATCTGATTTGATAGAGACAATTTCATCATCTTATACTGCCTTAAAAACCTCTTGCTTTGGGTAAAAAGTGTTATTATTATGTAAAACTATTACTCATGAGCCAGTTCAGAACAAAAGTTTCGAGTTAGCATCCCAAAAAATTACGCTAAAATATTTCTTTACAAACATTTTTTTAGTAGATTGACAATAATTTTAAAATATACTTTATTCGAATTCTCAATGTAAATTGCGAATGAAAAGTTATTAGTGAGACTATAAAAAAAGACAATATAGCAAAAACATATAGCAAAAACATAGCCGTTTTTTTTAATTTGTAGTAGTGCAGGTCTCAGTAACTGGGACAACAGGCTTGTAGATCATTCTGCTTGTAGCCAATAAACTGTGGTGCCTGAAGATTTTTAAACACTATACTAAATGTTTCTGTGCAATGTTATGTATTTGTTTAGTGAGAAATACTTTTGTTAACAATTTTTCTCTATATTTTTAAGAAGAAATAATGAAATAGTACCTTGCTTGGCTGGTGGTAAATTTAATTAAAATGTTTAAAGTTATTTTACTAGATACCCGTTTGATAGATAACGTCGTTAATAATGATAACTTTAAATTATGATTATGAGGATTATGAGGTATTTATATATCCCCAATATAAGTACGAAATATACGTTTTATTACCTGATATTATATTTTTAGTATTTTGAATCTGAAAAAGAAAAACGGAAGCCTTAGATGAATAAAATATATAGAACCAAACTTAGATGTATATTTGTCCCTCGGTCTATTTATATATCTATATACCTCCTTTTTCCCGTATGAAATAAATAAGTAAAAAATCTTTACATTGTGACTGACAATAACAGCATTATTAATGAGGTTGATTAGAGTATTTGTGTCATTAATTAAATTTTCATATAGATCTGAAGAATTCCAGTAGTGATAATTTTAGTAGCAATGTATTATTTATTTAATATGACTATCGCATTATGTGCCTAATTTATTGCTATTTCATAAAAGTATTAGGCTTAGATTTAGCAATTATTGTAACAATTTATAAGCGATAAATAAAAAACTTTGTTGTGGAGTCTGATTCGCAGGCAAATTCAAAGTGTACGAAAAAGGTCGAATTTTTTACTACTAACTCGAAGCCTTTATATAGTACATTTTAACAAAAATTTTGTACAAAACATCTCTTTCTAGACAATAAGCCTCACGTTCGTTACAAAAAAAAATCAGCGCATTCCGAAGTAAGCTTTTCTAAAAATATTGTGCGATACTAAATGTTTCTATTAATTATCGATCTATTAAAAAGCACTAATATCTGTATCTTTCTATTTCGGGAATGAGCTTTATGTTCGTTGGCGGCATACAGGGCGGAGAAGCATAAAATATTTACATGTTTTATGTGTTTAAGGGAGAGCAAAGTTATTTGTTTCAACCGGCGAAAAGTTGGGGATATATTTGAAAGGAATGTCTGATAAAGAAATTTGGTTGGTTATTTATTTGAGATAACGGCGTAAATTACTTTGTAGAATCGAACTAACAGAATGAAAAGTAACTTTTATTCAAATGTTTAAGTGATGAAATATACCAATCTAGTTATTATTAGTTTTAACTGCACTGACTCAGTTAATATTTCTAAAAGATCTTTGCCCCAAACTCTAAAGATTTTGGGCCAAAAATGAGTAGATTTAAAATATATTATTTTTACGAGCAGAATCTACATTAATATCATACAAATTTTAAGTAACTATACATATTAGGGACTATATATTCTATCAGAAATCAAAACTACCAAGCCATGTAAATTCTATTCAATAAAACATATGTTTTGAGCAGAAAATTTAATAGGGAATTCGGCTATTTATTTTTTAATTTCTATAAAGTATTATTTCAAGATACAAGCTGATTGGCATTGGTAAATAATTTGACAAATATTAAAAATTATTGACTTTTAAATTTGAGTTTGGATAAAACTAGCAATACTGGATTTTGATGTAATTTTTGTAATGCTAATTGCATTTTATTGGAGTATACTAGGCAAGGAGGAATTCCTGTTTCTGCAATAATAGTAATTTCTACAATAAATCAAATAGTTTTGAATTGACTTTTCTTAATCCTAAATTCGAATCTTTAATTAACTTAAGTTTTCATGACATTATACGAAAAATTTCAAATAAAGGAGTAGTCAACTACCTCATATTAATCGTTTTATAAACTATTATTATATCGTTATAATATCGTATTGTTTCATATATTGTAAATTTTCCTAACTACCGAGCTAATGTTAATCACTGTGAGGACACGATTGGATATTTCACACTAGCAACGTGCGTCTTGTAAAAGTACTTGGTATTGTTAAATTTGAATTTGTCTCAGAGTTTCTTGCCCAAGGACAAAAGTTTGTTTTTTTGGTTACATTAGAACTCCTACACTTAGAAACCAGGAAGGAAAATGTGTTATCATTTCTAATTTTGAAGAAACTAATAGGGCATGCAAAGAAAGAGCCTATGCAGTCAAAAAATCAAACCAAAAACGAATTAATGTAACGGCTGAGACTGTTTATAAATCAATCAATGTCTACGAAGAACTGAGTAAAATAACAAATCATTGGTACACCCATAAGCCAATTCAGTTTTGTTGTAAAATCAATAAAAAAATTTACATTTGACCATTTCTGGAGCTAACTACGTAAACAAATTTGACCCTACCTCAAGAGAAGTATATAGCTAATGTATAAATAATTTCCACCAAAAATTTACTAATCCTTATTAGTAAAAAATAAAATCCAAAAAAGAATTCTAAAAATCGGTTTTAAAAAACTGCATTGATTGGTAGCTTTAGATATAATTACTATATATACTAGAGCGCAAGTCTCAAAAAATTCAAATTACGATATCAGTATCAGAGAGTTTTAACTATAAAGTGTTTCACAATCATTTTTGAAAATCTTTTTTTTAGTTTCTATAAAATCATTTATATTTACGCCAGGAAAGACTTATTTTATGTGACATAAATTGCATAATACTGGGTAATATACTGTAGGTACCAAAATTAATTAATATGTAAGGGAAGAAAGAAAATCTCGTAAAAAATCAATAAATACGAGCATAAGAAATATTTTTAAATGAAATGTGTCTTTCTATGATACTAGAAATATTCACTTTGGCTTCTAAATAAAAATGTTTCAGTTGTATATTTAAAGTATAAATATCTGCAAGTTGGCACACAGCCTAATGGATAACAACACCCTTCATCACAAGTCGTTTGCATATAGAGCCCATCAAATAGAAATATTTCTGCAGTATGACTTTGATATATATGAACTAATTTCTATCAAAAATTGAACATATTATTTCTAACAGTCGATCGATATAAGGTTTGAAGTCATATTTTTCTGATCTACTTGGAACTGACCTAATTGTATCTAATGATTTAAACTATGTACTCTACATCACCAAAGTTGATTACATGTTTTCTACAAATAAATAGTTATTCGTAATTATTTAAATTATATTGACAACTAATAAATCTACTACATATTTTCTATGAATTCTTGAATACTATGGAATCTTCTCATAGGTTTGTAATAGAGTACATAAATGGCGTAGCCTCAGACCTTCTATTCAAGTGGGAATTCAGTTTCAGAGAGTGGAGAATAAACAAAATATGGAAATTTCATCAAGAGAACTTAAGTGCTCTTCCTTCGTGAATTATATTTAGGGTAAAATAACCCAGAAAACACATAATATGTATATATGTAAATATGTATATATATATATATACATATATATATATATATATATATATATATATATATATATATATATATATATATATATATATACAATCATTAGTTAAAGTGTATTGTCCTAAGGCACAACTAAGTATTGGCTACCAAAATCAAATAAAGAAATTCCGATGCCTGCGATAAATCCTCATCCAGGGTGATATTCATCATCCAAGGCGATATACCTTATATTTAAAATAAATAAAAACTTTTATTCGATCTGATTTGATAGAGACAATTTCATCATCTTATACTGCCTTAAAAACCTCTTGCTTTGGGTAAAAAGTGTTATTATTATGTAAAACTATTACTCATGAGCCAGTTCAGAACAAAAGTTTCGAGTTAGCATCCCAAAAAATTACGCTAAAATATTTCTTTACAAACATTTTTTTAGTAGATTGACAATAATTTTAAAATATACTTTATTCGAATTCTCAATGTAAATTGCGAATGAAAAGTTATTAGTGAGACTATAAAAAAAGACAATATAGCAAAAACATATAGCAAAAACATAGCCGTTTTTTTTAATTTGTAGTAGTGCAGGTCTCAGTAACTGGGACAACAGGCTTGTAGATCATTCTGCTTGTAGCCAATAAACTGTGGTGCCTGAAGATTTTTAAACACTATACTAAATGTTTCTGTGCAATGTTATGTATTTGTTTAGTGAGAAATACTTTTGTTAACAATTTTTCTCTATATTTTTAAGAAGAAATAATGAAATAGTACCTTGCTTGGCTGGTGGTAAATTTAATTAAAATGTTTAAAGTTATTTTACTAGATACCCGTTTGATAGATAACGTCGTTAATAATGATAACTTTAAATTATGATTATGAGGATTATGAGGTATTTATATATCCCCAATATAAGTACGAAATATACGTTTTATTACCTGATATTATATTTTTAGTATTTTGAATCTGAAAAAGAAAAACGGAAGCCTTAGATGAATAAAATATATAGAACCAAACTTAGATGTATATTTGTCCCTCGGTCTATTTATATATCTATATACCTCCTTTTTCCCGTATGAAATAAATAAGTAAAAAATCTTTACATTGTGACTGACAATAACAGCATTATTAATGAGGTTGATAAGAGTATTTGTGTCATTAATTAAATTTTCATATAGATCTGAAGAATTCCAGTAGTGATAATTTTAGTAGCAATGTATTATTTATTTAATATGACTATCGCATTATGTGCCTAATTTATTGCTATTTCATAAAAGTATTAGGCTTAGATTTAGCAATTATTGTAACAATTTATAAGCGATAAATAAAAAACTTTGTTGTGGAGTCTGATTCGCAGGCAAATTCAAAGTGTACGAAAAAGGTCGAATTTTTTACTACTAACTCGAAGCCTTTATATAGTACATTTTAACAAAAATTTTGTACAAAACATCTCTTTCTAGACAATAAGCCTCACGTTCGTTACAAAAAAAAATCAGCGCATTCCGAAGTAAGCTTTTCTAAAAATATTGTGCGATACTAAATGTTTCTATTAATTATCGATCTATTAAAAAGCACTAATAGGTTGAGCCATGAAGAATGCTCAAATTATTGTGTCATTTTTTTAATTTCAATAAATTTTATACCCTTATATTTCATTCCTTGATTGCTCAAAGGCTACCAATATCCCGTTTGCTTCTTTTAAAATGATTATAGTCTAATTATTTTGTTACAAATAGGCTACAAAAATGTCCAATGGTAGTTCAGAGTAGATACAATTTTTACATTTTATAAATATTTATTGATACAAACATCACGAAGCTATATTGTAGATATCACCTTCGTGCTAATTATCAACAAAAAAAAATTACGCATACACTGACTATAATCATATTTTGAAAACGTTAAGTACCTAAAGTTTGATTTCAATCTGATCCAACAATAACTGAAATATTTATAAATTAATTAATACATCTAGCTTATTCATAGCATTAATTGCCAGACAAGAAACTAGCTGTTTGAATCCAAATGATATTATTATACCTTCAATTTATTAGCATTGGAAAAGCGACTGACATACCGATGATTTAATATATAGCATTACCTGAATTATCGACCAGGCGTCGAGTCCTAAATCCTCTAAAACCAAAGTACGCCTGTGACAAAAGTTCTCATTCCAAGCTTTTTATGATGAAGACGCAGGCTATTATAATATTAACGAAATATTGCTCAACGTACTTCTAAATTTTCCCCAAAAGCAAAATTCAGGATCTAAATAAATATGTTCATATTAAGGAATGTAGCACGCAATTAACATACGTACAATGGGTTGTCAACATTAAATGTATGTCGCTTAAATATTTTTAAACCTTCAAATAATCTATCAAGACTTTAGATACACACCTCTGTCTGCTTACGGCTTGGATCAACATCTATAAAAACCACACACTACCCTTATTTCCAAATACAGTCTAAAGAACTCGTACAAAAACTACACCCCAACATCAATACTTTTTTATCATCTTTTTTATCAAACATCTTCTATAGTACAGAATTTCTTTTTCTATTAGGATCTCTTTTTTTTAAATCTCCTGCGTGTTCTCTTTAGTTTTTTCCTCGTTTAACGTTTAGCATGCCAAGCTAGAGTCATTATTATTTGTGCTTGCCGTCGTGATTTTTTATTTCTTTTGTATTTTATCTATAACCTCGGGTCATCCGAATCATAAGATTACTTAATAATATTTAGCTTATTTAATTGAACAACTTGATAACTTGATTGGGATTGCTATTTTAGCAGTAAGTCTGCACTGTTATAAGATGCCATGTATATATTAACAATAAAATTCGTAAATAACTGAATCATAATAATTATGTGGAATGTGAAGTTTAGA
Organism: Druceiella hillmani; assembly: GCA_039881145.1. Lineage (NCBI taxonomy): Eukaryota > Metazoa > Arthropoda > Insecta > Lepidoptera > Hepialidae > Druceiella > Druceiella hillmani. Next base: position 2,036,733 of record JAYKKI010000103.1, read on the forward strand.
GATATGAATACAAAATCATTTTTCAATATTAATATTGCTGTATAGAAAATTTTCTCAGTTCCAAATAATTACATCCTTTCAATATCCGACGTTAGTGTATTCGTGTTTTCTGTTGATATCCTTAGTGTAGTTACAAAACACGATATATTCGTCATGAAGAATTACATTTGTTACAAATAAAATTGTAATTTTTAATTTATCTGGTGTATAATATAATTGGAATGTCATCCTCGTGTCAATCGTTATAGACATATGCATTGGAAAGTGCTACATATTAATTTTCGGTAACATTACAGGAATGTAAAAACTGGTATAGTAATGGCTAAATTTAAAGTTTGATTTCTAATACCTACGTAAAATCTCACACATTGTATGGCATGGAATATATTTTCCGATAAAGAAAATTATTCAAGGCGAACTATCTAAATACATAGATATTAAATTTATGAAAATAATAACAAATTAACTAAATAATTTTTTAATCACTTGATTAAAAACTAAATAATTCACTTAGCTTAATAATTGTTAAAAAGTGATTATAACTGTTCAATATAAAATTCGATCACAATTAAATGAAATTACGTGATGTAGTATTATTTCTACTATCTTTAATTTCTTTACCACGACCTAGGTTTCGTTGTATTACAACATATTCAGGTGGGATATTAGTTAGGCTAATATCCCACCTGAAGATGTTGTAATACAACGAAACCTAGGTTGTGGTAAAGAAATTAAAGATAGTAGAAATATTACTACATCACGTAGTTTCATTTAATTGTGAATAATGAATTTCTACAAAATTAACGCCCATTCAATAATAAAATCCGATGTTTAATCGTATTAGAAAGTTAGAAAAAAGTAATGTTATTTATAAAAAAAAATAATAAACATTTATTTAGAATATAAGAGTATTTGTAAGTGGTAAAAAAAACATCAATAATCGTGAATGTTTCTATAGTAGGTAGAAAGGAAATACTAAAAATGGTAGTGTTGAGTTTGGTTATTTAGAACAAGTAGATTGATTGAACGTAACGCCAGCCAAATATTTGAAACCATATTAGACGTATAATACATTAGAAATTACATACAAAAAATGTTTTTTTAAGCAGAATATATTTAATAAATATGCACCCAGCACAATATAAAGAAGCAAATATAACTAAAATTAGAATGAAATTTTTTTCCAGTTTTAACTTAAATCCTTCCATATGATCTCGTTCTAATATTTTTCCTTTTTTAATAGCTTGTTTATTGAGAACTAAAAACTTACAAACAAAAATCACTACAAAAATTTCCGTGAATAATATATGCGTAGAAGCTACTTTATTTAGCAAGTTTAATTTTTCTTTAACCGATTCACTTGATTGTTTTATATGTACATTCAGTACACCCTTTAATTTTTTAAAAATCTTATGCCCCTGTAAGAGTTGGTATCAAAATTTTAAATATTTAAAAAAAAAAATTTTTTTTAAAACAAACTACAAAACACATTTTAAAAATTTCATTTTCTTTCCAATGAACGCTATTTTGCACTTTTTTCTGTCTACAAGCCATAGCGACAACGTCCTAAATAAGGAAATTAATAAGAGCTCAGTAGCCTTATTTTTTTCACAAACTTGTGAATTATGAATTTCATTTCTGTTTTAATGAGTTATTTGAAATTATAAAAGAATTTCAATAATTTCCTCTTATTTACGTATTATAAGTATTCATTTTCTACTCTATTATTTTCCGTTAGATATTAGAATGATATTTATGTCAAGGAAAAATAAGCGATTAGAATTTAATCAAATTTCCTTGTTAAAAAAAGAAAACATAATATCCTTATATTGCTATTTTTTGTTTAATTTTAACCCCCTGCACCCCTCGGTTAATATTTTTCTTTTTAAATAAAGTTCATTGCTATAAATATATCAAAAGTCATATCAACCATTATCACACATGATATTTTATTGTAATTTAATAAAGTCCTATCAAGTTTAATTTCAATTTTTTTACATTTTTGGGTAGACGAACAGATAAACAAAATAATAATTATATGACAATTTCGTTTTTAACGATTTTCTTAAACAAAATAGCAAACATATTCAATAATAATACATTTAAAAATTATTGGAGTATACATATCTAAGTATTCAAACATATACAGACATTGGCATTTTTACATGCCTATTAACAAGAACAAGTTCCCGGGCATACACACGCACACGCATTAGCACAATCAGAGGTACAAGTATGAATACGCAAACGCAAACGTACACGCACTCGATCATGCGTATGCACATGCACGAGCAGATGCAAACTCAAACGCACGCGCACGTGTATACGCACATGCACAAGCATACGCACGTATGCACCCACATGTACACACACATACACACACACACACACAAACACACACAGACAAATATGCTAAAACGAGTATTTTTATTAAGCATACATTTAGAATAAAAGGGAAGCCCAAACCACACGCTTTACTACGATTGGGATAAATCGGTGACAAGAGCCATCATAGGATCCTTCTCTTAAATTAAAATGTATCTTTAGTACAGACAGACTGTACTGTATCTTTTGTTCCCGTTTCCTCGAATCAGGATCTCGTTAAACAAAGAAGCGGGACGTGCTTTGATAAACCATTCCTAAATCCCTGTCTGATCTGACTGATCATATCATTCACCGAACAGAAGCATAAGGCTACGTTCGCACTGACAGGTGGCTTGCTTAGCGCCTAGACCTTAGTGACTTACATCTGGTTACTTGCTAGGATACGTGGGGTGCCTTGGGTATTTGTTTATTGGCACGTTGACGAGGTGTCTTTCAAAAATATCTCTAAAACTGCTACTTACAGAAATTCATCTTTACAATACACCATTTCACAGCCTTATCCATCACATTGGGTTCATGACATAAATAAGTCAAGGTCGAGTCAAGGGAGTTTAATACATTTTATTATAATAAAATTGTGTAGTTTTTTGCATTTAATAATAAACCATTGCGTAATTTTGACGAAAAATTTTAAGATTATTTGCGTATGACCAGATAAGTATTTGGTCTGGTTTTGAGTGAAGTTAAAGGAAAATCAACTAAATTGGGTAATAATCTTAAAAAAAGCATATCAGCCAAAGAACGAATAATCGTTACATTGAGGTAATTGAAACTCTAAATACATATTATTTTTATTTGTTCAAAAAATTAGGAAAACTGAAATTTAAGATATAAGGGAAAAACAACTCTTAAAAAAACTGATGCAATTAATATTTCATGCATTTTTTCTTCTAAAATGTCTCGCGCCTCTTGACAAAAAATCAACACGTTTGTTTACTTCGATACACGCTAGACGACTAGCCAAGCGCGCAGTGCGGCCGGTTGCGAACATTCTATAACGTTCGTTTTACTAAGCTACTCGCTAAGCAAGCCGCTTGTCAGTGCGGGAGTAGCCTAACGCTTTGTACCGACATCATCGATGAAAATAGCTGTTAAAACGCTAATGGTTTTCGCATTGAACGGAATTATTTATTTCCATAACGAAATATTTATCGACTTTGAGATGATGCTAAGATCAATGTGTTTTTCTGAGAACCGTTGAATAATTTACAACAGTTTTATTAGGGGATATTACGTAATATTGATTTATTTACGTCTTCGAACTAATATAAAACCAATAGCATTTACAGACGCCACGCTTCTCTAGACAAATATTCTTGCGCTATATTCGTGTGCTCTTAATCTTAGGGATGTTCTATTATTTTCGTTGTTTTATTCGACGATAAAAAAATTACCCTTAAATAATTTTTTATTTCTTTTTAATTTTTTTTGTGCGTTGCTGTGAAATCTCGTTCTCGATATTAATTTTAAAAAATGTGTTTAGTTCAATTATGGTATTTAGTTTCATTAAAACACGTTCAGATATATTTTGAAGCCAATGACAAATTTTGGTCAGATATATTTCATTAAATAAAGAAAATCTTCATAAGATTTTGTTATAATCTGTACTACTTATATTATAAAAAAAATATGATGATACCCATTGTGCGGGGGATGCAATATTTTGCAATTAAATTATAAAAAATCCATCATAAATTAACGATGTTGTAACAAAGAAAATACGAAAGTAAAAAAATATAAAACGGCGCCATCTAGTTGACAATTACTAGAAGCTTAATTCAGTACTTGATAAAATGTCAATTTAAATTTATTTCCTAAATAACACAGTGCAATCGTCTAGTGGAAAATTATCCATCTAAACATGGTAATCTGTATACATGTACATTATTACCTAGTTTAGATGGTGTAACCGACACCATAAGAAAAAAAATAATAATTAGTTTTCAAAAACTTTCATAATGAATGTACTAAAATTTAGAAAAAGATATATTCTTTCTCAAATGAATGTTTATGAAAATTAAATAACGTTTTATGGAGAAAAAACCAATATCAAGGGCGTAAAATTAAGACATGATAGAAAAATAATTTTCAAACAAAACTGGTGGTACTTTTAATTTTTTCGTCAAAGGATTTACTTTGGTCGTAAAAGTTTGAAAATTTCTAGTCAATTTTGGCAATCCACGAATTGAACTAATATTTTGATCTAGTCTAGTTTCGTATAATGTTTCATCGAGATTTAATAAAGGTGTAGCTTCTAGAGCATCCACAGTTTTTACTATAATTCGTATTTCAGCAGAATGCGCCTAAATATTGATAAGTGCAAACCGGAATATGTCTAACCATTTTGTTATAGTCTATATGTCTAGAAATTGTTAATGAAAATTAAGTCGATAAAATTTAATTGAAATATAAAATCAAACGTTATCTAGAATATTTTCACATACTTCATACTCAGGGTTGAAGAATTAGTCGGAAAGCTGTTTATTTTATCTACGTATGTTTAAAGTATATTGCTCAAACAGGTTTAGAAATGAAAATTGGTATATTAAATCTTAATTTCCTTTTAAAAACCTATTAAATGAAGACTTGCTCCATAGAATACATTAAATAATAAGTAGTTACTTTTTATTTTTATGTGTGGGGATTATTTATTTTTTATACCTTTACAATGTGTTATTTTAAAATTCTATTTGATTTTAAAATTCATTCATTATTTCTTTTACTTAATACTATGCATTAATTTAGATTTATGTGTGAAGCATTTACTATTTTTTGTACATTTTACGTTATACTACTTTAAATTTAAATAAAAACTTAAAAATTAATATTTTTTTTAAAGTTTTCTCCATTGTATATTAGATTTTTGTATGAAGCATTTATTATTTTTATTTATATCTCACTACATGTTATTTTAAAAGTTTCTATGAATGACTTTAAATTTTCTTTTATTTAAAATATTTTACTTTATTTATGAACGTTTTGCTAGTTATTTTTTTACTATATGTTATTTTGGATCTCTTTTGGTAACATTTACTTTTTTTTGTTTTTTATATATTTTATGGTAGATATTTCTATGAAATATTTAGATTTTGTCCAACTTTAAGTTTTACTATATGTTACTTTAGATTTCTGCATGTAGCATTTATTATTCTTCAAGCCTTACTGTATATTATTTTTAATTTATATATGAGAGGTTTGCTTGCACAATTTCGTGCGCATGGGTGTAAAACTCTAAAAATAAATTAATGACAGACAAATGGACGAACAGACGTGACGTGGCGAAAACATCAATGAACTTCGAAATTCTAGAAATGACCCTTTTCTAATACACATATACTTCCGACCCATTATTTTTTGCTCAAAATTACCAGTTTTTTTTCTGCTTTCTTCTATGCGCTCAAACAGCAATACTTCAAAAATGAATTATCTTTTAGACTGAAAGGTGGATTAACTGAGTGTTGATAATTTACTAATCATCATAAATATTTCTTTGATATTAATTCAGAAGAAACACGTATATTTTTGGTAATTAGCCAATAATTAGTAATGATGCCCGATGTGCACTTTTTTACAGTTAAATTACGAGAAATGTTTAAAATAAAATTTTGTTGAATATTATAAGAGATATATTATAATTTAAATTTATAACTTTAAATAACGGCAACATATTCAAAGCAAAACAGAAATTTCCAAAAGTTATATGCCAGTATAAGCTCAAATAATTAGTTGAGGAGTAGTTGGTAAAAATATCAAATATTTTTTTATTATTTACTACGCGGAGATCCAAAAAATATCTTATGCAAAAAACTAGTCTGGAATAATTTGTACAAAAAACAGTTTTTCAGAAAGCGTCATCTCTTCCAAGGTGAAAATGTTGAAATAATAAGGCTATTTTTTTCCTTCATCCCTCGCAAATTTTTGTCGAAACGATATTTCCATATAAATTAATTCTTAAATAAAACTTCATCATTATTGTTAAAGGGTGATGAGTGGTTGTGATAAAAAGTTTTATAGACATATTTCGTAAAGGACCTTGAAATTTATATCACTTTTTTGAATGCGTTTAAATTATAAAGTCTCTAAATTAAGATTTATTCCACAATTAAAATTCAAAAGTCTTCTATTCTCACTTTCTGTTACTCTGCAATTCGCTGTTAATTTTAACTCGTGCTTAGTAATTAACCTCAACTTATAATGTCAAGTACTTTTAAAATTTTAATATCTCTTTAAATGAGTTCGTAAAAAAAGCGCTCAATTATAATATTAGAAATAGTACATTTTGCTAACTTAACATTAAACGTAATTTTTTTCATTATATTTAATACACCGGAGGCCCAGAAATATACCTTTTTTCCTAGCTGTCTTAACAAATGTTAAAGCGAGTTTATTCGTTTAATTCTTTGCTCGCTTTCATGATTCAAAGGTCTTGGAGAAATTTTTCGTACACAGAGTAATTGTCGTCGAAAATTACATACAGTTCCTTTATGTTGGAAAGGAATTATTATTCATTTAACTTAAAAGAAAAATCACTAGAAATAAATGCGTGAAAAAAGTAATTAACGTTAGCGTGAACTAAGAGTAAATTTTTCCCAAGTATAATATTTTTAAATTACACCGCCTTTTTTCCTTTTCCGTGCTAATGAAAGATTATATTTACAATATAAAAAATATATATCCAACACAAGTTATATTAATATGAAATCTTTATAAATTGCTTGAGTTATTATATGTAAAGACCAATAGTCGAGAGGCAGGTGTCAAAAACAACATGTTTAATAAAATGTCGTCTTACATAAATATATTTTAATAATTTTGGGAATGGTTTTATTTCCATATTTCAAAGATTCCTTCAATTCGGTCTCGCCTTATTATTAGGTTTAAAATCATAAGTGTTTAGAGTCGTGGATTACTTTCTGATTTCCTCTTTACTTTCATTATGCACAAACCTGATACCCCTTTCGGACCGTATTTCTTCACTGTACGTGGCGGCTCTGCATTAAGCACAGTTTTAGAATGCCGATAATTTACGTTTTCATGCGACCTGAAAAGTTATTCCTGTATTGATTTCTTATTTCGGGCAACAGGAAGTGGAGAACGGTAGCGATACTTTCTTTTCAAATCATTTCGAAATGAGTGTACACATCCGTAATATGCTTATTTTGTGGCCGATTTCAGAAAAATCATTATTACGAAGCCGCCATTTGACATATGAACACATAACTGCACACAAATTGTTTTGGCTAAGTTTGAAAATTATTCAATACAAATTGAGGCATTTCATCATTATACTCGTAGATAATTCTATTCATACAAAACTACGTACACGTATATATATATATATATATATATATATATATATATATATATATATATATATATGTATATATATATATATCTCTGACTTGGGCATTACAAGAAGGGCTTAGTTATATTTCCATGAAAAGCTTGCTATTATCTCAAATTTCCTATGCCAAATATTGGGATTATGTATTTAATAGTCCGATTAAATTAACTTCTCTTTCTAGCAAGAAAGTCAATCAGAAAATTGGAAATATCACTTTTCCATTCCATAAAATTCTGCTGAATTTCTTTATATAATTTATTATACATATTTTCTGTGTAAAATCCGAAGCTCGAACTTTTATTCGGGGTCTGTAGGAAACTGAATATAACATGATAATTGAAGGCGTCCAAAATATATTCCCTGGACATTTACGTATGAAACGACATGATTACTTCCCTTTATTATTTTCTGCCGATTTTCTCTGTATATGCTAGGTTTTCATTCTTGGTGGCACGGAAAAAATTTTCATTGATTTAATATATTTTCCGACTGTTAAAGGTAAACAATTAGCGTGATTATGTCACAGAAAAAACGATTTTCTTTGAAGCTAATAATTTCCCTACTTACGCAGTCATAATTTTTTTGCGTTTCTATCACCGGATTCATATCCGAATCTTTATATCCGAATTCTCGACCATTTCATGGAATACAACACATAAATTTGTTTTTAATTAACGAGTATAGGCTCTTCAAGTGTATCGTCGTTATATATCGTACACTCCTCGAGTGTATTGTCGATATATATGGCAGGATCACTCAATTTACTTATTATAGTTTCTATTGTGTACATTGTCTAAATATTGCTACTTCGTAAATATATAAATAAATTACAGAATTTCAGGTGAATAATAAACATTACCTTGAGACGTTGACCACCTCTGACGCACGAAATTCTACAAATAATAAATAAAGCGGTGGCCCCGACGTGTATTGAACTCGATTAGGCAGAGCGTGGCTCTTGGGATTCAGACATAAAATATTCAAGGAATAATATTGTTAAGAATTCAGAGGTGAATTCAAGCGGTTCGAGTAGTTAAATTATAAACGAATTCGATTCGACTACCAGATGGCTTAACGTACAGTGTAGTAGGGTTGCGATTTTTCTTGTCGATAATTCCCTGTTTAGATGGAAGATTGAAAAAATATTGCACTCTTATTAAGCGAGGCGAAATATAGAGCATGTTTCGTTATGCTCCGAGCGCGGAAGCGGAGGTGCCTCGATAAAATAAGATTTTTCCATTACATGTGTTACTATGAAGAGAATATTCTCTTTCGAAGTCAAGTTTATGTGTACGTAGGTTCCGTCGTGTCGGTTGTTTTACAGTATACGTATATTTTTACTTGCATTTATTGACGTATATTTGTATAATTATGATATATACTTATATATGTATATATATATATATATATATGTATATATATATATATATATATATATATATATATATATATATATATATATATACATAGTATTTGAAGCATATACAATTATTATAATAAAATTGCGCTATAATGAATTGCGGCCTTTCTCAAAAATAATGCATTAAGAACTGTGTTATCAAGACTTAGGTTTGGCGTAAAAAAAATTTTCTTGCTGTATCAATCTACGCTAAGTGAATGTATATGTTTTTAATTCTAAAATATATTGTCCCAATTTACAAATTAATTTAGAAAAAGATTTTGTTTTGAGCCTTATTTTTGTAGAATTAACATGCTATGACAAGGAGTTGTAAATGGGAAAGCTACATATTTAATAAAGCATTATTATAACTAACTTCTCTTCAACAGTTAACACTACTAAAAAAATATTTGTGTAAAAAATATAAATTAAATTCTTGTTATTTATGTAAGTGTTTAATGCAAACAAAGGAAACTTTGGTGAGTACGTCTTGAAAACTAATGATTTGAAAAAAATAGTCTGAAATCATAATTGTAAGAATTACATTAAAATTTTTATGTATTTTGAAGATGAATAGCGATGAATGTTTATGCAGGTATTTTGAAAAAAAACTGATGAGATGTTTTGAAAAATTATTTTTATGTTGTTGGTTGTATTTAAAAAATGATTGACGTTACAAACACATTTGAATGATACCTGTAGACAATTTAAGATTCAATTAAATCGATTTTTTTTATATTTTGCGTCCGACAAATATTTAGCAACATATTTCACGAACAGTTTTTTGCAATCTTTGACGCATCGCTTTCAGAAAATTAATAATTTCTAAAGAAAACCATTACGGAAAATGTGGTGCTTATAAAATTTCTATTTGATATTTTAAATATTATCAGTCGTTAAATTAAGTTCGTAAAAATAATCTCTGGACAGTTTATCGAACTATAACCAGTCTATAATTTTTTTAAAAATATGTTCACTTTTTGAATGATTCTAAAGATAGATTTAATATAATCTCTCAGACCGCGCCTGCGTGCTAAGATTCTGGTCATTAAAAATATTCTTACAAAAATTATTTACTGCAAAACTTTCAAAACAAAACTATATTTTGTCACAAGTTTACTAGGCTATTATGAGTTTGAAATCGAACGTAGTTATAGTCATATAAATAAATTTTATTATATTGCATGAAACTCTAAAATGTATTGTTTGTGTTAATAATGTGACTTGTAATGAAGACGATAAATAAAATACGCAATTTGAACCATAACCACATTGACACGTATACACACACACACACGCACACGCACACACGCACACACACACGCACACACGCACACACACAAACACACACACACAAGCACATGCACACACAGCACATGTCGTCCGCAGCTTTGCTCGCGTGAGGTTAATATGCCGAGAGTTTAATTACCATGATAATATCGTGTAGAGCTATGATCGTTTCAAAGTGTTGCAAGTCAATAAAAAATTAGTACGGACCACATCATTTACTACTCTTGATGCTTCGATTGATGTTTGGCTCCAGATTCCACGGAAAAACCGTGATACGGATACGGAGATAGTAGTATACCCAAAGCATGGTTCGTCTTAACTTCTGAATATCTATCTATCGACTAATTTTGTCCTCCTATATTATCTGTAGTTATCCCTATTACGGTATGCCGTCACCTCAGCATATACTAGTGTATTCACAAAGTTACCTTCTTAATATGGTAACTAACAGAATCATAATTTGCGGTTGACTTTTAGATTATAAGTTTTCCGTAGATTTCAATAAATCACTTTATGCGTGCGCGCGTGCGTACGTGTAAGTTGTCTCTTCCTCCCTTCCCTTCCACGTTAATTTCCACATTTATCGTAAGCCAAAAATCAAATAAATTAAAAGCTTTCTTTTAGAACTTCTATAATCCGCAATAATACATGAACCTATGAATGCATTAGTTCGAGATATGTTCTAAGCTTAACATAAATTGTGGAAGTAAAGTATGGTTGTAAACTTTTTCATCACAGCTTACAAAAAATTATACTTATTTTTAATTCCTCTTTACAATATAAAGAAAAATGTAATGATTTTATTTTTTCATTATTTAAGTTTAATAGCAATTTATTATTTTTAGTTTAATTATTTTTTATCTTGTTAGTTTAGTTGCATCTAAAAAATTCCAGTTATATGATAACTTTTATTTCAATGTTGTTTAAAAAGAAATGTAAACTAGACTTAAAAATGATTTTTTTTACCTCTACAGGCCTTAATCAAAATCTTTGTACGTGATTAGCATTTAACTTATTAAACAATTTGATTTCAGGTTGGATCAAAAGTAAAATAGGATGGAATTCCCTTTGAGTTGCTATAAGTCTTAGTGTCATTAACTAAGGTGTTTCCTAAATATAACCACATCGTTTTAAATTATTTGTCACTTGGTTAATTTATTTGATCTGAAGTGTGTGTAAAATTGTAAAAATAAAATTATAAAAAAATAAATCAAAATAATGAATCTGCACAAAAACGACGAAAGTCTTCAATAATTTTTAAGAAATAATGTATCAAATTTCATTTGTCATTATACTATACATTCTTTTTTTTTTACTTAATTTTAAAAAAACTACGTCAAAATTATCAATGTTGAATTCATCTCGGAGCTAATTGATTGAACATTACTTTTGTGTCAATAAGTCTGTTCTAGGTACAAGTGTGGAATTAAATTTTATTTGATTACGGGTGATACAGTACATTTACTCTTAACTTTCAAGGTATGTCAAAGTTGTAAAACATTCATTAAAAGGAAATTAAATGTTGCCTCATTTGTAATATTAATTTTCGAAATTTTCGTTGCTTTACATGGATAATTAATCACAATTAAATGAAACTACGTGATGTAGTATTATTTCTACTTTCTTTAATTTTTTGCTATACCTAGGTCGTGGTAAAGAAATTAAAGAAAGTAGAAATAATACTACATCACGTAGTTTCATTTAATTGTGAATAATGCATTTCTACAAAATTACCGCCGAATATATTCAATATTCAATGGAGAATTAAATTATGCGACATCGTATTTTGATGTATCAATCTGAAGTTGTCGATTCTTCTAAGAGAAATAGTAATTGCTTCTAGTGTTCAAAGACTAATCGGACTTATTTGAAGGGACCCATGGCTTGGCTTCTAATCGTGAAAATTTATGGATGCTTCCCTTTGCTAAACATTGTTCTTTCTTTTATGTCAATTCCTTCATTATTGACCCCACCAAATCATAAAATTCATCCAATCCTAAGATCGATTATTTACCGCCTATATATATTTCCAAAATTGGACGGAAAAAATTTTTACTTTCTTCTTTATTTATAAAATTTCATGTGTCATTAAACTTTACATTTTTTTTTCCTTAATTTATTTAAAAAATCTTTACCAAAATTATCATTGTAGAATCGCTTGCAATTCTTCTTGGAAGTAAATGATTGCATTCCATGCTTAAATGAAAGAGTTTACTTTTTTGGTAACAAGTCTGTTCTAGATACAGGTGTTTTATTAGATATTAAATAAATTATCTTTGATTATGGGCCATACAGTACATTTGCTCTTAATTTCTAGGAAAACCTAAAGATGTAGAGCATTCATTAAAACAAAATTAAATTTTGTTTCATTTGTAATAATAATTTTCAAAATGTCTTTGCTTCACATGAAGATTTGAATTATGCGAGATAATATTTTGACGTATCAGGCTGAACTTGTTGATTGTTGAACTCCGGCTTATATACGTGCTCAAATATCTAATAGTTTTTTTTTCATTTATTATGTAACAGCACAAAAGAACAATGTATTATTAAATGGAAGTGGCCTAGAAACATTTTTCGACAGCGGGTTTTGTTTGTTAAACATTCCAGTTCTTATAGTTTCAGAAAATACTAATAAAAAAAAATTTGGATTACACGTACCCTTGAAACATCAATTGTAGCTATTACTTACAACCAGGTGATATAAAAAAATACAACTACGGAATTATAGAAGAGTAAGAAATAATTCTTTTAATATATTTCCCACGTCACCTAGATTTTGAGATTTAATAAAATTGTAAATTTTCCTGAGAGTGACTATTCGTTGAACAATTCACTTTTCATTCGATTAACCACATGAACGTTACAAAGCCACAGCTAGTTCAGGTTACAAATCTACATTATAAACAAATTTTATTTATGAGCTGTGGAATAAATCTAACTTTGAGTAAATATTTTAAATTTTTTTCAGCAATGCAAGTAATACTTAGACAATATTTGCGGTTTAATAGAGTGGCCGTATTACATTTATGGGCATTGCTACGTACAAAGAAATCTGCACAAATAAAGTAAAATAGAAAAGGATATAATGCCAGTTTGTGATGAACGTTACTTAATTTGGTACTGCTAACTTGCAATTAAATAATTTAATTAAATTGAAAATTATGTATTAATGCGTATTTAAAGATGATTTAAAGCGTATTTAAAATTAAGTGTTACTTAACACTATGCTTGAAAGTAACATTAAATTATAGAAATTTATACATATAACAAAATTGTAACACAATAAATTCTGTATGGGAAAATATGTTAAAAAGGTAATTGTTTTAGCGTATTTTTCATTAGTAGAATTAATAAAAGACTGGAAAAATTTTTTTTACAATTTTTATCTTTATATCTGTATGTTATTTTGTGCATCTATCCCACAAAATGTGTAGGACAAATTTTGATGAAATTGTTATAAAACCAAGAGCATGACAAAGGAGAAAAAAATTGTTCTTTTATTAAGAATTTCACAGCAGTTACATAATAATTTCAATTTAATGTTTTAAAAGGAAAAGATGAAGCTGAAAATGATTCAATGAAGTTAAAAATATACGATCGGATTATCGCTTTAGAAGTATTATGCAAGTAGCTGAATTGCAGCAAAATATTTTAACTAAAAGCAGACAAATCAGCGGTATCCATTCCCATTATGCATTAGAAAGCACAGACAAGGGGCATATACGAGCATGTAATTCAAAAATGTTTCATGTAATACAAACAAAGTACGGGCAATTATCTGAGCTATGCAATCCCAAATATATGCTATGAGAAGCTTTACAAAGTTAGTTTTGTTTTGTATAACTTTTGACAATAAAATAAAGCATCACCGATTAAATATTACGCAAGGTGTTTCAAGATTGGTGTATGAAAAAATTCACAAAATTCATAACTTTTTTGAATCGGTCGTACTGAAATTAGAATTAATTTTCCCCATATCTGGTGCCATTTTCGCTTAAGTGATAAGTTTGTAATCTTTTAACACAATTTTTTGTTACTTGTGTTTGTTGTTATTGATGAAATATCTAATCAAATGTTTGTATTTGGGATATTATAGACTAAAGATCATACCAGTAACCAAATTCACAAAGTAAATAAAAAGAGTTCGTTCTTCATTTTATATCGGAAATGCGCACATGTAATAAAATTGCAGAATTGAAGTGTCTGTACAAAAGAGTTGTTTAGAAAAAAAATATTTGGCGAATACAAGTAATATGACATAAAAATATCGTTTTTGGAATTTTTGTTCATTTCTCTGTTTGCTTGAACACGCATCACGAAAAAACTACTGACCCAATTAGTATGGAATTTTTTGAAAAATATAGAGGTTGACTTGAGGTAACAAATTTTTTTTTATTTCATGGAAATCGTTTTAGTCAGTCAAAAGAATATTTTCAAAAACGCATTTCTGTTATATTGGTAAAATAGAAACAAAGTAATGTCTAGATACTCTATGCATAGTAATCTATATCAATCCTAAGCAAACTCTATCCGATGTAAATTAAGCCCAATCCCACTCAACCTAATAGAAAAACCCAAAGCAAACTCAACTCAAACTAAACAAACCTTACCCAACCTAATCGAACCCAAGGCGAACTCAATTCATTCCAATTCAATCCAACCCAACCCAACACAACCCAAAGTAAAGCCAACTCAATAGAACCCAGCCCAAGCCTACACAACACTATCAAATCCAAACCAACACAATAAAACTCGAACAAATCCAACCTAACTCAACGCAATCAAAATCTTAATCTAATCGCAAATAAACCCAACTCAACCCAAACTGACTCAAGAGAATCCAAATTCAACCCAACTAAAACCAACACAATCCAAAAGCAACCCAATCCAACCCAACAAAACTCAATCCAACCTAAACAAACCAAACACAGCCCAATGAAACCTAACCCAACTCGAATCAAAATAAACCCAATCAAAACCAAGCAAGTACAGCCCAACCCAACCAAACCAAAGCCAACTGATCCAACTCAAATCAAACCCAACGCATTCCAATCCAGAACCAACTAAATAAAACCTAGCCCATCTCAACTCAATCCAATTTAATCTCACGATCTAACCCAATACAAAGCAAAACTAACCCAACCTGATCAAATCCAACTCAAAGTAAACTCAACCTAAGCTAACCTAATAGAACCCAATCCCATCTAACCTAACCGAAAGCGAACCCGATCCAACTCAACACAATCTAACGCAAACCCGCGTAACCCAAATAAAATCAAACTCAACCCTATCCAAACCATCTAAAAGCAAATAAACTTAAATCAACCCAAAACAAGAAAAAAACAAACAAAATAAACCCAACAAAATGTCTGTTGGCAGGTGTCATATGGATTTTTTGTAACGTCATAGCCTATGTATTTGTGAATATATATATTAGAGGAAATGTATATTAGTCAAGGAATTTTATAAAATTCCTAGTAAATGTTTAAAATTTTAAGCGGATTTAGGAAATGTGACAGAATTGTTTGGCGATTTATCGTTTCGATAAAAAGTATGTTTACATTAAAAAGTGATATTTATTGTAAATCATGGCGTTGCGTGTATTAATCTGGTAGTTAATGATGTTTTTTATGATGTTTTAATGAATTTAAATGTATATATATATATATATATATATATATATATATATATATATATATATATATATGTATATAAATATAATCAAAATCAACATTTCCTTATTGAAAAGTCTTACACTTAAAACCGAAATACATCCAACAATATAAGAATCAAATATAATAGAAATGCAAAACTAAGTTGTACCTTATACAATGTTGTCCACTTTGGATAACGTGATGGTTAAAAGTTTTTCGTATTTAAGCTGAAGTTTGATGATTTCATCCCTCAGTTGTTTAAGAGAGAAAGAGAGATTTGCGTATATTGCAAGGTTGAAGCTTATAACGCAAAGATAAACAAAAAGTTGTTTAATCTTTGACGAAATTACGCTGCGAACAGGGGAACTTGGCTGTTTGAGTTGTGAGACGGAGCAAAGGAGTAAGTTAGTTGAGGCTTTTTATACACACTTAAATTACTGGCTATAATCTTGGAGTCATCGCAATAAAATTCTACTCATACTCCATACCTCTTATGACGGATACACAACCTAAATTTTGATTAATTCTGTGCAAATGGCTCTCATTAATTTTTCAAAGGTACTTGAGGAGAGTCTAATAATTAACAATTAAACAAATTGTTTATATTTAGGGACTTGTTCTAATAGGGTAACACAGTGAGGATTTGGGTCAAAATTTTGAACGTGAACTACAAATGTAATACAAATAATCATTATGAAACGAGAAGAGAGAGAAGGAGTTTAGGTTTTCTAAAAAGAATAAAATCATAACATCAAGTAAAAATAATGAATATATCGCATTTCGCGACCAAAACACAGTGCCTTAACTAAATTAAAACGTACTTCTGAAAAGAAATATTGACACTGATCGAATGCAACACGATGAGGAACTTAGGGCAAAAGAAATCTAAATTTATTTTCTATTGAATTTCTCTTTGTAGATTCAATGAAGTTCCTTATTACATACTGCGAATTTGCCTAGGAATTTCGATGCGCACTTTTGGTTTGTTTGTTGTGCAATTTATAAATATAGATAGATTAAAATATTACTCCAACATCTAGCGTTAAATTTTTGCATTCGTGTCATCTCGTTGTAATCTAAAATTATTTAAGTTCTTATTTTATTTTCGGTAAGAGAAAATAATATTGTTGAAATGTGCTCTCGTTATTTGAGTAAGAATTACAAAAGAAAAAAAAATTATATTTTAGTTTTTAGGGATTCATGTAAAAACAAAAACCGCAATTGACATACAAATTTAAATATGACCGGTCATAATTTTCAGATTATCATAATATGCACGTATGGTGTACAATTTTTGGGATATGCTTACATAATGATGTCAATATGGAGGGAGCAAAAGTTTCCAAGTCTAAGTAGTAAGTAGTCTATATGATATACTACTACCATGTATCCCAAAAATATTTTAGGTTCTACAAATGGAAGCGGAAATCTTTATTTAATTTCTAGGGATAAACTATGGTGAATGTTTTAAGTAAAAATCACACAAGCTAAAACTTAATTGTATTCATAAGAAGTCGTGACAATCTAATTTATACCTAATTTTTCTGTATACTTCATGATTTGTATCGATGGTTTTATAGAAATTAAAACATCTTAATATTAACCAGTTTTTGCATGTACTTTAATTAAGTTCGGTATAAAGTTTTTAATGAAAAATATAAAGGCGTACATTCTGCGCGGAATTATCGCAAGGACATCATGTCGCGATATGCATTACGTTTTTATAAAAAAATATAAATAGAGCGAATGTTTAAAGTGTTAAGAATGTTTTCTAAAATATCCTACTATATATTAAAAATCGAGTTATTAGAAAGAGAGTTATATCCAAGCACCACTGCCCTAAATGTTTTATTGGCAACTTATAAATTCACAATCATTGAATTTAGATGGTGAATCTACTAGCAATATTGCTTAATAACATTAGGTTTGATAAAATGCATTAGGCTACAAACACTTCATGGGAAATAGGCATACCACAACTTATGGTACAGGTATTTAAACTTCTCTACAAAAAAGTACCGCTCTAATACGTACTGAAGACATCAAGTTCAACATTTTACCCCTAGTGTAGAAGTTCGCCAATGTTGCAAAACATCATTCCCCGGGTCAACATATATACCGAGGTTATTAGACGATAGCTCTATAAGACTAGAAAGATGGTATTAGGATTGGTGGCCAAAGGACCGCGAACTTACGCTACCCAGTCTTCTTTTGGTATCACCTTATTTGCAATTAGTCTTCATCATATGGAGAAATGACTTCTAAAAATAGAGCGCGTGGACTTTGAGTTCGGATTAAGCATTAATCAAAATAAGACAAAGTATGGTAAAATAACTGGGGTACCGAACTTCAAAGTCGTCGAATCCTTTTAATTTGGGGCTTTAATATGAAAAAAATGGTGGAATCGAAATACAGACAAAACCACGGAGACCCGCATCGTTCAAATCCATATACTTTCTATATTTCTTTATGCTTCAGAGATATAGAAATTTCCAAAAATTGTGAAAAAAGTAAATACCCTGAATATCTCCAGGGCGTTTATTTATATTTTCCAAAGCACAGAGAAGACTATTCGTAATATCATGGATAGAATTCCAAAATAGTATATTCATACTCCGAAACTTGACACCAAGCAGCATCTATCAAACTTAATGCAATCATGGAATCTTAAAATTGTTTGGCCATGTCTTACGGAGAAACGAGAGTTTTATAGAATGTCTTGTTTTGCAGAGAACAATAGAGAGACTTATAGTACTAATGCGATGGGTCAATTAGATCAGAGCTGCTGTGGATGTTCCTTTGTACGAGTGCACCAGACTAACGGTAAGTAAAAAGAGCTAGAAAAACATCCTTCGATGGGTTATACGTTACTTCTGACAGTAACACATGATGACTATGTCCATTATTTCAAGAACCTCACAATGGAGAAGATAGCAACTTATATAATTGTAACATGCTTACATAGATAAAAAATTGTAACATATATAATTAATATCTAAAAGGAAACAATATAGAGAGAAAAAAATGTACAAACGGAAATCAGAACAATAATATAACTATAGGCTTCGAATACATAATTCTTTTTTAATATTGTCTCTTTTATAAGCCTCAACTACTTCAAAGACCGGAAAGGCATAGATCAGTATGCGCTGTCCAGTCATGCGTTCCACTTGTGTGGAATGTTCAATTTGACCTAATCCGAAGAACAAAATTTTGTATACCATTTAATATTTATATAAAAGGACATGAAAGAGATGAATAGAAACAGAAAGAAAAATTTAATGTTGTGGAAGATTAAGGTACAAGAAATATGATGAGGGTTGCTGCTAATAAAATCCAGACAGATATAGCTGCATGTAAAATTAAAATCTTAAGGCTAACAATAAATGTCAAAAAAAATTTCAGATTTCATATTGAAAACAAACGGGAAAAGTAATAAATTTTTATAATTCCATATCCAGAATTAAAGTAACCTAAGATTGAAACAAAGTAATAACAAGAATTATCTAAACTCGGTTAGAAAAATAATAAGTTTTAGAGCTAACATTAAATAACAAACATAATTTGAGATCTCACGAAGTCCGAACGAGACGGGAGGAATCCATAATTGCTAAAATTAATTGCGGTCTTAACAAAATAACATAAAAAGTTATTTATAACTCGGTTAGAGAAACGGAAATATATATTCCTCCAGTATCCAGGTCAGGGCATAAACATTTATCGGGAATGATTTACATCGAATTACTGGGATATTTGCAATAAACAAATATCTAAAGCCATAATTTTTTTGAGAAAGCTACTTGGAGCTTAAACAAAGAAATAAAGAGAATTACGTGTATTTCAAACTCTGTTCTAAAAACGGTAATTTTATATACCTCTAGCATTTGCACCGCAGTAGACGGTAAGTTTGAACAGAAAATATTCCTGTCAAATTACTATGTTCGCAACAAAAATCACATAGAACACTCCCTCTCTGGATTTACAAGTCAAATAGTTGTAATATATGTAAGCCAATTCAATGTTAGTAGGGAAGTAAAATTAAAGAAAAGTTTAATAAAATCAACGCCGAATACATTTTAACATACTCTAGATGTAAGTGAAGTTTAACTATTTTCATTATTTTTTCAATCAATGCTACGAAACTTTTTACAAAAAGTAGAAATAAATGTGACCTATATCAAAGCTAGCGTGACTGTGAATAAAAACGAAAAAATAGGTGAACCGGGGAAGAAGGTAGCCTTCACAAAAAAGGTAGACCCAACAAATTACTCAGGATCGTTATTCCACTATTATGAAAAACAGAATACACGAGCTCGGACACGGGAAATAACTCTTCTTTGCAGATGATGCCTAAAACGTAAAATATTAAATCATATAAAAATTATAAACATTAAATCATAAATTTTCACTTGTAAAAATAGAAAACTCAGAAATACAAGGAAAAGCTTCATTTAAATTACGACACACGTTGTAAACGGTTTTCGATCGATAATTATTTTGTCCCTCCGTCACATTTCTCGTATGACAGAGGGACAAAATGGTTATGAAACTGACCATATTATTAAAAAAAATTGTCTTATTTAATGTCTGAAGATTTTTATAAACACTATAATATATGCTTGTCTTTTCTTTCAATATATGAGGATACTTAACTGTATTAGTCTGTTTAAAAAAAGTGGTCAAATTCTTATCAAAAAGTTTAGGTGGAAGTGTTTTCGTTAAATACAACATATTTGTTACACAAATGTTACATATTTGTTACACTATTACTTAAAACGAGCTTCTAGTTTTAGGGTTCCACAATTTTAAAAGGAAACAAAATACCATTTTTAAAATCACTCACGTATTCCCCCATCTGTCCATTTATCACAGTTCCGCATTTCTTAGAAATAGAGACAGAGATCTGATAGATTGAAATAGCATATTAATCCGAATAAATTTCAATAGTCACTAAATATATTCTGATAAAAATAAGTGAGGGCGAATAACTTAATAGAATTTTTATTTATTTCTTGGATTAAGTGAAACTTATATTAAAAGTCGACTTATAATTTTTAAAAAAATCATATTTGTTTCTAGGTCATATCATTTCCGAAAATTTGTTAAAAGGTAATTATAAAACTATTGCTGAAATTGTACATAAATATCTATCAGAAAACATTTAATGAAATAACTTTAAATTTGGCTTTATCGTAATGCTTGTTACTTATATATACATATATGTCTCCTATATTCAAAGAAGATCATATAATATTTTTAAAGGTATGGATTTTGTTTCATTTTGTGTACGATAAGAAATATTATTTGAAATATTTGCTATTTCAAATAATATTTCTTTTATACAATTTTCTGATACTGTTTAAAATGTAAATAAAAATGTTTTATCACTCGCTCCTCCTCTGTCTCCAAAATTACTGAATTAAAAATTGTAAAAGGAATAAGGTCCACTAGAAGTTACGGAAAAATTATCGCGACGATGCTAAACTTACGGAAAAATTATCGCGATATTGCCAAATTTCGTAATATTTGAGAGAGTCATGATATTTTTTCGAATAAGCTTTTATTTCTTTTTTAAATATTCCTATAACAATTGAAAAGGAAGTAAATGCAGTATTCAACATTTTTTTTTCCAAATTTTGTGAACAATCTAACACGAAAGGACGCACGTGTATCTTTCTCTCTCTCTTGTATATTCTTCTGAATTTTAACGCGGTATAATATATTTAGTTACATAATATAAATGAAAATACCGTAATACCTTAATCACCGTTAATAATTAAACATTTTAAGGATGAATACGGTCTGACCGAAGTAAAGATATGGTCCTATTATTAATTGAGTGTGAATTACTAATGATGATTTTATAAACAATAAATGACCATTGTTAATTTTCGTTGAAAAAAATTAAGAGTATTTAAAATATTGGTACGATATTTTATAAATGAATTTCATAATTTGTGTGATTACCAAACTGGGAATTTAGTGTGTGCCTTCATTGAAAATAACTTTATATAAAAACTGCTTCCTGTTTAAATTACTTTGTAATTTTACCGGGTTATTTGAGCTTTTGATTTAAAGCACAATAATTTATCAAGTTAGACTATAAAACAAAAACTCAGAACCAGATTGCACTTTACGAGGCACTACACAAAACAAAAAAGCTCTATTATGTAACAAATAATTGGTCAGACGCTACGAGCTTTTACCTTCCTATTTTAGTAAAAAGTTTAGGTGTTTATTAGAAGGTCTGAAATTTAAGGCTATAAAAGAGATATGTTATATTTTTAAACGATTCATGAAATGTGGTTTAGTACGGATAATATGCTCCGTCTTAAAAGACGGAAAAACATAGTTGGTTATTTTTGGTAGCGAAATTTAGTATTCAGTTTTTTTATATAATTTTTTATTTCATGGGAGATTTAACAACACTTATGACAGATTTCACAGAACTGGGGAAGGATAAGAGCGATGAAATTTATAGACAAGTGCATCGTTAATGGAAATGCTTGAAAATATATCACATCATGTAATATTAAAACTTGAGGCTACATTTAATTTTTTGATTCATAATTTGAAAATACTTACATCTTCAAGATTTAAAAACTACGAACTGAAATAATTTTACATTTATATTATTAAAAAATAATGTTTTACGAAATCTAAAATTATATTTTCCATGGTCGTTTTTAATAATCAGAAGGTGGCTAACGTTAACTTTTGAAAAAAATTTAAAGATTACAGTATTAAAAATTAAGTTTCCAATATGTAATACAATTATTTATAATGCCTTCCACTTTAGAAAAAAACTTATATTCGTATTGGCATCCGACAGAGTATTGACGATGGTCATGAGTTTCTACATGGCCTGTTTTATTATTTTCCAACTCCCACAGGCATTGAAGGATATCGAGAGCACGTTGCTTCGGAACATCGTCTGCTTTATCACCCTCATTGCCTACCTGGAGTAACAGAGTACGCAGGTGGTATTGTTACTTCTCGTTGCGACGTCCGCTCCGTTAGGACAACGATCCAAGATCTTGCGCGTATAACTGAAGTACTACACATCTTAACTACGTTTGATTATCAGCGACATATTTTTTTGATTTTTGATGTTAATGCCTGTTTATTTGAATTTAAACAGTATTTTTACATAATAATTCTTATAACCTTTGGTGATTACTTTATTTTTTTTTTTTAATAATTATTATGAATGACTACTTGGTTAATATATTTTTTTTTGGAATCGGTTGGAATATAACTTCTATTATAGTACTAATATCCTTTTCAAATTGATTTTCTTCATTTTATGCTAAACGCTTTTAATTGAATAGGCTTTAGTATTTTGATTTCACAAATTATTTAATATAGAAATCGGGATCTAAGACGTATTTGGTAATAATGTTTTCCTAAAACTTGTGGTTTCTTCATATTGAATACAACCTCGAGATCCGAGTTGGACAATTCCAACTTATGTGTAAGATCGGGCCACTATTAAATCAAAACAAGCGCAGTAGCTAAACAAAATATTTCATATCGAGAATCTAACTCTATAGAGACGGTTGCCAAATTTTCATTTTATTGCAATAAGTGAGATTGACGTATAAGTTTTTTATTGTGAATATATCGACTGATGTTTACATTCGCTTATAATAAAGTAATGTAAACATTAAAGAACTTGTGTACTTTTCTAAATGCAATACACAAAATTATTGAGAAATAGTGACTATTTTTTATAAAATTATTGAGGAGCAAGTCTTTTACGTAATGTGTTTTAGATACTATATCCGAAATCATTTGAAGTTTGTTGGTGTGTTTGGGTGACGAAAAAATATTAATTTGGGTGACGAAAGTATATTATATTATAGCATAAAATATAAATATAGAGTGATTTGTTATTTTGAGTTATTTATGTAAAATGTACTTCTTTAAAATATTTTTACATCAGAAAGCATTGCACTTCTACATCATATTTTCTTATCGAACATTTAAACTATTATGGGAAACACGCAACTATTAACGCACATAATGCTCACTGACCTATATATCAGCGTTCATTGTCTATTTCCTCTGTCTCTACAAAGACAATCTCAATTCCGACAGTTTGTTGCATTTATTAACCTCAGAAAACTGTGGAATAGAACTGAGTTAAATTTTCTTTTATTAATTATAATTTGAATAATATTTTTAGTCTTAATATTATTATAAAATATAAATAATCGCTCTCCACTGTCTCTACTTTATTTTCAGGGGCTAACCCTGAAAATAATCTTTAAAAAAATAAGTTATAAAGAAAAAACAAGACTTTTGTATGAACTATCAAACATTTATCTATTTGCTTAACACAACCGCTTTTTTCAAGAACTGTTTGTTTAGAAATTATTAGTAATTGGCTACTTTTTGTACGGGCCTTCGTCTAGTACACAAAGTCTAATAGGCGAATTTTCATGGATATTAAAGAGTTTTTTTTTCTAATCCTGGGTATTTACAATTCAAAAATAAAAAAAACAGGGTCATGCATCGCAAAGTTGTCCTGTTAATTAGCTATTAATTTAACTATATAGCTAAAAATTTGTTCAAATATTGATGGAGAGTAATTTGACGCAATCTTTTATTCAAACGTAGTAATAAGTTTAGAAACTTTTGTCGGTAGATTACAAAACATGTCATAATATAAAATAACCAAAATAAACTTTAAAGAAATAAAAAATATGATACATATGTTAATAAGAATTAAATTCGAAGAAAAAAAGCACAATAATATAAAGAGAACAGAGTTCACAAGAGGCAAAAAAATGTTTATCGAGGACGTTTCCTGTTGTCGGAATGTAATTGGTTTAAATGTTTTGTCAATGTGGTTCATGAAAAAATGTTTTTGAATCAAAATATAGTTTAAGGATAGTTTCAAATTAATATAAGCAAAATAATTATAAAGGGACTCAGCAAATTTATATATGGGAATATAATGTCAGTAATGTCATTAATTATGTATATAAAATAACACAGTTTTGTTGTAACAGAAATGCTCACTATATATATACAAAGTTTTATATATCGACACAAGAGAAGGCAGTACGGTAACTTATAGTGCTCAACGTATTTATTTTATTCGTTAATCTAACCAAAGTATACTAACCAACTTTTTAGAATAAAATTTTTATCAGCTTTAACAATAAAATTTAAGGGTCTTAGTGGAATCATATTGCACTTTAGGATGTACTTAAATATGAAAAAAAAATGTACATTGCAACAAAAAGCTTCGTATGAAAATAAATATCGAACCAAACTTTGCGTTTATTTCTTTTTATTTAGAAAAGGAGCATTGTGTTCGTTGGCAGAGTTCAGGGCGGAGAGGCGTAAAAGAGGTGTGAATTTTTTGCATGATTTATTAATTTTGATTTAAGAGAGATCAGAGATATCTGCTTCGATTGGCAAAAAGCTGTTGATATATATGATAGAAATCTTTTATGTAAAAGTTTATTGACGTCAAATACGTGAATTACTTTGTAAAATGAGAACAATCGAATAAAAGAGTAACTTTTATTTAAATTCACAAGTGCTGAAATATACTGATCTAGATATAAGAAGTTATATTTGCACTGACTCAGTTAATAATACTGCAAGACCTAGTCCCTAAAGGCCAAATTCTCCGAAGGTTTTGAGGCAAAAACGAGTGATATTAAAATATATCTTTTATATGAGCAGAGTCTACATTAATGTCATCCAGATTTTATGTAACTGTACATTTTAGTGACTACATATAATATCAAAAATACCAAGCCTACCAAATTATATTCTGCAAAATGTTTCCTTCATAGAGAGTATAATACTGAATTTGTAATATTATTTCAAGGTATAAGCTGGTAAATTGTTTGCCAAAGCTTAAAAGTTATTGATGTTTAAATTTCCGTTTGGATAAAGCAGGCAATACTAATTTTATATAGTGCTCATTACATTCTACGAGAATGTCTTATACGTGGAAAAAATCTCGTTCCGGCATTTAAATTTAGACGCTCATAAATTGATTAGCTTTGAATTAATTTTCCTTATTTTTTCAATTCGGGTTCTTAATTAAGTTTTCATTATATTCTAGGGAAAACTTATAAGTAAGAAGTAGTCAACTACTTTATAGTAATAATTTTAGAAAATATTTACACACACACACACACATATATATGTGTGTGTGTGTGTGTATGTGTGTGTGTTTGTGTGTGTGTGTACACGTATATATTATATATGATTATTTTATTTATTTAGGAACATTTGATAATTTTCTTCCATTTACCATGAAAATTTTGCTTTTGAACAGTGTTAATCATGTATTAGCAATTTTCATAACGACCAAGCTAATTAAAATCACTGTAAAGACAAGATTTAATATTTCATACTGCCAGCGTACGTTCCGTAAAAGTTCTTGATACCGCTAAATCTGAATTTGGCTTAGAATTTCTTGCCACAAAAGAGAAATTTGTTGTCCTGGTTACGTAAAAATCTTACAGTTAAAAACAGTTAATAGACACAAGTCAATTTAGTTTTGTCATATAACAATTTAATGAAATAAAACTTTTTGTTTAAAACCATCAACCTGAATATGATCATCCATATGAAATTTGACCATTTCTGGAGTAAATTACGTTAAAAACGTTTACCTCACCTCAAAAAATTTACATCTCTAATGATGAAATAATTTGTACCAAAAATTTACTAACAATGAAGCAATGGAATCCAAAAAAACTCCAAAAATTGGTTTACAAGAACTATATGCAACGATAGCTCTAGATATAATCACGATTTTGGGATTTACGCTGGAGCGCAAGTTACAAAAAATACAAATTGCGATCAGTATCAGAGAGGTTTAAATGATAATTATTTCGCAATAATTTTATAAATAATTACCATTTTACCAACATTTTTATTCATTTACATAAAATAATTAAAAATTAAGTCATCCAAGATACACTTCATATGACATAAATAGAATAATACTGGTTAATACCTATACTTAAATGCAAAATGAATTATTGTATGAGGGAAGAAAAAAATCAAATTGTGAAAAATCAGTATATACGAGTGTATGGACAATTTTCAAATGAAATGTGTCTTTCTGCGGTACTAGGGAAATTTATTTTGCAAGCTACCCATGAACATAAATCTATTTTCAAAGAAAATATTTCATTTGCATAGTATGATATATATATATATATATATATATATATATATATATATATATATATATATATATATATATATATATATTATACCAAGATTTAAACTACTCACTTGACATCGCCAAAATTGGTAATTTTTTTCTGTGCATAAACTGTAATTGACAATTATAAAAGCTAGATTTGCAACTACTAAACCTGCTATATATTTTCAATGACTTCTGGAGTACTAGAGGATCTTGTCGTATGTCTCTAATAGAGTATATAAATGGCGTAGTGTTCAGCCGGGAATTAAGTTTCGACGAGTAGAGAATGAACAAAATATGGAAATTCCACGATGAGAACTTAAGTGCTCTTGCTTCATCAATTCTTTTTACGGCAAAATGAGCCAATAAGAAGACATATTATATATAGAGAGCAAAAAGTTAATGTGTATTCTCCTAAGATACAGCTAAAAAAAGGAAATTTTGATGTCTCCGGTAAATCCTCAACCAGGATGTTATTCGTCATGCAAGGTGACTTTTATAAAATTTAGAATAATTAAAAACTGTTTTTCAAATTGTTCTGGTACAGGTACTCTCATAATCTTATAGAGCCGTAAAAAGCACCTCACGCTTTGAGTAAGGAATGGAATTATTATGTATAACTAACATTCATGGACAACTTTAGAATAGAAAATTCGACGAGCATAGCAAAAGTGATGATTAAAAAAATACTTCTACTTTCATGGTTATGGCTTCCTTACCCGCTTCCATATTTGCAACTCTTATCTGTTATACTCAGTATGTAATTACTTTACGTGATAAAAAATGAAATATGCGGCCCATCTTAAAGCTGAACTTACAAATTTTTCCAGTCAAAACCCAAAGGATTCGTCAAAGAGGAATATTATGTCTGCATACATGCTAACGAGAAACGTGGCGGCGAAAACGTTTACCAAAAGGAGGACTGAATGTATTGATTACATACAAAAAATCAATTACTTAGTAAAGCAAGACTACGGAGTTAGTAACTGCTAACTTTTCTTTTAAATGTGCCATATACTAAAGTTTCTCATTTTAATAGTCTTAACGTCTTCAGAAAAAAAAATCAATAATTTTGACATTTCAACTATAATTTGATTTAATATACTACTATAATTTGATTTCGTATGGCTCATAAATTTATTTAACTATATAGAATCAATTAGTTTAATAATTAGATTATCGTTAGCGTCCCATGAAAGGAACGCTTAAATATATTTTTAGATAAATCTGGTAAATCCTTATACAAGTAATTATCCGTTATCCAAGGTGACTTATATAAAATGTATATTAATAAAAACTCTTCTTCAAACTGTTCTGGTATAGATCTTATAGAGTCGTAAAAGAGACGTCATCTCACCCAGCCAGTGGTAATTTTTGATGTAATTTTTTAAAATTATTTGACTAAAGATACCCGTTCGATAGATAATGTAATTAATGATAATATCGTGAAATGCTAATGTATTTATATAACCCCAATATTACATTTATATTTTTTCGAACCTGAAAATAAAAAAAAGAGTATCCTTAGAAGCCAACCTTACATGTCTGTTCGTCCGTCCATCGCAGCCATATTTCTCAAAGAGCGCTTGACGTGCCATGGAAGCGTGGAATTTGGTAAAGTAATAAAACGTATTAATCCGAAAAAAAAAACAAAAAGTATTAATTTCGAAAATTTGAGTGGCTGGGGTGCAAATTAAATATTCCTATTTTTTTAAATTCCATATGTGTTGTGCCCACCCCACATCATATATGTAATTTAAAAAGCTTAAGAAATATACTGAAAATATGAAAAAATAAATACCCTCCCCTTAAATCTGGAACTTCTCAATTTATGATTTTAAAAATGTAAGAAATCTTACAAGTTTAAACAGAAATTTTAACGAAAACGGTAGAGACTATTCTTGATGTCATAATTCTTGAAAAATGTAGTATATTTTCAGAAAATATACAACTTAGGAATTTAAAATTTGGCATGTAATACATCTTAGTAAATTACACTAGAAATTTTTTTTTAAATATTCATATAAGAATTAAAGAAGTATTCGTTAACTTTGTGTCTCATAAACTATTTTTTCAGAGGACCTGGGCTTAAAAATGCAAAAATTCACTGATTTGTTTTTTAAATGGGAATGCTTTGATTCAATAGGACGTACAACTTACGCGGACGCATACTTTCGTTCGCCAATATTTTGCCACAAATAACACATTGAAAACGTGGGACCATGGTATCATGATTCCACCTCAATCCTAGTATCAGGTATTCCTTGTCATGTTTTCCCTCAATTTTTCGGTGTTTTGTTTCATGTGTTCTGGTCGAGAGAGCTAGTAAGTCAGGCTGAGTATCACTATTTTCATTCGAAATCTGGTCTTGATTTTTTCTCTACGGCTCTGTACACAATCTGGTTATTTCTATCCGTTATATATCTGGTATATTTTCTATCCGTTTAAACTACATGTTCATTATTTTGTTTTAAATTCACGAGACGCAACGACGAACAGTACACTATAGTGACGACTGACATACATTTGATCATGTGCCTGCATATGCACAAGCAGAAGCAAACTCAAACGCATGCGCACACGTATACGTACATGTGAGATAGGTTTTAATACAATAGAAATAATACAATAAAAAGTGAATAGATCTTTGCTAATAACCCACCTGAAGATGTTGCAATACAACAAAACCTAGGTCGTGGTAAAGAACTTAAAGAAAGTAGAAATAATACTACATCACGTAGTTACATTTAATTTAATAATAAATAATCAATATTCAATGACTATTTCTATTAAACATAAATTTCGAATAAAAGGGATGCCCAAACTACTCGTCTTACCCCGATTGGGATAATTTTATCGGTGACAAGAGCCATCATAAGGTATTTCTCTTAAATAATAATGTATATTTAGTAGCAAGAGACTGTACTGAATCTTTTGTTCCCGTTTCCTCGAATCAGGAGCTCGTTGAACAAAGAAGCGGGCCATGCTGTGATAAACCATTCCTCAATCTTGTGCTAATACGAGTGTTCCTATAAGGCATAAATTTAGAATAAAAAGAAAGCAAAACGACACGCTTTACTCCAATTGGGATAATTTGATCGGTGACAGGAGCCATCATGGGATCTTCCTCTTAAATAATAATGTATTTTTAATAGAAACAGACTGTACTGTATCTTTTGTTCCCGTTTCCTCGAATCAGGATCTCGTTGAACAAAGAAGCGGGGCGTGCTTTGATAAGCCGTTCCTAAAGCCCTGTCTGTTCTGATTGATCATATCATTCACTGAAGAGAAGCACAAGGCTACGTCCGCACTGATAGGCGGCTTGCTTAGCGCCAAGAGCCTAGTCACTTTCATTTGGTTACTTGCTAGGATAGGTGGTGGCCACACTGAAAGATGGTTTACGTGTTGGGTCGCTAGGTGCCTTGTTTATTTATTTGTTGGCACGTTAACGAGATGTTACTTTTAAAAATATATCTAAAACTGCTACTTGCAGACATTCATCTTTACAATTTTACATTTACACAGCCTTATCCATCACGTTGGGTTCGTGACATAAATAAGTCAAGGTCAAGTCATAGGGAGTTTAATGCATTTTATTATAAAAAAATTGTGTAAAAAAATTACACAATAATAAACAATTATGTAATTTTGACGAAACATTTTACGAATATTTGTGTATGACCATAGAAAAATTTGATTTACTACTCAGTTAAGTTAAAGGAAAATCAAATAAACTGGATAGAAATCTAAGAAGTAAGTGAAACTCTAAATACATATTATTTTTATTTATTCAAACAATTGGGAAAACAGTGTAATTTAAGATATAAGGGAAAAACAATTCTTAAAAAAAACTGATGCAATCAATATTTTATCCATTTTTTTTTCTAAAATGCCTCGCGCCTCGTGATAAAAAACCAACACGTTTGTTAACTTTGATACACGCTAGGCAAATAGCGAGGGCGCCAAGCGCGCAGTGCGGCCGGTTGCGAACATTCTAGAACGTTCGTTTTACTGAGCTACTTGCTAGGTGACTCGCTAGGCTCTAAGCGCTAAGCAAGCCGCCTGTCAGTGCGGACATAGCCTAACGCTTTGTATTCATATTTCGCTTTTAGTACCGACATCACAGATAAAAATAGCTGTTAATACGCTGACGGTTCTCGCATTGAATAGGATTATTTATTTACATAACGAATTCTTTATCGACTTTGCGATGGTGCCAAGATCAATATGTTTTTATGAGAACGGTTGAGTCATTTACAACATTAAATTTACACTGTTATTAGGAGATAATACTTCATATTCGTTTATTTACGTTTTCAAACCAAAATAAAAGGAATAACATTTACAGATGCCACGCTTCTCTACCAAAATCTACTTGCGCTATACTTATCTGCTACTTAGTGTCAGGGATGTTCTATTATTTTTGTTGTTTCATTTGACGATAAAAAACATTACCATCAAATTATTTTTTATTTCTTTTTAAAATTGTTTTGTGTGTTACTTTGAAATGTATGCTACGTTGTCGATATTAATTTTAAAATAATGGATTTACTTTAATTATGGTATTAGGTTTCATTAAAATACCTTCAGATTTATTACGAAGCCAGTGGCAAGTGTTGGTCGGATATATTTATTTTTAAAGGATTTTTTTTGATATCCATATTATTTACATTATGAAGGAAAAATATGATGACATCCATTGGGCGGGGGATACACATTTTGCAATTAAGTTATAAAAAATCCCTCTTTAAATTTACGGTGATTTGACAAAAAAAAACGAAAAAAATATAAATCGGCGACATCTATTTGACGATTACTAGAAGCTTAATTCGCTTCTTAATAAAATGTCAATTCAATTTTATAAATAAAACGGTGCAATCCTGTAGGAAAAAATTATCCATGTAAACATGGTAATCTGTATAAATATACATTAGTATCTAGTTTAGATGGTGTAACCGCATTTACCATAAGAAAAAAAATTAATAATTAGTTTTCGAAAACTTTCATGACGAATTTACTAAAATATGAAACCAAAAATATTCTTTCTCAAATGAATATTTATGAAAATTAAATAATTTTCAATGGATATAAAGCAAATATCAAGTTTTTAAAATACATAAACGAGAGAAAAACCATTTTCAAACAAAAATTTGGTAATTTTAGTTTTTTTTATCGAGGTATGAATTATTATTTTGTTCGTAAAATAAATTTTAATCGAGTTTTTGTATCGAAATATCGTCATTTAGAAAACTTACGGTCAATTTTGACATCTACGAATTGAACTATATAATATTTTAATTCAATTTAGTTTCATATAATGTCTCATCGAGATTTAATAAAATGTGGCTTCCAGAGCATCCACAGTTATTACTATAATGCAAAATACTCCTAAATATTGATAAGTGCAAGCCGGAATACCATTTCATTGTCGTCTATATCTCTAGAAATATTTAATGAAAATTAACTGGACAAAGTTTAATTCAAAGTTAGAGTCAAATATCATCTAGAATATTTTTATATATTTCATACTCATGGTTGAAGAATTAGTTGGAAATCTGTATATTTTATTTACTTATCTACGTATGTTTAAAGTTGAATATTACTTAAATATGGTTAGAAATAAAAATCGGTGTATTAGACCTTGATTTCCTTTTCAAAAACCTATAAAATGGAAACTTACTTCATAAAATACGGTAAATAATAAATAGTTATTACCAATTTATATATGTGGGGATTATGTATTTTTTATACCTTTGTTATATGTTATTTTAAACATCCAGCTTAAGCATTTATTTTATTTTTACATTTTATTTTGTAATAATTTAAATTTCTGTTTGAACAATTTACTATTTTTTTAAATTGTCTCCATTGTATATGACATTTTTGTATGAAGCATTTGATATTTTTTTTTAGTTTCACAACATATTACTTTAAATTTTGTGTGAAGTATTTTACGATTTACAATATTTTATTTATGAAAGTTTTGCTATTTATTTTTTATATATTTTACTTTATTAAGAATTTACTTTTTTTCGTTTTGTAAATATTTTATTGTAGATACCTCTGTGCAGTATTTACTATTTGTGTTTTTATGTTTTACTATCTACATATCATTTCAGATTTCCATATGAAGCATTTACTATTTATTTTTCTTTAAGTCTTACTTTGTATTCTTTTAGATTTCTATTCGAATTGTTTGTTTGCAAAGTTTCGTACGCATAGGTCTAAAACTCTAGAAATAGATTAATGACAGACAGATGGAAGAACAGACGTGACAGCGAAATTATGAGCATTTTAATGAACTACCAAATTCTAGAAATAACCCTTATAAAATACACGTATACTTATGACTCATAATTTTTTGCTTGAAAATACCAGTTCTTTTCTCCTTTTTTCTATGCGCTTAAACAGCTTTACTTCAAAATTTAATGTCTTTTGGATTGAAAGATGAGGCTTACTGGTTGTTGATATTTTACTAATCATCCTAAATATTTCTATGACATTCAGTCGGAAAAAATAAGAAAAAATTTTTGCAAATCAGGTAATAAAATTTAATAATGATGCTTTAAGTGAAGTTTTTTACATTTCTATTACATGAAATGTTATATTGAATATATTTGGCGTGAATTTTGTTTAAATTCATTATTCACAATTAAATGAAACTACGTGATGTAGTATTATTTCTACTTTCTTTAATTTCTTTACCACGACCTAGGTTTCGTTGTATTACAACATTTTCAGGTGGGATATTATCAAAGATCTTTGCTAATAACCCACCTGAAAATGTTGTAATACAACGAAACCTAGGTCATGGTAAAGAAATTAAAGAAAGTAGAAATAATACTACATCACGTAGTTCCATTTAATTGTGAATGAAATGTTATAAAAAAACATTTTATTGAATTAATTAATTGAAATATAACAGATATATTTCAATTAATTTAATTTAAATAACGGCAATATATGCGAAGCAAAATAGAAATTTATAAAAATTATGTGCAAGTATAGATGGAGATCCAAAAAAATATCTTATGCAAGGAACTAGTCTGGAATAATTTGGATGAAAAAAAAAACTTTTTTCCGGCAGCGATAGCTCTTCCGAATTGAAAATGTTGAAATAATGAAGTCAGTTTTTTTCTTCATCCCTCGCAAATTTTTGTCGAAACGATATTTCCACGTAAATTAATTGTTAAATAACACTTTATCATTATTGTTAAACAGTGATGATTGGTTGTGACAAAAAGTTTTATAGACATATTTCATAAAGGACTGTGAAATTTAAATTACTTTTTTGGATGCGTTTAAATTATAAAAAAATATAAGAATAAATCTTAATTAGTCTCTAAATCTTAATTTAGAGACTAATTAAGATTTATTCCACACTAAAATTAAAGGGCCTTTCCATTTACACTTTCTTTTGTTCTGCAAATCACTATTAATTTTAACTCGAGCTTAGTAATTAACCTCAATATATGTCAAGTTTTTTTTATAAATTTTAAAATCTCTTTAAATGAGTTCGTAAAAAGGTTTCAATTATAAAATTGGATGTAGTACATTTTGCTAACTTATCACTAAATGTAATTTTTTCATTATATTTAATACACTAGACGCCCAGAAATTTACCTTTTGTCCTAGCTATCTTAACAAATATTAAAGCGAGTTTATTCGTTTAATTCTTTGCCCGCTCTCATGCGTCAACTGTTTTGGTGAATCTTTTGTACATAGAACATTTGTCGTCGACAATTACTTAGAGTTCCTTTATGTTGGAAAAAAATTATTATTTAATTTATTTAAAAAATAATTTAATTAGGAATAAGAGCGTGAAAAAAATATTTAATAGGATGGTGAACTAAGAATAAATTGTTGACAAGTGTATTATTTTTAAATTACATCGCCTTTTTCCCTTTTCCGCGCGAGAGAAAGACTATATATTCAATATAAGAAATATATTTTCATTACAATTAGTATTAATACGAAATCTTTACAAATTACTTTAATTATTACATGTATAGACCAATATTCTAGAGGCAGGGGTCGAAAACAATTTGTTTAATAGTATGTTGTTTTACATAATTATATTTTATTCAATTTGAGAGTGATTTTACTTCCATATTTTATAGATTCCTTCGATTCGCCTTATCATTAGGTTTAAAATCGTAAGTGTTTATAGTCTTGGATTACTTTCTGAATTCCTCTTCACTCTAGTTATACCCAAACCTAATACCCCTTTCGGACAGTATTTCTTCACAATACACGGCGGCTCTGGATTAAACTTAGTTTTGGCATGTCTCCAATTTATTTTTCATGCGACCTGAAAAGTTATTCCTGTATTGATTTCTTATTTCGAGAAGCGGAGAACGGTAGCGATACCTTCTTTTTAACTCATTTCGTAGTGAACATGCATATAGATAATACGCTTATTTTGTGGCCGATTTCGGAAAAATCATTATTACAAACTCGCCATTTGAAACGTTTCGTACACGAATAATTTTTTGGCTAAATTTGAAAACGATTTGTAAAAATTAAGGCTTTCTTCCCTATACTCATAAATAATTCTATTCATCCAAAACTATATATATATATATATATACACACAAACATATATATATATATATATATGTATATATATATATATATATATATATATATATATATAAATAGATCGTAAATATATAAATAAATTGCAGAATTTCAGGTGAATAATAAACATTACCTTGAGACGTTGACCACCTCTGACGCGCGGAATTCTACAAATAATAAATAAAGCGGTGGCCCCGATGTGTATTGAACTCAGTTAGGTAGAGCGTGGCTCTTGGGATTCAGACATAAATTATTCAAGGAGTAATATTGTTAAGAATTCAGAGGTGAATTCAAGCGGTTCGAGTAGTTAAATTATAAATAAATTCGATTCGACTACCAGATGGCTTAACGTATAGTGTAGTAGGGTTGCGAGTTATCTTACTTGTCGAAATTTCCTTGTTTAGATAGAAAATTGAAAAATATTGCACTCTTACTAAACGACCCAAAATATAGGGCGTGTTTCGTTATGCTCCGAACGCGGAAGCGGAGATGCCTCCATAAAATAAGATTTTTCCATTATATGTGTTACTGTGAAGAGAATATACTCTTTGAAAATCAACTTTATGTGTACGTAGGTGCCGTCGCGTCGGTTGTTTTACAGTGTACGTATATTTGTACTTGTGTTTATTTACCCATATTTATACGTATGTTTGTACTTGTATCTTTTATATTTATTTATGAAATGATATATAATAATGGCAACAGTAATTCATTGTGCATGTACGTAGTATTTGGATCGTATTATAGTATTAGAATAAAATTGCGTCGTAATGAATTGCGACTTTTCTCATGAATAATTGCTTTAAAAACTTGCATCAAGACATGCGTTTGGCGGAAGAATTCAATTTCCTTGTAGGGTGGATCTGCACTGAGTGCGTGTATATGTTTTTGAATTCGAAAATATGGTGACGCCATTTACACATGAATTTAGAAGCAATTATTGAAAATGTGGTGTTTTTAAGATTGCTATTTGAGTTTAAAAAATTAATCTCTGCACAGTTTAGCGAACTGTAACTCGTAAGAGGGAGTTTTTGTCTAAAATATTTTTAAAAAATTAGTCACACGCGTGGAGTTAATATACCGAAAATTTAATTGCCCTCTGTTCACGACAATCACTGTATGCTTGCCAATTTTGAAATTATCAGTTAAATAAAATAATTTTAAAAAATTTACAACCGAATTTAACTACGTTGCCGGTATTGTTGCGTATTGATATGGCTTGGAACGCATTTCTGTAATATACTTATAACATATTTTTTAATACGATTTTTACACCTGTAAATCCAATCGACCCTGAAAGTAGCGATGGGTTAACGATAAAATAAGCAGTTATTGGTAAGTACAGTTTTAAGTTAGGTTAGAACAAGTATTTTGGTAATGATAACGACGGATAAAAGTCGATATTATTTACCTTAATGTCATATTAGTTTCGTTAATCAATATGAACGAATTTTTTTAATTAATTATATTAACTATACCCTAAATTAAAAGTTCTTTTCACCCTTATTGAAGGGACTACCATTTTCCAAAATTTGAATGGAAATAAATACTTGTACCACATTTTCTGAAGTAACAATAAAACTAATTTTTTTGAATTTTATCTCTGATCTGAACATTTTCCTAGGTAACTATATAATTAATACATATTATGGTTATACAGTAATCTTGAATTATTATGTTTTGGAAAACATACATATTGTGTGATAATCCACTGCATCAAAAGCAAGAATTATTTTTTTATGAAATTGTTTTTGGATTGGTAGTTATTTAGTTATTTCATGCATGGGAAAGGTGTACCCGGAAAAATTTCTATTTGTATATAATAAATGCATTTGTAAATACTTAAATTGCTTAACAACTTCAAAAAATTACAATCTTGATACCTCAGAAACTATCAATCTATCTTTAATTTTTTTTGTCATTTTTCTCTAGTAAATAACAGTATAACGTATTTAGCCATTTTCTATTTTTCTAATGAAATAAGGATAGAACATTTATTGCCTGTCCATAATCAATTTCTGTTCTTTCGAAATAAAAAATTAAATTGATTAAAGATAAAGCATATCGAAGCAAAGTTTGTGTAGTTATTTTGAAAATTTACATTACGCAATACAATATACATATAAAATTCTTTCAAATACGACGGCCGTTTTAATGTATCGTTACTGTTATGGATAGTGC
Source organism: Druceiella hillmani (assembly GCA_039881145.1). NCBI lineage: Eukaryota > Metazoa > Arthropoda > Insecta > Lepidoptera > Hepialidae > Druceiella > Druceiella hillmani. The sequence goes on from JAYKKI010000103.1 coordinate 2,074,757, forward strand.
TTATTCTTACAAAATTGAATTCTTGAAAGCCTAATTTGTCTTCAAAATAATGAACAGCTATTTCACTTGACTAACATTTTTAATCTTTGCTACCCAAGACTTATTTTCTTCGAAATAGATGTCTTGTTTTTAAGGGGATGATGATTTTTTATGTAAAATGAAGAACATTACTTTTCACACGACTTTTCCTCCTGTCTTGCAAAAACAAAATAAGAAAAATGTTTCCAATCATAAATATGTCTCACGTGACAAAATTTAAAAGACAAAATTCATATAAATTAAAGCTTTGTATTAGAACTTCCATAACCGATATAATACATGTACTTATCAATGCTTTAGTTCGAAATGCGTTCTAAACATGACATAAATAATGTAAAGGAAGTATGGTTGTAAACTTTTTCATCACAGGTTACAAACAATTATACTTATTTTCAATTGCTCTGAATGATATAAAGAAACATTTTATGACTTTATTTTTCCATGATTTAAGTTTTAAAGCAAATTATTATCGTTATATTTAATTATTTTATATCTTCTGCGTTAATAACATCTAAAAAAAATTTTCCACCTATTTGATTATTTTTAATTAATGTTGGGAAGGAAACGTAAACTAGATTTCAAAATTATTTTTTCACCTCCAGGCATGAACCAAAATATTTATACGTGATTAGTATTTAACCTTTCTAAAAATTTTATTTCAGATTGGATAAAAAGTATAGTTGTAAATTGGTAAAAGTATAATTCCCTTTAAATTTTCATCATTCTACTGAAGTTATACCGTAGAGTCTAAAATATAGGTTTTAGCATCAGTATCTAAGATGTTCCCTAAATATAACCTCAACATATTAAATTATTTGTCACTTGTCTAAATTTGCTTGATCTGAAGTGTGTTTAAGATTTAAAAGAAAAAAATATTCAGAATAATGTAACCACATAAAAACGACGAAAAAGTCTTCAATTATTATTAGGAAACGTTATTATTAGGTTTCGGATAATATTTTTATTATTCAAACTATGATACAGATTTACGTCAAATTGTTAAGGTGGCAATGGTTTAAAATGATCCTCCTTGTTAAACCACTTTCGACTTTACGAGATATTTACTTTTATCTCGATAAAAATTAAAATTAGAATATTGCAAAAGAATTACTTACCGCAATTTTATTGGAATAATAAGCTTAACAAAATCGAACGCTTCTTAAAATTAAAATGTATTCTTCTCTTAGTCTCAACATAATTCGACGTGCATGATTCATAAATAATACAAATTTCGTATGAATAGAACTTCCAAGGCAATAGTCATGACTGTTCTTAAGTTAGGTTAGAATTTGTATGTTTCAAATATTTTCACACAGACGTTTTTCTGTGTGAAAAAATTTTTATAATTTTGGAAAAATGGATAGCATGGCTACGACTCAATAATTTTTAATTTCGAATGTTGAAGCTTTTTGTGAATCATTATAAAACGAAGTCTTTCATAAATCTGTAAATATTCTTGAACCGAAATTAAGTTTTATTAAATATACAAAATCGATACGAGGCTTTATATTTTTGAGATCATAGCAGATAAAACTAAATATTGAAAAATGCAAAAAGTAATTTTTGTATAAACTGAAATACTCTTCCTTTTCCATGACATCACGGACTGAGAGGAACCCTGGCAATTTAAAAGACCTTATTATATGTTATTATTTTTCCGACAGTTATTTTCCAGTTTGATTATAGCAAGGCTTCTTTAAGGTAGTCAATTGATTTTAACTTAGGTCTATGACGTGGTTAAGAGAAAAAATTCTCTTCATAGCTATACATTATGAAGTTCCAACTTTTTTTTTTATAATGAGAAGAATATTTCTTTTACTTATTTATTACTCACAGTTATGAAGAAACCGTTACATTTGTAGGTTGCAGTAACTATTATAGAATCATTCAATACTATTATAGAACATACTTAACAATAACACACTTGAGTTTATTCTCACTCACCATAAACGTATCGCACTCTGGTGTAACTACGATCACGCCGCTGAGCAACTGTATACCGTGAGCAGGTGAAGATTTTCGATATAATTCGATTTTAGATGCCGGTGTGGCAAATAGATTAATAAAATATACAATACAGAATTAAACTAGCTATTCATTGGATGCCATGGAAAAGCGTCTTGTTATAAATCAATTCAGAATAAAGGTGGGGTCAATTATTTTTTACGATTTTATAAATACTTATCTAGAACCAAAAAAAAAACAATACGTGGGAACATTTATTAGGTCAGGACATAACATTTTTCTGCGTGATAAAAAAAACCCTTATTGTACATTGACTTTAGTCGTTAAATTAAACTGACGGCGGCAAAGCCCGCAACCTAACACGTTTAGACTTACAAAAATAGGCACTAGCGAGGCCTATTTCTTTTCTAAGGGGCATTGTACGCTAATTACCCAGAATACCAAAAGGTGCCCTGGAATATGTTTGTATCTATTATTTCCATATTATAGACAGTAAATGTAGTGCATTAACAGTATGGCGCATTTTAATTTTCTTCCAAAAAACGTATTATAAACGCCACAGCATAATATATGCACACCATATAACATAATAATTGAAGCATTATTCTGAGAAAAAAGTACGTATCTACGTATGCACATCAATCGTTCAAAATTTTAGACAAATGATTAAATCTTTATTTCAAATTGTTATATTTACTTTAATTTTTAAACAACTTGCATAATCTGCAATACGTATGAATAGATATTAGAAACGGAAGATGAGCGATGCTCTTTTGTATCTTTAATACAACTTGAGACTTAGATGACAACATTATTTTAACACCATGCTGTCGTCAGACTATCATAAAATAATCAATTTATCAGATAAATTTACCGATTACACTTATGAGTTTTGCGTGACAATTGACTACAAAAATTAAGTTTATTTGATTTTTTCGTCATATGCGCACCACGTAATCAACTACAGCCAAACATATTTCGCATATAATTGATTATGTGGTGACGGCGTACAATAAATTGAGAAAATAATTTAATAGCTTTTTCTTGTGTCAAAAAATATCACAAGAAAATAGCAGATCAAAATCTTGGTTAAGTGTTATCTGTACCAGAACAAAATTGATCTAATGTTTACAATGTGGCAACAAAGTAAAAAAATCATCTTGAAATTAAAATATGCAATTGAGAAACTGTAAAAAATTGTTTTTAAATACACCCTTCGTTTAAATTTTTCTTTCCTATCGCTTATTAGAAAAAAAGGAAAACGCGTTGATCCATATTGATACATATCTGCCCGTGATACTTACACAACTGTGAAACGTAGTTTTAATTTGGTTTGTATTTATTTGAAAAACAGTACATTTGATTTTATAATTTAACGTGTCCTTTAAATAAGTAATTATTTCTTGTTGTTTTCTTCTCATACGGCGTAGGTAGACATGCTATCTAAAATGGATAACAATACAAATTTTGCAGATAACCTAGTTTAGATGGATGAGATTCTGCAAATATATGGCTCTTTGTTATTTATACAATAAATAAAGGTGCCAATTTAAAAGTGGATTTTGGTATAATCAAAGTGCCAAAAGTTTTTACTTCGTACACTGTTTCTTATTAATATTTTTTGTAAACAAATAAACAATATGATAACAGGAAATTCTACGAAATTCGCTTGTAAAACGTTAACTCGTCACGACCATTATTTTTTGTCAACTCATTTAAATATATGAGCAGGATTCAATAGTAATGCTGCGAGACATTAATTTGATATTACCGTTACATTATGATCCGAATAACTTCCATCATAACCATTTCTGAATTAGTTAAATTCTCGGTTAGACAGAAAGTATGAAGAAATAGTACTAACAACTCGCTAAAATTTATCCAATTTCAGTGCCTATTGAGACACTATTTTATGTTTTATGAAATTAAGTCACGTTTTTCTTTTAAGTACATCAGTGAATTTTGACACTAAAAATTTCATAACCATATTTTATTATCATACGAAATTTGTGACATACGAAATATCGTGGAAGGTTGCACATTAAAATTATTTGTAAAATGAAAGTTTGCAATTTTTAATTCTTAACCTTTGTGAACGCAGTGTAAACTTTTTTTAATGCATATTTCAATTTGTGTATTAAAAAAGGAATTCGTTTAATATTTCCATTCTACAATAATCGATTATGATTACGAGAGTTAGAATTTTTCTTTTTCCTTTAGAGATTATTTAAAAAAAACTTGTCAGGCGCGAGTGGAACCCGCACTACAAGATTTCTTTATATATTTAGGCTTTTATAAGCATTTAATGGTACATAGTATTCCTATTAAAATATTTATGAAATTGTAATTTTTTTGAACGAAAATATGTTGCCTATTGCATCTTTCACAGGTGCATGTTTAAAAAAAATATTTTATTTATGTCATATAATTACAAACTAATGATTTTCGGTTAATTTGCAAATATTGGATTTTTTTCCTCAACTTGTACTGTGAGACCTTGCTTCTTGCAAAATTTCATGATTCTAGGTCAACAAAGAGTATCCCAAAAGGCTTCGATTTTCTTGCAAATGTCAAAAATTAATATAAATGCCCGTATTTTTAGGTCTTTTTTGCGTGAACTTGGAACCCTGATATTTTTACAGCTCCAAGGGACCCTAGACATAAGTATTTGACATTAATTTAAATTTTATACCTCTACGCTTTAAAAGTCTTGGCAGACAGACGGACCACAAAATGGTCTTAGACGATTCCTTTTTCCCCTTCGAGATACGAAGTCATGAAAACTGTAATTATTTACCCTTTAAATATTATGAAAACAATTGTATACCAGAACGAGTTATTATTTGATTTATTCATTAAACTTTTTCCAATATTGTTATATATATGTTTTCAATATGTCAAATATGTTGGCTTGCCGAATATGAACTGTGTAAAATCAATAAGAAATAATTTGTAACGTATATAATTATTAAGCTATTAATAAACGTAACCATGTAATCACCTACCTAATCCTGACTTCAATTAAAGGAATTGGAAATGAATCAGTAATTAGCTAAACCTATATTAAAGTTAGAAAGCTAAGGGACCAAGTGTTGAGGGCTGTTGGAGGCAGATTTTTATTTATATAGAGACTTGTTTGCTTACAAGTTCTCGACATTATTAGTTCGACGCGCCCACTTCATTTATGAGGAAAATTTAAAGGCTATTTTCGCACTTGTATATTTACTAATTTCTCAATAAAAAACGTTTTAATTTTTTTCATAATATACGACTTCGAAGATATTTGGAGCAAGTCTTCTCATGTCTATTATTTTCATTAGGGTTCTGAAATTTAAAAAAAGACGGAATCCTTGTAATGTCTCTCCTGCGTCTTTCTGCCCTTTAGGTATATATATATATATATATATATATATATATATATATATATATATATATATATATATATATATATATATATATATATATATCCATAAAAGGACATTTTAAAAAGTCAATAACTTAGCCTTCAATTCGAAATATATCCAACCATATAACAATAAATTATATAGAAATGCAAAACTAAGTTGCACCTTATACAATATCGTTCACATTTGATAACGTGATGGTTGATGAAATTTTTTTCATATTTCAGTTGAAGTTTGATGATTTCGTCTCTCAGTTTTGTGGGAGAAATAGATAGAGATTTGCGTATAATGTAAGGTTGAAGCTTAAATTTCAGAGATAAACAACAATTTTTTTAAACCTTTAAAAAATTACGCTGCTCTGCAGACGAACTTGGCTGTTTGAGTTGTGAGAAGGAGCAAAGGAATACTTTATTTAAGGACTTTTAATGCAGAGTAAAATTACTCGCCATGAATTAGACCTTAGAAATCTGTTATTTATTACAATTGACATTTGAAAATGATAATATAGGAGTCAAGGGCTTGTAAAAATGACACACTTGAAAATTATTTTACACACAGAAGAGAACTATGTTTCTGGTGGAAAATAGCAGTTATCATGAGGGGGTTTATAAATTTATCCATAATTATTTGAGATGTGCAGGTAATACAATTAAGTATTTTATTTCTAAAATTAATATAAATGCATGTACATGTTGGAACAATGTTCAATATTTGATCAAATTGACTGACAACCTTTAATATGGTGATATAAATATTTCTTGACAAAAATAACCTTTTGAAATAATATAACGAGAAATAAAGTGAAATAAACTTTATACGATAATTTGGTTTGAATTATATTTTAGAGCATTCGAGGTTCAGTTTCAGCATTAAATTTCAAATCATTCCATATATTCCATTTTTAGGGTTCCTTAGTCAAATAAGGTGTTCCTAAAATTTGGTGATGTTTGTCTGTCCCATGTGTTACAGCATCATAAAGTTTTGAAGCAAATTTCGGTTGTAATGAAATTTACGCTTATATTAATTACGTGAAGACATTGTAATAAATATACTAAATAGTAATATTTATTTCAATTATAAAATTGGGGCTAAAAGAGGATTTTTTCGTACACCCCATGAAATGGGGTTTTATACAAACGGTCTTCCAAAATGCTTATCTCATGGATATTCTTAGTACGATGTCTTCTTTGCATGAACAATACAACCTCCCACATCTATCTGTTGAACGACAGCATATTAAAATCTAAAAACAATCTAGACAATGGCACTAGGTAAACACTATAAAGGAAATTTCTTTTGGTTTACTTACATTGATCAAGTAAAGAGAAATAACCGACTAGGTTATTTTTCTTATACCTGTGAAAATCATATTAGGCAACACTTTTGACAGTCAAAAATTTTTCCAAGATTTCCAAAAAAAAATAATAGAAATTCTGAGCAGGCTTAAACTTTTACATTTTTATTTAAATCTATATTACTTATTTCTTTATATTTCCTATTTATACAAAGTGAATTTTGTATGTACCGAATCCTTGCACAGCGAGTTCCGCTTTTAATGCACAGGTTTATCTAATTATTTCCATTGAAATATAAACATTAATTTATATACGAAAACTCATCTTTTTTTAAATAGAAAAACTAAAATTACACTTTTATGTGTATGCTCTATTTTTTTGTAGTATGGACTATAAGCTGAATGGGTGCGTAAAAATTTTAATGTAATTTAAACGTAATGTTTTTAAACTAAGGGAATTTTAATTTCTCCCCAAATAAAATGTCATGATAACATTTATGTTTAATATAATATTTCGCCATAATCACCTATTTTGAGGAACGTTAAACAACAATATAGATAAAATGAATCAACTCCACTGAATAACCGCGGCCCTAAGTGGATAACTTTATATACGTAACACGCAAAGATATTTTCAAAGTACTTTTCTTTAAGAAACGACCTTTGTCGGAAGCAGACGTGTCGTATTAAAGGCATACACTTCCGGCTTTGCTTGGCAGAAACGCCGCTTGATTGTCGGTATCTGACACTCAATTCTGTAAATAAGATTTTGAAGTTGGGAGAGAGGATTGAAAGAATCAGACTTTGTTATTTGTAAGTTATTTAATGACATTAACTAGTTCATTTTTTTAATCTTCCTGTCCTTTTCGTTGAAAATAATTTTATGTTCAGCAAAAACATTACAGTTTGTGGTGGGTAGAAAAATGTATAACATTTTATTTAACTAGTGACTTTACTATATTTACAAAATCACGCTATTGATAGTCATTAATGACAAATCAAATCGTTTTCTTAAAAACCTTTTTATTTATTGATAATTTTTCATTTAATTTTATTTTGTTATTAATAAACGAGAACCTTGCTCAAAGTTTTATTGTCAAAACGGAGTAACATATAAATGCTAGCTAATAGGTACAGTTCGCATAAAATAATTGTAACAGAATAAACTTTAAATAATAATGATTTCAAAATAATTGACTATAATTTCTTTGTACTTTAATTTAAATTTAAAGGTACGTAACTCAAAATACCATATAATCTAACTTACCACATCTGTTATTTTCAGAGACTTTTTAACGCAGGAGCGTAAGATCTATGCAGAGTATTATAGTAATAAATAATTTTAACTCAGATAGTTAATACTAATCTCTATATTTGATGATTCTCTATGCCAAGTGGATGCTAAATCCTGGTAGTACCTATGAGTCATCGTAGGAAAATTCTATTAACGCGCAATACTTGTTATGACTGTTATCAATCATTCCTAACTAATTAGGAAAAGTTTATCTTTTTTATATTTTATTTTTAAAGTATTTGTTACTTCACAATTAAATACATTAAAATATTTAGAAATTGGTTGGAATAAAGTTCAATACAGTGTGAATATTCTGGTTGGAAAACAGTGTGAATATCACTCAAAATTTTGAGTGTTAACTAAAAATATACTACTAGTATTCACTGTAAAAACAAAAGAGAAAAACGGAATTTAGGCTTTCTTAAAAGGAGAAAAAAACGACATCAAGTCTACTTAAAGTTTAGTAAATATATATCGTATTTCGCAGTAAAAAGTTTACACCTTTAGTTAAATGTGTGAAAAAATGAGAACATAATGATAAAAAGAACCATCGATACAAGTCGAAGGGAAACGATGAGCAATAGAAATCGAATTTATCGTCTACGGAACGTCTACACGTAGATTCAATGAAGTTTCTCAGTTTTCACACCGTAAATTTGCCAAGTATTTGTCGTGCAATTTATTAATGTGGTATAGATTGAAATATTACTCCATAATATGGAGTCAATTTCTTGCATTTGTGCTGTCATTATCTCCTTGGAATCTAAAATTATTAAAAATTATATTTTATTTTTAATGAAAGAAAATTTTGTTGGTGAAATCTGCTCTCGTTATTTGCATGAGATTTACAAAGACATAGACATTCTAGACATAGCTATTACAGATATACAAGTAACATGTATCCTAAAAATAATTTAGGCTCTACGAAGATCTGAAAAGTTAGCAGAAGATTTTATTTAACTTTAAGGGATAAACCACGATTAATGTTTTAAATATAAATCACACAAATTAAAACTTAATTGTATGACAATACCATGTCAATCTGCTTCGTATCTAAATTACCCTGTAAACTTCATGATTTGTATCAAAAATTTAAAAGTAATTATAATATGTTACTGTTAACAAGTTTTTGAATGCACTTTAATAACACTCGTTATAATGTTTTTAACGTATAGGCGCACACTTTACGTAGGAATATCGCAAAGGCATCATGGCACGATACGTATTATATTTTGTAAAAAAATATAAATAAAACGCAGTTTTAAGTTGTTATAAAGGCACCATAAATTACTTACCAAATAAAAAAATTGAGTTATTATTATTAAAAAAGAGTTGTATCAAAATACCACTGCTCTAAATATTTTATTGACAACTTATGAATCCACCATCATTGAAATGAGATGGTGAATCTATTAATACTATTGTTTAATATCATACGGTTTGGTAAAATGCATTAGGTTACAAATACCTCAGTAGAAATGGGTACACCACAACGTCTGTTACGTCTTTTTAAATTTCTTTACAAAAATGTACGACTCTAGTAAGCACTGATGACATCAATTTTATCAATTTTAACATTTTAACCCTAGCGCAGAACCTCCGGTTCGACATATATACTGATATGATTATACAATAACTATGGAAGACAAGAAAGATGGTAAAAAGATTGGTAGCTAAAGAACCGGCGATTGCGATTAGACTTCATCAAATAGAGATATAACTTCTCAAAATAGAGGGCGCGAACTTTGAGTTCGGATCAAGCATTAATCCAAATAAGACGTCGACGTACGAGTATGGTAAAATAACTGGGATACCAAACTGCAAAGTCCCCGAATCCTTTTGATTTGGGGCTTTGATCTCGAAAAGCAATGCTTATTTAGATGAAATGAAACAGCATAGTGCCATTGCTATAACTTCATTGGACAAGTTAAAGAAAAATGGTGGGACTGAAATATAGGCCAAACCACCGTGACATAAAAGGTCGAAATGGAAAGAGAACGAAAAATTTAATGCTGCGGTAGATTAAGGTACGAGAATTAAAATAACGTTTGCTGCTAATAAAATCTAGACAGAAATAGCAGGATGTAAATTTAAATATTAAAGCCAGATTTTCAATGCTTGTGGAAATTAATAATCTTAAGAAACATTAAAAGTTGAAGGCAAATAATAAATGTTAAATTAAATTTCAGATCTCATGTTGCAAACAAATGGGAACAGTAAATTCTTCAATATTCCATATTTAGAATTAAAGCTACTTAAGAATGAAACGAAGTAATAAAAAGAATGATTCATGAATTGATTAGAAAAATAATAACTGTTAAGGCTAAAATTAAATAACAAATAAAATTTCAGACCTCACGACGTTCAAACCCGACAGGAGAAAGAAAAAAACTTTTTTACCATATCCATAACTGTTAAAATTAATTGCAGACTAAATGAAGTACCGGAAAAATTATTCGTAACTCTGTTAGAGAAATTGTAACTTCATATGCCTCCAGTGTCCAGGTGAGGGCAGATAAAAATTTTTTACATCGAAATACTAGGATATTTGCAACAAAAACCTATCTAAAACTGTAAATTTTTAGAGATATCCGTAATGAAGCTATTTGGGGTCTTAACAAAGAAATACAAAGAATAACGTGTATCTCAAACTTAGTTCTATAAATCGTAATTTTATATACTTTAAGTATCTGAGCCACAGCGGACAGCTTCAGTAGGAAATATTTGTGTGAAACTACAAGAATGTTCGCAACAAAAATTGGTAAAGCCCATACGAGTCTCTCTGTTTCTCTCTATCTTTCTTTCTCTCTCCCGCCAATTCTCTCTGAATTTGCAAGTCAAGTAGCTCTAATCTATGAAACTGTACGATGTAAGGTAATTCAATATTAGCTGGGAAGAGAAATTAAAAAAGGTTCTTTTCCTACTACCACACATCGCTAATCAACGCCGAATACATTTCGACATACCTTTCATTACTTTTTCATTATTTTTTCAATCAATGGCACACAACTATTTTTTTTGGTGGAAAAACAAAATGAAAATTAAAGGCTTCAACTCTATTTTTGAAGAGTATTGCCATATGAAAGTGCAGTATATATTGTATACTGCACTTTCAGTGGAATGGTTTGCTGTCGATGATGACTATATCAAAAACCCTGTTAATCTTCCTCAAAATATCTTTGAAAGTTTCAAAGAAAGAATAGAAAATAAATATGCTCCAAATCAAAGCTCACGTCATTGGGAATAAAAATGAAAAAGCTGATGAACCGGGGAAGAAGGTAGTCTTCACAAAACAGGTATACCCAACACATTACCAAGTATCGTTATTTCACCCCTTTAAGAAACAAAATATCAACTCGAGCTTGGATATGACGAAATACTGGGAAGATTCATAAAGCTCTTCTTTGGAGAAGATGACTTAGATATAAAATATTAAACCACAAAAAATTAAAATCATTAGATCGTAAATTTTCACATGTAAAAATAGGAAAGCTCAGAAATAAAAGGGAAATCTTAAAACAAATTATGATACATGTTTTAAACGGTTTTCGATAGATTATCATTTTGTCCTTCCGTCATATTTCTGATTTGATAGAGGGACAAAGTTATTAAAAACTAAGATAATTTTATAAATAATAAATAACCATTATAAATTTTCATTGAAAATATTAAGAGTATTCAAAATATTGGCATGAAATTTTATAGATGAAGTTCATAATTTGTGCGATTACAAAAGTATTGAATTTAGTGCGTGCCTTCGAAAATAGCTTTATATAAAAACTGCTACTTGCTTAAGTTACTTTGGAATTTTATCTAGTTATTTAAGCTTTGGCTTTAAAGTACAATAATTTATCAAGCTAGGCTATAAAACCCAAACGCAGAACCAGATTGTACTTTACGAGGCACTACACAAAACGACCTTCCCAATGAAAAGCTCCATTATGAAACAAATAATTGGTCCGACGGTACAAGCTTTTATTTTCCTATTTTAGCAGAAAATTCAGGCGTTTATTCCAAGACTTGAAATTTAAGGCGATGAAAGAAAAATGTTGTTAAGTGCAGATAATATTCTCCGTCCTAAAAAGCGGAGAAATACGGGGTTGATTGTTTTTGATATTGAAACGTATTATATTGTTTTTAAATAATTTCTTATTTCACTGGAGATTTAACAATACTTGGCCACGGAATTTAAAGAACGGGGGAAGGAACGAAGAGCAAACGAATTTGTAGATACGTGAAATCATTAGGGAAATGAGTGAAAATGTGTCACAACATTGAGGCTTTTTGAGTACATATTAAATACGTTGGACTGTCAGCGACATCTTTTTTTTAATTTTTTTTTGCTCTCTGATGTTAATGTGCATTTATTTAGGTTTAAATAATATTTTCGCTTAATAATTCTTATAACCTTTGGTGATTACCTCATTTTTTTAAAGAAATAATTAATATGAATAATTACTTGGCTGATATATTTATTTTGAACCGGACGGAATATAATTTACATTACAGCATTATTTTCCATTTAAAATTGATTTTCCTCATTTTATGCCCAATGCTTTTATTTGAATATGCTTTAATATTTTGATTTCATAAATTATTTAATATATATCTCTGGATCGAAGACGTAATAATGTTTTCTTGAAACCCATCAGTGTTTTCTTCATGTTGAATGTAAATTTAAGATCCGAGTTCGACAATGAAACTCATGTGAAAGATCTGTCCACTATTAAATGAAAACATGCTCTGTAGCTAAACAAATATGTTGTATCAAGCATCGGATCCTGTTGAGTTGGTTACCAAACTTTTCACTTTATTGCAAGATATGAGAGTGGCGTTTAAGTTTGTTTATTGCGAATATGATATTTTTTATCCTTCTTATTATTTAGTTATTAGTGCAAAATATCCGAAACAATATATACATACATATATATATATATATATATATATGTATATACACACTAGTCTTTACATTCGGATAGACTTATTAGAACTTTAGTTATTTTTACTTATAGGAAACTAATGTAACCATTAAAAAACTGATATACCCTTCTGAAGGAAATTCAGGAAATTATTGAGAAATAGTGACTATTTTTTACATAAAGTGTTTTACATAATATATTATTGGCTACTAATATCGGAATTTATTTAAAGCTTTTTGGAGTATTTCAGTGAAGAAAAAATATTGGTTTTGAGTTATTATTGGTTTTGAGTTGTTCGATTATTGGTTTTGAATTATTTATGTGAAATGTACTTCTTTCAAAAACTGTTACATTTCTAGGCATTCCACTTCGATATTAAATTTTTTTATCGAACATTTAACCTTTTACGGCAAACACATAACTCTCAGTGCACGTAATGTCGACTAACCCATCTATCAGCCTTCATTATGTATCTTCCTTTTACTATATAAAAAAAATCTCAATTTTGATAGTTTGCCGCAATTTCTAACCTCAGAAAATTGTGGAATATAACTGGATATAATTTTCCTTTAATAATAATAGTTTAAATAATTTTTTTTTATATTTATAACTAAGCTCTTCATAATCCGGAGATAGTGGATTATTTTCAGGCTTAGGTATCTTCCAAGGAAAAACAAGACGCTTGTACGAACCTTCAGGCATTTATGTTGTTTCTTATCACAGCCATTTATTTCAGAAACCGTTAGTTTTAGAATTTTTTTAATAATTGGCCAATTTTTGTATAGGCCTTCGTGTGAGAGTAATTTGACGCAATCTTGTATTTAACCATAGCCATAAGTTTAGAAACATTTGCTAGTAGACTACAAAACATGTTATAATAGAATATAACAAAAATAAACTTTAAAAAAAATTTAAAATATTAAACAAACATTGGTAAGAGTTAAAGTGGAACAAAGAAAACACAGTAATGGAAATAGAATAATGCAATAAATATAAAAACACAATAATAATAACACAATAATGCAATAGACTGAACCCTATTTCAGGAGAGGTAGGAAAATATTTATCAAGAATACTTTCTTATATGATAATATATTTTATCAATGTGGTTCATGTAAAAAAATTCTTAAAATAAAATATAGTTTTAAGGGTAGTTTCAAATTAATACAAGCAATATGTTTTTAATGAGTCTCAATAAATTTATATATTGGAATATAATGTTAGCAATCATAACATTAGTGTGTACAAAATAAGACAGTTTTGTTATAATAGAAATGCTCACGACGAAATCAACAAGGAGATACAATTAAATAAATAAAAAGTTTAATATATCGACACAAGGACGAGAGTACGGCAACTTGCAGAGCTTAGCGTGTTTAGTTTATTCGCTAATCTAACTGAAGCATTCTAACCAACTTTTTAAAATAAAATATTTTACTAGCTTTAATAATAAAATTTAATAATCCTAGCGGAATCTTAATGCATTTTACGATGTAGTTAAACAAGAAAAATCATGTGCATCGCAACACAAAAATCCGTTTGAAAATAAATATCGAGCCAAGCTTTGCGTTTATATCTTTCTATTTCGAGAAAGAGCTTTGTGTTCGATCGCGAAGTTCAGGGCGGAGAGGCGTAAAATATTTACACGTTTTGTGTGATTCTGATTCGAAGTTATTTGTTTCAATTGGCAAAAAGTTCTTGATATGTATGAAATGACAATATAAATCTTTTATAAAAAAAAAATTGTTGGTGTCAAATAACTGTGTGAATTACTTTGTAGAATTAAATCAATAGAATAAAAAGTAACTATTATTTAAATTTACAAGTGCATTTAAACATTCAGTATATTGCATATACTGATCTAGATATTATAAGTTATACCTGCACTGACTAACTTAATACTACTGCAAGACCACAGTCTCCGAAGGTTTTGCGGCAAAAACGAGTGAAATTAAAATCTATCTTTTATATGAGCAGAGTCTACATTATTATCATCCAGATTTTATATAACTATATATATTAGTGACTCTACATAATATAAAAAGTTTGATGAAATTAAACTTTTTACTAAATTTAACTTAAACTTTGCTCAAACAGAGAGTAAGCAATAGTTTGCCCATACTTGCTTTATACAGAGATTAACCTGAATATGATCTTCTGTAAAATATTGTTAAAATTTTTTTTCGTTATTGAACATTTCTGGAGCAAATTACGGAAAAAAATGTTGACCCTGCCTTAAAAGAAGTCCACCGCTAATAATTAAATAATTTCCATCAAACATTTACTAAAAATGAAGCAACAGAATCGAAAAAAGAACCCGAAAATAGGTTTATAAAAACTACGTTCATGGTAGCTCTAGATATATTTACGATTATGGGATTCATACTGGAGCGCAAGTCATAAAAAATGCAAATTAGGAGATTAGTATCAGAGAGGTTTAAATAAAAATTACTTCACAATAATTTCAGTAATAAATACAATTTTACCGACATTTTTATTCATTTACATGAAATAATTTAAAATGACGTCTTCAAGATATACTTCATATAATATAAACTCTATAATACTGGTTAATACCTATACAGTAGGTGCAAAATGAATAAATGTATAAGGGAAGAAAGGAAACCTCGTGAAAAATCAGTACATACGAGTATATGGAAAATTTTCAAATGAAATGTGTTTTTAATTTCTAGAGATAAATAAAATATAATTCCATAAAAGGATATACTTACGGTCTATGTCTTGCCATTACAGCTTTAGCGTCGACTTCGATTAGATTTACTTTTAGTCACAATGAATTTTACACTGTATTTAGTTTTAACATGAACCACGGCTGAAAATGCCATTTCGCAAAAGTATGACGTATAGAAGGATTTTCATGGCTTCATTAAACAGACACGGATAGGTGTGAGTAAATGAAAGCCAGAATTTGGATAGTTACTTGCGATCAAAAATGTTTTCCAACGACTTGTCTTCCGAAAAATCAATAAGTTCTTCACATGCTTTTGTTTAAAGTTCGATTGCTATATTTTCTTGAAATCAAGGTCATCCTATTAAGCCTTTTCATTGCTTGTCTGAAGTATGTCTCAAAGTTACTTTTTAATTGAGATAAATGTGCGGAAATATTAGACATTATATTGCTATATGACTGCACTTAATTTTCTGCAATAAAAGTTTCAAATGTTTCAAAATAATCTTGGCTTCCTCGATACATTTCTTCCACAATTTCAGTTTCTTCATGAAGGTTAAAATTTTGTTGCAAACTGAAAAATTTCGAATCGATCCCATCTTTGCAGGTATAAATTGAGTTTCGTTTAACTTTGAGAAATATTCGCCAAATATGTGAACTTGAGAATGAATTCTTCGTTCAGTAAAGATTCAAGATATTCATTTTTTCCTCCCAGGTAAATTGTAATGTCAGTGCATGTTTCCACTAATATGATTAGTACTTTCCCTCTTAATATCCAACGTACTTCTGTATGCAGAAGAAGGGATTTATTAAGGCTAGCCATCTCTTAGCAAAACAATTTTTACAATTTCTGCAACAATATTTAATATTCTATTTCAATTATCGGGTAATGTTTTTGCAACAAATGCTTCTATGTGAAGGTCCCAGTGCGTCCTCGAATCATAAGGACTTCGTTCAAGAACTCTTTTAACGACACTACTCTTGTTGCCACACATAGCTCGAACTCGATCAGTGCATACAGATAAAGTTATTCTATTGCAAACCATTTTCTATTATATAACTATTAATTTATTTAAAAATTGCTTCGGTCGTTCCACGACTAATTGGTTTGCAGAGCAAAATATCTTCATGCGCATTATTTTTTCCATATATAACGCACGCAAACAAATAACTCAGATAGGCTTTGTACAACGGTAGACTCATTCAAATGTAGTGAAAAAGATTTGTTATTTATTACTCTCCGAAATAACTCTTTCTCCACCCATTTAGACATCTCGTGAATTCTTTGCGAAAAAGTGTAATTAAAAAGTGGTAGAAGCTCGATTTCTTTCACTTTTTTTCTCTATAACTGTATCTTTAATCGATAGCAAAACTAAATTTTTGCCAATGGTATGAGGATACCTGCTCTTCCGATTCTTAAGCTAATAAAATAAGAAGTGTTAACAGCATTTTCATGAATATTTGTGAAACGTGAAATAATATTTTTTAAAGATTTAATACCTAATAACTTTCTTTGAAAAAAATCACTGGTTTTCGGAGGTTTATCTTTAAATGGAAATGTTTGTTTCAATATAACGTGTTAACTTACCCAGATGCATACTTTCGTTCACTAATGTTTCGCAACAAATACAATGGGTTATTTGCTGCGAAATATACGCGGGTTTCAGGTATTTCTCGTCATATTTTCTCACAATTTTTCGACATTTTCTTTCATGTGTACTCGTCGAGGAAGCTAGTGAGTCATGTTCAGTATCACTATTTTCATTCGAAATATGGTATTGTATTTTTCCATCGCTCTGTACGAAATCTGATGGTATACTTTATATCCGTTTTAACCACTTGTTCAATATTATGTTTTAAAACTCATTAGACACAACGACGGAGAGTATATTACAGTGACGAATGAGAAGTGACGCTTACACTTGTGAGTCGCGTTCTGTTGCCCTGTCACCGCCTCGTGAGCGATCATTAAAGCTCATGAAGTTACGAACTCCTCCCGCGCCGCCCGAATGGAGTAAGCATAACGCGGGGATACAAAATTGTATTCAGGCAAACATTTACAGTTTTTATTCAAGGCATTCGTGTCCTGGTCAACGCTTCCCTTAAGTGAATTTGTAATCGATTTTTAACTATTAAACGCGGTTAATTATTAATTGTAACAATAAGGAAATTATCTTTTAAAAAAAATATAACTTCTCCTAGCATCGTCTTTTTCAAGAATTAATATAAACCCAGTTAATAAATAAGTCGAGGTTA
Organism: Druceiella hillmani; assembly: GCA_039881145.1. Lineage (NCBI taxonomy): Eukaryota > Metazoa > Arthropoda > Insecta > Lepidoptera > Hepialidae > Druceiella > Druceiella hillmani. Next base: position 2,092,617 of record JAYKKI010000103.1, read on the forward strand.
ATGTTTACCTCCGTGTTGTCACTATGCGAAGTATGCCATGATTATAAATGAATAGGATAATGAATAATTAATAAAAAGCACTTATAGGTTTAGCCATGCAGAATATTAAAATTTTTGTATCATTCTAAATGATTTCACTAAAGCTTAAACCTCTTATATTTCATTAGCTTGATCAAAGGCGACCATTATCCCATTTTCTTTTCTAAAACGATTATAGTCAAATTATTTGGTTAAAAATAGGTTATAAAAAGGCCTAAAAGAAGTTCACAGTAGACGCAATGTGTACCTTTTATAAATATTTATTGATACAACCATCAGGAAACTATATTGTAGATATGACTTTCATGCTAATTATTAAAAATTAAAATTTGCGCACAAACTGACTCTAATCATATTTTGACAACGTCAAATATCTAAAGATATATTTCAATCTAATCGAACAATAACTAAAATATCGATCTTTGAATTAATCCATCTAGTATAGTTGTACTACAACGTCTTCGGGTGGGCAATTAGCAAAGATCTTTGCTAATTGTCTGCCTGAAGTTGTTGTAAAACAACGAAACATAGGTCGTGGTAGAGAACTTGAAAAAAGTAGAAATAATAGTACATGACATAGTTTCATTTAATGTGAATAATGTATTTCTATAAAATTAACGCCAAATATATTCAACATCTAGCTTATTAATAGCATTAATTGCCAGAAACGAAACATTATATATATCAATATAGGATGTAGAATTATAGGAACCTATATTTATAATAATAAAAGATAGCATTATCTAAATTATCCATCAGGCGTCGAGTCTTAAATATTTTAAGACAAGAGTACGCCTATTACAAAAATTCTTATTACAATTTTTTTAGGATGAAGACGTATGCAATTTAAATATTAACGAAATATTGCTAAACACATTTTAAAGATTTTGAATAAAAGCTAAAAGCTAAATTTAGTTTTTACTATAATTCGTATTTCTGTAAAACATTAAGCCATCATGTCTTAATGTTTCTTTAACAGATTTGATTGATTTTTTAATGTATCTTCAGTTTTTTTAAATTCATTTACCACCTTAACAGCTAGTTTCTAAATTTGAAATTTTTTAAAGGAAATTATTTTTTTCTGAAAATAAACTGCAATACACATTCCATAAATTCTCAGTTGTCTTATCTTTTTTTCACACACCACCGTATCTAAATTTCTAACATTTACGAATTATGAATTTTGTTACTTTTTAATTAAATTTTTAAAATTTTTAAATAACTTCATTAACTTTCCAGAACGTTACTTCCATTGCTTTAACATAAACATATAATTTTGAATATTCATATTCGATATTCTTTTCCACTAGATATAAGATTGGCATTTTCATTATAGGAAAATAATCAATTAAAGATTATTCCCAATTTTTTTGTAATTTCGTTAAAAAAACAAAGAATAATATTTTCACGTTGCTATTTTCCGTTTAATTCAAACCTTCGCTTTCCATCATTTAACTTTTTTTTTTCAAAAAAATTTCATCCCAAAAAATCCGAAATCAAATCAACAATAATCACGTTTGAGAAGTATTATAATAGTTTAACTCAAACTTTTCGGTTTTTAAGGGCTGGCGTTCAGAAGAACAAAATAGCAATCCTACAACAGTTTCCTTTTTACTGATTTTAAAATGTAATATATTACAAATATTCAATAATGTACACATACACACAAATTATACACACACACACACACACACACACACACACATATATATATATATATATATATATTTAACAATTTGACATGTATACATATACACACACCCATATCAATACGAGTATTTCCATTAATCATAAATTTATAATAAAGGGGAAGAACTAACCACACGCTTCACTCCAATTAGAATAATTTTATTGGTGAGTAATTGATCCTATAATGGTAGGAACTATCATAATATCAATTTGTTAAATAATGATATATCTTAAGTAGGGACAGAAGATTATGCCATAGTATTGTTTAGAGAATTCAAAATTTCCCTAAATATAATAAAACCTGCACTGAATACTGAGTCTTTTGTTCCCGTTTCCTCGAATCAGGATCTCGTTGAACAAAGAAGCGGAGCGTGCTTTGATAAATCATTCCTAAATCCCTGCTGATCTGACTGATCATATCATTCACCGAAGAGAAGCATAAGACTTTGTATTCTTATTTCGCTTTTACGTACTGACATCACCGATAAAAATAGCTGTTAATACGCTAATGGTTCTCGCGTTGAATGGAATTATTTATTTACATAACGAATTCTTTATAGATTTTGAGATGGTGCCAAGATCAGTGTGTTTTTATGAGAAGCGTTGAATCTTTTACAACATTAAATTCACAACATTTTTATTAGGGGATATTATGTAATATTCGTTTACTTACGTCTTCGAACCAATATAAAACGAATAGCATTTACAGTCGCCACGCTTCTCTACTCAAATCTACTTGCGCTATATTTATCTCCTACTTAATCTTAGGGATGTTCTTGTGTCTTCGTTGTTTCATTCGACGATAGAAAAAATTGCCCTTAAATAATCTTTTATTTCTTTTAAAAATTGTTTGTGCGTTACTTTGAAATGTACGCTACGTTCTCGATGTTCATTTTATAATAATTAATTTAGTTTAAATACGGTATTTAATTACATTAAAATATTTTATAACTAAAATCATACAATCTAGTCTAGTCGAAAATTATCCATCTAAACACGGTAATCTATATACATGTAAGAAAAAAAATTCGTATTTAGTCTTCGAAAAATTTCATAACAAATGTATAATATGGAACCAAATATATTTTTTCTCAAATTAATGTTTATGAAAATTAAGTAACATTTTATGGAAATAGAACAAATATCATGGGTATGAAATCAATAAACGAGAGAAAAACTATTTTCAAAGAAAACTTGGTATAGTTTTTTTCATCAAAATATAATTTATTTACTTTGTAAAATTTTAAACATTTCCTGTTAATTTTGACAATCTACAAATTGAACTAATATTTTGAACTAGTCTAGTATCGTATAATATTTGATTTAGATTTAATCAAAAATGTGGTTTCCAGAGCGTTCACAGTTTTTACTATAGGTAATTCGTATTTCTGTAAAATACACCTAAATTTTTACAAGTGCAAGCCGGAATATGTCTAACCATTTCGATGTCTATATTTCTTGAAAATTTTAATGAAAATTAACTAGACAAAATTTTATTGAAAGTTAGAGTTAAATGTCGTCTAGAATATTTTCACATATTTGACACTCACGGTTGAAAAATTACTTGGAAAGCTTTATATTATATTTACATATCTACCTATGTATAAAGTTGAATATTGCTCAAACAGGGTTAGAAATACAAAATCTGTTTGTTTTTATTTTCCTTTTCAAAAACCTATCAAATAGAAACTTACTCCATAGGATACCTTAAATAATAAGTAGTTGCACCCAATTTATATATGTGGGGATTATTTATTTTTCATACTTTTACTATAGGTTATTTTAAATTGTCATATGAAGTATTTATTATATTTTTTTACGTTTTACTATGCATTCATTTAGATTTATGTGTGAAATACTTATTTTGTTTTAAGTTTCACTTCGTACTACGTTATATTCCTGTCTGAACAATTTACAAACTCTTTTTTTAAATTTTCGCCATATTTTTAAGTCTCACTAGATGTTACTTTAATTTTTTTTAGGAATCTCTTCACTTGTCTACGATTTACAATATTTTATTTTATTTATGAAGCTTTTGCTCGTTATTTTCTTAACACTTTTACTATATGCTGTTTTAGATCTCTGTTAGAAGCATTCACTTTCTTTTCGTTTTTATATATTTAATTGTAGAATATTTAGTATTTGTCTTTTCTAAGTTTTACTATATGTTACTTTAAATTTCTATATGAATTGTTTATTATTAATTTTTCTTCTAGTCTTAATATATATTATTTTAGAAATATATGTCAAGGGTTTACTTGCACAATTTCGTGCGCATGGGTCTAAAATTCTAGAAATAGATTAAGGAAAGACAGATGGAGAACGGACGTAACATAGCAAAATCATGAGCATTTTAATGAACTACAAAATGACCCTTTTCAAATACTCGTATACTACTGACCCATTATTTCTTTTCTTAAAAGTGTCACTTCTTTTCTCCTTTTCTGCGCTTAAACAGCATTACTTTAAAAATTAATGTCTTTTGGTTTGAAAGGTAGGGTTTTGCTGGTTGTTGATATTTTATTAATCATCAAAAACATTTCTATGACATTAATTCGGAAGAGAAATACGTATGTTTTTGACAATTAAGTAAAATTATTAAATTATGATGCCCAAAGTGCAGTTTTTTACTTCAATTATGGGAAATGCTATAAAATAACCTTTTATTTAATGGTATAAGACATACAATATAAATTTAAAATTTATAAAAATTTGTAAACTTAAATAACAGCAATATATTCAAAGCAAAACAAAACTTTTTCCGGAACCTCTGTTCCGGAATAAATTTTGTCATATAAAAATTTTGTCTCTAAAATAAATTTATTTGACATTTAAAATTCAAGGGTCTTTCCAATCACACCTTCTGTTGCTCTGCAAAATCATTATTAATTATAACTCGAGCTTAGTAATTAACCCCAATAAATAAAGTCAAGTACTTTTAACAATTTTAAAAGCTCTTTAAATTAGTTCGTAACAAATGCTTTCAATTGTAAAATTAGAAATTGTAAATTTGGCAAACTTATCATTAAACTTAATTTTATTTTATTATATTTAATACAATTAATGCCCAGAAGTTTACTTTTTGAGCTAGCCATCTTAATAAATATTATAGCGAGTTTATTCGTTTCATTCTTTGTCCACTTTAATGCCTCAACCGTCTTGAAAGAATTTTCGTACAAAGAGCATTTGTCGTCGGAAATTACATAGAGTTCCTTTATGTTGGAAAGGAATTATTATTTATTTAAATTAAAAAGATAATTTCATTAGGGATAGAAGCATGAAAAGAAATAGTTAGTAGGACCGTAAACTTAGGGTTAATTTTTCCCAAGGGATATTATTTTTTAATTACACCGCCTTTTTTCATTTTCCGTACGAGTGGAAAACTATATATTCAATATAAGAAATATATGTTTAATACAAGTTACATTAATATCAAATCTTTACAAATTGCTTGAGTTATTACATCTAGAGAATAATATTCGAGGGTCAAAAACAATGTGTTTAATAATATGTTGTTTTTCTTAAATATATTTTATTCCTTTTAGGAATAGTTTTATCTCCATTTTTGAAATATTCGTTCGATTTGGCCTTGTCTTATTATTAGGTTTAAAATCAGAAGTGTTCATAGTTTTGGATTACTATTCACTCTCGTTATGCCCAAACCTAACACCCCTTTCGGATAGTATTTCTTCACTGTACAAGGCGGCTCTAGATTAACTCAGTTTGGGCATGACGCCAATTTACTTTTTATACGACCTGAAAAGTTATTCCTGTATTGATTTCTTATATCGGGCAAGCGGAAGTCGAGAACGGTAGCGATACTTTCTTTTCAACACATTTCGTAGTGAACATGTTCATCCGTAATACGCTTATTTTGTGACCGATTTCAGTCCATCGAAATATGAACTTACAATTGCACACGAAATATATTTTGGGTATGTTTGAAAACGATTCGTCAAAAATTGAGGCCTTCATCACTATACTCATTAATAATTCTATTCATCCAAAACGATATATATATATATATATATATATATATATATATATATATATATATATATATATATATATATATATATATATATATATATATATATAGGACTTGGGCGTGACAAGGAAGGCTTAGTGATAATTAAATGAAAAGCTTGTTATTGGCTCAAATTTCCTGTTCCAAATATTTTGATTGTCTATTTAAAAGTCTGATTAAATTACCTTATAAATTTTTTTAGCGAGAAAGTCAATCAGAAAATTGTAAATTGAATTCTGAATTTCTTTAAATAATTTATTGTACATATTTTCTATGTGATATTAGAAATTTGAACTTTTATTTGGAGTCTGTAACAAACTAAATTATATGACAATAAAAGGCATCTAAAATATATTTCCTGAATATTTTTGTATGGGATGACATAATTACTTCCCTTTATTACCGATTTTCTCTTTATGTGCTAGGTTTTGATTCTTCATGGCATGGAGAAAAATTTTCATTGATTTAATATATTTTACGACTGTTAAAGGCAAACAATTTGCGTGTTTATACCACAGAAAATCCTTTTGCTTTTTGAAGCTAATAATGTTCCGCGTTACGCACTGATAATTTTTTTGAGTTACTCACACCTAAAACTGAATTATATCTGAATTCTCCACCATTTCATGGAATACAACTGCTAAAATTGTTTTTAATTAGCGAATACAAACTCCTCGAGTGTATCGTCGTTATAAATAGTACACTCCCCGAGTGTGTCCTCGTTATCTATAGCAGGATCACTCAATTTACTAATCATAGTTTTTATTATGAACATTGTTTAAGCATTGCTACTGATATGGTTGAGTGCATACCCATCTCTAGTTATTCTATAACTCTTTGTAAATATATAAATAAATTACAGAATTTCACGGGAATAATAAAATTTACCTTAAGACGTTGACCACCTCTGACGCGCGGAATTCTACAAATAATAAATAAAGCGGTGGCCCCGATGTGTATTGAACTCGGTTAGGTAGAGCGTGGCTCTTGGGATTCAGACATAAATTATTCAAGGAATAATATTGTTAAGAATTCAGAGGTGAATTCAAGCGGTTCGAGTAGTTAAATTATAAACGAATTCGATTCCACTACCAGATGGCTTAACGTAGAGTGTAGTAGGGTTGCGATTTTTCTTACTTGTCAATATTTCCCAGTTTAGATAGAATAAATATATTACACTCTTACTAAGCGAGGCGAAATATAGAGCATGTTTCGTTATGATCCGAGCGCGGAAGCGGAAATGCCTCGATAAAATAAGATTTTTCCATTATATGTGTTACTATGAAGAGAATATTCTCTTTCGAAGTAAAGTTTATGTGTACTTAGTTGTTTTACAGTGTACGTATATTTTTACTTATATCTCTGATAAATTGATTGTGCTAGTATGATATATAGTTATATATATATATATATATATACGTATATACATATATATATCTATATATATATATATATATATATATATATATATATATATATATATATATATATATATATGTATGTGTATATACATATATATAATTGAAGCATATACAATTATTAAAACAAAATTGCGGTATAATGAATTACGGCCTTTCTTGCAGTATCAATCTACGCTGAATGCATGTATATGTTTTAAATTCTAAAATATAGTGTCCCAATTTACAAATTAATTTAGAAAACAATTTTTGTAGAATTAACGTGTTATAACAAAGACTTGGAAATGGGAAAGCTACATATTTAATAAAGTATTATTATAACTAACTTCTTTTGCACAGTTAACGCTACCGAGAAAATATTTGTCTAAAAAATATAAATAATATTTTTGGCATTTACATAAGTGGGGTGTTTAACATAATTAAAAAGGTCTTGAAAAAAGTTATCTTAAAATTACTTTATTGCAAACAAAAGAAACTCGGTAAACAAGGAACTAGGTACTTCTCGAAAACTAATGGTTTCAAAACAATTGTCTAAAATCATAATTATAGGTCATATAACTTACTAAAATTATTATATGTTTTGTAGAACATTAATAGTGATGAATAGTTATGGAGGTATTTTAAAAAAAAATTGATGAGGTGTTTCAAAAAAGGATTTTTATATTGTTGGTTGCATCTCAAAAATTATTGGCGTTATGTGACGTATTTTAATGATACCTGTAGACAATTTAAGGTTCAAGTAAATCTAATTTTTTCATATTTTGCAGCCGATGAATATTTAACGAGATATTTGGGGAACAATTTTTTAGCAATCTTTGACGCACTATTTTCAGAAAATTAATAATTTAGAAAGAAAGCAATTATTGAAAATGTGATACTTGTGAGAATAGCATTATTTGATATTTAAAATTTTATCAGTAATTTGCAGTCATTTGGAAAATATTAATCTCTCTACAATTTAACGAACTATAACTCGTAGGAGGGAGGTTGTGTCTAAAAGTTAAGTTATGTTAAAAAATTAATTATTTTTGTGATGGTTCGCAAGATATATTTAATATAATCTCTTAGACCGCGTACTTAGGTTGGGATTCTTAAAAATAGTCTCAAAAATTTTGTTTTAATTATAGAATCTTTCAAAACAAAGATATACTTTAGAATAAATTTACTAGATCATTATAAGTTTGAAATCGAGCGTAATTAGAATGGTATGTATACATTTTATTACATTGCATGAAACCGTAAAATGTATTGTTTATATTATTAATGTGACTTATAATAAAGACGATGAACAAAATACGCTCCTTGAAGCTCAATCAGCATTGACACGTACATGTATATATGTGTATATATATATATATATATATATATATACACACACATATATATATATATATATATATATATATATATATATATCAAAGTGGTTTTGTTAAAATATTCTCTTCGACCGTTTTCTAGATGAACCTTAAGATGAAATTCAGCAGTACACACGGATCGGAATCCCAAAAAACTGTCATACGGTTCCCAAACTGTTTATATATGCGTATCATCGATTGTTTTATATTTTACTTAATTTTTTTTTCAGAATAAAAGTAGCATGATCATAATCCTTAATGACCTATTTCCAAAGTAATCTTATAAATCTATTGCGTTACCTTATTCAAAATTGATGTGATGATTAAATGTTTTTAAATGGACAACTTGTAAGGAACCACCCAAAGGTTGCTATGATCTGTTCCATTTAAAACCGCATTTATTTGCGGAACAACTTTCGTGCTAAGGATAACGTCGTCAAGGTTTCTTTTAAAAATTTTGAAAATATTTTAGTGCAACGGTTATCTCTTATGCATGTCGACTTTTAATTGAACCTTTCCTAAAAATTATATCCTACATTTTAGAATAAAATGTTTCCCTTCTCCCTAACTTAGAGTTCCCATTATAAATCCCCAGGGGTTCAATTTTGAAAAAATCATCATAGTGGTTAGGCTTAATTAATATAGGTAATAAATAATTTTGTCCCAAAATCAAAAGAACCGTCTAACAATTTTAATTTATTGAAAATTTTCCATTTCACTCTCTTACAGGATATTTTCGAAAAGTCATAAAACATTGTTCTAATTATTTCTTTTTAGGGTACTTTTAAAATCTTTTCAATTCACATAATATTTTTTCTTCTTATAGATTTAGAAGGCGAGGGGCCTTTAAAGAAGGAATTCTAAAAATTCCGGAAATATTATTTTAAGAATATTTTCCAGGTTAATAAACCTGTTTCAAAATTTTACTCAGTCTTTGAAGTTCAGTTTCATCCTCTTGAACTTCAAAATCTTGAACTACAATTTAGCCCTCTCAGGGATTGATTTTCAACAATATTTCAAAAAGTATGTTAATTTATTTATTTTTTAACAATTTTACAAAGCTTTCAAATAATAGAAACACCTCATTTGTTTCTTTTCCCCAAAAATGTGAACATCTTTTTCATAATTTCCCTTAGGGAACGAATTTTGAAAAAAAATATCCTTAAATATTGGTTATATCATTTGAATAAACTTTGTGCAAAATTGAAACTCATAAACCATTACGCCGGAGTTGAAAAAGAAAAAAAGAATTACGATAGCCATTTACCACTATTTAAAAAAAACAACTGCCATTTGGAACTTGACGAAATCATATATTTTAGGCTCAATCAGTACCGTAGGTAGAAATAGTACTTTAATGCCAGATATATTTTTAATATTATAGAAAAAGCCGTAAATATTAAAAACTTGTATTTTGAATGGACCTTATCTGCTTTAAAGTTTTTCGAAGTTAGTTTGAAATATACACAAAATTATATTAAAATTTAAGTATTACATGTATTAGGTATTATTAGAAATTATTAATTTAATTTTTGACCTCTCCATATAACCGTCTTTAACTAACTCGCAACACTTAATTATAAATTAATTAACCTAATTTTAATTAAACTAATTAGCAATGTTTTTCCAGACCATAATTATAAAACAAATTATAAAAATTATAAGTTTAATTATTTGCAAAGAATATTAACTGATAAAATTATGCATAAAAATATATCTCAAAGCGACTTTATATTTTCATGTCAGGTCTAAAAATATTTATAGGAAAATTTCGCTTTCCTATACTTAATTAAATAATAAATATTTTGTGCATTTAAATAGCTAATTAAATAAGGCAGGTAAAATTTATTATTTTCAGTATCATAGTTAAGAAAAATGAGAAATGAAATTGAAACGCATAAAGCTTAACTAAAGCTTATAAATGCGCAATCCACAAGAAAAGTATATCTAAAAATATTATAGATATGATCAACATTTCTTTGCGTGAAAAGCGGTTGAAACTTTTTCCATTTGTTAAACGTGAAACTTTACTTTCACTCTTTAATTCTCTGCTGAATTTAATTGAATTTTATCCCTGCAAACTTCAATCGTAGTACGAAGTTGGATTTCAATATCTGATATGAAATAAGTTTTCCTACTTTACTGAAAATTAAATTTCCTTTCGAGTTTTCTTAAATATCGTAACAATTCAAATTAAACACGGTTTAGTATGTATTTTTTCGTTATGTTATCATTTTAATATTTTTCATTATATTGCTTATTTAATTGAATCATTATTATCTGTAAATTGAGTTGGCGATATAAACTATTTTACATAAGTCTAGATTTAATTGATATTACAAAAATGTGCATCGGGACTCAATGCGTATTATAATAAAATGGCAAAGTGACAGTTTATATTTTTGAATCAATTTTACTACGACGCTTTGTGCATTAAGTCCATTAAGCCGCATATTTAAGTGTAAAATATACTAAAATATAGTGCTCATTAATGAGAGAATGATAATTCATACGTATAGACTATTCTTACAGGTCAAACGAGAGTTCGTTAAGAGATTCATTGACAAGTTAATCATGAAGAGAAGCTCTGGAAATGTACGGGACGAGTGCAAAAACTGTTGAAAAATTCGCTTAGTAAGAGATTTTTGACTTTATGTAGAATGTTTATTCGTTAATAGCGTTTGCAAAAAGTAAGGATAACATTTTTCTGTTATTTTATTATTCAATTCATAGCATATTTTAGAATATTTTCCAGCGACTTTGTGCTTAACAAGCTTGAACTTAGATTTAATTTCAATGAAAGAAACTGAAACTGGCTTGTGATTATTTATATTTATAACAGTTGAGTTTGTAAAATATTACCATATATGATAAACAAATTGGAGGGTTAGCCGGAGAAATAAATATCTAAATTTAAAACCTAGTAATTTCCTGTGATTTTATTCTTTATACCATTTGATGCTTTAGTCATTACAAGATTCAAGTGGTATTAACGGAAAAAAAAATTAAATCCGAATTTCCTTTTCAAGAAAAGTGTTTAATGTTAAAGTGCCCTCCATAGGGCATTGGAACTACCACTTTTTCTCTTTTCCACATTCAAACCAAACCGTGGACAAATTTTCTTCGTTATATTACTGGTAAAAAGGAACATTAAAAAATCCACCAAATCGTAGCATGAACTTGCAGATATGTTTTTTATTAGAAAGCTTTACTGCTAAGCTAAATTTAAAGTTTTTGAATGAAGCAACTTCTGAAAATAAAGCCTTTGATAGATAGACAAGTGAGTTCTTACATAGGTTCCGTTTTTTCATTTTTAGACAGGGAAATATTAAAAAAAATAATTAGAAATTTACCTTCCTGATTATTTTCTTTCATGCAACTTACTTGGGTGAAATTTTCTCGAATATGTGTATTTTTACCTTGTTTCATTTTAAATTACCGAAAGCGACAATCAACTGGTAAATGATAATATCCAGAGTAGGAAACAAATTAGTATTGTATCCAAATGTGTGTCAATTTATAAAAAAAATATTTTACTTTCAAATCATCAAATCAAATCAATCAAATCATTTATATCTTTAAAAAAAAATAAACAGAAAATAAAAGTTCGATTATACCAGCTTTCGGAGGAGCACATTGTGAAATTGATTATTTTGAAATTTTCTAGTGACTTTCAAAAAGTTAAACGCATATAATATTTATCTCAACAAAATAAACGAATAACAAAAATTTATGTTTATGTCAATGTAAAGTTCCTTTCACGCCGCAAATGCCTGACACGTCTGTGTACCGTGTTCGCTCATCCGAGTGTACCTGCCTGAGTGGCAACCACATACAACATGACTTAGTAGAGGGGCGACCGCACTACGTCCCGTGTTCGCCCCACCCCTAACCTTGCGATTGGAATGTGAACGATTAATGTTTTATCGCGCTAAGGTGTGAATACGATAAATAATACGATACGATAAATATTATGTAACTTGAATTTATGGCTGCTTACGTTCTGATATTTTAACCATACGGTATGAAAAAATTATATAGATACACTAAGTAAAAATGAGTTATTTTTATTAAATGCCATCTATAATTTCATTCTATGACATTTTTCATACTCTCACGATGTTATGGCGTAAAATGCGTATTTCAAATATAACACTATTTTTTTACAGCAGAATGCTAGTACATGCTTTTCTTTGTATTCTTAATATTTTATACAAAATTGGTAAATAATACTTATTGGAATTAAAATCTGTGCGATTTTGCATTAATATTTTTACAGGAGAATCCTAGCACAAGAACAGATTCTTAATATTTTACACAACATTTATAAATAATATTTATGTGAATGCAATCATCTTGCATTACGTTTTTTACAACAGGGTTTTAGAATAAGAACAGGTTTTTATTATTTTATTCAAAATTGGTAAATAATATTTATTTAAAGGCATTAATTTTGCATAAAATTGTTTAAAGGAACATATGTGTTTCGTTAATATGTTTCCACAAGTATATCTTTGTTTAATAAAAATAAAGATATGCATTAAATCATAGCAATTTTTTAAGTTGCTCGTAAGTAGTACGGTTTATACAACTTTAATTTTTACGGGTAACAACTTTAATATTTCAACAACGATAACTAGGGATTTCATTATCAAAAACAAATTCAGATCTGGCAAATGTGTAAACAATATCTAGGCGATTCTCAATTTGAACTTATTTCTATATAATTACCTGTGTAAAAAAATCCGTCATTCGTAAAGTCGGAAATAGAATCTTATTACAAATTCAAAAGTTGTTTTAATTGTACAATGCACCTATTTGAAGGTAGTTAAAAAAATGTGACTTTGGTAGTCATATTTTTAAAGCACAATTCTAGAACAAGAACAGATCTTTAATATTTTACAAAATATAAATAATATTTATGTAATTGCATTCATGTGGCATTACGTCCTTTTTACAACAATCTTAACATAAGAACAGGTTTTTAGTGTTTTATACAAAATTAGTATATAATATTTTTTTAAATGCATTAAGATTTGTAGCCAAAGTATATCAAAAGTGAGAAGTGTGTGCACCATGGAGATAGACTGATATCTCACGTTACTCGAGGATTTCCTTGTTCTCTATTTAGATTGTCATAAAATGATAACATATGACAAAGAGAGAATTCAAATTCAATGATTATTATTTATTCATTTTACATTTACATTTTATGTGGTAACATTACAGACTCTAAAATGCAAAACGAAATACGAGACAAAATGAAAAGGGATACGATCCACCAAATCTAACGAAAAGACAACAAAGTGCAATAAAATTGGTACAACCACGTTAACGTAATTAAAGTAACACTTAATGATAAAGCCCATCGGTGAAAAGTTTCGAGATGTATGTGTGACGATGAATATAGGAAGAGCTATATAATAGGTGCGCCGTTCGCGAACTCTATAATAGGACAGAATACATCACATGTGTTATGGGGTATGTAGGTTGTGGTGAGACTGTCTCGACTGGTTAGAATAATATAGACGTTTCACTTTTAATACTTTTAATGGGGTTTGCTTCAAATTTATTTAGTATTGGACTTTTTACATTTTATATAAGTTCGTAAATTTAAAATCAATTATAAATCTTGTAAATTGTCAACATGAGATTCTTAAATAGATAATTTAAATTAAAAATTGTTGTATTCCAAAAATACAAAGGTATTTTAAATGCTGGAGTTAAGTTTAATATATTTTTATTTAATTGTTTTCTAATAACATTCTATTATTTAATTTTTTTTGTAATAAGGTCTCATATGTTAAAAGGGATTCGAATATCTTTAAAATAGGAAAAAATGGCAAATAAAGGGAAACATATTAATATTTTAGTAGCAAAACTACTAAAATATTAATATGAAAAAGAGTACGAAATACATTTTTCAATTTGAGCGAATCTAAAAAAATTTTTAAACTTTCATTAAAACTAATTTGCTTATTTAAATTTTAAAACCTGCCGAATTCTACCACTGCTGATATTAAATTTACGTATAAACTAAAGATTTATAGCATAATATATTACAATAAATTTACCTTACTATAATACTCTATTGAGTAAGTTTTGATCTACGATGATAAAAAAAATGTAAAGAATTTGAAATCGCAAATTTGAAAAAAAATTATTCGTAAATTTTAAGTTGCACTATGATTGAAACTCCACTAAACAATAATAAATTGAGCCATATGAGCATAGATATACTCAACGGAGGTAACGAAAATTATTCAAGAAAGAATAGGTTGTAGTTACTTTTAAAAATAGGTGTAATGGCCAAGAGAATATTTCATTATATGGCAACAAAACTACTGTACTGTAATGATATTACCGAAAATATATGAAGACCATGAAAATAGAAAGAAATTATTTCAATTTAAGCTTGTTAAAATTATTTGCAATTTAAGCAATGTTAAATGGAATTGCAGAATTAATATATTCGATGCTCCAGAGTTCAAGTGAACTTTTTAGAAGTGTTGAAGCTAAAGGATGTTGTCATAAAACAAAAAAAATTAAATTTTTTTTTCAAGAAAGATACAAAGCATTATGCCAGGATAAAACATCAACACTGATGACAGCAAACCTATTTTTGACACAGAGTTAATTTTTTACAATGTTCTTCTTACTTATTTTTGTGGTGATATTGTTTTGTAAATTCGTTAATAAATCTTTCTTCAAGAAATACAATTATTTTCAGACAATATACGTTACTGCAAATAAAGTTGCCTTCAGCTATGAAGGAAAACAATGTTTTGAATTAAAACATGTATATTTTCTAATTATTGAAAATATAGGTAGATTTATTATTGAACATATAACACTTATCAATTAAACATATTTGAATGCCATGTCCTTACTCTTGAATTAGTCAATATTTTCGCCTATGCTTTCAACTGAACTCTAGCTTCTGTCGAGCCGCAGTTCGCTCTCACTCGTAGCGGAGAGTGGACGTGCGCCAGTAACTTCGGTACCAACTTTATATAGACGTTCGTGAAATACGGTTCTGCATTCTACGTTCGTGCACCGTATATATTGTGTCTCGGGAAATTTTACGAGTTTCCCTCATTTTCTATAGGATATTAAATTTTATTTCATTTCGGCGCGCTTACTGTTTACGTACTGTGGTTTTGATTGGAAGTTTATTGGAATTTAAATTTGGTTTGTAGCTCTGCACGGCTGTAAATATTTGATGTGATGCAGTTTGTGCTGCAGTTTGTGTGCATTGTTATGCATTTACGTAAATGAAGTGACGTCTCGTTCACATGGACTGTTCGATTTAAATCGCTTTCTATTTGAGGTATGCATCACATATAATTCATTTTAGAATATTTATTAAGTGGTTTATAACAAACATGTTTTTCAATATCGGATAAGTGTCGCCAGTATTCAGGATTTACACTTTTTATCAGGCTATTAGTTCTCTAAATTAAGATATATTTATGCTTCTTGTGTGGAGATTATTATTTTTATTATTTTAATAAACACAATATTATTTGTATGAATTATTATTTTAAAATATTTCTTTGTTGAATGTGATGCAGTGCAACAAGGTTCAACATTAAATAAATTTGCAAATATAATAAAAATCTTTACAAAATTTGAAAAAAAAATTGTGAGGGCAAAAATAAGATAAAAAACTTCTTTTCAAGTAGAGTGATTTGTAACTTCCAGCAGATCTATGTCTTCCGGCAGGTAAAAGAAATTTATTTAAACATAATTTATTATTTTATTAATTTTAAATTTCTCTTTTTTAAATACAGGCATGTGTTTACAAATTATTTTTTTTGGATAATTTTGTCTTTCGGTTGTATTCATTAATGATTTAAATTGAATAGTTAAATACCTGAATTAGTTTATTAAATGTATAATTTTTATAAGAAGTCATTTTATGTCATTGTGTTATAATTAACGGTATCCATGTTTTGAAAAAAGAAAATGGGAAGAAGTATATTCATTTTACTGCATGCATTTATTATTTCCCGTTATGGATCACTAAACTATAAGAAATGTGTTCTACATTTTTTTTTCAAATTATAAAATTAGAAATTTTATTGTGATAAATCAATTATAAATTATTTTCATTAATGATCTAGCTTCAATCTTAGCTAGCTATAAGCAACAATAGGTAATTATTAATCTATGAGTCCATAGTAAGTAATCGAAATATTTAAATAATTATTCACAAAAATATGATTAATTTTAATTTATCTGAATGGGATTATCGATAAGTAATTGCTTGTGGAGATCAATATCCACGTACTTATATAAATCCAAGAAGATATTAAATATTTGTTAGGTGAGTATTTTAGAAAAACTTTTTTAATTAGGAGGATACATTCTTACTTGAAAATGTATTAAATCTTGAATGATTCGAGGCGATTCAGTTTAATTTTCTAGAAGTGTAATTACTATAAATATAATATAGATAATAAAAATGTTACTTTTGTAAACATATGATTTTACAACTGCGATTTTTACATACACGTCTACTATTTATGGTTACAGATTTGACTGCATTTGTTCGTTAAATTCCAGGATGTTGATTTTGTAATTTTTTAAAATAAGAACCATTCGAATATATTTTAAATTTATTTGCAAGTTTTAAACTTTGCTAGTAACTAGGAATCCTTCTGCTTTAGACATGTCAATTATGTTAAAATTTATTTATTTGTCAAAACTTTAACTTAAAACTTATTAGAAATACGTTTAACTCAGAGAAAGATATAAAGTGAAATTTTGACAAACAAATTTGGTCTGACTGCCCACGTTGTTTTAACTTAGGGAGAAAGTATTTTTGTGTAGATATTTGTTTACAAAATGTAATTAATTATGCCAAACAGCCTTCTTCACTTAGTTCTATTTTTAGTTAGAAGTTTTTTAGCTCCTAAGTAGTTTGCATATACTAAAAACAATTGTAGTTTGAGCGGTGATATTTGAAGATATGTGGTTGGAATGTCAATCGTTATTTAATTACCGTCATAAAAACTCCGCTATTACTTTCGAAATATTTGCTTCTTGATACAATTTTTTGATTGTTAAACTGTTGTTTTTCTTCATAATATATATAGTCAGTAACATAGATATTTATATATTTATTAAATACGAGTGACGCACGCAGTAGGAAAGTAAGAAGGTTTATGGAAGTTTTAATATTGAATATATCTGGCGTTAATTTTGTAGAAATTCATTATTCACAATTAAATGAAACTACGTGATGTAGTATTATTTCTACTTTCTTTAATTTCTTTACCACGACCTAGGTTTCGTTGTATTACAACATCTTCAGGTGGGATATTAGCAAAGATCTTTGCTAATATGGTGGTAAAGAAATTAAAGAAAGTAGAAATAATACTACATCACGTAGTTTCATTTAATTGGGAAGTTATAGTTTTTGACATGTATTAAACATGTAAAAATTAAAACTTTGGAGGGTACGTAGGGTTTCTTTTAAAACTTTTTTAAAAAGTAATTTTATTTGTTGTTATAAAAATGTATTTCTTATCATGTATTTCATAAATTTGAGAAATATTGTTAGTTTTTTAAAAACACTTCCGATTCATTTCTTATAAGTTTTGACATTTATTTTATTTCCAAATTTTCTGTTTAAATATAGGAAATGAGGAACGTTGAGCCCAATTACAGATTCCTACAAAATGTCATTTTTGAGATAAATTTTAAGAAGATGGATTTAAAAATGACAAATTTAATATTCCAACAAGTTGTTATATTTTAGTAAAAAAAATATTACCCAGTACAAAAATATTATACATTGCAATCCGAAATGTTTTTAGCTTTTCTTTTCATACCTCAAAGTTTTGTCGAAATAAAATATTATATAGTTACAAAATCCTATTTTTAGCTTTGGGAATAGGAATTACACATCATATGTTAATTTCAAGTGTCTATCTTATTTCGTTTTGAAGTTAGAAACCTTCTACAGATAGAGGAGTGGACATACGTACGCAAAGTCTATGTTGTTTAAACAATATTTTTTCCATCACACCTGAAGGTTACGATATTCTAACATTGTATTATTCAAATAATTAAATAAAAGGAATAAAATTTTAAGAGAGACTAAGAACGTTACTAAAAAAATAGAGTTTCTTTAGGACTCTTTGTTTAGGGAATGCAAAAACATTAACTTTTAAGAATAATTAATAATAGGAAAACAAATTTAAAACTGACTGACGAAGTTGCAGAAAGAAGAGATATGTTAGTACCCTTTCCACTTTTAGAAAAAAAATGTATAAAATGTAGAAAAACTGTGAAAGGAAGTATAATATCCTTAAATGGTTTAGTTTTTAACTTAAAACTGCCATAATAAACGAAATAGGAATAACATCCATATATATATATATATATATATATATATATATATATATATATATATATATATATATAGTTTTAAAAACGTGCTACATTTTAGGGGTTTATATTTTAAAAATTAAAATACACGTATTACAATCTAATTTATATAAATTTCAATATCTCTTGTTATACATAAACAATGAACAATCATTAAATTATATGTCGTTACGTACGAATGGCACATTTTAGTATAATAGTGACGAACGAGATTGTAATGTTTCTTTTAATTTCAATTTCTTTCATATCGTCGTAAAGAGGAGTAAAACCTATTACGCATGAATCAAATTTATCTATGAGGAAATTTTTAGTTACTTATAAACATTTCAGGTACTCGATATTTCCATTAAAATTTTTAGAAAGTTTAATTTTCCACAACGTAGATATATTGCTTAATACATCCACCATAGACGTAAAAACCTGATACATTGTGTTTTAGAAATTGTAAGATATATGAAAATAGCTACATTTTTTTTGTAATATTCTAGTTACTTTTTGACAATCCTGGTTTTTCACGACATTTGGCTCAGTACTTTTGGAAATTGGGAGGAGGAGGTACTTTCTATTTTTGCACATTTTCTGGCATATCTTTTAATATTCAGATCCTTATAACTAGCAATTCTGTATTATACATCTCGCTATATATGGAATTAAATAATTAGTTTATTGCACTGCTTAATTTACCCTCTCTTAAATTCCTATAGAATCTTTTTAGATGTTAATTACTATGAAATACTCAGGTTAATATATGTTATCACTGTGCTAAATTTTAAGTTTCTATGTCAAGCGGTTTCTGAGAAAATAGACTATGTCCGACTAACAGACAGACACGTAATTGATCTTATAGGGGTTCCGTTTTTAATTTTGATGCACGGAACTTAACATATTAACAACAACAAAATTTACACATAATTTTAAAATTTGCCCTAAACTTTAGTAAACTACTTTTTTATGAGTTTCATAGTGCAACAAGAAATCTATTATCTTCTGTCATGTTCGTCTGTATGTGCCAGGCTCACAGTTTGTACAATTTTGGAGTTTTGTGCGTAACATTTTGCGAACATTTGTTTTATACAGAGCTTTTGATTAGCACAGAGCAAACCCTTGTTAAGCACGATTAGAACTCGTACTGTGACGGTTTCGTGCACCAAATTTTGCTGATGAGAAATTCAATTTTTTTTTAATAGTTTAACAAAAACTTTACAATTAAATATATTTATAAATATTTTATGTTAAATATTATTTCTATTAAACTATTTGCAAAAATTTTAATTTTTCACCATTTTATTTAGATTATAATTTTATGTATTGCCTACTACATCTTTCATAGGCGTATATTCTAAAAAATATATAATTCGGAATAGAATTAGAAATCACTGATTTTTGGATTTTTTCCTTTATTCATACTATAAGATTATGCCAACTTTTAAGATCGTAGGACTATTTAGGTTTTGATGATAAGTAAGTGGGACTATTGTATGAATGATAAGAAATTTTGAAGTGAAAAGCTTGAATTTTTTACAGCAATATAAAGTTTCAAGTACACAATATTCGATCATAATTTCAACTTAATACTTCAAGACGTTTCTGAGAAAAAGAGCTTTGGCATGCAGTTGGACGGACAACCCGGATTCCGCTTTGCATACGTTTGATTTTTAATCGACATTTTTTCTGTTTTTTTCTTCTTTCGCGTCGCTCAAAATGTACTTTCGTGCATCCAAAAGAAATGTACACCTAACAATAGTTATTAGCGTTTAAGTTTTACAAACATAGAAAATTAAGTACTAATGTTGATTTTTTAGACAATGTTGTGTTCGTATTTATCAATCTTTCATATGTTCGCAATATTTTTAAGTATGACGGTTATTCTAAGTAATAAATATAAGTGAATTTAACGCAAACGAAATCATAGCCGGAGCTATAATAATATATACCTATACGGCTTGGTTCCTTTCACCTATTATTATTAAGAAAAACATAACTTTTTATTATGCCTATTTAAATTTACAGACATTAAAATGAAAATTATGATTTAAATATTGTGGTTTAAATTTTTCCAGCAATTAGTATGTATTCTACACAGGTGAAGGTGATCCAAGAGTGAATGGAACTTAATAAATTCAGTTTTGGGTCAGTTCGCATTGTTCCAGATGTGTGACCTACGTGCTTCTCTGCTACTCGGTCTGCTGAAAGGACTACTTAATCGACGAATAAACAAAACATAAATTTGAGGTATCTTCATTGCTAGTAACCAAAGACCCTAAAGCTTTGCTGACGTTCACTTTGATCATTGGAATTCTATATACTGGTTTAAAAATTTAATGAGTTGTATATTTTATATGCCTAGAAACAGTTAAATAATAAAGTCTAATATTTACATTTCTAGCATAAGTTTACATTTCCGAAATGTAATTATAAGTTGAAAGAAAACACGTACGAAATATTGTAACCTCAAGTTGGGAAAAACACCATTATATGTTTCGTGTTACAAAAAAATTTAAAAATACTAAATGCAATATCCGGTGCTAAAAAAATTAGGGCTTATATCCTAAATACTTGTTATATTTAAAAAAAAATATCTTACCGTAAATACTAATGACAGATAGGTACTGCTGTATGATATAACAGTTTACATTTTCCTTGAAAATGGGGACAAAATCGAATATGCGATATTTCGTATTTTACATGGTTGCAATTTTTTTTTCCTTCTTGAGTGTTGGTTAATTATATAAAATTAAGACTTATTTTGAACATGAAGAAGAATTTCGTTGACGGAAGTGACCTCCGTCCGAACTGGGTAAGCATGATCAACTTATTCTAAGTCCAAACGAAGATATTACACTTCCTCCTTTTGTTCAGTTCTCAGTTGACCCATATGCGACTAAGAGTTTAATTGTCTTGTTATGAAAATTAAATTTCCTTTCCACATAAAAATGTATATTGCTGGTCGCGGTTTGCGTTGTTTTCTACTATCCCCGCCACTTTTATCTTTACTTGGAACGAGAGGTAAAAATATTTTCCATTGCTTCTCGAAAATTGTTGTTTCCTTAAAATTGCATTTATATTACTTTAACAATATTTTGAAGTGTACAAATTCACTGCTAACTGGGAGTGTAATTTTTTTTGGAAAAATAGTATTTTGCAAAGATATATAAAAAAAAATAACGAAAAATGTGCAGAAGAATCGTAGTTGTTATTGTGATGGTCCCGCAAAATTATTGCAGATGGCAAGTGAACTGTTATGGCCATTGTCAGTATGAATTTTGTCACAAACAATGAAATATATTGTTGAAATATATATTTTATGTAAACATGTATTCATCTATAAAAGTGAAATATACGAAACGAATATATTTCTATGTATTTACTAAGTTTGACAATGGTTGATCCATACATAATGGCCGTGGCAACAATACGCCACCTGGCAGGAAAAATAAGCAGTGACCATCGCCCAATCATTGGCGATATATATATATATATATATATATATATAAATATATACATGTATATATATATATACATACATATATATATATATATATATATATATATATAATTGTATAGAGATGCTACTACTTATTTCTTTGGTTAATAGTGTCATTTATATTTTCCGATCATTAGTATATTAACATAGTTTTCTTTTGTAAATCTATTTTTTACTGAAACAACTAATACTAGTTTGCCTTTAATAATGTAATCAGACATGCTCATTAAAGGATAAAATTAATTTATCTGTAATCTAACATTCCGTGCAAATACTTGTTTGATTCTAAATTAAATAGTCATTTATACGTTTTAGGCCACATTACATCGTAAAGAAATAAAAGAATAGCATCACATTGCTGTAACATTATTAAAACTACTAACTACTTTTTGTAACGCAATATATTTTCGAAATTGGTCTATTCTTATTCTAAATAATCATATTTCAAAGAAATAATATTAAACAAATTTTAATTATTTTTTCACATTAGTTGACCTTAGATTGCGACTTGTCTAGGTTATGAGGGTCTAGATATCTAGGTTACGAGTTCGTGAACTGACTGTTTAGTGTAATAGTAGACTTATTTAGGTATCTAGGTTACGAGTGACGTGAACTGAGAACTAAATTTAACATCTCGATTTTCTCCTTCTTTATTTGGATTTTTGTAGGAGTAAGAAATTCTGATGTACCCAAAAGCAGATATTGCTGATAAGTCTCAGAAGAGAGTATCATCATGGGAAAGTAAAACTCTGGAAACCAGATCCTGTTGTTGTTAATATTAGAATCACAAAAGCGGTATCGTATGAGCTTTAGTGCTAGAAAGTATAGGTAACAGATTATATTAATTAGGCCATCCTTAGTAGAACTTCGAAATGACTAAGCTTATGGGTAAGTCATTATTGAGTATATCCTAGCCCACACTACCAGGATTTGAGATGAAATGAAAGTATAGAACGGTAGAGAGAAGTTTTTTTTTAATTTTGCTCTTTTGTTAAATCTCAAAAATCTCAGTAGTTTCTCTGTATTCGATAATTAGATTAGCACAATTTCATATGGGAAAAAACAATTTTGCATTTAGTTGACGTAACTTTGCAAACATAGGTAATATTGACGAAATAATATTGCATTCGTGATCAAAGAGACGACGTTAAAACGCTAAAAATCTTACGAAAATCTTATGTTTGAATGAGTTTCCATAACTTTTGGTTGATTGTTTGAGTTTCCATAATCTTTCATAAGAAAATATAAAAGTTTTCTTTTCATATAAGAACTAAATTCATTTTTATACCATTTATGAGACTAAATATGTGTAATAGAAATTTATTAAAATGTTAACAAAATTAATAGCAAAATTTTTGTAAAACTTAATTATACTATCGAAACATAGGTAAAAATTACATTATTGTCCAAAATTACTGCTTTAAAACAAGTTCAACGTATTTGAGAAAATATTATGTGTTATTATTTAATTTTTGTCAGGAAATAATACAATTTGTTTACGTAACATAGAAACATATTTTAAAAATTCACAGCTAATGACTATGTGCCATTATTTTCAGGGTTCGCTACCGGAAATTTAAAAAAAACGGAACCCTTATCACTCACGTGTACATCTGTCTTCACTTGTACAACTGTCTGCCTGTTGGTCACAGTCTTTTGTCAGACACAAAAATATTCCTACGAACATTTTGTAATGGTATAAAAAATACCTGAACTTTGTTTGTTTAATTTTTTATATCGTTTAGAATATCAATTGAAAGAATGACTTATAAATATTTCAAAACTATTTAGAACTATGGTGAAATTATACGTCATGTTGGTTTAGAATAGTCATGTTGGACAGAATTTGGCATAATATTGAAACATATAGTGCAATACTCATGTGGTAAATATATTTTTGTGGTAATTTTTGTGGAGCGCAGGTGATGCACTCGATATTTTTGGGTTAGTTTGAATTTTTGGCGTGGTTTTGTTTTGAATTGTCAAACCAAATTTAATTTACATTTAATTCTTTTACTCACATATTTAAGCTGCATGTATGAACAATAATACACTACCAAGTGAAGCTATACTATTAGATACTGCATTTTAAATCAAAACAAACTCAGTTCTGGCGAAATATGAAATATCTGACTACAACATTTTCCAAATTTAAATATTATATGGTTGGTATATTACAAGATGCTTAATACGAAAAATTTTTATTTTAAAGGTCATTCACTCACTCACTGTTAAATTACAAAATTATATAGTTCGCTTGGATATGGGCTATAATCTGGAAATTAAAATGTAGTGTCTTAGGGCATGAATGTCATCCCCGTAATGTGTCGGATTGATCACAAGACCTATGACCTTTGACGGAGCAGCCCACCGTGTGGATCCGGGTTCGATTCCCAGCTGAACATCGAGGCGGGCTGAACTAGTATTCTAGTTGGGTGAAAGAGATGGCCCTCCTAGCCATAAGTTCGCTATGTGTATTAATTTTATACATTAAACTACAGAAATTAATAAAATCACAAGACTCGAAATTGTTCACTAGAAATAAAATAGGTGTTAGCGTATTCGTAATAATTTATACAAATTTTTATAAATATATTCATACATACATAATTGGTAGTGTTATTTGGTTTTGTACATTTATTTATGTTATACTTATGTTCCAGAAAATATGAAATCATTAGAGAAATTAATTATTAAGCTGTTCAGGATTACAGATTCGTGAAGAACTTCCATTTGATCTAGATGGCCCCGAAACCTTTTTAGATTTCCATTTCTTCAAATGAAACAAAAACGGAACTTGGTTTTCTATCCATCTATCTCTCAAAGCGCTCCTCCCTCAGAAACAGCTATGGATATGTAGTTAAAGTCAATATCGTATACTGAGGTCTATAACCTGACCTTGTAAAATGTTATGTTTTTGGTTCATGCAACAAAGGCATTAAACCTTTAAAAATTAAGAAATTAACCCTCATAGATCACTTTGTTGTTCGTCCGTCTGTCTTGTAAAGCTATTTTTCTCAGAAACAGCTTGAGATATCAGGGTGAAAGGTATAAGGGTGATTAAACCTTTCAAAATGAAAAAAAAAATTAACCCTCATAAGATCACTTTGTTGCTCGTCCGTCTGTCTTGTATACATCTTTTTCTCAGAAACCACTTGAGATATGAGGGTGAAATTAATATGACATACTGAGGCCTATGGTCTTAAAACGCTGTAATGTTTCTTGGTGCATGCAACCAAAAGATATGGCTCTTTAAAATATTTTTTTGTTATTTTTGGTCATTAATATCTGTAAGGTACTTCTGGTTCTGTAAGGTAAGATCTGTAAGGTACTTCTGGTATTTAAGGTACTTATGATTGATCTACAATGTAGAAAGTAGGAATAATGCGAGATCTTATAGCACAAACAAGAAAATATACAAAATTAAGTGATTTGTAATTCCATGTGAAATTGTAACTTTTCACAAATAATTGGCTTTTAATCCTGTGAAGGACTTAATAGAGAGTATATTTAGACTGATAAAAATTAATATTTATACTTGGAAATTCTGTATATATTTAAATGTTGATAAGTGCCTATTCTGTACAGAGCACTAGTAGAGTTCTATTGGTGTTTAACAAGTTTTTTTACACTTCGTGTGGTTTCTTTCATTACAAGTAGATAATTTCCTAATATGAGAGAGACTTACTGTTTTTTGTGATAATTTACATCCATAGTAATTTCACTTTAAAAATTAATATTAAGCTCTTAAAAAAATAAATTTTCTTTCGCAAATATTTTACATTTTTCGAAATTCTAGTCAAAATATATAATATCAGAAAACGATATTTCTTTTTTTGGTTTGAAATACCTAAAATACTACTTTGGTTTCGTCGAAAGGAATCTAATTTTTGAGAAGTTATTGCTCACTTCCTGACTTTTATAACAGTTGTAAGTGATAAAAAATACTTATCAACTGTGGAAGATTTTATCTAGAATAGAACCAAGTTTTTAACCTTGATGATGATCAGCAGCATGCTCATAAGTTATTTCAAATGCTGGATTGAATTTATCTCGTGCTATTTTTTATTTTGTGTAAGCAATTTTTAAAGTTATAGCTTTGTATCTAGATTCATCAAATATTATATGTATGATAATATTAAACTTGGTCTTGATAAATAATTTTCAGGTATTTATTACTTTACCAATCACAGTAAGTCCAAGAAAAAATTATATTCCTTTAAAGGTCACATCATGTGGCAAAGCGAAAGAGAAATAAACAATTCTTAAATAATCACATTACAGCCAACGCATTAATTGAAATATGAATAGCCATACGTGCTTCACACGGAAATGCTCCCTATTAACATAATCATGAATTTTCATTAAACTTATTTAGGGGGTTACAAAATTTATGTACGGCCACACGGCTCAAGAGTGAATATTGTGAGATTTTGTATTTTGAAATTCAGGAATATAAAACTATATATAAATTTAATTGGCGATCTATTTTTCATTTGAAGAAAAATATTTCTTTTTTTAATTATATGCGCACACCGTTCTCAAAATGTTTTAGATATTTTAAAATAAATTAGAAAGAAACCAAAGTAAAACTAAGTACAAAAATAATTTCAACATTTTTGTATTAATCTTATGTCATAATAGTTTTTCCAAAGATATACATTTTTGATAGTAAACAGTTCAAAATAAAGCTGCTATTGTTGAGTTAAAATAAAAAAAAATAATAAATATTTTTATAAAAATTTCTTCACAACTCCAAATGAATATTCACTGTTGCCTCTACACTACATGTCCATCCGTTTTATTCAAATAAATGTATTAACCCTTAGCACCACCCGTTATTTCCAGCCACACATATACATTCGTGAGAGTGCTAGGTCCCCCGTGTATTCATTTATTTAATTATGAACTAATCATTTTCTAGGATTTTTTTGAATATTTAAAAGGCACATTACAAATCAACAAAATCAGTTTTATTGAAATGTTAAAAAAAAATGTAACATTTCTAACGTCTTACACAAAATAAGTACTTTTTGTTAACATTTTTTTAGAGTCTAGTCTACGTACTAAAATAAAAATGAAAAAATAAACTTAAAATGAACTTGTGTCTTTTTTTCCTTTCAAACATATAACTATAAAAAAAACAAGAATAAAATTTTCAATATTTTCAATAACATGCAAAATCACAATAGGTTTATTTTCTTATCAGTTAATAACATTTTGCAGGAACATTTTCAGTCTTATAAGACAATATTTATGTCAGGTATTATAGTATATATTAATATTTTACGTTATTCCTTAGATTTGTCGCATATATTTATGTCAATGGAATGTACACTATGTACATTCCGTGTTTTTTGGCATTTTGAGCACAATATAGGAGTACACGATGTACACGATGTACATTCCGTGTTATTTGGCATTTTGAGCACAATATAGGAGTATTACTATCCTTCTGAAGAGTACACAAATGACATCTTGTTTTTTTTGGTTTCCTATTTAGATGTGTCTCTGTTAATATGTCCTCAGATGTTCATGGGTCATCAGGTGGGTCAATACTAATTTCTCTCAAAAACTTGTCCATCATCCCTTTTGTAGATCTTCTATCCTGAAAGTGAAGACTCACTAAAACATATCCGAGGTTCTCTAGAAATTAGTAATAGCTCATCATTTCAGTGTTGGATGCAGAATGGAGTACATGGCTATTTAGTCCAGATATGTCAAGCATAGCACAGAATATTGTATTTGGCCATCTTTAACTCCTCGTGTTGACTAAGTAGATTCCACATTTTTGATCCAGGGCATCGACACCACCTTTAGTAGAATTGTAAACTGACTTTTTGACAACCTTCTTCCTTCTGAATTTTTGATACAAGAGCAATACTTGAGTTACTTTTAGGTTCAAATGACACCAAAGTCTAGTCACTTTGAAAGCCAAAAACTGACGACAGGAATGGCCAATTTTATGTGGAATATGTTGCGAAGGAATCCCTGTTTGTTTTTTCGTATTATGCCGACATACATAAGTTGTTTTTATTTCAGTGCTTCGACCAGCTCAATTGAAGTAAACTATTTGTCTCCTGTTATGTTTCTGTTAGTTACATAAATCGGTTCTAAAAGGGTCAAGACATTCTTCGCGGGTATCAACATTGAATCAGCTGGAGCTTCTTCTTCTTCTCATGCATAAATAAAAGCTTTGAAAAGGTAATGTGTCTTCACACCACACAAACATATTATTTTCAAACCGTATTTTGCTAGTTTGTATTTCATGAACAAAGAGAATAAGCACCGTCCTTGGAAAGGAGTGAGCATCTACCGTCAAGGACTCGGAGCCGCTGTAGTTTTATCTATATTTTTTTATGAATTTGTCAAAAAACCTCAGATACGAGGGCTAGCCGGTTATATTTTTATAAATTCTTCTCATGTACTCTCGTTATCGAATCGTAGGTTTGATAAAATGAAAATAAATTTATTGAGAGTTATAACTGTTCTAAAAATAAGTATTCGTCTTGACTTAGATGACCAGAAGTTCCGAGCGTCTTCCCTTCCAGATTTGAACAATTCATTTGAACTCATGTGTTACGAATATGCTGCTTTAGTTGTGTGTGTTACTTAATAGTTGGTTATTTTTAGGTTAGTGTATCCTACTATCAAATTTATCATTTCATCAGTACATAGGAAAGATCAAACATCAATTGGAGTCATCTCATTTTTGAAGCGCGCAGGAACTCTTAGACTAGGCTAATGCAAAATAATGTTATGCGCTCGAACTCGTGACCGCGACGGCGGTGTTTTCCATTTGTATATATTTTTGCCGTAAAACGCATAAGAGCTGTTGTCAGTCTATCGATCTATATTATCCAAGCTATCATTTTCAGAATCACCTCAAAGTTCTTTTTCACTCTCCATGTTATGTTCACCTCCGAATCACCCAAATTTGATATCTGTTCTGGAAAAATCTCCACATTTTCATTTTCGTCCCATTCTATTTCATTTAACAGACTTTGTATCTGTTGAGGAGTCAAGTTTTTATTCATTGTGGTCCAAAAATCTAAAAAACAAAAACAAGCAACATGAAAAGTTAATCGAGATACACTCATGGGGGGCCTAAGTCCCCCAGCATCTCGTACTTCGCAAACCACAAACGGCAGGCCGACGCACGTCCACTCCCGCAATCTCTCGGGCGGTGCTGAAAATACACGGAGCCGCGACCGCATAACTTTTAAAATAAAAATAATAATTTTAAAAAAATGCTAGGGTCTCTGTTCCCCCACGCATGGTGTTAAGGGTTTAAAACTTAAAGTTCTACTTCTTAAAATGTTGTCATTTTTTTCTTTCTCAGTTTATGTAGTACCAGCTTCCTGCCGCAACTTCAAGTGAAAAGTACCCTTTGGCTTAATCCAGGTTATGGTCTATCTATATGCAAAATTTCATATAATTCGAATAGTATATTTTACGTGATTAACGGACAAGGCTACAAACATAAAAACTTAATACTTTTATTTTCTATTTTAGCGTTTAATTTTTTTTAATAGCCTATGTCTTATACCATGTGATTATCTATCTGTATGCAAATAACGCCAGCAATATTTTTTTGCGTTATTGACAGTCAAACATCCAAACAAACCAACAAATATACAAAATTTCACTTTTATAATATTATAGTAAGTCCGCAATAATGCTGAAATTAGACCATTTAAGTTACCTAGGTCCACTTTGGTGACTGATACCTAAGCAATATATATATATATATATATATATATATATATATATATATATATATATTTATATATATTTATACATATATATATATATATATATATATATTTATATATATATATATATATATATATATATATATATATATATATATATATACATATATATATATAAATATATGGCAAGTTTATTTATTTTTTCATAAAATTTTATAAATATCTCACGCATGTTAAATAAGAAAAAATATATTTACAGGCACACAGTGGAGCTATCTATATAAATTCCCCTATAAGACTAGTCAATATTATTATAAATAATTGAGAAAAGGAATTTTTCTGAGACGAAAAATTGGTCGGTTTTTATGGCAGAATGCTAAAAATGGAATCTTTATAATTTTAACCGTATCATTTTCAGAGCTTATTCATTTCAAACCGGGTTGTAATAAAATTTAAAATTAAGACGTTATTGAATTAGGTCAGAATTAGAAAACATTTATTTTTTTCATAAATATACCACACAAATCTCGCAATTTTTTTCGTCGAAGTGATCTAGTGAATTATCTCAGAAGAGATTTCTTAAAATGCAATCATCTCTTTACGAGTTTCATTGCTTCTACAACGAACGATGAAATATGAAAAAAATTAAATAGTGTCACTTAGTATGTAAGTCACCGTGAAATTATTTTGACTTGTGTTTTTAAGGAACAGTTGTATAATTAATTTATTTATCTTACATTGTTATTAAAGAGCAAAATTAATTTATATATCTTAAATCTGTGAATTATATATTAGGCAATATAGTTACGTTATGAAAAATATCAATATTTAATATTTGTTAATACCAGAAATAATTGAGCCGTAATGGAGGGGAAATTTTATAATTTTACCAAAAAACGAACTTCTTACACTCTCATAAGGATAGTAATCTAAGTCTCAAATGAAGAAATCAACAACGTTAAAGTTGACGATAAAGGAAAATATGGAAAGACAAAAGAAAGATAAGAAATAAAATAGATTCAAAAAGAGACACTTAATTGTGGTCCACGATTTTGATCTGCACTTGATTTTGATCTGTCCTAATTTTGATCTGAATCAAATTCAATTGTCAAAGAAAAAGAAAAGAATTAATTAACATAAAAGATAATTTTACAATTATAGATTATTTCATAAATCGAGAAAAGGCTTCTTTTTATATGAACTAAGAAACCATCGTCTTTGCTTATATCAAGTTTAGCAACGTATCCGTACATTTATTGTTAGCGATAAATCCACACATAAGGTTTGCGAATTCATGAATTAAATTTATTATTTAAAAACTTAGGTCTGTTTAACCACACGTAAATGGCAAATAAATAAATAGTAATTACTGGACGAACTACAAAACCTAATTTAATCGAAACTTAACTAACAGTAATTTAAGAGCACTAGGCCTAACTTACCATGTAAACGAAAAAAGGAAAAAATAGATGCTCGCAAAATGTGGTGCTCATAAAGAATACATGAAATATCGTTCCGTTCTAATGCATCTCTATTCAAAGAAACTGACATAAAAGCAGATTTCTTCAGACCCTTAGAAATTCGTGTGTAATTCACTACTTGGAGTAAGGATTTATTATACAACATATGTTAGTATAGGGTACAATGGAAACTACGTGGACCACGTGAGGGAGCAACAATAAAATAGACAAATTAGGTCAAGTCAGTTATAAATACTCTCATACACGAATTCATGCGGAGAGTGAGATGGTGACATATTTTGTGGCGCGTTCCTCATCTGTATTACACTTGACATGACGATCACAGGTATACTGGCTTCATAAATTATCGTTATTAATTAATTTATTCCAACATTTTCTATTTCAAGTTACACGGATTCTAATTTATACCGATGTCTATTGACTGAAATTTAAAAAAAATAATAGCAACGCACTTT
The DNA here is from genome assembly GCA_039881145.1 of Druceiella hillmani. Lineage (NCBI taxonomy): Eukaryota > Metazoa > Arthropoda > Insecta > Lepidoptera > Hepialidae > Druceiella > Druceiella hillmani. Next base: position 2,124,678 of record JAYKKI010000103.1, read on the forward strand.
GCATGGCTCCAATAATTTTTAATTTTATTTTCATAATAAAAGTTATCAGGTTTCCTCATTTCACTCCAAATTTATTTTATTATTTCATTATAATTACGTTCCTTCGGCTCATTTTTAAAGAGATTTACGCATCATCTGTCTTGCATGACCTACAGAGAAAAATACCCTTACATGAGAAAGAAAGAAATATATTAATTTAGGTCTGTCTTCTTGTTTTTTCTTATAACTTCATCTCTTTTAGCCGGTCGTATATGAGAGGTTCCGTAAATCTGTAACAGATAAATTGTTTGTAATAGACTAAAACCTTTTTCGAAAAATTACCCAATCAAATTAGAAGACAATATACATTCAAGAGTTTCGATATTACATGGAAAAACGAATAGACTCGTCCTGAAACTTCATTTATAGAATTATATCGATACGTAACTACCTGTCGTATGTAATGTGCACAAATTTCAATCAAATTGGACTGAAAATATTATATGAATTAAGATGGTGTTTTTTCCCATTGCTTTTTTGACCTTTTATAAAAACAACTATCTTCTTCTGACGACTGATTATTTTCACAGCCATGCCGATAAAATCTCTTATTTCATTGATATGATAAACGTCTCATTAATTCAACTAAATCCCCGACTAGTATCTTTGACAGGAAGAAACCATAATTTACCACATCTTTTCATTAAGAGAAGTGTCATGGCTTTCTCTTTAACCGTTAAAGACATTATCTTTCCGATTGATTAACATTTCATAAGTCTTCCTGAAGTAAATTATGTTAATCGTAAAATTTTTTGAAAGTTAATTCTCTCAGACGGTATCAAAATTTTCTTCCGTTTCAAACTGAAGCACATATTTACTAAACTCTGTTTCTGCGTTTCATTGGCTATGAAGACATCTATTATTCGAATTCAAATGATTCTAATAAAACATATCTATGCTATTTGACTTTGATGTTATTTAAAGGTTAATTCTGTAAAGAATTGTGCATTATCCATATGAATTAGTTGTAAATAATTACGATGCCAACATAGACAGTGATCCATTTGTTTACATTTCATGTATTCATACAATATAACAGACTCACTACATGTCACTTCGAGGACAAAGCGAATGCCTACTTAGCCCAGCAGCGCTACTGTATTACTGAATTGTATAGTGCCATATCGCTTACCACTAACCCAGCTTTTGAAGCTTTTAGTAGTCTCAAAGGCATTCTATTTAAGTTGGAAATGTCTGTGCGTATATATAAATGGGGAAATGTATTGTAGTTTATCTTGTGTCTACCGAAATAAGCGATCATTTGACAATTTAAATGTATTTTAAGACATTTAATATATTTCACAAACTTATCATTTTACATAATATTTAAAGTCTTAAAATAATTTTTTACATAAGTGTTTGTGTGAATTTACTAGTTAAAATGTTGTTGCGTTAAACACTTCGATTTGATAATATTAATGTTTTAAAATAATTGATATAATTACGTCACATGAATAATTCCTAGCATACAAAATGAAATCAATATTATACTATATTTTGCGCCTGAATCTATTAAATATATTGGAACGTATTTTTTATTTTTTCCGATTGAATTTAATACACAATATTGCATAAAATTATCTCAAGTATGCATCTATGATTAAGAAATGTAGACCTTATAAGCTATAGATTTATGTACGCTTGAAAGCCCACAATGTGAATTGGGAACAGTACATTGTATAATATTACCGATCCATACATTTATTTGTGAAAATATTGGCCTCATGAAATACAATACGAAATCGATTATCTCATTTAGTACCTCAAATATTTTGTAAAATTTGTTATACATTATATAAGAAATTTTACAAAATATTTGAGGTACTATTATATATTTTATAAAACTTATTCCTGCAAATTTCTCCCTTTAAATAAATGTGGGGTCCAGTGCATTTGAATTGTCTTTTGCATGAACCTAACTTTATCAGAATATGACGTGAGTAAATATTTCAAATCATGCACCTATTTAAAGTTAGTTAGTAACCAATGACGGAGTGGGTATTAACCCAACAATTCCCAAGGGTAAAAATGAAGACATATTTATTGGTTTAATCGTTTATTAAGTTTATAAATACATCCAAAAAGAGCAAATTATAGTAAAAAAAATATTATTAATTATTTTACATTCCGCAAAATGTTGCGTTTAAGGAAAGTTGGTATTACTGAACTTCTATTTTACAGGCAAGTGTAACAACGCTAGAGTATTAGCGTGAGTAAAATATTTTAAAACAATCAGCATGAAGATGTACTTGACATTTTTTACACATATAAATTGTTGTACTTCTACACTGTCGACATCTTCTTCGACGTTTACTTTCGTGCTCTTCTATGACATGACCAATATTATCGAAGCGAATATTGGAAGGTAATGTATGAATACATTTTTGTCTTCATCTTTTGACCAGTAAAATTTCGCAGCAGGCAATGAATGATATCCAGTCAGTAATAATATACCAAAAAATCTTTTGAGTTCTGCTACCGTGAGGGTAAATAAATGACGGTTACGGTCACAAGCATATTTTTTTGAAAAACCTACAATCTGTTCCCAAACATCATCACTAAAAAATAGGGAAAATACTTCAATAGGTGTTTTTCCACCTACATGTTCTTCAATATTCTGTGTCATTGCTGTTTCGTCACTTGTAGGAAAATGTATATAAGTTGGATGTTCTTTTTTCCAGTCTGGAACACATTTTGGTGTCTTTTTCGGCAGTCTTGGCTTTTTCGAAGTTGAAGCTCACCTTGCGTATTTTCAGGCTCTGTGGGTAAATCGGTGTGGATTTCATACGTTCCAGCGATATCAGTGGGCACAGTATTGTCATAATCACCTAGCGCGTCATCATCTAGGTTTTCTTCGTCTGTAAGATTGTCAACCGTAGGGGGGATGTACGCGGCATCGATATAATTGGCATCTTCTAAATCCTCTTCTTCTTCTAATATACTCATAATTTCTTGAGAAGATAGTACTTGTTGCCAGGCCATAATGTTTTAACTTATTATTTACTGATTTGTCGTGTTATCGTGTTTTGACGTCACTTTTTGTTTGCCGGTCAAAAGAAAAATACGTAAAAATACCTACAATATTTTTTAGTGATCTAACCGACGGACTAAAAATATTTTTTTCTAAAAATTACTATGCGACACTGTTAGCTTCACGTTCTATAACCGACTAACTAATAAAACAAAAGTGCTTGTACTCTTTGAATACCGAGAAACCATTGTTTACAATAAATTTCAAACTTCAATGGCAAGCAGTGTAACAATAACAACTGACTCTTATTTCTCCCAACGTTGCGCATACGCAACATTTCCTGGAAGTCTAAGTTAAACAACAAGTGTAACTAGTTTTTTCCAGCAAAAGGATTTATATCATAAATAAGACATTGCTTAAGCTTTATACAGTGTAAAAAGTGTAGCTTTATTTTAATTTATATTTTTTATGATTGGATGAATCTGTCGATCTTGAGATGACTCAATTACCAGTTTTTAAAAAATAAAACTACTATGTATTTGTATTTAAAAAAACTTTGAAAAAATTTTAATCAATTTTTAAATTCTACTTCTCGAGACTGGCTTACATTTCATAGAATTAATTACTTATTTTAAAACAAAAAAAAATCACATTTGAAATGCTGCGTTAGCGCAACGTTGGGTAAAGATGGGTTAATACAAAAGCAAATAGAGGAAATAAATATTATTCAACATTACGAAAAATGATTCAGATATTATTAGACTATGCGTAAATTAGGTGGATTCTAAAGGATTTAGCGAACTGAAAGAACTAAAGACCGATGAAATTTACAAAATAGAGGTAGAGTCCTTTTGTTAAAATAAAGTCCAGAATTACGAAACATAACTGAAAAAATATACATAAACTTAATTGTTAGGATCGTTTAAATTTATTGTATTGATCGCTGGCCATAATACATCGCCTTATAAAAAAAAATATTTAATTTGATTAATTCTACTGCAGATAATACTTCATTTAAACGGTTCGTTTTGGTCGATCATCACAGTTGATTCAAAGGAAATAACGAGTGAACTGTGTAAACAGTAAATCATCCAAAGTGATCATCCAGAAAGATAGATAATTATCAAAACGGAGACGCTTTTGTCCACTTCTGATAATTCTCTCGAACGATTCATTCGGACCGATAGATGTAAAGAAAATGGATTACAATTTAATCCTTGTCAGTATGTGTCAAATGCTGTAGTTGTTTTGTTTTATTTTAGTATGCGAGATTTATTTACCACTCTCGAGACTCAGTGAATTGACCATTTAATTTTTTTGCACTCTGCAAGGTGACCATCAAAAGCGAATCGTCTAAACCTAATATAAACTCTTCTAAAATTCAATGAGACATTAACTTTTTCGTGATGAAGATTTCCAAATATATATATATATATATATATATATATATATATATATATATATATATATATATGTATATGTATATGTATATGTATATATATATATACACACTTAATATACACATATATGTTTACTACATGAGGCAAATAAACTAGTATTTTTAAATTTCTTTTACAATAACTTAATAACATACCACGAGTTGGCCTTGAATAAGCAAAAATAAATGATACATTTAAATTTTCTTAACAACATTTTTCATTCTTTTTTGGTAAAAACACTTCTCTATTAAACCGTAATTTAAATTTAATAATAGTCAGTAATTATCTTTAATAATATACCACAACATGCTACAACACAAACACATTTCTAATATGCTACAACACAAAACGGAGTAGACTGGAATCAGGCTGGTGCTACGAGATTTACATTCTTTTAGATCCACGTATAGAACCACATGGATCTAAATGATTGTAAATCGACCCACACGTTACGAGAGTTACACTAGATTAGGCTGCGAAAGTTTCATTAATTCGAAAGTTTCATATGTGTTATTTTAAAAGAACTTAAGCATCGTATGTTTTTTTTATCTTATTTTACACCATTTAGTACACTATATTTTAAAAAAGTTCCTTAAAACGGAAAGATATTTAATAAAATAAAAGATATTTAACTCGTAACTTAAAAGATAATAAATTTTATGCAATCCTAATTTCTTCCATAGGTATAGTATATCTTTTTCAATATGGACCGAGTATCCCAGGTACTTATTATTAAGTTTTCCGAAACAGATCTGGTAGTAAGCATGATTTAATTTTTACAATGTTCTCACACTTTGTTCTTACTAAAAGAAAATGGTGATCATTTTCGTTTTTTCTGTCAAAAAAACTCATTTGTATGATATCAACCACATAAATACATTTAAAAAAAATGAAATCTTCTTTAAATTAAAATTATGTATATTTCTTTCATAAAGAATTTATGAATTACTTGGTTGTATTCCCCTTAATCGATTAAGGTACCCGATTATGGTAACCGAACTTGCATACCCTTTGACTAATAAAGGTGAAATTATCTAAGAAAAATTTAACGATCTCTTGTCGAGTCGAAATTTACTGCCAAATTTTCAGGCCTAATCTTAATATATATATATATATATATATATATATATATATGTATATATATATGTATTTTTTTTTTAGTTGGGGTTCCATAACATACATTATTTTTAAGACCAAGTGCTATTTAAGAATATCAAATTTGCAATAAGGTATTTCACTAAATTTTTTATTAGTAATATAGAATATATTATAACATTAAAACAGTTCAAATAAATATATCGTACCTAGGACTTTTCATTACGAAGTTATAACGACTTAAAAAGTGACGACCTACGACTCGCGCAAGAACGTCCTATACAAAACACAACTGCGTTATGACGTCACTGGCCCGAATTTAGCATTCTTTATAAGTCTTATTAAATATATTTAGTATCTCGTTAAATATTGCGTTTAAGGTACATATTGCCTATTATCATTTTCTTATATTTTTGTGTGGAAACTAAATTCGCAATAAGTTTACCCATTTATAGAAAAAAAATATACACTTTTCCTATTTAGAAGTTACGATTAATTGTTTGTTATAAGTATTACTTTTTCATCTTAAGGTTTTTTGCACCTACTCACAATTTTCAAATATTTTTACAAAAAATATCGACATCAGTCACATACCCAATTATATAATACTAACACTGTATTGAAAGCAGAAATTAAAACAATTTTGCAGAGAATTCGAAAACCGCCAATTAAGTGGATGCAAGAGTGTTGATTACTGGAAGATCAACACTTTGAATGAGATCTTTAGTAGAAAGCAATTCTTTTTAAATCAATGCGTGAGATAGACATCAACATTTATAAGCATATATATGTTTACGCTAATATAATATGTATGTGTACGCTAATATATGTAAGAGATGAGCATTGATCCTGTTTTCATTAGAGCTCCGATGTAAGTTGTAACATTTACTTCTTTTATTGTTTTTATAGTTATATTATGCAAACGAAAGTTGCTAATTTGTTTGTTCTCTCATTTAACCATTTATTAAGTTATGATGTGATAAAAAAATTAAAAATATTAAATATGAATCGGTGGCCGTAACCTTGAGTTTATCGTTCAACTTAACTCTTTCAATGCACATATGCTTATTAATAACAGGTTTTAAGAAAATATTCCTATTTTCTACATAATAAACAAATTTCATAATATCCTCAAATTTTTCAATACATTCGTATGTAGAAATGTATATATCGAGTGGAAGGTAAATATAGAGGTATAAGATGGAAGGTAGTAACGTCAAGTGACCATGAAGGCGAGGCGGCAAAGAAGCAAACACACTTAGAAATGTTACCATAATCGATGTCTCACGTAGTTGACTATGTATTGTATTTTTGAAGGCTTTATTAGCCAAATTAAAAGAGCTTGTAGAACTTATGATGGCCATTCGTAAATTTGATTAAAAAACCTTAAGTCTATTGAAATATAAACCAGTTTCAAAGAATTTAAATATTTCATTTTTGGTTTCATAAATAGTTGTTAGTCGAAAATGTCTTTGGTGGTGCTTTCTGAAAATGCTTGTCTATGAATATTGCTCCAATCTGGATAATTATTGAAAGACTATTTAAAATTGCAAATAGCAAGACTGAAGTAAGATTTATAATCTGATGATTTTTTTGAACCACGTGACCGCGAAAGTATATTGAAAGACAATTTATTCTTAAATTACTGTTAGCTTATTTGTTGTACACTAGTCCTACTTAGGTAGTGGTTATGTATATAAAGGCTTTCAGCTTTTAATATAAAGATACTCAAATAAATCATAAAGAACTATTCCTTTGTGGAAAAAATAATTGAAATTTAGGGACAAAGTTATAAGCGAGAAAAAGATTACTTTTTTTAAATATTATTCAAGTTTTAACTTGAATAACAACTTTTTACGAATAAACAAATTCTTTAAAACAAAGATGACTTATTTACAAAGAAAGTTATCTATATATATATATATATATATATATATATATATTACAACAGAAAAATTATATTAATTACATTTAACAAAAAATATGTTTTGAATTTCTCAACTGATAATAAATTAAATGATTTTCTAAGGATTAAATGATTTTTTCCTTTTATGTTTGAATCTAAAAAATATAGAAAAATGGGAAATGTGGAAAATGGTATATCTATCTATATACCATAACTATGTACGTAATTATAATATCTACATACTATAACTATGTACGTAATCACATCCAAGTATGGGAATAAAAATAAAAGATCTGGGTCTAAATAAATTTCGCTCTCAAACGTCTAATTCCTTACAAGCATTTGCAGTTTCCAGTTAATGTTCCTTATATTATATTGGTTTATACTCAATTATATTCGCGTGATAATTGCGTTCGTATTAAATTAATATACGCCACGCGGTGCACTTTTAATCCTTCATAATCCCTAATTTTTTTACCCTACTTAATTTACGAAATATATCAAAAAATCTGAGTAAAGTATTTACATCTGGACTAGTATATCTGAAATCTTATAATACTCGCTACTTGAAATTGTTTTACAAATATTATTTTTTGAAACGAAAAGTTGGACTGCTATACGAAGTAAGGTAATATGTCTTTAATAATTAACCACACATTAGAAGTTAACTAGTATGTTGATACTATTACAGTACCAATAATTATGAAAGCTGATATTATAGTACGATATAATTAAGTAAATGGTAAATAAATGTTTTGCAACGAAGTGTAGAAAGTAATTAAAAAAATAAAAATCTAGCATATTATTTTTATTTCATATAAAAATCGTTTCATGTAACTCAAAGGAATACCATATCAAGTTACGTGCATAAAAACAATTAAGGGTAGAAGAAGGTTACATAGTGCGTTGTTAGTCTATTTACCAAATATATAACTTAAATACATATTTGTTATTCAAAATGTATCTGAAATGATATTTGGAGTCGCAGGATTCCTCTAAAAGCAAAGTTTCTTCAGAGTAAATCTTCAGAGTAAATCTTGTTTCCTAATGTTTTAGTGCAATTTTCACGAATAAGAAAAGTAGCCACCGAGTTTTTATTTTAATATAAATTTTTGGATAACCATTTTGATCAAGACTTGTGTGCACTTAAATAATATTTAAACTAAATTAAAAAAAAATGCGATTCGGTCCACAATGGCTATATACTTTTAATTGCATTAAAGTTAGATTGATTTGTTAATTTCAAAAGTTATACTTAGATAAATATTTAAGTGTATTTGAATTTTTCATGGTTTAGGTTGCTATCATCCACAAATGATTTCAGCCAATGGCAAATAACATTAATTTTATGTGTTTAATATAATGTTTCATCGAAACAAGTTTTATATATTTACTGTTCATCTGCATTTTTTTCATTTTAAAATTAACTGACATATTATCTTTTAGAATAATACTTTTACGAAAACTTTGAAATTTGCAGAGATGGCGGATATGAACGACCAATTTATTATTACAAAAACGATATCTTGCAGTCAACCAGAAGCGGGTTTAAAAATAGCGGTATGGTTAATTGTAAATAAAGAAAAAAAAATAAAACTGTATTTGTCATATTATTTATGTAGGAATTCAGGGAAAAATTTTGATAAAATATTCTATATGTGGGCAGAGTAGTGCAGATACAAGAAACATTACGCCCAAGACAAGCTATTCCAACTAGTTAAAAATATGATTTTCTTTTATGTAACGTAATAATTTTAAAATACTGTGAATATGAAATACTTTTTTTTTACTGTTAACATACTAAATGAACCTATAATCCATGTATATACGATTATTACCACAATTAATTATTATTTATTTATAATAATTTGAATAATTATTCATAGTAATCATCCGGTATGACATAGTGATATAAATTGATTTAATTTTTTTAAGCTATTGTTTCAACCTACGACTTAGAAATTTAATTATGTTTAAAAAATCTAAATTCTGAATGAGTTTCTTAAATACTAACAGTTTCTCCCAAAACTGTTTGACAATTAAATACATCCTAATGATAAGACGCCATCTGTCTGGAGAAATTTATATATCTTCACGCTATTATTTGTAATTTCGCTGGTAAAACGGATAAATTACTATTTGGTGTTTAAATTTGTTTATTAAACTATTAACTATTCAATGTTATTCGAATCCACATAAAAATATTCAATAAATTAGTAAGATATAAATATTACTAGAAACTAAAATCCAATCGAATATTTGTTTTAAAAGAAATACAAGTTAAGAGATTTTAATACGTAAATACATGACAATTATATAAGAATTCAAAGTTACGAAATAAGGTTGTTCGTCGTTTGAAAAACAGACATTAAGACAAACATTTATAAACGTTTCTCGATCTGACTAAATGAGATTAAATAATAATCTAATTATATCATTGCAAGTGCATCAAAACTTCTATTTAAACTCGATAGCGCGCCATCATTTTCACGCGCCACATTATACGATCAAGTTTGAAAGCTAACTTACCACCTAGATGGAAACGATAGTATGAATTGTACTATTGTTTCCATGCGGATAGTAAATTAGCTTTCAAACTTTTATGTGGTAGCACAATCCTAAATAAAAATAAATTGAAATAAATGCTAGTTTTGTTTTTATGTTAGCTACTTTTATTTTTGTGTCACCAACACTTAAAACATCTTAAAAGTTTACTATTGCTGTTTATTGCCCATAAAGCGATTATGATTCTGTTTTAGACTTAAATTAAACGGTTCAAAAATATCAAGATACGAGTTGGAAAATTTAAAAACTGTTTCATTTATTTCAAGTTGTGGTTTATAAAGGTTTGTTTGAAAATTTAAAAAAGAAAGTATTTAGAAAGTTTAATACATATGTGAAGAAAATTATCATGAAGCAATTTCCTCCAGTCTATTAAAACGAAGGGTGTAAAAATAGTGTAATGACGGATTACAAGTTATTGTTGAAAGATAATTGGAATCAAAACTAAGAAGAAAAATGATATAAATTTGAATAAGCTATAAGGAATAATTTAATTTCAATGCAAACAAACGATTTCTTTTTAATATTAGCATCAAATTAATCATATATAAATGTTCCTCTTCCTGTGTAGTCCCTATTGTCTGCGACATAGGATATTTATTATAGCTCGTGAATATATCGCGATCCTTCTTTTTTCTACAGGGTGATATTAGGTGGTATTACTAGTTCCGGGGATTACTTACCTGTATATTTATTCGATTTACTCATCGTTGAATAGATGAAGAATCATCTACGTGTCGTTCAAACAATTTTGTTAATTCAGTAGGTTAAGAGCCCAGTAGTCCAAGTTTACATTTAAAAAACAAATTGTTCTACATTTAAATAACAGTGTAAGTATGTAGCTGCTAAATATTTAAAATGCGACATGATTTTCAAACCATCAACAGGTTGTGGAGGATTTCAAAGTAGGATAGGATTTTTGATGTAGAGAATTTAACAGCATGTAACATAAGATTATAATTTTTTGGCGTGTGCTTCTAAGTACGTGAGGAAACAAAAAAATCATGTAATATATATCGAAAAAATAACGGGCCGGGCAAACTTTTCTTCAATAGGAATAAATATGAAATTTCGTAAGTATCGATAGGTTAAAGATTAGATCGTGAATAATATTGTAGAAAAATTCGACAAACTACCCTTACACAGAAGTGGATCAAATCACAAAAGAATTAAGAGATATGATAGCATTTCATCGCAGACTCAAGGTTAACAGGTTGAGTGACTTTGCCCAATGATGCGTGTTCAACAACTCTCTAGATATTTAAATATTGCAAAATATGTTACTAAAATTATGACTAGAGCGGATAAACTCCAAAGTATAAGAGTTAATATATAAATGAAATATAGCAGTAGGCGTCTAGTAGTGAGCTACGAGACGACTACTGCTATATTTCATAAACACTATTTTTATCCGATCGAACCGAAATATATAAACCAATAATTTTTGCAACCGACAGTTCCAGCTTAAAAATAAATCCCAGCAAAAATTTTATAAAAAATGTCAGAATAAACAAAAGTTAAACAGTAATTATTGCCACAATTAATATTTAAGAAGATACAAATTCGAAAAACCACAAAAGATTTGGCCGTGTAAACAGAAAATGATAATCAAAATCAAAGCATAAGAATACTTCAAGAAATCGAAAATTTCAAGTTGGGCTGCTCCAATTATAGCTTCGAGTAACAACTGTGTTGTTTGGTATACAGACTCCGGTATTTCAATGCATATAATTAAATAAAAATATCTTTTGCTGGAGGTAACGAATAGCTACTGGAACTCAGCAATATAAATGGCGTCACATATTAAAGTGGCACATGACAAATCTTTACAAGTAAATGGTTCTGATCAAATGTGTCACTGATGATAAAAGTCACGGTAAATTTTGGCATTAAAGATCAGGGTAACAAAATTACATTTTTAACAGTATTGACAATAAATTTAGCGAGTTAGTTAGATTATTAAAAATGGTGGTTAAGTACAAGTTGATAGTCAAACTTGTTTAACCACTAACAAAAATCATAAAATAAGAGCTACTACAAGTAAAATAAACAATACATATCAAATAAACATATATACAAATTTTGTATACATGCAAAATGTAAAAAAAAATATTAAATCTGTGTTACGTACCCAATAAAAGATGTTTAAAAAATTATATTCAACGTTAATAAGATTAAAAGTCACAAATATATAGTACTCATTTCTATAAATGTCTTAAAAATAGAGATGCAGTCGTCCTAGACTATACTGTCAAAAGAAATTGTATAGAGTCCAAACATGACTCTAAATCCGAATTAAATGAGAACTATCTTTTGAGAGCTCTAGTGAATCATTAAATTTCACGTTCACCGTCATATCTTATCTATCAGACGTAGAAAGTAAATATAAACTAATTAACATTACAATCTTACCGTATAGAGGCATCAAGACTTATAAACGCTCAAGTATAATGTTAAGACCAAGAAATAAATTGGCGAAATAACACACCTATGCTGCAAAAAAAGTCTAACTTTGTATCTGTATACTATGACGAAGCAATAAGGTAAGCTGAATTTGAAAATTGCAAAAAGTCATTTAAAAAAATTTTCAAAAAAGCCACATAATGCTTCAAATGGTCCAAATGGACAAACTGACGTCTCCACATTTCAAGTATTAATTTTGTGCACAATGATATTCACAAACTAATAGACACGTCTATTACGATGAATAATTTCTAGTTTGACTAGAATGCTGTAAAAATTCTTGAAGTTTCTCAAAGAAACTGAGGACTTAAATTATGCTATCTGCATAATATTAACAATACTGAAACTGAACCTAATCTGCGATGACGATGACTATGCGAGTGATGCTGACATTAGACCTCTCATAACTGGGTACACATTTTTGCCACCGTTACCTGATCCAATCAACGTCATCAAATAGTAGCCTTGTCCAATATCGCCTCAGAATTCAGGGCAGCCTCTGTAGCCATGCTATTATGAAAATGGCATCAATTTAAAATTTCAAAACAATCAGTAGTTGACAGGTTTACAAAGGTCTTGCCCAGAGATTTAAATTCATGAGGCTTAAAATTTGGATTGATAAATCTAATACAACTGTTTCCTTTTTCACCTGTAATAATTAACTTTGCAATTTTTTTACAACTACATAATATCTAAAAAAATTAACTTTTAACCAGGCACTATTAATTATGTTGTATCAGTATTCCCTAATTTAGTAATTTGATATAACTATTTTAGTTTTATATTCTGGCTATGATCTTCAACTCAGCTGTAATTGGATGTACTATTTAAATTTGTATTTTATTTTTACCATCTAGAACTGTAATTATTCTATTTAAGTTTCTGTATAAATGTTTTTCTATTTTATGTCTGAAAAGCCTATTCTATAATAGAAGGATTTAATATGGTGAGAGTGTTTAAATATAACCATCGTACTGATTATATATAAATGTTGCCCATTTCTCTGTGATCCTTATCATGACATAACGCATATAACCTTTTATTCAATCACTATGCTTCCTGTTTATATTGGGTGACATCATATGCCGTTATTAGTTGCGACGGCTATTTGTCTTTTTGGTCAAGACCCTCATGGCGAAATAAGTCAAGAATAATCCACTTTTTTCAAAAATGAAAATAATTTTAATATAAATTAATACTGAGTATGCATGCCTCATATCGAGTTTGAACTTGTTAGAATGTGATATTCAAGCACAGGTATTTTCATTTCAGGTATAGGAAATTATTGGCCGCAGAATTCTTTACTATATTAAGACATTAAATTAGCAAAAAAATCTTATCAAATACTTTACTGTATTCTGTAAGTAGATCTAAGTCCTGCTAAATTATTTAACTTGTGTGGAAAAAATGAAAGATTGTAAGGATTTTGAAGAGTGTTGGATCGATAAAAAAATTATTTTCAAAAAGGAATAGGGAAGGAATAGCCATAACCTTCTATTTATATAATGGTAGAAAATGGTATAAAATCTTAACACTTTATATACCAGAAAGACCTAATGCCTTTATTACATTTAATAGTAGCCAGATCAATTTTGCAGGATGTTTATTTCATAAATACTAAACGAAGAATGAAGTTTTATCGGCTGTGTAATGATTTCAGCAAGAAGAAACTATTTAATATTTTCATGAAATGCATGCGAATATAATTTATTCATGAAACAAACATCAACAAATAAAAATATTTTTATTTTTTGACATAGTACCATAGTTTATTAAGAATTAATAGATGCTATCTTTCAATACAACATGATGATAAGATACAATTTTGTATTATAAGTTGACTTTTTTAAATACAATATCACCTAAAACTCGATTAGGCCCAATATCAAGTTCTGAATACCTTTGATTATTATGTCGTAAAAGAAACTCTAATTCAAACTTGATAGATAAAGTGACAACTAACTTTAAGTTTAAAAATACTGATTTAATGAATATGTAGTTTATCGCCGACGGTGAAAATTATATTTGAATACGTTAAAATTGTGCCTTTGATATGTCAAAGATATTAAAAATTTTAGTAAGGTTTGACCCCACCTTAATATGATCCAACTGAGACCATAGTTTAATTAAGTTAAAAGTGCCACTAAATATGTCATAATTTTCTCACCTCCGCCTAATTTATAATTCTATTTAATACTCGCAAAAATTATAGTTTCAATTAGATAAAAGTACCAGTAAATATGACATAAGTTTACTAGCACCGCCTAGTTTCTATTTTTATGTAAATTGATAGAAGGGTTGTAAGTGCTTACTACTGCGAGACATATTATAAAATATATCTGTCTCATAACATTATAATACATAATGCAACTATTGTAACTTTGAAATTTGCTTACACAATGCTATAATATATACTTGTATGTAAACCGATAGTGAATTAGGAGTAACACAGTCATATAAAAATTGTATACAAAAAAACAATCTAAAAGTATAGTTTCATGAACCTTTGCTTTTTTTCGTTTTTTGAACACATAATAACCTATCTGTCCCCAACTGAATACTCTAAAGGAATTGAATAACCATTCGTTTTGATGCATTTTTTTATGCATATAATTACAATATATTGGTTTAAATACGGAAGAGAAGACAAACAATGCTGTTCTGTATTTCTGTAGCCGTTTGTGTTTTATAAACCACTATTAGATGAAATTACAATTTGTAAAAAAATATAGGTTGTTTAAAATTTTTAACAAGTAATATTTCATTATACTGTCGTCCTCCATTCATCATCGTTTTATTAATATTCTCCACAGTTATATACATTCTTTCAGCCATAAGTAATTTTGTGGTACAAAACCCCTCTTGTAAGAAAAGAAGAACCCTTGTCTAAAGCGTTCCCCTAGATCATGAATACTTATGTTATCCTTTTCGACTAGATAAATGAAACCGAGAGAGCGACATTAGTATTGATAACTTACCTAGCAAAAAATGATGTTACTACTCTTGACAAAAGTTATGCACATCTTTCCAGGCAACCGCGTCTGTTGATCTCTTCAACTGTTTATCTAATAATATCAGTTATTTATTGTTGTTCATTATACCTTCATTAATTTTTTTTCACTTTTCATATAATATTAAATTGCTACCGAAGTTATTAACCTAAACTTCATTTTTTATCAGCTTACGGAATTTCAATTTTAACTAAGTCTTAAAAGTAGTATTAAAATCTGCTCACACCTTCTAGGTTGATCATTTATTTCAATTGATAAATCCGTTAATTTTTCCTCAATCAAGGTTTTTAAGCTAAATCTATGCCTTAGTTTTGCTGCTGGCAAGTGGAGATGGTTTACGATGTAATTTTTTCTTTCTCTGGAGATACGAGATATTTTTAGCAGATTTGCGAACCCCGTTTACCTTGGTTCCCATTAGAGTTTGCTTTACGATCAATAAAAATTCCAATACGATTTATATATATATATATATATATATATATATATATATATATATATATTTCTCTATGGATTTTATAGTCGTGCCGTTTTTTACTTTCAAACAAATATGTCTGTGATTTTTTTTGCTAATTTTTTTCATTTTCCCTATAATTGTAACAATATAATTTTTCTTTCGATATTGTGATATTTTCGACTTCATTGATATTTATTTATATTTAAGACAATAAAAAATAAAGAAAAGGTCAGTACATGGAAATAACTCCCGTAATAACAAAACGGCAATAGCGATGTCCGTGTCATTCACACACGGGAAACTAACTAATAGTATACTCTAGTTTTAGTTGCGATGCCGTATCGCATTTGTGTTCTACCAGCGGTGCTGAAAGTCACGAAGCATCTAAAATGACTTAGAATTAAATCGTATAATCGGATAGTATAATGAAACTATGAATGAAAGTAGAACGATGGACGATTTTAATAATGAAATTTAAAAGAATTTTTGCGTCTTATAATTTTGTCGCAAAGTGTAATGATTTTATATCAACAGAGTATTGATTCTGTGTTAAGTTAGTGTTAAGTGGATTAAAAATGTGTATGCAAAGTAAACAAAATTTAATAACAAATTATCAAAAGCGCTAATGATTTTAATAATAAACGTATTGCCCAATTGGAGCAATGAAACGATTTTTCAGTTATTACAGCGAAAGGGTTGGTGTAGTCGTGAATTGTTAGGAGTGCTGCTATATTACAACAGGAAAAATGCATTGTAGCGAAAGAAAAGAAAGTTCCTGAATGACTTGGAAAAAAAATTGCTTATTTTCCGTTTAGAAATATTTATGCTGTTAAATTTTTCTCCACAGGTTTGAAAAAGTTGATTTTTTTAAAATTATGGCATTAAAAAGAATACAGTTATATTAGTAATATTCTACCACCGTTCTTCTCCATTTGTGTAAAGTAAGGGAGTTGTGTTTTTAAATGAAATTGAAAATTTAAATATGTTTTTCAAATTTATATCACTGTTTAAATTTTTATCTGCTTTAAAAAGGTAGAAATTTATATATTTTTTTTCACATTGAAAAATAAGTTTCAAACTAAAAAAACTGGAAACATCAAATTGATTAAAATCTTAATTTCAAAATAGAGAAAAACATTGGTTGCAAACTAAAACAACTAATTGCATTTTTTCTACGTGGTTCATAAATAAAAAAAAATAATAGATGGAAAATCGACTTTAAAATTTTAACAAAAAATTGTTTTCGTATCTTTCTCTGAAGAAGTAATTGAAAAAAGGGCTACTTTTATACTATTTCATATAAAATTCTCTTTTAATATAAAATGTAGTATTAATTTTAAATAACTTGAAAAAGTACCATCTAGCCATATTATAAACTATACGTAGGTAACAAATTTATGATTAAAAACAAATTCAAATTGATAAGAGGAAATTAGCACCGAACGAATGAAAACTTGAACTGAAACTGATTAATACACAAAACAAAAAAAAACTAATAGTCAACAAAACGAAGTATCATTATGATGAAAATGGAAAAGGCAACAAGTATTCTTTTCGCGAAATTATAACTCACAGTAACTGTAATTTTGATAAAATAGAAGTCGACAAATATTTTGGAAGCTGAATATATAAAAAAAATAACAAAAATATTGCCACAGGGACACCTTTTAATTACCCAATTCGGGCTTAGTAATAAAAATCTCTATACATAACTACGAAAAAATATTTCGTGGAAGTATCAATGGGCATCATTATCGCATTTTTAAGTAAAATTCTAGAAATATAGTTGAAAATATCGAGTGTGCTCCATCACTAAAACTGCTAAAGTTCGAACTTTGAAATAAGCAAGGTTACAAGGAATTTCCAAATATTTTGCAGGAAAACTATATTGATAATTACAAACTTTGTTGTTTTGAGCAAAAGAGCGATATCGCTATTCCTGTGAAAGGTATACGAAACAGTATATAACATTATACAATTATAGCCAATATTCCATAACATTAAAATATCTCTAACGTCGTGCATCCCATTTTATTCGGCAAACATGAAAATCGAACAATCGATTAGTTTTAGGAGCGGATAAACTCTTTCGGCTATGAATAGGTTTACTCTGTCGCGGAAAAACACATTCACAACGAAGAACATGTTTTCAGAAAATAAGAACCACAAAAATCCAAAATAATGTAATTTTATGATTGATGCATCCATAAACCTATATTATAAGAGATTCTTGTTGTACTGCACAACTCTAAAATGGGGCTAGGAAGAAAATTTACATTTTCCCCAAAAATAGATACTATATAAACGAAGCAATTGTATTTATTTGTTCGACTGCTATTTACTACTTGACAGTATATATATGTTTTTGTTTAAATGTTTGGCGATAGTCGTAAATTAATCGTAATAAAAAATAAAATATATTTTTGACGTAGTCCTTTTTATGCACGCAAAGCATAAAATTTAATTCAGAATTAGAAAAATAAGTTTTTCCAAATTATGTCACAAAATATTATCGCTCTTGTTTTTTTACTTCATTATTAGTATTTAAATTGATGTAAAGGTTTCTTCAATATTGTTGTTCACCACTATCATTGTTATAAAAATTTTTTTTTTATTTTTACCATTTCTTCAGTTCATTATCGATCAGCCTTCTGTAACTGTAAGAGACTTAGTTTTTAATTAATTTAATTAAGTGTAACCAACTAACAATCTTTCACTGAATTACAAGTAGAACTACTTAACGTTTGTATAACCTGAATATAATATTAAATTTATAAGTCTACCTGCTGTACAGGAAAAAGTAACACCAGAAATAAGTAACCATATCAAATGACTTTTTCTATCTACAACAAATATTAAATTCGGCTAAAATAAATTCAATATACAGAACGTGATCCAATTTCCCACGTAGAACCACTGCGTCGCGTCGTAGACGTAAACCAATTCGCTTCATTTATAGAGATATTCAAAATAGTAGAGAGAGGTGCAAAGGCGATACTTCCTCATTTCACCTAGGCGTAGAGTCGTTTATCTTACTCTGGGTCAGTTATCGAGTTGCAATGGAGCTGGATTTGATTAGATGCTTAATGAGTTTATCACTGTTGTAATTACAAAAGGTTCCACCTCGTTTATTATGTTGTATATAGCGTAAATATATAGCATGAATAAAACTGTCAATAGATGCCTAAGTGGCCAATTTTAAGTAGGTTTTCATTTTAATAGTAGTATTCGAAACCTGGGTGTACTTTTCGGTTATATTTAGAAATGATTTTATATGTGGCATACAAGTTGAAATAAGAATTATTGGATCAATATTAAAAATTTCTTTCAAATCTCCTTTTTACACGTCGAGCTTAGTAGGGTTTGTTTAATAAAATTTGGTAATTATAAGTATTGTTTTTGTTGAATTGAACTAAAATATAAAGTAATAAAGAAGTTGTATTAACTAAACGCTGCCTTCTGGACTTCTTTTGTCAATGAACCTTTTTTCCTTTACACATTGTATTCAACCTGGTGTAAGATTAAGTAGAAATAAATTTTCTGTAATTTCTTTAGTATTTTAAATTTTTGGTCTGTTTAAATAATTAGAGCATAATTGAAACCTCTCTTAAGTCTTCATAAAAAAATTGGGAGAATAACTACCTTATTGCCCACAAACAACGTCCATGCTGTTTTTATTTTAAATTGTCATTTCAGTTTCCATACATGTAATAATAAATGAATAATATTTGCAGGAATTCCTGTTAGAAGGCTATAAAAAATGTATGTAATTAAAGGTTAAGAAAATACAAGGATCAAAAATGAAAATATTCCTTTTGGCATATTAAATGGACAGGATGGATGATAGCAAAAAACAACGATAAATTTAGGATAAAATATTATCTATATTAATATCATAAATATTTGAGTTCATGATCTAATTCTGGGAAGTCAGAATTTCGTTTTTTAATTTAGAGCAAAAACAATTTAATTTTACTTCGGTTTTGCCTTCCAACTTTTTCTACAATTCCACCCTTTAACAGCAAACTAATCTTCGGTTAAGTGTTTCAAGCCTAAACATGAAAGATAATTGAAAACAATATTCTTCGATAAAATTTATTGTGAAGGAATTATTTATGATAAATTGCGGGACTAGGGATCTCGGAGAGCAGATCACATTTGTTAATATATGATTAAAAGTCGGACTCCTTCGCCATTTCGAATGAGTTCTGCTATATTGGAATAATATCTATTTACGTATTATATTTTATGCTATTTCCTGAAAATTTGAGAGGACTTCAATATTTTTTATTGTTTTTGTAATTATATATATATATATATATATATATATATATATATATACATATATATATATGTATATATGTATATATATATATATATATATATAGATATATATATATATATATATATATAGATATATATATATATATATATATATATATATATATATATATATATATATATATATATATATATATATATATATAGTTTAATATTGAATTGCGATTTATAATCTTTGAAATATAGGTTTTGCAAATAATTAATTAGTGAATACAAGGTTATAGTAGTCTGTACTATCCCATGCAAGGTATATTTTTGATCAGTTTAAACTCAGAGTATTTGGTTTTTTTTTTCGCTTAAATCCATATAAACTAAGACATTTTTTATTTTGTCTTACTTAGCAATGATAGAATTTAGAATTTTATAAATTATATTTCTGTTCAGTGTCATAGTATATACTTTAGTAAAACATAACTTTAATTTTTGAAATAGCACCATTTCTATGCATCTAACATTTTAACAAATTTTGTAATTTGCTATGGAGAGCAGAAAGTACATTATCACTTCATTTATTTCCAGCAGTATTTTAAAAAAATCCACTTATTTAGATGTCAACATTTTTTGAGGTATTTTTAGTTTTTGTACGAAAAGAGCGTTCGAATAAAAATTAATTTTTATTTGTTATTAATTTTAATACTATTTTATTTCATACTTTTATTTTATTACTGTAAAATATTTGGGTAGACATTAAATTGTTGCAATATTACGTGTATATCCTAGTATCAATTAATACCCTTTTCACGAAATATCGGTTGTCTCAGCTTTTAATTAATTACGTTTCCCAATTAATTTTTTAATATAAAAAAAAATACACGTGTAATATTATCTCTTTCTCATGCGGCTTAGGGAAGAAAAAAATTGACAATTATTTATCTTGGAGATCAACCCGTCACATTTTAAAATATTGAGAATCCTCAACATACACAATTACCGCACGTAACTAATTAAAACCACAACTTGGATCATACTGAGCATTTTTAGCATCAATTTAGGGTTAACTTGTAGTACCACGGCTACAAGCTGACACTAAATTGAATTCTCAAACAGTGAATTCATAAAGCAAATTGAGTTGGAGGAAATTTTGTATTAAGTTACCTTTTCAATCTTATTTCTTAGAAGTTCTGCCGATATTGCTTGAAAACATGAATTTGGGTTTGGATGGTAATTTGATATTTAAAAATTGTATTACTAACCAGCAAGCGTAAGGAATTGCTCAGTTGCCATCTTCCTTCATGAGTGGATTGGTGGCAGTAACCCAATAATTTGGACATCGAGGTTCTAGGAATAAATTCTAGGAATTATATTGTCAAGTGGATCTTAATTTCAAGGAATAATATTATCAAGTGGATTTCCTCTTCTCCCAAAACTTTTGATTTATATGTATTTGATTTGTGTTATTAAATCAAAGAAAAAGATCTGAAACTCTTACACGATCATGAGGCTAGTTTCTATATACAAAACAATTTTATTATATTCTTGTTGGTTTACGTATATTGCCAACAATGTTCCATGAGACTTTCTGGAGGTAACAAGATTCTTAACTTACATTGTATTTAAACTCAGTGGGAGACATAATGTACGTACATATAAAATGTAATATAGCCCTGAATGATAACTATTCGTTTTGAATTTTACTTCTTAGCATGAAATTTATGAATAGCAAGGTTTCTTTAGTAATTTGTAACTTTCGGCAACACGATGACCTAAACGTTCCAAGATATGCCTTCAGACATTGAAGATACGAGATATTTCCAGGTTTTTTTAAAAATTATTTTATTATAGTTAGATATGGTCATATTTATAATTCATTACATCATACAATTAGGGTTTCTTAACCAATGGCGATTCGATTTCAGTCACGTGGCCCAATACCTTTCAAGATATATTTTTATTGGAGATGTAACTATAAAATATTGCACCTTTTAGGTTCATTAGACTATTTCCAAATAAAAAATATGTCATTACTAAAGTGAACACGCCCTCCGTTAGATAAGCGCTACTACGCTTAAATAGTTAGTTAGCTACGTTTGTCTCAATTAATTAATGAAGGAAAAACACACAATATAACTTTTGTGTGCCAACGCACCGTTAGCAAAAAGAGCTTAAAATTAAATGTACTTTTTCATTCAACTGGCCGTTTAAATTAAATTATCGTAGCCATTGTAGGCTGCAAGAGAACGTCATGAATTTAAATCTAATAATATAAAAGTTCACGACTGCTGTGAAAATTTGAACAAAAAATGCTTTATAATTTGAATCAATCAACTATCAGACAGGTTTTCCAGGTGCAATGCAAATTTTCTTCAAAAATTAGTTTTCCTGTGATAATTTCGATACGTTACGGGCGAAAGTGGAAAGAACGCATATTTTATCGAAAGATTAAGAACGCATTTTTTCCTTCATTGTGGGTGCTTTTCGCCTCACGGTCTCTGTTCTACGAGTGCTTTGCACTACTAGTCCTGCTTTCCGGCAACGTAGCCCGATCATTGTTATTCAAAGTTTGCAACAGGATTTATAACATTCGCAACCTTGCTCTTCTCTCCGATGATCTCTGCCAGTCTCCTTTAAATTTTTCTCTGAGCCCATTAGGGCTAGGTAATAATTTTTTTTGTAAACACCCAGGTTTCACCTCCACTGATTAATTTTCATTTTTATGGTGAATTCAATTTTTGGGTAGGCTGCCCACACTAGTCTTATGCGCCGGTCTATTTGGTTGGCTTTATTTTCTTTAAATAATGAAATACAGCTTGGAATAAGGCGGAGATTGATATACGAAATGAATAAATATAACTAAAGAGAAACAAGATAATTATATGTGCCTTGCACTAATTCTTTTCGCATCAGACAATGTTCAAAATATTTTTAGTAATTTTTTTTCAAATTGTCACAGAAATTATAATTGCATGCATATTTAAACTGCATATGCTGTTGAAATGTAATATGCTGAACTAACATCACAAAGTATAAAATATTTTCTTATAGTCATTGTAAGTAATTGTAGTGACTGAAAGTGACTATTTTAATCTTCTTTTCCACAGTATTTTTGACACAAAGAAAAAATATGATCTCTGTATAGACAACTCGTGGTAGAGAAAGTATTAAAAGAGTTTAATTAAGATTTATATGGTGAAATATATGTATATTTAACAATCAGTTTTAAGTTTTACTTAGGAGAATGTATGTAAGTAATTTCCCTAAATTCCGCTGAGAATTGCTAACACTAGATTTTTTTTAAATTACCGAATAATTCTGTGTATACTTACAGACTATAGAACTAGGGTTTTGTAGTATCTCGTACTTGTGGATGTTACGAGGAGGCAAATTTCATAGTTAATTTCACCTTCCTAGAGCGAGCATGGATATCCTGCAGCACTCATCTGTTTTGGCTCATTTATATTGTTCACAATTGTGTTGCGAGGCTTTCCATTTATGAATTTTTTAAACCTTGTCGGTTTTACGTTTTGCTATAATATTTTCGTTTATGATAAACCTTTGGGGAGCCTAATATCAATTATCCCATATATCGGTACATTTTTCTTATTTTTCCTATTTATTTACTTTTTTAAATTTTCTCTTTTGGTATTCGTTGATATTCAATGCTTGAATTATATCACTTTGTCCGATATCGGATTTTTTACTAACAAGTGAACCCTGGAATAAAATGTAATAAAACACACATGCTACTTTTTCCATGATTACTTTTAATTATTTTATGCATTACGGAATAAAATTAACATTTAAAAGTGAAACTCGCCTTGAAAATATTTTACTTCCTGTCTACAATCTAAAAATCTTATCAACCTTATACATTATAGCATTCCCAATAGTTTTTTGGTCACAAACAATATAGTAATTTCAATAAATTTCAACATAATATCTAGAAATGTTCTTGGTCTTGTAACAGGTGTCCAATTAATAAACAGCATCTTGCATTTCTCTGCTAGCATTAGACATTTTGAGTTATGAGTTGAAAAGAGCGAACAGAAAAATGTGACGAAGGATTATATGCAGTGGCGAAATTAGTTATGTTTTTAGCTTATTTCGTCTGTACTGAAATATATATTTGAATGTATGAATATACCTTACATATACTTTTTTCAACTGGCATCGCGAGAATATTCGACTGATGTGAGTTTAATTGAGATAATAGGCTATTATATGATAATACACTTATCCTTAATTAGATCTTAGTTTTTTCAAAAACGATCGACGGTTAATACCAGCATTTTATCTAATGTAAATCTATTTAATGCATTCCTGACATAAATTCTTTCAGTTTATATAAAGAACGAGAGAGCTTTCCTTTTATGTACTCCTATATTATGTCGACAGTGTATTTGCCAAGAAAATTAAGGCTATTGATATAGTCGATATGCAATTTAACAAAATAAGGAGCTCGCGATAACTATTCTTATTTTATTTACTTTTGTTAATAATTTTTCATTAAAATGAGCGTTTTAAATTTTCCAACAGTAAAAAATATATGAAATATATGAAATCGATCTGTATTTTCTAACTTCCTTACGAATGGATGCTAGTTAGCGTGAAGTACCGAAAATATAATTAAAAAGTTTTTTTTAGCCTAGCGATATTATTTTCGTAATAACGAATCCTGTAAAGATAGATAGAATCCAATATAGCTGTAAAGATAGAAAGGAACGTACGTTATTTTATTTCATTTAATTAACAGGAAAAATCGTGAAATTGACAATGACATTCTCCTTTCGAAAAGACGAGGCATTTCACATTTTCTGCCGTTTTCTATGCCTATAATTACTTAACTAAGTTTTCCTGTATATACAGCAAATTACTTAATATTTTTTATGAAAAATATGTTTTCTCATTTATGTATTATTATCACAAAATGAAATTTGCTTCTGTAAATATTTTATGCAATAGGTCAAAATAAAAAATATTGTCGACTGCAAAAATGTAAATGTAAAAAGCTATTTCTCGCAAGGGTTATTTTAATTTACATAAAGAAAAAAACCCGAATTTGTTAAGCTTCCTTTAATATTTGCTCTGGAAAAAATTTGACAGGGATCGGAAATTTAATATGAAGCCACTTGTCGATGATTAAATATTTTATTTTATTTGGACGGAATAATTGTAGCTCTTTTTTATTATGAAAGCAATTTTGCTGGTACTTTGAAGGGAATATTACGTTCCACGAAATTAATTTGAAATTCTTGCTATGCTTTTATTAAAATATTTCCCTGTTCAATGCAATAACAGTGGTGCGTAATGGAATTAATATTGTAAAGTTGATCGATTGATGATTGTGTAAATTGACGAATAAGTACAATATTTATATTATATTCCAATATATAAACATTTTGTCAAGTATACTTATACATGCGAAAAATATTATGCATATCGAAGAAACCAATAAATTTAAATTATCACTACTGTCTTCCGGTAAATTATCGGAAATCTCTAGAATAATAATTTTTGCACGAATTTGGTGATGAAAGAAGAGAAAAAAATTTTTGGCCGACATTTCCAATAATATTTCTGGACTTGTCTCTCACGAAATTCTGAAAAAAAACACATGGAGTGAAAAATAAACAATTAAACCTCTTATAAATATTAGTATTATCTTCCAATTATTTTAATATTTTTTCGGTTATATCTTATACAGGCGAAATATCTGATGTATATTGAAGAAACCAATAAATTTAAAATCATCATTACTGTCTTTGGGTAAACTTTCAGAAAACATCTAGAATGATAACTTTTGCATAATTTTTAGAACAGAGGAAGAGCATCGTATTTTTGGTCGACATTTTCCATAATATTTCTAGAACTATATTCCATAAGGTTGTGAAAAATTCCTTTGGAATTCTTATAATTTAGTCTTAAAAATGAAATAAACATAAGCGGTTTAATGGATATTTCAAATAAAAGATAAAATAATTTTCAAAATTCGTTTAATTTATTTGCTCTGTCTAAACTTTACGTCTGAATATTTTTGAGTGTTAACTATTATAATATGCTTTATCGTTCCAGAAGAATATTATTTCGAATCATATGATTGTGTGCCGTGATGCTTAAAAAGACAGGTGGATAAATTGTTCCTTATAAGATATTCGAAAGATGCAAAAATTTGCTTAAGTTTAGTGTTTACTCCAAGAATTTTCCGAGAGAAAGTTTCATTCAAATCGTTTAGTACTTTGTGAGTAGAACTAAAGCACGCATACAGGAAAACAGATAATAATTCTAAAGAGTACGTTTTTGGTTCAGTGCCGTCTAAACAGCAAATTAAATTAATTTCTTCGAAAATACCTTTAACTAACACATCTAATTCTACTCCCGTTTTACGATAGTATAAATTTTAAATTAATTAAATTTTAAACTATTTTCTACCAAACAGTAAACGTAAATTTTTATAACGCCTTAAAATTCATCAAATTGTTCCAAATATTTTTGATTTTCTGACTGAAAATATAGTCTATTGTAAAGTATATGCGATATTTATATTGCATAATTGATTACATAATTATGTAGTATTCTATCAAATTATATTACAATTAATATTTAAGCAGATGTTTTTCAAATTCTTGGGTCAATACTGTACTATTTATTTTTGGAGTTTACTACGCTTATTAATATTATATTTATGACTGTGAAATCAAATCATTTTATTAGACTGCAGTTTTCATAACATTTCATTTTGTTTGTTACAGAATCCCTTAAAATGTTCACTTGAAATCGCCCAGGGATTCACCTATATCTAGGATGGAGACACTTCTGTTCCAAGACAGATTCCAGCAGAGCTCCACCTCAACTTCCACATCCGCAACGCTCACAGTCCCTTCGAAATCACACCCGACACCTAACAGCAAAAGACCACCTGTCATAATATATCCACCAGGTAATCCAAGACTAAAGTATTGCTTTTATAAACCGCTTAAATTTACTTATGAAAAAACGGGAATTTCCAGAAAAATTAAGATAAAAACCTTAGATTTAAAGAGACTATTTCTTTGTATTTACTCAAGCCAGGCAGCAATTTGTATACTACTACATATATCTATTTCCTTTATTTCGGGTTTTTATAAAATAACTTCAGAAATATGTATTTAATGGATTTAATTCAATAGTTTATATTTTAGGATTCACAACAGATAAGAAATTATAATGAAAACAACTTTCATAATGAAGACATGTGTGATAAGTTTTTCCAAATAAAGCATTTCGAATTGTTTATACATGATTTTTAATTTAAAATATCTTCATTGCAATAATTTATATCGTCTCCCAAATTGTTACCAGTTTTGTCGAATAATTCCATAGTCCCCGGTACCTGCATGCAATATCTGTACACAATAAAAAAACATGGTTATTGTAGAATATAAATAGGTTACAGTGCTCATTCGTTTAAAGCAAACTTTCGTAATTATTTCAAAAATTTCCTCACTCAACTTCTTTGAACATATTTTTTGCATCATTTCACAAATAATGGAAGTATATATTACAAACCCTTTGAAATATTTCCCGTATTTCTTTAAAATAAAAATTAGCTAAATAATCTCAATGTCGTCCAAAAATAAATAATGTTCACATATTTACGTAAAAAATGTTGCCATGCTTCATTTATGCTCTGCAAATAAAACTTTTATTCAAAATTTTGTACGAATAATACTGAAATTGTAGAAGTCGAAGAAAAAAGAAGAAGAAGAAGAAAAAAGGCAGATGGATAGATTAGTGTTATTTGTCAGGAATAATACCTTAAGAAATATCTTAAGGATCACCAACATATTTCCACCAACTCAGTATTTATTTAACATGTCAGTTCCCCAGTAACACTACCTTGAAAATAATTCAACGAGTAATACTAGGGAACTGCTAAATGAATAACACTTATAACGTGTATTTTTAAAACGTTAACAACAACTTGAGTGTAAGCGATTAGGTGGATTCAAATAATTTTTACATTATTTGAAAAGTTAACTGTACGCAAAAATTATTCCCCGTGGCCATAGCCTATAAATATACCTATTTTCAAAATGTAGAACTATGGAATTATGTTGAAAATAGCGGTACTATAAATTTCAAAAAATACCTAAAAGCAAGGAAAAAATCGTTTTACTCGGTTCGTCTGACATGATTTTAAATATGTTCTGTTTTGCTAGAAATAAAGAAGGTGAATGTATTTATGTAGGACACGTCAATGAAACGAAATTATACCCCACTCTCTGCGTTGACGATAGATTCCTGTTTTGAATCGAAAAATATATGTTGGATGAATTAATGATCTTCAAGCAAATTTTGACATAAAACATGTTAAGTCACAAAATTTCTGTGTATGCACAAAGCGGCGTACCAGACATTGATTAAGTCAATTTATTATGAACAACGCCAATACCGGCAATGTTTCAGCAGATCACCATATAAAATCACAGAAAAGTGACGGCCTGCTTGAGAAAAACTATCCATATAGAGAAGAAGTGGTACAATATGCAGCAATCATCTATGCAGCAACTATGTGAGAATGTTCGACTTATGGTTTTCTACTGGAATGCAGTGATAAAAATATTATGACCCTAAAAGAAATCAAGGGACTTGGATTCCGCTATTTGCACAATGCAGACGCCACTGATTTGATCGGCTGTATTGACAGTATGCAACAACTTTCAAACCAGCCGCTCGATAACCAAATGAATACTCTTCAAGATTGAAGTCGCTGATAAATGGTCTATTCAAAACTAGCTAAGTATGGCCTTATCTACCAACAAACAGAGCTAATGACAGCCTATACGGTCACCAAGGAGGCTATATGGTTGAAAGAGTAACTTTGTAATCTCAGTTGATTTGACGGAAAAGCTATGTGTTTAAATACAGATATCTAAACCGTTACTAGTATAATTAAAATACTAAGTTTCTCAAAGCATGTCATTATTAGATACAAATTTGTAACAAAAAATATCATGAAAATAGCATAGATTTGAAAAATTCATAAGCTAATAAGCAATGTGTTGATATGTTCACAAAAGCACTACCGAGAAATTAATTCAAACTCATTTGCTTAAACTTTTCAAATGAGTTCTCAAAGTAAGTACTTAAAATTCAAACGAATTTGCTTAAACTCAGGCATCTTTAATGAATCTTTTAATTGTTCTGTCTAAATTAACAATCTGATCCGTGCAATCGTTGATATGTTACTTTTTTAGTAATATATTAACTCTGTACAGCCTTATTAAATATTGTAGTGGCTTTGTGTAGCGCGTAGTCAACGGTTAATTCTTTATTGATTAATGTTATACTAATACTATTTAAGTCTAGTTTACTCTGTCTGTTCTATACTATCAAATATGAATTTTATAATCATGTATTTTTAACCACAATATCTTACATCTAGTAATACTGTGTTAATGTGCTAACTTTAGTTAGGAGAGTTAACTTTAGTAGCTAACTTTAGTAGTTATTAAGATAGCCATATAAGTCAACCTGTCAAAAACTCCTTCTGAGTAAAATGTAAACTTACACAAAATTAGATATATTTCGATATAAATTTATAGTAAGGTTTATTAGGTAAGTTTCGTTTTAATCACATATGTATATATATATATATATATATATATATATATATATATATATATATATATATATATATACATTTATTTATATATGTGAGTTTTCTATATAAGTTCATTGTTTTTATACACTTGTTTTTATAAAATCTTAATGGGCTGTGATAGGTGGTACAAAAACCGTGATTTGGTCGACATATTTCCTTTTTCTGCTCGGGAAAATAAAATTTGCGGTGGCTATTTATCCGGAATTCTCGTCCAAAAATATCTCAAGTATAATCCATGCTTTTCCACTAACTGAGTATTAATTCAACTATTTATCGTGTACTCTTTTTTCTATAAGAATCCGGTATGTTAATAACCTGTCGATTCCACTAATTTTAAGTAAATTCCTCATATCGACCACATGTCGACATATTGTCACACGTACATATCACATAAGTTAAATGTATTTACCATATATATTAATAAACTAATAATAATTTGTTTCTTTTTTTTAAATTTAATATAACATACAAGGTTCATATCTTTTCGTTTTAATGATAAGGCAATAAATAAACTTTGCATATTGAAAAGAAAAATATGCATACCTAGATAAACTGTGTATCGTTTAACGGAAGAAAAAAAACGTATGATGCATCATAGTTGGTATTTCGGAAAACAACCAAAATAACCATCGATGAGCTAGGTCAATAAAAGACGCAACATTTAACTTAAAGAAGTTTAAGCCTATAAATCCGGTTAATTGTCAGTTTTGAGGCCTTTATTTTCATGCAAATTTAGTTGAGTGTCTAGAAAATATTGGTTATTGAAAACTCAATGCAAGAGTTATTTTAAATGAAAAGATTAAAAGAGCACGAGATGAAAGATTCAAGTCGATTAAAAAGAAAATAAATGTGCGCAATTATAGTTATGGCCAACGCGTCCCGTCGTTTAGAGTAAGCTCACAATTTTCTTGCTTTTTACAAAAGAAATAGTAATATTATACGTTACTTTTGTTTTCCAATCGTTTTTCATTCTTTTCTTCTTACTATAAATTACTATGTGGTTAAGAAAACTAGTGAACTTACATTTCGAAATTTTCATTTTTTTTGGCAGTTTCTCCCGAATCGATAGTTGTCCCCATCGTTTCATGCATCTTCGGACTACCATTACTGGCCTTAACTGTTATTTGTTGCTTAAGAAGAAGAGCAAAACTTGCCAGGTATGTAACATACAATTTTCATCATTACAACCTATGTCCAACTAGACCAAATTCTCGTATTTTTCTTAAAACCTTTCCAAAATTAATTTTCGTATAAATTTATTGTTACTGAAATAATTTATGTAATCACGTAAATCACGAACACTGAGTTCCTCGCATAATAATATTACTTCACAATTCGAAATATTCTTTAATTCTTCTGTAGCACACTGTATATACGTTAGTCACTTATCAATCACATTTCCTTGCTATTTGTCTACTAGTGTGTTGTGGGTATTATATTATACTTTAGTGACTTGAAATTAAAAAAGAATGGCATGAAAAATATATCTAGTACGTATCAAATGAACATATTTTACACCCTAACAAACTGCGGTCTGACGAAACAAAATTATTTTTCAATATCTACATTACTATTTCTAACATATGCAAATATCTATCCCATTTAATATCTTTGAAAATTCAAGAGGGCTGACTTTTCAAAATACAATTTTTTCATGTATACATCAAAAATAAAAAAGTCAAGAAAGGCCTTATGACTTCTGTTTGAATAAAGATTTTTATTTATTTACTGCATATTTTAATCCATTTTAGAAAAACTTACTTAGATCATCTGTTTGTTGGAATGAGAACATATTTTGTGAAATTGAAACTAATTGCAAAAGAAAAATTACTTTTGGTGGTTTAAGTTGTTAATTTATTCTCAAAAAATTTCACGATTCAATATGTTATGTTTTCCAATTTCCACATTTTCTTACATTCAGAGAGCGCGCCAGGCGACGAAATTGCGAACTGGATCGCGGTGAGTTGTCGGTGGTGCGACTCTCGCCGGTAAAGGCAAGGAGTCGCGCCGTCAGTTTGGTGCGCACGCCCAGGACGTTACCCACGCTGGAGCTGGATACAGTACTGGAAGAGAAGTCTGATCCTGAAATGACACAGGTTATCTACTTACTGAAATATAAGTGGACTGAATTGATAGAATTAAATAGAAATATAAATCAAATGCCCTGTAATTAACATATTATGAAACTTAACGATTAACAAGAAAAATAAAAAAAAACTGGGTTTATTTTGGGTTTGTTTTTTATTGGCACCTCTCGTGTCAATTTTTCAATAAAAAAGAAGTGTAATTCACATTTTATAAGTAATTAATATTCTAAAACCATTTTCTATTAATAAATCTAATTTCTTATTAATAATTTATAATATTTTTAAATTACATATTTTTTTTCTCATTGAAAGCAATTTTGGTATATTGAATTTATTGTCGGAACTGCAATAGTCTTAGAAGCAGTATGAAACGAATTAAAATAAAAAAGTAACTGCTATTAATGCATCTACTAATGTTGTTTTATTATAAATTTCTTGAACAGTGGACCGACCACACAGTACAGTAATAAATTGTGTTTTGTGTATGGACAATTAAGTCGAATGAAACTTGCCTTAACCTGGTGAATTGCGCGTAAAATTACAATGAGGCAAGGTATGGTTAGAGAACTTCAGATGAAATGAGTACAATATTTGAAATAACCAGAGATTATCTCGTTGGACATGGCACTTATTTATTTCCATTGGGCGATTTATGAAATACAATTTACCAGAAATATCCCAAAGGCAAAATTTTTAAAACAAATGACAATAATATCTACAAAAAATTTCTCTTTCCTATAGAAACCATGTGCTGAATCTCGGCTAGGGAACTTCTGAAGGAACGAGTGCAATATATAAAATAACCAGGGATCGTCTCGTTTGAAATGGCACTTGGTTGTTTCTATTGGGTGATTAATCAAATACAATTTAGACAAAATGTCCCAATGTCAAAGTTTTCACAAGAGATGACACTAATAACTTACAAAAAGATTTCAGTTTTATGCAGAAAACTAATATTAAAACTTTCCTTCAAGCGTTACAAGCACTCAAAATTACTCAAAGTATGTATCTTTCCAATGATCTGACCATGAGGACATTGAGTTGTTTATGCGATCCAAATGACAGTAATTATTTCATAATGGTCGTGAAATCAGTGTCTAACAAAGAATTACTACCATCATCGCAAACAAATAATTATAAGTCTGGAGATGAACAACGATCTTGGAAATCCGAAACAAAATCAGATAACAGTGATTTTGCGTTACTGAAATAAGTATAATAAAACAAATAAAATCCAGAAATGCCGTAATATGTATCGGAGTTGCAGAGTATGTTGAGGTTCAAGTAATATTTACTGAAATTTGTGATGACACCGAAAAAATTATTGGAGATCAATTAGATTCACGTTTCTTTTTTAAAGGAACAAATTATAGAAGATCTTCAAACATACATTATCAAAATGAAAGGATATCCAATGTTTTATGCTTTTAAAAAGAGTGTTAATGCCCTTGTGAAAAACCTACCTGTTAGTTGATAAATTATTTCTATTCATTGACTTCATTAATTATAAAGTTTTAGGTACACACACACACACACACACATATATATATATATATATATATATATATATATATATATATATATGTATATATATATATATATATATATTAGATACGGCAAAAAATATTTGTCATAAGTTAAAGAAGATCACAAATACTTTTTGTTCTGTGTATTTTTAGTGTGAAAAAAAAAATTCCGTTACATTTATCACAACTTCAATTTAATAAAAACAGCAATTTTGCTATTTGTAATTTTATGTTATTAAGAATAGTAATTCTGTTAGATTTAATTAATTTTTATATAAATATAAAGGAGAATTTCCTCATAATTACTTTAGTTTTATGATTGAAAGGAGAGGAATATCATTATAATTTGTTTGTTTTAATATTATGAACATTTCTTAATGCAGAAATTGCCAAGACCTTCTAAACATTTTCCGAGACTTTATACAGATGTAAACAAACACGTCTTTGAGATTTACGCAATGAAATTTAAGTAATTAGGTCAAACTACTGCACAGATGCAATTAGAGTGATGTGAAGGGTCGTATATAAAGTCAGGATGGATAAATCAATAAGTATACGGATAAGTAATATTCCACTAGAAATGGTTGGGTTAAAATGAATGATTATTTCTTTAAATGTAAATATTCCTATTAATGAAAATATTTCTTGCATTTGGAACAACCTTATCTCCTTCCATTTAAATAATACAGTGGACTAAAATCATTAAAATTATTTAATTAATATTTTATTGTTGAAAACATAATTCCATTTTTGGAATGGAACTTCTTACTGACATTCCTTTATTTTTTTTCACAACAGATAGAACAAATGACTCCAGATCGTGAAGTATCAGCCATTATCAGCGGCGCGCACCACAACCACGCACCGGGCAGTTAGCGGCGCGCTAGTCAGGGAGGGTTGGGTGCTCGTTCGCCGCTGTGGACGGCTCTAACTCAGGGACAACCGGTTGATGATGACGAAACCAGCTAGCAGGAAACGGACGACAATAAGTCCATTATCGATATTGGCGAACAAATGAAACTTTTCCTTGATATACCGCTGAGATTTTGAATGAGGCTCATGGTAAAACTCTGCATCCCGAATGGGAGGACTTGTTGTCTATTCAATCGAATGTGTATAGGGATCAAGATAGAACTGTTGATAAATTGTAATATAGCGTGGAATTGGGTAGAAAGTGTTAAATGCATTATATCATGAGGCTTTGTCTTATGATTATGTATCATGATTTGTGCAGACATAAGTTAATTAGATCCGTGAATGTAAATATTAGGTTGACAACTAATAAATCAGTTAATTTAATTCATCTCAATTAACTCATATGGTAGTTAATTAGAATATTTCTCTACATTTCCCAAAAGTAACTTGAAATTTATTTTAATAAATCTTTTCAATATTTTAGAATATATCTGTATTGAACAGAAGAGGATACTTTGATAATAATTATAAAAGAGAATAAATTTTTCTTCCGTTTAACTGGAACTAAAGCTTTACTTTATAGGAATGTAACCTTTACACATAGTTGTGCATAAATATTTTTGGCTTTGATATTTTTCCATCCTAAACAGAATTTATGAAACCAAATCCCTCCGAGCTCTCGTCCTGAAAGATCCATTTTTATGTCTCATGTTGCTAACTATAGAAAAATAGAATCCGCACTTTTAACGTAGCTTAGTATAGACATCCGATAAATTTTTGAGACATTTCAGACCTTATGGGAAAGGGCTGGAAGATTTATTAGTCGCAAACCTAATACAGTTTCAAATTATTGCCTTATTTAAAGTCACCGTATATTGTTAAAATACCGTAGATATTTTTAGATTATTTGAACATTTGTATTCACTATATTTCATTCACTGATCATGCTTAATCAAATAGCATTTTTAACATTTTTTAGAAAATCAGGATAAAATTATCATAAAGATTTCAATTTCAAATTTTATATATTTTACCATGAAATAAATTTTCCATAGTATTTTCAGAAGTGGAAATTCTATAGAATCTTAGATTTGTCTCTGACTTTATTAGTATACAATAAAATGGTTTAAGCAGAATTAGGTATGGCTCCCAGAGTGGTACAATGAATTTATTTAGATTTGACTATATCTAAATTTAGATTATCTCACTGACAGTTTAAATAAATTTACGGAACCGATATTAAAAGAACTTTGCTTAAGTTATCACTAAGAACATTGGAATTTTTAATAAACGTCATTTTAAGAAAGACTATTGTTAATGATCATCAGTACCATCGTTAAATATTTTATAAACCTTAAAGATAACTTAAAATCTATTTTTACCATTATCGATACAAATTTATTTCAAAGTAATTCATTTGTTTCGAAATGGTTTTAAATAACTGAAGCATTTCGAATATACTAAGCCTTCCGGCAAATATGATAATTTTACATTGCATTACAATTTTTTAAAATTTGCAAATAACGTACGCTGACATTGCTGAATTTTCCGAAATGCTACTCATGGCCATTCTCTTATTTATTTGTCGTGATAATTAAAGAAATTTTATGAAGGAAACAGTTATCGCTTTCTAAATTTGTAAGATTTGCTTGTTGACGACATATGTTTAGGAAAACCTCTCAAATAGAAGTAATGCAAACACTACTTCCGTACATTTAAGCACATCTATTAAACTATTTTCCAATCATATTTTATTTCTCCGTGTAAATATATCGTCTCCTATATTTTTCACTGATGAAGAAATATCGGGGAATACGAGTTTTAGACCCATTCTTATAGTTTTCCGATAAATTTTAGGTAAATTGCCAGTAAGGCTGTACTTCATAATTTTGAATTTAACTGTTTTAAAGACGGCGACGATATGTTTTTGTGCACATTTTCAATGATACCTCTAGAACTAACTGCTGTATAATTAAAAACGATAGTTCTTTGTATTTGTAATTAGCTATATAAATTGAATATGTTACATTTTTAAAAAGTGGGACTTTATTTGTCAAAGATAAAATGTCTGAAATATTGTTGAACGTTATTTATTTATATATATATATATATATATATATATATATATATATATATATATATATATATATATATATATATATATATAAAAAATCTAAAAAAAATTTGTGACCGAAAGGCGGAACAATATGTTAATGCTCTTTTGATGGTATTTTCCTTTATAGGACGGAATACTAAAATTTAAACGGATATTTTTTTTGCAGTTAAACACTGTAAATATATATTTATTATGACTCGTAATATAATTTAGTGGCAGGTTTATTTGATCCATATAACGTTATAAATATATTTCTATATATTCTTTTCATTTTGACTACATTTTCAACGCATATCTTTAATATAGTTTGAAAATTTTTAAATACGTTACTTCACAAAACTAAATATAACCAAAGACAATTTTGTAGTTGTGTTCCAGTATAATATTTTATAGGAAATAAAATTCAATTAACAATACATTTTTAAGTTTTTTGTACCTTTAATTTTGTGTTACCTTTGGAATCTAGATTATGATATGATATAGTTTTTCTGGTTTAGAGGATGAAATGAATGGAATATAGCTTCAACACAATATGATATGGTGTGATACTGTTATATTTCCTAATAACTACGAACATTGTATTGGAATTGATCTGTAGATTTGATATTACGGATGAGAGCTGGAGGTTCCGTATTAAAATAACTTCCCGTGCTAACAAGTTAACTGTATCCCACTTGTGTTTTTATACCCTCGAATCAGATCAGATCATTCATTCAATTATCAGATCAGAATTAGATCAGTGCAATGCACAAGGTCTTATATTGTACCCATACTACCTTCTCTCGTCCATATTTTACTTTCATCCTCGATACTTAGCCTGTGTCTTATATTGTTGGAGTCTACAGAAGTGTAGGGAACATTGTATTTTCTGTAACTGAGTGGAGGAAGTGAAGGTATTGCGGTTTGACGTTATTCTTTTCAAACTCTGAAATTTATTCTAGCAATATGCGCAACGTTGTAATGTCACAAAATGATCCAATATCAACCATTTTCTTCATATACACTTTAAGTAGTAACTGTATATGAAATATCTGTTAAATATAGCACTATAATAGCTAAAATCAAAGCTGAATTAATGTTCCTAGATGAACATAGTTTATGTAATAATTCGAAGAAGACAGTGTATTAAATTATTAAAACTTGTCAAGCAGGAACAGAACTTGCACTAGAAAAGTTCGTTCCGTACGGTACTTACAGACATTTAACGGTCCACAATTGCGTTAAACTTTTTACAAATATGAATTTTTCATATTATAAACATATTGCCTACTATAAATTTCGGAAGCTTAAAACATGACGCATATTTAAAAATCGTGACATATAAAATGATCCTTATAGTTTTCTTTTAATTTTCTATTTATATTTTGCAAACGCTGTTTATTTGATGATGTTTCATTTAGTAGTTTCGGAAGTAACGGAGCAGGGGATTTATGTTCTATTTAGAATATTAGCATATTTTTTTAGAATTAAATATGAAATTTAAAATCAAGTAATTTTAAATGATATCCCACATGAAATATAAATTTTAAAAAAAATCACAATTTTATATACCCCCATTTAATTGTTGTATGAAAATTAAAAAAAACAAGCTAGTGCAAATTATATGGGTTCGTACGATGTTTTACTAAGCCAAATTTCTACGTCGAATATGATATATAATATTCATAGTTATTCTCAATTCTAAAAAATTAATATTCTCAACATTCTATTAAGTTGAATTTTGAGAGATGACCACATATTCCATTATTTTAATATTTAAACTACTGTATTGATTCACTCAGGAATAAATCAACCATACCATATTTGTTCACTCATTATTTCTGTTTTTAACAGGTTGCATTTAATAGATATTAAAATCTCATGTCCCCAGCTCTCATATGGTTGAAAGATCCAAGCTTCTACAGCAAGAAAATATTGGACTAAAACGAATGGAAAAAATAATGGCGACAGTAACGCGGGTGGAGTTTATTTTATTCTTTACGTCGTATAATTTTCGGTGGCAATAAGTGGATATTGACAGACAAACAAATTTCTATTCAAATCTTAGTTGAAATTGCATCATGAAGATCGTATATCCTAAAGCTTCGTCTTAAAATCATCACCATTATTTTAAAGGTAAATATGGAGAAAAAGATACTTGTTCTATGATTTTGTCACAATCAATAAATATTCAGTTAAGAATTTTTCAGAATTTTGATTCTTTTTTGTTTGGAACATTATAACCTATGATAAATATTTTGAGGACTAGAAGACAGATGTGACGAACTAAAAGTGTGCATGGAACGTATATGTATATGTTTTATAGAATTGATTCAAAATCATTTCGAAGCCATGGGCTAAATTTAAAATAAACTTTTTAAAACCTATTTTTATTCAAGATTATGTTTGACAATATTATCCAAATGAGGCAAAAAATCGCCGAATAAACCTTAATAACCGCCGAATAGGCGGTTATTAAGGTTTACTTGACAGTTTTCAAGGTTTATTCGGCTAATAAACCGCCGAATAGGCCTAATTAATTCAGCCGCGAAAAGTTTTATGATTTTTAAATTATGAATTTCTTCTTATTCGTTTTTGCAATACCGTTATTAAATGTATATTTCTCACTTTAATATATAACAACTAGCGTGACCCGTGCGAAGTCTTCGCATTATAAATTATTCAACTCAATTTAATAAATCAAAATTGATTGCAGGTATTCAATTCATTTCTAATTTTGCACACTGCTTATTACATTTTTATTCCATTATGAAGCTCAGATGACAGATCA
The DNA here is from genome assembly GCA_039881145.1 of Druceiella hillmani. Classification (NCBI taxonomy): domain Eukaryota; kingdom Metazoa; phylum Arthropoda; class Insecta; order Lepidoptera; family Hepialidae; genus Druceiella; species Druceiella hillmani. Next base: position 2,163,953 of record JAYKKI010000103.1, read on the forward strand.
AACAAATATTTTACTAAAATTGACATATAGAGGCACAAGTATCAAAAGCATTGAGCTAAAGCGCCACTTTATTTATACGTGAGTGGATTTGAAATTAAACAAAAATTTTACCGACCGTCAATCATATTGACGTTGAGCCGTTAGATGGCAGCATTGCTGTTTTGTGTATATAATTTTAATAATTAATTAATTTGCAAAAATAATAGCAATAATAATTTTTTTAGTTGTGGATGCCGGTAGAGCAAGCAATTATCTATAAAATGATATATAATTTATGTGGATTAGTTGTGAGGTTTTTAAAAAGGGAGGGTAACATCTTCACCTTAGCGTATTAATATATATGATTATATTCGTGGGTCAATTTATAGAAATATTCATTTTATGGTCAATACCTTTCACGCGCTTCAATGTGAGTCAATAAACATATATTTTTAAAATTAATACTTGTATGTTTCCAAAAACTAAACATTTCTAGGAGAAAACTGTGAAAAATCTTTTGTGAATTTTAAATCAGAACGTTCATTGATCGTCGTAGACGCCGAATTAATATTAAATCATTTAATAAATTCACATTTAGTACATGATTTAATATTGCTTTTAAATTTTTTTACATGATTATATTATCCTAATATTTACTTACACTGATTTACCGTTACTATTAGCCAAAGACAGCACTTTCATTGATGTCATTCATAACAAAAGTGTTAGCGATGCAAATCAACTTCGGTCAATATCTAAAAAAATGTTCATCAGTATCCGTATATAGCCATAGAACAATGTATTTCAGCGAACAAGTTATTAATTTTTTTTTGCCCATATTAAAATAGATTTTTAAATATACTTTATTTCATTCGATTTCAATGAAAAACTGTTATGTTTAAATAATATCATTTTCTAACAAAAATTATTTTGTGATAATTCATGATTTATTTTTGGTTATATTATAATATAAATCGGTTATATTATAAATAAGTCTAACATATGTGTATATTCAATTTATTTTATTATTCATTAGGGTTATCCATGCATCAGGTTTAAAATTTTCATAAATTGGGAATTTATGTTGGAAATAATTTTGTAATCAAAACAATCGGATGACAAAACTGGCCTAGAGTTTCTACAACGGTGAAAATATTGTTTACAGGGTATTATGAAGGATACATAATTAATGATTTTTTAAATATTTAGTACTTTCCAAAAACCAACCTCTTTTTAAATGGGTAATAAATCGCAATTACCGGAAAAATATTAGATTTAGAAAATGTTATAAAAAATGATTTGACTATGTTTCTTGTAGCCAGAAAATATTTATTATAATTTTTAATTCTCATAATAAATTATGCGAACGGATATTAAAGAGTTGGGAAGGATACGGTAAATGATCACTTAAATAAATATTAAATGAAGTAGTTATTTTAATGAATCAACCAAAATGTTTTGTGCAATGATAATGGAGGCTTTGTATGTGGCTTTGAAAAAACTTTCAATTTTTTTAATTTTTTATTCCTCCCCACGTAGAGGGAAGTTTTTTTATATTACCTAGGCTAAATTCCATATACATATTGAAAATAACGAACATTCATTTTATTCCAGTTCATTGTGAAAAGTAATTAAATCTCATATTAATTCAAATGGAATTAAAAAATTCTGTGCCTTTGACCTGTATTTCCTAATGAGATTTGTAACTTCTGAAATACATTTCAACTAAAGCCCAATAGCGATAATCCATAACACGTTAAGTTATATTTTGCTACGGTACCAAAAATTCTATCTGCAAAATGAAATTTGCCACTATATAAAATACATTTACCTAGATGAAGGCTGAATGAAAATTATTTGAAAAAATTGACTGAACACGCACTTAACAATAATAATATGATTTTTTTCTTATCGATTATATCGAGAATATGGACACAAAAGTCAGACTAGTTTGTTGATCAGAAAATATATTTTGAAAAGTTTCCCACTTCCCTGAATAAAGATTAAAAGTTTCTTACTAACATATTTGAGTACAATTTCACAAACGGACTGACGAGCTTATGTGCATATATTTTATGTGTATATAGGTGGTTGCAAATTATGTGTATATCATTAATTAAGATATATTTGGTTTTAATTAAAAAAAATATGTATTTAATGGTATATTAGTTTTACATATTTATTACTTTTCAATTTTGCTAACACTATATAATTGAATGTGGTCATTGGTCACATAAAATTAATTCGTTTCTATTTTCATAAATTCATGGAATTAATTAAATATTTGTGACACTATCATTTTTATTATGACTTTCCAGCACTTATTTTAAGTTCTTTAGATACACGTATTTTTTACAGTATTCGATAGAAAATTAAGTGTTGGGGATCAATCTCCATATTCTTTAAAACCTTGGACCAAATATATTTAAAAATATCACATTGTGTTTGCTACTTTTATGTAAATTAAAATAAAAATTGGAAATACGCTCTGTAGTGTGCTTACCTGTAACTTACCTGTAGGTCATTTATATGAGAATGAACTAAAATATGTCCTAATGTTAATAAAATAAAATTTTGATGGTAACGAACTTGATTGTAAACATGGGACTCTAATAATGGACATACTAAATATGATTTAAAATTAATGTTTAAAATATGAATGTATGATTTGTGCGAATATTTAATTAATTAAAAATAATAATATTACTTTAAAATCAATTTATACTTATATTTTGGTATTATCATTGGAGAATTCTAATATATTTTGTATCAAAATATTGTAAAACTAAATGTAGTTAGCAAGAAATTAAATTGCAATTCCCTTAGAGAGAACCTAACAAACTTTGAAATTAAAAATATATAATTATATTTAAAACATCAAAAATATTGACCGACGGCCCATATGAACTTGGATTACTTGTGTGGTTAAAAAAAGGGAAGAGATAAAAAATGGCAGACAACATTTGAAACCAGAGCATAACATTTTGATATTCAATTTCGTAGTGGCAAATATTTTTAAATATTTATTGTAAAATGTCAAAACTGTTAATTTTTCACACAATGTTTAAGCCAGTCAAGGAGTCGTCGAAGGAGAGTAGGTCTATTGCCAGAAAAAAATAAATTTTTTTTTCATTGTACCAATAATCAATTTCTTCGTTTTTTAATCGAAAAATTAAGTAAAAATGGATTTTTGTCGCAGAAAACTGTGGATAATGAAATTAGTTATAAATATTCCATATTAACATATCGCTGGTTTTAGTAGCATATTATTATTTTTTTTATAATTGCGTCATATTTTTTAAAGCCATATGAAATTATTAAAAATAATCTTCATTATTTAGTTTAGTTTTATAAATATTTATTGTAAATATAGTCAAATAAAGAAATTTTACTTCAAATTTTGTTTACTGAATTATTCTTTCGTCTTATATAATGTCTGACCACAAAATTAAATAAAAGTTTTTTGGGTTATCTGTACTTGTAACTGTAACATCTTTCAAAGATTATTGCAAGACTTTTTCCCTAAAGTAGACACAGTTAATCCTAACGAAAAATGCTAACTAGATTTAAAATATTATCCCCGAAAAGACATTTCACACAAATATTTGTATCTCGGTTTCTTTTGCACTGAGTCAGACCTACTCTTTGTAGTTATGCTACCTTAGAAACATCTAATATGCAATATGATAACACAAAATAAGATTTATACATATATATATATATATATATATATATATATATATATATATATATATATATATATATAGATATATATATATATATAGTTTTTTATTAATTTAAAAACTAGAAAATAAGATAACTGAAAATAAGGTATAATATATTGTTTGAAATTATTTATTGCAATTAACTTTTAACCCAACAGCTTTCTTATACTTATTTGAACCAACTCTGTCATGTTTTTCATAGTTTTTTCACATAAAGAAATAAACATGTGTACGTTTCAAATACAAAAATTACATACATAACATTTTAAAATTGCCGTATGGAAATTGTCTAAAAAAATGCATTTAAAGTTGCTTATTAACTTTTGGTAGTTCTGTATATATTAAACATCTTGCCGTTATATGATTGTTACTTATTACATTTCATGGATTGATTTATTGCACTGTCATCTAGATGCCCACTATAAAACCTGATAAAGTTCAGTATTTCTTACTACAAATTTTGATAATGAGAATTAGACTTTGAATTTTTCAGATGACATGAAAGCAGGATTTGTTCAGATTTTTTTGTGTCATTTCCCAGGCATTCTTTACTTTTCTATTTATTTCCTTTATGCACAAGATTGAGGTGATCAAAATAGATGTGCACATGTATATATGCATATATATATATATATATATATATACATATTAGGTCCGGAGAGGTAAAAACAATTAGTTTGTTTTGATTTGCGTTTCAAATCTTCAGCCACACTTTTTTACCTCAGTGACTCTATCATATGTTTTATTTATTTTGATCTAAGAGTATAATAAAGTCATAACTAAACCATAAATATGAGATATATTTACCATTTATTTTTATACCCATATTATCCATTTCAACCTCCAAAATATGCTCTATTAGGATGTCAATTAACAATTTTGGAGAATAGGTTTCCTGTTTCATTCCACACTATTTTCGGAACTTTGACTGGCGATTCCAGCTTTACTTTTACAATACTCTTTGCATATAATATTTCGACCACTATTATGTACTCGAAATGTATCCTTTGTTTGTTTAAAGATTGCCATGCAGATTCCTGGCACATAAAACTAAAGAGCATGTCATCATGAATTGCAATGTATGAATTCAGTGTATGTCACATGTCGGTAATTATATTATAATCTGTGCAAAAACTGAAATACGATTAGATTAGAGCACAAATGTTCTATGTGGAAAACATGATGCTAATGAAAAAATTAACTTTTATTTCAAGCCCAGCGGATTTATACATTGTTACACGGCTCATGGATATGGGAAGAGTTCCGGGGGAAACTTTGCGAAGTCATTTATAAGAAGGTCACGGATACGTAAAGATACGAAAACTGATTTATATTAAAACGAAACATAGACCTCATGTTTCGTTTGAAAGCAAAAGTATGATTAAAATTATGTGTACGTATTTGTAATAAATTTATTAATAAAATATATATGTAAATCTGCGTACAAAAAATTAAATTTTTTTTAAATAACGTGACAATCAAGTTTCTACCATAATTTACACGGCGGCGTACAGCGATTGATTTTGTATTATGAAGAAAAATTTAAAGTATATACATTTTGATAATAAAGAGTTTAAGTCATTAAAGACTAAAGCCACTACTCTCGAGTCATGATTTTTCAATTATTACATTCCTTCATAACTATTTCATCAAAGCTCCAAATGGAACCAATCGTTGTCTTTAAACTCTAGGTTCTTTTAACAGACTTTTAGGCCGTAAGTTTAACCTAAAATTTAAAGTCGTACTTACAATGTGGTGATTTTAATCTTTCAAAGAGTTTGAGTTTGAGTTAAAGGAGTTTGAAATAAAGAGAAAAGGAGGTTGAAACATTATATTTTTCTTCCAAATGTATGCAGTTACATTAAAAAAAAGTAAAGAATAAACAAGTGTGAAAACTTGTAAAAGACATATTTTTAATTTTTTTGCAAAAAGGAAATAAGATGCTAGAGAAATTTGTGGTCTCTACTCACAAACACACACGCACACACATAAGCGCACACACACACATAAATATTATGTTAAATTATTACAGTAATATAATTTTTTTAAAATACCATAATTGTATATGCTTATATTTTACAACTGGTTATAAATATGTAAGTTTGTACATACATCACGCCTTGCTTAAAATACGAAGTTATGCTTAAATGTACATAGTTTAAAAACCTTTATATTTTACGTATAGAAATATGAAAATTATTGGTAAAAATATTGAAGGTAAGGAATTTGTACCTTAATAAGTGTCATAAACTTAATAAGTGTCATAATATCGTAAACTGACCTTCATAAGTGTCATATTGTGACCCACATGAATTTTTTAATAAATAAAAAAATAAAATAGGTGTATTAAAATGCAATTAAAAATGTTTCATAATACTTTTCAATTCGGCATCTCCTTCACGTGATTGGTCTTTCTTGCACTCTACCACGAAGGCCAAAATACGAAGAAAAATTGGAATAGCGGAATTTAGTAAGTACATAGATACAAAATGAATTCAGTTAACGTTTATTAATACAATAAAGATAATTTATATTATTAAATTATTTATCTTGGGTCTGAATGAGGTGAATTCTATATGAGGCAAAATATTTGCGTAAGGAAAATACATCAATATTTTTTATTTACAACTACCGAGAATACAAATTTTTCCACTTTTACAAATATAACAACTCTTTGTTCTTTTCCAAGTAGACAGATACGATTAGAATCTGGCTTCATTGTTTGGAGCCCACAGGAAGCCAAGTACAGGTCGAAGATTAAACATCAAATAGTTACTTTCCTTTTCTATTTCGTACCGTTGTACCTCTTGGGTACGCTGGCTTTCCATTCCCTGCAACTCAGGAGATGTTGCCAATCATCCTTAAATAAATTAAATACACAAATTTTCCTAAATTTTCAGTAACCCGAATGGTTCTATAAGTCACACAGCCACTTGCTAACTCTGAATTGATTATAAAGTACCCTAAATTATTCGTTTAGATAAATTATAAATGGTATTTATACAAGTTAACAAATATTATAACTTTTGAAGATATGACCAGAATTGATACGAGACATTTTAGATGAGGTACATTTTTCCACAAAGTTTCAAAAATAAATTTTAAATTTCCTTTATTTTCCAAAGCTGTGTGATAAAAATATAATTATATTTCATCTCATTCCACTGACTTAAAAAGTGAGAGAAAGAGAGAGAGAAGGAGGGATAGAGAGAATATGAGAGTTGTTTCGCATATGAAAGATTCTCAGGCCACCAAATTAAACAAAAATGAAGACAACCGATATTGCGTCGAAAAGAAAACTAATTGACCCAATTATGTTTTCTACGGAAATGTAAGAAAAATTTAGGCTCTATCGAAATATTTCCTAAATGATTAGCAATATTAACGAAAACTAAAAAATAATGTCAATTTGGAATGCCAGTTTTGAATGAAGAAAAAAAATACTCTGATATGATTTGACTCGTTGAAGTTTAGCATATGAATAAATGTTGACTTTTTAAAGTTCTGCTTAAATTGATCTGATTTTTCTATCAACACTAAGTCAGGAAAATTGCTATGGTTTTTGGAGTTTTTCAAAAAAATTTAAATTTTACTAAATAAATGCTTTTGCACTTAATACAAATACAATTCTTTAAGTTTAAAACTCTACCATTGTTAATTAAGATAAAGGAAATCAAATCTTGGATAATCGGGATTTAGGTAAAAAACATGGAAAAAGTCTAAGTTTAAAATGATCAAAAATAGTACAACTTGCATGGGACGTCTATCACATTTTTCATTTCATTCGTTATTTATCGGGCCAACATAATTGTATTACATAAAATGCATATTACACAATCCCTTTAAAATTTCTGAAAACGAAATGAAATATGAAGAATTTAATATACAAACAGATACTATTCCAGTACAGCATATCTTATCCGAACAAGTGGGCGGTCCAAAACGTTTTGGTGGGAGGGAGGGCTATTTGTATCAAACATTAACAAGTTGGATGATGCCTTTGAGATCCTTCTACCCACAATTTATCATAAATGATTTCTTCACCACAAATCTCGCCGGAGAATATTGTTTTGCATTATTCTCCGTGTTTTGCTTTGAAACACTTAAACGAATATTAGTTTGCTGTTAAGGGATGGAATAGTAAAGTAAATTAGGAGGCGAAACCGAATTAAGTTCAAATTTCGTGTTTTTATGCAAAATTATGGAAATGAAATTGTCTTTCTTTTGAATTAAATTTCTGATTCCATTATTTGATTTTTTTTAAAAATTTTGTGCTGTCCTAAATTTAACGCAGTTTAAATTTATCTTAGATGTATTATTACCTATCCTATCCATTTAAAAATCTATTTATAATTTGTCTTATTACACATAAACCTTTTCAATGGATTTTAGGAAACGATAACACCAAAGAAGGTGTTTTGGTTTTGGTCCATATGTTCTTTAACATTAATTTTGCGATTAACAAAATTTTTTAACAGTCGTTAATTACGTGCAACTTTTATAGCCTCCTAACAGATATTTCTCCTGAATTTGATACATATAATATTATATAAATGGAAATAAAAAAGACATTTGAGAAAAATAAACGAGTATACATTATGCCGTGGTCAAGATGATACTTAATTTGGTTTGACACTTTTTAGGACAACTCTAATGTGGATTAAATTATCCTCAAATTATTTAAATTGACGAAAATTGTAATACGTTAAGGAAATTTTGAGAAAAAAAGTTAGTTTGCCCATAATCTTCAACCAGGTCGCGCACCGTATTTTTAGTCCGTTTCAAAATATGTTAAGTGAATGGAAAGACCTAATGTATTAAGAGTATGAATGTCTTAATGTAAATGAAAATATATAAATAACTTTTATTATGAAAATGCGGTGATTGATTAACGTGACTTTTTGGTATAATATCTTTTGCTGTTTTTGATTTTCTAATGAAACAATACTAGTAATAGAGAAATATATTTAAATTATCGTTTCTAAACTTATATTAAGTCCAAAGTTATCAAAGTTATTTTTTATTATCGATGTTATAGTTTTTAACAATTGTTTATCATATTACATATTTACATCATACATAAAAAGCAAGACAAGATAGATCCTTTTGTAATTACAATAGTGAAAAACTTCTAATCATCTAATCAGAGCCAGTCCCACTGCAATTTCGTAATGGACACACCGCAAGATTAACGACTGTACGCCTAGGCGAAGGTTTCATCTTCGCTCCTGTCTTTACTATTTTTGCATCTCTGTAAATAGTGCGAATTGGTTTACGTTTAGGACTTAATATTTTTAAGTGAGAAATTTGGTTTCGTTTTTTATAATTAAATTACTTCATTTGAATTTAATATTTCTTGTAGATAGGTTACACCATTTAACATGATAACTTATTCGTCATATGTTATGTTATCCTGCATGACAGGTAGATTAATCATATTATGTTTAGATGATACAAAAGTTTTATAGTTCAATCGGTACTTTTTGGTTAGAAAGTGTTAATTGGTCAAAACAAATAAAAGTAACTAAAAAGTTAATCTCGTACAAATGCAGAATCCTGAATAATAATAGATTGAGGAAATTATAAAAATTATAATTTAGTTGAACTCCTAACAATGAGTAGGAATATACAATAATACTAAAAACATATTAATAACATTTTGATAACTAAATGCAAAGTAAAAAAATAACGATTGAGTATAAAGACAGCGAGAAAATTTAAGAAAAACAATTTACCAAAAAATTTAAGAAAAACAATTTTCGCAAATAAATACTTACTCGCTTATACTATACTATACTTAGCTCGCATAACATTTGAAAAGCAATTAGGATTTTTTTTCTTTTTTAATATGATTACATTAGAATTATCGATTAACGTTTAAAATGCGTTATTAACTTTTTGTACATTTATAAAAGGTAAAATTAAATAATTTTCATTAACTTTTTATGGCAGTAAATATGAAATATTTTCTCCAATTTATCAGGTTCATTAATGTTTCCGTCAACCAGTAAAACAAAATTATTTTGTTTTTAAAATCTTGGTGAGAAAAATATACATTTTCTTCCCAACTTCATTTAAGGATTGCGCTTTGAAACAAGAATCTCCTGTGAATTCGGTTTTTCCGTCCGTCACAGTATAATACCATTTTCTAGAGCTTAAGACCTAACACCTGAAATATGGTAGATATTCTGCATTCAATTACTACGTAAAAAATAATATAAAGAGAAAAATATGATAAATCGAAAAAAGAAAGTATTGTGGAGCATTTCATCGAATAAGTCTGTTAAATCAAATTAATTTTACAATTAAATTTTAGGTCTATATGCAAAACTTTAAGCATGAAAGAGATATGCAGTATAATTGAATTTTTCAACAGTATTTTAGTTTTTTATACATAGTTTTTAAAAATCCAAAAAGAAAACTATTTTGACTCATATTTAACACTGGAATTTGATTAAAATTTTCTAACTTGTTAAATTCATAAATTGTTTCAGTCATTTCAAGAGAAATAAAAATTTAAATGGGAATTGAAAATCCTGATGAGATACGTCTGGTCGGTTTTTTTTGGTTTGACACCGCTAGTTTTTGCAAATTCTTTTTTTCTTGTTTTTACTGTGACTTGTTCTCAAATTTCGTTTTTGGGTTAAATTCGTTTTCCACCGGTGAGATTTGCCAAATTATAATATTTTATATATTCTGTTTTATTAAAATCTTGACATGAAGTAAAATAGTGATTACTTTTGCTAGCAATTATGTAGCCAGTAATTATTCCTTTTATTTTTATATAAACCTTATAAGAGCTTAATACCTCAAGATTATTTATTTTATTCTTAGGCGCAATGTAATTTCTGACAGTGTTTAAACGTTTAAACTGATTGAATCTAAGTAAGGACAGTTAGTTCTTTAGTTTTGCTAATGCATCTTTTCCTTCAATAGTGGAAGGTGGTGTGAAGGTTAAGTGATTTTGCGATTTATTAGTGTTTTATATATTTTTTACGTGGATTTTGTTACATCTTATAATTTCACACTTACGGTCATTTTTAAGTTAATAATAATGATACTTTGTTTTAAAATTTGCTTGTTTTTTGTTGGGCACTTGCTGTTCTGGCGTTTGTTGTTGGGTGTTAATTATCTCTTTTAGTTAGTTAGAAATTTGATGAACAAAGTAAAGCAATAATTATAAATATCATAGCGAATTAAGCCATTAGTTATTTATAAATACCACTAAATAGAAAAAAAATTGTTTAATGAAATATTTTATTGGCTCGAAATTTTAATAATTTTCAAGATTTTTTCAGCACCTACTTTCCATAAATAATTAAAGACGAAATCGTTTTCTGTAACGCTAGAACTAATCATTTCAATCTAAATGAATGCAAGCTCTTTCAAATTAACTCTTTCTAGGGTCATTTCCGTCATTCACTGAATACATAAAATTTAAAAAGTTATTTCGTTAACAACGAAATGTAACGAAAATATCGTTACATTATATAATTTTGATTCTCATGTTTTGTAAACACGTTCTAAAAAACTAACGTTGTGTTTGAGGATGTGCCTAGAATTAAATTGCCATTAACTGGCGACTAAGCCAAGACTGGACTTGCATATTTTTCGTTATCATAAATAACTTTTGACGAAGGTCATAAAGCAGCAATTATTGAATGATTAAAAAAGTTACTGCTCCCGTAACGGAAAAATTAAAAACGTAGAAGAGTTTGACAAAAAACTCAAAATAATAAGAAATGTTTCATTTCCATCGACGTACTAATAAGGATAAAAATATTTAAAATTACAAATAGGTACATTGCCAGGAAGCGGGCGCTTCGGATGTTTTGAAAATACCTATATGATGCAAAACAGCGAGTGCGACGATACCCCGCCCCCGCAAAACCGCAGTCACTTGCACTGCGATGTGCCCGGGCTTACCTTTATTTATTAAATTCCATTCCAGTAATTTTTTTATCCCCAGCAAGCTCAAAACTTTACATTTTTTCTTTACATTGGAGTACCAATATCAATCAAAACAAAATTATTTATTTTAGTTTTTCGATCCACGGTAACTTATTATTCAGACTTGTCACAAAGCTGGCACTAGGTTGGTACAAACTGTTCAATGTGTCATAATTTGAAATATACTTATATTTTTAATATATTCGTAATTATTTTCCAGGTACTATTCGTATTTCAAAGCAAATAGGCCATAATTACATAATTTAAAACAAGTTTCATTATATTCAAGCGAAACGACGTAGGATTCTGGAATAAGAAACCCAAAAATCATACATAATATAAAGACATTTTTTTTATATTATGTAAGATTTTTGAGTTCTCTACCGCAGAATGGTATAACGAACGATATTACTCACATATAGTTACGATATTACTCACATATCTGTACATCTGTCCGTCACAGCCGTTTTCAGAAAGAACATGATGTCACAGCGTTCGCAGAAAGAACATGATGTTGAAATATTAAATTTGGCATATTATTTAAATATAGGTATTCATTTACATATATTTCTAAAGCTGAGACATAAAATTCATTAAAAAGCTAAGACAGCTAAAACATAAAAAAAGCTAAGACATCAAGTTCATAAAATTTAAATTCACATTCGGAAATTTTCAAATACAGTACTTCATTTTTTCCCCACATATAGTGTAGAGTTGAAAGGCTATAATGAATTAAAAACATTTTTTTTCCGTTACGTAAATATACATGTGTATATAATATATATATATATATATATATATATATATATATATATATATATATATATATATATATACATATATTTACTTCATAATTTCAAAACGCATATTTGAAATAGTTTCCAAAAAATATAAGAAAATCCAAAAATCCCCCTCCTTACTTTTTCTGAAATTACCGATACAAAAAAATAAAACATTTACAATTATCATATAAAAATAATCAGACTGCATAAAAGGCGGATTAAAAAGTAAGAAAGAAGCAAAAAAGTTAAGTCTACTGCTCTAACCATGGCTGTGCTCCGGTAACAAATATCAACAAATTTTGACAACAAACATTGAACCATAGACGTGTTCAAATAGAGTGAGGAACTCATTAGGTGGGGAAAACATCTGATGAACTCCGAAAGCGTTTAGTATTTCCTTTGCTGACTTCGAACTTTTTACTTTGCTTTTTATGTAGTCTTGTTTTGTTATAAATTTATTTTGTACAAATTCAAATGAAATACGAAAATATATCGTGAGCATCAAGAAGGTAGTCAACGAAAGTAAAAACGGAAAAGAAATATATATGGATAAGTTCTAGTCCCGTAGGAGTCTCTGCAACTGTGAAAGAATGTACATTCATGCCTAAGTAAGCTTCCAGAAACACACACACACACACACACATATATATGTATATATATATATATATATATATATATATATATACATATACATATATATATATATATATATATATATATATATATATATATATATAGTATTAAATAAATGAAGGGATTTTATTAATTGATTACTGTAACATATTTTATTTAAATATCATGGTTCTACTTGTTATTACTTTAAAATTGGTTATAAAGAAGCAAGTTTGTACATATATCACACCTTTAAATTACACATATCTACATATTTTACGTATATATAAATATCGGTATAAATAATCAAGGTAAGGAATTTTTATAACACCAGCCCCACTTCCAACAGGTCACTTTTGAGTATCAGAAATGGGACTTGGATAATTTTACTAACTTGAGTTTAAGAGTTTATTTTGTGTACCCGTTATAATGAAATAAGGCGTCGTTGAATTTTGTTAAAAAACAAAAATAGGAAAAAAAAAATTTTTTTTACTTTTTTATAAATGTGCTAAATGACACAACCATTTTTTTGACATGGTGATCGAGTATGGAATATCACTGAAGAGGGTTATTAAAATGCATCCAAATTGTTTCGTAATACTTTTGATGGCATCTCCTTCAAGAGATTGGTGTTTCTCGTCCTCAGTCACGAAAGCCTAAATATGAAAAGAAGAATTAGGATAGAGGAATTTAGTAAGTACAACGATGTAAATTATGACAGTCAACATTTAATTATACATTAAAGAGAAATTGTATAATTCAATTATTTATTATACGTCTGTGAATTATATACGGGGCAAAATATTTGCGTAAAATGTTTCCTAATATTTCTGATTACGAAATCTCTTTCACGAGATTGATGTTTTTCGCCCTCTGCCACGAAGGCCAAAACATGAAAAAAATTTAAAATAGCGGAATTTAATAAATGCATCAAAATAAGATTATTTCATTCAACGTTTATTAATATATTAAAGATAAGTTCTGTAATTATCTGTGAATTATATACGAGACATCTGTGAATGTTATACGAGGCAAAATATTTGCGTAAAATGTTTAGTAATACTTTTGAACATGTTATCACAATATTGTTGTTTCTCTTCCTCTGCCACCAACGCCAAAATATGAGAAAAAAAATAGAAAAGCGGAATTTAGTAAGTACGTCAACGTAAAATCATTTCAGTAAACGTTTGTTATTATATCAAAGGGAAGTTTATAATTAAGTTACTTATTTAACATTTGTGAATTACGCATAAGGTGAAGTAGTAATATAAGAAAATATATCAATATGTTGTATTAAAATGTAAACACTATGTAACTTTTTATTTTTACTATAACTTTACTTTAATGTAAGCATTTCTTAAGTATTTTCTCAATTGAGACGAATGTTTACAATGTTACTAATAAACCAAGTCTTTGAACTCTTACAAGTAGGCAAAGCCGATTTGAATCTGACACCATTATTTGGAGCAAACAGGAATCCAAGTACAGCATGAAGATTAAAAATGTGCAAAAGTATTGAGACAGTATTATTATTTCCACACTCTGTTTCACACTAATTTCCTTTTAGGTTTACTAGGTTTGCATTCCTTGCAACTCAAAATATGTTATCCTTATGAGATTTATTTTTCATTTAATGTAATAAAAAAGACCTGTGCTCTGTATTGTAACTTCTCATTTTTCTTGTTTGAAAATTTCCCGTGCTCGTGCAATCGTCACCTTTTTGCTAAACCACCTTACAGAACCTAATTATATTGGAAGTCTCAAGTTTCCAGCGATATCCAACTGATCCACCCCTTAGTCGCGGTCACACAAGAGTGTGATTTGTTTACAATGAGTGAAAGTAAATTTGTCGAAATGTGTCGTCGTTATCTTCTGTAATCTTTGCTGTTTTTGTATGCAGAATTAGTCCATAATTATACATTTTGTTAAATCATTACATTTTACTATCAGAGCTGAACTTATGTAACATATCAATTAAATATGTGTGAACCAATAAACATACAAAATTATTAAAAAAAAGAAACCAATGGCATTATGGTGAGAGTGGTTTCTCTCTCTCTAGTATTAAAATTATTCTCCTTTGAGTGAACCTGGTAACTAAATAATCCTTAAACCTCCTACCTAGCGACACGGTAGGTCATCGTTTAGTAAATTCTGATATATAACCTATATGCAAATTCATTTCTTTAGGCAACATTGAAAAAGTTTAAAACGTAAATTTTCCTATATTTCCAGGAACACAAATGGCTATGAGTTTGCTATTTAAAACTCAAAGGCACAGTTACAGATCTAAATTAGGCATTAAGATTAACTACAAATGGTATTTGTACAAATTTAAAAAGTATCCTAACATTTAAAGTGGGATTCTTTGGTTCATAAGACCAAAAATATTCGCAAATATTTAATACGAAGCCAGATCAAATATTAAAGGTATCAGACTTTAAGTTAGTAGTTATCAGGAATCATGTATTAAAGATAGTAGGCATTATAAATGAGGCACATTTTTCCACAATACAAATAATTTTCAAAATTCCTTTATTTTACAGAACTGTATGATAAGTTGATAATATTATTATATCTTATACAACTGACTTAGAAAGAGAGGGGAGATGGTAGAGAAGGCGTGCCAAATGAAATAAAAATTAACACAACCGATATTACGTCGACAAGAATATCAGTTGTTCCTTTTATATTTTCCAAAGAAATATAAAAAAAAATTTGAGCATCTCGAAATATCCCATAAATGAATAATGGAAAATAAACGAATTTAAGTAATAAAAAAGAAATAATGTTAATTAAATATATAAAGCTAACTTTAATTTTGAATGCCATTTTCGAATGAGGAAAATAAATATATCGAAGTAATTTGTTAACCGAATATGTGTGAATTATTTAAATTTCAGCTGAAATTAATCATCCAACGATCAGATTATTGCAATCAATAGGAATTCACAAAGGTTTTTGCAGTTTTCCAAGTGGAGTTGTTTTTTTTTATAAAAATGAGATTTTACTGAATAAGTGCAATTACACTGAACAGTAATATAATTTTCAAAAATTAAGACTCTCTACTATTGTTAGTTAAGATACAGTATATCAAATCTTGGCTAATCGGCATGAAACAAAAAATATAAAATCTGACATTAAGAAGACCACCAGTAGTAGAACTTCCACGAAATTATTTCAATTCAAGGTACATTTAGACTTTACAATCACTCTGTTTCATTTAATTCGATATTTACCGGACCTATTAAATTAGATTATAGAGAAAGTACATTAGACAATATCCTTACGATTTTTAAAAACAGCGTAAAATGTGAAGATCTAAATATACAAACAAGCACTATTCCATCAAAGCTGAACTTATCCGAACAAGTGGGCGGCCCAAAAGATTCTTGTGGGAAGGACACTACTTTGTATCAAACATTAACAAATGGGATGATCCCTACGAGATCCCTCTACCCGCAATTTATCATAAATAATTTCTTCGTAGCAAATCTCGCCCGAGAATATTGTTTTGCATTATCCTTCGTGTCTTGGTTTGAAACAAACATTTAGTTTGCTGTTAAGGGACGGAATAGTAAAATAAGTTAAGAGGCAAAACCGAATTGGGTTTAAATTTTATTTATAAAAAAATTTCGAAATGAAAATCTGTCTTCTCAGAAGTTTTTTGATTCAATTATATGAAATCCCATTTTATGTTTTATGCTATCCTAAATTTACCGTAGACGTATTATCATCCACCCTGTCCATTTGAGAATCTGTTATAATTTGCCTTAAATAATAGATGGAGCTTTTAAACAGATTTTAAGAAACGAGAGTATAAAAAGGAGCATTTTATGTGATAAGAATGAAAACAGAAACCATAATGCAGAAAGGGAAACGAATGTACATTTTTGTGGGGTCAATATAACATTTAATTTTATTCCATTTAAATAATGAAAACTCATTTTAGGTTTAATTTATTATCCAATCATTTAAATTGAAACTAACATCAAAATATTAAAGAGGCTTTGAGAAAAAAAATAATTTTCTTCTAATCTACCATCAGGTCGAGTACCATATTTCTATTTTGCTTGTAAATATTTTATATGAATAGACAGACATAATATTTTAAGGGTATGCGTCTTTCTGCCTTCATGTAAATAAAAAAATGTCATTAACAAAAAATGGAAAGGTTAGTAATAAAAATACGGCGGTTAATTAATCTCATATTTTTAATTTATAATTTTTTGATATTTTCTCGTTATGGATAAAAAATAATTAGTCAATCCTTATTTAACTAAATGGGTCTAAAGAAGCTTTAGAAACCATGTTTTATTACCTATACAATAATTATTCTATAAGATAGGTGCACATGCAAAGTTATTACCAAAAAGAGCAAAAAAATTAAAATCCACTGTTAAATGAAACACTGCAAACACCAACCATTTATAAATCAATTGACAACTTAGTCGTACTATATTTTGGCACTATGTATATTAAGCTAGATAGAACCTTTCGTAATTACAATAGTGATGAACTCATCAAGTATTTACTCAGACCCAGCTCCACTGAAACACGGTAACTGACGCAGCGGAAGATTAACGGCTGTACGCCTAGGTGGAGGTTTCGCCTTCGCGCCTCTGTTAACTCCTTTATGTATCCCTATAAATAGATCGAACTAGTTTATGTCTACGAAGTAGCAATTCTAAATCTGATATGCGGTTACGTTCTGTACATTGAATTTAGTTGAATTTAATATTGGCTGTAGATAGAAAAAAAAAATTTGGCCTTATAAATAATTCATCAATACGTTACATTAGCCTGAATTGAAATTTATATCGTGTGCAAATTAAACAAAGGTTTTATAGTTCAATTGCTACTTTTAGTAAGAAAATTTTAATTGGTTTAGACTAATTAAATTAATTAAATTGTAAATCTCATAAAATTGTGGAACGCTGAATAATAATAGACTGAGGAAATCAGAAAATTATAAATATGGAAATAGTAACAATGATAGTAGTGAACAGTAATACTAAAAATATCTTATTGTCAATTTAAGAACTAAATATAAAGTAAAAACATAAAGACAATATATTTAGCGGGTTAGTTTAAGAAATCAATTTACCAAATCTGCAAATGAATTGCACATTTGAATTAATACTTTGCAAACTTTGATTCTCGTAATGACTTGAAATTCTTTTAATTTTTTTTCCTTTTTAATTTTATTTTGTTTACTACTGTTCAAATCAAATATTTTAAATTTTTCCTTTACGGCCTTTTTATACACATATAAAGCGTAAATTTGAATAATTTGCGTATACTGTCAAAAGCTGTTAATGTAATGTAATTTTTTACATATTGAATAGTATTTGGCGTTAGTTTTGTAGAAATTCATTATTCCGACTAAATGCAACTACCTGATTTAGTATTATTTCTACTTTATTTAATTTCTTTACCACGACCTAGGTTTTGTTATATGACAACATCTTCAGGTGAGCAATTAGTAAAATCTTTGCTAATTTCTTACAATTTGTCAGGTTTGAAATATCAAGTCAAACTGTAAAAAGTAGTCAAGTGAATAAATGCTTTTTATTAAAGTATTGGAGGCAAAATATATCTTTCCTTCTCAACCTCATTTCTAAGGTTACTTGATGAAACAAGAAAATCCTTTAATTTATATTGATCCGTGGTCACATTACTACATTCTGTAGATTTGGATTTGAACATATTTAATACAGTAGATATTTTATACTGAAATCTCAACTTATACGTAAAATATAATGTAAAGACAAGAATATAGTGACAAATTGAAAATAATAGGAATTTTTGTCGCGCATTTCATCGAATAAAATTTGAATAGTCTATTCTTTATATCAAAGCGACATGCAATTTCTCAACTATTTTCTACTTTCTTACAAACTGATTTCTATATTCTTACAACGTTTTTAATAACTAGCTATTTTGGCTGTTTATTTGTTTGCCGGTACAAATTTTGCAAGTGGTTTTAAACTAACTTTCTATTAGCAGAAATACTAATGGAAAGTTAGTTTAAAACCGTTTACAAAACTTGTACTAGTAAAAATTAAACTAGACTACTTTTGCAGCTATCTGCCTGTTCGACACAAGGAAGAATGCCCATGTGATTATTAATTTTAAATTAACTTCTTATTAAACTGGAGACCAAACTATCAGGCGAACAAGTAAATAAAGAAGTTTGTTAGTAACTCCGAAGACTTCGGTAGATTTTTGAACTAATTTCCCGTTGAGGTAGAGACCAAACTACCAGGTGAAGATAAGAAATAAGTTTGTTAAGACGTAAAACCGAAGATTTTGGCAAATTTTTAAACTAACTTCCCGTTGAATTTGTGACCAGACTACCAGGTGAACATAAGAAAGAAGAGGTTTGTTAGAAAGAAACATCAAAGATTTCTGCAGATTTTTTAACAAATTTCCCGTTGAGCTAGAGAAAAACTACCAGGCGAATATAAAAATGAAGAAGTTTGTTACAAAGGAACACTGGAGGTAATGAGACCACATTCGGTCGACTTATCGTAAAGGTACTAGGTTGTCAAGGTTGGCAAGATATATCATAGTTGGCATTCATACTTTAAGCTTATAAGTGTTACTTACGATGGTGAAGTAAGTACATTATTTACTAGAAATATCTGAACTGTTAGTATAATTAAACCAAATAAATCTGCAATAAAGAAAATGTATTTGTGATAATTTACCAGTTCAGTTTTAACAAAACGAATGCATATTATGATAAGATAATGCTGTGTATATTCGCGATGGTCTATGATAAATATAATACCAATTCTGTGACACGGCGATCTAATGATTTAAAACCTGTCAAAATCAGGTAGAACTTGCACTGCTATGGTTCTCTCATATTTAAGCACTTTTAAACATTTAATGATACGTAAAATATCTATTAAACTATTTACAAACATTAGTTCTTTCAACGGAAATTTCTGGTCTGCTATATTTTTCTCAGTTGGAAAATAAGGTGCATATTTCAAAAATCATAAAAGCTTGGAGAATCTCTGTAGTTCTTCTAATCAGATTTCGCAAATACGTTTTTCATGATTTTTGTGTCAGTAGTTTGTGAAATGCGTGGGGGGGTCTTTTCGATTTTTGCATATTTTGTTAGAAAATGTTATTAATACCCATTTTGAAATTATGAATTAAATATTTTTGCATAACTCATAAAAACTCTTTTCGAATGATAATCCAATACGACATGTAAAATATAAGACAAATTATGACTTGTTTTCTCGCTTTTTAATATTTATACACATTTATAAAAAAATATTCACAGTGCAAAATATGTGGCTAAATGGTTTCATATGGTTTTTGAGAAATTCGTTCAGCCATTACATGAATTTTTAAAAACTATGTTCCCTTAAAAGTTTAGGTTGATTTATTTAGGAAATAGTGCGGGAAGACATGTTTTCATCACACATTGTCCAGTATATCCCTAAAGAAATAATGCTTAATATAATGAAAAAAAAATGTTTTTGACTTCACACAACTAGTCCTTTCAAGCCCATACTGTACATGGGATAAAAATGTGAAGTACTTTATTTTAATTAATATATTTTATTCCTATGTCAAATTTAAAATTTCAACATCAAACGGTTCCTGAAAAAAAAACGGATGTGACGGACGGATGGACTGTCGTGCGAGTGATTTTATAAAGATTTCGTTATTCCTTCCTGAGATATGAAACCCACAATTCAGACACAACAAAATATTCTTTGCATCATGTGGCTTGAATATTATGAAACCTATTTCGAATAAGATATTTGAGTAACCTATTTGCTTTAAAAGACAACAAATGTCTTGCAAATAATGAGAAATATATTAAGAAGTGAGATATATTTTAAGTATTGCCTCATTCAATGGTTTATGCTAAGGCATTGTATAAGATTACCACACAGTGCATTGTAGATACGACTCAGTGTAAAGAGACATTCAAAATAATAAAGATAATAGTCGCCATGGTTCGAGAAACTGGAATAAATCATTTTTCTTTCCTATTAATATTTGTATTGTATTGCAATATAATAAAAAGGAAACGCGAAATTGTGAGCTTGCTCGTGATAAAAAATTACGAATGAAATATAATAAATAAAGATAAGCCCGTGCACATCGCAGTGCAGGTAACTGCGATTTGCGGGATGTGTCACATTGCAATCGCTGTTACGCAACATATTGTACTTTTGTATAAGATTACCACACAGTGCATGTAGATACGACTCATTGCATAGATTTGCGACAGTTAAAAATAATAAATATATTAGTTACCCTGGTTTGAAAAACTTGAATAAATCATTTTGTTTTCTGATTAATATTTGTAGTCTATTGTAATATAAAAAGAAGGAAACGTAAAATTATGTAAACTTGTTTGAGATAAAAAAATTCAAAGGAGATATAATAAATAAAGATAAGCCCGCGCACATCGCAGTGCAGATGACAACAATTTGCGGGATGTGTGTCATTGCACTCGCTGTTATGCAACATATTGAACTTTTGTAGAAGATTACCACACAGTGCATGTAGATACGACTCGATGTATAGATTTGCGACATTTAAAAATAATAAATATATTATTTACTCTGGTTTGAAATACTTGAATAAATCATTTTGTTTTCCGATCAATATTTGTAGTCTATTGTAATATAATAAGAAGGAAACGTAAAATGATGTAAACTTGTTTGAGATAAAAAAATTCAAAAGAGATATAATAAATAAAGATAAGCCCGCGCACATTGCAGTGCAGGTGACTACAATTTGCGCGATGTGTGTCATTGCACTCGCTGTTATGCAACATATTGAACTTTTGTATACACACAGTGTATGTAGATACGACTCATTGCATAGATTTGCGACAGTTAAAAATAATAAACATATTTGAAAAACCTGGTTTGAAAAACGTGAATAAATCATTTTCTTTTCCGATTAATATTTGTAGTCTATTGTAATATAAAAAGAAGGAAACGTAAAATGATGTAAACTTGTTTGAGATAAAAAAATTCAAAGGAGATATAATAAATAAAGATAAGCCAGCGCACATCGCAGTACAGGTGACTGCGATTTTCGGGATGTGTCTCATTGTACTCGCTGTTATGTAACATATGGTACTTTTTATAAGATTACCACACAGTGCATGTAGATACGACTCGA
Source organism: Druceiella hillmani (assembly GCA_039881145.1). Taxonomy (NCBI): domain Eukaryota; kingdom Metazoa; phylum Arthropoda; class Insecta; order Lepidoptera; family Hepialidae; genus Druceiella; species Druceiella hillmani. The sequence goes on from JAYKKI010000103.1 coordinate 2,186,172, forward strand.
TGTATAGATTTGCGACAGTTAAAAATAATAAATATATTATTTACCCTGGTTTGAAATACTTGAATAAATAATTTTGTTTTCCGATTAATATTTGTAGTCTATTGTAATATAATAAGAAGGAAAGTTAAAATGAAGTAAACTTGTTTGAAATAAAAAAATTCAAAGCAGATATAATAAATAAAGATAAGCCCGCGCACATTGCAGTGCAGGTGACTACAATTTGCGGGATGTATGTCATTGCACTCACTGTTACGCAACATATTGAACTTTAGTATAAGATTACCACACAGTGCATGTAGATACGACTCGATGTATAGATTTGCGACAGTTAAAAATAATAAATATATTATTTACCCTGGTTTGAAATACTTGAATAAATCATTTTGTTTTCAGATTAATATTTGTAGTCTATTGTAATATAATAAGAAGGAAAGTTAAAATGATGTAAACTTGTTTGAGATAAAAAAATTCAAAGGAGATATAATAAATAAAGAGAAGCCAGCGCACATTGCAGTACAGGTGACTGCGATTTTCGGGATTTGTCTGATTGTACTCGCTATTATACAACATATTGAACTTTTGTATAAGATTACCATACATTGCACTTAGATACGACTCAGTGTATAGATTTGCGACAGTTAAAAATAAAAAATATGTTAGTTACCCTTGTTCGAAAAATTGGAATAAATAATTTTGTTTTCCGATTAATGTTTGTAGTCTATTGTAATATAATGTTTGTAGTCTATTGTAAGAAGGAAACGTAAAATAATGTGAGCTTATTTGAGATAAACAATTTCAAAGGAGATATAATAAATAAATATAAGCCCGCGCACATCGCAGTGCAGGTGACTGCGATTTGCGGGATGTGTCTCATTGCACTCGCTGTTATGCAACATATTGCACTTTTGAGAACGTCCGAGGCGCCCTCTTACTTACAATGCACCTATTTGTGGTTTTATATATTTTTCTGCTTAAGATTAAGTCAAAAAGATTCTTATTAGTAGAGTGTTGTTGCCGATTTATCTTCTTTCATTTTTTGTTTTCTGTTAAATTCAAAGCTCTTTTTTAGTCATCCAATAATCGCTGTTTGATCACGGTCATCAAAAGTAGTTCACAACGTAAATACGCGAATGCAGGCGCAGCTTAGTCCCCATTTGATTACGTTTTTTCTATGCACCCTAACAACCAAAACGTTATTTTTTAGAACATTTTTAAGTTATATAAAGATAAAAATTTAATGATGTCCCATCTAAGGTTACGAAATCACTTTTTCAATTTCGTTTATCTTATGAATGACGGATGATAGGATCCTAGAATGAGTAAATATGATAGAGCTTGCATTCAATTAGACCAAACTGATTAGTCCTAGAATTAGAAAGAAACGCTTTGACTTATTTGAGAAAAACGGTGTCCTTAACAAATTTTGGCAATTGGTATAATTTCAAATTTAAAAAGGTAAATAATTTATAATTTAATTTTATATTCATCTTATTTAATAGAATTCATAAATAATTATTTATTTATCTTGCTCTGATTTTCAGTTTTGATTGCCTTGGTCGTTAGGCATGAAGTTTCGTAGATAATTAAGTTCTCATAATGAATCGATATGCTATCAAATGACTGACGAATGCCGGTACATGCTGATATTTATCTGTAGTTTCCAGCACTGGCCTCATAAGTATCAATGTTTTTGAATATTTAATAATAATATAAAAATTAGTCAAAATGGATAATAGTCGAAAGAAGTATCACGTAACGATCCTTGAGACTGTATGTGGGTAACAAATTTATAATAACAAAAACTTCAAAATAATAAAAAAAATTTAGCACCCACTGAACGAAAACCAAAATTGAAACTGCTTAACAAACAAAGCCAAAAATAGTAGTAGCCATTCAACTAAGAAAATTATGTAAAACTACAATAAAATAAAAAAGGCACCAGGTATTTTTTCCGCAAAATTGGAACTTTAACACTAATTTTGAAATAATAGCAATACAATAAATATGCTGAATATACAAAAAAAATAATGAAAAAAAATTTTACCACCGAGAAAGCTTCATAATTACATAATTTGTGCTTTTTAAAGGAAATCTACACATATAACATATCTACACATAAATCATTGTGGCATAGTTAACTCATTTTTATGTAAAATTCTAGAAATGCTAAAAATAGCAGGTCTACACCATTTCTGAAATTGTTAAGTCAAAATTGAAATATTAACAGGGCTATAATAAATTTACAAAATTTGCCGGAAAGCTACAGTTATAATTATAGATTACAGTTTTTGAGAAATTCCCGATACCATTATTCATTTGGAATTTTTTTTTTAAATTATGACCACATGTGTATATACCAACAAAAACATTACCCATCGCGATTTCAAGAGAAAACAAAATACCTTGATTTAGACCTTCATAAACAAATAAAATAACGATATTTGCTTGTTAATATGCAATATTTTACGAAAATGACAAAAAAAAATGCATCTACCTTATGACACATTATATAGTTTTCGCTTTACACATCATGATGATGATTATGCATTTCGATCATGATGATTATGCATTTCGTACTAATAAGATCGCACCAGATGTAAATAAGGCACCGTGCAGACAACTTATTTATATCCCATGTTCGTGTCGATATGTGTATACATTAAGGTAAACCGCGATAAGGGCTTCGGTGAATGTTTGCCATCGTAAATATCACCATGCCCTGAAGCGCATTGCTGATGCGAATACGAATGAAGGAGGAAGGAATATGTAAGTGGACTTCATATATGTTTTTGTACATTTTAGTGTAGGATGATGTCATGGCGTAAGATTTATAAAATCGATTTGCCACATTTATGACAGATGTAAAAAAGTGAAAAGGCAATTCTGTTTATTTTCTATAAATTAAAACTTCCATTTGATAAAGAAATTTATAGTCTTCCATTGCTTTATTAAATTTTTGATATTCCGTATGTAAATTTAAAAAAAAAATTACTTGCCTTGCTTTTGGTAATACTTATCATAAATAAAGCAGATGATAAATTAATAAAAGACAACATTTATAAAAGTTTCAGCAGTCTGGCAAAGCGGTAAAACATATATATTACTTATTCCTAAGCCCACGATGTAATGTATTAAATAAAAGAAAATAACATGAAAGGACTGAAAATATAAAATTCATTTTCGAAATATAACCGTCTTAATATAATGGCGAAAGCAATCTGTGAAATTGCAAATTGTACAGAAATCCACATCACAAAAAATGAGTAAATTGTAAATAAATAGAAAAATTCATTGATTATTGTTATTATAGAGAAAATTTATCGTTTTATTAAAGCTTCATGTCATTTAATTCGGTTTATTAAAGCTTCATGTCACCTATCACTATGGAAGGACAAGATGTGGTAGTAACACTAATGTACTTATTTGGCTCCGTCAGATTAAATATAACAATGGTAGAGAATACATGGTGCGTAAAGAGGAAAACCTATGAAGCACGAGCGGAACTCGCACTACAAGGGTTCCGTACACATTTAGGTTATATTTTATAAACACATTTACCTTACGTAATATTCCTATAAAATTATTTACAAAATTTGTATTCTTGTAACGGAAATATATTGCCTGCTATGTCTCTGACAATCTAACAAGTAAAAAAAATGTTTTACATGAAAGAAATTTAATATGTGGAAGATCTGTGAAGCCTACCTTCTTGTCAAATTTCATTAATTCCAGGTCAACGGTAAGTGCAGGTTCTGATTTATTTGCGATTGTCAAAACATGCGACATATATGATCGTATTTTTTTTTATTGCGTTCTCAGAACCTTAATTTTTTCCAGCATTGAGAGACTTTAGAACTAAGTATTTGATATTAATTTCAACTTGATTGCGTTTCTGAGAAAATGTTTTGACAGGCCGACACAAGGACAATGGAGTGATTAGTTCTTTTTGTCATTTTCAGTGCGGAACCCTAAAAAGAACGGGGCTTATGGTATTAAATCTATGTGAGAGCTGTACAGAAATTAAATAATTATTTATAGGTTACATAATCACTAGTAAGAGTAATTTCAATAAAATCTGAAATAAAACTATTGCAACTGTATAAATCTCATCGACAGAAAAACAAATTTAAGAACAAAGACGAACTTTAAAAACGAAGTTTCATAAATTCTCTTGATATTGCAGTAACAAGTTAAGTAAAATTTAATCAAGTGCCTATTAGTGGTAAATTAATCAAGTTAAAGCCGATTCAACCTAGAATTTATTTCGAATTTTCCAAAGTATTTTATATAACTTTTGAAAATTCGAATTGTTGTACAAAATTGTTGAAAAATTCAATTATATTGTACGTCATTTTGAGGTTTATTATTTCAGATAAAAAGCATAAAAGTTGCAAAAGGCAATTGGAAACTTAATTTTAATTAACAAGTTTATTTAACAGAACGCGGTGAAAATCGGTAAAAAGTTTTTTTAAAATTTTGTTACTATTTTATTTCCTTTATATATTTTTTTATATATGAACTGAGTTTTTAATACAGAACATCTACCAAATTTCATTATTTAGGTCTAAAATCCAAGAAAATATAATTTCATGACGTATGCAGTGATAAACCTAAGTTACGAGAGATTTATGTTTTACTATGCAACGCTAAAATGCAGCGAAGCAATTGTATATATTTATTTGACTGCTATTTACTACTTGACAGTATATATATGTTACATATTATATTTCGAGAAAAATTCTTTATATTTACAGTCATTAAAAGTCAAGGAAATTAATTAAATTTACGCTTTATGTACGTATAGATCAATAATACATAATTTGAAATGTTTGACGATAGTCGTAAATTAATCGTAATAAAAAAGATAATCTTTTTTTAAAGTAGTCCGTGTTATTCGTGAAAAGCATAACATAATTCCGAATTAAAATTCGGAATTCGAAAAATAATTTTTTTAAATTATGTCACCAAATATTATCACTCGTTTTTTTATTTGGTTGTTAGTATTTAAATTGGTATTAAGTTCCGTTTTACGCCAATCATTGGTATAAATCAGATTTTTATTATTTTTATCATTTCTTCAGTTTATTATCTATCAGCCTTCTGTAAATATATGACACTTAGTTATTAATTAATTTATTTGACTGTAACCAACTAACAATCTGTTAATAAAATATAGGTGAAAATACGGAACTTTTGCATAAACTAGCACGCGTAATATTATATATCTATAAGTCTATTAACTGTACAAGAAAATATAACAAAAGGAATAAGTTACAATGCCAAATAATTGTTTCTATCAACAACAAATATTAAATTCGACTAAAGCAAATTCAATAAATAGAACGTAACTCAATTTCTCACGTAGAATTACTACGTCGCGTCGTAGACGTAAACCAATTCCCTCCATTTATAGAGATATACAAAATAGTAGAGAGAGGTGCAAAGGCGATACCTCCACCATCAACCAAGGCGTAGAGTCGTTAATCTTACGATGTGTCAGTTAGCGAGTTGCAGTGCGGCTAGGTCTGATTAGACGCTTAATGAGTTTATCACTGTTGTAATTACAAAAGGTTCCGTCTTGTCTACCTTGTTATGCATAGCGTAAATACAGAGCACGAATAAAGTTCTCAATCGATACATAAGTGGCTAGTTGTAAGTAGGTTTTCATTTTGATACTATCAATCGAAACCTGGTTTTTGTTTTCAGCTATATTCGGAAATGTATTTATAAATATATATATATATATATATATATATATATATATATATATATATATATATATATATATGTATATATATGTATATACAGATTTTGTGTATGGCATACAAGTCGTTATAAGAATTATTGAATCGATATTAACAATTGCTTCTAAAGTTTATTTTTACACGTTGAGCTTAATAAGGATTATTTCATAAAATTACGCAAGTCTAATTATTTTTTTTGTTGAAGTGAACGTAGCAAAGAGTAATAAACAAGAAAGGTGTATTAATTAAGTTCACAAACAACGTACATGTTTTTGTATTTTAAATTGTGGTTTCAGTTTCCGCGCAAGTCATAATAAATATATCACTTTTATAGGAATGTCTGTTAGAATTAATTAGAGATTAAGAAAATCTAAAGATCAAAAATTAAAATATTTCTTTTGGTATTTTAAGCGGACAGGTTTTATTATTTGATCATTTCTCGTTTTAAAGAAAAATAAATTTTTTGGTCATTATATAACATTTGGGTAGAGTTTAAATTTTTGCAATGTTACCATGTGAGATACAATGTCAACAAATATCCTTTTCACGAAATATCGGTTGTCTCAGGTTATATCTAATTACGTTGCCTATAAATACTTTAATACCGAAAACAACAAGGATATTATTTTTTTCCTTTCCATACGGTTGAGAGAAAAAAATTCTAACAAATATTTATCTTGCAGACCAACGCATTTGAATTCTCAACTGAATTCTCAAACTGAATTCTCAAATAGTGAATTCATAAAGCGATTTGAGTTAGAGGAAATTTTTTATTAAATTTCCTTTTCAATATTTTTTCTTAGAAGTTCTGCCGATATTACTTGAAAACGTAAATTTACGTTTAGATGGTAATTTGATTTTTCAAAATTGTATTACTAACCAGCAAGCGTAAGGGATTGCTCATTTGCCATCTTCCCTCAATTGTAGATTAGTGGCGGTAACCCAATAATTTGGACATCGAGGTTCTAAGACTACTATTGTCAAGCGGTTTTCCTCTTCTCTCATAAATTTAATTTACACGTCTTTGTTTTGTGTCATTAAATCAAAGAAAAAGTTTTGAACCACTTGCAGGTTCATGAGGTTTGTTTCTACATGCAACACAATTTTATTACATCATTGTTTGTTTATGTATATTGCCAACAATGTTCCACGAAACACTCTCGAGGTAACAAGATTCCTAACTTACATTCTGTTTAAACTCAGTAGCAGACGCAATGTGTGTACACATAAAATGTAAAATATTGCCAACCCTGGACGATAAGTATTTGTTTTGAATCTTACTTCTCAGTTTGAAATTTATGAATCTTAAGGTTTGTTTGGTAATTTGAGACTTTCGACAACACGATGGCGTAAACGTTCCAACGTATACCATCAGACATTGAAAATATGAGAGATTTCAAGGTTAATTCTTTTACATTATATTATTATGATTAGATATGATCATGTTTATAATTCATTACTATCATACCATAAGAGTTTCTTAACACAATTATGATCCGTTATAAATTAGGTGCCTTAAGAAATAAAGCTAACAATACGGCAAAAATATGTTTAATTTCAGATAGCCTACACTACATACATGTTTTATGTCAACCGTGTTTTCTATTTTTTACGATATATTTCTATTGGAGATGTATTAAATTAAAAAACATGACGTTTTTTAACTTCATTAGATTATTTTGAAGTAAAAAAACAAGTCATTACTAAAGTGAACACACTTTTCGTTAGATAAGTGCTACAAGGCTTTGATAGTTAGCTAGTGGGTCAAGGAGGAATACGATTTGTTTCAATTAATTAATGGAAGAAGAACACGCAATATTGTTGTGTGCAAAAGTAACATTAAAAACAAAGAGAGAAATTGTTGTGGCCGTTGTGGTCTGCAAGAATACGTCATGCATTTAAATTTAATAATATAAGTGGTCACGACTGCTATGGAAATTTTAACAAAAAATGTTTTATAATCTGAATCAATCAGACAAGTTTTCAAGTACAATGCAAATGTTCATCAAAAATTAATTTCCCTGTGATAATTTCGATACGTTACGGATGAAAGTTGAAAGTAATCTATTAACTATTAATAAAAAGGTGACGGTAACGCCTTGTCCTTCACGGTTCAGTTCATTTTTTTTGGCCCATTCGTGTTTTAAATTATTTATTTGTTTTTACAATTTCTTTACCTGGTTTTTGCAATGCCTGCGACATCTTTGTAAATTGAAGTCGATGTTATTTTTGTTTTAAATTGGATTTAATTGAATAAAAACACATTTTTTAAATACAGCCATTGGTCATGTTTACTTAATTTATTCCGTTAATATTTAAAATTTTTACTACTAAACAATTTTCAATTCTTTCTAGGGTTTCGCAGAAAAGCGAGGAACTCATAACTTCGTAAAGTCACTTCGATCCTAGGACCGTTCACCTGTTTTCCACGTTCTAATCCTTTTACTATTTTAGATTTTTGTGCGTACCATTTTGTAAGTAATCACGTCAGAAAAGGTCTCAATACTTGATAAAATAAAAAAAAAAATGTTCCCTATTTTTTCATGCAAATTACATATGTAGAATTTTTGAAAATGTTTGTCTCATGGGCTCTATCTAGGAGAATATAATTTGATTGGTCTTTAAAAATAAACCTTATATTTCCATTTTCAAAAATGTACCTATTATGTGCGGGATATGCAATCCTGCACAAGTGTAAATTATCAAATATGGTTTCTTCTAAAGATCATAAAACTATGAACAATTCTTTATCAATAAACTATGGAAATTAACATGCACATCATTTCTAAAAAACGAATTTCATGTCAGATTCAACTTGCGATTTTTTTAAGTTATACTTCTATAGGCGCATTACGAAAAAAAATTATAAGGGTAAAATTTTACGATACCGGCATGCATATGCACCATACAGTAAAAATCGTCGGAATGAAGTAGGTAACGATGCGCGCGTTATGCAATAAATCGACGATATCAAGTTCCTCGCTAAATATATATTTACATGTGTGTAATAAATTAAAGATAATTATTAAAATATATTTTTAGGGTGTTTATCTAATGAAGTTAAGTTTTGATATATATTCGTTAATATTATAAATCATTAATTCATTATTTATTGAATATTTAAAATTAACAAATTATAATAAATTTTGAGCATTAATTTATTTCCATTATTAATTAAAGTTTGTTTAGATTGTTTTAGTAAGTTTAACAATTCATTACATTAATTAAAATTATGATTGAATTTTAAGAAAATGTAATTAAATTTTTATTTAATTTTAAATACAACCTTATTAATTGTGTAAACAACTACAATAATAAATTATAAAAATAAATATTAATGTATTATTTCATTACTTAATGATAATGATTGTAACTCTAGATAATAAGTTGAAATTTTTTGCTACCGTATTTATAATCACATTCCAGTTTTCACCTTTTGTTATTTTATTTCCATTAATTATTTGCGTGCCAAACAAAGTTATTCTTGTATTATACTAAAGAAGTGTAACTTCTGACGCGCGTAGATGATTAAAGCTCCTATAATAATTTTGAAGCACTCCACTTTTTAACTGCTAGTTTGAAAACCGTTTAACTATTAGTTAGACGCACCCTTTAAGAATCATTGAAGTTAAATAATGTGTACATTAATTATTATATGAAATTTGCAAAAATTATACGTTTTGTTTCTAACATTTTGTTTTGAGGAGTTCCGCCATAAATATCCTATAATATATAACCGGGTCATAATAAAAATAACCTTCATACAAACCTTACGATGTTTTAAAACAGCCAGTGCTTATATTAAGCTTAGATTAAAATAATAACTTCATAGAGCTTTAGGTGTGGTAGGATTTTGGGTGTGATGAAATCTGTACAATTCTGGATTAATATTTAATTGACCATTTAAACCAAAAAGCATTAACAAGATAATTAATGAATCGATAAATAAGAAGGACGGAATTATATTTCTGATGAGAAACGGAAATGAATTAGCATATTGTTTTGCTTATCATTCTTTGTTATTTTCAGACTAGGAAAAGGTTTACAAATATTAAACACTGAATTTTTGAACTCAATATAAAACAATTCCGCTAATTTTCAAAGTATTTAAAACGTATCGAATATTTTCAGTAATGTTCTAAAAACAAAATTGTTTGAAAATGATTTAATGTATTACTTGCATCTCTTAACTGTATACATGTCTGCTTTTTCCATTTTTTTAAGTAACCTAAAGCTTTCGTTATGTATATGGTACATAATTTCATGTTAACACCCAAATATTTTTTTAACTTATATAGCTTGCTTAATACAGGTGGCGGTCAACGACAAGGCAAGATTCGTAGTATAGTTTTCCTTATATTGATCTTTCTACTAGAAAGAATTAGTTTCTATATTATATAATTCATTTCTATATAATTCATTTCTAAAGCTTTCGTTATGTATATGGTACATAATTTTATGTTAACACCCAAATATTTTTTTAACTTATATAGCTTGCTTAATACAGGTGGCGGTCAACGACAAGGCAAGATTCGTAGTATAGTTTTCCATATATTGATCTTTGTACTCGAAACAATTAATTTCTATATTATATAATAAATTTCTATATAATTAATTTATAAAGCTTTCGTTATGTATATGGTACATAATTTTATGTTAACACCCAAATATTTTTTAAACTTTTGTAGCTTGCTTAATACAGGTGGCGGTCAACGACAAGGCAAGATTCGTAATATCGTTTCCCATATATTGATCTTTGTACTAGAAACAATTAATTTCTGTATAAGCATTACTACAACACGTATCTAGTAGAATCATAAAAATAAATAAGTAGTAATACTGCAGTAGGCAAGAAACACCTTAACCAAAAAAAACTTAAAACAAAGAACTTATAATTATCGAAAGCGGAAAATATAACTTATCCAAAATCTATGCAAGAACTGCTTTAAAATACACGTATTATTGATGGAGTCGTTATAAAAACTCATCTCCGAAAGTTACGAACTTACTTGAATTTGACTGTTTAAATTCTAAGGAAATAAAGTAGTGAAAATAGCTTGAGGCCGCGAGAAAATTCCACAAGTGTTAAACCCTTGAGACATTTTCCACCAAGAAGTTTAATTTTAAACTTGTTCATTTTACGATTAAAACTTTGTGTCTGTTAAATTGAAGACAAACATAAACTTAAAATTTCCACATAGTACAACAATTTCTCTAGGGAAATTTCTTGCGAAATGAGAATAGTAGTACAACAGTCTTTTGTTTACTCTTACTTCTTTAACACCAGCGAAACAAAACTTTTCGCTGGTGTTAAAGAAGTGTGAGTAAACAACTTTACATGCTTAACAAATTTACTATATTATCGGAAATAAAAACCAAACCTCCGTAGTTCCTGGTCTTTATTTACAGATTTTCCGTCTTTTTTCTTTCCTCAGCCCTTTTCTACCGCATCATGTTGGTCTCCGTCATTCTATACCACTCCTCTTGATTTTATGATTGTCCTACCTACTTTACTCCAGTTGTTCTTCTGACATCATCGTACCAACCCATATTTTACCTTCATCGTGGGCGCTTTTCGCCTCACGGTCTCTATTCTACGAGCGCTTTGCACCACTACTCCATCTTTCTGGCAACGTAGCCACATCATTGCCATTTAAACTTTGAAACAGCTTTTATGACGTTCGCAACCTTGTTTCTTAGTTTATCACTTTCTCTCTCTGAACTACTCGTTCTTCTTTCAGTCTCTCAGCGTGACCTCTGCCAGTATATTTTCAATTGTTCTCTGAGCATATTTGGGCTAGATAAGGATTTCTTTCATAAACACTCAGGTTTCACCTCCATAGATTAGTACTGATAGGATAAACTGATTATGTATGCCAGCTTACTATTTAGCCTTAATTTTAATTTGTGGTGAATTAAATTTTTGGGACAGGCTGCCTAAACTGGTTTTGTGCGCTTTATTTTCTTTAAATAATGGAATGCGGCTTGGAATAAGGCGGAGATTGATATACGAAATTAATAAAAAATATTTACTAAAGATACAGGAAATTTATATAGGTTTTTACATAAATAATTTTTTATCACAATGATTTTAATCAATTTATTTTAAAGGTAATTGTGTATAATATATTTAATAAACATATAAAGTACATGGACCAGTAAATTTAATTTTGTCTTGACAATATTTTTTCTTTTTACAATTTATTCGTTTTAAAATGGGTTTTTCAAAACTGAAAGCAGCATTACTTATAAAAAAATATGCGATCTAATATTTATTCCAATTACACACTCGCTTCCCTTGAACAATGTTCAATATATTTTTTATGTATTTTTCAAAATTGTCACAGGAATTACAATTGAATGCATATTAAAACTCCTATTTAAACTGCTATTGGAATGGAATATGCTGAACTAATATCATAAAGCATAATAAATCTTCTTATAGTTATTGTAATTGTAGTAACTGAAAGTGACTATTTTAATCTTCTTTTTTACGGTGCATCTGGAACAAAAAAAAAGGTTCACTGTATAGACAAAAATCAACAAGTAAAAATCAATTAAACAACTTCATACATTATAGCATTCCCAACAGGTTGTCAATCAGAAACGGCATAGTAATTATTTCAATAAATTTCAATATGGTTTTATCGCTCCCAATTTTCTACCGTGGAAGTTGTGACACGGTAATGTTTTTCCTTGTAACATGTGTCCAATTGTTAAACAGCATTTTGCATTTCTCTGGTCGTATTAGGCTTTGAGATGATTAGGCTTTGAGGTGAAAAGATAGATAAGAAAAATGTGATGACTGATTATGTGTAGTGGCAAGATTTGTTACGTATTTATCTTATTTGGCCTGTGCAGAAATATATATTTGTATTTAGAATCTATTCTATAGATACTTTTTTATCGATTGACATCACGTGAATATTCGACTAATGCGGGATTAATATGGATAATAGGCTATTATATCCTAATACACTTATCCTTACTTAGTTATTTTTGTACTGTAACTGTTCGAGTGTAAATGTCGCTATTTTATACGACCACAATCATACTGGAATATCATAACTTAATTTAAAGCATCCCTAATACAAGGTCTTTTAGTTTATATGGGAAACGGGAGATATTATCTCGACACTGTATTTTCCAAGAAAATTAAGGTTATTAGTAGGAATGATATGTAATTTTAGTAACAAAAGAAGGAGCTTGCGATAACTATTCTTATTTTATTTACTTTTGTTAATTATTGTTCCTTAAAATGAGCCTTCCAAACTTTCTAATAGTAAAATCGTGATACTGACTTTTACCGAACTTGATGAGAATTGTGATAAATATATGAAAAATGTGAAATTTATCTGGTTTTTCTAACTTTATTATAAATGGCTGCTTAATTAGCATGAAATCCCGAAAATATTATTCAAAATTTTTTTTGAGGTTAGTCATATCATTTTGACAATGACGAATACAATATGAAATGGATATATGTAATTTCCTTTAATTTAATTTCCAAGAAAATTCATGAAATGTAAAACTGCGCATTATCCTGATTTGGATTGTGACTACGCATTTCACGATTTTTGCCGTTTTATGTTCTGTTGATCATTTAAGTTACATATATTGTTAATTATTGAAATTAGTTTTTCTGCACACACAGCAAAGTAATCTAAAATTGTTCACGACAAATAGGTTTTTCATTTACATATTATCATTATGAAAGTAAATTGGCTGTTGTTAAAGTTTTGTAAATGCAATAATGTTCTCAGAAAAGTTACTTTAATTATATGCAATAAAAATTTTTTTTCCAAATTGGTTTAAGTTGCTTTAATATTCGTTCGAGAAAACATTTATTGGGAACTCGGAATTTAATATGAAGCCACTTGCCGACGATTACATATTTTAGTTTATTTGGATGAAACAATTTTAACTCTTTTTTATTACGAAAGCAATTTTGCTGTAACTTTCAAAAGAATATTACGTTCCGCCGAATTAATTTAAAATTTGGCTGTACTCTTATTAAAATATATTTAACCTTACGGTAGCAATTACGTAACAGAAATAATATTGTAAACGAACGAACAAACCTTTTTAAACAAGGGATAATTTTGCAATTTAAATAATATTAGTACTTAGAAAGAGTTACAATATTTTGTTAGAAATGTATAAACTAAATAAATGGGTATAAAAAATACAACATTGGTCTTTTTGCTAAACCAAAAAATAAGAAAAACATACGCTGGTCATTTGAAAGAAAATAAAGATACGCGAGAAAGGACTCAGGTAAAAACGAATATGAGTTTCTTTCAAATTTAAGAATAATTTTAAATATATTTTCTCTAAATTTTTGCAATGGCATATATTATGGCTGCCGATATTGAAAGAACATAAGAAGGTCTGCTATCATTTCTATTAATTTATTCTTAATTCAATATTTATATCACAGTCTGATTCAGGTATCTTCGATAATATAATATGTTTCGGAAGTAATATTTTTATACTCAGTTTAAGTGTCTTCGCTGAAAAAATATTAAATTGTTTTTCTAAATTTATTTCTAAAAATTAAAAGAAAATAATGAATATAAATATTATAAAGTGACATCATTTGGGTTAATTAGACTATTGTATGTCTTATAAGTTATTGGTCTGAAAAATAAACGTAATTTGCTAGTTAGTTAATATAATGTATTTTTAAAATACTATAAAAATTAGAGAAAAAAAACTGTTAAACAAAATGTCACCAAAGAAACATAAAATTCCTTGAGTACAAGTTAACTCACATTACTACGGTTCCGTACACAAAGAGTCACAACTAAATATTTAAGGTTATTTAATATTTCCACTATGTAAACATTTGGTCGAGTATATCTTATACAGGTGAAAAATTGTGTGCACATCGAAGAAACTAATAAATTTAAAATCATGCTTACAGTCTTCGGGTATACTTTCGGAAAATTTCTAGAATTATAATTTTTTCATAAATTTAGGGATACAGGCAGAGAAACATATTTTTGGCCGATACTTCCAATAATATTTCTGCAACTGTCTTTCATGAAGTTTTGAAAAAAAATCACAGAGTCAAAAGTAAACATCTCAGTTTGTATAATATTTCTATAAGCTATAAATCTAAGTAATAAAATTCACTTTATATAACGTCTTCAAAATTTGGCTGAAACTATAGTCTATTATAAATTATATGTGATATTTAGATTGCATAAATGAATACTTAGCTCTGTAGTATTATATTATATTATTATATTATATTACAATTAATATTTAAGCAGTTGTGTTTTTTATTCGTATTTTATATTTTTGAGTCAATACTTTACTTTTTTTATTTTTGGAGTTTAGTAAGCTAGTAGACTTATGACCGTACTGAAATCATTTTGTTAAATTGCAGTTTCCATAATGTTTTCTTTTGTTTGTTACAGAATCCCTCAATATGTTCACTTGAGTTCGCCCAGTGATTAACTAATATCTAGGATGATCAATTCTATTCCAGGATAGATTCCAGCAGCGATCCACCACGACTTCCAAATCCGCGACGGTAACAGTTCCTTCGAATAACACTCGAGTGTTATTCTCTACTCGCCTAACAGCAAAAGACCATCTGTCATAACATATCTACCAGGTAATCCAAGGCTAAAATATTGCTATTAATGATGCGGTTGAACTTGCGAGAAAACCAGAAAAATTAAGATAAAAGAAATTATATTTAAAGAGCTTATTTTTTTGTATTTGCACATGCCATTACTCAAACAGCAATTTTCAAACTGCTACATATTTCTTTTTCTTTATTTTACGTTTTTTTATAAAATAACTTCAGCAATATGTATTTAATGGATATAATCCAATTTTTTATATTAATAGATTTATAACACATCATGAAATTATAATATTAAACGTAGAAAGCAATTTTTATAATGAAGATATCAGTGATAAGTTTTTCCAAATAAAGCATTTGGAAGGGTTTTTGCATGATTATTAATTGACAATATCTTTAGTAAAATGATTTATATCATCTCCCAATATTTTAAGGTCTTTATGCAATATTTCCATAGTCCCCGATTCCTACGTACAATATCTGTACACATTAATAAACATGATTATTGTAGTGTAAGTAGGTTACTGTGGTCAAAACAAAATCGGTCGGTTAAAACAAAGTTTTGCAATTATTTCAAAAACGTCCTCACTAAACTTCTTTGAAAATATTTTTTGCATCATTTCACAAGTTATGAAAAACATATTGCAGACCCTTTGATGGGTAATATTTCTTTACAATAAAAATTATATAACTAATATCAACGTCGTTCAAAAACAAATATTGTTTCCACTTTGCGAATATACATACAACATTTTGCAATACTTGATATACGCTCTCCAATTAAATCATTTTTATGCAAGATTTTTTGCGAATTATATTGAAAATAGCGGTGCTATAAATTTCAAAAAACGCCTAAAAGCAAGGATAAAAATTATTTTACTCGGTTCATTTAATACGGTTTTAAATAAGTTCTGTTTTACTAGAAATAAAGCTAATGAATATATTTATATAGGACATGTCCACGAAATGAAATTTTACCTTTCTCTCTCTTTCTGTGTTGATAATGGATTGCTGTTTTAAAAAGAAAAATGTGTTATGGAGATCAGGATCAAGAGATTAAGATCAATAACAACTTCGGTAGTTAATGTTCTTTGAGCAAATTATGATCTGAAAAAATGTTCGGTTATAAATTTTGTCCGTATGCACAAAATGCCGTATCATATATTGGTTAAGTCCATTTTATGTGAACAACGCCAAACTCTACAATATTTCTACTGATCGACATGTAACATCACAGAAAAGTGACGGTCCACTTGAGAAAGTCTCTCTATATAGAGAAGAACTGGATCACTGATCTATGCAGCAACTATGTGGGTATATTCAACATATTGTTTTCTGTTATTCAAGTTAGCCGATATTTACACTCTTACAATGAATCCTACTGGAATAAAGGGAAGAAAATACTGAAATACTAAAAGAAATCAAGGGACTTGGATTGCGCTATTTGCATAATACAGACGCCACTGGCTTGATCGGTTATAATGACAGTGACTATGTAACAACTTTGGTAATAAATATGGTAACAAAAATGTCAAGATAATAGTATAGATTCAGAGAAAAATTTAAACACTGATAATCAGCGTGTTGATATATTCACAAAAGCCTTACTTAGAATTAAATTTAAAGTCATGAAAGGTAATATTGGAATCTCAAAGATAAAAGCATTTGCTTAAACTGAAGCAACTTTAGTCAATCTTTTAATTGTTCTGTTTCTTAACTATCTGTTAACACTTTACAATCCTTTGATCTACAATTTTTTTAGCAATATGTTAATTGTTCAGCCTCATTCAATATTGATGTGACGTTGTGTACTGCATTGTCAACCATTATTTTTAATTAATATTCTTTTATACTTAAAATTTTAATTAAAACTAGTTACAAAACTAACGATTAATTTGTTTCTGAATTAATATACTATGTTATGTCTAGACTAAGATTTTCCCTCGAATCATTTAGTGTTATGTCTAGCAAGCTGAAAAGGTTTTATTCTTTTGAGTCTTTTAACAATATTTTGCCCATTTTAGAGTCTGGACACTTCTGAATTAGGATGGTTTTGCAGCTTCTTTTGGTGAGAACTAGCAAATCTGCTAATAGTTTAATCTACCATCTCAATCCTAAAATCACGATGGAGATTACAGTTATGGACGTACGAAGGCGCGTTAACTACACACTTAAGCACTTTGTTTTGCGATCTTTGTATCATTTGGTTATAAGACTTACTGGTGCAGCCCCACAGGCATATTGCTTAATTAATGTTACGTTAATACGATTTAAATATAATTTACGCTGTTTATTCTGTACTATTAAATATAAATTTTATAATTATGTATTTTTACCCACAAGTTCTGCAACTATTAATATGTCACGGTAATATCTTTGGTTTTGGTAAAATCCTAATAGCCTATAATAGATGGTATCAAAAGCGTAACTTGGTCAACATATATCCTTTTTCCGCTCGGAGACATCAAAAGTTGCGGTGGCTATTTATTCGGCGTCCTCATCAAAAAATATCTCAAGGATCACCCATGCTTTTCCACTAGCTAAATATTAACGTAACATTTCTTTTATAAGTATTTTTTTCAGTAAGAAGCCGGTATGAGAACTTGTCGATTCTAGTTATACTAAGCAGATTTTTCATGTTGTCATACATCCACATTACAGGAGTTAAATATATTTACTATATGTATTTATAAACTAAAATTAATTTGTTTTTTTTTTAAATTTAATATAAAATACAAGGTTTATATCTCTTCATTTTAACAATAAAGCAATAAATATACTTGGTGCACTGAAAAGTAAAATATGCATATCTAGCAAACTGTACATCTTTTAACAGAGGAAAAAACCGTTATTATTTATCATAGTTAAAATTTTGGGAACTAATCAAAATAACTATCAATGCTATGACAATAGAATACGCAATAGTTAACTTAAAGAAGTTTAAGATCATAAATCTGGTTAATTGTCAGTTTTGCAGCCTTTATTTTCACGGGCAAATAGTTGGGTGAATAGAAAATGTTTACTAGGGAAAGTCAATTCAAGAGTTATTTTAAAGGAAGAGATTAAAAGAACACTTGATGAAACACCTAAGCCGATAAAAAAATAATTGTGTACAATTATAGATTTGGTATGGCGAGTCCCGCCGTTTACATTAGGTAAGTCTATGTATTAAATTTTTCTTGCTTTTTATAAAAAAAACTGTAATATTATGCAGTATTTTTGTTTCACAACCATTTCTCTTTCTTT
Organism: Druceiella hillmani; assembly: GCA_039881145.1. Lineage (NCBI taxonomy): Eukaryota > Metazoa > Arthropoda > Insecta > Lepidoptera > Hepialidae > Druceiella > Druceiella hillmani. Next base: position 2,204,760 of record JAYKKI010000103.1, read on the forward strand.
CTTTCTTACTGAAAATGACTGTGTGGTTAACTAGTGAATTAATATTTCGAAATTTTAATTTTTTGGCAGTTTTTCCCGAATCGATAGTTGTTCCCATCTTGTCATGTATCGTTGGCCTACTATTGCATACGTACATTATTGGCCTTAGCTGTTATATGTTGCTTAGGAAGGAGAGCAAAACTTCTCAGGTACATAGCATATAATTTCTATCATTTCAACCGCATTTCTAATTGGACAAAATTCTCGTATTTTTCTGGAAATCTTTTCAAAATCCCTATTTGGTATAAATTTATTGTTATTGAAGTATTCATGTAACCATGTTAATCTCAAACATAGAGTTCCTCGTATAACTATATTACTTCACGATTTGAAACACTCAGTCCTTGGATATAATTCATTCTTAAATTCTTCCCCAGTACACTGCATATATACTAGTCACTTATCAATCACATTCCTTTATTATCTGCCTACTATCGTATTGTGGGTATTATATTATACTTTTGTGACTTGAAATTAAAAAAGAACGGCATGAAAAATATGCCTAATATCTATCAAATGTACATATTTAACTTCCTAACAAACTGCGGTCTGATGAATTTTTCTAAATATATTTCTAGAAATTGGTTCTAAAATATATTTCTAGAATATTAATCATTTACGTTATTTTAACCACATATTTTTTTTCCTTGAAAGCAATTTTGAATATATGAAATTGTTCTCGCAAATAAAATATTATAGGCAGTTTGAAACAAATTTTTATAAAAGTAGCTGATATTAGTATACCTGCTAATATTGTTTTATTACAAATTTTCAAACATTTTTTGAGTAGTGGACCGATCACAAAGATCTCTAACGAAATGTGTTTTTTACAAATCAGTTGAATAAAATTTGCTTTACTTATTGAATTGCGCTTAAAATTTCCATGAGGTAAGCCACGGTTATGGAGCTTCCGATGGAATGAGTGCAATGCATAAAATAACGAATATTTTTGTTGGAACGAATATTTGTTTTGTCCATTGAGCGATTTACCAAATAAATTGTAAAAAATGCCAAAATGTCAAAAGTTTGACAAGAAATGAACCTAATATCTTATAAAATGATTTCTCTTTTCCGTAAAAAAGTAATATTAAAACTTGCCCTGAAACGGTAAAAGCACACAGAGTTTCTGAAATTAAGCATCTTCCCAATGATTTGACCATAAGGGCATTTAGTTATTTCTGCGATCCCAATGACTGTAATCATTTCGTTATGGGTAGCCTTCATCACTGGTTATGAAATCAGTGTCTAACAAAGAATTATTACCATCATATTAAAATAAAATAAACAGGTCTGGAGATGAACAACGACCGATGAAGAAATCCGAAAAGAAATCAGGTTACAGTAACTTCGCGTTGGTGAAATAAATATAATAAAACTAATGAAAATCAGAAATGCCGTATCATATATCGGAGTTGGAGAGTGATGACGAGGTTCAAGTAATGTTTGCTGGAATATGTGATGACACCGACAAAATTACACAAAATCATTTAGAATCACGTTTCTTTTTTAAAACGATAATACATTATAGAAGGGGTCTAACATAAAGTAACACAATGAAAGGATGTTTAATACTTTATGCTTTTAAAAACAGTGTTAATATCTTTGAGAAAAACCTACTTAACTATTGGTTCATAAATTATATTTATTCATTGACGTATATCTAGTAGATATGAGAAATAACAATTTATCATAAGTCAAAGATGATAACAAATAATATATATTCTGAGCATAAACTCCTTTTTGTTCGGTATATTTATAACGAAAAGAAGAAATCCGTTACATTTATCACAGCTTTAACTGAACAAAAACAACAATTTTGCTATTTGTAATTTTGTGTTGGCAAGAAAAGTATTTTTCTTAGATTTAATTTATGTTTTTGTTAATAATAAAAACAATTCACCCATTATTAATTCAGTTTTATGTTTGTAAGGTAAGGAATATTCTGTTCGTTTTAATATTACGAATGTTTGTTAATGTAGAGACTGCCAAGACTTTCTTAAATATTCTCCGAGACCTTACATATATATGAAAAAATATATTTTTGAGATTTAAACCATGGAATTTAAGTAATTAGGTCAAACTACTGCACAGATACCACTAGAGTGATTAATCTAAGGGCCTTTAATACAGGCAGGACAGATAAGTCAAAAAGTGTAGGGATAAGCAATATTCTGCTAGAAATCGTTGGATTAATATGGATGATTATTTCTCAAAATTAAAATATTCCTATGAATGTAATATTTCTTGCATTTGGAATAAACTGATCTATTTTCATTTAAATATTACAGGTCAGCCATCATTAGCAGCGCGCACCGCAACCACGCACCGGAGACTTAGCGGCGCACTAGCCAGGGAGGGTTGGGCGCTCGTTCACCTCTGTGGACGACCCCAACTCAGGGACAATCGATCGATGATGACGAAACCAGCTAGCAGGGAGCGGAAGACATTAAGTCCATAATAGATATTGACGAATAGATGAAACTTTTCCTTGATATACCGCTGAGAATTTGAAAGAGGCTCATGGTAAAACTTTGCATCAAGTCCTCCCAGGACTTGATGTCCATTCAATCGAATGTGTATAGGGATCAAGATGGAACTGTTGATGAATTGTAGTATAGTGTGGAATTGGGTAAAAAGTGTTAAATAGATTATATCATGAGGATTTTTTTTCTCATTATGTTTCGTAATCTGTACAGACTTAACTAGATCCATGAATGTAAATTTTAGGTTGACTACTAATAAATCGATTTCCTTCTTATTAATTCATGTGGGAGCTAAATAGAATATTTCTCTACTTTTCCCGAAAATAAATTGGAATTTATTTCAATAAATCTTTTCAATATTTTAATATTGAATCGAAGAGATTAGATCAAAATTATAGAAGAGATAACATTTTTTCCGTAATCCTGGAACTAATGCTTTACGTCATAGGAGAGTGCACCTTTAACCATGGTTGTGCATATATACATTTGTGACTTTGATCTCTTTTCATACTAAACAGAACTTATGAAGAAAAAATCCCTCCGAGTACTCGTCCTGGAAGATTTATTAGTCGCAAACCTAATACGGTTTCAAGTTATTGCCTTATTTAAAGTCACCGTATATTTTAAAATACCGTAGATATTTGTGGAATATTTGAACATTTGTATTCACTATATTTCATTCACAGGTCACGCTTAATCAAATGGCATTTTTAACATTTTTTTGGAAATCATATTAAAACTATCATAAAGATTTATATTTCCAGTTCTATATTTTTTGTCATGAAATAAATTTTCCATAATATCTACAGAAACGGAAATTCTATAGAATCTTAGATTGGCTCCTGATGTCATTAGAATGCAATGAAATTTTTTAAGCAGAATTAGGTATGGCTCCCTAGTGTAACAATGTATTTATTTAGATTTTATTATATTTAAATTTAAATTATCTCACTGACGAATAAAATTAACCTACGGGATCGATATTAAAGGAACTTTGCGTAAGTTATCACTAAGAATATTCAAATTTATTATAAACATAATTTCAAGAAAGACTCTTATCAATTATCATCAGTACAATTTTTAAGTATTTTATAAACCTCAAAGATAATTTACAACCTATTTTTACCATTATCGATACAAATTTAATTCCAAGCAATTTATTTGTTTTGAAATTGTTTGAAATAATTGAAGAATTTCGAATATATTAATCCTTCCGGCAAATTTGTGAATCATACCCGATCAGTTTACATCGCATTACAGTTTTTTACTAGTTACAAGTAACGTACGCTGACATTGCAGAATTTTCCAAAATATTACTAATGGCCATTCTCGTACCATCTCTTTAGTTTTCAAAGAAAATTAAATTTTAAAGTATTTTGTTTTATTTTTAATATTTTCAGTAGGGTAAATTTCCAGTAGGGTTTTATTTCTTAATTTTTAATTTAGCTGTTTTAAGGACGGTGACGACATATTTTTGTTCACATTTTCAACAACATCTCTAGAACTGACTGCTGTAAGATTAAAAAAAAATGTTCTATATCTTTCTTATTTACTGTAATTACTGTAAAAATTGAAAATCGTATAGGAAGTGCAATTTTAAAAATGGGACTTTATTTGTCAAAGTCAAGATTTCTGAAATAGTTTAGAATATTATTGATATAAGAAAAATAGTACGCTTTGATATTATGCCAATTTTAAAGTTTCTAAATGGTTCTGAGAAAAATACTGTGACCGACAGGCGGAAGAATATGTTAATGCTCCTTTGAGAGTATTTTCTTTTTGATTAAATCTTAATATGCTTTAGTGGTAGGATTATTCGATCCATATAACTTTAGATGTATTTCTTTATTTTCTTTTAATTTTGACTACATTTTCAACTTACATCATTAATATAGTTTGCTAATTTTTAAATACATTACTTGACAAAACTAAAAATAACCAAAGGTGTTTTTGTGGTTGTATTCAAGTATAATATCAATCGTTAAGTTTTTTGTACCTTTAATTTTGTGTTATTGTTGGTATCTAGAGTATTATATGATATAGTTTTTCTGGTTTAGAGAATGAAGTAAATGGATTGTAGTTTCAACGGAATACGATGTGTCATGATGTTGTTTATTTCCTAATAACCACGAACATTGCTTTAGAACTGCTTGCTTCAGATTTTAAGAGGTAATGTTAATAATCCGAGCTGGAGAGTCAGTATTTAAATAGCTGTCTGTGCTCACAAGTTTACTGTACCCCACTTTTGATTCCTACCCTCGAATCAGATCCGTGTAAAGCGGGGGTCTTATCTCCATAGGCTCCTCCATCTTCCATATCTTGCATGCATCCTTGATACCTAGCTTGCATCTTATACTATTGGAGTTTACACAAATGTAGGTGTATATTGTATTTTCTGTGACCGAGTGGAGGAAGCGAAGGAATTGCGGTTTAACTTAAGTGTTTTCAAACTCTGAAACTTATGCTAGCATTATGCGCAACGTTATGTTATTACAAAATAAATCGCCACTACCCATTTTCTTCATACATAGTTGATACTGAATTTTCAAGTTTTAATAATTTGAAGAAAGTAGTGGATTAAATTATTAACACTTATCAGTCTGGAACTGAAATCGCACCAGAAAATCCGTTCCGTACACATTTTGCTACTTACAAACATTTAAAAGTCCATAGTATTTTCGTCGAACTTTTTACAAATATGAATTTTTAATATTAAAAACATATTGCCTACTATACATTGTGCAATCTTAAAATCTGACGCATATTAAAATATCGTAACGTATGGAATGATTCTTATAGTTTTACTATAATCTTGCATTTCAATTTTGCCAACGCTGTTTCTTTGATAGTGTTTTTATTATTAATTTTAGAAGTAAAAGAGCGGGGGTTAATGTCCAATTTAGTTTATTAGCATATTTTTAGAATGTCTTTTTAAATATACAATTTAATATCCCGTCTTTTCAAATGGTACTCCGAATGATATATAAAATTTTTAAAAAAGTTCTATTTTATTTACCACCCCATTTAATTATTGCATAAAACAAAAAAAAACAGATATATATGGGTTAGTATGATATCTCACTAAGCCCACTTTCTTCGTCGCATGGTTCTTGAGAAAATTGTCTGAGACAGATGGACGTACTGACAGACACGTGAGTGAACATATAAGTAAACCGTTTTCCAATTTGAGGTTTGAAACCATAGAAGTTTCCAAAAATTCATCTTAGAACATAAGAACATAACATTAAATAGACATGTAAAACACTAAAACTATTCTCTGGGTATTTTTTATGACTTACTTGCTAAAAATTAAAACGCATTAAATTTTATTTCTACTTGTACCTTCACAATACTTACAGCATTTTGTTAAAACGATAGTTAATAAACATTGCTTTCTATTAAATATTTAGCTAAGGAATTATAAACTTAATTCCATTTTTTGTGCAATAATTAACAAAAACTTCCTAACTAATTAATTTGTATTGAATATTTCTTTTACGGAATAAACCTAGACAGGTAAATTATATTGTCAAACAAAATTATTCGATAAGCCAGTTTTTATTGAAACATAATCCTGTATAAAATAGTAAAAATGTTTTACAAGAGAAAGTCTCAATCTACAAGTGGATTTTCAATAATTTGAATACAAAATATTGTCATTTTTCATCATTTTTTTGTACATGGGTAATCAAAAACTCTACGAAAAATAAATTTTCGACTTTTACTTGTCGTTGGTTTCTTTGGCATGAAGTAATTAGTTTTATCGAACTACTTTTCTATACTTGACAAAGTACAACATTCGACAAAAGATGATATACGATATTTATAATTACTCTCAATTTGTTTAAAGTATTTCCAATATTTCATTCTTTTTAATTTTGAAAGATAGTAACATGTTCCATTTTTTCAATTTTTAGAATACTGTGTTGAATCACTTAGGAATAAATGAACTAAACCAAAATTTGCTCACTCATTATTTCTGTTTTTAACAAGTAGCATTTGATAGATATTAAAATTACATGTCTCTAATATACATATCGTTGAAAGGTTTAAAGTCTTACAACAAGAAAACATTAGATTACAACGAAAGAAATGGAATAAATAATGGTGACGGTGAAGGGGGTAGAGCTTATTTTATTCTTTTTGTCGTATGATTTGCATGAAAACATGTTCATATTAAGAGGTAAACGAATTTCAATTAAAATCATATATAATAGTAATACAAGTATCACGAAGATTGCAAAGCTTAAAGCTTAGTTCTAAATTATTCACAGTTATTTTAAAAATTAATATTGAGAAAAAGATATTTGTTCAATGATTTTGTCACAAACAATTATTTTCAGCTTATAATGTTTAATATTTAAGATAAGATAAATATGTTGAGGATAAGAAGACGAATGTTATATGAAAAGTGTGCACCCGATGACTTTAATTCTGTATAGGTATGTAATTAATTTGTCCTGAAATAACAAAATCTGGGTATAGCCAATTGTTAAATGAAATATTAAAAGAAACGAAAAGGTTGGACAAAAAAAATCTGAAACATCAAACTTTACCAGATAATATTTAAATTGGTATCTTTGTTATAGAATTGATTAAAAAAAATTTCGAAGCCACGGGCTAAATTTAAATTTAAAAGTTTTAAAAACTATGTTTATTTAAAATGATTTTTTTAGTATTATTTTGCAAATGAGGCAAAAAACCGGCGAATAAACTGTATCACAAACAAAAAATATTAGTCACATAATTGCATATTTTTTCTCAATTATTTCGCGCAATGGGAAGCTTTATTTCAAAATCAAAATTTTGTTGAAATGAAAAAATATTTTCCAAAGTTTCACACTTCCTTGAGTAAAGACCAAAAGTTTCTTATTGACATTTTTAAATACAATTTCACAAACGGACTGACGAGCTTAAGTGTACATACTCTATGTAATTATACGTGATTGTAAATTTTGTATATATCATTAAGCATGTTTGGTTATGATTAAAACAAATATGTATTTCACAAGATATTAGTTACGCATATTTATAGCTTTTCAATTTTGCTAATACTATATAACTGGTTGTCATCTTACTATCACTTAATATCCAGTATAAAACTTGATATATGCCATTACGGTCAGAATTTTCTGAGACATTTACCAGATAATCTTTGCTCTTCTATTTATTTCCTTTTTACACAAGACTGATTTGGTCAAAATATATCTGGCCATATATATACATATATATATACACATATATATACATATATATATATATATATATATATATATATATATATATGGCCAGATATATTTTGACCAAATCAGTCTTGTGTAAAATTAAACTTTTTACACAAGACTGATTTGGTCAAAATATATCTGGCCATATATATACATATATATATATATATATATATATATATATATATATATATATATATATATATATATATATGTATATATATATCTATATATATATATGTACAGAGAGTTAATAACAATTAGTCTTGTTTTTATATCCACAAATTATTAATCCACAGCCACACTTTTCTATCTCAGTGACTCTATCCTGAACTCTATTTATTTTGCATTTTAATAGAATATAATAAAGTCATGACTAAGCTATAAATATGACAAGTTTTTATCATTTATTTATAAACCCTTGTTTTCCAGTTCAGCTTTCGAAATATGCTCTATTGGGCTGACATTTAATTATTTTAGCGAGAGTGGATTTCCTATATTACTTCTCTTCTAGCTTTACTTTTAAAGTACTATATTCATATAACACTTCACACTTATTATATAGTAAAAATTTATTCCTTGTTCGTTTAAAGATCGCCATGTAGATTCCTGATATATGAATTAAAATGTATGTCAAATGTGGGTAATTATGTTATAATCCGTGCAATAACTGAAATACGGTTAGATTAAAACGTAATTGTTATTTTGACTTGATTATATTCAATTATTACGGTAATAGAAAAAATTCACTTTCATTTCAAGACATACATAATATTAATCTATATATATATATATATATATATTAAATGGGATGTTTGTCTTTAATTTGAAACGAGAGGTATGATTAAAATTTTATTTACTTATTAACAATAAATCCATTGAAAAAATACGTAATTAAATCTGGGTAAATTAGAATTTTTCAAAATAACGCTACAACTAAGTCTCTGCCATAATTTTACAGTATTCAGCGATGGACTTTTATCCTGATAACAAAGAGTTTGAAGTTAATAAAAACTAAAGCTACCAGTCTTGAGTCATGATTTTTAGATTACTACATTCCTCCGTAACAATTTCATCAGAGCTCCAAATGGAACCACATTGTTGTCTTTAAACTCTAGGTTTTTTTAACAGACTTTTAGGTCATAAGTAAAAAAGGCTTTGTGTTTTAAAATTAAATGTGTTATGATTTAACCTAACATTTAAAGACGTACTTACAATCTGATGATTTTTAACTTTCAGAGAGTTTGTGTTTGAGTTAAAGGAGTTTCAAATAAAGAGAACGGGAGGTAAACATGTTAAATTATTCTTCCAAATTTAAAGAAGTAAAGAAAAATAAAAGTAAAGAGTAAACAAGTTTGAAAACTTGTAAAGGACACTTTTTTAATATTTTCAAAAACGAAATACGATGCGAGAGATCACAAAGTTGTTAAAATGAGACAATTTTCGTTACCTACGCTTTTGGTAACAAAAGTATTTTAAATTTGTGGTCTCTATACACACACACACACACAAGCGCGCGCGAACGCACAATCTCATGCGTACGCGTACGCGCATGCGCAAGCACACACACAAGCGCGCGTGCCAACAAACGCATACACACACACACACACACACACACACATATATATATATTTATATATATATATATATATATATATATATATATATATACATATGTATATATACCACTTATTTATAGATACCGAAAATACAAATATTTACACTTTTACCGACACACCAACTCTTTGTTCTCTTTCAAGTAGACAGATACGATTAGAATCTAGATCCATTATTTGGAGTCCACAAGAAGCCAAGAACAGCTTAAAGATTAAACGTGTGCAAAAGACGTTCCTTTAATATCTGTATTTGAAACTGAATAGTTATTTTCCCTTTCTATTTCCTACCGATGTTCTCTTGGGTATGCTGGCTTTCCATTCCTTGCAACTGATTTTGCTATCAACACTAAGTCAAGAAAATTGCTAAGGTTTTTGCTGTTTTTCAAAAAAAAGTAAAATTTTACTAAATAAATGATGTAAATATAATTTTTAAATTTTAAAACTGTACGATTGTTGCTTAAAATAAAGTAAACCAAATCTTGGATAATTGGGATTTAAATAAAAAAAAACAGAAAAAAACTTACTTTAAAATGATCAAAAATAGTTAAAACCTTCATGACATGTTTCCATTTCATGGTACATGTAGACTTTAAAATGACCCTGTTTCATTTGAATCGTTATTTACCGGACCTTTGAAAATGGATTACGGTGAAATTAAATTAGACGAGCCTTTTTAGATTTCTGAAAACGAAATAAAAATATACAATTGATACTATCCCAGCACAATTGAACCTCTCCGAACAACTGGACGTTCCAAAATTGTCCTGTGATAAGGGCATTACTTTACATAAAAAATTAACAAATGGGATGATTTGCCTGAGATCCTTTTACTCGCAATTTATCATAAATAATTCCCTCACAATGAATCTCGCCCGAGAATATTGTTTTATATTATCCTTTGCGTGTTGTTTGAAACACTTAAACCAAGATTAGTTTGTTGTTAATGGACGGTATAAGTTAGGATGGGAAACTGAATTGAATTGAATGTTGGATAATCGGGATTTAGGTAAAAAAAGGAAATATCTTAGTTTAAAGTGATCAAAAAGAGTAGAACTTGTATGGGTGATTAAATTTTACGGTACCTCAATAAACTTTTCTATAACCCTGTTTCATTTGATTCGATATTTACCGGGACAATATAATTGTACACAGAGAATGTGTATTAGACAATCCCTTTAAGATTTCTGAAAACAACATGAAATTTGAAAATATAAATACGCACCCAGTTATTATACCAGTATTGCAGATCTTATCTGAACATGTGGGCGGTCCAAAATTTTCTGGTGGGAGGGGCTCTACTTTGTATTAAACATTAACAAATGGGATGATCCCTCTGAGATCGTTCTACCCGCAATTATCATAAATAATTCCTTCACCACAAACCTCGCCGGAGAATATTGTTTTGAATTATTCTCGGTGTTTTGTTTGGAACATTTAAACAAAGATTAGTTTGCTGTTAAGGGACGGAATAAGTCAGGAGGGGAAACTGAATTTAGTTTAAATTTTTTTTATGCAAAATTATGAAAATATCTTTCCTTGGAATTAAGTTTCTGCTTAACATTTTAATTATTTGAAATTTTATTTTAGATTTTGTGCAGTCTTAAATGTATTATGGGTTACATTTACCATCGACGTACTAGCACCCATCATGTTCATGGGTTACATTTACCATCGATGTATTAGCACCCATAATACATACCGAGCTAAACAATGTAGACCCTTTTTTAATAACGACAGTGATAAACTCGTTAAACGTCTATTCAGACCCAGACCCACAGCCACTCGGTAAATGACACGGCATAAGATTAACGACTGTACGCCGAGGTGGATGTATCGTCTTCGCGCCTCTCTTTACTATTTTTGTATCTCTATAAATGGAGCGAATTAGTTTACGTCTATGACTTAACATTTTTAATTGAGAAATTTGGTTACGTTCTTTATATTTAATTTACTTTAGTTGAATATAATATTTGTTGTAGATAGGTAACACTATTTAACGTGGTAACTTATTCATCATATGGTATATTATCCTGCTTGGCATGTAGATAAATAAAAATTGTATCATGTTTAGATGATATCAAATTTTTATAGTTTAATCAGTACTTTTTGATTAGAAAGTGTTAATTAGCCAAAACCAATTAAATTAACTGAAAACGAAGGTTCGTGTAATTGCGGAATAATGAATAATAACATATTGAGGAAATGAAAAAATTAAATTATATTAATAACAGTGATTAGTAATATACAATAATATTAAAAACATCTCAATAACATTTTAAGAACTAAATGTAAAGTCAAAAAAAAACGATTGAAAATATTTAGAGAGAAAATTGAAGAAAAACAACTTACCAAATTCGCAAATGAATTTTATATTTTGCGCGCATAATGACTTGAAATGCAATTAGGATTATTTTTCTTTATTAGCTACGATTCATTTATATTTTTTGCGTATTTATACATATACAAAGGGGAAACTTAAATAATTTTTATTAATTTTCAATAACAGTAAATATGAAATGATTTTTCCAATTTATCAGGTTTCATATATGTTTCCATGAAGTAGTAAAAAACAGTCAAAAAACAAATATATTATTTATTTTTTATATATTGTTTTTAAAGTCTCGGTGAGAAAAATGTATATTTCCTACCCAACTTCATTTTTATGGTTGCGTTTTCAAACAAGAATCTCCTATAATTTAGGTTTTTCCTTCCGTCACAGTATAGTATTTTCTAGAGATTAAGACCTAACACCTAAAATACAGTAGATATTATGTATTTGAATAATATATCAAAAATGATACAAAGAGAAGGATATGATAATAAATTTTAAAAAGGAAGTTTCGTCGACCATTTTTTAGTTTTTGTACATAGTTTTTAAAAATAGAAAGAAAAAACTATTTTGATTCGTATTTAATACTGTTATTTATTACAATTATCTTATTTCTTAAATTCATAACTTATTTCAGTAATTTCAAGAGAAGTGACAATTTAACTGGGGATTGAAAATCTCCTGCCTATCGTTTTTTTGGTTTGACACCGCTAGTTTTACAAATTCTTTTTCTCGTTTTACTGAGACTTTTTCTTAAATTTCGTCTTTAATATTCAAAATCATTTTCTACTGGTGAGATTTGACTAGTTACAATAGTTTATATTTCTGCTTTTATTAAAATTTTGACGTAAATTCAAATAGTAATTACTTTTGCTAGTGATTATGTAGCCAGTAAGTATTCCTTTATTTTTGTATAAGTCTCATAAGAGATCAATAACGCAACATTATTTTTATACTTTTTACTCGCAATATAATTACTGTCAGTGTTTGAACGTTTAATCTGATTGAAAATAAGTAAGTATAGTTACTTCTTTAGTTTTACTATGGCATTTTGTCCTTCAATAGTGGCAGGTGATGTGCAGTTTTAATAAAACTGATTCTGTAGGAAAACTAAAATCTATTAATTTTGCTATTGGTTATTGATTTATACATTTTTTATATGTCTTTTGGTACATCTTACAATTTCACAGATTATGTTTGCCATTATTTTGTAATAAGCCTTATTTTGCAAACGTTTTTTATGATTTTATTCCTTTCGATTGATTACATTTTATTTAATACATTATTGTATGGAAATAAAAAATAGGCTTTGCATATTCACCTCTTTGCCAAATGCTCAAAGTTTATAACTTATATCTATGATTAAGGTCATTATGAGTTACAAACATGATAAATGTTATTATCTTTTAATAAATCATTTTAAATAGAAGGGAAGCTTCTAGACCTGAAAATTTGCTTTTTATTACAAATATTAATTCATTGAAAACATATACAATTACGCTTTCACTTCGACACAAGTAATAAATATAGCTAATAGACCGTATAAATCCTGAGCGGTGGCATCATGCCGCACTATAATATATTAAAACATATACGTGATGTGAATGCAAATGAAGACAACGCGTTTTCATTTGCATCCGCATCACTAACTCGCTTCAGGTCATTGGATTTGTTTACGCCTGCAAACATCACGAAGGCCCTTATCACGATTTACCTTAATGATACACGTAGCGACCCTCAATTTGGATGTATGTAAATGGTTTATGAATTTAATTTCTATCTGGTGCAATCTCATTAGTATGAGTTGCATTATTTTAGAATTATAATACTTTAGTCTGTTGGATTAATCGTGTACATACATCTTAATATTTTTCTTTCTTCCAATTGTAGTTGATTTCTGGATGTTACATGAAAGATATATGATTTCTGATATGTAAATGCAGAATGATTTAGTAGTCGTGTTCTAGATGCATCTTTAATTTTTTTTTAATTTTCTTAAAAAATGCACATTTTTTAAAGAAATATTGTTATTTTCGTTATTTTTAAGGTCTTACTCAAATTTGTAGGTTTTCACCCGAGAGCTTGAGGAAGGGAGGGTAATGTTTTTTAGTTGTATGTATGTTGGTTATGAATTTCGGAAAACATATTCTTCGGTTGTAAATAAGTAGGATAGATTATCGAGTCCAGAAACTAAACGATTTATGGATTTGGGTGTATAACCGAATAACATGGGATGGACAAATTTACGGAAATTTTAATATGTTGTAATGCCGGTAACTATTTTTTACTGGCCTGTATCGATTGCCTTATATTCCACTCACTGAAGCAATGGTATCGGGAATTTCTAAAAATCAACGAGATTTAGAGTAATCACCATATGCAAATTTTAAGTAAATTTGTTTATAAACCCGTTTATTTTACACTTTTGACATCAGCAATTTCAGAAATAGGGTGGACTTGACATTTTCAACAATATCTATATAAGTATGTTATGTGAAAGTGGAATAAACAAACCTAAAAAATTTTTTTGGGGACATTTTTTTGATTACACAAATGCAATTTTAGTATTTAATTCAATTTTAGTAGTTCAATTTTATGAAAATTACGATGAAAGTTAATAACAGTTTCGTGGAAAAAACTTAGTGTAATTTTTAAGTTAATAATGATGTATCATCATTTTCGTTTTATAATTTGATTTTTTGTGTGAAGCAGTTATTGTTCTGGAGTTCGTTGTAGAGTTCTAATTTTATCTTATTAAATTGAAATTTTTTTTTAATATAAATTTGTTATCAGCGTATAGTTTAAAATATAGATCGGTGTTACTTTTTTCGTTATTAAAAAAATAGTATCACTTTTTATGTTATTAGAGAATATTATTGAAGTTTAAAATTTATTAGATTAATGTCTTTAGATAAATGTCAGTACCAGCATTCGGTAGTCACTTGATAACATTCCGATTATTTAAAGATACTTAATTAGTTAAGAAACCTAATGCCTGATGATCAAGGTAATTAATTACAAATAGCATAATCAATTAATTCCTTAATTAAAGATAATTACCGTTAAATAGTAAAAATGAAAAGTTTGTTTAAAGAAATAATTTTTTCCTACAAATTTTATGAATTGTCATGATCTTTCAGCACCCCGCTTTCCTTAAGTAAGTAAAGATGAAAGCATTTTTTTGTAACGCTAGAAATAATAATTTCCATCATTCATAAAATATATAAAATTTAAAGAGATTTGATGTTACATTATATAATGTTGATTATCATGTTCTGTGAAAACGTCCTAAAAATTAATGTTATGGTTGATGAGGTGTACAGAAAAATATTACCATTAACGCTCAACTAAGCCAGGAGTGTTCTTGCATGTTTTTCATTATCATAAACAATTTTTGACAAAAGTAATAAAGCAGCAATTATTGAATGATTAAAAAAGGGCTTTAGGTAAAGCAGTAACGGAAAAATTAAAGAAGTAGGACAGATTGGCAACAGAATAAGTAGACAAATATTTGAAACAACAAATAGGTACATTGTCAGGAAGCGAGCGCCTCGGACGTTCTGAAAATATCGATATGTTGCATAAAAGCGAGTGCAATGATACCCCACCCGCGCAAACCGCAATCGCATGCACTGCGATGTACGTGGTGCAGTTGTGTGATGTGCACTTATATTCATTTATTATATCCATTCGTAATTTTTTTATATCCAGCAAGCTCTAAACTGTCTGGAAATAATAAAAACCTCTCCTTACTATATTAGAATAGATTACCCATGATAATCTGAAAACAAAATTATTTATTTCGGTTTTTCGATTCACGGTAACTATTATACTTATTATTCAGAATTTTTACCAACATGTACACTACTTGCTACGAACCATTCAATGTGTCATTATTTAAAGTAAACTTCTCTTTTTAATATATTCCTAGTTATTTTCGAGGCACTGAACGTATTTCAAGGCAAATAGGTCAAAATTATATTATTTAAATCAGGTTTCATCATATTTAAGCGAAACTATATGAAACTCTGCTGTAAGAAACCGAAAAATCATAAATAATATAAACATTCTCTTTACATAATGTATGATTTTTAAGTTTCGTGCCTCAGAATGAAAAAACAAAATTTTTGCGAATTCACTTACTTAATCGTTTGTCCATCTGTCTGTCATAGCAGAAAGAGCCTGATGTTAAAATTTGACATAGTAATAAAATATAGATATTTACTCACATATATTATTAAAGCTAAAACACAAAAGTATTAATTGGGAAATTTACAAATACAGTACTTCATTTTTTGTCCCATGTATAGCGTGGACTTGAAGGGGCTAGCTATTATGGTTCAAAAACTTTTTTTTTCATTACTTAAAGATATTCGTAAATATATTCATTTCTTAATTTCAATATGTAAATTTGAAAATAGTTTCCAAAAAATTTAAAAAAATCTTAAAATCGCCCCCTTCGTTTTCCGAATCTTCTCACACAAAAATCACGAATAACAGAGATGGTACCTAACTAAATATTAAAGGATAACTAGAGCGATCTTTCTAAATTTCGTAATTTTTGCAATATGCACCATGTTTTTGCATCTGAGACATATATAGCAGGCACTATATTCGCTTTGGTGAATTAATATTGGTAAATAGCTTAATAGAAATTCTACGTTCCATTAAATATGTATAAGTGCTTAAAAGTGGTTGAAAGTATCGTAGTGAGTTTCTACTCGTGGCCGACAAGCTTTTAACTCATTAAATTGCCGTGGCCACAGGCGTTTTTAATATAATTACCATTGACCGATGCGAATGCATATCATAATATGTAACTATTTCGATGGAGGTGAACTTTTAAATTATTTACTTATTACTCGTAAACTCAAAAAGCATAAAATAGAGTAGGTCAGTTAACATACCGAAGAAAACTAACTTCAGTCGACAAACTTAATATGATAACAGGTGTATTATTTTTACTATAAGGAAAGACATCTTGTAAAAAATAGGTTGTAGTTCACGATAGCAATTTATTTATTTATTTGTGAAGTTTAAATAAATACTCAAATCAAAGTTCATATAAACACCAAATATTGAATTTTCGTCAAAAGTTTACGATTGCCGTATCAAAATAGATAAAAGACGAACTAAAAAGTAAGAAACAAGAGAAAAGGTTAAGTTTTCCGCTTAGATCAGGTCCAGTTAAAAATGTCAACAAATTTTGTTAAAAAACAGAGAACCGTAGACGAGATTAAATAGAGTGAGAAATTCATCAGGTGGGGAAAATATATCTGATAATCTCTGAAAATATTTCATATCCTTTCCAACCGCAATTTTCTTTGCTTGTTTCTGACTTTTTTCTTTGCTTTTTACCCAGTCGTGTTTGTTTTAAATTTATTTTGTACTTGTTGTTGTAATGTTTGTTGTAATGTCATGATTCTACACGCTATTACTTTAAAATTGGTTTCAAAGAAGTAAGTTTGTACATTTATCACACAAAAATAAGAAAAAAAATATTGTTGAATTTTTTATAAATATGCTAAATGACGCAAACATTTTTTGGCAGGGTGATCGAGCGTGGAATATCATTGAAGAATCATTAAATTTTTAATACAGCGTCTGGTTCATAAGATTGGCGTTCCTCGCCGTCAGCCACGAAAGCCAAATATAAAAAAAAAATATAAAAGCGAAATTTAATAAGTACATTGATATAAAATTGTTACAGTCACTATTTATTAATATATTAGAAAGAAATTGTATTATTTAGTTATTTATCTCACATCTGTGAATTATATACGAGGCAAAATATATGCCTAAAATTTTTTCTAATACTTTTAATTACGGCATCCCCTTCGTAATATTGGCGTTTCTCGTTCTCTGCCACGAAGGTTAAAATATGGAAAAGAAATATGAATAGGGAATTTAGTAAATATATTGATATAAAATTATTTCATTCAACCTTTAATGTATGAAACATTAAAGAGAAGTTGTATAATTATCTATGGATTATATACGAGACATCTGTGAATTATATACGAGGCAAAATATTTGAGTAAAACCTTTCATAGTGCCATTAAATATCTGTTTCACGAGATCGGCTTTTCTCGCCCTCTGCCACGAAGGCCAAAAGTATGAAAACAAATTATAATAGCGGAATTTAGTAACTACGGCAAATTAAAACTATTTCAGTCAACGTTTATTACCACATTATAAAGAAGTTGTATAATTGGATTATATATCTTACATCTGTGAATTATAACTAATATATTATTACAAGGCAAAATATTAGCGTAAAATGTTTAGCCATACTTTTGAATTTTTATGTAGTTAAATATAGGGTTACGTCATGTACATTGAATTTACTTGTGCTGTAGATAATAAAAACATTGGGCGTTGTAAGTTATTCATCAATACGTTATATTAGCCTGAATTGAAGGTAGGTTTATAAAAATCTCATAGTGTCTAGATTACACAAAAATTGTCTTATTCAATCGCTACTTTTCGGTGAAAAAATGTTAATTGGTTTAAGCTATTTAAATCAATGAAATAGTAAGTTTCGTCTAATTGCGGAATGCTGAATAATAATAGAAAACCAAAAATATTAAAATAGTTACAATGATGGTAATGAACAGTAATACTAAAAATATCTTATTACCACTTTGAAAACTAAATATAGAGTAAAAATATATAGAATTAATATATTTAGCAGGTTAATTTAAGAAACCAAATCTGCAAATGAATCGCATACTTTGAATTCATACTTTGCATACTTTGATTCTCATAATGACTTGAAATTCAATTAACTTTTCTTTCCTTTTTATTTTGTTGTATTTATTAATGTTGTCAAATATTTTAAATGTTTCGTTCACTACCCTTTATACACATATAAAGCTTAAATTGAATAATTTATAATTACTTTTAAAGACTGTAAATATTGTAAATATTAGATATTTTTTTTACATATTGAATATATTTGCCGTTAGTTTTACAGAAGTTAATTATTCACAACTCAATGAACTAACGACGTTTGAAATATAAGTCAGTCAAGCAGTAAGAAGCAGTCAAATGAATAAAGATAATTTTTTTTTATTAAAGTCTTAGCCGGGAAGTGTACCTTTTCTTCTCAACCCCATTTCTAAGGTTGCTTGATGAAACAAGAATTTCTAGTAATTTATATTGATTCTTTTCAGAGTACTATATATATTCTCTAGAGATTTTGACTTAAACACATTAAAATACAGTAGATATTCTATACTGAAATCTCAACTTATATGTAAAATATAATGTAAAGAGGAGAATGTGGTAACAAATTAAAAAATAGAAAATTTTGTTGCGCATTTCATTGAATAAGTGTGTGAAATAAAATTAGGTTTTCATCTGCCTTTCGCTAATTTTACGTTATGCTAAACTTTGTACATCAAAGCGACATGCAATTTCTTTACGATTTTCTACTTTCTTACAAACGACGTGCAATTTCTTTACGATTTTCTACTTTTTTACAAACTCCTGCCTTACTTTAATTTTTCAACTATTTTTTATTTACTTTGCAACGTTTTTTATAACTAGCCATTTTGCCTTTTTGTTTGTCCGTTCTGCACAAATTTTGCAAACGGTTTTATACTAACTTCCCGTTCAGCTAGAGACCAAAACTATCAAGCGAACATAAGAAAGAAGAAGTTTGTTAGAAAGTAACCACCAAAGATTTTGATAGATTTTTAAACCAACTTTCCGTTAAGCTAGAGACCAAACTATAAGGCGAACATCAGAAAGAAGAAGTTTGTTAGAAAGTAACATCGAAAGTTGTTGGTAAACTAAATTTCCATTAGCCTAGAAACCAAACTACCAGGCGAGCATAAGAGAGAAGAAGTTTGTTAGAAAGTAACACCGACTATTTCGGTACATTTTTGAACAAAATTCTCCTTGAACTAGAGACTCAACTACAAGGTGAACATAAAAACGAATAAGTTTTAGTAACTACCAGACGAACATAAAAATGAAGAGAATTACAGAGTAACACCGGAGGTAATGAGACCACATTCGTTCGACTTATCGTAAAGTACTAGGTTGTCATGGTTGGCAGGAGGTGTCATAGTTGGCATTCATACTGAGCGTATAAGTGTTACTAACGATAGTGAAATAACTTCATTATATACTAGAAATATATGAACTGTTAATGTATATGACGTAATAAGTCTGAAACGAAGAAAATGTATTTGTAATATTTTACCAGATTAATTTTAACGAAACGAATACATATTATAATATGATAATGTTCTATCTATTCGCGGCGGTCAGTGATAAATATAACACCATGGCCTGTGACGTGCCAATTTAATTATTTAAACTGCGATGGTTCCTTCCATATTTAAGCACTTGTAAACATTTAATTGTTCGTATAATATTTATTAAACTATTTTAAACATTATTAATTTGCCCAGCGCAAATATCTTATCTGCTATATCTTTCTCACGTGGAAAACATGGTGCATATTTGAAAAATCATAAAAACTATGATAATCACTGTAGTACTCCTGTAACCTTGTAATCAGATTTTACAAATCCGCTTTTTCATGATTTGTGTGTCAGCAATTTCTAAAATGCAGGGGGGGCGGGTTACTTTTAGATTTTCGCATATTTTTTAGAAAATATTTTTAAATACCCATTTTGAAATTATGAATAAGATATTTTTGAATAAAAAACATTTTCAAATGACAAGTCTATACGACATACAAAATTTAAGACAAATTATTACTTATATGCTCCCTCTTTAATTACCATATATAAAAAAATATTCCCATTACAAAAATGTTGATTGTGATGGAATGCAATGCAAACATTACAACAATAAAATATGTTGGTTAATGTAACCATGCTAAATTAAGAATTACTAACTCTCATAGTTTCTGATAAATTCGGCTGTGAATAAAAAAATTAAATACGAGTATATTGTTAATATACTTTTCATAGGCACGAAACTACGGTACATATAAAATACTATGATATCTTGAGTCATCGCTGTGGCATTATTTCAGCCTTTTGTATGAATTTCTAAAAACCCATGTTCCTTTAATAAGTTTAGGTTGATTTATTTAAGAAATAGTGAGGAATTCATGTTTTATTGCACATTTTCCAGTATATCCCTGAAAAATCATGCCTAATATATAGTTTTTCGATTAATATTTGTAGTCCATTGTAATATAATAAAAAGAAATTTAAAGTTTTGAACTTGTTCGAGATGAAAATTACGAACGAAATATAATAAATATAAGCCCGCGCACATCGCAATGCAAATGATGGCTATTTGTGCGGGCGGGTATCGTTGCACTCGCTGTTATGCAACATACTGAACTTTTTAGAACGCCCGAGGTGCCCGCTTACTAACAATGCACCTATTTGTGGTTTTAAATATTTTTCTACTTAAGATTAAGTCAATACCGGCCTATCGTTTCTTATTAGCAGAGTTTTATTACCAATTTGTCTTTTTTAATTTTTCCTTTAATGTTTAATTCAAAGCTGTTTTTTAGTCATTAAATATTTGCTGTTTGCTCAGTTTTATCAAAAGTAGTTTATAACAAAGAAAATACATGCAAATGCAGCTGTGGGTTAATCTCTGTTTGACGACAATTTTTCGATGCACAATAACAAGCGTAAGGTTAATTTTTTAGAACATTTTCAGGTAATATAAAGATAAAAATTATATGATGTAATACCTAAGGTTACGAAACAAATTTTTAAATTCCATTTATTTTATAAAATACGGAAGTGGTCCTAGAATAAATTAATATGATAGAGCTTGCATTCAATCAAAATGGCCTAGAATTAGGAAGAAACGCTTTGATCTTTATTTATTTAAGAAGAGATTTTTTATCAATTGGTATAATTTCAAAATCTAAAAAGGTAAATTAATTTTTCTAGCAATTTTATATTTTTATTGTTTAATATAAAATATGATCAATTTATTACTTAACTTGATCTGATATTCGTAATTGATTACCTTGGTCCTTTGGCATTAAATTTCGTAGATAAGTTATGATATTTATCTGTAGCTCCGAGCACCAGTCTCATAGGTATCATTGTTTATGAATATTTAATAATAATATAAAAATTGGTAAACATTTTAATAGCCGAACGAAATATCACCTAACGAATCTTGAGACTGTATGTAGGTAACAAATTTATACTTGCAAAAACTTCAAAGTAATAAGAATAAATTTGCACCCACTGAACGAAAACCAGAATTGAAACTCTTTAACGTATAAAGCCAAAAAATTGTAGTGCCTGGTCAACTAAGAAAACAAAGTATAATTGTTTTAAAATAACAAAAGCACCAGGTATTTTTCCGGCAAAATTGTAACTGTAACCATAATTTTAATAAAATAGCAATACAACAAATATTTTTTTTGCCAAATTTACAAAGCAATGAAAAAAAAATATTACCACCGAGGAACTTTTTTATTTACTTAATACAGGCTTTTAAAAGGAAATCTACATATTTAACCAGGAAAAGAAATATCCTCGAAAATTTATTGTGACATTTTTAACGCATTTTTATGCAATATTCAAGAAATATTGTTAAAGATATCAGGTCTATACTATTTCTGAAACTGTTAAGCCAAAGTTCCCGTTGTCAGAGTTGAAGAATTTCAAATTAGACTCATTTCAAAGGTATACATAACATGTCAGTAAAAAATTGTTGTTTTTATTCCATAATATTAAAATTCCTTTAACGCCGTGCATCCATTTCATATGGTCATACATCAAAATTTATCAATCGTTTATTTTCTGCAGCGGATAAACCATTTCGTTACGATAGGTTTAGTCTAGAGCGAAAAAACATATTCGTAAAGAAAAACATGTTTTTAGAAAATCGTAGCCACGCGAAGTAACAAACCAGACACTTCTCACTTTGCTAAACACCTCATTGAAAATAACCATCACCCTCATACGGATAATGCCCCCTATATATTACAAATAAATATAAAAGGCAATAAACTTAATATCCTAGAAACATTACAAATAAACAGACATAAAAAGACACGAAGGATAATATATTAAATGAACAACTAAATATAATATCATCACCTGTACTTAATATCTTCTAGGCATAATATAGTTAGACAACATTGATACTACAGTACTCTTCAAATTATTTCAGCTCAACTACACATCTAAATACAAATATTAAAAAAATGAATAAATTAAAAAATAAAAAATAAAAAAACGAAAATAATTAAATGAATCAATAAAACCGGAGATATGTAGAATTAGTGGTATAACCTTGTTCTAACTATCAGATACCCTTGCTTTTGTATAAATATATTACTCAGAAATACTTCCATCTAATTTTATTACATACACCTGAACATTCGCGTTGTATAAACTCATAGAATAACATAAATTTTATTTATTACCCTCAACAAAATATATGTATATCGTATAACTATCGGAAATACAATAAAACTTATGCTCCCCCCTACAATAAACTCACTAACATATGCAGTAGGAAAACCCACACAAACCCGGTTGCCGCTATTGTTTTTGAAACATATAAATACTGTGGGATGTTCCTAAAAGTTAATCCTGAAGATGTTGTAATACAACGAAACCTAGGTCGTGGTAAAGAACTCAAAGAAATTAAAAATAATATTACATCATGTAGTTTCATTTAATTGTGAATAATGAATTTCTACAAACTTACCGGCAAAGATATTCAATAAGCAAGTAAAATAACAATATTTATTAAACTGAGTGTAATCAATTAACACTCCCCCAATAAAACACCGATTGAAGTATATAACTTTTTTATAATCTAGATATAATACTATATTTATAATTCTACCTTCTGTACAGAAAAATATGAGATAACAAATAAGTTAAAATGTCAAATGATTTTTTCTCTGTGAAACAAATATTCAATTCGATTAAATTAATTCAATATACAGAACGTTAACCAATTTCTCACGTAGAATTACTACGTCAAGTCGTAGACGTAAACCATTAAGCTCTGTTTATAGAGATATATAAAATAGTAGAGAGGGGTGCAAAGGTGATACCTTCACCATCTACCTAGGCGTAGTCATTAATCTTATGCTGTGTCAGTTACCGAGTTGCAGTGCGACTGGGTCTAATTGGATGCTTAATGAGTTTATCACCGTTGTAATTATGAAGGTTTCCTTTTACCTACTTTGTTACGTACAGTGTAAATATATATTACGAATTAAAGAAAATCCTCATTTTTATATTATATAATCGAATTTAAATTTTCTTTTCAGCTATATTTTTAGAAAATATTTTATAAATGGCATTCACGTTGTAATACAAATAGTTACATCGGTATTAAATATTGCTTCTAAACCTTTTTTACACATTAAGTTTAGTACGGTTTAGTCAAATTTTTATGTTATAAGTATTTTCTTATTTGTCAAGAGAACAGAACAAAAAGTAACAAAGAAAGAAGTTAAATTAATAAACGCTGCCTTTTAATGCAAATATTCCCATTTTTTGCAATAAACTTTTTTTTAAAACAAAAGCCAAAGGACTCGTACTCTAAAATTTTCGACAAAGAAATCTACTGACTAAAACCATAAGACCGGTAACAAAAATATCTCTTTTTGCTTTTTAAATAAATAGGATGGATGATAGAATAAAGTCATAGACTATACATTTCAGACAAGATAAAATCTGAAAGTATAATCGTAAATAATTGAATCAGTAGTCCAATTCTGAGAAGAGAGAACTTTGGTTCGTAATTTTGCTCAAAATGGATTTAATTCTAATTCAGTTTTGCCTCTCAACTTACTCTACTATTTCACCCCTTAACAGCAAACCAATCTTCGGTTAAGTGTTTCAAACCAGAACACGAAAGACAATTCAAAGCAATCTTCTCGGATGAGTGTTATTGTGAAGGAATTATTTATGATAAATTTTGGATGAAGGAATCTTGAAGAGATGATTACATTTGATAATGTTTGATACGAAGCTGAGCTCCTTCGACATTTCGGATAAGTTCTGCTCTGCTGGAATATATTATATATAACTTCATATTTTATGCTGTTTGCAGAAAATTTAAGTGCATTTCTGAACGTAATGTTTTTATGATACAATTATATAATCCTGGTAAATAAAGAATCAATCAAAACGAGGTCACAGTCAGGACTGTAAGTTGAAATCGATCAATATAGATTTTATTTTTGATCATTTTGAAGTTAGCTTTTGTTCATTTTTTGCCTAAACCTAGATTACCCAAAATTTAATTTACTTTTTTTAAATTTAATTTATTTTATTAAATTTAATTTATTTTAGCTGCCTTAGCTAACATTGATAGTGTTTTGATTTGTTTAAAAAAATATTACTATTCAGTGCATTAGAATTTACTTGAGTAAAACTTAGCTTTCACTTAAAAAAGAGTTATATCTACAAATGTACAAAACTCTGACGAATTTCGTGGTTTGCTATGGACAGAAGAAATGAGCTCGGTGTCTCATTTATTTTATAGCAGCATTTTAAAAAATGCGATTTAAAAATTAAACTTTTTATTGCTGTATTTTCTGTTTTTGTTACAAAAATAGCATTCAAAAATAAAATTTGTATTCAATTTTATATTTACTTAATTTCTCACTTCATTTATTTTTCCTTGATAAAGTAATTGTATAGAATAATTATTACTGCTTAATATTACTGCGTTAAACACAATATCTTTTTCCACGAAATGCAGATTGTCTCAGCCTGTACTTAATTATGTTACCTGGGAATCCTTTAATACGAAAACAAACTCTCACCCTCTCGCTATTTAAGTCAGTACAATAAGATAGAGTTTAATTATTTCTTTCTCATAGGGGTACGGAAAATAAAGAACTTTCGTAAATTATTTATCTTTTAGATCAACGTGTCGGAAATCTTTAACATGCACAAACACCGAACGTAATTAATTTAAAATCGCATCTTGGTGCACGCACATAGCTTTTAGCATCAATTTAGGATTATCTTGCGGCTGTGGGTCTCAAAAAGTGGACCAATAAAGCCATTTGTGATTTTTCAATTTTTTTTCTCAGAAGATCTATCGATAATATATACAAATGTAATTATCCGTTTATAGGGTAATTTTATTTTTCATAATAGCATCATTGACCAACAAGCGTAAGTGAATGTTTAGTTAACTCCATCCCTTAAAAGTGGGTTAGTGGCAATAACCCAATAATATGAACGTCAAGGTCCTAAAGTTTATATTATCAAGCGATTTTCCTTTTCTCTCATTGCTCTTAACTTACAAGTCTTTGTTTTGCGCTATTCAATTAAAGAAAATGGTCTGAATCGCTTGACACGGTTAGGAGGTTAGTTTTTACATGCAACACAATTTTATTATATCCCTGTTTGTTTACGTATATTGCCAACAAAATTCCATAAACCCCTTTTGCGGTAACAAGCTTCCTAACTTACATTCTGTCTAAACTCTGTTGGAGATACAATGTACGTGCATATAACATTTAAAAAATGGTCAGCTCTGGACGGTGAGTATTCGTTTTAGATTTTACCTCTTTACACGTTTACATTATATTATTACGGTTAAATATGATCATATTTATAATTCATTACTATCATATGATTAGGGATTCTTAACACAATGTCGATCCGCTTTCAATCAGGTGACCTATGAAGTAAAGCTAATAATACATGAAGGAAAATTTTTAATTTCAAATAGCCAACACTATATAAACTAATATATATTTTGCCCAGTTATATGTGTTTTCTACTTTCTAAGATATATTTTCAATTGAGATGTATTAACCTAAAGAATATTGTGCCTTTTAGCTTCATTAGACTATTTTCAATTTAAAAAATAAGTCATTAATTAAGTTAGATAAGTGCTACAAGACTTAAATAGTTAACTAGCGAGTCAAGAAGAAATACAATGTGTTTCAATTAATTAATGGAAGAAGAACATGCAATATCACGCAATAGTTAGCAAAAATGAATTCAAAACTAATAACACCTCTTTGTTTAATTGGCGGTTTAAATTAAATTTTCCAAGCATTTGTGGCCCTGGAAGAAAACGTCATGAATTTGAAGCTGATAATAAAAGAGATCATGACTGCTATGGAGATTTAAACAAAAAATTCTTAATATTTAAATCAATCAGCTGTCAGACTGGTTTTTTAAGTTCTGTATGAGGAAATAAATTTTAACGTCTAACATTTAATTATTTGATTAAATTTACCTACAGTATTAATATTCACGCTCTAGTCCTTTTATTATTTATTTTCTATTAGTTATTTGCGTGCCCAGTAGAGTTATTTTTGTATTTTGCCAAAGAAGTAAAACTATTAAAGGACGCACATTAGTACACGCAATTATTTTTTAAATAATTGCGTGTACTTAATGCTTAAAGCTGTTATAATAATTTTGAAGCACCCCGCTTTTTAACTGCTAATTTAAAAACCTTTTAACTGTTAGTTTAAAAGTTATCGTTTAAGAATCTTTGGAGTTAAATAATGTGTACATTATTTGCTATTTAAAATTTGCAAAAAATATACGTAATTTTACTTCTACTATTGTGTTTTGAGGAGTTCGTCCGTGACAAATCATATTTTAACATAAATATCGCATAATATGTAATATGACTGGGTCAAATACATTTGACTGGGTCATATTTATAATATGACCCGGTCATATTATTAATATCATCCATACAAATCTTAAGATGTTTCAAAACGGTCAGTGCTTATATTGAGCATAGAAAAAAATAATAACTTCATATTAAATCATTTAATTTATGAACTATGATACAAAAAGATAGAAATTTTGGGTTTGATGAAATCTCTACAATTCTGGATTAATATTTAAGTGGTCATTTAAGAAAAAGGCATAAACAAGCCAATTAATGAATCGATAAATAAGGACGGAATTATATTTCTGACGAGAAACGGAAGTGAAACAATATATCGTTTTGCTTTCCATTTGTTATTTTTAGAAGAGCAAAAGGTTTAAAAATATTAAAAACTGAATTGTGAACTAAATAAAATTTAATTTTCTAAGAATAAAATTGTTTGAAAATGATTTAATGTACTACTTGTATCTGTTACTTGTATACATGTCTGCCTTCTCCATTTTTGAAAGTTGCCCATAGTCTTCGTTATGTATATGGTACATAATTTTATGTTAATACCCAAATGTTTTTTAACTTACATAATTTGCTTAACACAGGTGACGGAAAAATACAAGGCAAGTTATGTAGTTTAGTTTTTGCTGTATTAATCTTTGTATTAGAAACTATTAATTTATCTATTACCATTACACATGTATTATAGAATTATAAAAATAAATAACTAGTAATAATGAGTAGTAGACACCGTAATTAAGGAAAACTTATGAAAGGAACTCCTACTTATCCAAACCGATGCAAAACTACATTAACATGCCCGTATTTTTGATGCAGTCTTTATAAAAACTCGTCTCCGGAAGTTTCGAATTTAGTTAAGTTTGACTGTTTAAATTGTAAGAAAATAAAGTGGACAATAAAGTTTAATGTGGCCAGGAAGTTCCATAACTATTAATCGGTTGAGAAATTTTCCAATAACAAGTTTAATTTAAAACTTGTTCATATTACGATTAAAACTTTGTGCCTGTTAAATTAAAGACAAATATAAACTGAAAAGTTTCACGTAGTACATCGATTTCTCTGAAGAAATTTCTTGCAAAATGAGAATTATACTACAATTAAAAGAACCAAACTTTTATTTGGTTTTAAAGAAGTGAGAATAAAAAAATTTACTCTACCCACTACCAAGTTTCATGCGGCTTTGGTTTCTTCCGTAACGTTTAAAATATTTATGCCACTATTTTAAGTGACCAAAAATATATTAGACTAACATAAATCCACTCAATGCATTCCTAACACATGATCTTTCAGTTTATATTGGAAACGAGAGACATTCACTCTCGTGTATATTATTGCGAACAATGCATTTTCCAAGAAAAGTTAGCTCTGTTGGTGTATTTGATATACAATTTTAGTGCCAAAATAAAGAACTCGCAATAACTATTTTAATATTATTCACGTTTTGGTTGTTTATATTTGCTATAATAAGTATTGCAAAGTTGCTAAGAGCAAAAGTCGTGCTATTGACTTTTACCGAACTTAATTTATTTTCTAAAAATATACGGAAAACTTAAAATTGAATTGACTTTTATAACTTCATTATAAATGGCAATTTAATTGGAATGGTGTGATAAAAATATTATTCAAAATATTTTTTTGAGCTTTACAATGTCATTTTGTCTATAACGAAATCAATATGGCTGTAGAGATGGAAAGGGAAATACGTCATTTTTTTAATTAATTTCCAGGAAAAATCATAAGATATTAAACAACGCATTCTCCTGATATTTCACATTTTAATACTAAAAACTAAACGGTTTTTTTAAATTTATTTTCCAAACTAAAAAAAATACTAGATATAAATATCATTACGCTTTGTAAAATTTTATATATGTTATTAGTTATCGGTCTGAGAATTTAATTTTATTTTGCTAGTTTGATTGAAAATTTATTATGCCTTCAAAGAAAAAGAAAACTCCTTATGTACGAGTGAACTCATATTACGGGAGTTTCGTATAAAGAGTCAAAAATATAGAGTGAAGTTCATGTAATATTTCTATTAATGCCTTTACCAATATTAATATCATATTTCACGATGCAAATATTTTGTAGAGTATATTTTATACATACAAAAAATTGTATGTACATCGTAAAAATGGAAAAATATTTAAATAATGCCTACTGTATTCGGTTAAACATTCGGAAAACTCCTGGGACGATTATTTTTTATATATTTGGGGATGGAGGAATTGCTACATATTTTACTCGACATTTCCCATAATATTCCTAAAACAGCCTCTTATAAAGTTCCGAAAAAAATCCTTTGTAATCTTCATAATTTAGTCCTAAAAATTTAATATACGTATACGTTTTTGATCAACAATTCAAAAGAAAAATAAAATAATTTAAGCATTTTCATTTATTATTTGCGTTCTCTTCCATTTCTCTATGAACATTTTTTTGTTTATTATAATACGGCTCAATAGGTTTTAACACTATGGAAGCATATTATTTCAAATCGTCTGGTTGTCTTTCGTGACACTAAAAACTAAAACCTACTAATAAAAATACTAAAAACTTGTGTTCCGTAATATGAAACAGACAGGCGGATAAAATATTCCTTAAACATATTCGAAAGAAGCAAAAGTTTGCTTAAGTTTTGATTCGCACTCCAAGAATTTTCTCAGATAAAGTTTTATTCAAACCGTTTCAGTACTCTGTGAGTGGTACTAAAACAAACAGACAAAAATTTTAAACAGCAGTTTTTCTCTACATCCGCTATGCTTACTGTGCCTTCGAAATTACATTCGACTCCTAAGAGCAAAAGACCACCTGTCGTAATATCCACCAGGTAATCCCGGACTAAAATTTTGTTCTTTATAATGCTATATTTTATGTTTTAATTTATTTACGAGGTAAACGAGAATTTCCAGAAAATTAATATAGAAAAACCTTCAAGTCGAAGAGCCTATTTCTCTGTTTTTACCCATGCTTTTTAAACAACAATTTTTATATTTTATTTCTTTATTTCGCGTTTTTATAAAATAACATCACCAATATATATATATATATATATATATATATAACCGACTTAAGTCAGCTCTTTATATTTTAAAATTCATAATAGACAACAAAATACTAAAAGAAGAAGGCAAATTTTATAACGAAAATTACTATTACGACTTTTTTCAAGTAAAACATCTGGAACTGTTTATAAATAATTATTAATTTACAATATATTCAGTATAATCATTTATATCATCTCCCAAATTGTTACCAACTTTGTTGGATAATTTTATATTTCGCAATACCTGCGTGCAATGTCTGACAATGAAAACAACATGATTATTGTAAGTAGGTTACCCTGGTCATTCCATTAAAACAAACATTCACAATTATTTCAAAAATGTCCTCACTAAGCACTTCTTTGGAAATATTTTTTGTATCGTTTTACAAATTATGAAAAATAAATTATGAAATTTAAAAAAAAATTTTGAAGCATAGTTTTCCTATAAAATAAAAATTACTGTCTATTTTCAATGTCGCCCCAAAACAAATATTTTTTCAACTTTACATTCCTTCAATGGCTTGACCGTCCAGGAAGGGCCCCTGTTTTTGGCCAGAGACATCCAGTTTGTTACGCTTAGGATTTTAAAGTCTTTTTCCAGATAGTCGAGCCATCTAAGTTTAGGTCTTCCTACACTTCACATACATACATAATAAAATTGCAACACTTGATTTACCTATGAATAATACGAAAACTGTAAAAGTCTTCTGACTGCGACATGAAAAGAGGCAGACGGATAGTTTAATTCGGTTGTTATTCCCTTAAGGAATATTTTAAGAATCATCCAAATATTTCCACCAACTCAGTATTTATTAAACAGATCATATACCCATTAACCCTACCTCGAAAATAAGTCAATGATTAACACTAAGGAACTATGATTGAATAACATTTATAACGTGTTTTTAAAACCACTAATAACCACGTTAATGCAAGCAGTAAGGTGGCTTCAAATAATTTTTATATTATTTGAAATGTTAACCGTCCGCGAAAATTAGTCCAGTTAGTAGAATTATGGAATTCTGGACGAGGTAGTTAATGACTTTCAAGCGAATTTTGAACTGAAACCATGTTCCGTCATAAATTAAGTCGATATGCAAGAAACGCAATACCAGTTATTGATTCAGTAAATTTAATACGAACAAAGCCAATCACGACGCTGATCCTGTTGGACGCCATATAAACTTGCAGAAAAGTTACGGTGCGCTTGCAAAAGATATCTCTATTGGGAAGAAGTGAATCACTAACCTGTGCAGCAACTATGTGAATTTATTCGACAGATTGTTAGGAAATTACTCAAATGCTAGAAAAAATCAAAGGATTTGGATTGCTTTATTTGCATGATGCAGACGCTACACGGCTATAGTGACAATGAGTACTCACAAGACATTGAAACCAGCCATTCAATAACCGAATAAACATTCCTCAAGATTGGAGCCGCTGTCAAATCGTCCAGCCAGCGCCAACTAAACGTGGCCTTGTCTAACACCAGAGCTTATGGCAGCATCATGGTCAGTAACCGTACGGTTACTAAGGAGGCGATATGGTTAAATGGGTAACTTTGTGACCTGAGTGGATTTAATGAAAAAGTTGTGTTTAAATACAGTGAGTTTCTCAAAATATATAAATATGTGAACATTGAGTAAACATTTCTAACAAAAAATGTCATGAAAATATTCATAGATTTATATAATGTATTTTTAAAAAGCCCTTATCCAGAACTAAATTCAAACTCATGAAAAGTAATATGTTAGAGTTAATGGAATTCACTTAAACTCAAGAAACTTTATTCAATCTTTCAATTGTTCTTTTCTTAACAATCTCTTAATACTATGCAATCCGTTGATCTGGAAATTTTAGGCAATGTGTTAATTGTTTAGCTTCATTCAATATTGAAGTGACGTTATGTATCGCATTGTCAACCATTAATTCTTGATTAATAAATGTTACGATAATACTATTTAAGTCTATTTTAAACTGTTCATTCTATACTTTCAAATATGTATTGTATAATAATATACTGACAACCACAAATCTCGGATATGTTGTATTCGTCAGTATGTTAATTTTATATTTTAAGACAGAAGATGTCAAGACAACCCCGTATATCAACCGATCAAACAGGCCTTGTGAGTAAAACGTAAATCTATATAAAAGTAGATGTATTTCTCTGTTAATTCGCAGTAGGGTTTATTATGTAATGTTTTTTTTTATTAAATTTATGTCTGTGTAAATTTTTCTAGGTAAGTTTATTTTGTAAATGAAACCTACACCTGTCAGTATGGTTCTAATTAGAAGAAAATGTTCTACCGTAGGGGGTATGAAAACCGTGACTTGATCAACAAATTTCCTTTTTCTGCTCGAGGATATCAAAACCTGCGGTGGCCATTTATTTGGAGTCATCATCCAGAAACATCTCAAGTATCACCCATGTATTCCTAGTAATACAGTGTTTGTTTAACATTTGTTTCATAAGCATCCTTCTTTATCTTTCAACTATTTATCGTGTAATTTTTTCCCTTAAGATTCCGGTATGTCAACAATTTTTTAATTCCAATCAACTAAGTGGACTCCGTATTTCGACAATATGTCAACACGTTGTCATACGTTCAAATTACGGGAGTTATATGTGTTTCCATATGTATTAATAAACTAACATTGACCTGTTTTCTGTTTCGAACTTGTTATAAAACACAAAGTTTATATCTCTTCGTAATAATAGTAAGGTAATAAATAAAGTTTATATACTAGAAAGTAAAATATGCTTCTCTAGCAATTTTTAACGTGGCAAAAAACTCTTATTATTTGTTATGGGTAAAATTTTGTTAAGTAAACAAAATAACTATCAATGAGCTATGACAATAAAAGACGCAATAGTTAACTTGAAGAAGGTTAAGACGATAAATCTAGTTTATTGTAAACGTTTACCAGCCTTTATTTTCAAGCAAAATTAGTCGTTTCTAAAAAAAATCGCAAAGGAAAAGTCAACTCAAGACTTATTTTAAACAAAAAGGTAAAAAAACACATGATATATCTATGCCTTTAAAAAAATAAATGTGCGCAATTGCAGATTTGGCAAAGCGCATCCCGTCGCTTAGATTAAATTTACGAATCAAAATTTTCTGGCTTTTTATTTAGAGTCAGAATTAGTAACATCATAAACTATTTTTTGTTTTGCTACCGTTTCTGTTTCTTTTTCTACCTTACTGAGAATCACTGTGTAGTTAAGGAAACTAGTCAATTTATATTTTAACTATAAAAAAAACTATATTTTTTATAAAGCCCTAACATAGCTGATTTTTTTGAGACTATGCTAAAAATACGAACTGACTTCTATGAATAACGTAGTTTTCTCTCTTAACCATTAAATGTACCTCTTAATGATGAATCACTCTTTTTATCATAAGTTCAATGAAAAAAGAAAAGCTCATCTTGCGTAAGGGCAAAGTCGCAAATTTGTTTAAACAAAGAACTTTAATACAGGAAATTTTGTAATTCTGTTCCAACGTGTTAAAAAAGTGGCAATCCCTAGATGACAACACAGTTGATCTCAAAAGCAATAAACTAAGAAGGTTAACAAAGTGTTTGAAAAGTATTAAGAATATATATTTAAGTGATTTAATTTTTCAGTTTGAAATAAAAGGGAAAACATTTCTCCTATATGAGTTCAACATAGTGTAGCAATACGTTTTTTTTTCAAAAGAATGAAAAAAAAAGAAAATTTTATCGTTTTCAGTGAGAACTACCAAATTAGATATACAAGACGAAGTCAGTAAGAGTAAACTAAGTAAGTAATAAATTCAGTCCTAACATTTTGGGTGTTTCAGGAAATAAATAAGCCTTCATAGTTTGTCAATTACACTGAAGAATAAACAGAGTCTGAAGTGTTAATTAAATTTAATTAATACTATTGTGCTATGTCATATTCCATCAAAAGTTATACCACCTTCTATTTGTTTACGCACGTTTGCATATGTTCTAGTTACTTTACCTGTCAATTTTATTTTATGATCAATTTTCAAACATTTGTTGAGCCATAAACTGATCATATAGTATCCTAATAAATTGTGTTTTAAATATTGACAACTAAGTTAAATATAATTTTCCATAATCTGATAAATTGGGCGTAAATTTACTTAGAAGCAGGCCAAGACTAGAGAGATTCCGATGGAACAGGTGCAATTTATAAAAGAACCGGGAATCGTCTCGTTGAAAATGGCACTTGGGAAATTCCATTGGGCGATTTATCAAATACAAGTCAGAAAAAAGGCCCTTAAGTCAATGTTTTGGCTAGATATGGCACCGATATTTTACAAAAAAAATTTTGATTTGACCATGAGCACTTTAAATTGTTTCTGCAATCCAATAAATGTAGTCATTTCGTTATAGGCAGTCTTCATCATCCTTTGTGAAATCAGTGTCTAAGAAAGAATTACTATCTTAATCTCAAAATAAACGTAGTAAGTCTGAAAATAAACCACGACCTTAGAAATTTGGAAGAGTTGGCGACTTCGTGCTGGTTAATATAACAACAATATAAATTAATATATCAAAACACTTAATATAAATTATAATGACATTCAAGCGATTTCTTTCCACACATTGACTACATTAATTATAAAAATTCCGGTATTACAGATGTATACCTAATAGATATGATTAATAATTATTTATCATAAGAAAAAGAAGAGTATAAAATGTTGTTTTTCTCTGATAATAAATAATTTTTTTTCGGTACAATTTTAATATCATAGTTGAAAGTAATAAAAAGAAAGAATTTCAGCATTTTTAATTTTATGTTACGTAAATAAAAATGTTTGTCAGGTTAAGTTACTTTTTATATCAATATTAAGAAAATTTTTCTCACTTATACGTCAGTTTCATGTTAATAAGGAGAAAAATATAACTATATTTTCTTCAGTTTTAAGTTATGAATATTTCTTGATACTGCCAAGAGTTTTCAAATATTCACCGAGATCTTACACAGACATAAATCAAGTTCCGGAAATAAAGTAATTATGGAATTTAAGTAATTACGCCCAATTACTGCAGAGATACATACTAGAGGGAAGAAATTGAGAATTGCAAAGGGGACATGATGTGTTAGTCAATAAATATGTAACTTTCCATTTGCAATTGTTGTATCGATGTAAATTATTATTTTTCAAAATGTAAAAATTCTTATTAATAAAAATATTTCTGGCAACTGAAAGAAACTTATCTCGTATAAATATTACAGTGGATACATGAATAGAAGTAATGAATTTCGTTAAAACTAATCATAGAATTGAACTTCTGACATTTTTTAATTTTTTTTCTTAACAAGTGACTCCAGATCGTGAAGCATCGGCCATCATCAACGACGCGCAGCATAACCGCGCACCGGGTAGATAGCGGCGCGTTAGTCTGGGAGGGTTGGGCACTCGTTCGCCATTGTGGATGACTCTGTCACCACCACCCAGGGACAACTAGTCGACGATGACGAAACCAGCTAGCAGGAAGCGGAAGATAACAAGTCCACACTCGATATTGGTGAACAAATTAAACTTTTCCTTTAAATACCGCTGAGATTTTGAATGAGGCTTTTGGTGCAACTCTGCATCACGAATGGAAGGACTTGTTTATTTAATTGACTGTGTATTGGGATCGAAATGAAACTATTTGAATTTTAATATAGCACGAATTTGGGAATAAAGTGTTAAATATATTATTTTATTAGGTTTTGTTTTACCATTAAGTATCACGATATGTACTGACATAATTTAACTAGATCCATGAGTTTAAATATTAGGTTGAAAATTAATAAATCGTTTGACATAGTTTATCATTATCAGCTCATGTGATAGCTAAATATAATATTTCCACCTGGAATTTCACGTGGAATTTATTTCAATGAGGTTTTTTATTTTCCAAAATTAACTACAGAAGATACCCTAAATTAAATTTGTAGAACATAACCAAATTTTCGACTATATAATTTTTTTTTACTGTCACTGGAACCATTGCTTGAATTTAGAGGAGAGTACACCTTCATTCATAGTTCCTAAACAGAATTTATATAACATAAACACTCATCGTCCTCGTCTTGAAATTTCCATACTTTGTTCGACACATGCCAAAATTCAGCAGCTAATTAAATAAAAATAGAACTCCGATTGGTTTTAATAGGTTACCAGAAAAATTTCTATGATATTTCAGAAATAAATGGAAAGTATAAAAAGAACTTTGTGAAAGATAACGATAAATGGATATAAAAAGAACTTAGCCAAAGATAACGATAAATGGAAAGTATAAAAAGAACTTAGCCAAAGATAACGATAAATGGATATAAAAAGAACTTAGCCAAAGATAACGATAAAGATACTTGAATTTTTCGCAAATGTCGTTTTAAGAAAGATTGTGATTAATGATCCTAAGGACCATCTTCAATTATAAACATTAAATAT
This sequence comes from Druceiella hillmani, assembly GCA_039881145.1. Taxonomy (NCBI): domain Eukaryota; kingdom Metazoa; phylum Arthropoda; class Insecta; order Lepidoptera; family Hepialidae; genus Druceiella; species Druceiella hillmani. Next base: position 2,241,544 of record JAYKKI010000103.1, read on the forward strand.
TTTATTAAAACTCAATAGAAACGATTAATTTACTCTAAACTTTTTTAAATAATTGAAGAATTTTAAATATATTTAATCTTCAAACAAATTTATATGTCAAAAAAGGTAATTTTAATTGCATTTCATTAAACTTTTTTACAAGAGATTGCATTACATTTCTTTAAATAAGTGATATACAATGAAATTGGGAATTTTCAAAAATGCTTTTCTTGCCCATTCTCGTATTGTTCCATTATTTTTTAATGAAGATTAAAATGCAAAGTATTTCATTATTAATTTGTTTCTTATAATTATAATTAAAGAACTATGAAAAAACAAACCATTATCGATTAGTAAATTTGTAATATTTCGTTGTGGAAGACCTATGTTTAATTATTGAATATAATTGGCGTTAATTTTGTAGAAATTCATTAAATAAAACTACGTGATGTAGTATTATTTCTACTTTCTTTAAGTTATTTACCACGACCTAGGTTTCGTTGTATTACAACATCTTCAGGTGGACTGTTAGCAAAGATTATCTTTTAGAAACATACAACAGCATTTATATGTTTCAAAAATCAAAATACAGAAAATTTAGCTCCTGAAGTTTCTGTATTTTGATTTTTCTTCGAATGTAAAATATTATCTCTCATGATGAACATTTAGAGAAAAGATAAGAGACAAATAAATAGTGTGCATGCAATGACTTTAGTTTTGAATAAATACCTCATTAAATTGTGCCGAAATAATATAATTTGCATATAGCCAATTTGTAATAAGATATTTAAAGAAACGAAAAGTTCGGAAAAGAAATAGGGGACGGTAAAATTTATTATGAACTTTTTAAATTGGCATATATATTGTACAATTTAAGCAAAACTTTCAGAATTCGCGAGGAAATTGAAAATTTTACCTTTAAAAGACTATTTTAAATCAAAACACGATTTTTTTAATATTGTTTTCCTATGCAAGTTTTTAACATTTTTTAAGAAACTAAACATTTTTAAAATAATTTTTGTAAAATAGCGTATGTAGTTATTCCAATTAATTTGATTTAAAATGAGGCAAAAAATGCCAAATACACTATCATGATAATTATAAAATAAAAGTTTCCGAGAGATAATCTCGTAAAATTTTATATGATTTTCGGTAAATATTTGTGAACAATTTACTTAATATATATTTTGTAACTAATATAAATTTCATCCAATATAGTGTGAATCAATAAAACACATTTTATTTAAAATATTTTTTTAATGTTTCTAAAATCAAAACCTTTCATGAAGAAACCTTTGAAAAATCCTTTTGGAATATTAAATTAAAACGGTTACTGATGATTATAAAGATTATTCAATAGTAAATTTTGTAATAAATGTCCTAAGATTTTGCTTACACCGTTACTGTTAGCCATAGACAGTGCTTTCGTGGCTAAAATTTATAAAAAGAAGTGTTCCCAATGCCAGTCTACTTTGGTGAAATTATAAAAAAAAATATTCTGCAGTATTTGCATATGACCATAGAAAAACGACTTTCCACAAATAAATTATTAATTTTCCCCTTTCGTCCATTTTTAATGTTTTTCTTAGATGCACTTTATTTCATAAGTCTTAATAAAAGATTATTCGGTTTGAATAATATCACCTTCAAACAAAAATTATATTACGATACCTAATGATCTATTTTTGCTTATAGCGTTTGCTGCTTTATTAATAAGTCTGAACTGTGTACATATTTAATTTATTTATGTTTGTCCATTACGGTTATTTATGTATAAGATGTTAAATATACCTAAAAAGAGACTTTGTGTTGCCAAGAATTTTATAACCCGAACAGTTAAATAATGAAGCTGGCCTAGAATTTCTACAACGGAAATATATTGTTTATAAAGAAATAAAAGGGGTGGTTTACAATTTTTAAAATGTTTTAACTTTTGATTTAATCTATGTTTTAAAGTCGTAATTATAATATGGTGATTTTTTATTTTTTAGAATTTGCGTGAATTTAAAAGGATGATGAAGTAGTGTATGTTTCTTCTAAAGGTATGTGGTTACATACGGAAAAAAATAAACAGTAAAGAAATATACAATTTGTAAAGGACAAGTTCCTTAATTTTCGTAAAAAGAAATAGGATGCGAGTGATCCAAAAAGTTGTTAATTTTTATTGCCTATAGTTTTGGTAACTCTCATAGCAAGGTATGTTAAATTTATGGTCTACATATACATACACACACACACAAACAGAAATAAACACACACACGCACACGCACACGCACATACACACACAAGCACACATACGCAGACATACTCACACACACATGCACACTATGAAATTAAGATGCCAAATTAAATGAAAATTAAGACAATTAAGAAAATTAAGACCAGTATTGCGCCGAAAAGAATATTTTATTGTGTTTTCCATATAAACATGGCAAAAATTTTGGCTCTGTCGAAATATTTCATAAATGAGAACAAAAAATAAACGGAATTATGTAATAAAAAAGTAAAAAAATTAATTACACATGAAAACTAATTTTAATTTTGAATACCACTTTCCAATGAAGAGAAGAAATATTCCGATGAAATTTTCCTCCATGAAGTATGGCATACAAATAAATGTGGATTTTGTGCTGAAATAAATCATCCTCCGTTCTGATTTTTACTAACATTAATAAGTCACTAGGAGTACTAAAATTTTACAAACAAAACTGTATTTTAAATGAAAGTTAAATTGTACGCCATTGCACTGAAGAATAATAATTTTTTTTTAAATTTGATAGTCTACCATTGTAAGTTTCGACAAAATAAATCAAATCATGACTAATCGGGATTTAAGTAAAAAAAAAAAACAGAAAAAATGTTACTTCAAAATGATCAAAAATAGTTAAAAACTTTCATGGGATCATTTCATTTTACGATACATATACACTTTAATATCACTCTGTTTCATTTGATTCGTTATTTACTGTACTTACGTAAAATGTAAATTAGACAATCTATTTTAGTGTTCTGAAAACAGAATAAAATATGAAGATCTACATATACAAACAGATACTATCCCAATACAATTGAACCTCTCTGAACAAGTGGACGACTCAAAATTCTCCTATGGTAAGAGCATTACTTTAATATCAAACATTAACAAATGGGATGATCCCTCTGAGATCTTTCCACTCGCAATTTATCATAAATAATTCCTTCACAATGAATCTCGTCCGAGAATTTGTTTTGCTTTGATACCCTTAACCTAAGATTAGTTTGCTGTTAAGGGGTGAAATTGTAAAATAAGTTAGAGGATAAAACTGCATTGAGTTTAAATTGTCTTTAAACAAAATTACGAAATTAACATCCGTCTTCTCAGAATTGGGTCTCTGATTCAATTATTGGAAACCCTATTTTAGATTTAATGCTGTCCTAAATTTACTATAGAATAAACATTTAAATTTCCTTAAATAACACATAAAGTTTTTCAATGGATTTTAGGAATTGAGAAAAAAAGGGTTATAATAATTTTTGGTCTATATGTCCTTTAACTTTAATTTTGGTCGATATGTTTTGTTGGCAGTAAATAATTACGTATAACTGTTATAACCTTCTAACGGAAATTTCTACTGAATATACTATATTCAGGAGAAATGAATGAAATGAGAATATGATATATTCAGGAAAAATTATATTTAATGTGATATGAAATAGAAACCATAATTGAAAGAATGATATTTAATTTTTCTTATAATATTTAATTTTTTAAAATTTTTTCAATGGAAACCAAAGATTGGTTTAAATTATCCTCTAATTTTTTAAAGTGACGAATTTTGTAATATATTAAGAGGATTCAGAGAAGAAAAAGTTAATTTCCTCATAATCATTCATCATGTCGCCTACTATATTTCTGCTTTTCTTAACAATATTTTAAGTAAATAGGGAGACATAAGGTTTTAAGAGCATGAGTATTTCTGTATTTACGTAGTTGAAAAAAAATGGAAAGATTAATATACTTGCTTTAGATAAAAATACTTGCAATTGAGAAATATAATTAAATAAATAATCCTTACTTAGTGAGTCCATAGAAAACTGAGAAGCATTTTTTTGTTATCGATTCAACAATTGTTTTACAACTTGGGTGCCACGTACAACGTTATTTCTAAAACGAATAAAAAAAAACAAAAATCTACTCTTCAATTCTATAATATAAAAAACTACACCTACTGAACAGCAGTCACTTAGAATTGTTTCTTATATTTTTATGAACGTTGTAATTACAAAAAGGTATATCTTGTCTAGCTTATTATGTACGATGTAAATAAATAGAAAAGTTATCAGTCGATTAGGAGTCGATTGATAACATTGTCGTGCTATTTATTTATATCATAACAAGCCAGACAAGATAAACCCTTTTGTAATTACAACGTTGATAACCTCTAAGCATCTAATCAGACCCAGCCGCACTGCAACTGACACAGCGCAAGATTAACGAATCTACGCCTCGGTGGAAATATCACCTATACACCTCTTTTTACTACTTTATATATCTTTTCTATAAATAGAGCGAACTAGTTTACGTCTATGACGTAGTGACTCTAAATAAGTAATTGGATTACGTTCTATATTTTAAATGTACTTTAATTGAATTTAATATTTGTTGTATATATTTGAAACTTTTTAGATTTACAACTTACTTATAATTATGTTATATTATTCTGTATGGCAGCTTCATTGATAAAAATCGTGACACCTCTAGATAATACCAAAATTTTATAGTTAAATCGATACTTTTTAATTAGAAATTGTTAATTCGTCAAAACCAAATAAATTAATTAAAAAGTAAGTCTCATATAATTGTAGAATGCTGAACAAGACAGACGAAATGAAAAAGTTTTTATGGATAAATAACATTGCTTTGTTATTAAAGTATTGGTGAGAAAAATGTATATTTTCTTCGCGATTTCAATTTTAGGGTTGCGTTGTGAAACAAGAATCTCCTGCAATTTAAGTTTTTCCATCCGTTACAGTCTACCATTTTCTAGAAATTAAGACGTAATACCTGAAATATAGTATATATTCCGTACTAAAATTTCAATTATTATGTAAAAAATAATATAAAAAGAAAGGTGCGTGTACTTATGTACGCGCGTGAGAAGTAATACTTCTTTGGCATCATTAAATAATACATACGAATAGATAACCTCAATTATATTGGAGCACTTGAAAAAGTCTATGAACACAATTTTTTCACTAATATTTACTAATAGTAAATATATTAATCAAAATATTGAATTTAAATCACTACTGAATATAATTTATCAGCACATATATAAATCGCACTTATATGAAACTAAAACACGTGTGTGAATGTCGACACTAGAAACATGTGGATAAATATTTTGAATATGAAAACAGTGAACAGAGGCGACGATGGTGCCAATAGCTTTTGTTTCGAGACTGCAACCGCTGCAACTTCATACTGTAACTTTTGTGTGACGAATCTTAAAATTTCACTCTCATCATTTTTTCATAACGCGCGTAAAGAAGTATAACTTCAAAAAGAAGAATGTGGTAATAAATTAAGAATGTAATATTTTTTTGTGCATTTTATCGTGTAAGGTTGAACAAGTCTCTTACATTATATTAAGTTTTCGTCTACCATTTGTAAACTTTACGGTCTATATGCGAAACTTTAAGCATGAAATCAGTATGCAGTGTACTTTATTTTTTTAAGTATTTTTTTGTTTTTTATATATAGTTTTTAAAAATCGAAAAGAAACTATTTTGATTCGTATTTAATATTTGATTTAAATTTTCTAACTTGTCAAATTCACTTCTTTCAGCAATTTCAAGAGGAGCGACAATTTTGAACGGGAATTGAAAATCGTTTTGCTATATGTCTGGTCGGTTTTATTTTTGGTTTGACACGCTATGTTTTACAAATTCTTTTTTGTTTTTACTGAGATTCGTTCTCAAATTTTGTTTTTGGTCTTTATATTTGTTATCTACCGGCGAAATTTGCCTAGTTGCAATAGTTTACATTTCCTCCTTCATTAAAATTTTGATATTATTTAAAATAGCGATTGCTTTTGCTAGTGATTATGTAGCTAGTAAGTATTCCTTTTATTTTTTTATAAGTCTCATAAAAGATTAATAACGCTAGATTACTTTTTTTCTTTTAACGAGTAATGTAATTTCTGAAAGTGTTTGGACGTTTAATCGAATTGTTTTTAAATAAAGTTGGTTCTTTAGTTTTACTACAGCACTCCAATAGCAATGAAAAGTTATAATAAAATCAATCCATGTGATTATTTGTTTCATACCCTTGGACGTTACACTATATAATTTTGATCTTCATGTTACGTGAAAAATGTTCTAAATAATTAACGGCATAGTTGTTTTTGTACATAGAAAAATTTTCATCAACTCGCAAATAACCCGTTTTAAATAAATTCACGTGTTTTTATTGTTATGTTACTTTAGATGAAAATAATAAAATAGCAATTATTTAATGACTAAAGAGGTATTTTTGAAAAAGCAGTAAAGGAAAAATTTAACAATAAGTAAAGTGAACCACAAAACACAAATGGTAAGAAATATTGGGCCTCTGACGACTTACTTATAAGCATAAAAATACCACAAAAAATTACTTTGTTGCTTATCTTTATTTATCATGTTTCATACATCATTTTTTATCTCTAGCAAGCTCAAAACTTCACATTTCCTCTTTTCCTATATTAAAATACATTAACAGTACTGATCTGAAAACAAAATTATTTGTTTTATTTATTCGATTTATAGATACTACTATATTTATTATTAAGGATTTTCACAAACCTGTACACCATGTTGGTACAAACCGTTTGATGTGTCATTATTTAAAATAAATTTCTCTTTTTAATCTATTTCTCATTATTTTCAAGGCATTAGGCGTCTTTCAAAGCAAGTACGTTACAAAATGATATTATTCAAAAGAGGTTTCAACAACATTCAAGCGATACGATGCAAATAATGTTTTTATATTGCATATGATTTTTGGGTTCCGTACCACAGAAAGGAATAACGATATTTTAAAAGATCACTCTCAAGTCTGTCTGTCTGTACGTCACAGTGGTTTTTCTCAGAAACTGATTGATTTTTAAATTTTTATTTAGATGTAGTAATAAAATATGTTGATTCACATATATCACAAAGCTAGACCATAAATGTATATATTTGGAAGCTTTTAAATAAATTACTTAATTTTTTTACCGCATGTATAGTATACATTTGAAAAGGTTCGTGATAAAGCATCAAATACTTTTTCTTTCATTATGTAAAAAATTCAAATAAATATTTAAGGTCATAATTTTAAAATGTATATACTAGGAAACAATGTCCAAAAAATATGTGAAAATCTAAAAATACCCCACCCCTCGTTTTTTCCGAAACTACTGACACAAATATCACAAAAAGTGGTGGTAAAATCTGGCTACAAGATTACAAGAAAACTACAGCGATTATCCCAGATTTTATGATTTTTGAAATATGCACCATGTTTTTGCATCCGAGGGAGATATAGCAGGTAATATATTTTCGTTGGAATAATTAATATTTATAGATAGTTTTAATATTTGTAGATAGCTTAGTAGAAATTCTATGCCCAATTAAATGTTTGTAAGTAAAACGAGAACTAATAAATTAAAAACAGGCAAAAAAGTTAAATCTACTGATTTGACCATGATTGCTTTATGGTTACAAATCTCAACAAATCTTGATAACAAACAATGAACCGTAGACAAGGTCAAATAGAGTTAGAAATTCATAAAGGTGGGGAAAACATATCTGATGACCTCCGAACACTTTTTAAAACAACAGCCGTAGAATACTTTCGACCCGCAATTTTCTTTGCTGGTTTCTGACTTCTTACTTCAATTTATACGTTGGAGTCTGTTTCCATGTAGATATTACATGTGTATGTGAACTTTCAAAAGTTTATAAAATCGGAGAAGAGCTTTCAATTGCTTATGGACTTTTTATATGACAGTGATCAGCGAAACAAACAATTTGAAGGTTCTCGGGGTTAATTTTTCTGTAATAGCTCGAATAATATGGGGGTAAATTGAGTTAGTATTAAATTGTAACCTTGTCCAATTTTGTTTGTATGTTTTACACATTTCCTTATTTTGATTAAAGTTTTATTTGGCGGAATATTCGTCAAAAGTTTTTTTATTAATTCGGTTTGGCTTTACATATACAAAGAAATACTAAAATTCTACAGGCTACTATAAGTTGTGTAGTTAATCGATGAAACGTGCTACATAACCTAAATAATAAATACTCAGTATGTGACTGGTATAATTTAAATATTTACTTTTTTTTATTGACATAACGCTATAAAGAAGCCTAAATATTTATTGAATGACATTCTAATAACTAAACTGGAGATTTAAATTAACATTTAAAATAAACATTTTTATGTATATGTTTCTTTCATTTTTGAAACGTGACCGTTAATATTATTGATTTCATTCTCTACATGGTATATTTTTAAAATTTATTTTTAAAGTTGCTTATTATTACTGTATATATTCGCTGCATTATTTTAACGTAATGTTACGAACATTAGCCTATATTCTATGAAGATAAATTTATCCAACTCGTTTATAAAAACCGGACGAATGGTTTATGAGATACGGATCAACATAAAGACAGATACACATAATATATTCAGGTCAAGAACCTTAACCTATATTTCGGCTCAACGGCAGACGGGTAATAAGTAATTCACGTTGAATTCGGCCTTTCGGTTTTGTTACACATTATGTTTTAAGTTTAACTTTCGAAATATTTACTGAACATTAGTTTCTGTTCAAAGCGATAAAGTGTTTGATAGAAGTTTAAATTTTATTAAAACCAAAATGGATTTTGTAGTGAATTTCGAAACGAGGACTATGATCCGTCTGGCAATATAATTTTCTCGTAAGTTTATAAGAACATTTAAATAAAATAAATCTATATCGTATAAAAAATTCATATGACATTTTATCTCAACAGCGATCAAGTCGTCGATTGGGCAATTAAGGTAAGGTTTCGTACCTAAAAAGAAAAAAAAAGCGAAACTGAATAGTTCCCTCCGTCTGTCATATAACTTTGTTCCAGAAATTGTTTTACCTAAATAAATATAATTTGACACAATAGTAAAGAACCCGCTTATATCTCAGTAGTTAATATCAAAAATGTGCGTACACTAATTTCGAAAAGCAAACAAATTTTTTTATATCACAAATTTCGTTTAGTTTAAAAATTGTTAGGTCAGCGGATTAAAAAAAAATTATTTTTCAAAATTTTATAGAAGATAGTTTTAAAATATTCCCAAAATTACCCTCAAAAAATAGACAACTTTTCTCCCCGCTACTTTATCAGGGTTAGGAAGAAATAGTCTTAGTAGAAGTTTAAACTCGAGCAAAGATTCGAAATCTTATATATATATATGTATATTTATGTATTTTTTTTTAAACAATCATTAAATTTATAGAATTATCGCTTCAACAACAAGTATTTTCGAATTATAGTATCCAGTTGAGTGTCATGCAAAGTGTACCGAAAGCGTACAGCGATAATATTGTCTCTGTTTCTATTATTAAAAGATTTTCTCCTTTGTAATAGTCTTTAGCCATTTGTTCTATTAAATACCCATTGTGTATAGGCTGTGCGGTGCCGCGACAAAAGTGAGATTCTGTCCGTACAAGTGCGAACTTCTGTAAAAAATAAAAACTGCACCTTTTCAGTTCCAGAGTCAATCCGACTCAGATTTTCATAACTTATTATTGCTTTATATTAAAAAAAAATCTATGCATAAAAACGGTCCACATGACCTTTAAAATTGTTTCTACTGCAAACAGTTTGTTAGTAATAATAAATAGATTTTCGCTAAGTACTTTTGAAAAAAAATTAACAGTCATTGTCGCCGTAGCCAATTAGGTCAATGGTGTTTTAATTATAAAGATAGGATGTAGTAAGTTCCTTGGTTCTTTCAGAATATTCAGTTTTATAGCATTCTAGAGAGACTCGAAAAATATTTCATAGTAATCGACACGTTCAACTTGTGCATACCATTTTGTACAAAATGGAGACTTGTAATTTGGAGCTGTCGGCTCGTTCTTGATACGGAATTTCCATTTGCGCCACATCGATAATAGGCCCTTTGTGTTCAAAGAAGCATGCATTAAGTAAGCATGGCTAAAAGTTTTATGTAATTAATAAAGGCTATTTTCCATTTTGGTTTTTAAAATTTGTAAACTTTTTAACTAGAAGACATTTTGCTAGACTTACTCACATTTTTGCTTTTATTTATTTTTACGTCAGAACTCACAATTAAATTAATTATTGCTTCATGTGATTTAGTTAGACAGGAGAAAAATATTATTATGGGCCTCTTGTCATCAACTCCAATATTTCACTAATATATCAACTCGTATTTTTTGGATTTTACCTATTGTAGTCATAATTTTTGAATACGAATCACGAAGCAAACGAACTCGGCCTATTGACCACGGCTCTGAAATGAAATGCCATGGCATCTCTTATTTATTTCGCAATATGATCCTCCTCTATGCGAGCACACTCGTAGTTTTCCAAATTGATTGATAATGTTACTCACGATTCAGCTTCTAAACTATATTTTAGTCCTATAAAATTGGTGCTCCTTATGCAGTTCCATATTTATTTTTCGGATTCGGATTGAAGGTAAGTTGTAAGAGCAAACCCTTTTTCTGTTCGTTTAAGGTGGAACTATTTACAAACTAGGACTTTTGGAGCCAATTAAATTCTGTGGACATCATGTGGATAATTCGTAATCTATTCGACAATGAGTAACTCAGATGAATACACAGATAAATGTTAACTGCAACTAGTAATGTCACCTGATCGCACTCAGCAACAAGATGGAGTGAATTGATAGAACCACGGAATAAAATAAATATCCTCTGTCATGGGCAATAAAGGTCATACAGGAAGGGGGACTTTTACATATAATAAATGCGATGCTAGTGTTCTAAAATTTTTTTTCTGCTTGTTGCAATTAAAATATTCTTTATTGCATATTGCTCTTTATTACACTATTTTTATACCCTAAATGTTGATAGTTTACAAGATATTGTTTCTAATATTTGTATTTTATAATATTTTTATTAATTTTTAATTACTTATTTTTTAAATTTTTATACGATTGTTAATGAATTCCTGCTAAAAAAATTAATAAAACAATAATGAAAATATCCAAACTTTTTTCTTATTAAAGTTGAACCATTTAATTCGAACCTAGCACAGAATCGTAATTGCTCGTTAGACAACGGTAATATTAAACTTTTAAAATATGCGTTCGTGATACGTGGACAAAATTAGCAGCCATAGTCATAAATTTCGCATATATTTCAGTATATTTTTATTTAGTATGATGTTGCAATACAAAATTTATACCATCTTTCCAATGTAGGTATTAGCTTTTAAACTTGATCGTAAAAGGTGGCACGTGAAAATAATGGCTCGTTATCTAGATTTTATCGAAATTTTAGAGAACTTCCTGTATTAAAATTGACGTTCGCTTTTTAAGCGACGAAAAATCTTATTTTGTAACTTTGTATTCTTGTACATTTGTCATCTATACATGTATTATATTCTGCCGTTATGTAATTATAACAAAGTGGGTTTGAATAATTTTTGACCAGCTAGTTGCCAGTCCTTGTAAAAAAAATAAGCTCAAAAGAATTCACATTTATAATACATAACATGTCATGTGTGTATATATATATATATATATATATATATATATATATATATATACATATATATATATATATATATATGAAATCTTATAATACTTATGGAATATATTTTAATATATTTCAATTGATAATAGAGTACCTTGTTCTGTAGTCACAGAATAAACCTCAATACCTCTCGCCATTAATATATTCGGACATAGGTTTCAAACCTAATTAGACTACCATTGAGACTACTAAAAGCCTGAAGCGCTGAGCTATTGGTTAGGCGGCACATACTAGCGCACATACTATTAATACGGCATATACTGTTCAGTAACAAAGCTGCACTGTTAGGCTAATTAGGCATTCACTTTGTGTTCAAATTGATATGTAAAAAGCCAGTTATATTGTATAAGTACATAGAATATAATCGACTGTATCAACATCTGTATTAGTATAGCAAATATTTAAAATAATTTCTTGTGGATAATGCACAATCATTAAAACAAATAACTTGTAAATACGATCAAAGACAAATAGTATAGGTACAGGACATTAGAATCATTTGAACCCTAATAATACGATATATGTCGCCATAAAAACCGATGTATAATAGTAAAGTTTGAAAAGCTTTGAAACGGAGAAAAATGTATGATCAATCGGTAGTTCGAAGGATAATATTCGGTCGGATACTGATCAATCGATAGCCCAAGATCGTTTACAGTTAAAGATAAAGGGTTAACACAGCCGTCATTGAACAGCAGCGCTAAATCATAGTTTCTTCCTATTATTAATATCAGTCTCTGATTTAATAGGAATAATCATAAGAGCCGTTTACACGCTCACTGGCTCGTCAAATAAAGTTGGCATTTATTATGTCAATGGACAATAAAATTCCATTAGCAGTGTTGTGTAAGTCATTGACGGTTATTTATCTACGGGGTTATTAAAAATAGAGAAAGAAAATGGGAAAAAACACCGCCTTAAAGTTTTCAATATTTACCCTCGAATTTTATTTAGACTTCACAAAATTTTACTTGTTACCCGAGTCTATTCGTTTATCCATGTAAAAGCTGAACTCTTGAATGAATACTGTCTTAACATTTAATTTTCATTTTTTAAGAAAGGTTTTTTATTTTTACAAATTTCAAGGTCCTTTATAAATTTCTATGAAATGCAAGTTGACTGTTAAACCTTTACACACCCTGCTATGCATGATGAACTAAGAAAGAGGCCGCTAGACCTCTTTCATAGCTCTTCATGCATAACAAGGTGGGTAAACGTTTAATAGATAACTTGTATTTCATTGAAATTTGTAAAGGACCTTGAAATTTGTAAATTTTCCACTAGAATAAAAAACGAAAAACGCTCATCTAGTGTGTTATAGTTCTTTCTTTCTCATGTAACAGTGTTTTTTTTTCATTTGTTGTGCAATACGAATGGTGCATGTATCTCTTCAAATGTGAAGTGATGAAAGGTAAAAATTCGCTTCTTACGAGCTGAGTCGCTAGTGTATCTTATAATATTTCCATCAATGACGACGTAAATTTACATACTTTACTTTTGGAATAGAAACTGTCGGAATATTTTTTTGATTAGAAGCCAGTGTCACATCAAAAAAAGTGACCAAAGTTACACATTTCTTTTTCTTCTTCGTCAGTTCACTCTTGGTAGAATATTAACCATCATCCTATCAAAAGTATGGCAAGCGATTGATGCGTCTTTCGATATGTTACCATCTCAATCTGGCACCCTCTCTTCATGGATTTATATCGCTGCTTTTTCACGTGGCCCACGTGGTCTTCACCGTAATTTGTACTAACAGGCGTTATATAACACTGTCATTAAGTCACGACACGTATCTAAAGAATTTAGTGATGCGAGTTTTTATACCATTGCATAAATTTTACCAAGTTATTCGAATAGGTATGCTTTCTAATGGGACATATTTTATAATATTTCAAGTTTTCTTTGCCCGCACTAATTTTCAGGCATCTATTTTTTTTTCCCACATTCACGTTGCAAATTAAGTTCAGTGCTCTCAAATTGCTGTTGGTAAAGGTTTCGTTAAATTAGTTATTAATATTTATGGTTTAAATGAGGTAATACTATTATTATAGGTTTTAACGTTTTTCGAGATTTCGTAATTTTAAACCCTAAGATTTACGGTTTTCGCTTAAGAATCTTTGCAGTTAAGCATTGTTTATATTTGTACATTATTTACTATATAAACTTTTACTATGTATTATTTACTATATAAAATATTACTATATAAGCAAATTTAATTCTATCATTCGCTATTTAGGAACTCCTAAAATGCATCCTCGTGCATGAAAATTCCACTCTTTAACATGATTGTAAATATCCTTCAAAGTTATAAACTTACAAAAATTTAAAACAGCCTGTGGTCATTTTGAGCGCAAGGTAAAATATTAAACCACTTTAAATAATTTAATTTACGAACAAGATTTTAAATAGACCAAATTTTTGGTTTAATAAAGTTTCTATAGTTCTAGATTAAGGCTGAAGTGGCCGTTTTGAAACGACAGGTTTAAAAATCGATAGTGGATGGAGTAATATTTCTGACGAAAAACTGAAATCAAGAATTACATTAAATGTTTTGATTTAAATTCCACGAATTTTTTATATGAGTCATATATTGAAATAATTTTGTAACAAAAGTATTAAACATTTAATTGTTGAATCAAAGACATGATCAATCGATACCTTTATTTTCAGAGCATTTGATACGTGTGGAATATCTTCAGTAAGATTGAAGGAATGAAATTTTTCGAAATTTATTACAATGTATTGTTGCATCTATAAATTTTATACATGTCTATGCTTTTTATATTTGAAAGTTACTGGTAGCTTTTGTAATACATATGTTATATACTATCTGGAAATTCCTAAATATTTCATCGATTTATATAATTTGCACGATATAGATTACGATAAATGACAAGGCGCGGTATGTAGTTAGTTTGCTATAAATTGAACTTGACACCAGAAATTATTAAAATTTATGTTGGCATTATTACAACATATTTTTAATAGAATCAGTAAAATAAATAAATATCAATACTGCAGTATCGAAGAAATCTCTTGGTATTAAAAACTTCTAGCCATCTTGGGCCATCTAAAACCGATATAAGTACTATAAAAATTATTATTAAAAGGGTCAGTACAAAAGCCTAATTAAAGAAGTTTCTAATTAACCATTTCACTAGTAAAACTGTAAAAACACAAAAGAAACATTCGAATCGAGAAAAATTTAACTATACATTTGCTTTCGTGGCCTCAAGGAAAGACACACATACGCAGCTGTTCCTATGCATATGACCAAACGTATCTGTCCCTTGCACGAGGAAATATATAGCCACCGCAACTCAGCGGCATGGACGATGTCGTCAATAAAGGCAATAAAAGTGGCTGATGACAAACTGCAAACAAAGGTTTTGGTCAAGTGAGCTTAGATACCTCTTAGCTCACTTGACCAAACCCTTATATCAACAATAAAGTCAATGTAATAAAATTCTTCATAAAATATGCTGTGTCTACTGAATCTATCAACATAACTACTATATTTTATTACGATGAGTTACGTTATTAAAAAGGGTGGTTAAACAAAGTTTATTAATAAAAGTAATTTTTTAACAAATAGATAAAATGAAATCGTCGCTACTGTAAGTTTCTTGAACTACATGTGCTGGATATACGTACTCAATATTTGTGCATCCATATCAGCTGTGATAAACTTTAGGACACTTGTGTGGCCTAATTGTTTGAGTCATCTACATTTTCATGACTCATAAAATATTATAGAAAATACTGACGGCATGTATTTATCCAAGAGGGATAACATATCGTTACTTATAACATGAATACAAGTTAAGCAGTTACAATTTCCTTTAAAATATGAAGGGTCATATAATTATTCGAATAAGTGCATTAAAATTTTTTTGAGTCGCTGGAAACAATATTGTTTGGATATTTCTAAACAATTATAAATAATTATTAGAAAAATATATTTATCTACTTCTTATGTAGGAAGTCGCAGACAACAGAGAAATTCTGAGTTTTTAATAATCCAATCAAACTGTAATATGAAATATTTCAGTTTGAAAAATGGACTTTAGTACACAAATAAATAATTTTATTAATTAAAAAAACATGCTGACATCATATAAGAAACGGTGTGACCTTACACACACAAGAAACAGACTGATAGAGAGCACGAATGGAACAGTAATTGAGAATTCAAAGTACTATTTTGATTCATCTACCGAAAAGAAAGGTGAAGAAATCAAACCTGTGACAGGAAAGGCAACCCTACACAGATATTGTCCCCATGATTCACCCGGGTGGTTTCAGGGCCCCTCGAGCGATCCGTGACATCCCCCTTTATACCGAAGGAGGTTTTAACTTAACAGCATCCCGTATGTACTATCAAACAATCTTGTCCAAAAGGGTTATGCACTGTTCCTATACAACATGACATTTTATATACCCATTTATTCTAAAAGTTCTAAATGCCTTAAAGATCGGCATATACTCAACCAGGGTATGAGGATTAAAATTCTCTCGTCCTAAAGATTTCCACGAGTAGTGCAATCGATAGGTTAAGAGGCAAAAGACCTATCAAAACGTGCAATGCATTCGTTGGTTAGATCCTGTAAGCTTTCATCAGAGTCGTGGACCGCATGCACTGCAACTTAAGTACAATTCGCCTTACTTGTTAGACCCCAATGCACCACGAGGTCCAAACCGTTATTGCATGGGCCAATGTAATAAGGTAAATTTTCATATTCACCAGCTTGATTTCAGAGAAATTCAGCCCCCAACCGGCACAGGCAATTCTGGCCATGGAATGGAAGGTAACTCGAACCTTCTTGTTATCACCTGAACCCGAACCTTATTATTATCAGTGTGAAAGTAAAAGTATCTTTGCTAATATCCCACCTGAAGATGTTGTAATACAACGAAACCTAGGTCGTGGTAAAGAAATTAAAGATAGTAGAAATAATACTACATCACGTAGTTTCATTTAATTGTCAAAAACAGTAATAAATTAAAAAGTTGCACTCTGTCTAAAATCCGCAATAAAGTTAAATTATGCCCCGGTAAAGTTTATAGAGTCTAAACGTGTTTCGATTAGACATTTCTCTTTCAAATGCTATTGAAAGACGTCAGAATCAACAGATACAATAATTAACTGCATGCCTAACATGAAAGATAGCTTTTAAATGAGTTATGATTAAGTTAAAGCAAATATATACCAAATATAAGAAAAGAAACTCTGACAATTGCAAACATAACACTGAGACTAAAGTACAAAACAAACACATTCCAATCTAAGAAAACGACTAACAATGAAGGTTTGTTTCTTTTCATGCCAAATAATTACCAAAAAGCAATGAAGTTATCTAACCCACAAAAAGAGAAAATGTTATTAAAAAAAACTAGATTCCCATAATTTAAATAAAACGTGGTTATTTCCAAAGAAGGCTCACAATTTTAAAATCTTCAAATTATTAAATTCCACGCTAATAATATTAAACGCTTAACGCCATACTACAATTTCCGACACAGATCTAAATATCAATAAACAGAAGGTAACAATTACATTTAGCTATACAATCAGCTACGGTTTCATTACTCAGAGCCGCTCAGCAAAATTAAGAGATAAAGCAATTTAACAGCATCACCGCTATCTTACATGGGAATTTAAAAGAGAATGTACATATGATACCGTCTTAGGAACTGGAATGTAAACCCAATGTTGAAAGTAAATTAAACAAATTATTACACGAAATAAAATATGTAAGTATATGGTGAAAATCAAAATTTGGCTTGGTTTTAAACAAGACGGTTTTAATATTATATTAGTAAATATGATGAATGTAATTAAATATGATAATTCAACGAATCGAAATGTTTCTCCCACCTCTGCTTTAAATATATATATATATATATATATATATATATATATATATATATATATATACATATATATATATATATATATATATATATATATATATATATTATAGGGGTAGTCAATCTTCAAGAAAATGTTGACCTAAAAATATTTTTGGCTATAAATTTGGTCGGATTGCTGTTATACATACATTATTCACGTATAAATACATGATACGTACATTATTCACGTATAATACATGACGTATAATACGTATATCATTCGTAATATATTACTTCGAATAACTAATAAATTTAATATTAGCAATGCCCATCTCAATAATTTTCCTCCTGATCGCCATACATAGTTGCAGGAAAGTGAAGGTCCGCTTGAAAAAGGCTATCCTTATATAAAAGAAGTAGGATCACCAGTATATGCAGCAACTATGTGACTAGATCCGACATCTCGAGCCTATCGCGCGGGCCATGTATCGACAATAACCAGACCAGCTAGCAAGGAATGGAAGACAACAAGTGCATAATCGATACTGGCGAATAGATGAAAATTTTCCTTGATATACCGCTGAGATTTAAATGAGGTTCTCGATCCAATTCCGCATCTTGAATGGGAGGACTTCTCAATTAATTATTTCTCCTATAAATTATTATGTGTATTGGCATCGGGATTAAACTATTGATAAATTTTAATGTATCAATAAATTGGGAAGAAAGTTTTAAATATATTATCAGGTTTTTTTACCATTATGAATCACGATCTGTATATACTTGATTTAAAGAGATCCATGAATTTAAATATTAAGTTTACAATTAGAAAACTGTTCAATTTATTTCATCCGTATTTGCTAATGAAATATTTAACACATCCTCGCCGAACGTAACCAGCAATTTAGTTTCATAAAGCTATTAAATTTTTCAAATTTTGTTGCAGAATATCACCACAGTTCAAGATTAGAGAAGAGAGCAAAAATTTCTTCTCTTTTTGATGGGACCTAATGTTTGACTTCTTAGGTGAGACACGCCGCAGGAAAGTACACCAATATCCATATTTGTGCATATATAGAATTTATGAATATTACTAGCCCCCTTCCTGAAATTTCTATATTTTGTTTTTTACTTGCCAAAATTCAGTAGCTAATTAAACAAAAATAAAACGCCGTACTTTTAAAGTAGCTTACCATAAACATCCAAGAAATCAACGTATCATGTAATAATTGGAACATTTATTGGTTGTAAGCCTAATATAGTTCCAAGTGGTTGCCATTTTATATTTATAGAATATTTGCCCCATATTTCATTCACACATCATGCTTTAAGATTTTTTAGAAAATTATGTTAAAATTGTCGTAAGTATTTAATTTTCAATTTTATTTCATTTTGTACTTAACCATGAAGTAAGTTTTTCATATTTTCTTCCAAAGCAGATATTTCTATAGACTTAAAATTTACCGCTGGTATGATTAATGTGCAATAAACTTATTTGGACAGAATTTGGAATTACTCCTCAAGCGTAATAATTTATTTATTTAACTTTAATTATATATAAATTTAGACTATCTCACTGACAGATAAACTAAATTTACAGAATCGATTTCAAAAGAATTTCGTGAAATATAACACTGAAAAACTTGAATTCTTTTAAAAGAATGTGACTAAATAGCATAACCATAACCTGTGAATAAATAGATTAAAATACAGCCTTTGACTATTATCTGAACCTCAAAGATTTTATTATACCCGTTGTTAACATTATGGATACAAATTCAAGTCGAAGTAATTCAATGCTTTGAAGGAAATGAACCATTTCAAATACATTTAACTTTCCAGCAAATTTTATATCACAACCGATCATCTTATATTCCAGTACATACTTTTTTCAAAATTGCAGATGATGTACGCCGAAATTGACTTTCAAAATTGCAGATGATGATGTATATCCGTATCGTGTCCTTATTTTTAATGAATATTAAAATATAATATATTTTATAATTGATTTGTTCCTTATGAAAATGAGAGAATAATCGTAAAGCAAACAGCAAGAGAACTATAAATTAAAATTTGTAATATTTCTTTGTAGAAGGTCTATATTTATTAAAACCTTTAAAATAGGTGTGGTCCTCATGCTACGAGGGTTACGTACACTTAAAGCAGTAAAATCAGTAAAACTCTTTTTCGTATATTTTTATTTAGTAGTTTCTAAAACAGATAAGGGCATATTTTTCTGGACGTCTTGTATAGTTAAAACTATCATTATATATTTATTATAACTAGTAATATGCTTCAATGGCGTGTTATCCTCCATCATTGAAGGATGTTAGTTTCATCTATTTTCAAACTTATTACTTTTAATGAAATAAGTATATTACACATAAATTTATATATATATATATATATATATATATATACACACACACACACACACATATATATATATATATATATATATATATATATATATATATATTTGAATTTCCTCTATATTTTCAGTCTGGTTTTACCATTTGTAAATTACGTTGTTTGATAAAAAAATGTACAAAAATAATTTTGTACTTGTAAAGAAGTAAAATATTATATTTTAGACAATATGACATTCAATTGACCATTAATTTTTAAATTTGTTTGTATAGTGATAACTTTGAGATGTTATGGGTATCAACAGACTGATGATACTTTTTTTTTGTTTAGACGATGGAGCGAATGGAGCGCAGCGTCAACTGAATATGATGTAGTCTGACATCATTATAAATTCTAATGACCGGGAATAATGCATCAAAATTTATGTGCAGTGTGAATGCTGTCGATCTGAGTTGGAAATTCAGTATTTCACTAGCTTTTTTAGTGTCATCAATTTCGTAGACACATTCTCGATACATAGCTTGCACCTTGTAATGTTATGGTCAACAAAAATCCAGAGTATATCCTAATGTCTGTGATTTATTGGAAGAAACGATTAGAAAATTCATCAGGTAATTGATCAATAATGGCATTGTATTAAATTATAAAAACTTGCCAAGTATGAATAAAATTTGTACTAAAGGAGTTATGTACACACCGGGTCACTTATTAAAATATAAAGGTACAAAGAAGATTCTAATAAATTTCATCGTTTTTTGCATGAAGTTACTTCTTTTCTCGAACTATTTTTCTAAGCTCAAAAAGTACAAAATTAAGTAGATATACTTATATAAAAGACAAAACATTACATTCATAATAACTCTTTAGTCCATAAAATAAATATTCTAAAGATTATATTTATTTGAGTTTTTAGAGATGGTAATATATTTTATTATTTTCATTTGTAAACTACTGTGTTTACCTTTTCAACAATGAATCAACCAAGACAAATTTGTTCACTCATTGCTTTGGTTTTTAACTGGTTCCGTTTGATAGAAACCAAAATATCACATCTCTAGTTTACATTTTGTTAAAAAGTTCGAGGCTAAGACAAGGCGACCTTGGACCACAATAAATAAAATAGAATAGGTAATGACGACAGTGATATGGGTAGAGCTTATTTTACTCTTTTTGTCGTATTATTCACGTGACAATATGTTATTGTAAACAAGTTGGAATAGTAAATAGAGATCAAAAAGCATGAAGCTTTAGTTTAATTATTTATTTTTATTTTAAAGCAGATAAATATAAAAGAAAACATATTTGTTATTTCATTTCGCGACAGTCAATGAATTTTATCTAATAATAGATGCGTATTTTGATTTCTTTTTGTATGTAGAACATTATTTACCATGAAAAATATATAGAGAATAAGAAAGTGTGACAAGTGAAAAATCTGCATGCGTTGGCTTTAATTAATATATGAAATTGCCTTATTAATTTGTCCTTAAATATCATAATACGGGTATGGTCAGTTGGAAAGTAAAATGCTTTAGGGAAAAAAAGGGTGGGAAAAGAAAATTCGTAACGGTAAAATCTGTTAGGCACTATTTAATTTCGCGTAAATTTATTCTATAAATCCTATAAACGCCCGAAAACACTTGTGAGATTTAATATTTTACCGGTAAAAAATTAATTTAATTGAATATAATTTCTTGAATATTGCTTTCCTATGCACAAGCTTAAACATTTATTTTTTTCCTAACTCAATATTTTGAAGATAATCCCCACGTAATATTTAATAATTCCAATAAAAACAATTACTTTTTTTCCGAGTGAGGCAAAAACACCGTATCACGAATTATCTTCAAGTTCTTAAATTTAAAAATGTGGTCTATTAATTTTTGAACTACTGCTATTGGATATATTTTACACAAATTAAGTATACACAAAGATAACCACAAATCACACTTTTATTATTTAGTTTTAAACATCATTAAATATATTAAGAAAATTAGTTCAAAAATATTTTACTATAGTTAAATGCCAACATAATTAGGAGTTTTATGAGCCAATTTAAATAAATATAACTGATTAGAATTTTCGCGCAAATATTTTTTTATATCTTTTGAATAATCTAATTGATGGTTTGTTCACCTCAATTATATTGTTCCATAAAAAATAAGCTAAAAATTTAATGTCTGGTTAAAAGAGACTACAAAATGTATATTATTTTAAAGCAAAGTGCCTACTTTGCATGCAAATAGTTAAATATATTATTCTGATAATTTCCTCGTAATATCTCACTGCTACCAATAATTGATTCACAGATTTTATTGGAGGACCACATGAAAACATATTAAATTTTAGTTTCGAAATTTTCGGTACATCTGAAAAAAAATAACTGCTAAGCCTCAAATGCATTTTAAATTTTTTGTCGCTGTATTCTCTTAATAACTTAAAACAATAATGAAAAATTATATAGAATATACAATAAAATATCCAGCGATCATTTCTGGAAATATACATGTCAATATAATTACAGAACCCCTTACTTTTGCAATTATAATATGTAATTTTAAATACATTTGTTATGAGGATTTAACACTTACTTAACCACTAGTATAGCTTTGTTAATACTACGTATTAATAATCATATTATATCCTACTCCCTTCTTTGATTTTGATAGATCCGTGTCGAACGGTCGCGTAACTGTTCGCGATGCTACAAGTTGTTTATGAATAGAGTGGAAATTTCTTACGTACAGCATATTCATAATCAAGTTAATTGAATAATCTTATTTAATTTAGATACGAAATTACTAAAGTTCTAATTTTGGGTCTAGATTTATCAAAAACTATATTTGTGGTAACATTAAATTGCCGTTGATGGTTTATTTTCAGGTATGTATAGCTTTGTCAAACACAGTAAGGCAAAGAGAAAATTTTGAAAGTCTTATCGTATTGTAAAGCGAAAAAGAGATAAGAATTTATAATCACAACAACTGAAATATAATCAGATTAAGGCATAAATGTTTTAGGAAAAGCATTCTGGTAATGAAATCGTGAATATCCATTTTAAAGTCAAAAGATTCATTATATTATTTATTTCTACACGACCCATGATTGTGGAAAGTGTTTTAGCGAATAGTTCGCGGCCTTACCCCGGATCACCCCGGACGTATACGGAAACTAATATATATGTGTGTATATGTATATATATATATATATATATATATATATATATATATGTAAATATATACTATAAATATGTATATTAGACGGGAAGTCTCTCTTTTATTTGAAATATTTGAAAGCGGAGAATTGTTTTAAATTACCTAAGTATATATTTGCAATCTATTCAAAAAATTCAAAAGTAAACATTTGTAATAACAAATTAAACATTTTGAAAATAACGTTGCATCATAGTTTCCATCACAATTCGACATCATAACGCGATTGATTTTGTATTAAGAAGAGACGTTGAAAGAATATACATTTTTGTAAAAAAAGTTTAGTCATTAAAAACAAAAGGTGCTGCTACTGAGTCTAATTATTAAATTTCTTCATAACTGATTATTATATTTCTTTATAAAAAAATCATCAAAGCTCCGAGCGGAGCCATGTTTTTGTCTCTAAACTCTACATTTTTAAAGAAAGTGTGCAAAAGACGTTGCTCCATGTCCGTGTTGTGAGAAAATATGGTTATTTCCCCTTTCTATTTTCTACCGATTTCCACTTGGGTATGCCAGATTTCTATTCCTTGCAACTCAGAAAATGTTGCGCTTGTAAAATTTGTATTTCGGTTATTAAAAGTAATCTATTCTCCTGTCGTTGAATAAATATTAATTTTTTGTACCTGAAAATTTTTTGCGCTCACGCAATCATCACATTTTTGTTATACCACCCTATAGAACCCAATCATGTCAAAGGTTTCCAGTTTTCCGCGGTAAGCTATTGATCTAGCACTTGATTGCATTGGCACCAGATTATAATTTCTTTACGACGAGAGAAAGTAAATTTGTCCAAATGTGTCCTTATCTTTTGTAGTTCTTGCAATTTTACACTAAAAGTTTAAATTAATAAACCATTTTGTTTTTTTTTTTATTAATAGGTTACTTGTAAAATATAGATAAATTTGGTAATGAAATAAATAAGCAAAATAAATAAAAAAGTTTTAAATAAGATAATCAATAATGTTTAGATCAGGGGACTATAATATCGAAATTATTTAGCTGCGGGTACCGCTTTACTTTCGAGAACACATGGAAAAGAAATAATCTTTACACTTCCAGATTATTGACACAGTAAGCAACCGCTTAGAAAAATCGAATCACGATTTATATGCAAATTCATGTTTTTGAATAATATCTGCAGATTTTCCTTGAAAAATTTGAATGCGTAAATTTTCATAAATTTCCAGTAACACAAATGGCCTTATAAGTTAATTGAGACTCACAGCCACGAATTAATACTGAATTGGTTCTAAAAGTTATCAGCAAGTCTAAATGAGGCGTTTAAATTAATTATATATTTATCCATGTTGAAAATATCCGAACTTATGAAATGAAACTCTTTGGATTGCAAGAACAATAATATTAACTAATTCTTAATGCCCAGCCAGAAATAAACGGCAAGCCGCAATTTGTGGTTTCAACTAATTAGTGATATTTGATCAT
The DNA here is from genome assembly GCA_039881145.1 of Druceiella hillmani. NCBI lineage: Eukaryota > Metazoa > Arthropoda > Insecta > Lepidoptera > Hepialidae > Druceiella > Druceiella hillmani. The sequence goes on from JAYKKI010000103.1 coordinate 2,266,202, forward strand.
ATAAATGGAAAGAAATTTTAAATGCGGCACATATATATAAAAGATAAATCATTTTCTAAAATCCCTTATTTTCCACAACTGTATGATAAAGAACTATTCATATTTTATCTTATTCCAATGATTTGGTTAGAGAGACAGAAAGAAATACAGAGAATGCTTTGATATGCAAAGCAACTGTCACATAATTGCTTCGCATACCAAAAGATTCGCAGGCAACCAAATTAAATGGAAATTAAGATAACCGATATTGAGTCGAAAAGAATAATAATATACCCTCTTGTGTTTTCTACAGAAATATTGCAAAAAATTAGGCTATGTCGAAACATATTGTAAATGATTAACAAAAAAATAACGGAATTAAGGGATAACGAATAAAAAATCGATAATATTAATTACAAATAAAAAACAGTAATTTCAATTTTGTTTGCCATTTTTTAATGAAGAAAAGGAATACTCCTATGAAATTCTGCTCGATGAATTTTGGAATCTGTATAAATGCGGAATTTTGAAGCTTCTGCTGAAATTATTGACCGATCTGATTTTTGCTATCAATCGTAAGTGACGAAAATTGCTTAGGTTTTTGCAGTTTTTCAAATGAATCGATTTTTTTAATGGAAGTTAACTTTTATTAAACAAATGCTATTGCACTGAAAATAACAGAATTATTAAAATTTAAGACTTTAAAATAGTTAGATAAGATAAAGTAAATCAAATCCTAATAAGGATTCAAATTTTAAAAAAAAAACAGAAATATATAACTTTGAAATGATTAAAAATAGTAGAAATTGCATGAAATGATAATTCTTCAAGGTGCGTGTAGAATTTACAATCCCTTATTTCATTTCATTCGTTATTTACTGGACCTATATAATTATATTATAGAGAAAGACAATTAGACAATCCTTTTAAACTTGAAACAATCTAAATAATTGATCTGAAAACAGCATAAAATAAGAAGGTCTAAATACACAAACCCATACACACACAGCACAGCAGAACAACAGAACTCATTCGAGTAAGTAGGCGGCTCAAAATGTTTCTGTGGGAGGGGTGCTATTTTGTATCAAACATTAACAAACGGGATGATCCCTTTGAAATCCCTCCACCCGCAATTTATCATAAATAATTCCTTCACAACAAATCTCGCCCGAGAATAATTTTGCATTATCCTTCATGTTTTGCTGTGAAACACTTTACCGAAGTTTAGTTTGCTCTTAAGGGACGGAACAGTAGAATGAGTTGGGAGGCAAAACCGAATTGAGTTTAAATTATTTTGAAAATCTTTCTTCCTAAAATTGGGTTTCTAATTCAATTATTTGAAATCTAGTTTTAGATTTTATGCTCTCCTAAATTTACCTTAGACGTACTATTACGCATTCTCTCCATTTAAAAATTATTTATAATTGGCCTTAAGTAACACATGAAGCTTTTTAAAGGTTTTTAAGGAACCAAAACATAAAAAGAATATTTTGTCTCTAAGTTATTTAATATGTAATTTATTACGTTTTAGCCTCCTAATTGACATTTCTCCGAATATGATACATTTAATGTTATATAAATGGAATCAGAAACCACAAATTAGAAAGAAAAACGGATATACATTATTCCGTGGCGAAGATGACATTTGTTTTTCCATTTTTTTAGTGAAAACCTAAGTGTAGTTTAAATTATTCTCTATTTATTTAAATTGAGGTAGATTATAATATATTAAGGAGATTTTTAGAAAAAAAGTTATTTTCCACATAATCTTCAATCAAGTCGCGTGCAGTATTTATATATTGCTTAAACATATTTTAAGTGAATAGACAGACACAAGGTTCTAAGAGCATGAGTTTTTCTGTCTTTATATAAATGAAAATAAAATGTATATAATATTATGGAAAAGCTACGCTTAAATTATATGACTTTTATGACTTTTCGGAATTAAATGAAACTACGTGATGTAGTATTATTTCTACTTTCTTTAATTTCTTTACCACGACCTAGGTTTCGTTGTATTACAACATCTTCAGGTGGGATATTAGCAAAGATCTTTGCAAATTATTAGCAAAGGTCTTTGCTAATATCCCACCTGAAGATGTTGTAATACAACGAAACCTAGGTCGTGGTAAAGAAATGAAAGAAAGTAGAAATAATACTACATCACGTAGTTTCATATAATTGTGAATAATGAATTTCTACAAAATTAACGCCAAATATATTCGATATATGACTTTTTGGTTTATTATTTTTTGCTACCTTCACTTTACCATTAAGAATTATTTATAATTGAGAAATATAATTATATAACTATTACTAAACTTAGAACGAAATTTTTCGTTACCTGTGCAGCAACTTTTCTACAACGTGAACGCCACATACAAAAGGTTATTTTTGAAAAGAATCGGAAAAAAAGGCCACTTTCAAATTTTATAATATAAAAATGAACACTTCCAGAACACCAACCACTTAAGAGTCGATAACTTTTTCATCGTACTATATAATTGCACTATGTAACACAAGCCAGACAAGATAGAACCTGTCCTAATTAATACAGTCATAAACTCATTAAGTATCTAATCAGATCCGGCCCCATTGCAACTCAGTAACTGACGCGGCGTAAGATTAACAGCCGTACGCCTAGGTGGAGGTATCGCCTCCGCATCTCCCTTTACTTCTTAATATATTTCTATAAATAGAGCGAACTGGTTTAAGTCTAAGCCTTAGAATTTTAAGTGAGAAATTGGATTAGGTTCCTTTATTTAATTTACATCGTTTGAATTTAACATTTGTTGTAGATGGGTAAAACCATTTAATGTCGTAACTTATTCATCATAATGTTATATTATCCTGCATGGCCGGTAGATTTATAAAAAGTGTTTCATGCCTAGATTATTCAGAAATTTTATTAAAGTCTTGGTGAGGAAAATATACGTTTTCTTTTGAATTTGATTTTTAGGGTTGCGTTGGGAAATAAGAATTGATAACGTAATTTAGGTTTATACATCGGTCGTCACAGTATTTATTTTTTTAGAGTTCTATACCTAAATATCCGAAATATAGTTACGTACTCTACACCAAAATCTCCAAAGTTAAAAAAATTAATAAATATAAAAAAATGTGGTAATCAATTGAACAAAAAGTTATGTCGCGCAATTTATTGAATGATTTTGGATAAGTCTGTTAAATAAAATTAAGATTTCATCTGCGATTTGTAAATTTTATGTTCTGTCTTTTCTCATTAAAGCGATATGCTAAGTATTTCAAACGTGCACAATATTTAAATTTAGCAACTATTTCTTAGTTTTTATATCAAAGAATATTTGTCATAATTATTTTTTAATTTTTATAGCAACATTATCTAAAATCAGTTTGATTTTGTATCCAACGAAAGTTATTAACAAATTTGTATTCGTACATTATATCACTTGAGTTCAAAATTTCATTGAGAATCAAATCTGGTCAAGTCCCAAAGTATTGGAAACGAAAATAGTTATGATGAAATTGTTTTGTAAAGTTTTTAAAACGAAAATTATATAATATTTTTAAATGACACACTTTGATCCCACTTTTATTCTGCTAACTTTTTGTGCGTTCGATGGGAATCGATTTAAATTGCATGAATATACATTGTTTTTGTTTTCTACTGAACAATAATATTTGTTTATATAGGTATTATTTAAATCAATTTTTAAACAGTAAGCTCATCAATTTATTTTTGAAGTATTCTGAAAACGCATTACCACTTATTGTTGAGTGCAATCATTAAAATAAACGTGTTAAATATACAATTGTGACTGGAAAATTAATTCGAAAATTTAATTCAGCTATTTATAAACGTTGCTGAAATAAAAAAAAACAAGATGAACTAATATTGAAATGTAGTACAGCGTCTTCAGAAAAAGAAAGAGACCAAGATCGGGACAAAGGGTTGCGAATCAGTTTATCTTAACATATTCTATCATAGCTGAAGGAAGGAAAGTTCGCGTTTGCCGGAAATAGTTTTTAGGAACATTCCAAATAAAACCATAGAATTCACTTATATACTACTTTACAAAAAAACCAATCTGTGCATTCCTTCATTTAAAAAGTTATAGTGACCCGTTGGTTCGCGGATATCTCCCCAGTGAGTTGAATATTTGAAAATGAAACAAAATGTACTAATCTAACTTATTATTTCCTATCACGAAATAATGTTAATTCAGAAAAATATTTAACACTAAATACAATTTAGGATTCGGCAGCTCATGTACGGATGTCTGTTCATTCTGCTTATAGATGGAAGTTAAAATTTACAAATGACAAAATTTGAGGAAAAAAATGTTTATATAGTTGAGAAAAGTTTTCATATTCTTCAATTAAGGAATTTTATAGTTTATTAAAAGAGCAAAAAGATGATATAAAAATTATTTCTTCTAGCCGCCAAAAACTATGTCGCTGAGGGAAGATCCAAAGAGCAACTAATTAAAAACGATTCTTTTGTTTATTTATGAACCAAAAAAGATTCAAATACCATCATCTGCAGTTTAATATTGACTTAATCAATTTGATTTGACCGCTGAACATACAATGACAACACGCGAGACTGAAAATTTCTCAATTTATTGAAAATATCAACTTATAGAAAATAAGTAGCACTGATTTTGCATGCTTTTACAGTTTGTATATATTTAACGCGATGTTATTATCCAACAATAAAGTGTACAAAATATATATACATGTAGTCTTCATTCGCATTCGCATCACATATGCGCTTCAGGGCATTAGGGATATTTACGCTGGTAAATATCACTGAAGCCTTTTCATGAATAACCTTAAAGTGTGCACGTACCGACATTTTCATCGGATGTAAATGAGTGGTCTGCATCATAATTTCTATATTACCCTCATAATTATTTCATAATTTTCATTTGAATAATGTCATTAGTACGAAATGCATTATTTTAGAATTACAAGACACTTTGATTTCTCGTACTAATTGTGTATCGTAACATTTTTCGTCTTCAAATCGTAGTTTATTTCTGGATGTAAATTATGATGTGTAAAGATAGAATGATTTAGTAGTCATAATATGGATGTCTTTTATTTCCTTGTCACTTTCTTGAACAATTGCAGAATTTTTAGCAAATTTTGTTATTTTTGATATCTTTGAAAGTCTTAATCAATAGCTTTTGTTCGAGCGCGAGGAAAGGAGGATAAAATATACTGGTTATATATATGTGTTTTCCAAAAGTCATAATACTTTTGGAAAACACGTTTTTTGGTTGCCAATAGGTACGACATTTTATTTACTTCAGAAACTAAACGATTGTATGTTTTGGATGACGTTACTGAAACTTTCATATGATTGAATGCCAGTAACTATTTTTTTATCGATATGTTTTATATTGCTGCATATGTCTTTTACAGCAGTAAAATATCGTAAATTTATCAAAAAACAATAAAATTTAGAATCATCACTATAGTTTTTGGGCGTACTTCGGTAAATTTGTTTTAACCCCGTTTATTTAACAATAACATAAAAGCCCAATGAAGTTGCCAAAAAATTCTATCAGGATATTTTTTATTGGTAGTTTGTACAGAATTTCAATATTGAATGCGATTTGGGTAATTAAATTACATTTCACACAAACAATTTACATCTTTCTATAATACTAAAGTTACAGTAACAATTAGTTACAGTGTCGTGAAGAAAATACCTAGTGTCTTTTCTACTTTAATAGAAATGATACTCCGCTTTCTCAGTTGACTAACCACCACTTATTATTTGGTTTTCTGTATTAAGCAGTTGTGGTTCTGGGGTTTGTTTTTTGGGTTCTAATTTTCTCTTATTAATTTGTAATTTTATTTAAAAATTATTACTACTTTCATATTAGTAATGACCATTCATGAACCTATATATTCATGAGATTGGTGCTCGAATCTTCAGACAAATATTATTATTAAGTATTTGGATTCTTTAAGACAACTAAATTATCTAGGAATCTTAATACTTTGCTGATCAAAGTAATGAATTAAAAATATCAGAATAAGTGGATCACTTAATCAACCATGGATACTTTTAAACACAAAATAAACATTTGTTTTAACGGTTATCATTTTTCTTTAAAATTTTTCAAATTGTCGGAGTTTTTTAAGAAACCCGCTCTTCTTAAATATATCAAATCGTTCCCTTGTGACGTTAGAATTAACGATTTTTTAATTGAATGCAAGTTCTATCAGATTATTTCCTTCTAGGATCACTTTTGTAATTTATAAGACATGTAAAATATGAAAAGTTCTTACGTAAACTTGGTGTTTCTTATATAAATTTGATCTTCCCGTCATGGTTCTCATTCTCCCTTGCAGCTTCAAACGCATGTCGTTCGTTTTTGAAATTACTTTTAACAAAAATTACTGAATTAATAAAAAGAACTTCATATAAAGCAGTAACGAAAAAATGAAACAGAAATAAGACAGATTGGTCACAAAATTCTAGTGACGAGAAATGCGTACAGCATTTCTCATCACTAGAATTTTAGCAATATTACATTTCTGCCTATGAGCATTTTATCGACTTACTCACAGGCAGAAATGTAATATTTAAAACCACATATAGGTACATTGTCAGTGAGCAAGGACCACTTCTTCGACCTGTTCTTTTCAGACTAACGTTTTGAAAAGAACAATATGTTGCATGACAGCGAGTGCAATGATACCCTGCTGTGCAAATCGCTTATCTTTATTTATTACCTTTCATAAGTAATTTTTATCTCTAGCGAGCTCAAAACTTCACATTTCCTCTTTATTATATTAAAATATATTACAAATATTAATCTTAAAAGAAAATGATTAATTTTTTCGATCCATGATAACTTCTACATTTATTATTTAGAATTTTCGCATACATTGGTGATGCATAGGTTACGGGCCGCCATTAAATGTGTCAATACTTAAAATATTTCTCTTTTTAAACAATTTCTAATTCACAATTAAATGGAACTACGTGATGTAATATTATTTCTACTTTCTTTAAGTTATTTACCACGACCTAGGTTTCGTTGTATTACAACATCTTCAGGTGGGATATTAGCAAAGATTAGACCTAGGTCGTGATAAACAAATTAACAAAAGTGGAAATAATATTACATCACGAAATAATATTAATTTATTATAAAGTGGAAATAATATTACTCATTAGTTTCATTTAATTGTGAATAATGAATTTCTATAAAATTGACGCCAAATATATTCAATATTCCTAATTATTTCAAGGAATTGGTAGTCTGTTAAAGGAAATAGATTACAAAGATATCTTATTCAAAATAGGTCTCCTAATATTCAAGCAAAATAACACATAGAACGTCTTTGTATTATTCATAATTTTTGTGTTTTGTACCTCTGAAAGAATTAATGAAATTTGTAGAAAATGGGGGATACAGTGACAGACATACAAGTCTGTCCATATATTCATCACAGCCGTTTTACTCAGAAACCGTGTGATGTTAACATCTTAAAATTTGCATAGTAATAAAATTCATTAACCCACATATATTAAAAAAAGCTAGAACGTAACAATTTTCATTTAGGAATGGTCAAATAAAGTGCTCTATTCTATCTATTCTGTATATAGTGTGGGTTTGAAGAAGCTACTTATAACTATTTTAAAATATGTTTTCATTATATTAAGCTATAATTGGGTATATGCTGAAAAATATGTAATGAAAACATATCCTCCCCAATTATGTGCAAAATAAATCAAGATATTCTTCTGAAAAAACATGAGTTTTTACAAATCAAGGAAAGGTTGTACGAATGCTATAAAGATGAATCTTGGTATCATAGTATTTGAAATATCCACCATCTCTTTACCCTTAGAAATACTAGATAATATGTGTACTTTTTTATTCACAGCCAATTTTTTTAGAAACCATGTGAATTTAACTATGCTAAATTTCAAATTTCTAACTTGAAATTTAGCATAGTTAAATTCATGCCCACATATTTTGAACTCGAAAATTTGTTTATATAAGAATTACAGACGGAGAAAATGAAAGTTATAATTTTTTTTAAACTTTATACGTCATGTGGTATAATGATTTGACAGGTCTTGTTACGGGGGATCAAAAAATATTTTTTCATAATGCATATTTAAAAAAAAATTTTTAAAAATAGGCAAGCATCTTAATTTCCCACCTCTCTCTATTTCCGAAACAATTGACACAAAAATCATGAAAATAGAGGTGGTAAAGCCGGATTAGAAGATTACAGGAAAATTATAGCAATTATCGTGGATCTTATAATTTTTGAAATATCATCCCGTATTTACCTCTGAGAAAGGTATAGCAGACAATATATTTACGTTGGAAGACATAATATTTACCAAATAACTTAATTTATTTATTATTTACTCATTTGTTTATTTATTGACATATACACATTTATTGTTACACTACAGGTAAACTATTCGTAACGATACAAAAAAGACGGTTTAACCCACCTTAAACATTGAAATTAACGCTAAATGTAAAATACATGAGAAATACAAACCAAAATGAGAAACATGAGAAACAAAAATGGTAACCATATTGTCTCATATACAGATATCGAAGGAACTCATGTTTAATTATCAAGTTGTACTTAGCTTCATGAGGGCTCCAAATAATGGAGCCGTATTTCAATCGGCTCTACGTCAACGAAGTGTACAGCGAACGAATTGATGATATCGATTAAAAATATTTTGAATTACGTAACACGAATACAAATTTCCAAAATAATTTGTTTACTACATCCACTATGTGCCGATGAAATGTCAATCGTGAATTAAATCTAATTCCAAAATCAACGACCTCGTACAGATGATACAGTGGGATTCTGCTGACCGCATATTCGTATATTCGAGCCTATGCTCGACTGTGACTCACTATTAAACCTTTGCTTGAGCTGAACCTACGCTTGCTGCCCTCCATTGAACGACGGTGCTGATATAATGCTGCAACCATTTGCCATCTGGTGCATCCTTGACGACAGTAAAAAGTTTCATGCCGTCCACGAATAAGAAACAACGCGCAGTTTTCACCACACGACCAATACCAATCACCAGAATCGTAAAAAGTCGAGGCCCAAGATTCGAACCCTGGCTCACTCCCGATCGTGTAAAGTAAGTCTTGGATGTAAAGTTGCCCACTTGCACCTATTGCTTTTTATCCGTAATGTATGAAGAGAAAAATCATAAAAGTGGAAAGGTGAATCCTGCCCTCGCCAAGGGGATTTAATAAGGTTTTTTATATACACCATCAAAAACTTCCCGGTAGTCATAATGTGCAACTTATATTTGAAATTCAGGGTCAACATGATAGGAAACATAGTCATTAAACTATAAAAGGTTCGTGACCACCGAACGTCTGACTCGAAACTCATGATGCTCATCAGTGATTAGACTCCTGAAGCTCGAGTATATGTTTCTATGTAAAACAAATTTAAATAATTTAACAAATGCAGAGAGGATAGCAATCGGTGTGAAAATATTTACATCTGACCCCGTGGTGGTCCTTAAGTATAGGTATTATCCGAATCAAGTTCCAACGCGGGGGACAGGTGTCAATTTTTAGCGAAACTTTAAGTAAATGTTTCAAAGGTTTCACAAAAATATCATGATATCGTAATAGCGCAAACTTTAATTCTGTGCCCGGGTATACCGTCGGGTCCATTTGATATCTTCAGCTTGAAGAAATCAGGTTGAAGATCGCTATCAGAGACAAGTGTGACATCAGCTTCAGCTCCGGTACTATAACAAAAAACTGCCCCCGAAACGTCTAGTCAAGAAACGTTCGAACTGTTCACCGAACGGAAATTTCTAACAAAATCTTTGGTCGCCACTAGAACGTCCAACTACGAACAATCACGCCATCGCAAGAAGCAACGTCATGAGTACCACGGGTAGATCTTTGGGTATTTATATATGACCAAAACGATACAGAATTGCTTTTTAAAATAAATTCTACATTATAAATGTAATAAGCTCTTAAGTTTTTAATATCGCATTTGACTGTTAATCGAAGGGGATTTGAATATCTCGTAGTCGCCAGTGGATCGACGTTGTGTCCAACGTCGATGAAAATATTATTTACGTTTTGCCAGTTAATTACTAATTAAATTAGACTGGGTTAGAAGTCTTCTGGGTCTTCAGGCGACTACAAGAGTAAACTTGATTGTAGAAAAAATCAACAGCGGCATTCACATCGTCAATTGAGTAAAATTGATAGGGTTTATTACGAGGACAAATAGAAATGTTACGTCCGATTAAATATTTATAAGTGCTTAAATATGGACGAAACTCTCATGGTAAAGTTGTTCACGTGGTTGATTAGTTTTAAATTCATTAAATTGCTAGGCCACAGACGTTTGTATTATATTTATCATAGACCGACGGAAATACATATAGCATAATCATAACATGTACGTTTCTTTAAAATTGAACTTGTAAATTATCACAAATATTATTAAAAACTATTTACCTGTTATTAAGGAATGTAAAATGAACAAAAGAGAGTACATCAACTAATAAAACGAAGAAAGATAACTTCGGTGGACCTACTTATTTTTGACAATAGACGGATCCTCTTCATTGTGAGACGATATCTCTTAAAAAACAAATTCCAGTTCGCGATAGCGATTTATTTGTTAAATTGTGATTTTTAAATATAAATTTAAATCGAAGTTCATATGACATACATGCAAATATTTAAGTTCACAACAACAATTAACCATTTTCTCATCGAAATACCCCGACCGTCTAAAAAGCAAATTAAAAAGTTAGAAATGAGCAAAAAAGTTAAGTCTATCTATTTGACTATGGCTGCACTAGAGCTACAACTGACAAAAATGTTGATATTTAACAATGAACCGCAGTCAAGATCTAATAGAATGAGAAATTTTTTACATATGGGGAAAATATATATGATGACCTCCGAACACATGGCAGAACCGCAACCGTAGAATATTTTTCAACCGCAATTTTCTGTGCTTGTTTATAACTTTTTAATTTGCTTTTTACGCGGTCGTGTTTTATTTTAAATCCACTTTGTATTTTTGTCTAAACGATGAAAATATTGCCTTAGTATCCAAGAGGGAGTCAACGTATCTAAAGGTAGAAAGAAAATGTCTCAGGGTAAGTCGTTCTACTAAGGCAGAAGTCTATGTCCATGTATGTATACATACTTATATGAGCTTTCAAAGGCTTATAAAGTTGGAATAGAGCATTCAATTGCTTGCGGACTTTTCATATGTTAGTGCTCAGGATACGTCTCAGGAACGATCAATGTGAAAGTTCATTAGGTCAATTTTTTCTGTCATAACTTGAATAAGTCTGCCACCCTCAATGCGAAATAATTCCGTTATTTTTGTGACCTAATATGGCGTAAATTGAGTTGGTATTAAATTGAGACTTTGACACTAATTTGTTAGTGTGTTTCATACGTTTCCTAATGTTTGAAATACACCAATTTTTGGCAATGGATAATTTATTTCTCAATGCTATTTCTTAAAATTAGAAGTAAATAACTTACCATAAATTACGTAGCTAATCGATGCGTCGTGTTATATAACCTCCATAATAAATAGTCGATATATAACTAGTCTAAATTATTTATGTACCTTTATTTTATTAAAATAACGCTATATAAAAGTCTAAATATTTATTCAGTCACATTTTAGGAACTTAATGAAAAGTTTAGTATTTAAATGAATATATATATATATATATATATATATATATATATATATATATATATATATATGTATATATATATATATATATATATATATATATGTATATATATATATATATATACACACACACACACATATATATATATATATATATATATATATATATATCAACTTACACATATTTATATATATCTTCCTTGTCGTTACACTCTTTGGCAGAGTGGTCGTGGTCGTCACGTCGACATTAGTGGCCAGTTTCAGAATGCGACACCACTCTTCGAAAACTCTCGTTCTCCTTGTACTTTCATGCAGTGGTCCGTTGAAGGTCTTCTTTATTTGATTTGGTAATTGGTAATCTGCTGCGTGGTCTTGTGCCTTCGACGTCGAGTTATACGTCCAAAGAAAGTGAGAATACGAGTTTGTATCGTGCTTGATAGTTTTTGTTGTATGCCCCGCTCTCGAAGAATGGACCCCTTAGTTTGGAATTCCGTCCATGATATACCGAGCATTCTTCTTCAGCACCACGTCTCAAGGGCATCGACCCGTTTTTTCTCACTTCCTCGTAGAGTCCATGTTTCAGCGGCAAAGAGAGATGGGACTATATGAAAGTCTTAACAAGTCTAGTTCTGTTGGCTTTGGTGATATTTCGGTCACTCCATATTTTCCTCCGTTTATCCATAGATAACCTGAAAATCATCATACGCCGCTTGATCTCGTCTATACAGCCGCCATTATTTGATATAAGCGCCCCCAGATATGTTTATGATTTTACCACCTCACAGTTCGCTATTTCTGTAACCTCTGAGGAATTGCTCTTTGCACGATTGATAATCATCATTTTGGTCTTGCTGCAATTTATATTGAAACCAAAATCAATACTGACACGTTCCATGTAGGAGGTCTTCTATGTGTTGAGAACTACTTGCGAACAGAGTGATATGTAGGTGTTAAACAGTAACGGAGAAAATATACATCCGTGTTGGACTCCCACACTAGGATGGAAGTTACTAGACATGACATCGTATGTTCTTACTGAGGCTGTCCCATTTTCATAAAGGTGATTCAGTAGTGACACCAGGTGTATTAGAGTATCCAGGGGCGTTTATGGCTAATCTCACTTTATCCTTTAATATGTCAGGCTCCATTTCACCGTTACCAGGCTTTGTTGATAGAAAATATTATGATTGTGAGTCGTGAAACAGAAATTGACAATATTTGTTCCAGGTATCCGAGGTAGCGTCCAGTTCTGTCACTATTTCTTCTCGAGTATTTTCTATAGCCTAAGTTCTGGCGGTTAATCTGTTTTCTGGAGGTAAGTATTCTTATCCTGCCTGCAAGCCTCCTGTATGCGCGCCGATTTCTCATTCATTGCTCTTGCATCAGTTCCAGAAGCCTTTAATAATCTTCTTTCTTCTTAATAACAGTAAGAGCCCCATCGGTCATCCAAAGCAGTGTATAAGGTTTTTGCCTGCCCCCACAGTGCGTCCGAACTATCCATATTAAGATCTACCGCGGCCCAAATATGTATATATATATATTTATACATATATTTTTAATTCATTATTTGTGTTTTATATTTCAAATAAACGCAAGTAGTTTTTTTAAATGATTCGTCGAAAGACTTTTTGTTATAGCGTAAACACAGAAATTACATGAAAATTGAGAAAAGTTTTCATTAGATATGCAAAAAATATCGCTTTAGAATTTTTAAAAATATCGCTTTTAAATTAATAAAAGACAATGTACTTTTCGAATTATAGTCTCCATTTGAGTATCTAACAGCGTGTACCGCAAGCGTAAGTTGGTAGTACTAACTTCGTTTTTTTTATTAAAGATTTTCCTCTTTTGTAATATTATTTGGCCAACTTGTAATTTTAAAATGTAATTTTTTTGGAATATTTTTGTAGGATTGTTTAGTTTTAAAATCATTATTTTTTTCATGTAACCATAAAGAACTTTATACTCGCTCCTTGGAGCTAACGCAACAAACTTACTTTCTGGTGTGAGTCCTACATTCTCATCACAGATTGCGATGTGTAAAAACATTCTTCATGTAATAATAGCTAAATGAAAAACCAATTAAAAATGAGCATCGTGAGGAGGCTGCTAAATTGTCTTATAAATATTAATTAGCACAACAGCAGAAAATTATGGAAACGATCTGTGCTCAAAAAATTTTAGAACGCTGTTTTCTCCATACTACTTTTTAATTCATGTACAACATAGTGAAAATATGACTAAGCGATTTAGTTTTTAATTAACTTAATTATATTTTTCTCTATTTTGAAAAAAAAATAATAATCATTTGAATAATTTAATATCAGGAAAATTTCCATGTTTTTTTCTTAACCGAAACTCTTTTCAAAGTAATGTGAATTTATACATTTCTCCATGTTTTTATTTGGTGGAGCAAAATATGAAAGATAGGAAACATAAATTTAAAGCATGTGTGAAATGTTTCCATTTTTGTTAAAAAACCTTTTTAAATATACAAATAAAACTATTACAAACACAAATAAAATTAAAAATTACACTATGATAAATTTTTTCACATAACGAAAAAAAGGAGACAGTTTTTGTAGTCTTTAGAATAATTTCTTCACTCGACCTATATAGAATGCATGTTTCCTAGTATAATATACTGTACTACGTGCGTGTACTAAGTTTCTAACAATTCACGACTACAATAACCCTTTGGCTAAAATGAGAAACTGAATGATTGTACCCTTACTTTAATTGGCATTTCGATTATCTTTGAAATCATCAACACTTTTGATGGATTTTTTATTAAATTTTTCTTTGTATTTATTTACATATTTTTTAATAATTCGATACTAAGCGCAATCCTGCAAAAATACATTAGATTTCGCAACAAAAATGATAAGACCCTATGCAAAATTCTGTAGAGAAAAAATGATAAGACCCTGTGCAACATATGCAAAATTCTTGTTAAATCACGTAAAGTTATTTATAGTTTAATTTCATCATTTAACTATACGTATATTTCGGAGAAGTTCTAGTCACATCGCAACTTTCTGCAACGACGGCACAGCACAAAGTCTAGGCGACGCCGCAACAAAACTAGGTTACACTATCAGTTAGTTTTCAGTTCGTAAATGAAACGGACGCTAGCTATGGTTGTGTTATTATTACGATGGTTATTTATATTTTTTATAATTCAATCCACTAATTTTTACTCAACTGTTATTATTTATTTTTTATAATTCCTTAAGAAAAAATAAATACCAGGGGAGTCATCATTGTCGAACATGTTTAAAGAAAAGTATAATATTTCAAAAATGTTAAACAATTAACTAAATTAGATACTAATTAGGTGCTTAACTAAATTAGGTACTTAACAAAAAAATTGAGAGAAGATCCAGAAAATTACCAAACAAAAAAAACAGAAACATATTTGCCTAAACGTAATAGAGGGCAGATATATAGAATCCATAGATCAATATGCAAACCACGTCGGACTTTTGGAAAATGTACCCCAAATATTCCATAGTAAACCATTTCAACCTGCCAACCATAAACAGGGGGTATATACTAAGAAACCTTGCTCGTAAAGAAATAATGGACTTTTTTAGATGAAAATAATTCACCAGGAAGCTTTTGGCGGATTTCCCAAAACTTAGTGAAGACCAAAATTTTAGAAGCCGAGAACTGATTGAAAATAAGTTGAAGGCTTCAGTTAGAATTCAATATTAAGAAAACGGTAAAAAAAAAATGATTGAATAGTAACAGACAGTTTATATCGTTTGGTAAAAAATTGGAGTGATGAACAGACATGATTTCCCAGAAAAGATTAAACCTGCATATTTTAACTTTTGGAAAATGTAGTGACACAATTTTACACAAGGAAAAATATGAAGACACGATTTTGTCGGTTTTTAGACTTACCTATGATAGAAAATTATAAGACAGGACGTTTATTAAATTCTATAAAAAAATAAATGGAAGGCATTACAAAAGTGTTCATGATCTAGGGAAATACTATATTCAAGAATGAGCTCTTTTGCCCCCAAAATCAAATTTGACCGAAAGATTGTGTGTGAATTTTGTGGAAAATATTAATAAGATTGACGGACGGTAGAATAATGAAATATCACTAGTTGAAAATTTTATCTTTATTTACAGCTTGTAATTTAATCAGATACTTTTAAAAAAAAAAGACAAAATGGTAGAAATATAGAGGAGTTTTTCCTTCTTCTCTTCTGTATGTAAAATATTATATAAAAATTTTATGCGTAAAGAATTGTATAAAAGCGTTGAATTATCAAAAAGTATGATATTATGGGTTCGGGAAACGAACAAATTAAAGCTTTTATCAAATCTTAATTTTAGATCGTTTTCTTGTAATAACATTTTGTGAATCAATGTTTGTGTTCCCCATAATACACTACCAATTTATATAGAAGCACATATTGCAACGCTGTATAGGCAAATGGTAAATTTATTTTACAATGCTATGTACTTCTAAATAAATTGGTTACCATTATAGTAGTTACATTACTTTTGATAGCATGATGTTATTGGACATGTCTCGCAAGAGTAACCACTGACAACGCTTCTCTCAGTATTACAATACATAAAAAACTAGGTTATGCTTGAAAATTTATGTCAAATTTAATTTTATTTTTAATTAAAATGATACTCTCGCTGGATCATAGGAATGTGATTGACCAGTACTAAAATTTCTCATTTCATCAACATACAAAATAAACAATTTTACCCTGTTTATATAAACCATCGGCGTTAAACTATAGATTCATTAAATCCATATTTACAAAGTGAAGAATTTTAAAAAAATACTTGAAATTATAGCCATTGTATTAGGGGAAAGTGTGCACTTTAAATTATGTGCTGCTGATATTAGCTGTCAAGTTGAAGTTAGAGTATTTTTTTAAGGCTTATTGGTTGAATGTATTCACAATATGTCATTGAACCTGATCGGGTTTCAGCTGAATAATTTTCGGGAAAATTCTGAAAAGCTATTTCACCAAATATAACACTAAATGTTTACTTTTTGTTCTCCAAGACCTTCTTGTGGTGTGAAAATCATATTGAAATGTATGAATGGCAACTTTTATTTTAAATTCAAATTACTTTTAATGCTTTAGTGTTATTATAAATTAATAAGAAAAAAATTGTAACGTCGTACAAAACGTTTATATTTTAGTTCCATTTACAAAAATTATATTTGGCAGATATGAAATAAAATTTCCATTTGTAGAAAGGAAAAACAACAAATTTTAGGAAATTAACAAGCATTTACTAATGGTTTTTATTATACTATTCAAAACTAGTATACGTGTTGTGTACACTTTTATTTGCTCGTAATTGAAATTATATAGAAATGTGATCTACAAATTAAAAGAATGGAAAAATTAGGCCGTGTGTTATCTCTTTCTTTCAATTTAACGAAAAATTAAACCATTAAATGATTTCCACAAAAAATAGACATTTTTAGTTTATCAAGCTTTTTTTGTTATAGGTCTATAATTATTTGCTATGTTAAGTAAATAGTAACCCTCCATATTCAGATTTTACTCAGTCAAGTCTAGACTCACTGCACTTCGTTGACTCACCACTAAGATTAACGTATATGTACGCACACAGAGACTTACTTCGTGGAGTAATGTTTTAGTATTTACGTAATTTTTAACTGTGCTTACTAATATTATTGTTATAGATGTACGATTGAATTGCCATTAGTGAAAAGGAGTAAATAAAACCAATTTAGATATTAAAAACATTTATTAATTAATCGTATTATACCATTCAAAAATACTAAACGTAGAGTGTTATCAAGAGATTGAAGCTTACAAGTCCAGAATTAACTTTACGCAATCAAGTCTGAACTCACTCCATTCCACACAAAGGCGTGCCCCATATTGTTTGTATTTACGTCATCGACTCCGCAATAGAAGTCGAGCGCGTATTGCGGTTAGTATACCACCGAGTATGGATTTGAATTGGGTTGGTTTAATATATTATAAGTAATATGAATAAATTGGTGAGTGAATTTGTGGTTAATAGTTTATTTGTCATTCTATTTTATGGGACATAATTACTATTAAAATGAAAAGAAACGAACTTTTTTTTTATTTTAAAAATTGGCATAGTACAAAACTATGTAATTAGGAAAGAGAAATGTAAGTAAAAATTATGTGTGGTGTAGTAATTTAATTTTATTTGCTGGTTCCTCCAGCATGAATTTTTGATCAAGATGTTGGAAATGATTCCTTCCTTACTAGACTATTGCCACGCCTCTTGATAAATAACATTTAACGTTTTCACTTTATTGTACTCGTAGAGCATTGACAGGTCGTAAAACAACTATTCATTAAAAATACTGAAATTTATACAAAACGGAATTGTTTATCTATAACTATATAAGATCAAAAAGTTGCCTACATCTTAATTTGAATCATGGCTCTATAAAAAGTTTCGCGATTTTAAGTGGAATACATATCAACAATTAAATGAAACTACGTGATGTAGTATTATTTCTACTTTCTTTAAGTTCTTTACCACGACCTAGGTTTCGTTGTATTACAACATATTCAGGTGGGCTATTGGCAAACATAGCTCTTTGATAATAGCCTACCTTCATGACCTAATCTTCATGACCTAAACTAAACATGCAGCGTGGATACTCAAAATCAATTTAATTGAACATAATTATTAATATTCTTTGGAAGATATGGATGATTCTGTATCTATTTCATGATGAATATCTCGAATAAAAAGACGAAGAGCCATTTAATTAGCAGTATTATAGTATAAAAAGGACGTATGGCGATTGAGTCACTGATTATATAATTTCTTTCATCATAAGAACCCGAGAAATGGCGGAAGGAGTGACATATATATAAAATAAATACGATTTTAATATTCTAATACACTCGCCATATAAAAATCGTTTCGTATTAAACTAATTTTTCATACATAGTATGAGAAAACATTTATACAGATACTTGAATAGAACACTCACCAAGCTATATAGACTGATTAAATATAAATTTAAACAGCATATCAAATTACAAAGTAAGAAATTTGTCTGCTCACGGCCTGGGGCTACGATCTGAAAGTTCACTCACCCTACTTATTCCTAAACATACCTCTACCACTTACGAAAAATCCTTCACTGTTCAAGCAGCAAAAATTTGGAATCACCTGGATCCTGACATTAGGAAAATCACGCCTCTAAATATTTTCAAAGATCGAGTGAAAAAGTCCTACATCTCCTGAAACCTTTTCCTTTGTGTTCTTGCCCTTTCCTGTTTTTCCCATCCCAAATCATGTCTTTTGTATTTTTAAAATTTTTTTGGTCTAATATGCTTTGAAGAATTTCAATTGTAAAATCTCTTACAGTCTACCAACTAAATTTCAATACAAATTGTTATGGTTGACTGGAAGAGACTGCTTATGAAGTAATAAGTCCGCCATATGTACTGTACATAAAACAGTTAATACACAGAATAAAAAGTTAAATCTGTTATACCAAACTACAAGGTCATAAGGTAGAAATACAAAATACAACTAAATAGTTGTGTATATTTACAAAGTTAAAAATTACAGATAGACTAAAACTGTATATATGTAATATTAAATTGTAAAGATTAAAAATGTAATATTTAATTTTAACATTCCAATTTTAAGCCTTCTGGATTTGAATTTAACTCCTAGAAAGGCCTTTGTAAACATGTGAGCGTATTGATTTTTTACACATGCACTATGCATGTGTAAAAATAAAGATATTTTCGTAATAAGTTTTCAGATTACTGATTTGATTGATATTTGCTTCGAAATTCCTTTTAAAAATAATATTTTTCGCAAGTTGATAATAGATATTTAGGCATACATTTTTGTGGATATGTTTACCTGTATCATTTAATAATTACTTTAACCAGATAGCTCTTTTGGTGGCTGCATGGGTTGCCTGAACTCTGAGTTGGTAGTCGAATGTGTTACGTTTTACTGACGTTAAATGGACCTGGTGGCATCAGTTCCGTTTTTGAAAGATGTGTACCAAGTTTTTGAACATCTAGTCTCAATATAATTCACATAGTTATCGTAATGGTTTAGGTCAATGATATTTGGTTTGTGCAAATAGCTTAATTCAAGTGCCTTGGCTTCTTTTAGATATTTCAGTATTTTTTAAAGTATTCTAGTAAGACTCGTGAAAGATTTTCACATATTCGACACGTTCAGTTTGTGCATACAATATTACACAAAGTCAAGACATGTAATATGAAGCCATCGATTTGTTCTGGATATGAATTACCCATTACACCCCATTGCTTTTGCGTTTTGTGGTTATTCCATCAATATTCATGTTTCATTCTATTGGATCCTAGTTCTTTCTAATTGATATTTTCCTCTATTCTCGGTAAAGTGACTCTGTTGCCTAATAGGAGTTAACATGTACAAAGTTTCAACAACAGAAAATATAATTTATTTGGAAAACATCCGTTTGATGCTTGGGCTCAGCGTTATATTTGGGTGTATCGAACTATTGATACTAACTTTTTATAAGAATGGATATGGTGTATATTTATTTTCTGTGTCTTTTATATGAGATATGTTAATAGTCTACGACAATATTTATAATCTAGACGTATTACCGGAGGTCTCAAAAATACGGTTGTCATTTAATTCGACTGTATACACTCACGTGGACTCCTATAAGTTCAATAAATGTAGTTTCTTTTCACGGTAGATTCTAAAAGGCTGCAGTTCAGTTTTTTTTTATCGTTTTATAATTGTGTATTATAAATATTTTACCTTTAGTTAATGAAATCATCGTAACCTAATATGGTCTAACTCCCGTATTGTTGAACCATATGGGGCTAAAACAATATAAACCTCGCAGGGTGAACCCGATTCAAGCTTGACCACTTTTGATTTGAAGCACAATACGGTTCTAAATTGTTATTTTACTATGTAGGGTAATGAGCAACATATATTTCGTCATAATCATATGTGTATTCACAGATAAATAAGGAATAATATTAAAAATAAATCTGGGTTTTAATGATGAAATTTATTTTACCGATGAGTATACACACACACAAAGACGCGCGCGCGGTCACACATACGCGCGCGCACACACACATACACACATATATTGCGTCTCCTTCGTTTCCTTTGGATTAATAGTCGTACATTCTTATATAACTAACTCTAAACAAGTGCACGATTTCTAGTATGTATTCAAGATAGAATCTCTTAAAATTAGCATTATGGGAAGAAATATTGAAGAATCATATTGTATTGGATATCATATTTATTTAAAATAATAATTTAGCAAAAGGAAATTGTCTATGTTAAGGAGGAAATTAAAAAGAAGAATTTTACTAAATAGTAAATTTAATCTTTACGTCTCGCAAAACAAATTTTATGAGGCTAATATTTCCATAAATTTAAGTTCACGAATCGGTAATATGTTATAATGGTCAAAATTTGCAATGTGGCTTTCCCAGTGCACACAAATTTTCCTATTATTGTGCATAAATTGAGGTCATTCCCAACCTCCATTTTGCAAAGTTTATGTATATTTAAGACAATTTTATGCAGTATTATATATTAATAAAATTTAATAAAAAAATTAAAAAATAATTGATTCGCGCACAAAATACAGTATTACTATGACTACATTTTTTTGTGCCAGGAGCTATTTATATGATGTAATTATATAATATATATTAATTTCATAAAATGGGAGTTTTTAATACAGCAAGGCGTTAGTCAGTGAATTTGCACAAACACCAGGGTAAATATATAGTTTCTAAATGCTAGCTTTTCTTAAATCTTTTATTCTCATATAAAAAGTTGGCTGTAAGAGATTGTTCTTGTAGCAATAAGTCCGCCATATGTATCAACTAAATTCATTACTGTACAGAAATCAGTAAATAAATAAATAAAATGTTATTGATATGAAATCTAAAAATATATATTAAATGTTTGTAAATATGTTTCAATTGTTGAAAAAAAACCTATTTCGGCAATCACAGAATAAATTTCAATATATTTTCCTTAATATATTCAACAAATGTTTTCAATATAAATATAATGCCTTTGATAATACTAAAAGCTTTGAGAGCTTGGCGATACGGCACTATATTGTTCAGTAATACAGTAGCTCTACTAGACTAAGCAAGCGTTCACTTTGTGCTCAAAGTGATACATATAAAGTCTATTATAATGTATGAGTAAATGGAACATAAGCGAATGGGTCAATGCATGTATTAATGTTGCAATTATATGAAATAAATTTTAATGGACAATGCACAATTATTTGCACAATAAACCTGTCAGTATCGTCAAAGTAAAATAGCATATTAACGCCATATTAGAATAATTTAAATTATAATAACATACGTCTCCCTATACAGCGATACGTCGAAGCAAAATTTGCAAATTAATGTTTGGCTTCGAAACGGAGAAAAAATTTGAAGCTGCTTGAGTTAACTTTAAAAATAATTTTATGATCAATGTAATTTAATTCAGGGTGAAATATGAGATGTTGATCAGCGGTAAATCAACATTTCTTGCCATCAATTATAGTAAGCTATGATTTAAGTTTAATGATAAGAAGACTCCTTTACTAAGTCACCGACTTATCAGATATAGATTTGTATTTATTATGTCAATGGACGATGAGATATTATTAACAGTGCCGTGTAAATCATCAACATTTATTTATCAAAAAAAATTTAAAAAATGGAGAAAAACACCATCTTAAATTAAGCAGGGTTTATAGTAAAATTTTATTTAAACTTTACACAAGTGGACACATTACATACAACGGGTACTTACATATTTATACAATTATATAAATGACAATTATATAAATTGAAGTTTCTGGAAGGGTCTATTCTTTTGAACATGTAAAAGCGAATATCTTGAACGGATAAGTTAACACATTTAATTATGTTACTTTTCAAGGAAGAATTAGTCTATAACAAATTTATCTCTAATCCAATTTATCTGTTTAACATTTACACACCCTGTCATTCATAACCAAAAGAGAGGCCGATATGAGAAAAAAACATGAAGGACAGATCAAATATAATGTATTTATTTTTTCGTACATAACGGTATTTTTCTTTGTTGGTTGCACAAGACTGCGTAAAGTTGAACTAAAAGAAAAACTAAAAAAAATTAAAAATTGTTGTTTACTTGCAAATTGATGAGTCGCTAGTTTATTTTATAACATTTCTGCTATAGACATCGGCGTAAACTTAGATCCGTGACATATCAAGTATTTAGAATAGGAATGCATCAGGGCGGAACACAATCCATGATATTTCGAAAAATTTGTCGCCAGCAACATATTTAAAGGGCCTCCCTCGTTTTTTTCTCGCTTTCACGTTGTAAATAACACTCAGTTCTCTTAAAATTTCTCCTAGTTATGTTTGGATTAAATTAATGTTTACATATCATGATATATTAAATATAGTTCATTCAGTGATTTCTTTTACTTTAGTTGTTATTTACCTGTATTTGAAAAGACATAAATTTGTGATGGATTTATTGCCAACAACAGATATATACATATATATATATATATATATATATATATATATATATGTAATTCGAATCATTCAGACTTTACATCAGTCTTTAGTTTGCACTCGCAGACGCACACACACACACACACACACCCACACACACACACACACACACACACACACACACACACACATATATATATATATATATATATATATACATACATAAGCTGCTATATACTATTAATAATTTGTTTTGTTGAAATTTATAATAATACAAAAAAATTATAATATTTCGAAACTTTACTTTAACCATTACTTTAACACAAGTAATAAATTTTCTGTGCTCGAAAGTAAAAGATGCATCCCTAGTTAAACTATATATCGTTTAACAGGGGAAAAACTTTTATAATTACTTACTTATGTATTATACTTTAAAATGTTCTAAAATAACTAAAATATTTCTAAAAAACTGTTTCTAAAAACTTAGTAACAATCAGTTATTTTTTGTTACCGTTTCTCGTCTTTTTTTACTTTAAATCACCATGTGGTCAATAAAATTTTCACGTTTTTAAAAAAGTTCTCCGGAATCTTTAGTCGTAACCATAGTTTCATGTTACTTACTTACAACAACAATTAGGACCAGTAACTTTACATAGTTACTGGTCCTAATTGTTGTTGCTTAAGAAAAAGAACAAAACTTGCCAAGTACGTAAAATATCACCTATAAAATTACAATCGCATTTCCATCTAGATAAAATTCTCGAATTCTCTTCTGATTATTTCTTCAAAATACCCTTTCGTTTTAAATTAGTTATCACTGATGTAATTTACTTTATGCAACTAAGTGTCGCAACTATGTCGTCAATAAAATTTTCATGTTTTTAAAAAAGTTCTCCAGAATCTTTAGTCGTACCCATAGTTTCATGTTACTTACTTACAACAACAATTAGGACCAGTAACTTTACATAGTTACTGGTCCTAATTGTTGTTGCTTAAGAAAAGGAACAAAACTTGCCAAGTACGTAAAATATCACTTATAAAATTACAACCGCATTTCCATCTAGATAAAATTCTCGAATTCTCTTCTGATTATTTTTTCAAAATACCCTTTCGTTTTAAATTAGTTATCACTGATGTAATTTACTTTATGCAACTAAGTGTCGCAACTATGTCGTCAATAAAATTTTCATGTTTTTAAAAAAGTTCTCCAGAATCTTTAGTCGTACCCATAGTTTCATGTTACTTACTTACAACAACAATTAGGACCAGTAACTTTACATAGTTACTGATCCTAATTGTTGTTGCTTAAGAAAAAGAACAAAACTTGCCAAGTACGTAAAATATCACCTATAAAATTACAACCGCATTTCCAGCTAGATAAAATTCTCGAATTCTCTTCTGATTATTTTTTCAAAATACCCTTTCGTTTTAAATTAGTTATCACTGATGTAATTTACTTTATGCAACTAAGTTAATCTCAAACACTGAATATTTCGTATAATTACATTATTTTACAATTTGAAATACTCTGTGTTTGAGTCTATTTCGTGCTTGATTTCATTTCTAGCATAATCACTAGCATACTAGTATATATATACTAGTCACTTGTCGCTCACATTTCCTGCCACCTGACTACTAGTGTGCAGTAGAAATTTTATTTTATTTTTGTGCCAGTTAAATATCAAGTTCCCACTTGAAAATGTCGATTTTTTAAAGAGTTGATTAAAAAATGTCAGCTTTTCTCTTGCGCTGAGACATGATTAGTGTATATCAAATATACGTATTTCACGCCCTGATATACGGTAGTCTGGTCAATAAAGTTTTTTATATATATATTACTATTTTTATCATATTTTAGAAATAGGGCAATTCATATTTTTTTATTTCAATTTCCGCACATAGTTTTTTTGTGCAAAATTAGTATTTTTAAATGTAAATATCCGTAATATTGTTGAAATCCGTAACCTTGTTGAAAATTGAAGACAATCTATTTCTATAAAAGCAAATTGCATGCAGACATCAAAAATCAAACTACCGAGAAAGCTGTTATGGGTTTTGTTTTAATAACCCGACTACTTTCTGATTAAATAAAATGGATCATGTATTTGTAGAATATCGAATATACTTTTTGAAATTAAAAAAAAATCGCAAAACAAAAATCATTTCTTGCGGCCTAAATTGTTAATTCAATTTAATAAAATGTCATGATTGCGTAGGTTATATGTTTTTAATTTTCCAAGTTTTCTTGCAGAGAGTGTGCACGGCGATAAAATAGCGAGGTGGACCGCAGCGAGTTTTCGGTGGGGCGACTCTCGCCAGTAAAAACAAGGAGTTTTGCCGTCGGTCTGGTTTGCACGCACAGCTCTCCAGTTCTAACAAGTACTCGAAGAATGGTGTGCACGCACAGCTCTCCAGTTCTAAAAAGTACTGGAAGAAAAGTCTAATCCTGAAATGACACAGGTAATCTACTTACTGGAAAAAATTAACTATATTGATAGGGTTAAATAGCAATACAAATAATAAACCTTCGAATTTCGTAGAGATAAAATTTTGTACTTGAATTTTATCTTGAAAAACGATTTTTGAGCACTTTACAAAGTAGATGACTTTTCAAATAAGTGAAATTCAAAAGGTAATATTTTCAGTAAATTTAAATTTTATTTTTTATTAGCCCTAATCTGAATTTTCCAATAAAAACAGTTGTCAATTATATCAGTAATAAGTTGCCAGTTTCAAACATTTCGAAAAGATTATTTTCTAGAACATTTATTATTCGTACTACTTTTAAACCACATTGCGTTTTCGCATTGTGCTTTGCAAGCAATTTTAAACATTTTTAATTTCTTATCAAAAACAGAAAAACCTAACTGATGGTTTGAAAGAATTAAAAGAAAATAGCTGATATCATTGAGATAATTAAGGATATTGGATTTGAATAAAGGTAAAGAGATCAGTTTAAGAACTATGGCTAATTATGTTCCTAAAGACCAGGCTATATTCATATTCAAAATCATATGCGCCCGGGCATTTATAAGAGCACTAAAAATGTATACGTTATGTGGTAGGTGCGCAAAAACACGAATACAAATATCTTTACGTGCACGCGCATTTGATTTTAATCTAATGCCAAGTGCGCTTTTTTTCTTCCATATAACTTACGAAGAGGGAGTTTATGGTACGAGGAACATTCTTTCGAGAAAATTACATTTTTCATAAAGCCCCAACGAAGCTGATATAGTTTGTGGGACAAAGGCAAAAATTTAGGTTGATTTCTATGAAAAGTATGATTTCTCATTATTTCCACTAAATGCACATCTTAATGTAGAACTTCCTTCTAATCATAAAGCAGGAAAAGGAAAAACATATATTGCATTAAGTAAATATCCAAAATATGCAAAAGCAATAGACCCCTACATAGGAAATTTGCTATTTCTGTTCCAATAGATTATAAAGAGATGCAATCTCTATATAAGAATAAAGTTTATCTTAAAAGTAATAAAATCAAAATAAGGTAAAGTAGTGTTTAAACAATGAAATGAAAATATATTTATGTTTATATTTGGCAGTTTAAGATAAAATGAAACGTATTTCTCTTACACAAGTCTTGTTTTCAAAGCAAAAAAAGAAAACTTTACAGGAAGAAATGCTGTAATTTATATGGATTTCAGTGTGAACTGACATATTAAGTTAGCAAAAAGAAATAAATAAGAGTAAAGTAAGAAAGTAATAAATTCAGGTCATTCATTCTGAAGGCTGCAGGCAGAAAATTAGTACCGTCAATTACACTAAAGAAACAACAGTTATAGTTACCAGTTTAACTGAATATTATTATACTATATCAAAAAACTGTACCAATCTCCTTCATCAATTTGGGCATGTTTGTAATCTATTTTAAATATTTTGCTGCCAACGAACGGTACAAGCACACACAATTACTGAAAACATGTTTCTTCCCAATGATTTGACCATGAGAACATTGAGTCGTTTTTGTGGTCCTAATGACCGCAGTCATTTCGCAATAGATACTCTATCACTCATCGTGAAATTTTTATATAAAAAATTTTGTTTTTTGAGTTTAAATTCCTTTTTTAATTTTAATGTTAAACGAAAAATAATTTCATTCTATTTATTTCACTTTTATTTTCAAAAAAGAACAACCTGGTTATTATTAATTAAGTTTTATGTTATTGAGAAATATTTTTGTATTAATAACAACAAAAATTTTGTCACAAGTTTAATGTAGTTCTAAGTTTTATATAAATAAGAAAAATGAACTCATTATATTTTATTAAGTTTAATGTTTAAAATGTTCTCGTTAATGTAAAGACTACTGCCAGTTTATAAATATTGCTCGAGATCATATAATTAACACATTACAATTTTTGAAAAAAATTGACGAAACATCTGATTAATAATTAAGTAAAAATATTTAATGTAAATGAAACACAAAGATTTATTTTTTTTATGAAGTGACATTTGCATTACCGTTTCATATTATTCTTACAATATAAAATATGCCTGCCTTCTGCTTACTGTACATATTTTAGTTTCTTTTTAAAAAACCCTAACGAATTTTCTCACCTTCTCAAATATATGATCACAACAAACTATTGAAATGAAAAGTGTCTGAAACGACGTCAAAATAATGATTTAATTTTCTTGGCTCAAGCCTTATTGACAAATAACCTATCGATGTAGGAAAAAACCAAATATGTTTATGTATTATTATTATTCCCCCAAGTTTTATAAATAAATGTAAATTAAAGGTAATTTTAACCTAAAAATTGTCACTATTTGATAGTGCATGTATATGATATATCCTTCTAGTTATTTGTCAATAGTCCATGAGAAACGTAATCGCGAAAGGCGTCAAAATATATTTAATTGAATATTTTTTAACATGATTTGTAGTTGAAATTTTAATCTTGAGAATTCATAAATACTCATATATAAGGCAGAAATAAAGGATTATTTATGCGGCGCTAATAGTTCGTTATGTCGATTATTTTACTTTCTTTGATTGTATAGATATTAAAGTAAAACTGCAAAGTTAAATTTGATTTTAATGTACCGCCTTATTCACATTTTTAGTGTTTAAATTTAGTCAAAATTTTATGGCAGCCTTTAACGGATCTACATAGTAAACGTTATGAAGCCTTTCATTAAAATAATCGATCAAGTGAGAGTCGGATTCGCACGCAAAATGTTTCATAGCACCAGACACTAATAAATTTAGAAGTTACTAGTGTCTGGATCTGAATATCTCTCAAAGATACTACGAAAAACAAAGATATTGCTATGGTTGATATAGAAAATGTCACATATCTCAAAAACTGCACAGCACATATTATTAAAACCAATTTTCTTTGAAAGTCTGTTTTAAGTTTTATTACCTTGATTTTTTTTCAGTCACATATGTTACATTATAAGGTAAAGGTATCAAGGCGCACATTTCAAGACTTTAGAAGTATGTATCTCACCATATATTGACTTAAAATGAAAAAAAGAAATTTTCTAACTTCTATTTAATTTTTAAGACCTATCTATCGATAAACGACAAACCTATGTGGACTGGATTTTTATATGAAAAAATATCTAACGGCTGATTTTTCTAGAGGTATACAACTTTGAAATGAAAAAAAAGATAAAAAAATCATGATAATGGCTATGATAAATGCATCATTAGAAAGGTATTATATGCTATTTAAATCCATCTGAAATTATTGAGACGCGTTTGAAACGCATTTGGACGTATAAAGAAAATCCATCTAAAATTATTGAGTCGCGTCATATTCACAAAAGATCACTGTTTGTCACTGGTGGAAAAATTGAGCCTTATTTCTTCAAAGATGATGCCGGCAAGAACGACACTGTCTTGAAGAGCGCTTTAGATCCATTATTAAAACGGTAATATATATTAAATGGCATAAATGTTGAAGAGTTTATTGCAGGAAATATTTGGTCAGTGCATAATTTTGCCTAATGCCTTTGTAAACTTAGGGCTCCACGATTTTGTGATATTAAACCCATGGATTATTTTCTGTGGGGATATATAAAGTTGCTAGTCTATACCGATGAAGCACAGACGTTGAATCACTTCAAAGACAACGTTCACTGCGTTATTGCCAATATGCGTCTCCAAATGCTTCAAATATTTGTTCAGAATTGGTCTTTCAGATTAAGCTTCATTCGAGCCAGCCGCGGCGTCCATATTTCTGAAATCTCTTATTCAAATACAAATGGCATAAAATGATCTTTTCAATAAACCCAACACCATAATCATTATCATCATTTTTTCAGCTTATTTATATTTTAAAGTTTAATGCCTCTGAAAGAAAAAAAACTCCCGCTGCAAATGAATGTGCCCTTCCTAGTAAGTAATTTAGATATAAAGCTCTTTTTATGGCAATGCATTTTTGTTCTTTTGAGTGTTTTTTTAATAAATTACAGTAAAATAGTTAAGCAAGATAATGAAGATGTTGGCAGAAGCAACCTCTCAGCGTTTGAATTCTATGCACATTCATATTCATTATTTAATACACTATTTCTTATTGACTTATTGTCAAAGAATTATGCAATCTAAGAATGTAGAATACGGCTATTGAAAGGTTTCCTAACTTACTGGACTGACAAGGGTATTTAAGAAGTATCAGATATGTGCATGTATGTGTGTGCGTGTGTGAGTTTGGGTCGTGTGCGCGTGTGCGCGTGTGTGCACAAGCACGTGTGCACGTGTGCGCGTGTGAATGCGAGCGCGTGTGCGCGAGTGAGAGTGCGCCCGTGTGCATATGCGTGTGCATGTGCGTGTGTGCGTGCTTGCTTGTGTGCATGTCTGCTTGTGTGCGTGCATGAGTGTGTGTGTGCATGTGTGTATGTGTGTGTGTATGTGTGTGTGTGAGTGAGTTTGTGAGTGTGTGTGTGTGTCTACAGTCTTTAGACCAATGTGAATTACATAATTTATTATTTCTCAAAATTTATCTGTTACACTACTTATCTATATAATGTAATGAATTTCGTTAAAACTAATCAATAAACATTTCAGTTCCGAATTGGAATTTAATTCCTAACTGACATTTATTTAATTTTCTTTTCGTAACCGATAGGACAAATTATTCCAAATCGTTATCTATCCTTAGCGACCATCATTAGCGACGCGCTAGCCCGGGAGGGTTGGGTACTCGTTCGCCGTTACTCGTTCGACGGTTCTAACCCAGGTAAGGCTCATAGCTAATGACGAGAACAGCTAGCAGAAAGCGGAAGACAACAAGTCCATAATCGATATTAACGAACAGATGAAACTTGATATACCGCTGAGATTTTAATGCGACTCCTGGTAAAATATGTAGCTAAATAGAATATTTCCATACTTATTTTTTCAGAATTGAAAGCAAAAAGTAGCCCTGGATCAATATTACAGAAACAATCAAAGTTGTATTTGTCAAATCTTTGGAACTTATGCTTGACTTCATAGAGAAATACATTTTTATCCTCAATTGTGTCGAGTTCTCTTCCTGAAATTTCTGTATTTTGATTGTTCTTTGCTTGCCGAAATTCAGTTGCTAACTAAATGGAAATAAAACCTTGCACTTTCAATATAGCTTATCAAAGACATATATTGTAAAAATACCGTAGATATTTATAGATATTTGAACATTTTTATTAACGACATTTCAATCGCAGATTACGGTTAACCACATTTATTTTTTAAAATATTTAGAAATAATTTTAAAATTATCACAAAGTTTAAATTTTCAGATCCATATATTTTAACATGAAGTAAGTTTTCACAGTTTATATAGTTTGAAATGAAATATTTTTTTCAAGACCAGAAAGTCCTATAGATACTTAAAATTTATCTCTGATGTGATTAATGTATAATAACATTAATTGGGCAAAATTTCAAATGACTCTCTGAGCTTAAAAATGAATTTATTTAGATTTGATTACATTTAAACTCAGATTATCTCGCCGACACTAAATAAATCTACGAAGTTAAAATTAAAACAACTTTCTAAAAGATAACATTAAAAAGACTTGGATTTTTTACAAATTTCATTTTAAGAAAGACTGAGTGGTTAACGATCCTCGGTACCATCTCTAAGTATTTTATAAAATTTATTTATTTTTTTAAACCTATTGTTACTATTAGTTATCGATTCATATTTAAGTTAAAGTAGTTCATTGTTTTAAATAAATGAACAATTTTGAATATATTTAGCTTTTCAGCGAACGTATATGTTATAACATTCCGATTTACATTGCATTATATATTTTTTTTTAATTGCCAATAACGTACGCTGATATTGCGGAATTTTCAATGTTGTTGCTCGTACCTATCGTCTTGTCGTCTCCTTAATTTTCAATGAATATTATATTATTATTTGTTAATTTCTTGCAATTATGAAGGAAGAATCATAAATTAAACAGAAAGCAAACTATCACTTAAAATTTGTTTTATTACTTAGTTGAAGATCTACGTTTAATAAAACCTGTAAAAGAGGAGTCCTGCTCATAATTCGACGGCTGCGTACAATTAGGCACAATTAATAAAATATTTTCAAATGACGGTTTTATATTTCACAATGTAAATACATTTCCCAGTACAGCTTTGGCTGGCAGAAGTATATCGCGGATTTCTCAAAAAAAACTATGAAATATGGAAGCATTTTTATGCTTTTTCGGAAAATTTTAGATAAACTTCTAGTAAAGTTTTTCCTCATAATTTTAAATTTAGTAATTTTTGAAAGGTTAAGGATATGTTTTTGTGGATAATTTCAACAATTTCCTTAGAAATATCCCATTTAAAATTTAAAAAAAAATTTGTGTTATAATTTGTACCGCAAAGTATATCTAAAAAAAATTGTTCCATTTGCCCTAGATACAATTGGTGTAATATGTCTTAATTATTGAGATTAAAATGCCAATTTTAAAGTTTCTACGTGGATACGAAAAAATGACTTTCAGCGATAGACAGTCGAAATAGTGAATATCCCTTTTTTATTTTTGAGACGCTAACGCTACAAACGAAACAAAATTTTTATATTTTATGCCTTTACAACAAACATTTTTGTATGTTATATAACTTACATAACTTACATTTTTGTATATCAGTGGCGAGTTTATCTCCATTATCAAAAAATATTAGTTTCCTCTATTTTTAAATTTTTACTTTTCAGCGACTACGAATAGAAATATTTAATCAACATAACGTTACATATATGTTTATGTACATTTCTCTATTTTCTTTTCATTTTGATTATATTTTCATTCTACACTTTTAATCTGGTTTGACGATTATTAAACACGTTGCTTGACAAAACCAAAAATACCCATAGACGTTTTTGTACTTTAAATCAAGTAAAATATTTTCTAAAATATAAAATTTAATTAAAATTTAATTTTCATGTTTTTTGATAATTTTGATTCACTGTTGGAATGTACAGTGTGGTATGTTATAGTTCTTATGGTTTAGACCGTGTAGCGAATGAAGTTTTTAATGAAGCTTATGCTGCTTCGATTCAATGCGATGCGATGTGATATCGTTACAAATCCTAATAACCACAAACATTGTATCAGAATTTATCTAAAAAGTAAATGTTCTGGATCGGAGCTGGAGATTCAGCATTTAACTAACTTTCCATTCTCACACTTATCTTTTCATATTCTCGAATCGGATCGGTGTATAGTGCGCGATCTTATATTGTACACATATCCTCCTATGTGATCAATTACTTGTATGCATACTTGACACGTAGCTTGCACCCTGATTTGTTGGGTATTACAGAGATATAAGATACATTGTAGTTCCTGTAATTGCAAACTTCTTAAAAGTCCTTTGAAACTTATGATAACATTATTCGCAGCTTTATAATATTACATAAGGATCTGATGCAACCCATCAATAACATGTAGTTGCCAGTCACTTTTGACTTTGGTACCAAAATAGCTCACATCAAAACTGAAGTTATGTACTTAGATAGATAAAATTCATCCAATAATTGATTAAAAATGGCAGTGAAATAAAATATATAAACCTGTCAAGTAAGAAAAGACTAAGGTAAGGTTCGCACTAAGGTAGTTACATGCGCACTGAAGCACTTATCGAATTTATATATATATATAATATATATATATATATATATACACACACATATATATATATATATATATATATATATATATATATATATATATCTTTCTTGCATATTGTGGTTTTTAAATTATAATTTTTCTCTCATTAATTTTTTAAGTATTGTTATGGGATGTATACTGCATACTGCAGATGTTTGATATAAATATTTTAGAATTTAGTTGGAATATTATTAAAAATATTAAAATAAATTGGTTCAGAACTTTACCTTTCAAACATTGCTATTCACATTGTCAAATTTGTCTCTATATTAGATACGTTTACTTATTTGGGGATCGATTGAGCATCATTTAAAATAATTGATTTAATATACGATTTACAATTTAAATATATTTTTTTCATATAATTGTTATCAAAAATAGTGGCCGAGACTCCCCCTAATTATGTTCACTTTCATATGTAACATCTGGAACTGCAATGCTTCGTTTTACATTGCTGCAAATTGATATCATTTTACAATGCTGCAAATCTATATCGTTTTACAATGCTGCAAATCGATATCGTTTTACAATGCTGCAAATCGATACCGTTTTACAATGCTGTAAATCGATATCGTTTTACAATGCTGCTAATCGATATCGTTTTACAATGCTGCAAATCGATATCGTTTTACAATGCTGCAAATCGATATCTAAAGAAAGAAATGGCGACAAAAAGACATCACACAGGTTTTGCAACAGCATTTTTCATAAACTAAATTATACGGAAAATATTGCGAAAAAAATGCGTCAATTCCTTACATTATTTCAGTTGCAAGTTTGCGTAATTTTATTGAAAATAACTTAACATATCCTTTCGCTCTATATAGGAAGATTCACTTCAGAAACAATGTTTTAAAAAAAAAGTTTTCTATGTTTCTTACCTCCCTGTGCCAAAATTACATTAGGGTTGTTACTTAGATCTGTATATAAAAGTTTATAAATCAACTAATGAGCTCATGTGTCTATAATTAAACAAATTTGATTTGGTTTTAATTAAAAAAATTAGTATTTAACAAGACACGATTTACATGTATTAAATGGTTTACAATTAGCCAATACTATATAATCGGACGTGACCATAAGCGAAACAAAACTCTACCGTTTATATTAGCATACATTGTCATATTATATATGTATGTAACAAATTAAAAAATTGTGATTGTTTTGAATATTTTTATACGAACGTGCCCCCAATATTCTAAATAGTCCTCTATATATTATACATCTAGTTGTTGGCAACATTATCTTATTTTAATTATTGTACTTATTTGATAGATTTATTGCACTATATGAAGATATAGTGCAATAAATCCATGGATTGATATAAAGATAGCTTGATATCCATTATAAAACCTGATAAAGGTTCTTATTCTTTCTAGTAATTTTGATTGCGATAAGAACTGTATTTTGAATTTTTTCAAATGGCATGAAACTAGGATTTGTTTAGAATTTCCTGAGCAATTTTCAGGTTTTGCGGGCATAAATTAAATAAACTGTGAGGCAAATGTTCATAGCTTTCGTTTTTAAATTTGTTTATAGAGATTCTTTTTCCAGGCATTCTTTATTCTTCTATTGATTTATATATATATATATATATATATATATATATATATATATATATATATATATATATAAATATATATATATATATATATAACCACTAAGTCATGATAATACTATTTTCGTATGTTACTTTTGTAAGTCGTATGTACTCAAAATTTATTCATAGTACGTTTAAACATTGCCAAACTGATTCCAGTGATACTGAACAGACGTGTATGCCATCTCCACAAACAATGTTCCAGGAAAATTTTTAATATCCTAAAATAATCTTACGTTTCGATTCAAATTGCGACGAAATCGTATATTGAACGGTAACTTAGCGAAAATTTGTTTTGATGTCTTTCGAACTGTCTAACTGATGGTGGCTCCCTCTAATTATATAATCCATTGCAAATTAAATAACGTAAAAATTAAATTCGTTTCATTAATACTCTAAAATATTCATTACTTTAAGCTAGATTAGTCACACGTGAATTGTTAATTATATTAACATGAATGTTCGCGTATTATCTCACTACTATTAATAATTTACCTACAGGTCACATTGGTAGAGAACGTTAACTCATTTTATTCAAATTTTATTTTCCCATTTGAGGTTATTACTTCAACAAAAATATTATTTCTAAACCTCTACCGTATTTTTAAATCTTTGTCGCCCTATTTTCGGCTTGTTTAGCAGAAATCCTGATTAATATGACGAAATAATAATAGATCACATCTTGCAATATTTGTATTAATATGAATATTGAACTCCTCAA
Source organism: Druceiella hillmani (assembly GCA_039881145.1). Lineage (NCBI taxonomy): Eukaryota > Metazoa > Arthropoda > Insecta > Lepidoptera > Hepialidae > Druceiella > Druceiella hillmani. The sequence continues at coordinate 2,301,870 of JAYKKI010000103.1, forward strand.
TTTTGCAATGAAATACTTAATTTTATTCAAAAATTGTTACGGAGATTTAACACTTAATTAATAACTGTTACAACTTTGTAACCGCTATACGTTGCATAATACAGCTCCTTCTATTCGTAGATTTTGACAGACTCGATTGTCAAATCGTCGGATAACACTCCGCGCCATATTGGGTTGTAGTATTTTCCGCACAGCAAATGCACAGTATTCTTTATGGTAAATAAATATCTGTAATGTTAATAATTCCATCTATTTAAAATACTATTCAAGAAATACGATGGACATGAATCAATGTAATGTTTATGTGTATGACAAAAATATTAATAATGCTATATTAAAAAAAATAAAGAATATTTAAAAATGTTACCTTATTTGTGGGAATGGAAACAAGCATCTGATAATTTTATGAAATGGTAAACTATTATATTGATAAGATAATTAATTTTGTATAGATTAGAGTGACGTGTTTTAAAAATATTTTGTCACTTCGAAGTAGAGAAATAACATAAATTAACATAAAATTTGGTTTAAAAACCGTCACTTCTTGGCATTCTTTTTGCAAATAACTGTAGCTTTGCACTTCAAATGATAAAACAGGAAAAATAATTACTACTACCTAAAACATATTCCAGAAATTACAGAAAAAAAACACTGAAATCAAAATATAACTTTAATAAACGAATTCCACAAACGACTTCTTACTTCCAATCATGCTGGCTTATAATTTACTTTTGTAGTTTGAGATGAAATTTTTGCACCCATCCGTCAATTATTACACGGAAATCCAAATTAATATTAGCAATTAGCGTTGAAATGTTAGAAGAGTCGAATTGCAAGTAAATATGTAGATTATTTTCTTGCAGGAAATACCATAATAAGGATTTTTCAGCAACGGTTTTTATAAATAATAAAATTATAACAGTAAAAACTCCGTCTTTAGGCACAACATACATCTAGTTCGTGAAATCAAAACAAGTATTATAATTTTTACACATTGTTAAACCAAACTTTTTATCTAAGTTTTAATGATCACTAATTTATTATGATTTTTTATCACTTTTCCGCCTATTTATTTATTTATTACTTTCTAATTTGTTATAATACAAAGTCATTCTGGATTACCCGGAGTCTATAACAGTTAAATATTGTTTGATGTCCACCATTTATTTCTAATATTAGTTTGTTAGATAAAAAAAAGAAATTTGGTTGTATGTTAAAATAAAATTTATTCCAAAATTATAATTAAAAGAAAGAATATATGTTACATGTTATAAATTATATTTTAGGGATGCTATTAAAATATGCCTTTTAAAGAATTTTTTAACTGTGGATCCTTTTATTCATTATCTAATAATTTAAAATAAAAGTAAAATTTAAAAATAACTAAAAAGGAATGTATTCCATTATTGAAGGAAGAATGTAAATATTAATAAACAATAAAACCTATTAAGAACGAAAAAAAAGAATCACTAAGAAAGTTCTTCTTCTTCTTCCATCTTCCAGTCACATTTTACTAACCCTATTTTTTCATTATTAACGGCCCAATAGTTTCGGAAATACTAAGATGGAAGCGGAAGCGCGCCCGCGATGATATAAAATAAATTCAACACGGTGAAACTGCGCCGTGCTTTGATTGGCTGGATTATTCGTTGTCGCGCTTGCGCGGTGAGGCTTCTTCGTGGTGGAGCGAACATCAGCTATAGACTTTACTAAACGTTATTTCTGTCCGGAAAAAAACATTTGAGTTAATCTCAAGTTGCGCCCAAAGAAATTTTGCTTCAAAAAATTATAAGCTTTGTTAACTTCATGTTTAATTGTTATACAAATATTTTAAAAAGTTTATGTAAGTAGATATTATAGTAATATGTCGATGTAATAATAACTCATTATATTATTTTTAAAGCTTCCTAGTTTTTACATCGCATATTTTCTGAGAAAATCGGCTATGAAAATAAACAAAATTTGAATGTATAACCCACTATAACTTTCGTAACCGGAAAAAACAAGGGGATTAATTAAAAAATTTCGACAAAAAAGAACATCGCTATAGTACCCATCCCTACACGGGCTATATATTTATTTTATATATTTATACCCTAAACAGGCTTCTAAATCCCATATTTTTTATAATTTTCATTTCAGCAGTTCAGGATATAAGGAAGGAACGGGAAATATATACTTTCGCGTAGTTTGCAGCATATCACTTAAGATATAATACGTAAAATATTGAAATAAATATTTTTAAGACCCTTACCTCCAGCCCTTTTAAGGACACCTCGCACCATGTGATATAGATAATTTTAATTAAATCTCGGAAAGTACATAAAAATTATTTTTTTAAATATTTAATTAGAATTTTAGCTAATGCGACATATGCGACTTATTATGTTTGAATACTGTACCAAGTTACAATTTTTTTAAGCGTTTCCTGAGAAAGAAACGGCTATTACCGACATACGGGCATACAGGTGAGGGATCATACAAGGGACACATTTTTCTTTTTAAGGTACAAATGTTTTACAAAAAAAATTCTAATATATTTCAAATTCTTTTTTTATAATCATCGCACATTGCATGAGGACGTTTTATAATTTGACAAGTTTAGAAATCCGATGAGTACTATTTAAGATTTTAATAAAAATGAAATGAAGTTTCACGGGAATGAAATTACTCTTGCAGAGATAACAAATATATAAAAATTATTTTGTCAATTGTTGCCTCAAGTATGTGCGATAAATACTATCTTTCATACTTTGTTGATGATCATATTACACGTAAGAACACACCTTTATTACGCCATAGCAATAATTTTATTTCATGTCATGTCATAACATAAATATTGGTCCCTTGGGTGAACTTCATCAAAAGAGGAGGCGAAACTTTCCTTCTTCGAAGGAGAAATACTACCTTTATTTCGAAAAATTAATTGTTCAATGTTCAGCTAGACGCTTGTTTTAATTATCTCAAACATTTATTCAAATGCTTAAAGGATCATTGCAAACTAGCATATGAATCGTGAAATTTGTTATGTCCATGTATTTGAGTCATTTTGGAAGTTTTGTTAGTTAAATAGTTATTAAACATTTCTGAAAATTATATCGTGAGGAGAAAAGTACTCGACATTAATAAAAATCAATGTTAAGATAAAATTCATTATAACAATATTGATATCTTCACGACAAATTTCACCCAAAAATATTTTTTACCTTATCTTCAGTATTTTGTGGTCAAACATTTAACCGAGGATTAGTTTGTCCTTAAGAGATGGCATAATTAAGTTATTTAAATAGCATAATTAACAAATTTAAGTTAAATAGTTTTTTTGCAGAATATAAAACGAAAATCTCTCTTCTTGAAATTGGATTACAATTTTCTTTTGTTCTAAATATAAATTTATGCTAGGTACTACCACCTATTCAGTTAACTAAAAAACTAATTTATAATTGAACTTAAGTGAGGTTTATAATATTTCAACGGAGTTTAGATCAAGAAAATGTTAAAGGGTTTTTTCATTTTTGTTCTAAATAATTGTTATTTTCATTTTTGTTAACGACGTGCAACTTTTCTTGTCTTCTTACCAGATATTTCTATGAAATTGATGTGATTAATATGATTTGAAAGGAAACGGAAATCGAATTTTAAATTTATGTACGTTTTTGTTATAGTTAATAGATTTTAATATCTTCGCAGTTTTTTTATGAAAATAAAAGAGATATTCAAATTACACTCAAATGATTAAAATTTAAAAAAATACATTAAGGAAATTAATTAATCTAACTTTTTTCTCCCAATTTCACCATACAAAGAAAAATACTTATAAGTGAAAAACCTAATTACGAAAAGCTTGTATCTAAAATTGCTTCAGAAGTCATTTTTATCATCGAAGTGTATGCCACACATAAAATGAATCTCAGTACTTCTAAATTGTTAAAAATTTAACTAATGTAAATAAACAGAAAAAACTATTTTTAAATCGTTCAATATCAAACTGAAAATCTATTTGATAGCAGCTTCTCAGTAACCGATTACGAACTACATTCTATATATTACACTATATACAAAAAGCTGAAGAAATAGTGCCTAATGAAATCACAGGAGTATTAAACTCATTAGATATCAAATCAAACCCAGCCCCACGGTACCTCGGTAACTGACATGGTATAAGATTAACGATTCTACGCCTAGATGGAGATATCTCGTCTTCGCGCCTCTGTTTACTACTTTATATTTCTCCGTAAATAGAGTGTACAGGTTTACGTCACGGGGTAGCGATTCCACTCCAGTAATTGGGTTACGTTTTTCTTGTTAAATTTATCAGAGTCGAATTTAATATTTGTAGTATTTAGAAAGAATCAATTGGAGTTATTACCTATTAATTTTTGTTTTCTATTTTTTTGTATGACAGGTATATCTATAAATATAGTATCATGTGTAGGTTGTAAGACAATTATTAGTTCTATTGATATAAATTTAAAAAACGTACTTCGAAAAAGTAGGCACTAAAAATTTAAAAATAATCAACTCAAAATAACTAACTTAGTTTTTTATTATTCGCAATAAATGACTAAGTTACTTATCTTTAAAGTCGATTCTAGTATTGTCGAAAAAATTAAACAAATTTATAATTTAATTTAATTTATAACAAAATTTTAAAAATTCTAATGTACTCACAATACGAAATAGATTCTCAAAGGTACTACTTATAATATAAAATTAGTAGGAGTACTTATAATATAAAATTGTATATTTGTTTATGTTGATCGGCAAACCTGGATTGGTACCGGACCGGATCTAGTCATCAGATAATCACCATGTATATATATATATATATATATATATATATATATATATATATATATACATATGTATATATATGTATATATATATGTATATATATATATATATATATATATATATATGGTGATTATCTGATATATAGAAGTTAACCATAATAATAAGAAAATTTCCTAAAATTTAAAGTTTATCGACGGAATCAAAAAGGTTCCACTTTTCTGCTACGCGATTTTAACGAGTCTCCTCAAAAAGCAAAATTGATATTTGGCAACGTTTGATATATTCAAAGTCCACATAGAAAATTTAATGTTTTTGCTATATTATATTTAACCGCTCCAAATACTCTAAACTCGGTAACGCAGGGTTTGACACTTAGTCACATGTATCCCAGGAAGCCAGCTTGAGTGGCTCCTGCCAAGTAACTTCAAAAAATTAGGGAAATGAAAATACAATTCAAATGCAACTGGATAATGAGAAATCTAGATTTGTTTCTTTGTTGGAAAGGATAATGCCAACTATATTTTTTTAGCAGAGCACAACTGATATTTTCGCGGCAGTAGTGATAAATTAAATACACCAAAGTGTAGCAACTTTATCAGTTTATTTCAATTATTGGGAAAATTTAATCCAGTCTTGATATTTATGGCGGAACGTGCATAAGCAATTAATAATAATTACGATACTTCGAGATTAGAAATATCAATGGAAATCATGTCCTTGATGAAGTACTTAGATAATGACAAGAGTCACCCAAAATCACTCCTTCAGATTTTAGCATTAAATAATTGGCAAGATACTTTTCCTAACATTTACTCATTTAGACAACCGCTTTCCGTATTTTTGTAACTATCTCGGTTTAGGTGACCAAAGGTGAACCGAGCTTTAACAAACTTAAGTTAATTAAAACGTGCTTTAGGTTGACTCTAGAAGAAGGCAAGTTTTACAATCTAGCCCTTCTGTATACTGAAAATTATATAGCTCAGAACATTATCATTAAGGAGATCATAAACAAATATTAAAATGCAAAAGAGCGCAAACAACGATTTACAAAAATTTGTTCTTAAGTTAATTTAAATAATTTCGATTTTCATAAGCATTTTTACATTATTTAGTGAACATACAATATCAAGTACCAGTAATAAATTTGGTTATGCTTGGTGATTTTATGTAAGAATGTTGAGTAAATTTTATTCTATTATATAGTAAATAAGTTAACCACCTATGTGTAAAAGTGGTGATTACTGATTGTTCGTTTCTTCATTAAAATAATTCTTTTGATAAATAAATGTACCTTGATACATAGATAATGGTCTGTCATTCTACAGTAACTCTTCCTACAGGTACCTTGAGCAACTATCATGGATATTTTCCATCGGCAAATCAGAGTTTTAAGTTAATATCGAGATTGGTCATACTCGAACACACGGCTGGTTTTACACTTAATATTTAAGGAGCAAGTAAGGGGGGCACTCTACTTGTACCTTAATACGTACATAATGGTCTGTCATTCTACAGTAACTCTTCCTACAGGTACTTTGAGCAACTATCATGGATAGTTTTCATCGGTAAATTAGAGTCTTTAGTTATTGTCGAGATTTGTCATACTCGAACACACGGATGGTTTTACACTTAGTATTTAAGGAGCAAGTAAGGCAGGCACTCTATTTGTATCTTGCTCCCTCCTAAAATTAGCCTTGGGCGGGCACTCTTTCACATTCTCCATAGCCTTGAAAGAAGGTGTTTCAAACATAAGTAAATGCTTTAAAATAAATTTAAAATATGTAAAAAAAATTAACGCAAAATAATTATCTATACATATTTCAAAATTGTAAATTTTACATCTGTGTTCTTTTCAATTATTTACCAAAATAAAAAAAATATGGGTTTGTGCGGGAAAAACAAGAAAATGCATCAAAAATATTTGTGAAATTATTGCCTGTGTGCATTTGTTTTTGCACGAATCTCATAAAAAAGCACTTACTCAATTTCCATGTAGTTTATTTCAATAATATAGTGGTTGACTTGACGTACCGTGAAGTTTAAAATTTTAAAATTTTCCAGTATTCATTTACATGACTTTAGTAAAACAACAGCCAATAAGCGTCTATCTATATGGTGCGTAGTAATTAGAACAATATATAGTGTACGTATGTACGTCAGTATATGACGCTACGAGTGTTGTAAATGGCGCAATGAAGTTTTGCACATGCATTAGCAAAATGGGCGTGGCGAGGAGAAGGGTAGAAGTACATAAAAAAACGGCGTCGATACACTTTCAGAGGGCTGCGCGTACAAAATCGCGGGTACAGATAAGTATGGTGATAACATTTCAAAAAAATGTTAATATAAATAAACACACATGTTGGAAACCGGGCAAACATTTGTGTCTCGTATTTCATTATGATAAGATAGGTCCCTTAAATAAAACGAAGTTTACAACTACTCTTTGTAATTGTTATACTATATATGCGAAATATTGCGATGTGTATTGTGTATTCATTTTTAAAATATTTACTAATTTGTATATATTGTTTCGAAAAATCTGAAATTTTTTTCGCTTGAGTCTCATTTAAAACTAGCATTCAAAATTCAACAACTTATCTCAGCAATAACCAGAGATATTGACAACTATGAAAACTTAGATTATGCATATTACAACGTACAGTCGACTAGTTTATTTGGCTTACCGCCTCTAGTTTTCAAGGATTCTTTTATAATTTCTATCGTTTTTAATCTTTGATAATTTTCTCATTAGAGTTACATGGACTAAAAATGTATTGAAGTTTGTACTTCTACTAACTTTGGACAAGTTAGTAGACCTATCGATGTTGACTAGCCATCTAACGTTGTAGTAAAATTAATCAAATAGGAATCAACATTTAATAACAATTTATCAATTTATTATTTACAAGCTATACCCTGCCGTTTCATCTCTGTACAATAATTTTGATAATGCTGAGCTCGTCGCGGTAACTAACCGCCTCTGCTCCGTTCGCTAAACGATATCGATCGTTAAGCTTGGAGGTGTATCGGTGGGACTAATAGGAATGATCTGTCAATAAATAAGCCAGTCTCTATCTACCTCGTACCGTTCAGTTTTTCAAGACTTTTCTTATCACTGCTCTGCCCCTATGAATTGTAGCGAAATGATAAATAATCTTTAATATTGTTTTCTAAAATGAAATTCTAAAATTGAAATTTTTTTTAATGCATTCACTTTTCTGTTTCTGTCATAGATGTGGAGAATCAGTTGAATGTATTTTAAACGGAGACATGATCCTACATCAAAATGTAATAAAAATATGTACGTATGTAGCCTTTATTCGACACAAGCAAATATTACCGATGCACATCTGACGATCGCGCTTAATTCATACACGTAGCGACGCTCAGATCTTCTGTAAATTGCAATTTATGCGGTGAAGTATTTCTAACCGATATTGAACTGAAGGAAAAGTACAAAGTTAGTAGAGAATACGTCATTAGTATAAAATATAATATTTCAGATTTAAAATACACGTATTTTAGTCTGTGGGACTGAGCGATATATGCACTGGAGGTGAAGAAAATAACTTCATTGTGTAAATTGGTGCTATGCGTTTGCCTTAGTAAAATAACCAAATAACGAAAGCGTTTAAGTGCCGCTTATTTTGCGCTATCCGCATTGCAGCACTAATTTATAACCGTGATCACGTTATGTTATAAAACAGATAATTTAGTAAAATATGGGTACACGTATTTGAATTTTTGTCACCATTCAAGCGGGCATAAGTTATTAAAAATGAATGAAAGACGAAAAAAGTAAAACGAATATTTATACACAATTAAACGAAGCGGTAAAAAGAAACCAAACAAAACAAAATAGATTAAACCATGGTTATTATTTAATCAAACACTAAAAATATAAAAATAAAAAATGCAAAGAGACATAAAATATTAACGCCCTAAAACTAGACTTCGAAAACATAACTATGAAATTAACTAAAATTAAGAGAAAAAAAACGCAGAAGGTAAACATCAGAAATATTCTGAACTAAATAATAAAACCAACAAACCGCATTAATAATGACGTACTGCGCTACGAATACAAATACCTAATGAAAAAAATTGATAATCCACAAAAAAAAATCATTTCGATTGTTTGACAGATCAATGATGACATAAAATACATAAATGGTATCGGTTAGATGCGTAAATATAAACACATTCTTATAACCATCAATTGGAAGCATTACGCAATAAGCATTCTTCGACATGCATTGGACGCGTTGCGCCTAAGCTTTGATGTAAAGGGATTTATGTAAGAACTACATAACTAGCTGAAGCGCTGTGTTCCAATAAGCTGTTTCTTTAAGCAACTTAGCTTAATTAGTCTCGCCCCATAATATGCAAATCTTAACAATTTTCTACCTTCAATTTGTAGTTGATTTTTTGATAGAGGCTGAAAAATATATAACTTATGGTGTGTAAAGACTAAATTAATTACATAACATATACACATCTCGTTCTTGTTTGTCCATTTCTTAAAAAAATGCATGTTTTGTCATAAAATATTGTTATTTTTGGTGTTTCTGAAGTTTTTATTTAGTGGTATGTTTTTCAAAGAATACTCTCCTTCAAAATACGTGTTATTATGCAGTGAGTAGATATGACTGTTTACTTACTTTAAAAACTAAACGGTTGCTTAGAGTTTGATGTAAGGTGACGTGGGTTATCTCAATTTTCCTAAACTTCTGTTAACTGTTCATGCCTTCAGTACTACAGGAAACCATATATACACATAATTTTTTTTCGATATATATTTTCAATTTAAAACTTCCCTTATGTCTTTACAAAAATAAAGATCGAATTTTTTTATACTTGATCTATATAATGTTGTTAATTTGAATGCATCGGCTTAACTCTTTCCAAGATAACTTTTGTTATTGCCAAAATTTTAAATTTTAAAAATATTTCATAAACTTAGATTTTATCTTACATAACATTGATCGTTATTGAATATATTTGGCGTTAATTTTGTAGAAATTCATTATTCACAATTAAATGAAACTACGTGTTGTAGTATTATTTCTACTATCTTTAATTCCTTTACCACGACCCAGGTTTCGTTGTATTACAACATCTTCAAGTGGAATCTTTGCTAATATCCCACTTGAAGATGTTGTAATACAACGAAACCTAGGTTGTGATAAAGAAATTAAAGATAGTAGAAATAATACTACATCACGTAGTTTCATTTAATTGTGTTTGATCGTTATGTTACAAAAAAGGTTTCTAAAAAATTAATTTCTGATTGTTCGTGTGCAGCAAAAAATCGTCATCCACTAGCAACTACTCTGTGGCTTTTTTCCCGTATTATTTTATTTCAGAGTGGTCAGTAACTTGTACAATAGGTTGCTGTAAATCATTCGAATGTTTCACATTTATTCATCATTTTAAGTATATATCTCGTTTTTCTTGCAATTTCCAAGTTATCGTCACCTTTTCAATTAATGAAATCAGTTTCGTGAGTATTTAACTCAAAGAAAATTTTATAATTTTCTTGCAAAAGCGATTGAAAGGAATATGTTTATGTTATATGTGACTTTTAATTCCTTAAATTGCTTTGTTTTGGGTGTTCATATTTTATTTATTACTTCCCAATACGAATGAATAGATCATTATTTTAAAATATATTCATTCGACTAAAATCAAATTAATATTTGATTCACCTGATTTCACCTGAAGATGTCGTAAACAGCGAAATCTAGGTCGTGGTAAAGAACTTAAAGAAAGTAGAAATAATACTACATAACGTAGATCCATTTCACTATAAAATCAGATTTGTAAATGATTGTGTATATATTTATCAATTATTTATGTATTTTGATGGACCAAATATAAAATAAATATTGAAGGGTATTTCAGCTAATGTGAATAAAAACGAAGAAAGGTAACTTTAATCGATATAATTATTTCTTCGATAGGTAGATCCATTCAAAGTCAAGAAAGACTTCTCGCAAAAATTGCTTAGTTGCATTTGTTTTATTTATAAACAATAAAAAAATATGTAAATCGAAATGCATTAAAATGCAAATATTGAAATTCACTTGAACCATTTACAAAAAAAGACGAGAAATAAAGAAGATAGAAACAAACGGATAAAGTTAGGTTTACGATTTTTATTAATGTAACGCTACGGATAGTCACAAAATATTATAATTAAAAGTCAATAAAACATAAACAGAGGCCAATAAGTTAAGTAAATCATAAAAAAGAAATTGAGGAAAAATATCTGATGTTCCAGAGCACTAGCCGTAGAATATATTCAAACCGTATTTATGTATTAAGGCTAAAAAAGCCTTTAAGTTAATTTTTTACGCTGTTGGGTTACTTATTAAATTCATATTGTATATTAAAATGATGGAAGCATTGTATTAATATCTAGGAGGAGTAAATGAAAATGAAGGAAGAAATGAAGTTTTAATTGATAAGCAGGAGTTAGGTAGAGATCTGTGTATAAGTAGGTATATACGTTTGTACGTACGTACATGCATTTCAAAAGCCTTATAAAATCTCAAGAGAGCATCCTATTCACTTCGAATTTTTTTATAGCGATGCTCAGTGAAATAAACTAGTAATAGGTTCCAAGCTCAAAATTCCGTTCTTCCATTGAGTTATTATGTAACCAAAAATTTAATCTATTTCCTGCAAAAACTATAGGACAACTAATTGAATTGAAATCAAATAAACCATAAGCTATATAGGTCCATATATGGTACCTGTTGTCTTTTCTTACAATCGGAAAACTGTTCCTGGAAATGAAAGCAAAAAACTGATTTTTTTCGATGCATTAGAAACATATCGGTATTGCAGCGCGAATATATGAAAAATAGGACTGCAACGTTGATGTTGTTGATATGCTTATGTTGTTTGATAGCTTATGTTCTTGGGGTTACTGATTTCTGTTATAGCTCGAAAATTCTTCTATGAAATATTTCAACAATTTATGTGACATAATATGAGATAAGTTGAGTAAGTATTTAAATGTGAATATTTTGACAGATGGATTCACATATTACCTTATTTTGATGGAATTTATATTTGGTGGAATTTTTTCTATATGATTATTTATTTTTCAGTGATAATTTTCTTATTGATATTATTTGAAAATACATCATACATATAAATTCTAAATTACTGATGAAGTTTATTATAAAAACTAAGTAATAATAAAGCGATATCAAACTATTTGCTCTAATTCTATCGAAATAAGCATTTTTTTTTATTTATTCCGGTCAAAAAAAAATTATTTCTTTATTAAAAGATTATTTTGTTCTAAAAAATTGATTTGAAAAATGCTCTTTCTATGAAGAAACATTTGTCAATTGACCGTCAAAAATTAATTTTATAACCTCATTTTATGCGATCCCCTTCGCGCATTTCATATTTTTATTTTTTGTTTTTTTTTATATCAGTTCCCTTTTTTGTTTGCAAATCCTTTGTTTGAAATCACGAAGAATAACAGTTAAGTCGAAAAATGTGTAACTTTTACTTTCTTCACAAAGTACACTTTTGTATGAGAAGTTTTTCAAATCACTTTTTTTAATAAAATAATCACGGCCGGGCCCTAGTTTTGGTTGGTACTTTGTTTTTTACCTATATTTTTTCAATTGTAGCAAAAAAATTAGGAAAATCACATTTTCGCTAAAGTGAATTTGTTACAAAAAAATTCACCACGTCCATCTCTCTGCCCATATGTATATCACAGTCATTTTACTCGAAGACAAATTGTGCAAGAAAGTTGAAATTTGGTATGGTTTTATATATTTATAACGCCTATAGAGAGAGAAGATATCTTTGCTAACAACCTGAAGATGATGTAATACGACGAAACCTAGATCGTGATAAAGAACGTAAAGAAAGTAGAAATAAATACTACAACACGTAGTTTCATTTAATTGTGAATAATACATTTCTACAAAATGAATGCCAAATATGTTCAATATCTGCAGAGTTAATGTTTAGATTTACGTCATCGACTTGGCCATACAACTTGAAAGCGTATTGCGGTTTGCATATCTTCAAATTTTTATTTGACTTGGGTCGGTTTTGTTCGAATGAATTTATAGCAAAACAACTTACCACGCTGTTACGTAGGTTATGTTAACCTATTTGAAAAATGCGGTTGTATGTTCTTAAGGTTGTAGTTAACGTTTTCAGTAAACTATCCATTAGATTATTACTGTTGCCTTTTCTGACGTTTAAGAAATTTTATGATTTTATTTAGTGACTCGGTTTGTGTTAAAAACCTATGCAACAAATTGAATACTATATTTTGCATTTGAAATTCATGCGCAACCTCATAACACTAACCATTTTAACAGTAGATATGAAAGAAATGATAGCGTTTATATAAATTTGATAAAGGGAATATCTATAGGTAATAAATTAAAGGCAACAGTAATATGCTAGTACCTGGTACTAGAATATACGTAATATAGCGCTATTTTTAAAAACTCAATTGACAATTGCTCTTTAATTTTTCTTAGTTTATAGAGTCGTGTTTATAGAGTATTTGCATAACTTTGAATGAACGTTAGTGACGAAAGGAACTGTTTTTTGTATATGTTGTTGCACGTTATGCATGTTGTGTATTTTAATATGTACTGTATTGTGTCTCAGATATTGGATGAAAATAGTATTGCGATGAGCGTTTGTGAAATTTTTAAGGAATATGAGAAGAAAACTTTATGTCAAAAAGTAAAGGAATGTAATTCCGAATATTTGAATAAAAAATAAAATTCATACCAGGAAATCCAAAATAATAACTGTTTGAGAGTTACGAACAATGATAAACTGAGTGTTAAAATTATTGGTAAATTTTGAAAGCAATTTTAAGACAAGATTAAAAGACCCGGCTCCCAGGGTTTTTTCATAGTTAAAATGATGAAAACCATATAAATATCTGCACTAAAATAGTTTCATTATTTAGAAACTGATTTATTTGCTTATGTTTCTCTCAAAAATTATATGTACTCCCATTCGTCTCTCAAAAATTTGTAAAGTTTGATTGCTACTTGTGTAACTTTAAGGTTAAACATTTTCCTTTACTTAAACCTTATCTAATTTTTTCAATATTATTAGTCTGTCAAATGAGTTTCCACAGTTTTTAACTTTATAAATGAATTGCGTCTTTCAAATACGAAAAATAATAAAACTAATATTGTCCGATTTTTTTATTAATTTTTCATAGCAAATTTTGTTAATTTAATGTCATAAATAATTTTGCACTTTTCCATATTTTCCAAATATTTTAGAAAATAAAACATCAATTTGCATTATATTGCGTTCCAGCCAAAACAATGTTGTTTTCTTAACATTGAAAGGAATGTTGTGGGTTATCTTTTACTCTTCATTAAAACAGACTACGCAAAAAGTATCCAAATATCGTATCATATCGCATTATTTTCGCGACTTGGCGTTCAATATAATTTTCGTATGTAGTTCCTTTTCGTTTTTCTACCTATTCCTTAATTCTTATATCTCGCGTGTCTCTTTTTCACTTGTATGATTTTATTTTAATTAAAATATTTTTAATTATCGCTTCAAAATTTGTGTTTTTACATTAAAGTAGTAATTGCCTTCATTTTGTTCCAGGTTACCGTCCAATATTAATTTTAAATTCGCTCAGACAATATTTTTACAATTTCTTTGATTGCGTTAAACTAGAGTAAGTTGTTTCTTAACAAATATTTGGACGTATGTTGCTGGCTAATTATTTACCTCTTAAAGTTTTTACAGCAAATATTTAAAAATGACTAAATAAATAATTATTTACTTATTATTAAATATTTAGCTAAATAAACTAATAAACTAGTTAGAAAAATATTCGAAACTCATCACTTATCATTTCATTACAATTTTCGAGCCTTTGAATATAGAGCTATCATAAAATCATAATTCGTTTGACAATTGAAGCAACAATAATAATTCCATTTATGAAGAAAGTTAAGAAATAATAACAAGTATATTTATGTACTGTATTATGCAATAATCGCCAACAGGAGCAGATACCATTTGTATAATATATAAGTGTTTCAAGTTATGTGCTCGTGACAAAGAGACGAAAATAGCTATCGCAATAACGAAGCTCGCGTTTTCGTTCATTTTCATTAAGGACGACGTTACCATGTAAGGTTTATATGATTTGTCTGGTATATAAGCTCTTAATCTGGAACGTAAAAGGCGACGCGAAAAAATAATAAGTCATTATCGAGTCCTTACCAAGCTATTGGGTAGTTTGAAGAAATATAATTAGATTACAAATTGTATATACAACATGACCGTAATGTAGTTTATAATGACCGTAATATAGTTGATATTTGAAATCGTTCGCTTTTATTTAGTTTGACTATTGTTTCGATTCGATCGATTGTCTGCGCTTGTGTTTACGTTTGCTTCATATTTTTTAGACAGCAACGAATTTTGTTTCATAAATATGCTTTTTGCCTTCCAACCAACTGTACGATATTACTTTTGTAGCATTTAATAAAACATCTGTACTAATTATATATCAAAGCTTCAAAGTTTAAGTAAATACTTGCTAAAATTAAGTTACCATTTTATTTACTGTACGTTATTGTGTCATGTTACGAGATGATGTGTAATGTTATTTTAAGAGTTGTTCAAAATGCCATGCAATTCTGTCCCACGCAGAAACGAGTATGTCGATTTCTGCATAAAGATTTCTTTCGCACGTATGAGCATTATTCCATCATGTTTCGTTGTATCAGATGTGGCCAAAATCTTGTATTTTAGGTATTCTACACCGCGCATTTTCTGCCAACGGTGACTGTATTATCTCGGACTACAAATAAAAGTCTACAAACTTCAAGTTCAGGGTCGTCTTAGACTATACCTGGGCTCTTAGGCACACAAGAATTTAGGACTCTTTTGTAATTGTAAAGAAAGCAAACTATACACATTTTTTTCACTATGATCTGCTTTATTGTGGGTAATCAAATATATTATTATAATACAATATGTCATTAATGATATTAGTATGCTGCGGTTTTTTTTATTATGATTACGATAATAGTTTCTTTCGAGATTTCTGTTGAGCATAATCTTTTATTAAATCCTCAAACTCAATTTTCTGAAGAATATCATTTTCTATGCTCATAATTGACAAATTACTTAGTCGTTCTAGTAACATTGTTGTTCGCAATTCATTTTTTATTTCCTTAAGCTGCGAAAATGAACGCTCCCCACTACAATTGGTAACCATTAGGCAAAGGAATATTCTTGTAGCAACTTCAACATTTGGAAAAGTTTCTTCTAATTTATCAGACTTTATTAAGTTATGTAAGACTGAGATATTTAAATCCGCTGATTGCTTTGCTATATTTTTTAAATATTGGCTTAAATGAAGACATTCTGTTTTGAGCTCATATGCATTAATATCTTCATGATAAAATTCTGCAAATTCGTTGCATTCTTTTGTCAATTCGTCAGATTCGATTGTTGTTAATTAACAAAGAAAACTAAATTGATTATCAATTTCTTGGTGTGCTGCCGAACGTTTTTCTAAATGTGTAATTAATGTGTCAATTATGGGAATGAAAGTATCTACACGAAACTTTTCATTGCATCTCAACTGGAGAGTCTCTGATTCGCAGCTCACGCCTCTCTGAAAAAGTGAGGCGTGAGCTGCGAATTCTTTTTCTTTCAAATTTATCTTTGTAATTAGCATCTGGATTTTTTTCTTCAGCAGCCGTTTCATACTGATTAAAATTATTGCGTGCGTTATTGACATAACTAATCAGAGATTTGTAAAGTTTTGTTACAACGTCCGTAGTCATAGTGCTATTCTGTAAACTTAGACTTGTTTTATTCATAATTCCCAAAATATCATTCCATATTTTTGTTAGAAGAGCAGTCTCAAATTTTTCCATTTGTTTGCTAGACTTTGGGCTTCGTTTCTAATGTCTCCTGGTTGATTGATGTCACTTGCAATGAAGGACAATGCTTCGGAAATATTTAAATAAGCATTAATAGCATTGTCATGTGCGGACCATCTGGTTTCAGAAAGAGACTTCAGGACTCTACTTACACCTAAATGTTCTGTCAAAATTTTCCATCGTTTGAATAAAGAATGAGAAAAAATTGTATAATTTTTGTACAAATTGAAAGAATGCTACTGCTTCAGTAATACACTCAACAGCTTGAACACCCACTAAATTTAGCGAATGTGCCGCACGTGGAACATAAATTGCATATTCGCATATTTCTTTTATTCTAGACTGGACACCAGAATATTTTCCAGACATATTTGAAGCATTGTCGTAGCTCTGCCCGCGGCAGTCTTTTATGGGGATCTTAAGGCTTTCAAAAAAGTTTAAAATGGTATCTGCTATATATTGCGCATTATGTCCATCCATAGGCAAAAATTGCAAAAATCTCTCAATAGGCTGTCGGTCTTTTACGTATCTAACGATGAAAGTGAGCTGATCAACGTGGGATAGATCCGGCGTAGAATCTACGCTAAAATAGTAGTATTTTGCTGATTTAAACTCTTTGACAATTGTTTTTAAAACTCGCTGTCCCATTAAATTAATGAATTCATTAGAAATATTTGCAGATAAATATGATATACTTCCTTACCCACAATTTCCACAGTTTTGTATATGATCAGCAAGAAAAGGATCAAATTCTGTAATCAGTTCTAAGCATCCCAAATAATTCCCATTATTTTGCGATCCAAATGTCTCATTATCACTACGAAAAGCAAAATCTCTTGAAGCTAAAAATTTCACTACTGCAAGAATCCTCCTAAGAACATTTTTCCAATAGCTAATTTCTGTATTATGTTGGGACAACAACTCACTATCAATTCGTCCAGTAGTTTTCATTCCTGTAACATAATTCATCATAGATTGCTTGTGTTGCAAACTATTCTCATGCTTCATCAATAAGTTACTTATATGCTTCCAATCCTTATATCCATTTGGAGAACTCAAACCATGTCCAGTACCAATAGTGGTATTAAATAGAGGGCAGCAATAACAGTACACAGATTTCTTTACTGGAGAATAAAGGAGCCATTTTCTGTCCAAAGACTCACCATTCGTCAATACGGCTAAAAATATTTTTGTCAAATATCTAGTTTTTGTTTTACCAATTGAATCTGGAAAACTTGTAGAAGTTTTGGTGAAGTCGCAATGTTTATTTTGGAAAAACTCTGGCCCTTTTCGAATCCAAATATTACGGACTTCTTCCGTTAAAATGTTGTCACAGTACTTGCCAGGATCATGAGGTACAGATACATTCTCCAAGTTTGCAATTATTAACTCACAATTGCTTGAAGTCGAGGGTTCGGTATTTGATGTGTGTTTGTCATTTTCGTCACACGTAATAACCTCTTTTTCTTGGTGATATTCATAGATATTTTTATCTTGAGGTGATGATGATGAAGAATTCCCCAATTGATTTCTTTCTTCGACCGTAAAAAACGAAGTAAGCTTAGGAAGTTTTTCCGTGATTTTTTTTGAGCTATAACTTTTTTCTCTTTTGTGAACCACTTAAATATGTTCTTTTCGACATAATGAAATAATATTTAAACGAACAACTCAAAACTTCTAATAATGGTACCCAAATTATATTAAACGAAATTAAATCACGTTACTTCTGTCCGACTGAAAGTTAATACATCGTCCGGGGATTCCCCCAACTATAGACAAAGTCGACATTTATTTATGGTCGCTTGATTTTGGCATCGGACTGGTTTGCATGAATAATCGCTAGATGGTGTGCTTAGTAAATTAGGTAGAATGCGTTCAGAAATAAGATTACATTTTGTAAACTTTCAAATTACTGAATAACTGAATAAAAAATCAAATAACTCAAAAATAGACATTATAGACTAGATTATAAACTCAAATAAATGTCTGGTAAGTTATAATGGTGTTCCAGTCACTCAAATTATTCATATAAATGTATTGATTCGAATAAATCTGAAAATGTCGACGTTCGTGCAACGACAAAAATGTAATGCGCCCGACCAAAATATTTTGAGGTTAAATGTGAAAGAAATTGTCGATGCTTCGGGGCCCTCTGAGGATGGGGACCCTGGGCACTGGCCTCGTATGCTCTTATGGTAAAAACGGTATTGATCAAGTTGGGTATACGAGCTCACAAATACACCATTAAAGTACTCCCGTATCGTAGGTAGGTCGGTACTAAGTGGAGAATCCTCGCGAATAACTAAAAATTTCATTTTATTTTAACCGACGATACGAAAAGGCAATGGGCGGGGTCACGGTCACACCACTATGTAGCCTCGCTGATAGGTCTAATTATACCGACCAGGATTGTGTCGTAATGTTTTGAATTATACGCGTTAAACTGTATTTATACAGGTTAATACAGTCTGGTCTATTGTAGTCTGGTGCAATACTCGGCGACAAGCCTTTTTAAAAACCAATACGGACAACATTTTCAACCAAGTGTTGTTTATGTTCCCAAAAATCCAATGATTAATTTCTTCAAAGAAAAGACAATATTTACGTCAGCTGAGGGCGGCTGACGCCAGTATTGTCTTTTCTTTGAAGAAATTAATCATTGGATTTTTGGAAATGTAAAGAGGCACTGGAGAATACTAATGAATTTAATGTATATTATTTAATACTCTGTGTGCATATAAGCGTAAGTATGAAGTTCTTCCTAAATTGCATTGCATACGTAACATGTGTGTATATATGTATATATATATATATATATATATATATATATATATATATATATATATATATATATACATATATATATATGTGTATATATATATATATAAATATATATATATATATATATATATATATATATATATACTCATACAAATTATACATGTACACGCACACACACAGTATGTGGTAATAGTAAATCATGTCAGAAAAGTTTTACCTTGAAATGTTAAACAA
Organism: Druceiella hillmani; assembly: GCA_039881145.1. Lineage (NCBI taxonomy): Eukaryota > Metazoa > Arthropoda > Insecta > Lepidoptera > Hepialidae > Druceiella > Druceiella hillmani. Next base: position 2,321,621 of record JAYKKI010000103.1, read on the forward strand.
TTGCATGCCCAACTTTTCTGTGGTTTATGAGCTCGTGGCAAAATCGAAATTCCGATTTGGACATGTCGAGTCTCCTTATTATCTGATACTTCATAACATAATTATTATCGTACTCAGTATTATCCTGCAAGTTACTTTAGAAAATAGGCTATTGGAGTGAAATCTGAAGATGTCGACCAGAGTAAATACGTAGTGTACGAGTATATCAACCTATCCCCATAGTTAAATTCTACTTCCTAAATATCACGTACCAGTAATTCATCAAACTGGTTCTGGATGAAACGTGAATAAGTTTCGCTATTTAAACAAGGTGGAAAAAAAAATAGTCACTTAGGATGCCAGTTCAAACGCTTGTGGATCAATGGTGCCAAAATTATATGTTTCTTGTGACATTATGAGTCATTATGTAGCAACATTTTTCTGATTCGCTTTTCATTTTGAGTGATTGTCTTTTAATTAGCATTTCAAATTTATTAAAAACCATATATTCATTCGATGTTGACTGAGCAACAATTGGCAGTAATCAACGCTTAAAACGAATCATTTCCCCTTAAAGCATGCGCTGTAGTTGCAATGGAGTTACAATTGGAGCTAATTAGAGTTTCCCGGCTGCATTTTCCTGAATATTATTTACGGTACTTATTAAACTCTTCGTTGCTGCCTCTTATACCTTTTCAGTCAATTGGCCAATGGGAACTACAAAGCACTAGATAACAATTCTGCTCCGTGTTTGAACATTTGGTATAATACGGCAGTCATACAGTACCAACCATACAAATTAACAAAATGTCTGGCAGTATCATTCGCGGAAGCAAAATATGTTGATTGAGTGCCCACAGGATATTATAATCGATGTAAAGTGCATTTTTTTAAATGATCCTATATCTATTTTTTTTTCCTGCAGAGACCTGGGGGTGAGACTGAAAACACCTTGCTGTGTTGCCTTCATTTTAATTACCGAAACCAAGTTTTAGGGAAGTCCATGAGCAGTCCCGTTTTTTCTTTAAATTGGGTTTGAATCTTTTTTCTGCGGCTATTATTTTATCATTACCCCTGGCTTGCCACTTTTGGATTGGGAATTTATAGGATAGGTGAAGAAGATATTCAAAGAATAAGTCGACTTAACTCATAGATATATATATATATACATATATATATATATATATATCTATATCTATATATATATGCAAGTCGTAACTGAAAATTGTCAAAGGCATAAACTTTCCTATGAAATTATATGAATAGCAAATAATTCGAAGGAAGCCCCATATGTAAAAGCTTGTTGGTATAAAAAAATCTTAATAAACTGGTTTCATACCATTGAAAAAAATTATTCGACAAAAATACAAATCAATTCTTTATATTTTCTTACTACGAATTAAATAAATGAGTAAATTTTTTTTTAAATACACCATTATTCCTATCAGGTCTCTCGGAAAACTTAATACATATTCACATGGGATTCCGGATCTATATAGAAAATAGTACATTTTATTTGGATAGAAAATTAAGATTTTATTACACTTTTTTAGCTTGTATGCTATTAGTAATATGAATATAATTGAATTTCTTTTATTTGTCATGAACTTTTTGACTATTATTTTAAATTACATATCCCTAAGAAACTTGATATGGTAAATTAGTGTAACTATCGTAGCGCAGACTTCTACGTATAGAGAAACCCTAATATGGGAAATTAGTGTAACTATCGTAGCACAGATCTCTACGAACCTAAGGAAATGTAACCCACGTAGCGTGAACCCAATTCAGGTATGATCAGTCTCATTGTGAAACACATAGCGATTCTGAATTGTACTATATCGTGTAGTTGCTACGAACGTTGCATTTATATTTTAAGATAAATACAGAATAATATTCATATCAAAATGTAGTTTTGATGTAGAGATAATTTTTATCGTTAAGAAGTAAACTGTTTAGATTCTGTAAATAAATGAACAATTTTGGCCAAAAATGCTTATGTGTGAAACAAATTTAAAAATAAGAAAATGTTTAAATAAATAACCTGATTTATACTGACGATATAACATTCACAATTAATAATTGTTTACAAGTTCTTTTTCCCTCAGTATAATAAACATATGATTATCTAAATGAAATTCAAAACACCAATTGACCTAAATGTTGAAATTGTTGCATAAAAGTTAACTTGATTTTTTTACTTTTTTTTTAAGATGATTCAAACATAAAACTTCTTTATAAAATTTTTAATTTCTACCATAGTTACAAAATTGCCTGATGTTTTAGATTTTTCTGCATCTAGTACTAGCAGTATTATTTTTATCATTTTTATCAGTTATTGATTATTTATATATTTTGTAAATAAAACATCAAAGAATCGATAAATTTAATTGAGGTTTAAATATCACAGTATTTTAAAACAGATTGTGCTGGGTTTAGACAGGTAAATATTGATGATCATCTATCTCGAATCACTCAGAACGATATAAAAATGAATTTACTTTTTGTTTACACGAAACATAAGAAATGAATTGGTCAGTCCCTTATTAAATGGTATGAAATGAACTTGGCCATGCTGGAATGAATCTGATTTGCAAAAAATAGATATTGGTGCAAAAAACAAAATAAAGCTTGTTTGTTGATACTTAGTGAATCATACTAGTGAATCATGAGAAGTGAATCAAAAGTAGAATGTATGTCCACTTTTTTCATCCATCATCCTAGATGAACACTTTGGATTATTTATTGTTTAAAACGTTCAATCTATTCCATTTGGACGTGTAATTTGGCATTAGCTATAGTAGCGTAAATAAAATAAATATACCAAGCAATTCTATCATTTAAAAAACAACCTAGTCGTAATGAGCAATCAATGACTGTTGTCCCGGATGGTCATAAAAAATAAGTCTGTATACTGGTTTCTTTTCTAGTTATCTTGATTTATTATCTTTCAATTTGTAGAATGTATTGTAATTAACTCTTGCTACTAAAAGTACCGTATTTCTATATATTAGATAGCTATTCACCTTTAGTTTCTTTGCACCAGTTCACCCATATCCTTAAGTTTTTTCATACTTTCAGGGAGGTAGATATTTTACCTAGAAAGTGTCCCGGAATTCAGTTGCCTACAGTGTTTGCTTTTAAATTAATACCTACGCGCTCTTGTGTAATTAACTTTAAATATATGCATGATTCCACGTAAGCACACGTTACATATTCTTCGGCTAATAATAGGTTTATACCTAAACATTTTAGAAAAATTATAACATACTGATTTCAATATATATTTAAAAGAAGAACTTTTAAAGATGAAGATGTTATTTACACAAATAAAAGTAAGGGTAACGTGCCATACATAACTTGTTTAAATTCATGTAATCCCGGATGGTCCCGACAATTAAGTCTCTGAATACTGGTTTCTTTTCTGCTTATCTTGATTAGTATCTCTCTATTTGTAGATGTTATTGTAATTATCTCTTGCTACCAGAAATAATCTATTTATATCCATTATGCCATTAGTTTCTATGTATCAGCTTACCCATATCCTTAAGTTTTTTCTTCCTTTCAGAGAGACTGATCATTGTGAAAATAATACTAAATCATAATTTGTACTGGAAATTAGATTTTTTATCACGAAGGAGTTCCAGAATTCAGTCGTCTTCACTGTTCGCTTTTAAAATCATAATAAGTATTAATTAATCTTGTGTAAATAACTTTAAATATAGGCATGACTCCAAGTTAGTACATGTTAAATATTATTCAGCTGCTATTAGGTTTATGTTTTACGCGCTAAGAGTTTTTTAACATAATTATATCAATTATTTCGAAAAAAAACTTTATAAAATTAGAGATTTCGGTAGAGTAAAACATTGGTTATTGAATTCATTCAATTGCTTGTGCGAATATAAATAGTTTTATTATATATTTACAGTTCCTATTAAAATACATATAAGCATATGAAATTTCTTAAAACGTTCATAAGTATGTTTATATTATCCAAAGAGTACATGTTTCGGTATCTACAGAAAAGAGATGAAACATAAATACATCTCTTGAGTATTACATTAGAATAGGTATTTTCAACTTAAATAGAATGCCTTTGAGACTACTAAAATCTTATAAAGCGAAGCTAGTGGTAGGTGATCTAGCATCATATTGTTTAATAATACGGTAGCGGTATTAGGTTCGGCTCGCATTCGCTTTGTGTTGAAAGTTATATACAGTGGATCTGTTAGAAGCTTTGAGTAAATTGTACATAAAGGAATATTGTAAACATTTATATTAGACACAGAATTATTAACAAAAACCAAATTGATAGTACAATTGATCTGTAATAATCATCTTAGTCAAATGTTGTACATATTGGTATAATAATTTATTTAAGAATAAGTGGGTAAAATTTATTGTACTAATATAATAATCGAAGCAGATAATTAAACAGTAAAATATTGTAATTTGAAGAGTGCAGTTATATGCCGAGAGAATAGGAGGTTGTTCTCGCCTTTAAAAAAATATTCTCGTGCAAAGGAAATTTAGGTCACAAACTGATATGTATTTGAATGTAGAACGGAAATATGAGGGTGTAAAGGGATGAAAAGGGATATTGTATAAAAATATGAAAGATATTAGTTACAAAAGATGTAATACATGTATTAATAAAGTATATTTCGAAGAAAAGTCAATCGGTAGATCAAAATCTTTTACAATTGAGAGAAATCTTTATTCAGTATGGGTCTGATTACAACATATGTTCAATAGCATGTCTGCATATGACTCAATACGAATGAGAATCCTTGTTGCTCATAACATTTAATAAGAAATAAGAACAAAATTCTTCCTTTTAATGAAAGTTTATATGTCGAGCTTTTATTGGTATTGTTTTGATATTAAATTTTGAGTTACATAAAAGGCAGTATAATTGAGTCGACTACCCTCTGAAACGGTTGCATCATAAAGTCCACATCGGAACTATGACGTATATAAAAGTCCTTCTCATCAGCATCATAATATTCTTCCTCGTTTGTTGATTCAAATTGGAAGGTTGTTTTGTATTTATAACAGTATGATAAGGTCCCGCCCTTAAGTCGTAATTAGCCGATGAAGTTCTGAACGAGATCAATCGACATTCATTACACAGAACATCTCCAATTTTAATTAGTTTCATGTAAGGAATATTGTATATAAGTACTTCATCTTCCGTTCGCAACATTTTCTTTCGTTTTCCATCCGTTCCGAATACAAAGCCACATTTATGGTATTTTCCAGACATCATCGAATTTTTTATTTTACACTTCTCCTTTATTGACAAGATATTATATATTTTCAATTATAAATAATACATATATCAATTAGGAACTTATGAAACTAAGTATATAGGAAAAGCAAGAATGTCTCACAGTGACGTGCTATTCATAATATGAGTGCGTGTGGAGTGGTAACGCACGTGAAGCTGAACTCATTCGTAATTAAGCACATTCGTAAGCCTTCGTACTTATAAGTATCGGGAAAATTTTTAACGGTGATATTTGTGAATATAATAATAAAGATTACGTAGATATGGGTCGACATAGTGGCCGTAGAGTATTTGTAAGCTTACCTTATTTTTTTTCAGACACGTTGCACCACGTTGATTTTAATGAGACCGTGTGAGCAATATGCTGGAAAATATTTGTAATTCATAATGGCAATATAATTATATCTTACGGAAATCGACTACTAAAATGTATATTTATATTTTTCTGATATTTTTATTTAGGTTTGGTCCATCTGAAACTAGGGTGATATAAATTGTAAACACATACATTTAGAATAATATTTCTATCTTTAAAACTTATTTAAACATAGAACTTTGAAAAAAGTTGTCATCGGACACTATTTTTTAAATATCTCCGCGATTAACTAAGATAAATAAGTAATATCTTTTATTTCAAGTATTTATAGTATCCTCTATAACACAGTATAGGTAACGATATAAGTTCCTATCGGAGACAGTTTCACCATGTAAGTATGGTTAGACCCTTTTTGAATATTAAAGTCCCTTGGTAATGTGAATTAAACATGGATAATGTTTTGATGCCCCCTTTTCACAAAATTTTTATATTCCAAGATGGGTACAATAATAATATATGAAATCTAAAAAATCACAGATTTTAAGTTAAAATTTGACTTTTGAGTTTTGTTATTATCATATATTTAGTGTTACTTAGTCTAACGGTCAACCTAGTTAAATTAGGTGACACGAGTTGTAAAGCTAATATTACTTTAGAAAACTTTTTTACAAACTCAAAATATCACAGATAATATAGAAAATTCATCAAGTGTAGATTTTATTATATATTAAAAATACCTTTTTAATGGTCATCTATTAATTATAGCGCCTTTTGGCAAAACTTGAGTTTTTCCAATTAAATGAAAAAATTGGCTCATTGCTAAAGCCAACACGCCATCTATTAGATGAATGTTGCTTAATTTAAATACCAATACGTAAATTGACACATAAAATTAAATTTTCACAGCAATCCTGGTCCTTCAACAGAATATCATTGATTTATATCGAATATAAAAGCTACAAAAGCATAATTAAAAAAAAACATTGTTCGTTTAGAATTCCATATTTATGCTTAATAATTTGAGGCAAATTGCTAATAGGCTGGCACATAAATTTCAAACACATAAATTTTCTTACGAGAATTTTGATATGTTACTCTTAAAAATTGGGAGTAGTACGTTATTGGGAATTTTAACCATAAAACTTCAGTGGCTTCTTGGTTTTTTTTTTTACTTTTCGGTCCATGTTTTATTTTTTTATTATTTCTTCGTTTTTATCAATTTTTTATCTGATTTTGCTCTGTCCTCATTGACTTCGGAAACTGATCCCAATTATATTTCAAAATAAAAAAAAATTATAAAGATAAATCTTTTAATGCCAGATCTAATTAGTTCTCCTTCATTTTTTGCATAATATTATTAATAGCGTTTGGGTATTAATATTATTTGTGCGAAGGACTGCTATGTTTTCTGTGAAATTTTGCTGTATTGACATATTAATGTATATTCGTTAAGTTTAAATGAAATATTTTCTTGTTCCTTCTTAACAAAATGTTTTGCTCATTTTATATAGCGGAGTTTTGTTTGTATAGGCTTTAAAAATAAATTTGAGCTTTCTATATGGAAGAATGCATGTGGATATTAATATTGTGCATGCGGCATATTCGTAACCTTGAGATCTAAATTCAGGCATCATAGTTGCACATTACGAAATGCTATTTTGTTGATAATCTGTCAACAAAGTAGTTTACATTCATTTCGTAAGTTCTCCGCTGTAAGCTTAAAGTCTTTCTGTTAAGAAGCTTTGAAAATCAATGAAGCACACATTTATATTTCTTCTGAAATTTTTTTTTAACCTAACTTAAAAATTGTAAATAAGTTTCCTTCTGCCATTTTATATTTGGCTTTCCCTGGCAACCCAAATTTTAAAATAATGATGAAATTTAATACATTGTATACACCTTAACTATTTACAAAACCTCTTTTGACATTGAAAAATAGATACGAATAAAATTTAATTACTGTTAAATTAAATTTTAATTATACCTTCAATAGTTTGAATTATTAACAAAACTTTTAAGAGGCCGATTTTTTTTGGTATATTAATATCTCTAACTATGTCCTAAGGGTTACTTGGTCGTTTTCAAAATAAAACATCAACAAGCCAAGTATTTGAATCTATAATTAGAGTAAGTAGAAATATATGTCTGAAAAAAGTTTAAAAAAATAATACACTAGTTAATTTGTTTTTGGAATTTCTTCCTTTCTAGATAATTCATATTCATCCAAGTACTGTGTATTGAATTCTTGAACTAAAGACAAAAAGACTACGCTAATTATTTATATAATTAATGTGAGTTTTAAATAAATAAATTATTTAAAGTCGACTTCATTGCATTAATATATTCTATAAATTATACACAAATTGTGGAAAACTTATCTGTCAGATATATTTTATGTAAAGTATATAATTTCATGGCCATGCCCAAAAAATTTTCCAAATCATATTATTAGTATAACAAAAATTAAGAATTAGGCAAGATATGTAGCATAATTCTCCGAATATTGAATTGCAAGCTAGGATCTATTCATTTATATTTTTGTATTATTATACCACAGTTCTACAATACTTTAAAAAAAAAACAAATATTAGTACTGCAGTATATGCGAAAAAACCTAGCAGAAGGAAACTTACATTTATTATAAAACTAACTTATTCTAAATTGATCTAGGAACAACTCTAAATTACCATTAATGCGATCGTTATAAAAGTTTATCGTCAGATGTCTAGAGCTTATTAGAATTTCACTGGGATAATACTACTGAAATAAAATAGAGAATGTAGTTTAGAGCAGCAAGGAAGTTTCTTACCTACTAAACCCTTGATAAATTTTCCACTTAAAAGTTTAAGTTCACTCTAGTTCATTTTAAAGTCACGATTTCGTCACTGTTAAATTGAAGGCAAATTTAAACTTGAGATATATAATTTCCTTATCCCTCAGAAAATTTCATGCAAAATGAAAATATATATAAATGTACCACTGAGCGGACAGATCATAAAAGTTTATCTGGTATTGAGGAAATGAATATAAAATCGACTTTGCATTGCTTAACAGATGTACTCTGCTATCGGAAATGAATACGAAATTTCCTTTGTTTGTAATCTTTTCCATTTACAGAGTTTCCATTACATAAAAATAAAGTCTTGGGCTTGTTGTTTGATCCTTTCTATTTACTGATTTTTTGTTGCAGATGAAACATTTTTGTTTACATTATTTTTATTGTCGTGGGAGTATTTTTGAATTAAAAATACTAGAAAAGGAAACAGGATATGCAAACTACCATGTGTTTTGCTGAGTAAAGAATGGCTATCCAAACGCGTACTATTTTTTCGCCGCAATTTATCTAATATAATTAAGTATTACATATTATTAGAAAAGAATGAAATTTTGAGATTCTTAAATTCGAAAACAGACCCTTTAAAAGATTATTAATTTGCAAAATTACAGAATATCATCTAAAACAGTAAGTGAAAGAACTTCAAATTGGAATGTGTGTTAAAAAAACTAAACAAATCTTCGAATATTACCTTTATTTTTATTTTTATTGGAATCGATTTTAAACCAACCCAAAAGTAATACCCCAGAAAAAGTGTGCTTGATCTTTCTTTTTGGTAAAATATATAAATAAAGCTCACATTAATTCAGGAAATAAATAAAGTGTAATTTAAAATACGTAGAGAAATTATCTTGGTTTTCAAAATTCATTTTCGTCTAAAAATTATTTTATGTTAATTAATTTAACTCCGATTTATACGTTTTAACATTTATATTCCTGATACACACCTAGTGTAAAATTTCCATCTGCCCGCGAATCTAATTCATAAATGAAGCTTTTGTCCCTTTTATTTTTATATTATTTGTTTTAAATTTTTAAAATTTTGTTTTATCTACTTACCCACGTTCAACACTTTAAGTCAATCTGTATAACAGGTAAAGAATTTTAAGTAAAGTATATACTCATAAATAAACTGTTACAAAATAAACAAACCGTTTCATTCACAATAATGTAATTTTGCTATGAAATGCGGACATGTAATATATACGAAGAAACCCACATTGAAAAATACTTTATTACTGATTTCCTAACAAGTTGTGTATTTTAAACGATATTGAAATTTTAATTAGTTTCATGACCCGCAAGTTTCCACCCTGGAAATTGTGGCATATTTACATTACAATTTCCAGGGTAGAAATGTGTTTTCTTGAAGAAGACATGTTCTATTACCAAACAACGTTTTGCATTTCTCCACTCGTATTAGATATTTTCTATGTGAGAATGAAAAGAGGGGAAGGAAGAATCTGATATCTGACTATGTGCAATGGTGGGATTAGTTATATGTGTACCTTGTTTTGTTGACATCGAAATATATATGTGTAAATATAAATAAATTTTACCCATACCTTTTTAATAATTGCCATCATATATGCTTTCCTCTAATATGCCTTAGCTCAAAATAACCGAATTCTGTTCAGTATCTCAAAAGAAAAAGCGAAAATCTTTTCAGATCACTCAAAGATTTGTCTGTCTCTATGAATAAACTTTGGCGGAAGACTTTGAAATTTAATATAGTGGTAAGGCATATTAATTCGCCTTTATCTTAATGAACACAAAACTACAAAACTATTAACATGAAAATTTGGCAAATGAGGCATTGGAATTTTTTGTATTTCACGTGCATTGGATTTCACATTATAGTTCAAGGGTTTCTACCACTAGTTAATGCAATTACAAACATAATGAATTGACATAAATCAACATAACACTTTCTAATCCCAAGCTCTTTAAGTTTGTATGTAGAATAAGATACCCTTTCTCTCGTGTATGATGATACACATGTAGGATATTCAGGAGGTGTATGCGCAAAACGCTATTAGTGAGTTTAATATAAAATTTTAAGGTCAAAATATGGATATAATATTAACTAAGCTTACATTTTTTAATTTTTCTAATATTTGTTTTATTAAACTTTGTAAAATTTAAATTAATTAAGATCATGTCATTGACTTTTACTAGCCTTAATAAGTATTTTAAGAAAAATGCAAAAACCTTTACTGTAAATTGACGCGTAATTAACATGTTAAATATTAAATTTAAGGTTTTGAAATGAGATAATAATATGGTTGCTGCAAATGCAATGTGGCTATAAAGGTAGAAGGGCGCATATGTGATTTTCTTTAATGTAATTTGTGAGAAAAATATAGAATACGTACCATTTAAAAGTATTTTCGAGGATTATTTCTTCACGATATTGTCCTTACATCGGAATTGTTTATATTTGTAGGTTTTTCTGTGCCTTTAGGTGTTTGGTAACGGTAAAATAAAGACAAATACATGGGTAATAAATAATGTACATCCAGCGCGTACGTACTCCTACACACACACACGTATGAAATTCCAAAACATTTTCTCATAATATTTTTGACTTCAACCTTGAGTGAAAAATATTTAACAAATTTAAGGAGATGCCTTCTCTAGCATTTCTTATTTTATAACATTCGTTTTACTTCCTAAATTACTTTTATTGCAAAGCTACCCACAATTTTCCACCAATATTACTTTTTTAATTTGTATAAGTAATATTAGTATGAAATTAGCTTTGCTTCCGCAAAAATACTGAACATTTTTTTATCACAAATATATTATCGGCTGCCTTCATATCGATAACAATATACACGCGAAAAACAATATCTCAGAAGGGTTCGATTAAATGTATTCCACAAAGTAACTTCCCGGAAATTATTTAGACCTTTTAATATTTAGAGTGGAATATATTTATTGAAGATAACAAATTTAATATTAGCATAATTTATTGAGACTGTACATTTGAAAAAACCCGGCTTGAGTAATCTACCTCTTTTTATTACGACAGCAATTTTGCTTGTGTTGATATAAAAATGTAACTTTCCGGGTTATTAATTTGAAATTTCTCTTTTTATTACGAAAGCAATTTGTCTTGTGTTATTACAGAAATATTACTTTCCGCGTTACTAATTTGGAATTTTGGCTGTGTTTGAATTAAAGTATTTGTTATATATTGTAGTAACAATAGAGCGTAATGGATTTAATATTGTTAAATTTACCTATTTGGTGATCGCGTAAGTCAGCGAACATATTTCGTGAAAAGAAAGGAAACTGTTTGAATTTGTTTTATTTCAACGAATAAAGATGGTTAATGTATTACTATACAAATATGTGAGTTATATATTTAGTATAAAATATAAGTATAACTGAATCAGTAGATTAAAAAAAATACAACACTATCCATTTGCTGGAACTGAAAGTAAGGAAGACAATCACGAATACATTGGTAGAAACCATAGTTTCGTAGGAAAGATTCAGGTAAAATATAAATAATACTCCACCTGCAGTCGTTGAAGCAGTGTGAGTTATTATTTCTAAATATCTAGATTATCTCAGTAATAAACATTTTCCTTTCAAATGAAAGAAATTTATTCCTTTTCATATAAATTTTTCAGTGCATATGTATGTATGTATATATATATATATATGTACATATATATAAATAAAGACTTTGATTAAAGCAAATCAATTAAATTTCAATGCCGAAATATTGATTTCACTTCGGAATTGATCTTTTTTTGTCTTTTTCGTAACATATAATAGTCATCACCATAATTATGTATAACATTTTACGATCTGAGTAACGAATTACTCCAGATTGCAAAATGTCAGCCATCATCAGCGGCGAACACCACAACCACGCACCAGGCAATTAACGGCATGCAAACCATGGAGATTTGGTATTCGTTAGCCACCCGTGATTGATGTTGGCGTAGAGATGAATCTTTTTCTTGATACACCTTTTGGGATTTAGAATGAGATTCTTGGGATATGTGTAAGGCACAAAGTTTCAAGTCCTCCATCAAGGACGGGAAAAATTTTCTATTCAATCACATGTGTATGAGGATCGAAATATAACTGTTGTAATATAACAAGAAATCGGGAAGTAAGGTTAAAATATATTAAATTATTTTGTTTTGTCATTTTGTATTATGACCTGTACAGATAACAGAATTAAATCTCTCAATGTAAATATGATTAGCAAAAGAAACGAAATATTATAAAGTAAACCTTTATTGATCAAATATTAACATTTTGTTTCTGACATTCTATTTTCAATAAAGCCTATTAAATAAGGGCACTACTAGATTTCAGTACAGACTTAAGTATATATATATATATATATATATATATATATATATATATATATGTATATGTATATATATATATATATATATATATATGTATATGTATATATATATATATATATATATATATATATATATATATATATATATAAAATATATATATATATAAAGCAATAAACCTGAATCTTAGTTTTGAGAAATCGATGATATTTTTTTGCCCGATAAGACTACGTTAGATAATATGTTTAGATGGTGAACAATGATATCGTTGTTTAAAATCAGTTTATTAAAAGTAATAAGTAAAACTTAATGTATATATATATATATATATATACACATTAAGTTATACTTATTACTTTTAATAAACTGATTTTAAACAACGATATCATTGTTCACCATCTAAACATATTATCTAACGTAGTCTTATCGGGCAAAAAATATCATCGATATCTCAAAACTAAGATTCAGGTTTATTGCTTTAATTATCTGGTATACTTTATGTAAATTTCTGGTACCATATTTTTTCATTATTTTTAGGGATGTTTTAAATGACATATCTGTAAATCTGCATAATACAAATTAGAAAATGAATGTTCATAATTTTTTCTTTTTATTGATACCCACGCAAATTTTTAAATTAGAAAAAATTTCACGACTTTTTTTGTCAGGGCAACCTGCTAAATTTCCATAATATTTTTTAGTTTTATTTATTCGGGTTTATTCAGGTTAAGAAGCTCTAGCACTTTGTCAATTTCCAAGTTTCTGTGTAGAAAATGGGTATGACCATTGGACAGATGCTCATAAAAATATTCCATTTTTGCCTTTTGAAGCATGGAGCCATTAAATCGAATAGAAACATTTATACGATTATAATGAAGGCATGTATATAAAAAGAAAACGCTAGTTTAGAAGGTATACAATTATTGTAACTTGTATTAGGGGTTTAATAATTATAAATAATTATCACTCAATAATTATAAAGCATTCTGGTTATGGTTTACGTAGTAAATCCTAAGGTTATGTATGTTTTCCAACCTTTTTCTAATTTTGATCACATTTTTGCTACATATTTTAATTCTGGCTGCAAAATTCTTAAATACGTTGCTCGAAAATATAACAAATACATAACAAAATTACACAATAAATAGTTATAGTCATGGATAACGTTTTACTCGATATAATATGCAAGAAAAAAATTGTTTCAGTATTTTGCATACAATGATAAATCCACAGCAATACTGTGGATCCCAACAAAAACTGCAAATAATATAATTTTTTTATTTAGAGGATGAAAGAAATAGATTGCGGATTCATTCAGAAATAGACTGCGGATTCAAATATAATTTTTATATTTAGAGGATGAAAGAAATAGACTGCAGATTCATTCAGAATTAGACTGCGGATTCAAATGTAATTTTTTTATTCCGAGGATGAAAAAAATAGTCTGCGGATTCATTCAGAAATAGACTGCGGATTCAAATATAATTTTTTTATTTAGAGGATGAAAGAAATAGACTGCGGATTCATTCAAAAATAGACTGCGGATTGAAATATAATTTTTTTATTTAGAGGATGAAAGAAATAGACTGCGGATTCAACTGAATAATATGTAGGATATTGTTACAAATCCAAAGAAATAAAATATTGTACAGGAACAGACTTGTAGAAGGGTAATTTTTAATTCAAATTAGAGATTCAATATTTATACCCCTGCTGCTATACTTCACTTTTCGTCCCACAATCTCGAATTGATTTTGTGCAATGTGAAGGATTTTATAATATTAACTTCGGTTATTTTACTACCAGTTTCCTTCTAGTGTCTTGCATACAAATCGTGCGTTATAAAAAAATATTGATGCTATCTATAGTGATAAAAAATATAATTATATTTCCTGCAATTTGGTAGATGAAAAGTGAATGTGTCATGATATTTTTCAAGATTCTGATAAGCGCGACAATCGTATCAGAACCGACTTATTTCTGTGAGTGAGATTTATTTCTGCACTAGCTTTACATGCATGTGAGCTTCTTGTAACCCACTAGTCTTTTCAAATTCTCGACCTTGTTCTAGAAATATGTCCAACATTGTGATGTAACTCTCTTCTACCCTATTTCTTCATACATAGTTGCTAGTTAGATATAAAGTCACCGAAATAGCACAAAAGAAAATTTAAGTTATATTTTTAGATTGACAACAGTTATATTTTTAAATCGGTTCAATAGGTTTAAAATAGCAACATTTTGAAATTTAAAAAATATCTCCAAAAATACACCGTGGATCAAAATTAAACATCGTTAAAGAAAACTTTAAAAATACAAAAAAATTTGTCTGCCTGTTTTTCCGATCACGTCTAGAATAAACTAAAATATCTTAAATTTTATTTCAACTTTTCCACATTACTTACAGCATTGCTTACACAGATTGTTATTAAATACTTCTCTCAATAAATATTTTTATTTCTTTAATAAAACCTTCACCAACTATAATATTTTTTTCCATGTGGGATACAACTAAATTTATAGTTAACATCACCATCAAAATAACTGCTTATAATGTTTCTGTTAGAATATGACCAAATATATGTAGCCTCAAAATTTTTTACGTGGGTATTTGTCTATTCAAAAGTTGATTTTGAATAATTTAAATACATAATATTGGTTCCTCGTTTCGTTCCATTATTTTTTTCTTTATAGTATATAAAATATAGGTAAGGAAAACTATACGAAATCCATTTATCCGACTGGCGTTTGATATCAGTCTTCTTTGTACTAAATCACTTGTTCTGTCAAATTAATATCCTCAACCTTCCATTAGTTTCGGAAATGGGGTAACATATTTATTTTTTTTTTATTTTTTAATTATTCTAAAAAATAACCATGTCAAGTTAATACATTTATCACTTCGGACACATCAACGCCTCCAGCTTATATTTCGTTAAACGTCTAAAGCTTTTCAACATGGCAACATTGGACAACGATAAATAAAACACAATGAGTAATGATGAACGCAATACGTAATGGCTGTGTTGCAGGCAGAGCTTGTATTATTTTATTTATTTATTTACTTTAATGTGTCTAATTGATACATAAGGCGACATATGGCTTGTTTTACTCTACGTGTCACATAAATCGCCTAGGAAAATTGAAGGTAAAACATATTTAAATTCAAATGTGAGACTGAAAAGAACTATAAAATCTCCAAATCGCTGATGTAGAGACTGAAAGCTTTATTTTAATAAAATAGCTTTATAATAACCCAGATATATAGAAATGTTTAGATATTGTTCACATTGTTCTATAACAATAAATGGATTTTATCGGATAATATTTTGATGTTTGAATTGTTCTTTGACTCTAGAATATTGTCCGATACTATAACTATTTAGACGGTTTGAAGACAAATGACATAAGTAAAAAACTTGCGAGAAATTAAGACTTTAATAAGTTTAAAAATACCACGTTCGTCAATTCTGAAACATTATAATATGGGCATAGCCAATTAATAAATAAAATAATCGAAGAAATGAAAAAATTCTAAAAGAACGCTATTGAGAGAAAAATATGCATTGTGGCCTCATTGGGAAAAGACAAAAATCTGAAATATTCGTCAAATTAACATACATATAATTTAAGGCATTTATTAAATTAACATACATATAACATAAAACATTCGTTAAATTAACATAGATTTCATGAAAATAACCCTAAAATATTCGAAATTACTTGAGAAAAATCGGACGGAGAAGAACAATTTGAATACAATGTGGTTCTTGAATATTCTATGCATTATTTTCTAATTGAGTCTTTTCAGGGTAATTGCCATGAAATTTTTAATTGTTTGTACAATTTCAAATTTATTTTAATCATTTAGGAATGGCCAAGCCATCTAATAATCCACCATGATAATTAATTTTTCACCGACCGTTCTTATGGTCATTAAATTCTTAATTTTATCTTATATCTTTTGACAATTCCCTTATTGGATGCATATTTCAGATTTTAACTGTATTTAAAAACGACAAGTGATTTGATACGAGATTATTTTAAGTTAATTCAACGTGAATATTACTTCGAATTTATCAGAAACCAGTTTTGCGAGCCAGCCGATACACTGTGGTCAATATATTTCGCTCTTTGCAAGGCGAGGGAAAGAATACATTGTTTAAAATTGTTCTTTGAAACTTTGTACAAAATTTTCATTTTCTCTATTTCTGGAAAACCTTTGTTGGTTTTCAAATTTATAAATTGTCATACTAAAAAATGGATGTCGTCATGTATGAAAAATTCTTAACGTTTAAGATAACTTATTATTCACATAAATTTAACAAAACTGTTATTCATTAACTAAATGGGTAACGAATGCACCACTGCTCCGATCATAATATAAGAAAATCTTTTTCAGTATTCGCAAATAATCATCGTAGAACATCTCTCTGCAAACAAATTAATACATTTAATTGTTTTCCCCTTATTATCAATCTTTTTCTCATATGTGTTCTAATTCATGAGATTTTCGTTACCAAATTATTATATTTAAATAATTTCAATTTCTAATATAAATTATTTGGCGCAACTCTGGTCTATTCTCAATTAAAGTTTGTTCTTTGTTATCAAGTTCAACTTGCGTATATATGTATTTAATTTTTCTTCCCTTTATTTGATTTGATCAGTATATGCGGTATTAATTAAATTATATGCGGTATTAATAAAAAATTTACCCTGTAAAGCATTTTTAAACAAAAAAATGTTGAACAAAGCTGGGCTACTTTGTTGTTCTTGTAACAAATAACGTGAAGCGCTATATAGAATTTCAGCAGGACTTTAGTGGTAATTTTAAACTTTCGTATGATATATGTCGTTTAATGATAATGAAGCAATTTGGATCTGGCTTTGAACAAAAGCTTGAAGTTATTAAAGTTCCTTTGTCCTTCCATGTTAATGGGGAATGTTGGAATATTACCTTTGTTCCTAATTTAATAAATTCTCAGTAATAAATGATAATTAACCACATTATTTTGATGCCAGTGCATTGTGAAAAGTAACTAACTCTCGTTTTAATTGGAAACTTCTGCGTGCTTTACTAGTGTTATATAAAGAGATTTATAACTTTTGAAATAATGCTAACTAAAGCGCAATGGAGGCAAGTGATGTGAGTTACAGTGTCCGGGAAATATATTAAAATTTAAATATTTTTTCTCTTGCTATAGTAAATTTATTAATGATTACACAGACAATTTTGCCGCCATATTAAATAAATATATTAATTTGCCATTTGAAATAATTAATTTTAGCACATTTTATAATTTTTAATGGTTTTTTCTGCTTTGTACTGTTATTTAAATTTTAACCAAAATCCAGATTGATTACGTTCATTTAATTAAACCGTAATTAATTTAATATAGCCAATATATCCAACTATTACATGTGTACTAACCTCTCCGTATCAGTTTGTTTGTGTGCGTAAATTATATTACAACTGTTAGCAACATGCAGGTAAAGAATATTTGCTATTATTATATATCGGTCTCGATGGATGCAGGTAACTGAGTCGATCGAGCGAGACGATCCAACATGGTTCCTTCTCTTTCTAATCAATAGCATCGGTCGGAAGATTGCCTCGATAGCGCGCTGTAGCAATAACTTCGTAATGGCGCGCATGTCTTCATTATTACGTAATTGTAAAAATGTAGTTATGTGAATAAATATTTCACATTGTGTAATAGTGATTTGATAATAACGTCATTACAATAGAATTTGTGGCATGTTTCGCTTAAGAAACAGCATCTTACTTAAGAAGCAAATTCTTACTTTCGCACGTCCTTATATAGAGATTGTAGCTAATTTTGTTACTTAGATCTTTGCATACAATATCACAAACAGTCTCGCAAGCTGTTGAGCAAATAATGAAGTAAGATCGACTTTGTTTTAAAGAACGATAGCGTTAAAATATTGCTAATATTTTAAAACAGAATATAATCAACAAAAAGAATAAAAAGGTACTTTATCGTCTACATCCCTATATACTTACATTCAATTAATGGTTTAAAAATACTCATCATTTATTTTAGTTTAAAAAATTGTATTTAATATATATATAAGATTTAAGGATTTTATATAAGATTTAAAAATATACAAATTATAAATAAGATTATACACAAGATTTAAAAATATACAAAAATCTTTGCTAATATCCCACCTGAAGATGTTGTAATGCAACGAAACCTAGGTCGTGGTAAAGAAATTAAAGAAAGTAGAAATAATACTACATCACGTAGTTTCATTTAATTGTGTTAAAAATACACATTACAATTTCCAATACGCATTGAAAGCACTTATTGGCGGTTTATTCGCTACACATGTTTTTGATAAAAGCCAATAGAATATTAAGTGTCAAGGATTAGTCTACGTATTCGCCAATCCCTAGAACCAGACAACTCCAAAAATATCACGTCTTTTATATTTAGATAATGTAGTGTACTGACTTTAAAATATATTTTATACTTAATGTATGATTTTTGAAGTTTTCTGCAGATAATTTATGTGAGAGGGAATTAAAATGGGTCTAATTTCGATAAATTAAAAAGTTTTTATCAATCATTCTAATGTTAAAGTGGAAATGTATAAATAAATTCCATTGAGAGGTTCTTATATTAATGTTTAAACTTTAATCATATACTCGAAACCTGTCATAAATACCATATTGCACAGGAAAAATTTTTCATATTACGAATTGGCTACATTAGTGCAGCTAATTGGTCAAATCAGCCTATTGAAAATAACTTCATAAAATATGGCTGATTTCTTTTAACATGCCATTATTTTCCATATATTTGTGAATTAATAAAGTTAATGAATAAAGTTAATAAAAAATTAAATCTCTCAAAATATTATTTTAAAACACAGACATTTTTCACATATTAATTTTATATACTTTTTATAAAATCAATAAGAATTGGTGAAAAAAATCTTCATAAATTATAATCAGTTTTATAATATTTATTTTAATATAGACAAATAAAATTATATACTTAAAATATTGCTTCTACAGTATTATTGTTTATTTTTTTTTGAAGATATTACCTTAATAGTAAACAAATACTTTTGGAGCCACCGTGTGTTTATTTTATGGGATAAATATTGTTAATTTTCAAGGCCAAATTTTATACTTAAATTACTACACAATAGTGACAATAAATCTTTACTAGGGATAAAATACTATAACCAGAAAGGCATTATATCCAAATACTTGAATCTCAGTTTATTATAGTTCGTTATAAAACCGGATAGCGACGGACGCACCACTTGGAAATTATGCTCATTTAGAACGATGTTTATTGAAAAGTCGATACTGAATTGTTAAATTTGATGCTAAATGTAATTATTATTCAAAAACAAAAAAAGGATGCGAGTAATTTTTATGTATTTTTTATAAAGTATTTTTCTAACCCTAATTTTATACATTTCTCTCCTATTTTTTAATCAATTAAGTTTCAAAATATATTTAAATGTTTTTTTTCCACGAATGATGAAAAAGCTTATTTGTATTTAAAAATATTTAAAATTAAAAAAATTTTGGAAAATATTTCATGTTGCCCTGTAACCCTTAATAGTTTTTTGTTCAGTTTTAGAACTTTTATTTCTTACCGCTGATAACGTTATATAAAAGGAATCTTACGCAAAGGAAGCCGCGGGTCAAAACTATGATGAAAACAAAGAACAGAATGTACTAAGATAATGATTAAAACATTTTTTATCTTTTAACTACATCTGAATGTCAACCAAACTTAATAATTTATGATTTAATTTAAACCGCGCTAAATGTTACACACAGTGCTAAAGTCGCGTGTGCTAAAGTGGTCGGTACACACACTTATACACAGTGCTAAAGTCGTCGGTACACACACTTATACACAGTGCTAAAGTCGTCGGTACACACACTTATACACAGTGCTAAAGTCGTCGGTACACACACTTATACACAGTGCTAAAGTCGTCGGTACACACACTTATACACAGTGTTAAAGTCGTCGGTACACACACTTATACACAGTGCTAAAGTCGTCGGTACACACACTTATAATAATTTGTCGTTTTTTTTTTTCAAACAAGAAAAAATTACCTTTTTGCCACTGGGAAGTCTCACGACTTTACTTTTTGTGATTTACATTAAGAGTAAAAATAAATATGTATAATGATTGTCAACAATCTTATCTTTGGTTTTATTAAAATCGTGGGATATAATAAACTTAAACAATAGAATCATGTTTAGGAACATAAAATTGAAAATTAACAATAATTTATTAAACATTTCTTATAAAATTTAAAAATTTTACCTTATTTCTTGGAACAAAACGACATATAAATAATTTTTTAAATTGGTAAGTTTTAATCTTTATAAGGTAATTCATGTTTATTTATAAAAATTATGTACATAAGATTAAATTTTTGAAATACGCACATATAAAAAAAACTTGAGAGGTGTCAAGGGACACCCGTATGGAACGAAGTTCCTTTCGATTAATTAGTGAAGCAATTGTAATAAAATTTTATTTCTTTTAAGCTACAATAATAAATAATTATTGTTATTATTTTTTATTATTTATTATGTACAAAAAACCTGTATACACTCAACAAAAATAATCGTCGCGACACCACACTGTTCAATGCGAAATAGAAAGACGAAACGAAAATAACTGGCTTGCTTTCTATGAGAGAGAGAGAGACAGACAGAGAAACGTAACATACGCACGCCGCACGGGTTGCAGCGCGCCCACTAGCAACTATAGCAAAAAGTGTCGTTACAACTTTTCGTCTTAATTTTTTCCGTCTAGCTCCTTTTCGCAACGCGCCATAAGGAACTTCGTTCCAATATATAAAAATGAATGTCTTTTAACAATCATGACTATATGAAGTCATTATCAATTCAAAGTAATGAATTTCAAATGTAAATAAATTAAATAATTTTTTTTTTATTTTGTTTAATAAGGACTATACTTTTTGGTCAAACTTTAAAATTTTAGTTAATCGTGACGTAAGGGAAAAATCTGTCCCAAAATGAAATAAAAAGAACCTATGAGGAATATTATAATAGTAAAACAAGTATAATGGGGCATCCAATTTGTATTTCCACTTTGGATTGCAGTTTGAATGATTATATGCGGAGGGATGGTAAAGGATTGGAGGATAAAATAACCTCATCGCCTCCTAAAATCATTCCCTAATGGCAAAGTTAAGTGATTTCTTATAGAATATATATCGAATGCGTTTTTAAAACTTCTTCTAATTCCTAGTGTTTTTCACATATTTCATTTTCTGTCGTATAACATTACGTTTACTTCGATTCCTTGACGAGATCACTTGATGGACAGTGGAATTTCATTTCTTAATAAAGTTACATAAAAAGGAAAATATCTTATCAGTTACATGATCTATATTATAGTTACGTAAAAAGGAAAATATCTTCTAAGTTACATAATATGTATTATAGTTACATAAAAAGGAAAATATCTTATCAATTACATAATACATAATATAGTTACATAAAAAGGAAAATATCCGCTATATATTCTTAAACAAAGAAGGTAAGTAACAATGAAATAAGCAAAATTGCTAATATAACTTTTTTATTATCATCGTACATAGACGTTCTAACACAAATTAAGTATTCCAATGGGTAAGCTTATTGCTATTAACATAATCGAAAGAAACAAGATCGATCAAATGACCGAATAAATGATCAACTAGAAAAATTTAATATGTAAACAAAGTTTTTAATATTTTACAATCTTAGAGAGGCTTTCACATACGAAAAGTAGGTGAAACTTTTCTTCTCCGAGGGAAAAGTGCTATCTCTTTTATTAGGTCAAAATTGTTCATCTAACTTGTTTTTTATACAAATGTTTTGAGAATTATTTTCAGTGATCATGTCACTGGTTATTATTATATTTCACATGCATATGTTTAATATATTTTACGTCCGCGTGTTTAAGTTCTTTGGAGGCTTATTGTTTAATTATTTATTGAATACTTTATGATAGATATTTCACTGGGTGATAAATTTATTGAGTTAATTTTATCCATATTAATAAGGTCAAAACTAAAGTAAATTTTAGTATCCCAGTATGCCTTTTACACAATGCAGAACAACATTGACGAAAGTCGTTTATTCAAACTTTTTTTTTTAATTTCTCACACTTCATATATGTTTTCACAAGTTTTGTTTTATAATTCTTCATATTATTTCATTTTAATGTAAATTTTAATTAAATTTTAATTTAATAGCAGATTAACCAAAGAATTTTTAAAATGAAAACATAGCGGGAAAATAAAATCGGACAGGATTTAAACTAAGAACTTTTTTTTTAATTAACCTGCCATTGCATTATTTTTGCGGTAATTTCATATTATTTTAGTTTCTTTACAAATTTTTAGGCTATGCGCCGATCGAATGTGTGCAAAATACGTTTATTTGTAACGATAAAGTGTGGATACTGGTATTGGAGTATTACCGAGTCTAATGCCATGTTACAGATTGTTGGGAAGGAATCTTGGCTGTTCTACATTTTATTCAACACCGATTAGGGATTTAATCGATTATTTCAAACCATCAAATCTCTTAGATAGGTATATAGCCCTTAGCAGTACTGTTCGGCTTGCAAATATGTAATACTCGTGTGTCTCGAAAGATAATTGTTTGTCAATTATATTTTAGATTTTCCTTTACTTCATCTGTCATAATAATTGAGATTTTGCTGTTTTTACCCAAATGGATCATTATTTTACTTATAGATATATTATAATTAATTTATCCCTGATATGTAATTTTTATAAATATCAGATTAACAGATGATACTTATAACTTTTTTGATAAATTAAAAGGAAAAGAAATTAAGGATAATCCGTAAAAATGAAGGATAATCTTTTATGACATAAAATTAGTATGAGAAAATGAGTTTTATTGAATAAGAAATATAGCTCCAAATATTCGTTACATTACGTTGTCTATTTTATATTAAATACATAAGGTTAGGATGGATTAACCAACGTGATAATGCATTACGTTAAGCTATGTCACGCAATGTTATGTTATGCTAGTTTAAGTTTGTTACATTGTGTAACTTTCATTACATAACGGTACCTTATTTTACGATATATTACATTATATCAATAAACGGCATATTAAGTAATTAATATTTCCTTACTTGATTGAATTACGAAATACTGATTACTTAATTTGTCATACCGTGACGTAAAATAGCCATAATATGATGTTAATTATCGTGACGTATCGTTGCGTTATAATATGTTCCATAACATCACTTTGGGGTTGATTAAATAATGCAAAGTTTCATCTCGTTACGTTAAGTTCGCGTTGGGTTACGTCACGTTACTTTGGTCATATTAGGTTGCTTTACGTTAGCTTAAGTTATGTTATATTGTGTTCCTTTACTTTACTTAACAATGAGATTAAGTCACGAACGATCAGTTTAATAAATTATCTTAATTTATTTGCTTGCAAAGTTACGGAGAGAAAAATCTGTTGGAAATATTTGACGTTATCGCCCTTCAAGCACATCCTTTAAATAGTATAAAATATTTATTATAAAACTTTAGGGTAGTTAGGAAGAAAATATTGAAAATAAAATTTTTTACAAAAAAATTTAAACGACTTCAAATAATAACTTAATAAGAAATGCACTAAAAATATAAAATAATGAAAATACTTGTATAAAATATAAAATAATAAAAATACGTGGTTGACACTCTTGCGGTAAAATATAGATTCCGAACACAAATAAATTTGCTAAATATTATTCCTTCTGGAAATTTTTGGTATCGGTGCTAAGTTGACGTTCTCACGTCAAGTCACACAACACACAACCACGCACAGAAATGAATGCTATATTTCATTTGACACTGACACCAAAAAGCCACAAAATCACTTTCAATTCGACACATCTTTCCTTCCCCACGTATATCTACACCAATGTACACATATGAGTGTTATATTTTACTTGGCACCGATATTTTTCTATCTCCACACTGGACTATATACTGCTACCAAAAAATAATCCGAATTAGTTGGTAAAGACCAAAGATATGAGGTAAGATATACAAAAATAAATAAATCAATCAAATTGAGGACCTCCTACGTTTTCGAAATTGGTTAAAAGTACTCTGTAAATATTTATGTTTTCTATCTAAAAGTCAATTGGTTTGATTGTTTTGCCAAACTCTGAGATTAGGAAATTTAGTGACAATTGGCTATTTTTAAAATAATATTGCTGATTTATATTAGTGTAGAGAGTTTCAAAGGAGTGAGAGTATAAAAAAAGGAAAAACTAAATAGTGAAAAAGGGTTATTTTATTTTTTCACCGTGTAATATTGATTCTCATATTTCCTTCAACTCGTTCTCGTATTTATATTTTCACATAGAAAAGGAACACGGAAACCTGAATAAAACGGAAAACGACAGGGTTGTTTTAGATAACTTTTTGAAACATTTCCTAACGACTTATTTTCAGTGTCAGGATTTTGTCTATATATTTTATATGAGTAGTAAAGTTACGCAAAACAAAACAATTATTAGCAAATTGGCTCATAGCCTAAAAGGAACAAATCCTTGAATACATTGCTTAAGTTAATTGTATTACGCAAATAAATATGAATTATGAATTTGATTGAATAACAGGCGAATATTTGAGATTATGTTTTATCCTACGTGATACACTTGTTATCGCGTTTCAGTAGCTGAATTAATTTGCTACTTATTTTGAAATTTATGCTTTGTTTAGTTGAAAATATTCTAATGTTAAAGTACACTTTTATTTAATATTAAGTGATTGTAAGCCAATATTGATTATATTACTTGTATTAAAATGTTTTGTGTATTTATTATAAATTTTTAATTACATGAAATGATCCTTGCAATATAAAACTTTACCCAACTCGGTAAAATCAAAAGAGGACAAAATGTTTTGTAAAATTATAGATTATTTTAAAACAGCAGTAACTTTGAATAAATATTTGAATTCGACGGAAAACGAAGCTGTTAACTTAAGTAGAATTTGCTCTACCAGGATTCCGTACATACTTATGCGCATATAAACAGTTGAGTTTTATATTAAATTATATTATTTTTTGTATTGAGCCAAAGTCATTGATTTTGGTTCCTGATGACCAGAGATATTTTAAATGTTGATAATTTCATTAATTATTTCATAGGGTGCGCGAGTAGAGTCAAGAGGAAAATGTCTCAAATCCAATTAAGACACTCTTTTCCTGCGAAAAATTTTTCAAGATAGCTTGAAAATAACTTTAACTGAAAACTGTTATTTTTTGCAATTACTGTTTAAACAAACAGCGTAAATAGAATTAGTTATGACATCAGATAATGTGAGACTGATTTAATGTAATTATAATTTTAAAAAATAATCCAAAAATACATTATTTTGGATAATATTTTTATTTTTTACATTTCGTAGAAAAGCAAGTTCAATTATTTTGCATTTTACATTATTAATACATTCTCTTGAAATTTAGAAGTAATGGATACTTCTCTATGTTTCATATTACTAAATTTTTAACAAACACACACGAAAGGACTTTGAATCGCTGCATATTCCAAATCTCCTTAAAAACTTAAAAATTACTAAATAGAATCAAATATTTTTTATGGTAATTTTAATCTTCAATTATAAAAGATTTTTAAATAATTTTATTAAGTTTAGCATACTAGTATTATTTAATATATTATTTATAAGTGAAAAATTACGTTGAGCATCTCAGAAACTTTTTAAAAAAATAATCGCGTCACAAGTAATTAGATAATTAAAAATAACAAAAAATTTAAAAGAATCTCTTGGACTTTAAATTGCAATCGACAGGTTTTGATGAAAATATAATAATTCCGTGTAGAATTTTGGAATTGAATAAAATTTACCTTAAATTTAACTTTTTGATCCGTATTTCTATGAAAGAAGTGGATGAAAATATCCCACAAATTTATTGAATGTCTCATCTCTTTAAATTTTAATGTAACCATTTTTGATAAAATTACATCTGTTTAAAAATATTAAAATTTGACTAATCCTTTAATTTCACTGACTAGTATATATGTATAATAATTAGTTATATTTATTACAGCTTAATGCCACAATCGACTTTATAGGTTCAAATCAACAGATCTTATCAAATTTCAAGTGCCGCTTGATGAGTTATCACAATACATTTTCAACTAACCATATTCTATTTTCCATTCTAATTCTTTTGGCACCTTATCTTCCTTTATTTGTAAATTCACTTTTTTAAACACTACAAGATACCAATGAAGTTAGATAGATACAGTTTGTTTGAATAGCAGCTATAATAAATTTTCCAAGTTTCAATTTATCTATATCGTTAGAAATTCATTACTAAGGAGATCATCTTTCCTCTTCCTGGCCTTGCTACGCATTCAAAATTATGGTTCTAATCATTATCAAGGATTCATACTCTGCCGTCCGATACATTATTAAAATTTTAGGGTAAATTTCCGGAGAGAAATTTATCCGTACCTCCGAGGTATAAACTTAATTTTAATCGACGCAATGAAAACGCAAAAGTTTTTTTATGTTAAAACTATGAAATTCATGAAGAACTTTAAGAAAGAACCGAACTCAAGGACCAGACTTAAAATAGTTAGAGTTTCAAGTAAAATGGTTATCTTCTTTAGTAGGCCATCCTGATATTCCTATATTTATTATATCTACTAAATTGAACTGCTTGATTCAATTACATTTAATAAGGTTTGAATTATCTGAGTAACATCGGGGAAAATTATTGCAATGTCTAATACTTTTTTCGTTGTGTTCTCTGCTTTTTTCGTTGTTTTACACAATGATCACTACGGAAATTATACTCGTATTGTTTTTTTATTTATTTACTTTATTATTAAGAAATTATGTCACGTTATATTAGAGGTACGTAGAAATATACACCTCCCTAATGATATATTGAAAGAAAAATTTAAAAGATCCATTTTTGTCTCCGGTATTCTAATGTCTTTTTCTTCCATTCTAGCATGTAAAACACCAATAATTTAACAAGGAATTATTTGTATTTTATTCTACTTTTTAAGTCCTATTTTCTATAATACCTTCTAGGTTTCTATATTTTTAAAAAGGAAATGGACTCTTTATATTGCACTCATCTGACCTTCTACCTGTCTATCACAAATAATTAATTAAGAAATTATCTGACGGAAATATTTGAAGTTATGATAGTTGTGATAAATTGAATTAAATTGTGTATACCAGTTAGGGTTCAAAAACATTTATACAAAACTTAGGAGAAAGCACACGATGCCTAGACTTTTTCTAACTAAATATTTAGGTGGGGTGTCAGTTTAAAGCGGAAGTTATGATAGCATATAACTATTTTTTAAAACTATACGTTTGAAATATTTGTAAGTAATATAAAAGCCAGAGCTTTTATAAATTTTGTTTCTGAATTTTCCACAAATTTTTTGTCGAAAAATCTAAAAGCATATTTCTCTTGCTTCTATCTTCAAAACTGTTAAAATTAAATTAAGGAAAAAAGTGTAAAAGAAATTGGAATCTATTTTTTATTGATATTATAACTCTTCCGTCATACAGAACTTCTACTTATTCCCAAGAATAAAACATGAACCGCGAGGATTACGATTCTAGAATGCATATGAAGGAGTAACCACCTTAAAAGAAATATTCAAAGCATAACGTGCCGACGGCTTCTATTAGTGATTCCAGCAAAAGAAGTTATACATAGAGCTAACACATAAAATTACAACTTGCTGTTTGGTTCCATTTTGGATTAGAAATATACCTAACTTGTTACCTCTCGTAATATGAAATATATATATATATATATATATATATACATATATATATATATATATATATATATATATATATATATATATATATATATATATATATATATATATATATATATATATATGATCTGATTTAAAAATAAATTAGCAAAATTTTTAATGGATCACCATGTATGTACCTTTAAATGTTTATTGGTCCACATAATGTGTAGTATGTACAAAACCATAATAGTGCGAGATGTATTCGTACACCACAAGTGTTTTATGGATAAATTGCTTAACATAACAAATAAGAAATAAAATGAGCAGGTCGAAATGAAATGATTGTTTTCGGAATGGCGATCTAAAGCCAGATATGGTTTAGTCTACGTTGCAAATGAAATAAAACAATATTTGGGTACTACACGTGTCGCATAAAGAATTAAAATTACAGTTTTAATAAATACATAAAATTACAAATATTTGTTTACTAACGAAAAGGACTGTGGCAGACAGATAAACCGATACATGGGTAATCTTATCAGAGCTCCATTATTTTCCTTTTGAAATAAACCAGTAAAAATTACATTCTTTTTTACATTTTGCTACAGTTAAATGAATATTTTAACAGTACGTGACATGCCTTCTTGTCATTAATTGTTCAACTAAAGTAACATAACATTGTCTTAATACTAAATTTAAGTGATAAATTACCAAATTTAACTACTAGAAATATTTACATACCTTCATAAGATATACATTTCACACTAAATAAACTAATTTAACGGCTGCAGTAGAAATTATACTACTACAATCTTGGTCAAAATATTATTAAATATTTGCTGGCATTGTACAATATTGTCTCAATACTAAATTTAACTCATAAATTACTAAATTTAACCACTAGAAATATTTACATACTTTAATTAGATAAACGTTTCACACTAAATAAACTAATTTAACGGCTGTAGCACAAATTATACTACACCAATCTTGGTCAAAATAACTGCCATCTTATTAAATCTAACCGTGGTGATTAGGTTAATTACGAAGCGTCCCATTCCCGGCCTCTCATTGAGCGGACAGGACTGGTGTTCTGGTTGACTATAGGAGAAGCTTTTCGTAATAAAATGTCCTCCCTGTGTATCAGTTAAATACATTAAGATATTTAAATAAAAAAACATGAAGCAGAGGTTTTCATTCAGAACAATACAATCTTCTTCAGTAGCTGACTCGTAAAAAATAACAGGAAAACTTACGTGAATCTTTTTTTTTCCTGTGTATAATAAATATAGCTCCTTATCAACCCGAAATAATAGAAAGCACTCGTCTCTGCCAAGAAGAGACGCTATTTACCCCATATACAAATAAAGGAATCCCTATCTTTAAGATATAGTACTCTTTCTATATCCCAGTTGTACGTGTCAATTCCTGTGTACGAAATACGGTGATAACAAATATAGGAGCGGAGCGGAAAATTCTATCTTAACGAAGCTGCGCTGCAAAAAAATATATCGTTATCTATTTGATCGTGAGGTTTCCAGTATTTGAAGTTTGTTATTTTGGTCTATCTGCGATTCCGTTATTACTGAAAAAGAAACGTAGAAAATTTCCATATTGATTCGTAATGAAATATTTAAAGTGACATATATGCAGCAATTACAAATAATTTTCGGCGGGAATATGTAATTTTATTATTATTTGGCTATGAGTTATTAATGTTTTATTTAGTGTACAGTTTCAAAAATATTTTTGGAAAAGTATTAGTGAATATTAACTACAAAACTTTATCAGGAAAGGAACATATTTAAAATGAAATTTTTCAAAGCAGAGTCTAAGTTTTACATTTAATGAACATCAGTTACTATAAGTAAATTATAGGTGACATTAGCACCGTGAGTAATATATGTGGTGTTAAAGAAGACAATTTCCTATGTTATAAACAATTAAGGCGTAACATACCTAAAGAAGCTGGAATAAATTATTTAATTTATTCCAAAATAAATTAAAACGAAATTTATGGGAGAACTTCCTCAAAATTATGTTTTATACAACACCCTTTGCGCTAATAATTTTGATTTTATTCAAGTAAGGAAACATTTCTTAAATTACAAAAATATTTTTTCACATTACCAGTTTAAAAAAAGATTATTGAATCAATATCAATATATTTATTAAAAAAATTACCTTTACAATTAAACAGGTTCGTGGACACATCCTAAATTATGTTATAATACTTGCCTTTTTTCAGTGGTTTTGAAAATATTTGTGGAAACGAAAGTTAAATTTTTTTGTGAATATTGCATTGGAAATTAAATGTTAGTTTGTTCATGTTCATATTGATTTTACAAAAACATTTTACACAGCATGAAGCATCTATTTTGTAATTATTTATGACCGGATTTTAGTGTTTGTGCGTCAATTGCGCTTTTCTCTGTTCGTCTTATTTAGATTATGTTCCTCCGCATTTGAACTATACGTTGCGGCTTCTGAAAAACTGGTACGCCCATGATCTTCTTTCACAACTTACTTTTGTATAAATCTGGCAGAATTAATTTGCACAGCTCGCATACTTTTCAAAGGCATTCAAATCTCCTTCCTTAAATATTAAAAAAAAACCTGTCGAGCACGATATATTTCACACTAAGAGAATTCCGTGCTTATATAGGCACTTTTAAACATTTAAAGGTATATAGTATTCCTTTTATACTACTTCCAAATATTAATTTTACACAACGTGGATACATTGTCTACCATATATTTCACAGGCGTAAAACATCGAACATATTTTATATATAATATCTATCGGTTTTGATTTGTTTGCGAGTTTTAAAGTATACGGCATAAATTATTTTTTGGAGTTCTTCTAGATTGCGTCGATTTTTTTACAACTCTAAGGGACTGTAGACCTAAGTATTGATATTTATCTGAACTTGATACCTCCAGCGTTCCTTGACAGACCGACAGACGGACAACAAAGCAATCTTATAATGATTTCTTTTTTCATTTTGAATTACAAAACTTTAAAAAATCCATATTACCGGATATTTCTGCAAATCTAACAGTATAACTAATTCATAGATAATTCCCAATAAACCTTCTGAGCAAATCTCTACTATTAGATATGAATCAAGTTAATATATTAACTAATATATTTAAACACGTTTCTTCAGTTATCTGGCGTTGTTGATGGTGGTTGTGACACGAGTGTCGAGCGCTTAATATCTATAATCTAATATCAGTTTTTAAAATATCACTTGGTTGGCGGTAATTTTAACGACTATATTAAGGTTTCTATTTCATATGGCGTAAATACTAAGAAAGAATTTGTTTAATAAATACATTGAAATATAGAGTAAAAGACAAATTCTCGATTAACTACTTATCAATAAAAAAAAAGAAATGACCTGTATATAAGTAAAGGGGACATATATGTTGTTTTATAAACTGAACCAGAAGTTAGACACTAGAACTCCATATTGTTTAATGATGGAATATCAAAACTAGGAATCTTAACTGTGTTTTCACTTATTTAGTTTGTTTGAAATCGTAGGGCATGAATAATATTTAACATGAATATAATTTGTGTATCGGGAAAGTACGTTGAGTGATATAAAGAAGTTCAAAAAAAATAATCTAATATAAGACTAAAAAAGTAAAAATAAATTATTAGTTTCAAAACTAAAAAAACACGCCTTTGTAAATGTTGAACTAAAAAGCGAAAAATATTTATCGAACCTGTTTTCTCTGGCTACTTTAATGAGATAGTTTAATATCGTTTATGTTTAATGCAT
The DNA here is from genome assembly GCA_039881145.1 of Druceiella hillmani. Taxonomy (NCBI): domain Eukaryota; kingdom Metazoa; phylum Arthropoda; class Insecta; order Lepidoptera; family Hepialidae; genus Druceiella; species Druceiella hillmani. The sequence goes on from JAYKKI010000103.1 coordinate 2,354,006, forward strand.
AATTAATGATTAGAAGAATCGAATAATATAAATTATTGGAATTACACAATTTTGACAATATTTTTCATTTAAATTTTATCTTGTTTTTATTTATTACAATTTAAAACGATGAAAATAATCATATGGTGTTTTTACTATTAAATTGTATGTTACATTATACGTTAATAACTTCAATCAAATTCTTCATCAATTACGTTTTTTTACTTACAAATTATGAATATAATGAAATTGTTTTAAAAAATCGGAGAAAAGTTCTCTATAACCTGAAGCAATATCTACAATAAATATTTTTACACCTAGTAAAGCGAATGGGCGTAGGGAAGGGGTGCTAAACCGAAAAAAAAGTGATTATATTTATGACATGGGCAAGGAAATTTGTTCAAAGAACATATTTTTGAGAATTGGAGTAGAAAGTATTTATAGTTCATAAAAATTTTGAACGATTAGCTTATTTTCACAAGACAGCCAATTTATCACAAGACAGCCAATTTTTTTGTTTGATGATTGTGAAACAAAAATATAGATTTCAAAGTATTTCAAAAGAAAAGTTACTCCGTTTGAGAATTATTTGGAAGGAGATTAAGTTATTTTTTGACATAACATTCAATGTTAAAGTTTGTATTGTTCTGCTAAATATTAAAGCAAATAAAATAAAAGGAACGCTGGCAGGTTCTCAACCAAACTGCAATCATTTAGTCAATTTAATAGTTCAGATTCATGTTTTTTGATAATATAAATACTTTTCTCATTAATATTTTTTTATGTAAAATTTCTCATAACTACGGTCCACTTCAGGATAATTTCATAAGAGTGAGGGATTTTGAAATAAAGAAAACTTTTGAATATTACTGACGTCGTAAATGTCTTGCAACGTTACTCACAGTCAAGAAATGTTTTATATTCTCAATAGAAATAACATGATTATCGAGATACAACTAAAGAAAAAAATAATTTATTTTTACTGTAACTAGTTAAATAGCTAATATAACCTGCGATAAATATTTCCCCATGCAAGAAAAACAGAATGAGAATCTATTCAACAATGAGAAAAAAGAAGCAACCAAAATGTTTGAACTACATGTCTTTATTTTTCAATTATAATTATTTCAAAATCCTCTTCCTGCTATAAAACCTGTTCGTGAAATATAATTTTTTTTACAATATTTTTCACATCGCATTTTAATATTTTCGTCATTACTTACCCTAATGATATAAGTTAAATAAAAGTAATTAGTTTAATATCGAAATCAACTAGAGAGTGCTTAAAAATTAAAATAAAAAACATTCTTTTACAGTCATGAATACCACTTAACAAGTTTAGAACTAATAGAATTCGAGTTAAGTGAGCCCCATTAATCTCTGAAAATACCGCAACGGTACATATTATAAACCGTTTACGTATTGCTAACAGGTGTCATCTTGCAAGGCTAAAATTAATAGGGTGTATAGAATTTTTGTAAGGGCAGTACTCACTACGGTTTTTGCTTAATATTTTAGTAAAATAAATATATAATAAAAATGGAATAAATACGATTCAAATCCATTTAACCAAGACTATTTATCAAATTATATAATTTACGAAATTATACCATGAAAAAAATTTAAAATATTTACCTTAAAATCAATAAGAATGCACCACAGTCTAGCATAGGACACACTTACCATATATACATATACGTATTGTGTGCATTAATATATTCTATAAATTATACACAAATTGTGGAAAACTTATCTGTCAGATATATTTTATGTAACATATATAATTTCATGGCCATGTCCAAAAAATTTTCCAAATCATATTATTAGTATAACAAAAATTAAGAATTAGGCAAGATATGTAGCATAATTCTCCGAATATTGAATTGCAAGCTAGGATCTATTAATTTATATGTTTTTATTATTATACCACAGTTCTACAATAGTTTAAAAAAAAAAACAAATATTAGTACTGCAGTATGTGCGAAAAAACCTAGCAGAAGGAAACTTACATTTATTATAAAACTAACTTATTCTAAATGGATCTAGGAACAACTCTAAATTACCATTAATACGATCGTTATAAAAGTTTATCGTCAGATGTCTAGAGCTTATTAGAATTTCACTGGGATAATACTACTGAAATAAAATAGAGAGTATAGTTTAGAGCAGCAAGGAAGTTTCTTACCTACTAAACCCTTGATAAATTTTCCACTTAAAAGTTTAATTTCACTCTAGTTCATTTTGAAGTCACGATTTCGTGACTGTTAAATTGAAGGCAAATTTAAACTTGAGATTTGCACGTAGTATAATAATTTCCTTATCCCTGAGAAAATTTCATGCGAAATGAAAATATAAGTACCACTGAGCGGACAGATCATAAAAGTTTATCTGGTATTTAGGAAATGAATATAAAATCGACTTTGCATTGCTTAACAAATGTACTCTGCTATCGGAAATGAATACGAAATTTCCTTTGTTTGTAATCTTTTCCATTTACAGAGTTTCCATTACATAAAAATAAAGCCCTGCGCTTGTTGTTTGATCCTTTCTATTTACTGATTTTTTGTTGCAGATGAAACATTTTTGTTTACATTGTTTTTATTGTCGTGATAGTATTTTTGAATTACAAATACTAGAAAAGGAAACAGGGTGTGCAAACTACCATGTGTTTTGCTGAGTAAAGAATGGCTATCCAAACGCGTACTATTTTTTCGCCGCAATTTATCTAATATAATTAAGTATTACATATTATTATAAAAGAATGAAATTTTGAGATTCTTTAATTCGAAAACAGACCCTTTAATAGATTATTCATTTGCAAAATTACAGAATATCATCTAAAACAGTAAGTGAAAGAACTTCAAATTGGAATGTATTTTAAAAAAACTAAACAAATCTTCGAATATTACCTTTATTTTTATTTTTATTGGAATCGATTTTAAACCAACCCAAAAGTAATACCCCAGAAAAAGTGTGCTTGATCTTCCTTTTTGGTAAAATATATAAATAAAGCTCACATTAATTCAGGAAATAAATAAAGTGTAATTTAAAATACGTAGAGAAATTATCTTGGTTTTCAAAATTCATTTTCGTCTAAAAATTATTTTATGTTAATTAATTTAACTCCGATTTATACGTTTTAACATTTATATTGCTGATACACACCTAGTGTAAAATTTCCATCTGCCCGCGAATCTAATTCATAAATAAAGCTTTTGTCCCTTTTATTTTTATATTATTTGTTTTAAATTTCTAAAATTTTGTTTTATCTACTTACTCACGTTCAACACTTTAAGTCAATCTGTATAATAGGTAAAGAATTTTAAGTAAGGAATAAACTTATAAATAAACTGTTAGAAAATAAACAAACCGTTTCATTCACAATAATGTAATTCTGCTATGAAATGCGGACATGTAATATATAAGAAACCCACCCTTGAAAAATACTTTGTTACTTATTTCCCAACAAGTTGTGTATTTTAAACGATATTGAAATTTTAATTAGTTTCATGACCCGCAAGTTTCCGCCATGGAAATTGTGGCATATTTACATTACAATTTCCAGGGTAGAAATGTGTTTTCTTGAAGAAGACATGTTCTATTACCAAACAACGTTTTGTATTTCTCCACTCGTATTAGATATTTTCCATGTGGGAATGAAAAGAGGGGAAGGAAGAATCTGATATCTGACTTTGTGCAATGGTGGGGTTAGTTATATGTGTACCTTGTTTTGTTGACATCGAAATATATATGTGTAAATATAAATAAATTTTACAGATACCTTTTTACCAATTGCCATCATAAATGCTTTCCTCTAATATGCCTTAGCTGAAAATAATGGGCTATCCTATTTTAATATTGACATCTTTATTTTGTTGTCTAATAGATGAACGTGAGAGTCGCACTCGAAAAACCGGATTCTGTTCAGTATCTCAAAAGAAAAAGCTAAAATCTTTTCAGATCACTCAAAGATTTGTCTGTCTCTATGAATAAACTTTGGCGGAAGACTTTGAAATTTAATAGAGTGGTAAAGCATATTAATTCGCCTTTATCGTAATGGGTACAAAACTATTGACATGAAAATTTGGCAAATGAGGTATTGAATTTTTTTGTATTTCACGTGCATTGGATTTCACATTATAGTTCAAAGGTTTCTACCACTAGTTAATGCAATTAAAAACATAATGAACTGACATAAATCAACATAATGCTTTCTAACCCCAAGCTCTTTAAGTTTGTATGTAGAATAAGAGACCTTTTCTCTCGTGTATGATGATACACATGTAGGATATTCAGGAGGTGTATGCGCAAAACGCTATTAGTGAATTTAATATAAAATTTTAAGGTCAAAATATGGATATAATATTAACTAAGCTTATTTTTTTTTATTTTTTCTAATATTTGTTTTATTAAACTTTGTAAAATTTAAATTAATTAAGATCATGTCATTGACTTTTACTGGCCTTAATCAGTATTTTGATAAAAATGCAAAAACTTTTACTGTAAATTGACGCGTAATTAACATGTTAAATATTAAATTTAAGGTTTTGAAATGTGAGAAAATAATATGGTTGCTGCAAATGCAATGTGGCTATAAAGGTAGAAGGGCGCATATGTGATTTTCTTTAATGTAATTTGTGAGAAAAATATAGAATACGTACCATTTAAAAGTATTTTCGAGGATTATTTCTTTATGATATTGTCCTTACATCGGAATTGTTTATATTTGTAGGTTTTTCTGTGCCTTTAGGTGTTTTGTAACGGTAAAATAAAGACAAATACATGGGTAATAAATAATGTACATCCAGCGCGTACGTACTCCAACACACACACACGTATGAAATTCCAAAACATTTTCTCATAATATTTTTGACTTCAACCTTGAGTGAAAAATATTTAACAAATTTAAGGAGACGCCTTCTCTAGCATTTCTTATTTTATGACATTCGTTTTACTCCTTAAATTACTTTTATTGCAAAGCTACCCACAATTTTCCACCAATATTACTTTTTTAATTTGTATAAGTAATATTAGTATGAAATTAGCTTTGCTTCCGCAAAAATACTGAAAATTTTTTTATCACAAATATATTATCGGCTGCCTTCATATCGATAACAATATACACGCGGAAAACAATATCTCAGAAGGGTTTGATTAAATGTATTCCACAAAGAAACTTCTCGGAAATTATTTAGACCTTTTAATATTTAGAGTGGAAGATATTTATTGGAGATAACAAATTTAATATTAGCATAATTTATTGAGACTGTACATTTAAAAAAACCCGGCCTGAATAATCTTTGCCTCTTTTTATTACGAAAGCAATTTTGCTTGTGTTGATATAAAAATGTAACTTTCCGGGTTATTAATTTGAAATTTCTCTTTTTATTACGAAAGCAATTTTTCTTGTGTTATTACAGAAATATTACTTTCCGCGTTATTAATTTTAATTTTGGCTGTGTTTGAATTAAAGTATATGTTATATATTGTAGTAACAATAGAGCGTAATGGATTGAATATCGTTAAATTTACCTATTTGGTGATCGCGTAAGTCAGCGAACATTTTTCGTGAAAAGAAAGGAAATTGTTTGAATTTATTTTATTTCAATGAATAGAGATGGTTAACGTATTTCGATACAAATATGTGAGTTATATATTTAGTATATAGTATAATTTTAATTGGCAGAAACCATAGTTTTGTCGGAAAAATTCAAGTAAAATATAAATAATACTCCACCTGCAGTCGTTGAAGCAGTGTGAGTTATTATTTCTCAATATCTAGATTATCTCAGTAACAAACATTTTCCTTTCAAATGAAAGAAATTTATTTCTTTTCATACAAATTTTTCAGTGCGTATATATATATATATATATATAAATATATATATATATGTATATATATATATATATATATATATATATATGTATATATATATATATATGTATATATATATATATATATATATATATATATATATATATATGTATATATAAAAATAAAGACTATAATTAAAGCAAATCAATTAAATTTCAATGCCGAAATATTGATTTCACTTCGGAATTGATTCTTTTTCGTAACATATAATAGTGATCACCATAATTGTGGATAACATTTTACGATCTGAGTAACGAATTACTCCAGATTGCAAAATGTCAGCCATCATCAGCGGCGAACACCACAACCACGCACCAGGCAATTAACGGCATGCGAACCATGGAGAGTTTGGTACTCGTTAGCCATCCGTGATTGATGTTGGCGTAGAGATGAATATTTTTCTTGATACACCTTTTGGGATTTAGAATGAGACTCTTAGGATATGTGTATGGCTCTGTATCAAGAACGGAAAGACTTCTCTATTCAATCGCATATGTATAAGGATCGAAATATAACTGTTGTAATATAACAAGAAATCGGGAAGCAATGGTAAAATATATTATATTATTTTGTCTTATCATTATGTATTATGATCTGTACAGGTATAACTTAGTTGGATCTCTCAATGTAAATATGATTAGCAAAAGAAATGAATTATTACAAAGTAAATGTTTATTAATTAAATATTTATATTTTTTGTTGAAATTCTATTTTCAATAAAACCTATTAAATAAGAGCACTACGAAATTACGACCAGACTTAAGTATACATAAAAATTAAAAGTTACTTATTACTTTTATTAAATTGATTTTAAACATCGATGTCATTGTTCACCATCTATACATATTGTCTAACGTATTCTTATCGGGCAAAAAAATATCATCGATTTCTCAAAACTAAGATTCAGGTTTATTGCTTTAATTATCTGGTACACTTTATGTAAATTTCTGGTACCATATTTTTTCATTATTTTTGGGGATGTTTTCAATGACATATCTATAAATCTGCATAATACAAATTAGAAAAGGAATCTTCATAAATTTTTCTTTTTATTGATACCCACGCAAATTTTTAAATAGGAAAAAATTTCACGACTTTTCTTTTGTCAGGGCAACCTGCTAAATTTCCATAATATTTTTTAGTTTTATTTATTGAGGTACACTCAGGTTATTAAGCTCTAGCACTTTCTCAATTTCCAAGTTTCTATGTAGAAAATGAGTATGACCATTAGACAGATGGATGGACATGTAAATGCTCATAAAAATATTCCATTTTTGCCTCTTGAAATATGGAGCCATTAAATCGAATAGAAACGTTTATACGATTATAATGAAAGCCTGTATATAAAAAGAAAATGCTAGTTTAGAAGGTATACGATTATTGTAACTTGTATTGGGGATTTAATAATTATAAATAATTATCACTTAATAATTTGAGAGCATTCTGGTTATGGTTTACGTAGTAAATCCTAAGGTTATGCATGTTTTCCAACCTTTTTCTAATTTTGATCACATTTTTACTACATATTTTAATTCTGGCTGCGAAACTCTTAAATACGTTGCTCGAAAATATAACAAATACACAAAAAAATTCCACAACAAATAGTTATAGCAATGGACAATATTTTACTCGATATCAAATACAAGAAAAAAATTATTTCAGTATTTTGCATACAATGATAAATCCACAGCAACACTGTGGATCCCAACAAAAACTGCAAATATATTTTTTTTATTTAGAGGATGAAAGAAATAGATTACGGATTCATTCAGAAATAGACTGCGGATTCAAATATAATTTTTTTACTTAGAGGATGAAAGAAATAGACTTCGGATTCATTCAGAAATAGACTGCGGATTCAAATGTAATTTTTTTAATTCAGAGGATGAAAGAAATAGACTGCGGATTCATTCAGAAATAGACTGCGGATTCAAATATAATTTTTTTATTTAGAGGATGAAAGAAATAGACTGCGGATTCAATTGAATATGATGTAGGATATTGTTACAAATCCAAAGAAATAAAATATTATACAGGAACAGACTTGTAGAAGGGTAATTTTTAATTCAAACTAGAGATTCAATATTTATACCCCTCCTACTATATTTCACTTTTCGTCTCACAATCTCGAATTGATTTTGTGCAATGTGAAGGATTTTATAATATTAACTTCGGTTATTTTACTACCAGTTTCCCTCTAGTATCTTGCATACAAATCGTGCGTCGTAAAAAAATATTGTTGGAATCTATAGTGATAAAAAAATATACTTATATTTCCCGCAATTTAGTAGATGAAAAGTGAATGTGTCATGATATTTTTCAAGATTCTGATAAGGGCGACAATCGTATCAGAACCGAGATTTATTTCTGCTCTAGCTTTACATGCATGTAAGCTTCTTGTAACCCACTAGTCTTTTCAAATTCTCGACCTTGTTCTAGAAATATGTGCAACATTGTGATGTAACCCTCTTCTACCCTTTTTCTTCGTACATAGTTGCTAATTAGATATGAAGTCACCGAAATAGCACAGAAGAAAATTTAAGTTATATTTTCAGATTGACAACAGTTATATCTTTAAATCGGTCCAATAAGTTTAAAATAGCAGCAGTTTGAAATAAAAAAAGATCTCCAAATTACACCGTGGATCAAAATTACACATCGTTAAAGAAAACTTTAAAAATACAAAAAAATTTGTCTGCCTGTTTTTCCGATCACGTCTAGAAAAAACTAAAATATCTTAATTTTATTTCAACTTTTCCACATTACTTACAGCATTGCTTACACAGATTGTTAATAAATACTTTTCTCAATAAATATTTTTATTTCTTTAACGAAACCTTCACCAACTATAATATTTTTTTCCATGTGGGATACAACTGGATATATAGTTAACATCACCATCAAAATAACTGCTTATAACGTTTCGGTTAGAATATGACCAAATTTTTGTAGCCTCAACATTTTTTACGTTTGTATTTGTCCATTCAAAAATGAATTTGGAATAATTTCAATACAAAATATTGGTTCCTCGTTCGCTGTTTGCCATTATTTTTTTCTTTATGGTATATAAAATATATATAAGGAAAACTATACGAAATCCATTTTTCCGACTGGCGTTTGATATCAGTCTTCTTTGTACTAAATCACTTGTTCTATCAAATTAATATCCTTAACCTTCCATTAGTTTTGGAAAGGGGGTAACATATTTAATTTTTTTTCATTTTTTAATTATTCTAAAAAATAACCATGTCAAGTTAATACATTTATTACTTCGGTCACATCAACGCCTCCAGCTTATATTTCGTCAAACGTCTAAAGTTTTTCAACATGGCAACATTGGACAACGATAAATAAAACGCAATGAGTAATGACGAACGCAATACACAATTGCTGTGTTGCAGGCAGAGGTAATATTATTTTATTTATTTATTTACTTTAATGTACCTACCTGATACATATGGCGACATATGGCTTGTTTTACTCTTCATGTCACATAAATCGCCTAGGAAAATTGAAGGTAAAACATATTTAAATTCAAATGTGAGACTGAAAAGAACTATAAAATCTCCAAGTCGCAGAAGTAGAGACTGAAAGCTTTATTTTAATAAAATAACTTTATAATAACCCAGTTAGATAGAAATTATTAGATATTGTTCGCATCGTTCTATAACAATAAATAGATTTTATCAGATAATATTTTGATGTTTGAATAGTTCTTTGACTCTAGAATATTGTCCGATACTATAACTATTTAGACGGTTTGAAGACAAATGACATAAGTAAAAAATTTGCGAGCAATTAAGACTTTAATAAGTTTAAAAAAAACCACGTTCGTCAATTCTGAAACATTATAATATGGGCATAGCTAATTAGTAAATAAAATAATCGAAGAAATAAAAAAAATTCTAAAAGAACGCTCTTGTAAATTTAATATCAGGCGGAGAAGAACAATTTGAATACAATGTGGTTCCTTGAATATTCTATGCATTATTTTCTAATTGAGTCTTTTCAGGGTAATTGCCATGAAATTTTTAATTGTTTGTACAATTTGAAATTTATTTTAATCACTTAGGAATAGGATAAAAAGCCATCTAATAATCCACCATGATAATTAATTTTTCACCTACCATTCTTATGGTCATTAAATTCTTAATTTTATCTTATATCTTTTGACAATACCCTTATTGGATGCATATTTCAGATTTTAACTGTATTTAAAAACGACAAGTGATGTGATACAAGATTATTTTAAGTTAATTCAACGTGAATATTACTTCGAATTTATCAGAAACTAGTTTTGCGAGCCAGCCGATACACTGTGGTCAATATATTTTGCTCTTTGCAAGGTGAAGGAAAGAATAAATTGTTTAAAATTGTTCTTTGAAACTTTGCACAAAATTTTCATTTTCGCTATTTTTTTAATTTTTATTTTTCATACTAAAAATGGATGTCGTCATGTATGAAAAATTCTTAACGTTTAAGATAACTTATTATTCACATAAATTTAACAAAACTGTTATTAATTAACTAAATGGGTAACGAATGCACCACTGCTTCGTTTATAATATAAGAAAATCTTTTTCAGTATTCGCAAATAATCATCGTAGAACATCTCCCTGCAAACAAATTAATGCATTTGTTTTTCCCTTAATATTAATTTTTTTCTGAGATGTGTTCTAATTCATGAGATTTTGGTTACCAAATTATTATATACAAATAATCTCAATTTCTAATATAAATTATTTGGCGGAACTCTGATCTATTCTCAATTAAAGTTTGTTCTTTGTTATCAAGTTCAACTTGCGTATATATGTATTTAATTTTTCTTCCCTTTATTTGATTTGATCAGTATATGCGGTATTAATTATATGGAAATAAAAATTTTACCCTGTAAAGCATTTCCAAACAAAAAAATATTGAACAAAGCTGGGCTACTTTGTTGTTTTTGTAACAAATAATGTGAAGCACTATCAGCAGCACATCAGCAGGAAACGGTAAACAAACTTTAGTGGTAATTTAAACTTTCGTATGATATATTTCGTTTAATGATAATGAAGCAATTTGGATGTGGCTTTGAACAAAAGCTTGAAGTTATTAAAGTTCCTTTGTCCTTCCATGTTAATGGGGAATGTTGAAATATTACCTTTGTTCCTAATTTAATAAATTCTCAGTAATAAATGATAATTAACCACATCAGTTTGATGCCAGTGCATTGTGGAAAGTAACTAACTCTCGTTTTAATTGGAAACTCCTGCGTGATTTGCTAGAGTTCTCTAAAGAGATTTATAACTTTTGAAATAATGCTAACTAAAGCACAATGGAGGCAAGTGATGTGAGTTATAGTGTCCGGGAGATTAATTAAAATTTTATTACTTTTTCTCTGGCTATATTAAATTTATTATTGAATACAGAGACAGTTTTTCCGCCATATGAAATAAATTTATTAATTTTATAATTTTTAATATATTTTTCTGCTTTGAACTTTTATTTAAATTTTAATCAAAATCCAGATTGGTTACGTTCATTTAATTGAACCGTAATTAATTTAATATATCCAACTATTACATGTGTACTAACCTGTCCGTATCAGTTTGTTTGTGTCCGTAAATTATACCACAACTGTTAGCAACATGCAGGTAAAGAATATTTGCTATTATTATATATCGGTCTCGATCGATGCAGGTAACTGCGTCGATCGAGCGAGACGATCCAAAATGGTTCTTTCTCTTTCTAATCAATAGCGTCGGTCGGAAGATTGCCTCAATAGCGCGCTGGAGCAATAACTTCGCAATGGCGCGCATGTCTTCATTATTAAGTAATTGTAAAAATGTAGTTATGTGAATAAATATTTCACGTTATACACAATGTATAATAATGATTTGATAATAACGTTATTAAAATAGAATTTGTGGCGTGTTTCGCTTAAGAAACAGTATTATACTTAAGAAGCAAATTCTTACTTTATCACGTCCTTATATAAAGATTGTAGCTAATTTTGTTACTTAGATCTTTGCATACAATATCCCAAACAGTCTCGCAAGCTGTTGTACAAATAATGAAGTAAGATCGACTTTGTTTTAAAGAACGATAGCTTTAAAATATTGCTAATATTTTAGAACAGAATGTAATCAACAAAAAGAATAAAAAGGTACTTTATCGTCTACATCCCTATATACTTACATTCAACTAATGATTTAAAAATACACATTACAATTTCCAATACGCATTGAAAGCACTTATTGACGGTTTATTCGCTACACATGTTTTTGATAAAAGCCAATAGAATATTAATCAATTATATTATATTATTAAAATATAAAAGCCAATAGAATATTAATTAATTAAGGATCGGTCTACGTATTCGCCAATCCCTAGAGCCAGACAAATAAAAATATCACGTAAAAAAAATATCACGTCTTTTATATTTAGATAATGTAGTGTACTGAGTTTAAAAGATATTTTATACTTAATGTATGATTTTTGAAGTTTTCTGCAGATAATTTATGTGAGAGTGAATTAAAAAGCGTCTAATTTCAATAAATTAAAAAGTGTTTATCGATAATTCTAATGTTAAAGTGGAACTGTATTAATAAATTCCCTTAATAGGTTCTTATATCAATTTTTTAAATTCATTCATGTACTTGAAACTGGTCGTAAATATCATATTACACAGGAAAAACTTGTACTACGAATTAACTACATTAGTGCAGCTAATTGGTCAAATGTGCCTATTGAAAATAACTTCATAAAATATCGTTGATTTCGGTAACATGCCAATACTTTTCATATAATTATGAATTTAAAGTTCATATAAAAATTAAATCTCTCAAAATATTGTATTAAAACACAGACATTTTTATAAATTCATTTTATAAACTTTTTATAAAATCAATAAAAATTTCTGAAGAAAAATATTTATTTTAATATAGACAAATAAAATTATATACTTAAAATCTTGCTTCTACAGTATTATTGTTTATTTCTTTTGAATATTTTACCTCAATAGTAAACAAATACTTTTGGAGCACCGTGTATTTATTTTATGGGATAAATATTGTTAATTTTCAACGCCAAATTTTATACTTAAATTACTACACAATAGTCACAATAAATCTTTACTAGGGATAAAATACTATAACCAAAAAGGCATTATATCCAAATGCTTGAATATCACTTTTATTATAGTTTGTTATAAATCGGATAGCGACGGACTCGTATACTTGGAAATTATGCTCATTTAGGACTGAACCTGTTTATTGAAAAGTCGATACGGAATCATTAAATTTGATGCTAAATGTAATTTATTATTTAAAAACAAAAAAGTATGCAAATGATTTGTTACGCATTTTTTAAAAAGTACTTTGTTTACCCTAATTCTATACATTTCTTTACAATTTTTTAAACAATTTTGTTTCAAAAAAATTTTAAATGTTTTTCCCGCGAATGATGAAAAAGCATATTTGCATTTAAGATGTTTAAAATTAAAGAATTTTGAAAATATTTCATGTTGCCCTGTAACCTTTAATAGTTTTTGTTCAGTTTTATATCTTTAATTTTTTACCGCTGATAACGTTACATAAAAGGAATGCTTATGCAAAGGAAGCCGCGGGTCAAAGATAGTATCTCATGTATTTCAGTTATTTTGTTTCAACAGAATGTACTAAGATCAAGATTAAAAAAAATGTTTGACTTTTAACTACATCTGAATATCTACCAAACTTCAATATTTATGATTTAATATAAACCGCGCTAAATGCTACACACAGTGCTAAAGTCGCGTGTATACACAAACTTATAATAATTTCTTCGTTTTTTTTTTAAATTTGTTCGTCTTGTTTCAAACAAGAAAAAATTACCTTTTTGCCACTGGGAAGTCTCACGACTTTACTTTTTGTGATTTACATTAAGAGTAAAAATAAATATGTATAATGATTGTCAACAATCTTATCTTTGGTTTTATTAAAATCGTGGAATATAATAAACTTAAACAATAGAATCATATTTAGGAACATAAAATTCAAAATTAACAATAATTTATTAAAAATTTCTTGTAAAATTTAAAAAATTTACCTTATTTCTTGGAACAAAACGAAATATAAATAATTTAATAAATTGATAAGTTTTAATCTTTATAAGGTAATTCATGTTTATTTATAAAAATTATGTACAAAACTTTTTACACAAATTGTGTAAAAAGTTAATCTTATAACTTTTTGAAATACACACATATAAAAAAAACTTGAGAGGTGTCAAGGGACACCCGGATGGAACGAAGTTCCTTTCAATTAATTAGTGAAGCAATTGTAATACAATTTTATTTCTTTTAAGTTATAATAATAAATAATTATTGTTATTATTTTTTTTTATTTATTATGTATAAATAACCTGTATACACTCAACAAAAATAATCGTCGCGACACCACATTGTTCAATGCGAAATAGAAAGGCGAAACGAAAATAACTGGCTCGCTTTCTATGAGAGAGAGAGACACAGACAGAGAAACAAGCGCACGCCGCACGGCTTGCAGGGCGCCCGCTAGCAACTATAGCAAAAAGTGTCGTTACAACTTTTGGTCTTAATTTTTTCCGTCTAGCCCCCTTTCGCAACGCGCGATAAGAAACTTCGTTCCAATATATAAAAATGAATGTCTTTTAACAATCATGACTATATGAAGTCATTATCAATTCAAAGTAATGAATTTCAAATGTAAATAAATTAAATAATTTTTTTTTTATTTTGTTTAATAAGGACTATACTTTTTGGTCAAACTTTAAAATTTTAGTTAATCGTGACGTAAGTGAAAAATCGGTCCCAAAATGAAATAAAAAGAACCTATGAGGAATATTATAATAGTAAAACAAGTATAATGAGGCATCCAATTTGTATTTCCACTTTGGATTGCAGTTTGAATGATTATATGCGGAGGGATGGTAAAGGATTGGAGGATAAAATAACCTCATCGCCTCCTAAAATCATTCCCTAATGGCAAAGTTAAGCGATTTCTTATAGAATATATATCGAATGCGTTTTTAAAACTTCTTCTAATTCCTAGCCGTTTTTCACATATTTCATTTTCTGTCGTATAACATTACGTTTACTTCGATTCCTTGACGAGATCACTTGATGGACAGTGGAATTTAATTTCTTAATAAAGTTACATAAAAAGGAAAATATCTTATCAGTTACATGATCTATATTATAGTTACGTAAAAAGGAAAATATCTTCTAAGTTACATAATATGTATTATAGTTACATAAAAAGGAAAATATCTTATCAATTACATAATACATAATATAGTTACATAAAAAGGAAAATATCCGCTATATATTCTTAAACAAAGAAGGTAAGTAACAATGAAATAAGCAAAATTGCTAATATAACTTTTTTATTATCATCGTACATAGACGTTCTAACACAAATTAAGTATTCCAATGGGTAAGCTTATTGCTATTAACATAATCGAAAGAAACAAGATCGATCAAATGACCGAAGAAATGATCAACTAGAAAAATTTAATATGTTAACAAAGTTTTTAATATTTTACAATCTTAGAGAGGCTTTCACATACGAACAGTAGGTGAAACTTTTCTTCTCCGAGGGAAAAGTGCTATCTCTTTTATTAGGTCAAAATTGTTCATCTAACTTGTTTTTTATACAAATGTTTTGAGAATTATTTTCAGTGATCATGTCACTGGTTATTATTATATTTCACATGCATATGTTTAATATATTTTACGTCCGCGTGTTTAAGTTCTTTGGAGGCTTATTGTTTAATTATTTATTGAATACTTTATGATAGATATTTCACTGGGTGATAAATTTATTGAGTTAATTTTATCCATATTAATAAGGTCAAAACTAAAGTAAATTTTAGTATCCCAGTATGCCTTTTACACAATGCAGAACAACATTGACGAAAGTCGTTTATTCAAACTTTTTTTTTTAATTTCTCACACTTCATATATGTTTTCACAAGTTTTGTTTTATAATTCTTCATATTATTTCATTTTAATGTAAATTTTAATTAAATTTTAATTTAATAGCAGATTAACCAAAGAATTTTTAAAATGAAAACATAGCGGGAAAATAAAATCGGACAGGATTTAAACTAAGAACTTTTTTTTTAATTAACCTGCCATTGCATTATTTTTGCGGTAATTTCATATTATTTTAGTTTCTTTACAAATTTTTAGGCTATGCGCCGATCGAATGTGTGCAAAATACGTTTATTTGTAACGATAAAGTGTGGATACTGGTATTGGAGTATTACCGAGTCTAATGCCATGTTACAGATTGTTGGGAAGGAATCTTGGCTGTTCTACATTTTATTCAACACCGATTAGGGATTTAATCGATTATTTCAAACCATCAAATCTCTTAGATAGGTATATAGCCCTTAGCAGTACTGTTCGGCTTGCAAATATGTAATACTCGTGTGTCTCGAAACATAATTGTTTGTCAATTATATTTTAGATTTTCCTTTACTTCATCTGTCATAATAATTGAGATTTTGCTGTTTTTACCCAAATGGATCATTATTTTACTTATAGATATATTATAATTAATTTATCCCTGATATGTAATTTTTATAAATATCAGATTAACAGATGATACTTATAACTTTTTTGATAAATTAAAAGGAAAAGAAATTAAGGATAATCCGTAAAAATGAAGGATAATCTTTTATGACATAAAATTAGTATGAGAAAATGAGTTTTATTGAATAAGAAATATAGCTCCAAATATTCGTTACATTACGTTGTCTATTTTATATTAAATACATAAGGTTAGGATGGATTAACCAACGTGATAATGCATTACGTTAAGCTATGTCACGCAATGTTATGTTATGCTAGTTTAAGTTTGTTACATTGTGTAACTTTCATTACATAACGGTACCTTATTTTACGATATATTACATTATATCAATAAACGGCATATTAAGTAATTAATATTTCCTTACTTGATTGAATTACGAAATACTGATTACTTAATTTGTCATACCGTGACGTAAAATAGCCATAATATGATGTTAATTATCGTGACGTATCGTTGCGTTATAATATGTTCCATAACATCACTTTGGGGTTGATTAAATAATGCAAAGTTTCATCTCGTTACGTTAAGTTCGCGTTGGGTTACGTCACGTTACTTTGGTCATATTAGGTTGCTTTACGTTAGCTTAAGTTATGTTATATTGTGTTCCTTTACTTTACTTAACAATGAGATTAAGTCACGAACGATCAGTTTAATAAATTATTTTAATTTATTTGCTTGCAAAGTTACGGAGAGAAAAATCTGTTGGAAATATTTGACGTTATCGCCCTTCAAGCACATCTCTTAAATAGTATAAAATATTTATTATAAAACTTTAGGGTAGTTAGGAAGAAAATATTGAAAATAAAATTTTTTACAAAAAAATTTAAACGACTTCAAATAATAACTTAATAAGAAATGCACTAAAAATATAAAATAATGAAAATACTTGTATAAAATATAAAATAATAAAAATACGTGGTTGACACTCTTGCGGTAAAATATAGATTCCGAACACAAATAAATTTGCTAAATATTATTCCTTCTGGAAATTTTTGGTATCGGTGCTAAGTTGACGTTCTCACGTCAAGTCACACAACACACAACCACGCACAGAAATGAATGCTATATTTCATTTGACACTGACACCAAAAAGCCACAAAATCACTTTCAATTCGACACATCTTTCCTTCCCCACGTATATCTACACCAATGTACACATATGAGTGTTATATTTTACTTGGCACCGATATTTTTCTATCTCCACACTGGACTATATACTGCTACCAAAAAATAATCCGAATTAGTTGGTAAAGACCAAAGATATGAGGTAAGATATACAAAAATAAATAAATCAATCAAATTGAGGACCTCCTACGTTTTCGAAATTGGTTAAAAGTACTCTGTAAATATTTATGTTTTCTATCTAAAAGTCAATTGGTTTGATTGTTTTGCCAAACTCTGAGATTAGGAAATTTAGTGACAATTGGCTATTTTTAAAATAATATTGCTGATTTATATTAGTGTAGAGAGTTTCAAAGGAGTGAGAGTATAAAAAAAGGAAAAACTAAATAGTGAAAAAGGGTTATTTTATTTTTTCACCGTGAAATATTGATTCTCATATTTCCTTCAACTCGTTCTCGTATTTATATTTTCACATAGAAAAGGAACACGGAAACCTGAATAAAACGGAAAACGACAGGGTTGTTTTAGATAACTTTTTGAAACATTTCCTAACGACTTATTTTCAGTGTCAGGATTTTGTCTATATATTTTATATGAGTAGTAAAGTTACACAAAACAAAACAATTATTAGCAAATTGGCTCATAGCCTAAAAGGAAGAAATCCTTGAATACATTGCTTAAGTTAATTGTATTACGCAAATAAATATGAATTATGAATTTGATTGAATAACAGGCGAATATTTGAGATTATATTTTATCCTACGTGATACACTTGTTATCGCGTTTCAGTAGCTGAATTAATTTGCTACTTATTTTGAAATTTATGCTTTGTTTAGTTGAAAATATTCTAATGTTAAAGTACACTTTTATTTAATATTAAGTGATTGTAAGCCAATATTGATTATATTACTTGTATTAAAATATTTTGTGTATTTATTATAAATTTTTAATTACATGAAATGATCCTTGCAATATAAAACTTTACCCAACTCGGTAAAATCAAAAGATGACAAAATGTTTTGTAAAATTATAGATTATTTTAAAACAGCAGTAACTTTGAATAAATATTTGAATTCGACGGAAAACGAAGCTGTTAACTTAAGTAGAATTTGCTCTACCAGGATTCCGTACATACTTATGCGCATATAAACAGTTGAGTTTTATATTAAATTATATTATTTTTTGTATTGAACCAAAGTCATTGATTTTGGTTCCTGATGACCAGAGATATTTTAAATGTTGATAATTTCATTAATTATTTCATAGGGTGCGCGAGTAGAGTCAAGAGGAAAATGTCTCAAATCCAATTAAGACACTCTTTTCCTGCGAAAAATTTTTCAAGATAGCTTGAAAATAACTTTAACTGAAAACTGTTATTTTTTGCAATTACTGTTTAAACAAACAGCGTAAATAGAATTAGTTATGACATCAGATAATGTGAGACTGATTTAATGTAATTATAATTTTAAAAAATAATCCAAAAATACATTATTTTGGATAATATTTTTATTTTTTACATTTCGTAGAAAAGCGAGTTCAATTATTTTGCATTTTACATTATTAACACATTCTCTTGAAATTTAGAAGTAATGGATACTTCTCTATGTTTCATATTACTAAATTTTTAACAAACACACACGAAAGGACTTTGAATCGCTGCATATTCAAAATCTCCTTAAGAAACTTAAAAATTACTAAATAGAATCCAATATTTTTTATGGTAATTTTAATCTTCAATTAGAAAAGATTTTTATATAATTTTATTAAGTTTAGCATACTAGTATTATCTAATATATTATTGATAAGTGAAAAATTACGTTGAGAATCTCAGAAACTTTTTAAAAAAATAATCGTGTCACAAATAATTAGATAATTAATAATAACAAAAAAATGAAAAAAATCTCTTGGACTTTAAATTGCAATCGACAGGTTTTGATTAAAAATATAATCATTCCGTATAGAATTTTGGAATTGAATAAAATTTACCTTAAATTTAACTTTTTGATCCGTATTTCTATGAAAGAAGTGGATAAAAATATCCCAGAAATTTATGGAATTAACAGATCTCATCTTTTTAAATTTTAATGTAACCATTTTTGATAAAATTACAGCTGTTTAAAAATATTAAAATTTCACTAATCCTTTAATTTCACTGACTAGTTTATATGTATAATAATTAGTTATATTTATTACAGCTTAATGCCACAATCGACTTTATAGGTTCAAATCAATAGATCTTGTCAAATTTCAAGTGGCGTTTGATGATTTATCACAATACATTTTCAACTAACCATATTCTATTTTCCATTCTAATTCTTCTGGCACCTTATCTTCCTTTATTTGTAAATTCATTTTTTTAACCACTTCAAGGTACCAATAAAGTTAGATAGATACAGTTTGTTCGAATATCAGCTATAAGAAATTCATTACTAAGGAGATCATCTTCCCTTGCTACGCATTCAAAATTATGGTTCTAATCATTATCAAGGATTCAAAGCAAAAGTTTTTTTTTTTTTTTGAATTCATATGAAATTCATGAAGAACTTTAAGAATAAACTGAACTCAAGGATCAGACTTAAAATAGTTAGAGTTTCAAGTAAAATGGTTAACTTCTTTAGTGGGCGATCCTGATATTCCTACATTTATAATATCTTCTAAATTGAACTGCTTGATTCAATTACATTCAATAAGGTTTGAATTATCTGAGTAACATCGGGGAAAATTATTGCAATGTCTAATATGATCCTTTTTTGGTTGTTTTACACAATGATCATTACAAAAATTATACTAGCATTTTTTTTTATTTATTTACTTTATTATTAAGAAATTATGTCGCGTTATGTTAGAGGTACGTAGAAATATACACCTCCCTAATGATATATTGAAAGAAAAATTTAAAAGTTTCATTTTTGTCTCCGGTATTCTAATGTCTTTTTCTTCCATTCTAGCATGTAAAACATCAATAATTTAAGAAGGAACTACTTTTTAAGTCCTATTTCCTATAATACCTTCTAGATTTCTATATTTTAAAAAAGGAAATGGACCCTTTATATCGCACGCATCTGATCTTCTACCTGTCTATCACAAATAATTAATTAAGAAATTATCTGACGGAAATATTTGAAATTATGATAGTTGTGATAAATTGTATTAAATTGTGTATAACAGTCAGTATTCAAAAACATTAGACTTTTTCCAACTAAATTTTTAGATGGGGTGTCAGACTAAAGCGGAAGTTATGTTAGTATGTAACTATTTTTTAAAACTATACGTTTGAAATATTTGTGAGTAATATATAAGCCAAAACTTTTATAAATTTTGTTTCTGAATTATCCACAAATTTTTGTCGAAATGTCTAAAAGCATATTTCTCTTGCTTCTATCTTCGAAACTGCTAAAAATTAAATTAAGGAAAAAAGTGTAAAAGAAATTAGGGTCTATTTGTTGTTGATATTATAACTCTTCCGTCATACAGAACTTCTAATAAGCAATTTCTACTTATTCCCAAGAATAAAACATGAACCGCGAGGATTACGATTCTAGAATGCAAATGAAGGAGTAACCATCTTGAAAGAGATATCCAAGGCACAATATGTCGACCGCTTCTGTTATATATTCCATCGAAAGAAATTATACATAGAGCTAACACATAGAATTACAACTTGCTGTTTGGTTCCATTTTGGATTAGAAATATACCTAATTTGTTACCTCTCGTAATATGAAATATATATATATATATATATATATATATATATATATATATATACATATGATCTGATTTAAAAATATATTAGCAAAATTTTTAATGGATCACCATGTATGTACCTTTAAATGTTTATTGGTCCACATAATGTGTAGTATATACAAAACCATAACATTGCGAGATGTATTCGTACAGAACAAGTTTTTTATGGATAAATTGCTTAACATAACAAATAAGAAATAAAATAAGCAGGTCGAAATGAAATTATTGTTTTCGGAATGGCGATCTAAAGCCAGATATGGTTTAGTCTACGTTGCAAATGAAATAAAACAATATTTGGGTACTACACGTGTCGCATAAAGAATTTAAATTAAAATTTCAATTTTAATAAATATATAAAATTACAAATATTTGTTTACTAATAAAAAGGACTATGGCAGACAGATAAACCGATACATGGGTAATCTTATCACAGCTCCATTATTTTCCTTTTGAAATAAAACAATACAAATTAAGTTCTTTTTTCACATTTTGCTAGAGTTAAATGAATATTTTAAGAGTACGTGACATGCCTTCATGTCATTAATTGTTCAACTAAAGTAACATAATATTGTCTCAATACTAAATTTAACTGATGAATTACTAAATTTTACTACTAGAAATATTTACATACCTTAATAAGATACACGTTTCACACCAGATAAACTAATTTAACGGCTATAGTATACATTATACTGCAACAATATTGGTCAAAATATTATTAAATATTTGCCGGCATTGTACAATATTGTCTCAATACTAAATTTAACTGATAAATTACTAAATTTAACCACTAGAAATATTTACATACTTTAATTAGATACACGTTTCACACTAAATAAACTAATTTAACGGCTGTAGCATAAATTATACTACAACAATCTTGGTCAAAATAACTGCCACCTTATTAAATCTCACCGTGGTGATTAGGTTAATTACGAAGCGTTCCATTCCCGACCTCTCATTGAGCGGGCAGGACTGGTGTTCTGGTTGACTATAGGAGAAGCTTTTCGTAATAAAATGTCCTCCCTATGTATCAGTTATATACATTAAGATATTTAAATAAAAAAACATGAAGCAGAGGTTTTCGTTCAGAACAATACAATCTTCTTCAGTAGCTGACTCGTAAAAAATAACAGGAAAACTTACGTGAATCTTTTTTTTTCCTGTGCATAATAAATATAGCTCCTTATCAACCCGAAATAATAGAAAGCGCTCGTCTCTGCCAAGAAGAGACGCTATTTACCCCATATACAAATAAAGGAATCCCTATCTTTAAGATATAGTACTCTTTCTATATCCCAGTTGTACGTGTCGATTCCTGTGTACGAAATACGGTGATAACAAATATAGGAGCGGAGCGGAAAATCCTATCTTAACGAAGTCGCGCTGCCAAAAAATATATCGTTATCTATTTGATCGTGAGGTTTCCAGTATTTGCAGTTTGTTATTTTGGTCTATGTGCGATTCCGTTATTACTGAACAAGAAACGTAGAAAATTCCCATATTGATTCGTAATGAAATATTTAAAGTGACATATATGCAGCAATTGCAAATAATTTTCGGCGGGAATATGTAATTTTATTATAATTTGGCTATGAGTTATTAATGTTTTATTTAGTGTACAGTTTCAAAAATATTTCTGGAAAAGTATTAGTGAATATTAACTGCAAAACTTGATGAGGAAAGGAACATATTTAAAATGAAATTTTTCAAAGTAGAGTCTAAGTTTTACATTTAATAAACATCAGTTACTATAAGTAAATTATAGGTGACATTAGCACCATGAGTAATGTATGTGGTGTTAAAGAAGACAATTTCCTATGTTATAAAAAATTAAAGCGTAACATACCTTAAGAAGCTGGAATAAATTAAATAATTTAAAAAATAAATTAAAATGAAAATTATGGGAGAACTGCCTCAAAATTATCTTTTATATAACACCCTTTGCGCTAATATTTTTGATTTTATTCAAGTAAGGAAACATTTTTTAAATTACAAAAATAGTTTTTCACATAACCAATTTAAAAAAAGATTATTGAATCAATATCAATATATTTACAGAAAAAAATCACCTTTACAATTAAACAGTTTCGTGGACACATCCTAAATTATGTCATAACACTTCATATAAAAATTTCATTCAGATCAGTGGTTTTGAAAACATTTGTGGAAACAAAAGTGAAAATTTTTTTGTGAAAATTGAATTGAAAATTAATATAAAAAGTTTTACAAAAACATTTTACACAGCATGAAGCATCTATTTTGTAATTATTTATGACCGGATTTTAGTGTTTGTGCGTCAATTGCGCTTTTCTCTGTTCGTCTTATTTAGATTATGTTACTCCGCATTTGAACTATACGTTGCGGCTTCTGAAAAACTGGTACGCCCATGATCTTCTTTCACAACCTACTTTTGTATAAATCTGGCAGAATTAATTTGCACAGCTCGCATACTTTTCAAAGACATTCAAATCTCCTTCCTTAAATATTAAAAAAAAACCTGTCGAGCACGATATATTTCACACTAAGAGAATTCCGTGCTTATATAGGCACTTTTAAACATTTAAAGGTATATAGTATTCCTTTTATACTACTTCCAAATATTAATTTTACACAACGTGGATACATTGTCTACCATATATTTCACAGGCGTAAAACATCGAACATATTTTATATATAATATCTATCGGTTTTGATTTGTTTGCGAGTTTTAAAGTATACGGCATAAATTATTTTTTGGAGTTCCTCTAGATTGCGTCGATTTTTTTACAACTCTAAGGGACTGTAGACCTAAGTATTTGATATTTATCTGAACTTGATACCTCCAGCGTTCCTTGACAGACCGACAAACGGACAACAAAGCAATCTTATAATGATTTCTTTTTTCCTTTTGAATTACAAAACTTTAAAAAATCCATATTACCGGATATTTCTGCAAATCTAACAGTATAACTAATTCATAGATTATTCCCAATAAACCTTCTGAGCAAATCTCTACTATTAGATATGAATCAAGTTAATATATTAACTAATATATTTAAACACGTTTCTTCAGTTATCTGGCGTTGTTGATGGTGGTTGTGACACGAGTGTCGAGCGCTTATTATCTATAATCTAATATCAGTTTTTAAAATATCACTTGGTTGGCGGTAATTTTAACGACTATATTAAGGTTTCTATTTCATATGGCGTAAATACTAAGAAAGAATTTGTTTAATAAATACATTGAAATATAGAGTAAAAGACAAATTCTCGATTAACTACTTATCAACAAAAAAAAGAAATGACCTGTATATAAGTAAAGGGGACATATATGTTGTTTTATAAACTGAACCAGAAGTTAGACACTAAAACTCCATATTGTTTAATGATGGAATATCAAAACTAGGAATCTTAACTGTGTTTTCACTTGTTTAGTTTGTTTGAAATCGTAGGGCATGAATAATATTTAACATGAATATAATTTGCGTATCGGGAAAGTACGTTGAGTGATATAAAGAAGTTCAAAAAAAATAATCTAATATAAGACTAAAAAAGTAAAAATAAATTATTAGTTTCAAAACTAAAAAAACACGCCTTTGTAAATGTTGAACTAAAAAGCGAAAAATATTTATCGAACCTGTTTTCTCTGGCTACTTTAATGAGATAGTTTAATATCGTTTATGTTTAATGCATAATTAATGATTAGAAGAATCGAATAATATAAATTATTGGAATTACACAATTTTGACAATATTTTTCATTTAAATTTTATCTTGTTTTTATTTATTACAATTTAAAACGATGAAAATAATCATATGGTGTTTTTACTATTAAATTGTATGTTACATTATACGTTAATAACTTCAATCAAATTCTTCATCAATTACGTTTTTTTACTTACAAATTATGAATATAATGAAATTGTTTTAAAAAATCGGAGAAAAGTTCTCTATAACCTGAAGCAATATCTACAATAAATATTTTTACACCTAGTAAAGCGAATGGGCGTAGGGAAGGGGTGCTAAACCGAAAAAAAAGTGATTATATTTATGACATGGGCAAGGAAATTTGTTCAAAGAACATATTTTTGAGAATTGGAGTAGAAAGTATTTATAGTTCATAAAAATTTTGAACGATTAGCTTATTTTCACAAGACAGCCAATTTATCACAAGACAGCCAATTTTTTTGTT
Organism: Druceiella hillmani; assembly: GCA_039881145.1. Taxonomy (NCBI): domain Eukaryota; kingdom Metazoa; phylum Arthropoda; class Insecta; order Lepidoptera; family Hepialidae; genus Druceiella; species Druceiella hillmani. The sequence goes on from JAYKKI010000103.1 coordinate 2,379,501, forward strand.
TGATGATTGTGAAACAAAAATATAGATTTCAAAGTATTTCAAAAGAAAAGTTACTCCGTTTGAGAATTATTCGGAAGGAGATTAAGTTATTTTTTGACATAACATTCAATGTTAAAGTTTGTATTGTTCTGCTAAATATTAAAGCAAATAAAATAAAAGGAAGGCTGGCAGGTTCTCAACCAAACTGCAATCATTTAGTCAATTTAATAGTTCAGATTCATGTTTTTTGATAATATAAATACTTTTCTCATTAATATTTTTTTATGTAAAATTTCTCATAACTACGGTCCACTTCAGGATAATTTCATAAGAGTGAGGGATTTTGAAATAAAGAAAACTTTTGAATATTACTGACGTCGTAAATGTCTTGCAACGTTACTCACAGTCAAGAAATGTTTTATATTCTCAATAGAAATAACATGATTATCGAGATACAACTAAAGAAAAAAATAATTTATTTTTACTGTAACTAGTTAAATAGCTAATATAACCTGCGATAAATATTTCCCCATGCAAGAAAAACAGAATGAGAATCTATTCAACAATGAGAAAAAAGAAGCAACCAAAATGTTTGAACTACATGTCTTTATTTTTCAATTATAATTATTTCAAAATCCTCTTCCTGCTATAAAACCTGTTCGTGAAATATAATTTTTTTTACAATATTTTTCACATCGCATTTTAATATTTTCGTCATTACTTACCCTAATGATATAAGTTAAATAAAAGTAATTAGTTTAATATCAAAATCAACTAGAGAGTGCTTAAAAATTAAAATAAAAAAAATTCTTTTACAGTCATGAATACCACTTAACAAGTTTAGAACTAATAGAGTTCGAGTTAAGTGAGCCCCATTCATCTCTGAAAATACCGCAACGGTACATATTATAAACCGTTTACGTATTGCTAACAGGTGTCATCTTGCAAGGCTAAAATTAATAGGGTGTATAAAATTTTTGTAAGGGCAGTACTCACTACGGTTTTTGCTTAATATTTTAGTAGAATAACCATATAATAAAAATGGAATAAATACGATTCAAATCCATTTAACCAAGACTATTTATCAAATTATATAATTTACGAAATTATACCATGAAAAAAAATTAAAATATTTACCTTAAAATCAATAAGAATGCACCACAGTCTAGCATAGGACACACTTACCATATATACATATACGTATTGTGTGCATTAATATATTCTATAAATTATACACAAATTGTGGAAAACTTATCTGTCAGATATATTTTATGTAAAATATATAATTTCATGGCCATGTCCAAAAAATTTTCCAAATCATATTATTAGTATAACAAAAATTAAGAATTAGGCAAGATATGTAGCATAATTCTCCGAATATTGAATTGCAAGCTAGGATCTATTAATTTATATGTTTTTATTATTATACCACAGTTCTACAATAGTTTTAAAAAAAAAACAAATATTAGTACTGCAGTATGTGCGAAAAAACCTAGCAGAAGGAAACTTACATTTATTATAAAACTAACTTATTCTAAATGGATCTAGGAACAACTCTAAATTACCATTAATACGATCGTTATAAAAGTTTATCGTCAGATGTCTAGAGCCTATTAGAATTTCACTGGGATAATACTACTGAAATAAAATAGAGAGTATAGTTTAGAGCAGCAAGGAAGTTTCTTACCTACTAAACCCTTGATAAATTTTCCACTTAAAAGTTTAATTTCACTCTAGTTCATTTTGAAGTCACGATTTCGTGACTGTTAAATTGAAGGCAAATTTAAACTTGAGATTTGCACGTAGTATAATAATTTCCTTATCCCTGAGAAAATTTCATGCAAAATGAAAATATAAGTACCACTGAGCGGACAGATCATAAAAGTTTATCTGGTATTTAGGAAATGAATATAAAATCGACTTTGCATTGCTTAACAAATGTACTCTGCTATCGGAAATGAATACGAAATTTCCTTTGTTTGTAATCTTTTCCATTTACAGAGTTTCCATTACAAAAAATAAAGCCCTGCGCTTGTTGTTTGATCCTTTCTATTTACTGATTTTTTGTTGCAGATGAAACATTTTTGTTTACATTGTTTTTATTGTCGTGATAGTATTTTTGAATTACAAATACTAGAAAAGGAAACAGGGTGTGCAAACTACCATGTGTTTTGCTGAGTAAAGAATGGCTATCCAAACGCGTACTATTTTTTCGCCGCAATTTATCTAATATAATTAAGTATTTATTAAGTATATATTAATTAAGTATATTATTATAAAAGAATGAAATTTTGAGATTCTTAAATTCGAAAACAGAACCTTTAATAGATTATTCATTTGCAAAATTACAGAATATCATCTAAAACAGTAAGTGAAAGAACTTCAAATTGGAATGTGTGTTAAAAAAACTAAACAAATCTTCGAATATTACCTTTATTTTAATTTTTATTGGAATCGATTTTAAACCAACCCAAAAGCAATACCCCAGAAAAAGTGTGCTTGATCTTCCTTTTTGGTAAAATATATAAATAAAGCTCACATTAATTCAGGAAATAAATAAAGTGTAATTTAAAATATGTAGAGATATTATCTTGGTTTTCAAAATTCATTTTCGTCTAAAAATTATTTTATGTTAATTAATTTAACTCCGATTTATACGTTTTAAAATTTATATTGCTGATACACACCTAGTGTAAAATTTCCATCTGCCCGCGAATCTAATTCATAAATGAAGCTTTTGTCCCTTTTATTTTTATATTATTTGTTTTAAATTTTTTAAATTTTGTTTTATCTACTTACTCACGTTCAACACTTTAAGTCAATATGTATAATAGGTAAAGAATTTTAAGTAAAGAATAAACTTATAAATAAACTGTTACAAAATAAACAAACCGTTTCATTCACAATAATGTAATTTTGCTATGAAATGCGGACATGTAATATATACGAAGAAACCCACCTTGAAAAATACTTTATTACTTATTTCCTAACAAGTTGTGTATTTTAAACGATATTGAAATTTTAATTAGTTTCAAAGTGATTTCATAACCCGCAACTTTCCGCCCTGGAAATTGTGGCATATTTACATCACAGTTTCCAGGGTAGAAATGTGTTTTCTTGAAGAAGACATGTTCTATTACCAAACAACGTTTTGCATTTTTCCACTCGTATTAGATATTTTCTATGTGAGAATGAAAAGAGGGGAAGGAAGAATCTGATATCTGACTTTGTGCAATGGTGGGATTAGTTATATGTGTACCTTGTTTTGTTGACATCGAAATATATATGTGTAAATATAAATAAATTTTACCGATACCTTTTTACCAATTGCCATCATATATGCTTTCCTCTAATATGCCTTAGCTCAAAATAACCGGATTCTGTTCAGTATCTCAAAAGAAAAAACGAAAATCTTTTCAGATCACTCAAAGATTTGTCTGTCTCTATGAAGAAACTATGGCGGAAGACTTTGAAATTTAATAGAGTGGTAAAGCATATTAATTCGCCTTTATCTTAATGGGTACACACAAAACTATTGACATGAAAATTTGGCAAATGAGGCAGTGGAATTTTTTGTATTTCACGTGCATTGGATTTCACATTATAGTTCAAAGGTTTCTACCATTAGTTTATGCAATTACAAATATAATGAACTGACATAAATCAACATAATGCTTTCTGACCCAAGCTCTTTAAGTTTGTATGTAGAATAAGAGACCTTTTCTCTCGTGTATGATGATACACATGTAGGATATTCAGGAGGTGTATGCGCAAAATGCTATTAGTGAATTTAATATAAAATTTTAAGGTCAAAATATGGATATAATATTAACTAAGCTTACTTTTTTTTATTTTTTCTAATATTTGTTTTATTAAACTTTGTAAAATTTAAATTAATTAAGATCATGTCATTGACTTTTACTGGCCTTAATCAGTATTTTAAGAAAAATGCAAAAACCTTTACTGTAAATTGCCGCTTAATTAACATGTTAAATATTAAATTTAAGGTTTTGAAATGAGATAATAATATGGTTGCTGCAAATGCAATGTGGCTATAAAGGTAGAAGGGCGCATATGTGATTTTCTTTAATGTAATTTGTGAGAAAAATATAGAATACGTACCATGTAAAAGTATTTTCGAGGATTATTTCTTCGTGATATTGTCCTTACATCGGAATTGTTTATATTTGTAGGTTTTTCTGTGCCTTTAGGTGTTTTGTAACGGTAAAATAAAGACAAATACATGGGTAATAAATAATGTACATCCAGCGCGTACGGACTCCAACACACACACACGTATGAAATTCCAAAACATTCTCTCATAATATTTTTGACTTCAACCTTGAGTGAAAAATATTTAACAAATTTAAGGAGACGCCTTCTCTAGCATTTCTTATTTTATGACATTCGTTTTACTTCTTAAATTACTTTTATTGCAAAGCTACTCACAATTTTCCACCAATATTACTTTTTTAATTTGTGTAAGTAATATTAGTAAGAAATTAGCTTTGCTTCCGCAAAAATACTGAATATTTTTTTATCACAAATATATTATCGGCTGCCTTCATATCGATAACAATATACACGCGGAAAACAATATCTCAGAAGGGTTCGATTAAATGTATTCCACAAAGCAACTTCCCGGAAATTATTTAGACCTTTTAATATTTAGAGTGGAAGATATTTATTGGAGATAACAAATTTAATATTAGCATAATTTATTGAGACTGTACATTTAAAAAAACTCGGCCTGAATAATCTTTACCTCTTTTTATTACGAAAGCAATTTTGCTTGTGTTGATATAAAATGTAACTTTCCGGGTTATTAATTTGAAATTTCTCTTTTTATTACGAAAGCAATTTTTCTTGTGTTCTTACAGAAATATTACTTTCCGCGTTATTAATTTGGAATTTTGGCTGTGTTTGAATTAAAGTATATGTTATATATTGTAGTAACAATAGAGCGTAATGGATTTAATATTGTTAAATTTACCTATTTGGTGATCGCGTAAGTCAGCGAACATTTTTCGTGAAAAGAAAGGAAATTGTTTGAATTTATTTTATTTCAATGAATAGAGATGGTTAACGTATTTCGATACAAATATGTGAGTTATATATTTAGTATATAGTATAATTTTAATTGGCAGAAACCATAGTTTTGTCGGAAAAATTCAAGTAAAATATAAATAATACTCCACCTGCAGTCGTTGAAGCAGTGTGAGTTATTATTTTTCAATATCTAGATTATCTCAGTAACAAACATTTTCCTTTCAAATGAAAGAAATTTATTTCTTTTCGTACAAATTTTTCAGTGCGTATATATATATATATATAAATATATATGTATATATATATGTATATATATATATATATATATGTATATATATATATAAATATATAAATATATATATATATATATATATGTATATATATATATATATATATATATATATATATGTATATATAAAAATAAAGACTATAATTAAAGCAAATCAATTAAATTTCAATGCCGAAATATTGATTTCACTTCGGAATTGATTCTTTTTCGTAACATATAATAGTGATCACCATAATTGTGGATAACATTTTACGATCTGAGTAACGAATTACTCCAGATTGCAAAATGTCAGCCATCATCAGCGGCGAACACCACAACCACGCACCAGGCAATTAACGGCATGCGAACCATGGAGAGTTTGGTACTCGTTAGCCATCCGTGATTGATGTTGGCGTAGAGATGAATCTTTTTCTTGATACACCTTTTGGGATTTAGAATGAGACTCTTAGGAATGTGTATGGCTCTGTATCAAGAACGGAAAGACTTGTCTAATCAATCGCATATGTATAAGAATCGAAATATAACTGTTGTAATATAACAAGAAATCGGGAAGCAATGGTAAAATATATTATATTATTTTGTCTTATCATTATGTATTATGATCTGTACAGATATAACTTAGTTGGATTTCTCAATGTAAATATGATTAGCAAAAGAAATGAATTATTACAAAGTAAATGTTTATTAATTAAATATTTATATTTTTTGTTCAAATTCTATTTTCAATAAAACCTATTAAATAAGAGCTCTACGAAATTTCCGTACAGACTAAGTAGATATAAAATTAAAAGTTACCTATTACTTTTATTAAATTGATTTTAAACATCGATGTCATTGTTCACCATCTAAACATATTGTCTAACGTATTCTTATCGGGCAAAAAAATATCATCGATATCTCAAAACTAACATTCAGGTTTATTGCTTTAATTATCTGGTATACTTTATGTAAATTTCTAGTACCATATTTTTTCATTATTTTTAGGGATGTTTTCAATGACATATCTATAAATCTGCATAATACAAATTAGAAAAGGAATCTTCATAAATTTTTCTTTTTATTGATACCCACACAAATTTTTAAATAGGAAAAAAATTCACGACTTTTTTTTTGTCACGGCTAAATGCTAAATTTCCATAATATTTTTTAGTTTTATATATTGGGGTATATTCAGGTTAATAAGCTCTTTCTGAATTTCCAAGTTTCTATGTAGAAAATGGGTATGACCATTAGACAGATGGATGGACTTGTAAATGCTCATAAAAATATTCCATTTTTGCCTCTTGAAGTATTGAGCCATTAAATCGAATAGAAACGTTTATACGATTATAATTAAAGCCTGTATATAAAAAAAAAGCTAGTTTAGAAGGTATACGATTATTATAACTTATATTGGGGGTTTAATAATTATAAATAATTATCACTCAATAATTATAAAGCATTCTGGTTATGGTTTACGTAGTAAATCCTAAGGTTATGTATGTTTTCCAACCTTTTTCTAATTTTGATCACATTTTTTACTACATATTTTAATTCTAGCTGCAAAATTCTTAAATACGTTGCTCGAAAATATAACAAATACACAAAAAAATTCCACAATGAATAGTTATAGTCACATAACGTTTTACTCGATATCAAATGCAAGAAAAACATTATTTCAGTATTTTGCATACAATGATAAATCCACAGCAACACTGGATCCCAACAAAAACTGCAAATATAATTTTTTTATTTAGAGGATGAAAGAAATAGATTGCGGATTCATTCAGAAATAGACTGCGGATTCAAATATAATTTTTTTATTTAGAGGATGAAAGAAATAGACTGCGGATTCAAATATAATTTTTTTATTTAGAGGATGAAAGAAATAGACTGCAGATTCATTCAGAATTAGACTGCGGATTCAAATGTAATTTTTTTATTCAGAGGATGAAAGAAATAGCCTGCGGATTCGTTCAGAAATAGACTGCGGATTCAAATATAATTTTTTTATTCAGAGGATGAAAGAAATAGACTGCGGATTCATTCAAAAATAGACTGCGGATTGAAATATAATTTTTTTATTTAGAGGATGAAAGAAATAGACTGCGGATTCAACTGAATATTATGTAGGATATTGTTACAAATCCAAAGAAATAAAATATTGTACAGGAACAGACTTGTAGAAGGGTAATTTTTAATTCAAATTAGAGATTCATTATTTATACCCCTGCTACTATATTTCACTTTTCGTCTGACAATCTCGAATTGATTTTGTGCAATGTGAAGGATTTTATAATATTAACTTCGGTTATTTTACTACCAGTTTCCTTCTAGTGTCTTGTATACAAATCGTACGTCGTAAAAAAATATTGTTGGAATCTATAGTGATAAAAATATATAATTACATTTCCTGCAATTTAGTAGATTAAAAGTGAATGTGTCATGATATTTTTCAAGATTCTGATAAGCGCGACAATCGTATCAGAATCGACTTATTTCTGAGTGAGATTTATTTCTGCACTAGCTTTACATGCATGTAAGCTTCTTGTAACCCACTAGTCTTTTCAAATTCTCGACCTTATTTTAAAAATATGTGCAACATTGTGATGTAACCCTCTTCTACCCTTTTTCTTCGTACATAGTTGCTAGTTAGATATGAAGTCACCGAAATAGCACAGAAGAAAATTTAAGTTATATTTTTAGATTGACAACAGTTATATCTTTAAATCGGTCCAATAGGTTTAAAATAGCAGCAGTTTGAAATAAAAAAAAGATCTCCAAAAATACACCGTGGATCAAAATTACACATCGTTAAAGAAAACTTTAAAAATACAAAAAATTGTGTCTGCCTGTTTTTCCGATCACGTCTAGAAAAAACTAAAATATCTTAAATTTTTACTAAAATATCTTTTACTTTTCCACATTACTTACAGCATTGCTTTCACAGATTGTTAATAAATACTTTTCTCAATAAATATTTTTATTTCTTTAACGAAACCTTCACCAACTATAATATTTTTTTATGTGGGATACAACTGGATATATAGTTAACATCACCATCAAAATAACTGCTTATAACGTTTCTGTTAGAATATGACCAAATTTTTGTAGCCTCAAATTTTTTTACGTTGGTATTTGTCCATTCAAAAGTGAATTTGGAATAATTTAAATACAAAATATTGGTTCCTCGTTCGCTGTTTGCCATTATTTTTTTCTTTATAGTATATAAAATATATGTAAGGAAAACTATACGAAATCCATTTTTCCGACTGGCGTTTGATATCAGTCTTCTTTGTACTAAATCACTTGTTCTGTCAAATTAATATCCTCAACCTTCTATTAGTTTCGGAAAGGGGGTAACATATTTAATTTTTTTTCATTTTTTAATTATTCTAAAAAATAACCATGTCAAGTTAATACATTTATTACTTCGGTCACATCAACGCCTCCAGCTTATATTTCGTCAAACGTCTAAAGTTTTTCAACATGGCAACATTGGACAACGATAAATAAAACGCAATGAGTAATGACGAACGCAATACACAATTGCTGTGTTGCAGGCAGAGCTAGTATTATTTTATTTATTTATTTACTTTAATGTACCTACCTGATACATATGGCGACATATGGCTTGTTTTACTCTTCATGTCACATAAATCGCCTAGGAAAATTGAAGGTAAAACATATTTAAATTCAAATGTGAGACTGAAAAGAACTATAAAATCTCCAAGTCGCAGAAGTAGAGACTGAAAGCTTTATTTTAATAAAATAACTTTATAATAACCCAGTTAGACAGAAATTATTAGATATTGTTCGCATCGTTCTATAACAATAAATAGATTTTATCAGATAATATTTTGATGTTTGAATAGTTCTTTGACTCTAGAATATTGTCCGATACTATAACTATTTAGACGGTTTGAAGACAAATGACATAAGTAAAAAATTTGCGAGCAATTAAGACTTTAATAAGTTTAAAAAAACCACGTTCGTCAATTCTGAAACATTATAATATGGGCATAGCTAATTAGTAAATAAAATAATCGAAGAAATAAAAAAAATTCTAAAAGAACGCTATTGTAAATTTAATATCAGGCGGAGAAGAACAATTTGAATACAATGTGGTTCCTTGAATATTCTATGCATTATTTTCTAATTGAGTCTTTTCAGGGTAATTGCCATGAAATTTTTAATTGTTTGTACAATTTGAAATTTATTTTAATCACTTAGGAATAGGATAAAAAGCCATCTAATAATCCACCATGATAATTAATTTTTCACCTACCATTCTTATGGTCATTAAATTCTTAATTTTATCTTATATCTTTTGACAATACCCTTATTGGATGCATATTTCAGATTTTAACTGTATTTAAAAACGACAAGTGATGTGATACAAGATTATTTTAAGTTAATTCAACGTGAATATTACTTCGAATTTATCAGAAACTAGTTTTGCGAGCCAGCCGATACACTGTGGTCAATATATTTTGCTCTTTGCAAGGTGAAGGAAAGAATAAATTATTTAAAATTGTTCTTTGAAACTTTGTACAAAATTTTCATTTTCTCTATTTTTTTAATTTTTATTTTTCATACTAAAAATGGATGTCGTCATGTATGAAAAATTCTTAACGTTTAAGATAACTTATTATTCACATAAATTTAACAAAACTGTTATTAATTAACTAAATTGGTAACGAATGCACCACTGCTTCGTTTATAATATAAGAAAATCTTTTTCAGTATTCGCAAATAATCATCGTAGAACATCTCCCTGCAAACAAATTAATGCATTTGTTTTTCCCTTAATATTAATTTTTTTCTGAGATGTGTTCTAATTCATGAGATTTTCGTTACCAAATTATTATATTTAAATAATCTCAATTTCTATTATAAATTATTTGGCGCAACTCTGATCTATTCCCAATTAAAGTTTGTTCTTTGTTATCAAGTTCAACTTGCGTATATATGTATTTAATTTTTCTTCCCTTTATTTTATTTGATCAGTATATGCGGTATTAATTATATGGAAATAAAAATTTTACCGTGTAAAGCATTTTTAAACAAAAAAATGTTGAACAAAGCTGGGCTACTTTGTTATTCTTGTAACAAATAATGTGAAGCGCTATATATAATTTCAGCAGGAAACGGTAAACAAACTTTAGTGGTAATTTTAAACTTTCGTATGATATATGTCGTTTAATGATAATGAAGCAATTTGGATGTGGCTTTGAACAAAAGCTTGAAGTTATTAAAGTTCCTTTGTCCTTCCATGTTAATGGGGAATGTTGAAATATTACGTTTGTTTCAAATTTTGATAAATTCTTGGTAATAAATAATAATTAACCACATTATTTTGATGCCAGTGCATTGTGGAAAGTAACTAACTCTCGTTTTAATTGGAAACTCCTGCGTGCTTTGCTAGAGTTCTTTAAAGAGATTTATAATTTGAAATAATGCTAACTAAAGCGCAATGGAGGCAAGTTATGTGAGTTATAATGTCCGGGAAATATATTCAAATTTTATTACTTTTTCTCTCGCTATATTAAATTTATTAATGAATACGGAGACAGTTTTGCCGCCATATGAAATAAATTTATTAATTTTATAATTTTTAATATTTTTTTCTGCTTTGTACTTTTATTGAAATTTTAATCAAAATCCATATTGGTTACGTTCATTTAATTTAACCGTAATTAATTTAATATAGCCAATATATCCAACTATTACATGTCTACTAACCTGTCCGTATCAGTTTGTTTGTGTGCGTAAATTATACTACAACTGTTAGCAACATGCAGGTAAAGAATATTTGCTATTATTACATATCGGTCTCGATCGATGCAGGTAACTGCGTCGATCGAGCGAGACGATCCAAAATGGTTCTTTCTCTTTCTAATCAATAGCGTCGGTCGGAAGATTGCTTTGATAGCGCGCTGGAGCAATAACTTCGCAATGGCGCGCATGTCTTCATTATTAAGTAATTGTAAAAATGTAGTTATGTGGATAAATATTTCACGTTATACACAATGTTTAATAATGATTTGATAATAACGTTATTAAAATAGAATTTGTGGCGTATTTTGCTTAAGAAACAGTATCATACTTAAGAAGCAAATTCTTACTTTCGCATGTCCTTATATAAAGATTGTAGCTAATTTTGTTACTTAAATCTTTGCCTACAATATCACAAACAATCTCGCAAGCTGTTGTGCAAATAATGAAGCAAGATCGACTTTGTTTTAAAGAACGATAACTTTAAAATATTGCTAATATTTTAGAACAGACTGTAATCAACAAAAAGAATAAAAAGGTACTTTATCGTCTACATACCTATATACTTACATTCAACTAATGATTAAAAATACACATTACAATTTCCAATACGCATAGAAAGCACTTATTGACGGTTTATTCGCTACACATGTTTTTGATAAAAGCCAATAGAATATTAAGTGTCAAGGATCAGTCTACGTATTCGCCAATCCCTAGAACCAGACAAATAAAAATATCACGTAAGAAAAATATCACGTCTTTTATATTTAGATAATGTAGTGTACTGAGTTTAAAAGATATTTTATACTTAATGTATGATTTTTGAAGTTTTCTGCTGATAATTTATGTTTGAGTGAATTAAAAAGCGTCTAATTTCAATAAATTAAAAAGTGTTTATCAATCATTCTAATGTTAAAGTGGAACTGTATTAATAAATTCCCATAATAGGTTCTTATATCAATTTTTAAAATTTAATCATGTACTTGAAACTTGTCATAAATATCATATTACACAGGAAAAACTTGTCGCACTACGAATTGGCTACATTAGTGCAGCTAATTGGTCAAATCAGCCTATTGAAAATAAATTCATAAAATATCGCTGATTTCGGTAACATGCCATTATTTTCCATATATTTGTGAATTTAAAGTTAATATAAAAATTAAATCTCTCAAAATATTATTTTAAAACACAGACATTTTTCACACATTAATTTTATATACTTTTTATAAAATCAATGAGAATTGGTGAAGAAAATCTTCATAAATTTTATTCAGTTTTATAATATTTATTTGAATATAGACAAATAAAATTATATACTTAAAATCTTAAAATTTAAAAGTTCCATTTTTGTCTCCGGTATTCTAATGTCTTTTTCTTCCATTCTAGCATGTAAAACACCAATAATTTAACAAGGAATTATTTGTATTTTATTCTACTTTTTAAGTCCTATTTTCTATAATACCTTCTAGGTTTCTATATTTTTAAAAAGGAAATGGACTCTTTATATTGCACTCATCTGACCTTCTACCTGTCTATCACAAATAATTAATTAAGAAATTATCTGACGGAAATATTTGAAGTTATGATAGTTGTGATAAATTGAATTAAATTGTGTATACCAGTTAGGGTTCAAAAACATTTATACAAAACTTAGGAGAAAGCACACGATGCCTAGACTTTTTCTAACTAAATATTTAGGTGGGGTATCAGTTTAAAGCGGAAGTTATGATAGTATATAACTATTTTTTAAAACTATACGTTTGAAATATTTGTGGGTAATATAGAAGACAAAGCTTTTATAAATTTTGTTTCTGAATTATCCACAAATTTTTTGTCGAAATGTCTAAAAGCATATTTCTCTTGCTTCTATCTTCGAAACTGCTAAAAATTAAATTAAGGAAAACAGTTTATAAGAAATTAGGGTCTATTTGTTGTTGATATTATAACTCTTCCGTCATACAGAACTTCTAATAAGCAATTTCTACTTATTCCCAAGAATAAAACATGAACCGCGAGGATTACGATTCTAGAATGCAAATGAAGGAGTAACTACCTTAAAAGAAATATTCAAAGCATAACGTGCCGACGGCTTCTGTTAGTGATTCCAGCAAAAGAAGTTATACATAGAGCTAACACATAAAATTACAACTTGCTGTTTGGTTCCATTTTGGATTAGAAATATACCTAACTTGTTACCTCTCGTAATATGAAATATATATACATGATCTGATTTAAAAATAAATTGGCAAAATTTTTAATAGATTACCATGTATGTACTTCTAAATGTTCATTGGTCCGCATAATGTGTAGTATATGCAAAACCATTACAGTGCAAGATGTATTCATACACAACAAGCTTCATTATGGGTAAATTGCTTAACATAAAAAATAAATAAAATAAGCAGGTCGAAATGAAATAATTAATTGTTTTCGGAATGGCGCTCTAAAGCCAGATATGGTTTAGTCTACGTTGCAAATTAAATAAAACAGTATTTGGGTACTACACGTGTCGCATCAAGAATTTAAATAAAAATTTCAGTTTTAATAAATACATAAAATCACAAATATTTGTTTACTAATAAACAGGCTTCATAACTATGCCTAAATTCAAGTTTTTATTCCTAATAATCTCTGAGAAAAAGGACTGTGGCAGACAGATAAACCGATACATGGGTAATCTTATCAGAGCTCCGTTATTTTCCTTTCGAAATAAACCAATAAAAATTAAGTTCTTTTTTTACATTTTGCTACAGTTAAATGAATATTTTAACAGTACGTGACATGCCTTCATGTCATTAATTGTTCAACTAAAGTAACATAATGTTGTCTCAATACTAAATTTAACTGATGAATTACTAAATTTAACTACTAGAAATATTTACGTACATTCATAAGATATACGTTTCACACTAAGTAAACTAATTTAACGGCTGTAGTAGAAATTATACTACTACAATCTTGGTCAAAATATTATTAAATATTTGCTGGCATTGTACAATATTGTCTCAATACTAAATTTAACTCATAAATTACTAAATTTAACCACTAGAAATATTTACATACTTTAATTAGATACACGTTTCACACTAAATAAACTAATTTAACGGCTGTAGCATAAATTATACTACACCAATCTTGGTCAAAATAACTGCCATCTTATTAAATCTCACAGTGGTGATTAGGTTAATTACGAAGCGTCCCATTCCCGGCCTCTCATTGAGCGGACAGGACTGGTGTTCTGGTTGACTATAGGAGAAGCTTTTCGTAATAAAATGTCCTCCCTATGTATCAGTTATATACATTCAGATATTTAAATAAAAAAACATGAAGCAAAGGTTTTCATTCAGAACAATACAATCTTCTTCAGTAGCTGACTCGTAAAAATAACAGGAAAACTTACGTGAATCTTTTTTTTTCCTGTGTATAATAAATATAGCTCCTTATCAACCCGAAATAATAGAAAGCACTCGTCTCTGCCAAGAAGAGACGCTATTTACCCCATATACAAATAAAGGAATCCCTATCTTTAAGATATAGTACTCTTTCTATATCCCAGTTGTACGTGTCGATTCCTGTGTACGAAATACGGTGATAACAAATATAGGAGCGGAGCGGAAAATCCTATCTTAACGAAGCTGCGCTGCAAAAAAATATATCGTTATCTATTTGATCGTGAGGTTTCCAGTATTTGAAGTTTGTTATTTTGGTCTATCTGCGATTCCGTTATTACTGAAAAAGAAACGTAGAAAATTTCCATATTGATTCGTAATGAAATATTTAAAGTGACATATATGCAGCAATTACAAATAATTTTCGGCGGGAATATGTAATTTTATTATTATTTGGCTATGAGTTATTAATGTTTTATTTAGTGTACAGTTTCAAAAATATTTTTGGAAAAGTATTAGTGAATATTAACTACAAAACTTTATCAGGAAAGGAACATATTTAAAATGAAATTTTTCAAAGCAGAGTCTAAGTTTTACATTTAATGAACATCAGTTACTATAAGTAAATTATAGGTGACATTAGCACCGTGAGTAATATATGTGGTGTTAAAGAAGACAATTTCCTATGTTATAAACAATTAAGGCGTAACATACCTAAAGAAGCTGGAATAAATTATTTAATTTATTCCAAAATAAATTAAAACGAAATTTATGGGAGAACTTCCTCAAAATTATCTTTTATACAACACCCTTTGCGCTAATAATTTTGATTTTATTCAAGTAAGGAAACATTTCTTAAATTACAAAAATATTTTTTCACATTACCAGTTTAAAAAAAGATTATTGAATCAATATCAATATATTTATTAAAAAAATTACCTTTACAATTAAACAGGTTCGTGGACACATCCTAAATTATGTTATAATACTTGCCTTTTTTCAGTGGTTTTGAAAATATTTGTGGAAACGAAAGTGAAAATTTTTTTGTGAATATTGCATTGGAAATTAAATGTTGGTTTGTTCATGTTCATATTGATTTTACAAAAACATTTTACACAGCATGAAGCATCTATTTTGTAATTATTTATGACCGGATTTTAGTGTTTGTGCGTCAATTGCACTTTTCTCTGTTCGTCTTACTTAGATTATGTTCCTCCGCATTTGAACTATACGTTGCGGCTTCTGAAAAACAAGTACGCTTATGATCTTCTTTCACAATCCACTTTTATATAAATCTAGCAGAATTAATTTGCACAGCTCGCATACTTTTCAACAACATTCTCCTTCCTTAAATTTAAAAAAAAACCTAACGAGTACGATAGAATTCACACTAAGAGAATTCCGTGCTTACATAAGCACTTACAAACATTTAATGATAAATAGTATTCCTTATACACTATTTCCAAATATTAATTTTACACAACGTGGATACATCGTCTACCAAATCTTTCACAGGCGTAAACGGGCTTATTTTAAAATATAACTACAAATTAACAATTTTCGGATTTATTTCTTTGCTTGTGATATAACATTTTGCCTCTTGGCAAAGTTTATGATTCTAGGTCAACGGAACATAACCCATAGGTTTTGATTTGTTTGCGAGTTTCAAAATAAGCGGCATAAATGGTTTTTTGAGTTCTTCTTGATTGCGTCGATTTTTTCAAAACTCCAAGGGATCGTAGACCTAAGTATTTGATATTTATCTCAATATAATACCTCCAGCATTCCTGAGAAAAATGGTCTTGACAGACCGACAGACGGACAACAAAGTAATCTTATAAGGATTCCTTCTTTTCCTTTTGAAGTACGAAATCCTAAAAAATCCATGTTACTGGATATTTCCGCAAATTGAAAATTATAACTAAGTCATTGAAAATATCCAATAAACGTACCAAGTAAAGCTCTACTATTAGATATGAATAAAGTAAATATATTAACTAATATATTTAAAGAGGTTTCTTCAGTGATCTGGTATTTTTGTTTTTTTTAGTGTTGTATTGGTGGTGACACTCGAGTGCTTATTATCGTTAGTTTATAAATTTTTTATCCAAAATATTGACGTGAAATACTTCAGAAAATGTTAAAAAAAACCATTGATAAAAAAATTTATTTGCAAAATTATACATGTCTTTAATGTAAATTGGACGATGATATCTTAAAAAATAATGCTGGTGACAGATATTAATCCGAAAGGTGAATTTTGTAAAATGTCTTATTACCTATATAATTTGCATAATTACTGATGTTTTAACATCAGAAATCATAGTACGAGGCACTAGTAGGAAAAATATATATTTTCCAATTTTTAGTATGTGTTTTCCGACAATAATTTCCAGAGAATATTTTTCCTAATTTGACAAAGTAGTGCAGCGCCGTTTAGTTTAACTCTTATAGAGACTTCATCGTCTTTTTTTTAAATAAAATTTAAATTAAATTTTGTTATGCAAATAACGTGGCGCTATATTCTAATATCACTTTTTATAATAACACTTGATTAGCGGTAATTTTAACGACTATATCAAGGTCTCTACTTCATATGATGTAAACACTAAGAAAGAGTTTGTTTAATAAATACATTGAATTATAGAGTAAAGGGCATAAACTTTCGAATTATCTTATATTTCTTATCAATAAATAGAAAAGAAATGACCTGTATGTAAGTAAAGGGGACATATATGGTGGAAACGAATATAGCGTACTTTTTTTTGCTTATTGGTAATAGAAAAATATTTTGTGACGAAAGTTTTATTATTTTATAAGTTATTTTTGATATCTATTTTGAAGGAAGACCAATGTTCAATACACTTTTGTTAGGTCGACCTGTAACTATGTAATGGAATCTACAAAACTAAATTTCATGCATTATAATTGCTGTATCATCATGAAACTTGGCAGTTATGTAAAGTTCTGATGTTAATAAAATAAAATAGAAACCATCAAACTAATTTAATAACTGAACCAGAAGTTAGACACTAGAACTCCATATTGTTTAATGATGGAATATCAAAACTACGAACCTTAACTGTGTTTGGGCTTGTTTAGTTTGTTTGAAATCATAGGGCATTAATAATATTTAACATACAAATAATTTTGATCGAGAAAGTACGTTGCGTAATATAAAGCAAGTTCAAAAAAATAATATCTCCTTTAATAATAGCTCTAAAAATAAATAAATAAATAATAGCTCTAAAAGTATAAAAATAAATTATTAGTTTAAAAATTAAAAAAGCACGCGTTTATAAATATTAAACTAAAGAGCGAAAAATATTTATCGGACCTGTTTTCTCTGGCTACTTTAATGGGATAGTTTAATCGTATTTATGTTTAACCCCTACTGAATTAGTAGAAGAATCGAGTAATATAAACGAGTAAAAAAATTAATCAATTTTGGTAATATTTTTTATTTTACTTCTATCTTGTTTTTATAAATTACAATTTAAAACAATGAAAATAATCAATTATTGTTTTAAAGATGATACTTTATGTTACTTGTTATTAATCAACTTGCAACTCCAATCTATTATGTTTTTTTCCCTGAAAATTATAAAGATAATTAAATTGTTTAAAAAAATCGAAGGAAAGTTTTCAATAAACTGAAGCATAGTGTAACTAGATGTAACAATAAATATTGTTACATCTAGTAAAGCGCATGGGCGTAGGGAAGGGGTGCTAAACCGAAAAAAAGTGATTATATTTATGACATGGGCAAGGAAATTTGTTCAAAGAACATATTTTTGAGAATTGGAGTAGAAAGTATTTATACTTCATAAAAATTTTGAACGATTAGCTTATCATTTATCACAAGACACCCAATTTTGTTGTTTGATGATTGTGAAACAAAAATATAGATTTCAAAGTATTTCAAAAGAAAAGTTACTCCGTTTGAGGATTATTAGGAAGGAGATTAAGTTATTTTTTGACATAACATTCAATGTTAAAGTTTGCATTGTTCTGCTAAATATTAAAGCAAATTAAATAAACGGAAGGCTGGTTATCAACCAAACTGCAATCATTTAGTCAATTTAATAGTTCAGATTCATATTTTTTGATAATATAAATACTTTTCTCATTAATATTATTTTATGTAAAATTTCCCATAGCTACGGTCCACTTCAGGAAAATTTTCATAAGAGTGAAGAATTTTGAAGTAAAGAAAACTTTTGAATATTTCTGACGTCCTAAATGTCTTGCAACGTTAGTAATAGTCAAGAAATATTTTATATTCTCAATTGAAATAACATGATTATCGAGGTACGACTGTAAAAAAAAATTATTTATTTTTGCTGTAACTAGTTAAATCGCTAATATAAACTGCGATAAATATTTCCACATGTAAGAAAAACAGTATCAGAATCTATTTAAAAATGGGAATAAAGAAGTAATCAAAATATCTGAACAATGTGTCCTTATTTTTCAATTATATTTATTTCAAAATCCTCTTCCTGCTACAAAATCTGTTGTGAAATATAATTTTTTTTACAATATTTTTCATATCGCATTTTAATATTTTCGTCCTTACTTACCCTAATGATATAAGTTAAATAAAAGTAATTTGTTTAATATCTAAATCAACAAGATAGTGCTTAAAAATTAAAATAAAAAAACATTATTTTACAGTCATGAATACCACTTAACAAGATTAGAACTAATAGAGTTCGAGTTAAGTGAGCCCCATTCATGTCTGAAAATACCGCAACGGTACATATTATAAACCGTTTACGTATTGCTAACAGGTATCATCTTGCAAGGCTAAAATTAATAGGGTGTATAGAATTTTTGTAAGGGCCGTACTCACTATGATTTTTGCTTAATATTTTAGTAGAATAACCATATAATAAAAATGGAATAAATACGATTCAAAGCCATTTAACCAAGACTATTTATCAAATTATATAATTTACGAAAAAAAAATAAAATATTTACCTTAAAATCAATAAGAATGCACCACAGTCTAGCATAGGACACACTTACCGTATATACATATACGTATTGTGAGTACTAGATGAATTCAATTTAGTTGAACCCCTCCGGCACTCTCAGCATTTCTCGTCTCCCCCGAGTCCCTCTCGCCCCCCATTCAACGCCCGCCGGTGAAAATGATAGTTAAGTATTAATTGGTTATGATTACGGTATTAAAACAAAAAGGAGACAACAATTGGAGTAGCACAAATTAGTGTATTGGCTTCTCTCTTAATCAACCGGATACTCTATTGCTTAAATGCTGATATTATGAATTTCTTTACACGACTTCATATTTATTCTCTCCCCTTCATCGATTTAAGCGGTTAGTGAAGTTTCCGTATAAAATGTCTTTACGCTATAGATTCGAACCTAGCTGCTTTGTGATACGTGAACCTCCATCCTCGTGATACGTGTGCCTTCATGATTTTTGACGGTCGACAACTGTTTCTTAAAACTACTACACACTACATAAAAAGGAATACGAATCACAACTATATAATGCTGATTAGCAAGGGCTTTATATGAGAGGTCTCATTTAGTCGCAGAAAACGTTCACCTGTAACTAGAACTAATTACGGACATAGGCACTGTAAACTTGTACAAAAAAGTGACATTGTCTCACGATATATTTACCAGTTTACCGCTCCAGTTTCGATCAAATGTAAAGAACAGGTTTTATGAAATGCGATAAGTGAATGATTTTACTTTTAATTCATAGATTTTT
Organism: Druceiella hillmani; assembly: GCA_039881145.1. Taxonomy (NCBI): domain Eukaryota; kingdom Metazoa; phylum Arthropoda; class Insecta; order Lepidoptera; family Hepialidae; genus Druceiella; species Druceiella hillmani. Next base: position 2,399,713 of record JAYKKI010000103.1, read on the forward strand.
TGTACAAATTTCGAACCCAGAGCGCCTGGTATAATTAGCTTATAATTTATAATTACAGCTTTATTTAAACGACTTGTTAATAACATGGGTTTCCCTACTGATTCATGTCATGCTCCAACAAAATAGTGCCTCTTTAATTTTGTTAAAAATACCTCATTTAGACATTTTATTTTTTTGAATTTTTTGTGAGTGTACTTAACTTCTTCGGTCTTTGTGGAAATGTGAGAACACAAGCGCTCCACAGTGTCACATCCAGGTCATGCTTTTCATGGTGCTACGTACCTATCAATATTCAAGAAAACGATGAAACTAATGTTACCTCTGTAGCCTGGATATTCATTCTAACATTTTATATGAATGCTCAGACTATATCTATCACTACCGATGAGAATGGTATATCTTTCTGAATAAATACTCCCCATGAGATTGAAAACTGTTAAAATCCATTTAGTAGAACTCAAGTTATGAGCTTATAGACAAACAGGTATCATATATATATATATATATATATATATATATATATATATATATATGATAAATGTATATATATATATATATATATATACATAAATATATATATATATATATATATATATATATATATATATATATATATATATATCGATTTAACATGAGCAAATTGTACAAACATATAATTAAGCACAAACTCACAGCATCTCAGGAGCTGGTAAGGTCATGAGATTAATATTTATATACTAACGTGACCCGTGCGAAGTCTTCGCATTATTTTTTCTATTTTACTAAAATTGACATATAGAGGCGCAAGTATCAAAAGCATTGAGCTAAAGCGCCACTTTATTTATAAGTGAGTGGATTTGAAATTAAACAAAAATTTTACCGACCGTCAATCATATTGACGTCGAGCCGTTAGATGGCAGCATTGTTGTTTTGTGTATATAATTTTAATAATTAATTAATTTGCAAAAACCATAGCAATAATACATTTTTTAGTTGTGGATGCCGGTAGAGCAAGCAATTATCTATAAAATGATATATAATTCATGTGGATTAGTTGTGAAGTTTTTTCTAAAAAGGGAGTGTAACATCTTAACCTTAGCGTATTAATATATATGATGATATGATGGTGATATGTACGAACATAGAAGGAATCATCTTAGCTCCTAGAGTTCTATCCAGCTTGCGTACGTAATGTTTAGATTTATACCATTGCCATATCACCTGAAAGCATATTGCGGTTTTGAAACTTAGTTTATATATTTTATAATGAATAAAAATGAACTATTCGGCTTTTACTTTATTGGAATAAATGTGGGTCACATTCTGTTGCAAAGAAACAATTTTGATTTTGTTTTTTAGAATGTATTTCGTGACTTAGCGTGATTGAAACTTACGTATTCAAGTTAGTCAATTGCACGATATGTTATTTATTTATTCAAAATTGCTTATATGCATAACATATTAAGTATAGTTAACTATATGATTTTACTTAATTTAAATATGAGTACCATTTCCTCTATTCATGAATAAGGTCATGCACCTTATTTGACAGCATAAATGATAATATAGTTGATATTTTGTCTTATGTATAACATTCCTAAGAGACTGTTTCAGTTTTATTATGCTTTTAGTTTTTTTTTTAATATATTCGCATTTACCTAAAAATCTTTGCTACGTACCGAAATGATTAAAAAATTATGTTACAAATTTGTAAAGAGAAATATTATTTTTCATCATTAAATGTATATAACATTTAAATAAAACATTAAAATTATTAGCTGGAAAACTAAATTTTAACTAGTTTGCATAAAAATTTCCTTTCAAAAGCGAAAAAAAACCCACCACATCTGCCGTTTCTTAAATAAAAGTTTTAAAGAATATCCACTCTCCAAATAATGAATAATTTTCTGTGTGATTATACCCGTTTCATGATATAAATATATCCACATTTATTCCTCAAAGATATTGAAAAGTCGAGCTCAATTCTCTATTTTCAAAATAAATATTCTGTAAATTTAATTAAAACAGTTTAAATTCAGTGAAATAAGGTATCTTTCTAAAATGGATTGTGTAAAGATATTCTTTATTGCCTCGTGTTAAATAGATTTAAAATGATTGCAATGGTTTCTGGTAATATTTGGACATCGAGATAAGTATATGGTTATGTCACTCCTTTCCGTGTGACTTCTGGTGCTTATAGTATATGACTGAGAAAATAAAAAAATTACTTAGTAGTTTTCTATCCATTGGTATTAGGTGACGACAATTAATGTACTGAGATTCTCATCAAAAATTAATCCAGAAATATTAGGTTCCGTTGCCTCATTTAGAGCAATTAAAAATAACACTGAAGCCTGGTATATCGACTTGAATGTTTTTACTTACGTGATTATACAAAAATTCTGATAAATAAAAAAACCTAATACATGAAAAAACTGAATATTCACGGCAATTTAGCATGAACGGCATTTATTATCAAAATATGAAGAGTGAAAGACTCAAATATAAAATTTATATAATTAAAAAAAAACGGGTTCCAAAATAACAGAACAAATTTTTATATGTGTTGCAATGAAAATTTATTAGCTTTTAAATTACTAAAAAGCAATGAAGTCAGTTGACTTCGAGAGGTTGAAAATATCAATATCATTTGCAATCCCGTTATAAAACTCACGTGTGGACTTTAGTAAGGAAATCGATAAACGCTAAACATGCTGGATAGAAATAAATGTCACGTATCAAGGACTAACCAACTCTTCCAAGTTTTAAATTCAGAAATTTTGGAAAAGGTTACAACACAAAACATCAAATATGATGAAAAATATTCTCATTTAAATAGGTATGATGTTATTTGCTTACAGTTATCCAAAGTATTTTAGTAAAATATAGAAAATATTCAATTTAACATCAATATAGCTTCCTTTTATGGTTAAAGAAGGACATATTTATACACATGACACCGCTGAAATGCGTACACGATATAGTATGTAAATCCCTATAGGGATTAAATTAGGCCCCAGACACTCGAATGCGAAATATAATTCAGTCTTATACAATTCGGCTTTATTAAAGTGAAGCTAATTAACGTATTTATGTAAAACAAGTCAATGTAATCAGCTACTTATTCAACCGACAAAGAAGCAATATCGTCAAAGAGTTGCTAGGTTATATAAGAGAACAAAATATCAAAACACTGTACCTTACAATTAAACACAATTAAAGTGCCGTAAATGTTATATAAAACAGTGAATTTTATAAAGAATAAAAAGCAGATCGGCACTAAGTAAAAATTTATAAAAAATAAAAAAATCTTAATAATACTATTCACTTAAATTAAACATTTATAGTTATAGCTCATATGTTCCCAAAGGTTTCGCCCAAAACTAAGTTTAAATTCAAGAAAATTAAAATTCGTACGTCGGAGTTTGATGCATATAAATCTATATATGTATGTTATTATATGCCTTGCAATTTGGAACATGTTTTACACCATTTATAGTTAGTTAACTACAACTATATAATGAGTTTTTAATCTTAAGTAATGATATTTAATGTGCTGCTAATCTTATGTTCTATCTATACTTCCCTGATAATTGCTTGACTTTATGTAATACTATAAAATCAAACTTTCCTGTTTATGTTTGTAAGTTAATTGCGATTGCGACATATAACAAAGCAACCTATTCAAACTGTTAGTTCTGATCTCTAACTGCGCTCAGTTATAAGTATTTACTACTGCGTTACTAAGTATTTATAACTGCGCTTAGTTATAAGTGAGTATATACTTAAAAGTAAGTTTCAGTAAAATATAATGGACGAAATGGTTTATTTTAACATTAGTTAACGGTTATTTAATATAAGTATTTATTTACCTTATGACTCTTTTGTTTTACTGGATTTTCTTACTTTCAAGTAATAAATATTTAGAACTCAATTTAGCCAAAGGAAAAAACGAATGACCTTAAAAAAAAATTTTTTAATTTAATGATTATTTTTATATTGAATATATTTGGCGTTAATTTTGTAGAAATTCATTATTCACACTTAAATGAAACTACGTGATGTAGTATTATTTCTACTATCTTTAATTTCTTTACCACGACCTAGGTTTCGTTGTATTACAACATCTTCAGGTGGGATATTATCTTTGCTAATATCCCACCTGAAGATGTTGTAATACAACGAAACCTAGGTCGTGGTAAAGAAATTAAATAATAGTAGAAATAATACTACATCACGTAGTTTCATTTAAGTGTGGATTATTTTTATTACAAATTTACTTCCACTACTAGCTTTTAATCCATTTTTAAAGTATTTTCTACCATACTTGCAATGTAGTGCACTATGGTTTATTAATTTCACATTTATAATTAAGCCATATTCGTAATTTGTGTTATAACTACTTATTTCTCCATTTTTCTCATTTAATGTTGATTAATTACTGGTAATTATCTAAATAAGATGCAAGTGTTTGAAACCTGTTTCTATTTTTGTCTGATATCTGGAAAACTTTGAAAACAGATGTAATACTGAAATATGAATATAGCTAGTTCTTTAGCTTATTTATAAGACAATATGTAGGTTATTAAAACGGCTGAACAAAATAAGTACAAATAACAATTTCACTTTCTTGGCCGTCGTCAGTTGAATAATTGACTTACTAAAAGGTTGTACTTATGACAAAAGAAATGATCCAAAGAAATATAGGTAGTTTCTTTAAATTTTCCTCGATCATGAAGTAGACACAGCGAAACATTTTCTAACTCGATAAATAATAATATTTTTTTAAATGTTGCCTTTTTCATAGTTAAAGTAATTTTATTTGGTCTTATACGTTTCGTATCTCCACCTTCTACAATTATTCCTCCTTCTAGTGAATAAAACCCTCGAGAACCAATACGTCCATATAGTTTTTTTTTGAAGTTCGCAGTGTATATGTGTTCGCAGTGTAATAAAAAATTACCTGTGAAATATTGTGTAATTTACTTTGAAATGACTAAGAGAGATACCAAGAATTTAATAATTAGGTCGAAAAGCAATCCTACCTATAATTGCTTAGTATTTTTTAAAAAAAACTCTTAGTCGAGGAAAAATATTTTTTAAATTAAAAAATTGTAAGAACGCCAAAGTTACTTAATGACATCATTTTTATTTGCAAAGTTCAACTTAGTAATCATAATGCTTATGTACATAGAACTCCAAATCGACATTGCAAATATCCTGTATTTCAAAGCAAATATTGAGATACTTAAAAATATAAACATTGAAGGGAGATAGTGTCTCTGTTAAAAGATTTACAAACCTTAATATCATTTTTCACAGTATAAATGGATGACCTCGTAATTTTTCCTGGATATGGGAGACACAAATATTTTAGATAATCCAAAACCATATATTGGAAAATCCTTGCCATATTTTTCCAATAAAAAATTGTATATAAACTTTAAATTATTTTTTGGTTACTTTTAATTTAATGATATCAGAGAGGAAATTGGAGCAACGTATTTTTGTTTTTGTGGCTGAGAATTCTTAAGTAATAATAATTTCATGTCAAAAATAATTTAAATTTATGTTTCATTATTTGCAGTATATTAAAATTCCACAGCTTGAAACATGAAAAAGTGGTATTTACAATTTATAAATAATTTGCAATTTTATTTTCTTTATAAGTGAATATTTCTTTCAAGGAGAAAAATTATTACTTAAAATAAGACTGTATTTTCAATTTTTGACTTCCTGCAAAATTCAAATGACTAATTATAAACTAAACTTTTTTTAAATTTATTTTAAAAACCTCCATTCGGTACAAATTACTTAAACTAAAATAATGTTGTTTCTGTAAATAAGTTAATATTAAACACTAGTGCGTGTTTGACTTTATCTCGTACTTAGTTGCTTTTCTTAGACACTATATAGATAATATTCGTTTATGGCCTACTTTCCTTTGATCCCACTTGCCTATTAATATATAACTATTTTGTCTATGTAAGTTATTCCCGAGTCACCGAATAGTAACATAAAGTGAGAATAAGTAAGTGAGAAGTATTTTATTTTAAAAAGTAATAATAAAAGTCTCATTTTATAATGAGCAAACCTTTTTATTGTAAAATATTTAAAAGCAGATATTAGCTTTCTCAGATATGTTTTTATATTAAACCTTGCCTTTTTATAAGTTAAACTTGTCCTTGTGTCAACACATAGTAAATGTATCATAACCAATCTCCGTTGCAAACAACTTTTCAGAGCAATGTAAATAGACTTTGTCCATATCACCAAATTAATGTGTTTGCACTTTATGGCCTTTACGAAAGAGAAATTTATCTAATTGTCTTCCCGCACTGACATTTTGACGGAGGTCTAGAAGATAAATTGGTGACACAAATTTAATATTTTGCACTAAGTGTCATTGCGTAAACCTTGTTTGCGATTACGCTGAACTTATCATTCTTGCTGGAGTCGAAGTGGTCTTTGTTCGTCACTTAGTCTGGAACTTCTGTGATCTAGGACACGAACAATAGTGTGGAAAGTCCACACCGTTCCTTTCGTAGACGGCTTGCCTATTGTGCTTCTCGGCGTTGCATAAAGCTGACACAAAATGAAGTGTATAATGTGGGTAGGTGTAATGATGCCAAAACTTAATAAGCTACCTTGCTGAAATGATCGATGTGTTGTAGGTCGATGTTAATGCGCAACGTTTATGGTACTTCCTTGTTAATGCGTTGCAAATTTTATGCAAGTGTCAATATTACGTTAATGGTAGTGTTACATAACGTCGTGAACAAGAAAATGAGATAAAAATTAGGCAATGAAATTATACGGTACATACTTTTGATAACAAACATTTGTTCAATTCGGTTGCAATTTTTTACGGTAACGGAGGGTGATAATTGAATGGTTATAAATAACTATTGTTTAAACGACTATCATGCATGTTAGTTAAATATATTGTTAATAGATATCGATGTTTTAAATAATGACTGCGATAGACCGTCGTGAATGTCAGTTAAATATATCGTCAAGAGTATAAAACCTTTGACAAATAATATGTAAAGAAATAAAATTTAAAAAGATAAGTTAAAAATTAATTTAAAATTTTTCCTTTATTTTTCCTCATTAGTGGTGAAAGTAAACTTCAAAATGACAACACAATGGTTTGTTTTTAAAAAGTATTAAGGGAGATATGGCGTACCGACAAAAACACTTTCGGGAAATGATATATAGAAATAGGTATTACACTTTACTTTTATGACATTATCGAGTCATGTTTTCGCTTATATAGATACGAAGATATAACCCTCTAATCAACCTTTCTTGTATGCTTAGATATGCCTAATTTTTCCGTGTTGAACGTACATATTTCGCACCCCAATAAATTTTTATTGATTTTTTAAATTTATTTTAGAAATAAACTGTTAATAATTTTGTATCTGAATTTCCATATGGACTTTTATAACGAACTTAAGATTTTTGTATACAAATATTTGTTCGATAGAACAATATCTAAAATGATTGATTGTTCTAAATGACTGATTGTCCGAATTAAGAATGAAGAGTTCTTAATTGCTTGCATTAAAAATCCAACTACAAAGAAAGTAATTACGTTGTTTTTGAACAAAATCCTCTAATATATGTCCTATAAACCTAAATATCATGTAAAAAAAGACAAAATAAGGTATTTCATCGGTTTATAGAAGACCAAAGGTATTTTCTAAAATTGACTCGAATCACAAAATAATTTTTTTTCCAACAATTTCATATGTTCGTTAAATCCGATAAAAGTTTGCAATCGGATATGTCATGTCGTTTCTATTTTACTAAGGTAGAGTTTATTATAGGCAAAGTGCGTGCAGGGTGGTGAAACTACGAGCTAGATCGCAGCGAACCGTCCGCGACGGTGGTGCGACTAAAGTCGGTAAAGGCGAGAGTCTCACCATCGACGCAGCAGTTTGGTGTGTATATCCAAAACTATACCCAGTCTGGAGCTCGGTATAGTTTATTTTTATTTTTGTAAATTATTTACAGAAATCAAAGTAAACTTTTGTTATAAGAAGACTAAGTAGTAACATAAATAATGTACCAAAAAATTATGTAAAGACCCAATTTTTTTCCTGAATTTTATATTGAAAAATCGATATTTACAAAACTAAGAAGTTAATTTACAAGAAATTAATGGAAATTAATTAAAAAATCGTCAAAATATTCCAGACATTAAGATTTAATATTCGAATAAGAGAGTTTTTAAGAACGTCAAAGTTTATGCTTTTTTTAAGCCACTCTCCTTGCGCAAATAATTGTTTATTATATAATAAATAATATGAGCCAAACGGTCAGAGCAATTTGGCATGTTTTTAATTTTTTCATATAAATAAGAATTCTCGTAGCCGGTTTAAAGGTTTTTTAAGAAACGGACCATATACGTGATATCATTTGAGATATTAAAACAACTAAAGGTAAATCGATAAATTTAAGAACTATAGAAAGTTATGTTCGCAATGAGCAAGCTACGTTTACACTCGAGAATAAATGGGCTAGTGCATTTTTAAACACTCGATATTATGAATGTTCACGCGCATGTGATTGCTCATTTTTTCTAACTACTAAAAATATTAAATTTGACTAAAGTAAATTCAATATAGAAAACATAACTCAATTTATCAAGTAGAATAGCTACTTGATGGACGTAATACCGCTCTATGGACATACATAAAGTAATAAATAGAGGCGCGAAGGCTATACTTTCACCTAGGCGTATTGCCGTTATTCGTACGTCGCATCAGTTACCGGGTTGCAGTGGGGTTAAATCTGATTAGATATTTAATGAGTTTATCACTATAGTTATTACATTAAGTGAAATCTTCCCTAGCTTATATATAGCGCTAACATACAGTATTGATAAAGTTCTTTATTGTCTTATATAGCGAAACATAAAGTATAAATAAAGTCCTTTTTAATTATATATAGCTAAACATACAGAATGAATAAATTTATTTTTATACATATCGCAAACATATAGAAAGAATAAAGTTCTTATTATAGAAATAATTACAATGATAGCAGTAAATACTGAGTATTGACGTTAAGTAGGTGTTCATTTCTATATTATACAATTAAAAGTTGAGTTGTAATTTTTCACCTCATTTCAGAAACATATTATATTAAAAAATTATGTTAGAAATTATGAGATTGATTTTGAGCGTGTGAGTAATTGATAAAAATAAATTGCTCTAAAGATAATTTAATCCAGTTGGATTTGTTAAGTTTCTATAATTATGATGTTGATATATAAGCATAATTTTATTGATATTACAAAAAAATAACGTAAAATAATAAACAACAGAAATATTAGATTAATTGCCACTCCTAATGCAAATAATCCTTTTTTTACAAAGAAAAAAAAAATAATTTCCTCTGAAATATTTTCTCTTTCTACTCACTTAAAACATTTTTAAACCACGTAAATGGAAGAAAGAATATGGAATTTTTTTAATTTAACATTTCTTTCAATTATAATAATTTGGGGACAATTTAAAATATTTTTAGGTTTTAATTGAAAAAAGGGACAAGGTAATTAATTATCATATTATATATATACAGAAAAACACGTAAGTGTTTTAATTTGAAGAATTTACTTATAATTGTGTTTTATTTTATATTCATATAATAACAAGATATATTACATTCCTAGAAATACCTGGTAGAAAGCAAGAAAAGATATACGCAGTTATTTAAAGAAAAAAAAATTGGAGAATAAAATGAAATTGATTTTTCGTTTCCTAAATAGCGCTGAAAACTGTCACAAATTAATTAAACTAAACTATAATTAAATAGTTCAAAGTTTATAGATTGTGACACTAATTTAGAACAAGACAAAATCTAAATTAAGATTATAAATAATTGAATAAGTAATCCAATTTTAAGAAGAGAGATTTTCGTTTCGTTATTTTCCACAAAAACAATTTAACTTTAATTCAGTTTGTCTACCCCTTAACACCAAATTAACCTTTGATAAAATGTTTGCAAATAAGACAAGAAGGATAATTCAAAACAATATTTTCGGGCGAGATTTGTTGTGAAGAACTTATTCATGATGGATTGTGGGCAGAGGGATTTGACGGGATGGTTTTCTTTGTTAATGTTTGATGCAAAATTGAATCTCATCGATGAAGATGTTTTGGGTAGACCGCTTGTTCAGATAAGTTTTGTTGTGCTGGTGTTTTATCTATTTGTATTTTAAAACCCTTATTGTTTTGTAGTTTCTGGAAAAAAATAAAAGGATTTTCCAGTTAAATGTCTCTAATATCCATTAAACATGTACCAAAAATTATTAATCAAACGAAGCAGGGTAAGACAGAAGCGTATGTGTACTGTGGGGTGAAATTATCACACACAATTTCTATCATTTTAGTGCTTCTAATTTAGATTTTAATTTTTTTATTGAGGTTGCGATTAGCCAAGATGCTTTAATGTATTTAAACCAAGAAACTATTTCCAAAAATTAAGAATCTATTAGATTCTTAATTTTTGGAAACTACATTATATAATAGTTGATTATTCAGTGCAATATGTATATTTTAGATAGACAAGAAGCGGTAATAAAACCACCAATTCCGGTGTATTTCTCTTGTCATTGTAACATTAACGAGGATATGATCGATCTTTACTTATACTCATTCGAACTAAATATCCAAATAATTTTATATATTACCTTGTAAATTATATTGCTTTTTCATTGCATTTTGAAATTTGTTTTCATTTAATTTACATTAATCTGTACAAAATTAAAAAAACGTTTCTGTTTTTATTGGCTGCATTAAAATTAGTAAAAGTAATAGTTAACTTTTTGAATCTCACCCAAAATATTAATAATAATAATAAGATATAAACTATAGTAACACCGAAGTCTCGCTGATAGAAAACGAATTTTAATAAGAAGGGAGAGTTTCAAGAAAAAAGTTCGATAAAAACGTTAAAAATACGATTAAAATTTGTGACGATAAACCAAATGCATGTTGCAATATGTGTAAAATAATATTCCATAGTGATTAATTCTCTTAATATTATTATAGAAAATAATCGTACATTTTAATCTAATCAGAATCATATCAAAACTTACTTTTAATTTTTTAAAGCGAACCAAAGAAAACTGGGTAGTTCTTCAAAAATTCAAATATTTTTAACGTTGCTTTCATGCTCAATATTTCGCATAAACAGCGTCAAAGTTACAATTGACAAATGGAAAGTTTATATTGTTTGAGAGATTCTTATATTTCTACTTCAGGAGACAGCCAAAAAAATGGATTTCTTAAATTTACCATTTCTTTAAATTAATGGTTTTATATATTAATTGGAAATTTAATATAAAACAAATAATGGTAATTCAGGCACATAAGTCTAAAACTTTAGGAAATTAATGTAACGTACAGAGTGGTAAAATTAAATTATATGTTTTTCTTATTTCATTGTGTTCTCGTGAAATAATAAATAACATACAATTACTCGTTAAGTGTTTCCAAGCAAAACAATTAAAAAAAGTGATTGGACTGTTATACACACACACACACATATATATATATATATATATATATATATATTCGCGAGGAACATAGAAGAGTTATCTATTCTATTAAAATAATTTAATTTTACGATATATGTAATGTATAAAATTATCAAGATTGTAAAATTTAAAATATAAAATATATTATATTATATAATGTAAAATATTTTAGACAGTTATAACTTAAAAGTTTCTTCTGACTGAAATCGTTATTATCCATACGATAATAATAATTAATATCCGGATGTGTTAACTTATTTTTTTTTAAATTATCATCCGAAATATTTTTCATTTTTTACTCCTATATATATACACATATAAAATTTATTTACTATATATATATATATATATATATATATATATATATATATATATATATACATGTATATATATATTTATATATATATATATATATATATATATATATATATATATATATATATATACATAAAACCATTCTGTTGCCCAAGTGAAATATAAAGAAAAGCCCAATTTTCATTTTATCAACGATAAGCATTCAGGTTTCCTAATTATCTTTAATTAAAGCCATTATTGTTATTATTCCCATATTCGTTCAAGATTCAAGCCATGTGAAATTCAATTTTCAATTCGTTTGACCAAAGATTACTCTTTCATTTTGATATCTATAAAAATAAACGTTTTGTATAACATAGACTTAATAACATATTTATAAAACTCTCTGCCACAAAAGAAAATAGAAAATAATTATCAATAGGTTAAAATGTCAAATTATTTTTCCTGTCTACCTCAAATATTAAATTCGACTACAGGAAATTGAAAATAGAAAACGTAACTCAATTCATCACGTAGTATCGTTACTTCGTGGTTATAAACCAGTACTCTCTATTGACAGAGATATATAACATAATGAAGAGAAGTGCAAAAGCAATACCTAGGCGTAGAGCCGTTAATCTTATGCCGCATCACCGTGCTGCAGTGGGGCTGTGTCTGATTAGATTCTTTATGGTTGTTGTAATTACATTAAGAGCTATCGTCTCTATGTGTAGCGCAAATATATTGTGTGAATAAATTATTGGCAAATATATAGTGTGAATACATTTCTTAATCCGTTATTTAGTAACTAGCGTTAAAAAGTGTTCATGTCAAGATTAAAAATTTGATTTTTGTTTTTCAGCTTTTTTTACAGATATAGTAAATGAAAAAATAATGCTAGAAATGATGAGAGTGATTTTGCGCTTGTGCGCTTTCGATAAAAAATTGCTTCTAAAGCTATTTGGATAGAATTGACTTTGTAAGACTTTTATATACAATATATACTTTTGTAAGTTGCTTATATGTAAGGTCTTTTTATTGGTAATTCAAAAATAGGAAACGAAAAGAGGTAATGCAAAAAATGTGTAATAATACTAAAGAGAAGTAAAGGTTACATAAATAAAATTCCACTTTTAACTCAAATATTTTGGTTTCTTTACAAGGACAAAAACTCGTGCCTTAAAAAATATTTTGTCTTTTTATGCAATTCAGATCTTTAAGACATGCAAAATGATGAAGAATTAGGGGAAATATTTTTTATTCAAAGTTATGTGAATTTCAATAATTTGAAAATGGGAAAGTAATAAATTTACCTATTTTTCACATACCTAATAACTTGTATTTTTCCCTCTTTGAAAAAATTAATGTAAATGAGGTTTTTAATTTCCATTTATATAATACCAAAATATATTGTATTTACAGAATTATCTGTTAGAAGACAGGAAAAGCTATATGTAGTTAATTAAAGGTTAAAAAATATATATTTAAACATTAAATTGCATTCCCTTTTCCTAAACAGCGTTTAAAAGTAATTCTATGAGGTGCTGAATCTGAAATATAAATTGAATTGCATCCAGCTCAATTGAGCTGGATGGGTCTTACGCCAAATTTAGGACAATACAATATCTAAAATAAGATAATAAACAATTGAATTAGTAATTTAATTATAAGAAGAGATATTTTAGTTTCGTAATTTTCCATTAAACTAATTTCTAAACTCAATTCAGTTTTGTCTACTTCTTAAGAGAAAACTAATCTTCAGTCAAGTGTTACCAAGTCAGAAAAAAAGAATAATTCAAAACAATATCCTCGCACGAGATTTGTTGTGAAGGAATTATTTACTACAAATTATGAGGGGGGGGAGGGATCTTGGTGGAATGACTCCATTTGTTATTGTTTCGTACAAAGTTGTGCCCCTTCGACAGAGACCTTTTGGGTGGACCGCTTGTTCAGATTTGTTCTGTTGTGCTTGACAAAAAATGTCTATTCATATTTTTGGGTCTTGATATTTTATGCTGATTTTAAATTTAACGTTTGAACTGTTTTCTCATTCTACACAAAGAAAATACTTGGACCTTCATTATTATTTTGTTATGAACTGTGTTTTCAGCTAATATGATGATCTTAGAATAAAAGTTCAAAGATTAAGTTGCGTTATAGATTTTAAAAGGAATATCTTTAAAGGAAGCCATAATACATGAGAAGAATACGTATTATTACGAAAATTTAACTAAACTGAAAGTGATTTATAACATTCATAATTTTATGTACTGGTTTCATTGCAAACTACATCAATTGCTCCATTACTCCGAAATAATCAAAAAAGGTACATCGGCAGACAGTAAGAACAGAATATCCCGAAGGTTTTTTTAAATAGATCCCTAGTAGAATACAAACCGGAATGAGTGTTCGAAATTAACGAAATTGGCTTATTTTCGCACATGCTTAAGACAATGAAATTCAATGAATCAAGTATGTTAGAACTAAATTTCGGATATATCAGATTATTTTATTTTGCTACTTATGCTCTTAAGGTTTTTTACAAAGTCCTTATGCGCTGAAAAATATTAGTAAGAAGGACCTATCAGTCTTCCAAAAGAAAAAGAGAAAGAAGGTCTAATTTTATAGGGCTTAATAGTTTCCAAAAATTGAAACTGAAAAACATACATAAAGAAGCCTTCATGGCATTAAAGTTTTACGACAATCTTACATAGAAATAGCTAAACACAAATTTATGCTATATATAATTTAGGAAACTTGCTTGGATTTACAATCTCGAAGTAGAAATTGAACACCCAATTTTAAGAGAGAGATTATACTTTCGTTATTTCGTTCAAAAACAATTTAATTTAGATTCAGTTTTGCTTGCCGAATGATTCACTAATTCCGCCCTTTGACTGCAAACTAATTTCCCGTTAAGTGTTTCCAAGCGAAACAATTCAAAACAATATTATTCAGGGATATTTGTTGTAAAGGAATTATTTAGGATGAATTGCGGGTGGATGGATCTTGGCGTTATGATCCCTTTTGTTAATATTTGATACAAAGTTGAGCCTTTTCGACAATGATGTTTTGGGTGAACCACTTATTAGGATAACGTTTGTTGTGCTGGTATTTTGTAAATTTCTAAATCTTGATATTTTATGCTGTTTTTTAAAATCATTTTCAAATTTATTGTCTCTCGTATCCTATCATGTATGTCTCATAAAGAATAAATTAAAATAAATTGGGCGAGAGAGAAGCTGTGAGTTGAAATTATCCCATAAAATTTCTATTAATTTTGATCGTTTTAAAGTTAGATTTTTTCTCTTTTTCAGGCTTAACTTTAGATTTGTGAAGTTTTAAGTGTTCTTACAAAAATATATTATTAATTTTTAGAAATTATATTACTCAATTGATGAATATTTAGTTCAATGGCATTTACTTTAGCAAGACCTAACTTTTTATATAAAAAATGGTTACATGTAAAAATGTATTAAATGTTAAAAGTTTCGTAATCCACTGTGGACAGCAGAAAATAGATTGTCGGCCGTTTAATTTCAGATTTATTTCAAAAATAAATATCTCCTTATTACGATGCCAAACTACAAAATTTTCTTAAGATTAAATATCTTTGACAGATAAAAATAGCATTCGTACTAAATTGAAACTCCAATTTCGACATGTCAATAACTTCTAGCATCAGTTCAATGTTAAATTGCGAGTACGGATCTCAAAATAGCAAAATTGTAAAACTATTTCACTTACTGAAACTTCTAGATTAAGTTACTCGTTAATATATACCACAGAATGTACGCCGAAACTTATTGCATGGAAAAGTGACACAATAATTTGAATACCAATCTCCTCCATCCTTAACCCCATTAGTTTCTTCATTTAAACATGGATTATTTATTTGTATTAGTATAAAGAGGTGATTTATTCGTACAAATTCAAAAAATTATCTTTTTCAAGAAGAAAACTTGAAAAGTAAGACTTACAATTAAAAATATGTGAAAAGGAAAAAAATAGTTGGATAATACTTTATTATACAATGATATCTTTCATTACGCAAATATATAGCCTAGTCCATTTTTTATCGACTTTTTACAAACAATTTAATTATACATCTTTCCTTAAATATAGTGTTAAAAGTTGATGAAAATAATTTAACATTGAAATACTTATTAAATACCGCTATTATATCTTTTTCTCATATTTGGAGAAATTGTATCCAAAATTATAACAATCTTTTCTTTTTCATTTCTAGAGATCTCTTCAGTGGTACTTCACTCAATCACCCTGGCAAAAAATGTTTACATACAAATTCAATGTGTACTATACTGAAAAAACTCTGAAGTTGAAATGGACGACCAGACTGATTTTTAAAAGTTACGAAAGTCGACGAAAATTATAAAAGATATGTTTTTGGAATTATGCAATACAAACCAGCTAGTTGTAATTAGGGCTCGCGTTAAAAAAAGTTTCACTTCCATCATACATATTGATATTTGTGAAGTCATACAAGTGAAAATATTTTAATTTCCTCTTCATTCCCGTCTTTTAAATAACGCTTGATTTAATAATTGTTATGTTTAAATAATATAACAAAATCCATGTTACTACCACCTGTTAACACAATTTTTTGCGAAGCGATACCAGTTCTGTCATGATTATTTAAATAATTCGTGTGAGGGTAAACATTAAGCGCTTTCACCGCGGATTTTTCTAGCCAATTGCATGTCTTTGGGCATAATGGTGATTTGCTCGGCATGGACGACGCAGATATTTAGATCATCTTAAAGGAGACTTCGCGCAGGAGCGCAATCTTACAAACTGGCTGCTGGAAGAACATTTTGCGAATAAGGAGATTAGCATTCTTTTGGTAGCGTCTGATTTCCCTCAAAGCGACAGTCCCGGGACGGTAGCCTTAAGGTTTTTTAATATCACCTCTGGCCAGTAGGCTTTCACTGACCGTTTTGGTTGCTGTTTGCTTGCGTAGCTTCTTGCCGTCTGTAGTTTTGCGGTTTTTGTTTACTTTCTACGGGCCATTTTTAAATTAATTTATCTTCGTTATCAACGTCAAGTGCCGAGGGTCAACAGTGGAAAAAAACGATAAAAACTCATTAGTTCGTTATGCTTGTATATATCGTATTTACATAGTCATACGAGTAAAAATATATACGTACCTCTTTCAAGTACTTATGAGTTCATATATATACTCGTGTATATATATATATATATATATATATATATATATATATATATATATGTATATATATATACATATGTAAATATACATATCCATTTATTTATTTATAATATATTTTAAAGCAACAACAAGTAGAATGACTATATATCAATTATATACCTATACTTCACAAATTTAATATGCCGAAATATTATAGTAAATTGTCCAATTAAGTGATTTTAGGTATATCTCACGTCGTAATCTTCAAAAAAATATATTTAAATCGTCCTCTTCTAATTCTCCTACTTTTTTCAATCGATACCACATAATTTATTTTTGAAAAAACAATATTTGTTAACACCCTTTTACATGCATGCAAAGTGTAAAAGGGTGTTAACAAATATTACATACATAGAGCATAGCGGAAAAAATTGAGATTCATTCGGAGCATTGATTAAATTTTAATGATTGAATTAATTCAATTGCTTTTACCCACAATTACTACCTGCAGTTTTCAATGAAATTTTACATTTTATTACCGACAATATTTATTCTCAAAGTACTAAGTTTTAAAAAACCAATAGCCACATTCTGTGAAATCGTGAAAGAATTGAACCATAGCTTTTAAAAAAAATAATTTATTTGTACATTGCTGCACTTTGTAATTTTGTTAATAATATGTGTAATTCCCGAAATCTTTAACCACGCGGCAATATATTAATTATACTAAACCGGTAAGTTTAGAGGGAAAATTCATGGATTCATTATGAGCACGCTCTCTGGATGAAAGGTTCGTGTTTTGACCTAATTATATTCTAATTATCATATTTCAATTCTGGCGACCATAATGTGATTATACATAAATTCTTTATTCCTTTACCATAACGCAATGTCTTCAAAACTGGAATTTTCTCTTGACAGAGGTTTTTTGTTAATGTCTGTATTTTGTTGTTTGAAAATTTGTCCATTGCTTTCATGTTGAATGATGTCTTAAATGTAATATTAAATAAAAATAGATGCGTAGGTGTGATTTTAGTACCGTCGTACATCGAATAATAAACACGATTATCTGACCAGGATCAAAACGTTTCATTCAATCAAAAGCTCCATTGCAAGTATTTTCTCAACACATGTATCTAAATTTTTGGTATAAAAAAATTAAACTTGTTTCTTGAAGACAAGATACCATTTAGTAAAACTAAAACATTATTTAACATTTCAGACCAAACCATAAATCATTTTCATTCTGTTTTTAATGTGAAAATGTTAATTTTCACAATCAAATCACATAAACAGAGTAAGTTTATAAAATATCATAAGTAATTAGAAAACTGTCGAACGTCAAGAATCTATCCTTATGCAGTGATTCAAAACAAACCTAGAGGAAGTTTAAAAAGAGACCAGTGTTCTCTATGTCGAATAAAATTACTAAACGAATCTATCATCCTAAATTAGCAAATATTTGAATTATTTCATAATTTAATATTTTCTTGGACCAGATCTGTAATAAAATAAATATAGATGGCATAGAGACCGGCTACGTATGTATTTAGATGAGTAAACGAGCATAAATTGTACTTCTAGCCAAAATTTTTCATATTTATGACGTCTTCCTTCGTCGGTGCCCCACAACACTATGTACATATATTTTAAGGTGTTTACTTGTCTGCTGTACATAGAAAATTGAAATTTGGAATATTTTTTAGCAAAATTTTCAACTTTTCACAAAAAATAAAATATAAAAAAGTATTTACAGAAAATCGCGATCAAATGTTCTTCAACATTGGATTCTTCATTTTTGAAATTCGTGTCCGTCTTGAAAAGTCCTGATGGCTTCGTTTGCAAGTTCTTTTTTCCATTCATCAGGGGCTGTTCTCGGCTTTCTAATAGTAAACTATTTGGGAGATCTGTAAGCGCAGTGACCTGGTCAGTCCATCGAGCAGGAAATCTACT
Source organism: Druceiella hillmani (assembly GCA_039881145.1). Classification (NCBI taxonomy): domain Eukaryota; kingdom Metazoa; phylum Arthropoda; class Insecta; order Lepidoptera; family Hepialidae; genus Druceiella; species Druceiella hillmani. Next base: position 2,418,663 of record JAYKKI010000103.1, read on the forward strand.
GCAGGATCCTTTACCATTTACTTGCTCGACAAGCATTAGCTTTTATACGTTATATGGTTCAAAGCAAAGTGACAAAAGTAGCTGAGAATTTTTTCATACCAGATGGTAAACAGTGTGATTATGATCTGAGTTTCTTCCCAATCATTATGTTTCTTTGCCGTTTGTTAGATCAAATTAGTAATGTGGAACTCCCGGCTCTTTTTAATGATCTGCTTCAGTCACGATTTGATCTCTAGTACCACGGTCATTGACAGACCCAACCTGCTTGCTTGATATTTGTAACTGCAAGTATGACTTCAATCTCCCATTGCTATGAACAGCATAATTTTACTAGCATGATATATCAAGGCCATAGTTCTATAGTACCCACATGCTCGAGTGGGTCATTTCTTATGAAGTGGCACGAGCGGAGGCTCCTTCTATTCTGTAGGTGCTTTACATGTTTGACTTCATTGCAAAAATGAAGCAAAATTTATGAGCTTTTAAGGTATCTGGTTACAGTCAGTAAAAAATTCCTTAGTTACAAAAATGATATACCAGTAAAATAAATTACATTTTTTTCTGAAATCGGTTGAAGTTATTTTATTGCCATAATTTATTAATTTAAGCTTTAATGTGTCTTACTTATTCCCAAATTTTCTATAGTTTGAATGTTTTACAATTCTTAAGAAAATATGTCCAGTTTTTACAAAGTTTTAATTTAAACCTCAGTTACTTAGTATTATACAATGTACCAAATTTAAATAAGAGAAAATAAATCACTCAACTAAGTATAAAATGTTGTCTAAATATAAATGTACATACGTATTTATATTCTACAATATTAAAAAGTATCAACTTACCCTCCCTTATTCGATTCACTTTGTGCATTCCTGTGACTGAGAGTAGATTTCCTAAAATCCATACAAATCGTATTCGCTTGACATGATCTCATCTGTCACGTCCTATCTGAGATTAAGAGCAGAAATAGTACAAGTAGCATATTTAACTGATATAAAAGCAAGTATTAATCCATACGTTAGCCCGTATACTTAATTAAAATCCACTTAGCCAAACTGTGTAGAGACGAAAGCGATTAGATTTACCATGAAGGGAGGAAGGGTGAGATCACTATTAACCTTCAATTAGGCGCGCTGAATTGCTTCGACCTCAAATGATCGTCAGTCACGGTTACTTTTTAAGTTATTTACCTTAACAAGTAACATTTTTTGCTAACTTTCTAACTCACTTGATTTCTTCCGTCTCTTCGCGATGGAAACAATATACTGCTATGTTTGTAATCAGCTGCGATCCATTATGTGTTCCTATGTTCCAAAATATATCAACCCTTTATGGTATTGTTCTCTATACATCACAATGATAGGTATGGAGAGGAATAGAAGAAGGCAGAGATGAACTTATTTTACAATAAACCAAAAACCGAATTGTCATAGATAACAAGTTGTTTTTCATATGTGACTTAGCTAGGAGAAATAATTGATCGACTATGATGATTTTTTAATATTGTGCAATGTTTCTGCTACAAACGCTTTTATTATTTATAAATTATGTAATAGATCTACTGAAAAGAGAAGAGTGTTCATGAAAATATTATCAGCGAGAGCTTAAATTCCTTCCCTGCCTTGTAATTGGAAAAAAAAGTTCATCTGCACACTTGAAATTTCCAGGCTCTGCAATATCTGACATCAGTTATCAAATATTGAAAAAAATATTTTAATGCTACATCTATCCAAAAATAGTGGCAAAAACCACTATCAAGTGCCATAAATGTATCAAATTTATCAATGGTAATTATTCGAAGAAAACTTTTGATAGTTATTGTATCTAATTCAGTCCTTATATGAATAACGTTATATTTTTCCATTTTTCATTCTGTTTTAAAAATTTGTTTCGGTTTCCAAAATTTTAATTAGTAATCAATAAGAACAAAAGTTAAAGAAAGCGAATTATTTGATTTTATATTCTATAATGCCTCATGTATTGGAGTACCTGTGGACCACGCGAGATTAATTAAGTTAATATTTTGACACACCTAATTTAAAATGATCTAATATATAGGCAAAATGATTACGCATTCAATGCGATAAGAATTATAATACGACTGCAAAGATCGATGTTCAACAAATAATAATGATGAAGAAAGATTTAATTTAAATTGGAATGTTTTCTGAATTTTTATTGAAAATTTGTACGATTAAAGACACTGGAACAATGTAGATAAAATTGTTTCTTATTCCAAAATAATACTCATTTCTATCGTATCGGTAATATCTGTGGCATATTTGGATAGCATGGGGCACTGAAAATATTTGTACAAATAATTTTTTTAAAAAAGTTACATTTCATGCAATGACTATTTTTCAAATTCATGGAAATTATTTCTATATGCATAAAATATTTGGTTCTTAACTATTTAAAGAATTAATGCTTTTATTTTAAAAAGTTATTTTTTTTAATCTATTAAAAAATAGACACTATTTTTTAATATGGATGTCGTAATTGATTAGAGATTTGACCAAATGTGGGTTACAAGGGTAAACAATTGTATCGTTTTTTTATAATCTATAAGTTAATATTTCATAAACATCATACATCATTTTTATACTATACTAATATGTTTATGATTTAAAACAGGTTTACATTGATAATATGTTTATGATTTAAAACAGGTTTACATTGTCTCAATGGGAGAAGTAACACTGGAGGTTGTTAACATATCAATAATGAAACCAACTAACGAGTTTGTTACTTAATTATAGTTTCGAAATAGACTCCCTGACATTCTATACATGTTGTTTTCGATAAATAGACTCCCTGACATTCTATACAAGTAGTCAGCCCAATCTTTCTCACACATCTTTTCCATTGACTTTTTAAAGACAGTTACTGCTTCGTCGTTGTACGAAAATGTATACTTCGTAGTTTATTTTTTAATTTTAGGTATAAATAAAGCAGCGATACCTATGGATGCCGCAGAAGTTTTGGTGTCCGTTGCGTTATGGGATATCCACCTAAAATAAAACTTCTTGACGCCCGAGTGTGAATATGTTTTTGAGTTTTGACTCATGCCAAAGCCCAATCTTGTCCAAATCTTCAGATAGGTTAATCTTTTTTCTTTCTTTATTATCATTGATATTTCTCTTAAAATAAAATTGTTGTTGTTGAGAAAACTCATTATCATGCAACCTTCATTGTTTATTTACTCTTTGATGAGAATCTATATAGTTTCAATATTAATAACCAGTTTTAAATTCTAAAATTTAGTTCCTGGATCTATCGAAATAATTTGTTAGCGCGGGACGAACTTTTATTACAAAATACCAACCGAAATCGATCGTAACTTGTCTACTGAGAATACAATGAAAGTCATAAAAAAAATTAAATAAAAATTTTGTCATCACCTTGATGTGGTATATTTAATTTTAAATTGTTTCTAATTTGTTGAGACAAATGGTAAATTTGGGCATTAAATTCTATAAAAATAGTAGCACATAACTCCGCCCCGGATTGTTTCAGATTTCTATTGTTTTGAATTTAAAATAGTTTTTTAATACCATCATTCTAGGAATTAATTCTAGGAATTTTTAATTCTTTTATTTGCATTTTCATTATCATCCCTTAATATATACAAATGGGTGTGGTTAACAACGACTTCAGCTGAGCTCTTCACAACTAACTTATTGAATCTTCATTTGGCATTAAAATTTCGTTATATAAGGAACTGGGTAAGACTACCATGTAATATTTCATGAAATACGAAATAAATTAATGTATTTAAGTATTTAAATAAAATTCTTTCACCAATTTTGTTAAGAAAACTGTCATAGAGAAATTATGAAAAAACACTTAATATTAAATGCAATAACAAATATATGTACTGAAATATACAAAACGTATAAGTCAATTACCCTGACACTCTGTGATATATATCGCAATATATGTAAATCGTGAACAGAACAACAAATTTAAGCGCGGTAGCACTTCCAATATTGTATTAAGCAAAATTACCGCCCTAATTATTGGAGATCGCAATAGAATGTTGATACGTACATGGAGTTTATGAAAGGAAGTCTTTTTATAACAGTTTAGATGCTTGGTTATAACTGTTTAGAATAATAACATAAAAATGGTCACTAGCTTGTTGGAATATAAGTATATTGTTATGCGAGGAATGAAATAATTTAATTAAAATCTTAAAGTACTAGCTGCGTGTAAGAGCTTTAAAGACTAGTGGATGAAATACTCAGAGAGACGCGCGATAAATCCAAATGTGTTTAATAAAGTCTTACAATTACTAATAATTTGGTACTGAATCTTTCTCAATAATTATACGGAGGTATATATAGGTTTACTTCAGTAAAACGAGTAATATAAAGAGTTAATTCATGAAAATATAGTGAAAAAGTAGACTTGTAAAGTCGTAAATATAATATAATATGCAGTAAATAATTACCAAATACTACAATACATAATCTAAAAACACGATATTAAATTCAATTATTTAAAATTTATCACATAAGCTATTCTGAATATCAAGCCAACTTTCAACCGCCGGCTAACAATAACTAGCCGTCCCGCGTAATACAAATTTTGTTAATAATTAAGAGTAATAGACGCCTCGCTGTGCAAGGAAGGTGTGATTAACTAATCCAATGTTAAATCCGACCTTTTAAATTAACATTATGCCTATTTCGTGATGGTAAATAGAGTGAAATAAATCAGTAATATTTGTCTTAAATTTACCTTTTGCAATAGCGATTAAACAATTTAATAATTAATAAAATTATTAATAAAAGTTCACTATCTTCTTTGCGTTCGGAAATTTATTAATCTTATATTGTGCTCTAATATACGTTTGAATTTACTAAGTCCAGTCATATAAGTAGTAATCCTCTAAATGAAAGAAGAGAAGATGAAAATGTGCATAGACTTTGGTTTTAACATTCTAAATATGGTTAAAAGTTCACATAAAACATCCATAGCAAAGCGTGCAACGCAGCTTATATTACGGAACCAGATGCTTAGCTGTATACAAAATTATTTACATGATGTTATTAATATTATATATAAAGTTGGAAAACTGCCTATTTCTATAAATTAGAAATAATTCAATATCATATGAATTGTAAATGACTGAATTCAAGTTATTTAAAAACTTGACTAGTAATTGTATATAGAGCACTAAACATTATTCTTCACCCATCTAATATATGGTGTAATTTTATTTTTTCAAATTAGCAATTTATACAATATTTTTAATAATAATAATATTTTATAACATACTTAACTTTGAAGAATATAATATTAATGTGGCTCTGAAATTTACGTGGCATTATCCTATTAACGGAGGCACGTTTCACACTCCCTACGTCATATCTCGAAAATGGTTAATCACTTAAAAATATTAATAACCAAATTTTAGATAGATTTATGCTCCATAATTTTTGTAATAATCTCTAATGACATGCGAGGTATAAAAGCAAAATATTTCCCAAAAAAAATTTGTGATTTTTTACTAGCATAGTTGATACCTCTTGACATTTTTCTTTTTTAAGCTATGCTAAATCTTTCCCGAGATTTAGCTTTGATTTTGCCTTCCTTGACTATACCTTGGGCTTAACGTAAAAAAGTGAAAAAACTTGGCGAAAAAAGGAAAGAATATATTTTCATAAAATATTGGATCTCAGCATTAGAAATTTATAAGTAGTATGATATGCACAGAATATAAGAAATGACGTGAAAGGAAAAAAAACCCTATGCCCCGCGTCAGGTAGCTGCAGGTTGATATGTTATTGTGATATTTTATCACATATTTTCTATTTGGGATTAAATACGTTATTATATGTTCATAAGATGAAACATTCTGTATGTGTACACAATTTCAAGGAAATTAGTTGAGTTTTGAAGTATAAAAGAAAACTCAATTTTACATTTACAGCATTAGAAATTATACTTTACGCATATTGGAATGATTACAAAAACCGTATAAAAAATATTTCCGTGTTAGTATTAATTCGTAATTACAATCTTGTATTTAATTCTCGTAATTAAAATCTTGTATTTAATTCTCGTAATTACAATCTTACATGTAAAATCCAGCAATAGTCTACATTTATTTTTCTTATGTATAAAATTCAGAAATAGTCTCCATTTATTTTCCTAGTACGGAGACAATTTAGAACTGTCTTCGAATAATATAGCTTGAGTCATTATTAAAAGAAACATTTAACGACAAATGAATTTGTGGCCTGGTTTCTCTCCACCTACTTTCACTCGATAATCTTGAGATAAATTTATTCCTTTAGCTTATTTATTATTACGAAAAAATTAGTTAATCTGATGTTAATATAATCATAACATATCATATTTTCTTTAACTCATTTGACTTGTTAATTGACATAGATCAAAATATTTTATAGCATTTTACTGCGTAATGTTGCCTTTCATCTTAAATATATGTTTGTTTCATATCAAATTCCTCAATTCCTTACTTACACTTAACTTGAGGATTGGCACGGATTTTTTCAGTAAAAATAAATACATAAATAATAATCACGGTAGCAATTGACGATCTAGTTACCGATTCTCATTAAATAGTTTTCTCACTTTCAATTATATACAATTTTTGTAAGGCTCTTGTTAATAGAAATAATATCATTAGAAAGATTACATCAAATAATTTACTTGTATATTAGATAGAAAGATTACATCAAATAATTATCATTAGAGAGATTACATCAAATAATTTACTTGTACAATATATTACATCAATTTATTTACTTTTTATCAAGCAAGCGTGAAAATGCTTTCATTCCACTTTTACTTTGCCAATTAAAAGCAGCTAGAGAGAAATGGTGCCGTAAGTACATTTATCATAAGATATTGCATTTCGTATTGCCACAAGGTCTATTATTCGGAGGTGCCAACTTCTTTATGAATAGGTGTTGGGAGGATTGCATTTTTAAAACAATTCAGAACAGCTGTAAGGATTGTAGTTTAACAGCGGCCCTAAAATAAATTATTAATTTTGTTAAATTGTGATTAAAAATTGTCTCTACCAAAAAAGTATTTATCTATTTTTCAACCCGATTATTTTGTAATTTATGAAATTAAATAAATATCTGCGTGGTAAATAAACAATTACAAACACGCACACGCGCGTGATATTGCATTTAAAATATTAGCCTGTTATAGACGATATTGCATTTGAACTTACCAACAAAACTCTTTCGAAATATTTTTATGATTCATTTAGACATTTATGAAAAGGGATTCAAATGATATAGCGTAAGAGTCTATGTTGTTTAATTTGAATTATATATATGTAAATAATACATATCACAATTTTTTTACATAAGTAAATTTTCAAGATGACATTGACCCAAAACATCGTTAGATAAGATAAATGATAATAAAAATATTTGTTCCAAAGTGAAAGACTTCCGTAATAGGCCTGATTACGCAAAACTTGCCTCGAAAATAATATTATTATTTTCATAATACGCTGATTTCCTGAATAGAATAATTTGTGATCCAGATGTCGAGACCTGTACATTTTTGTAGAGATATTTTTTTAATTGCTGAACATATTCATAATTTAATCCTTACTGAAAGCCTTAATTTCCTGTTGAGAGAAATTATACGAATTTACTACAATTATCATAACTATACAAAAATAAATGCCTCAACCGATGTATCGTAAAAATTAAAGCTCATCAACATTTTTCAGGGGTAGCGGAAGTTCATACCGACGTAAGAAGCTTTGAAAGCTTTCAACACTGTCCGATGTCCCATTTGCAAACAAGTCTTAACGACTTAAGGACTTTGATTTACTGAGTTACATAAACTACACGAGTCGGTGTTAAACATACATTTTACTCTTTAGTCAAAACTTGAACATAACATTTTATTAAATTGACAGACTTCTAAATATTATTGTAAATGCAATCTTGTAGTAATTAGTACCTAGTGCTTGACGCAAGATTTTAAATTCTAATAAATTTTTATATGTTTTTAAGAGTGTAAACAAACATGTGAAAAGAATTATAAGTTATTTATCTTACTGACAAGATAGAGATTTAGTGTTGATGACATACACTTTCACCTCGGATTCAAAACCCATCAAACAAGAGAAGGTGACCTAACACTGTAGGTCCCTAAATACTACAAATGTTGAGAATCGTGATAGAAATTAATAAAACTATTATTTTTACAGACGGCATGGTGTTTGATTATTTGTTTGTTGAAATATTTTTATTTTTAAAGACGGCATGATATTAGATAAAGAATAACCCAGGTTTAACTGCACAGAACTGACAGAGAATTCTGAACATTTTGATATTGTCACTTATTTTTCATATATTTCCATAAAATCCGAAGCCAGTTTCAATTGATATTGTTACCGATATGGAACGCAGTCTCAAAAATTAATAGTTGTTTGTTTTAATGATTTTTGTCTACGAGAAATTTAAAGCTCTTTCCTAGAATTATTCTTAACGAGTATCCTTAATGTACGCCTGGACTTATTACTGACGGTTTGCTGTTTTTTAGTTTTACAATTCTATGTACTAAATTAAAAATTTTAATATCCATATTATAATCAATAAATTTTATAAATATGGATCATTTTTAGAAAAGTAGTCTATTTTTCTTTGTTTTTTATTAAAACTGGTTAAAAATATGTAGTATGTTTCATGCGAATAATTAAATGATTTATTTCTAAAATGGTTTATATTAGAGTCATATTCCAACACACAATTATATTTTATAAATATAGATCTTAAGAGATATTATTATTTCATTGAGAAATTACTGAGCTTTCACGGAGCTGCACTAATTTTTGAGTTTTAATTATAATTATTATTGGAGTGTATATATGTTGTCAGTGGCACAGGTAAGAGTTTTCTTTGATAATGTTATTTTATAGTTCCTTTTTTAATTTTTCAGATCGCCTTTTAGTGCTAGTGTTTTATATGGTATTATTATATTAGTTCATCATCGTGCTAGGTTATCACTGACACATTACTCTACCTTTGTCATCTGTGAAAAGTGCTTACTATTAGCCATCTTATCTGCAGTGATAATACTTATATTACAGGTCAGTGAAATGTAAGTATTGAAAATTGATATCATTTCTTCAACACCACTAAACAGTTGAATAAACTTTTTTAACACATATGTTTTAATTTTACAGCTACATTTTTTTAAAAATAACGGTGTCATGTCTTCCATTACATTACCGTTGTTAAATGTGCTTTCAAAGCTTTGTTTATATGAAGCAAAATTAAAATATTTAAAACTAATCTCTCCTTTAAATTGACACACTCGTATATTTCAATCATTAGTACTAATTTATTGAAAACCCGAGTTATTCTTGGCTCTCCAATTGCCGATTTGAGATTCACCGCGCCGAGGCTACCATGTGGACTCATTCTAGATACAATTTGCTTGAAGGTTACGTTAATTATTTATAATTTTTACGTGACTGCTATAAGGATAAGTGTCAAATCTTGATTTTTTTTTTGTTTTTGCTGCGTATAATAAATATTACTTTCAAGTGTAAAGATTAAGGGAATTGAAGAACGAGATTTTCAAAAATGTTAGAAATGAAATCAAAGCGAGTTAACATATATTTAAATAGAAATGTAAACATAATTTTAATATAAACCAGATACAAAAAAGATGGAATAACACGCTGAATTTTCACTGTTTACTTCGATATCAAAATCATATTGTTGTTTTGATAGCTATATATATATATATATATATATATATATATATATATATATATATATATATATAAATAAAACTTAAGTGTCCGCTTGTGAATTTGAAATAATCGTCTGTTTTAATGTTTTAAAGCTTTTAAGCATTGCCTGCTGGTCGAGCTCGGTACCGGAAACTAAATTTTGATATCAATTATCATTGATATTAAGAGCAAAATTTGTTATATCTGTATATAGAGAATGCAAGAGAATTTTACTTTATTTTTATATCTAAAATATTTCTGTAAAAGTGAAAAGGTCTCGTCCCCCTGGATGTTGAGCTGCGGCAAGGTGTGGGATAAAATAGTGGAAGGCAGAGGAAAGGGTGAAAATGCAAGTCAGATCCCCAATGATTTAAATAAAACTGATTATTTGTATCCCATACAAAAATATAAAAATAAAGCAATAAAAATTTGCACTTGATTGTCGGAATTCCACGCAGACAAACTCGCAAGGTGCCTCCAGTAATTTAATAATTTGTAACTAATTTTAGTTAAATGTTGTTAAAATAAAATAAAAGTAGAGTTAAACACATACTACTCTAAAGCCAATATAATTATTATGACCTGAAATCTCTAAATTCTTAAATATATTTTGAATTTCAAGTGAGTAATAATATATTATTGCTCTGACGATATTTCATAATATATTTTCTTATACATAGGAAAAAAGAAAATTATTATAATATAAGACATGTTTTCAAAATGACGAAATAGCGATAAGACCAATTTAGTTCACATTAGGATAATCAGTTATTAACTACCAACATATAATTACGGTGTATTAAAAGAAATCTCTAAGAAAATAATCGACTACTGCGCGTGTCCACTACGTTCAGAGGGATTATTAAGATGCAAAGGTGTGTTCGACAGATTTACTCTTTACGACGATTTTAGTTTTTAACCTTAAAACATAGTAAAATACGCACATTTACAATCGTCAGCAAATATGTACACATACCACACACACACACACACACACATATATATATATACACACAGATAGATAGAATTTGTCTTCCCAATCTTTCTCTATAAAGCTAAAAATTGGTACCTGCGCTTACAGGATGGCCGAAAACTAAACGCCTTGGAGATGTGGTGTTGAAGGCGTATACTGAAGATCCCTTGGACCCCTTTCCTCACTAACAACTCTATCCTGAAAGAACTCAAGATCAAGGAACGACTTTCATCAACTGTGCATTTGCGAATACTAAAAGTTTATGGGCATATGTCCAGGAACGAACATTCAATCAAAAAACTGGTGGTGCAGGGCCACGTAGAGGGCGAGAGATCTAGAGTTCAATCATATACTCGATGGATGGACCAAATTAAATCAGTGATGCAAACTACCGTGACTGAGGACTCTCGCAGCGCAGCGAACCGTCAGAAATGGAAAGGCATTGGTGAACACAGTTTAGACTAGGAAGACCGAATGAAGAACAGATATGTACAAGCACCCTCAAATTAGTACCTAAGTCATCGGAACAACCACGACCACTCAAGAGTGTACGGTTGAGAAAAAAAAATTATACACACACACACACACACATATATCTATATATATATGTGTGTGTGTGTGTGTATGTGTGTGTGTATATATATATATATATATATATATATATATATATATATATATATATATATATATATAATAGAAGAATTTGAGTTCAGCTGCAAATAACGTTCATTTGTATCCGGAAATACGGATAGGGACACTTTACATTGTATAGACCAAAAATATTTAATAATCTGACTATCTATGCCCAGGATACAGGACAACACAATTGAATAATGTTCGTAAGCTAGCTATTTCCTGAGTTTAGGTCCGATTAATTTCTGGTCTGATGAAAACATGATATTCACATTCCGGCTTGTAAAAAAATTGCCTCAAATCAGATCGAGATGGGTATAAGGACAAAACGGGAAGAGAATATAAATGATGTATATAAAAATGAAGGAAGACCGTTATATGTATGTATCTAGTTCATTTGTCAGTACATTTCAAGAAGTATATGTAAAATTATGCAGAATAATTTCAGTTCAAATGATGGGCAGCTATAATGCACAGAAGGATTCCTTCGTATAAGTAAGCCTACGTTTTTTACAATCAAAGGCCGGCTTTACATATTATTTTGTATAATAACAAGTAATTTTTAAAAAGTACATTAACCTGTAAAATTAATGCAAGATTTTTTACAAAGTAAGTATCCTAATTGTTCATAGTCAGTAATTTAAAAAAAATATGTTTTCTAACCAATTTTTATGTTTAATTTTTATGTATATTTTGGAGATATTTTTAAGTACAAATATATTTTAAAAAATCGTCTTATGATTTATAAGTAATGACTTTATTTTGAAGCCACGTAACTAATTAATAATAGAATTGTTGCCCGTAAATATATTATATTATTTTAAATATTTAAGATACTTTTCACATAGCTATTCATCAACCATATTACCATTTCCATTTAAATCATCTAGCAATGAGTTTCAACTTTGAATAAAAATTTGGCTTCGATCGCTGACGAAATTTCATAAAATTTTCATCTGATTATTTATTCAAATGTAATGTATATATATATATATATATATATATATATATATATATATATATATATATATATATATATATATATATATATATATATATATATATTTACATATTTGCTGACGAGTGATATAAAGTAAATAAGTTTATTTTATTATGTTTGAAGGCTCGTTGTAGAAATATATAATATTTCTACAACAAGCACAAAAATAACACGTGGAAAATAACAAGAAAATATTCAAAGTAAATTCATATGTATTTTAGGAAAATAAAAGGCAATATCACGAGACAATAGACGAAATTTATTCTATTAAAGGCTCCACTAACCCTCATCAGAAGTAATGGAAGATATTAAACCGATGAGTTTTAATAAAAATTCTCACTCTCGGTATTAATAAATACATTTTCCCTGTAATTTCCTTTAAACGTGACAAGGCTGGCATAAAATATGTGTAAAGATTCCAATTCAGCACCCACCGATAAAGTATGAATTTCTGTCATAAATTTTGAACCAGAAAGAGCATGAATGATAATACATAATCAGCAATAAAAAAGGTGGAAATATTATGTACGCAAAAAAAAATTTAATCATAGTTTTGCTGCGTCTAGTTTTTGTAGAAGATAATAAAATACAATATATCCTGACATCGTAAAATAGCAGCACGTTATATTTTCTTCCCTTCAGAATACACATATTTCATTTAAATATACTAGTGCATACAAAAGAATGGTATATATTGCAAATATTATTGGTAACTGATAAATCATAATCGGTTGATATAAAAAGCTAATGTACAGTTTTATATTTTTACTAACATTATAAAAGAGGAACTCACTGTGATTTTTTTAAGAAATAAACTCGAGATGAGAAAATGCAGACCCTATCTAAAAATATTTCACTATTAGAAAACCAGGTTAGTATAAACAGGCGTAAGCTATTTTTTACGCTAAAAAGTTTGGACTTACGTGAAATATAGCAATATTTGTAAATCGATGAACTCGACCAAATTAGTTGTTAGAAACAAAATCTACAAAGAATATTGGTATGCACTGTGTCTCTATATATATTTGTATTTATTTTTAAAAACATGGTAAAAGTGACACGAAAATTTATGACCCTCTTTGATAATTTCAAAATAAGCCTTTGACGAAATAAACTAAGTACACAGCATTAGTGCTATGTGTACATAAATATCTTAAATGCATTTCACTTAAATAATTAATTTAAAGATACAAAGTGTTACGCAAAAATTAACCGCTAGAGTAGGCAAAAATAAATTGCTGTACGGCGAGCCAGGCTGTGACGTCAGCAGAAGGTGCGGGCCTGAGGGGCGTTGGGATGAAGAGTTTATAATATTATGTCATACAAATTCTGTCTGAACAAAACCGTAGGGAAGTGCTAATTTATAATAAATGAATCATCAAAATTTCACAGGTAATATTACTAATGTAATATTACGTGCATATTATTTTATAGGCAGAAAATCTCCACATGCAACATACATACACATTCATAGAGTTCATGTCAATAAGTATTACATGTAAGTTTCAGTACGTAGGTATACCCTCTGCCTTAAAAAATAGGATAAGCTAAGAAAAATTTTAAAAAATGTTCTCATGTATCCGGACATAATGATTTAATTTTGGGTCAAACATGTATGTGTAAATGTTTACTTCAAAGAATATAAATATGAATTTAAAATTACGCTTCATATGTTACTAAAATCAACCAAACAAAACAGTGAAACCAAAATCTACTATATTTTACGTATTTGTAATTTCACAATTTTGAAAATTATTGATGGTACACTAACCAAATTTTCATTTAAGGAAATTGTTATGGGCTAATATACACTACACTGAATAATATATATATATATATATATATATATATATATATATATATATAATGTGCCATGCGCAGCTATAGAAATACAGTCACTTATAAACTGTCTTAAATGTAATGTGAGTGCACACGGCATATTTAATTTGACGGTGCAAAATTAAAATAGGTTAAAAGAATCTGCTCTACACAAAACAATAATTAATTTAATTAGAGTTATTAACAGCTTACATTTAATCCATGTTTCTTGATTTCTGACGAATCGATTGTGAAAGTTATAAGGATTTCTCTACGTTTACCCTAGAACTTAATAACACCCTTGTATTAGCCTAAATTCGTTCTTGTATTCATATTATTACATACATGATTATTTCATTTAATAACTAGTATGGCAGAGGAAATGTAATTGGTAAATTAAGACAGCTGGGAAACTACGTATCTTGAAGCGAATACATGCATTATAAGGTTTTTTGTGTTTTTTTTAATGTTAAAGGAAAAAAAATTGTCGTTTTTGTTATAACCACCAATGATATTATATAGAATCAATCAAAAATATCTTTTAATGTCTAAACTTATAATGTTTCAACAAATTTATTCACCCAAAGTTCACCTATTTGTACATTTAGTAAATGAAGGTACTGAATTATTCATAGATGCGACAATTCCTCTATAGTTGTAAAATTCTCTGCAGAAAGTAAATGCACTATAATTTCATATAAGCTTTCAGTATTCTAAAGCTAAACGCTCTCGTGTTTTGGAAAAACCATCCACGTTGAAATAAGCCAGAGTTATAAACCGATATAGTAATCAAACTGTGATAGAACAAAAAACATAAGATTTCTAAATAAGTGGATAGGTTTTCGAAAAATAAACAAGTACATCCAAGATTTTTAAATATGAAGTTAAGATTTTTAAATAAGAAGAATAAAAAAAAACTGTACCAGGATTGGCATCTAAAAAAATTTATATAGGCAAAGAAATCGTAAAAATTATTTTAGGAAAAACCACGATTTGGTTACTTCATTTTCTAAATAAAATGTCCATATTACCAAAGGAAAAATACGATACTATTTTCTAACGCGTTTGACCATGAAATTCGTAATTTTTTTTCATTGAATTAACCATACGCACACAATGTAAGTTGTACCAATCAATCTCAATCGCCAACTTCTACCACCGATGCAACCTCTAGATTCGCACAAGGCACTATATCAGAGCGGTTTGCCAAGATGCCTAGTCGATATTGTAGGCATGATAAAGAGCATTTTGGTTCATATATTCACTGCAACCAATCTGGTGCAATGAATTAAAACAAAAATCTGTTTCAAGAAATACCTTCTTAAATGTACTTTGTAAATAAACATTTCAGTTCACAAACAGACGAAGAATCAACGAGAGGCTGCTTTAGTTTTCAATTAAAAAAATGAGCATTACATAAATCACGAGAATGCGTTAAGCCCAACCTTTATACTCCTTCGACTTCAGCATACTTCATTTTTGGTTCCCTAAAGATTAACAACACTTATTTACCAATTCGGCCAATTAGGCTAGCCATTAAACAATTTATTTTTGCGTACTTTAGGGGTTCATTTTTGTGTAACACATCGTATTTTAAAATTAATCATTTAAATGATATGCAGTTACGATAATTAAATATTTTTATACATAAAATACTAATGCTGTGTATTTAGTTTATCTCGTCAAAGACCGAGTCTACTTGAACTTACCCCCTTCCTCTGCCTTCCACCATTTTTTCCTGCTGTAGCTCAACATCCAGGTGAACGTTATTTTTTTTTTTACGAAAATTTTAAGATATCAAAATAAAACAAAGTTATATTGCCTTCTCCGTGCACAGATAAAACAAATTTTGCTCTCAGTATCTATAATAATTGACATTAAAATTTAGGTTCCTGTTGAGAACCCGACTAGCAGACCATGTTTCAGATCTTAAAAGCAGACAGTTATTTTAAAATCACAAACGGACATTTCAAGTTTATTTATATATATATATATATATATATATATATATATATATATATATATACGAGGTGTGATAAAAAAATTCAGTGAATGAATTTTACTACTAATGCTACATCCATTTGAACTAATGAAATTTTGATATCATTCCCGATATTGAAAGGGCCACAACAGAGCAGTGGAAGGCCCTTCGAAAAGAAGACTTTCAGAAGCACTTCCAGTCATAGAACCTCCGTTGGGATAAGTTTATCGCTATTAAAGGAGAGTACTTTGAAGGGAATTAAATCAAATCTGTTGTAAAGTAAAAACTATAGTTGTTAAAAATTATTCACTGTATTTTTTATCATATCAAGTAACTGTTAAAATAACAACATTATTTTGATATTGACGTAGATAGTAAAAATTCAGCGTGTTAGTCCGTCCTTTTTATGTAATTTATATTCAAATCATATTTACATTTCCATTCATATATATTGAATATATTTGGCGTTAATTGTGTAGAAATTCATTATTCACAATTAAATCAAACTACGGGATGTAGTATTATTTCTACTTTCTTTAATTTCTTTAACCACGATCTAGGTTTCGTTGTATTACAACATCTTCAGGTGAGATATTAGCAATCTTTGCTAATATACCACCTGAAGATGTTGTATATACAGCGAAACCTAGGTCGTGGTTAAAGAAATTAAAGAAAGTAGAAATAATACTACATCACGTAGTTTCATTTAATTGTGATAAATATATGTGTTATCTCGCTTTGATTTCATTTCTAACATTTTTTAAAATTTCATTGGTCAATTCTCTCGATATTTACACCTGAAAGTAATAATTATTATCCATACCATAAGTAAAAAAAACTCATTCAAGATTAGGTAACTTATTCATACGGTAATTGTAAAATGATTATAATTAATGCGATCCTCAAACGAATGGAGTCTAGAATGAGTCCATAGGAAGCTTCCGCGCGACGAGTGAAAAAACGACAATTACAAAGGCAAGAGTAACTCAGGTTTTTGTTAAATTAGTGCCAATGAGAGAAGAAAGTGAATATTTAAATTGAAAAGAGACATACATTTTAAATCCATTAATTTTGCTTCATGTAAATAAAATTTTGAAAGTATATTTAAGAAATGTTATGAATATAAGACATGACACCTATATTATTTAAAAATTGTGGCTGTGTAATATATATATATATATATATATATATATGTGTGTGTGTGTGTATCTCTCTCTCTCTCTCTCTCTCTCTCTATATATATATATATATATATAGATAGAAAGAGAGAGAAAAAAGGGGTAGAGTAATGCGTCGGTGATAAGATAGTATTATGAACCAATTCAATGATACCATGTAAAATACTCATATAAAAGCATTATTAAGAAAAAAAAAAACGATAAATAATATTATCAATGAAAAATTAAACTATTACATTGGCCGCTGATTAAACAGAGACACTAATAATAACTGTAACTTACAATTTGGAAATTCGTGCAGCTCTGGGATATCTCAGTAACTTCTCAATAAAATCAGAATACATTTTAGGATCTAGACGTAGAAAATCGATATAACTCTAACATAAACTATTTTAAAAAGAAATCATTTAACTATTCCCATAAAACATACTACATATTGTTAAATATTTGTAATAAAAATCTAAGAAAATAGACTACAATTCTGAAAAATGTTGAAGTACAAAACATTTTCTGTAGATTCGCAATTTCAATGATCCATATTTACTAAATTTGTTGATTATAATATGAAGATTAATCCACCACATTTAGTTTATGCGATTGTGAAACTAAAAAACAGCCAAGCGTCAGTAGGCGTACGTTTGAATTAGACTTTAAACTTGTAGATGAAAGTAGCTTTAAACTTGTCGTAGATGAAAATCACATAACTAAATCTAACAACTTTTTACTTTTGCGATGGCGTTCCATTTCGGTAACAATATCAATTGTGACTGGTCTCGGATTTTATGGAAATATCTTGTTGATATATGGCAAATAAGTCACAATATCAAAATGTTCGGAATTCTCTGTCAGTTCTGCGCAGCTAAACCTGTTTTATCCTTTATCAAACACCATGCCGTCTGCAAAAATAAAAATATATCAACGTATTTTTAACATTATGATACTAATTTCCAGGCAAGTATTTCTATTGCTTAGCTAGACCTTTTGCGGAAGTCTCAAATATTTTTAAAATAAAATCCAATTCTAACGATGTTTTGAGTCAAGACGTCTTAAAAGTTTACGTACATAAAAAATTGTGATATGTGTTATTTACATAATATAATTGGAATTAAATAAAATAGATCCTGGCGCTAAATTATTTTACAAAATTCACGAATCCTTTTCATACATTTTTAAGTGAATTAAAAGATTATTTCGAAAGTAAATTTTTGAATAGTTGAAATGCAATATTGTCTATAATAGGCTAATAATTTAAATGCAATATCCTCTATAATTTTTTATATTGTTTAATAGATTTATTTTAAATACCAAATAATTGTTACTTGAATAAGCGTATCATTTTTTTTGTATTCTTTATTGAATACCGTCATATTCATAATATATATGTATATATTTACACGCCAACGTGCGCATGTGTGTGTGTTTGTGTATTTAGCACGCGGACATTTATTTCATTAAACCAAAAAGTAATTTTATGGTTAAAAAGATAAATACTTTTTCTGTGGAGACAATTTTTAATTACAATTTAACAAAATTAATCATTTACTTTACGGCTACTATTAAACTAAAATCTTTACAGCTGATCTGAGTTGGTTTAAAAATACAGTCCTCCCACCTTTTGTTGCGCTCAGGGTTACTCGGTTTTATGGTTTACTTTATTTAACGACTTTCCAGTTTTTTTTTCTGGAACATTGAGCTATATAATTGTCTGAATGAGGATTATTTAATGAACTGAATATATTGATCAAATTGAGGGATTATTAAATGTGAGAATCACGACAAATATTTTTAATTAAATTTGTATATATATATATATATATATATATATATATATATATATATATATATATATATATATCTACACGTGAATATATGATTAGGATATTTCAATGTCAGTCTTTTTTCTGTTAAATATTATCTCATACCTAATCGAATCAAAGCAGAATTTTACCCTATTAGAGATACATATCCTCTCAAGTCTTAGAGGTCTCCATGAATCCAGTGCGGACCATTAGGAAGATTGATAAAATCAATCAGGCGACCCAGTAGTCGTAATGTCTAGTGATACTCGAATAACTATTGTCGAGTGCTATTGAATAAAAACTAGTGCGATTGCGGATTTGAACGATATGGATTAGGTAAATAATAAGTAAACTTTTGCGATATGGGGTACTAAGTGTTTATATTCTCTATTTTATTAGTATGAACCCGCCCTCATTCAATTAGCTATATATATCAAATATTTCATTATATTATAAAATCTCAGTCCCTTTATTTTTATCAATGAACCATGTGTAAACAACTCTTTCCAGAATTAAAGCATAATTATAATTTATAAGCGGTTTTGCTTAAAGTTCAATGGGTAACTTATTTTGTTTCTAGCAGTATTTTGATATTTTGTTATGTAATAAGTTCCATCACATTTTATTACGAAAAGAAAAATAGTATTTTAAATTTAGTTTCGGAATTTTTTTGTGAAGGCCCCACTTAAGCGAAATGATATAGGATGGTACATTTTTTTATGCGGAATGGTGAAAGTTTTATACAATTTAGAAGAATTTCGTTCTTTTGCAATGCGTTCTGCTGTTAAGTTTTAGAAAGTAACAAAATGTTTTATATCTAGTTAAAGCTTAATGACGAATTTAATTAATTAATTCTTAGGATTAGGGCGAATTTGATAAGTATATGCTCGTGACGGAAATTTGTCTATCGATGACTTATCACGTCTCTAGCTATAGAATTCATTCTTAGGATTAGGACGAATTTGATAAGTATATGCTCATAACGGAAATTTGTCTATCGATGACTTATCACGTCTCTAGCTATAGAATTCATTCTTAGGATTAGGGCGAATTTGATAAGTATATGCTCGTGACGGAAATTTGTCTATCACTGACTTATCACGTCTCTAGCTATGGTAGGACTGCTGACTGCTAACCTAGAGTGATTTTAATATGCGATTATCGCTTGATTACAGCGTCATTATGTTGAGGTTACTAAATCGATAAAAGGCTTTTCATTAATAGTGTACAACGGCCCGTAAATTTAATTATTGACTTTAAATGTCGCATATTGCTCTTTTTGTAAAAATATTTTTTTTAAGTTTATATGAATTGAATGTGGTTTAGAAAATAGTTGGCATACATAGGGAAATTTACCGCTAATGTAAAATTTAATAAATACCAAAACGTCAATATAAAAGTTAAAGTGAAATTACTCCGTATCTATTTAAATCATTATATTTATTTTATACACTATTTGCGTTCAAATTATTTTTATCTACAATTTCTTTTAGTTTTATTGTTTTTACGATTATAGTACCAGTTTATAGTAGTAGTAGTAGCAGTAGCAGTAGATTATAGTAGTAGTAGTATTTTTCAACGAAAAATTAATTCTCCTCCACTCCATATTTGCACGCACTGTTATTAATGCTATAAAAAGAAATATAAGCAATGAGCATAATAGATGTCTGTAGAAGGAAAAAATTATTTAAAAATAAAATTGATGAACTCGCTATTAAGCTATTTTTCCATACTTTTATGTAATAGAAGAAAAACGTAGAAAAGAAAATGCGAAATATAAAATTGAATCGAAAATGAAGCCGTTAAATGTTGAAGGAGGAAAAATATATTTTATGAAAAAAAATAAAACGAAGACAATAGAAATTATGAAAAATGATCACTGGAGGAAGCCAGTACTTTGCTACATACAAAAATGAATATAGTTTTCCTATTTTATTGATTTCTGGTGATTGTTCAAAATTAGTGACAAAAAAATTTAAGTAGTGATCATGTTGAAATCGAGGAAATGTTTTAATAATTTAATTAAATGAAATTTTTTTTTACTTAAAAGTTAGTTCCAAAATCCAAAACAATATCTATATATATATATATATATATATATATATATATACACTAGTAACTAGTTTTTTTAATTTAAAATATTTATTTGCCAATAATGAAATTTATTTCCAATTAAAAATTAAGGTATTAATTTAGGTCCCCTTCTGCTATGGATTGAAACTTTATGTTGATTTTTTTTCTGGTTACAACAACGTACTCATTTAAAAAAAATCGCTATCATAAAATCAATAAAACTAGATATTTGCATATGATCTTTAAAAATACTTTAAGGTATAGTGATAATATAAACAAAAAGTTGAAGTGACGTAACTATTGCAACGTCCTCAGAAATTAACATATTTTGTATTAAGTCACTAAAAATGAAATTATTACCACGATCAAAACGTTAGAAAAACTAAAGGCTGTTTCTTTTAAAAATCAAATTATTAGTAATTTTAAACAAATTTGCGCTGAAGAACACAAAAAATGCGGCGCGCGGCATAACAAGGCAACACCCTCTCCCCTACCTATTACATTTCCCTACGCCGAACGACCTCTCTACAGTCAGTATGCTATTTGGCTTCATGAGGAACGCATGTCTCGCTACGCGAGGTACAAATTATCCACGCGATAGCGATTGATGAAAAAGAAAACACTCAGTAATCATTTTTGGGCTTACACTAACAGCCTGTAATTAGAGACAATTACTTTCAAGTGAAATGCAGTCCAAATGTGTGGCAAGGAACAATTAAAAATGTAATTTAAATTTCAAAATCGTGTAATAAACTATTATACAGAGTGATGTTGAATTTCTTGAAAAAACAATTTGCAATTGCGAGCGGAATGGACCACTTTGAAGAGTTTTTGAAATTACATAAAGGATAAGAACATAAAAATGTGTAGAAAGAAATTAATCATATATCTAAATTTTCAATTATTGTGAATAAGTTGATTCCATTGTTTTAAACATGCCTTAGATAGTTCGAGTGTATCCGTGTCGGACAGACATTTTTCTGCGAGATTGCCAAAGAAAAACGTCTCCTTAAAAATTCTCGCGAAAAAAATAACTTCTTTCATAATTAAAGCGTAATAAAAATACCTCCAATATTAATAAATATTTTTTCTTAAAATTTCCTTAATTTCTTTTTCCCAGTATTTTTTCAAATTAATATGTTTATATTCAAAATTACATATCATATTATGTAACAAAGAATTTGAGAATTTTTTGTGAAGGCTCCACTTGAGTGAAATAATATAGATGGGACATTATTTTTGATATACTACGCGGAATGGTGAAAACGGGAAAAACGGTTCCTATTGTTAAGATTTAAAGAGCTACAATAAGTTTTATATATAGTTATAGCTTAATAACGTATTTAATTAATTTAGTCGTAGGATAAGGGGGAATTTGATAAGTACCTACTAGTTACGGAAATTCATCTATAGCCGGCTTAGTATTTCTCTAGCTTTGGTGGGACTGTTGATTGCCAACCCAGAGCAATCTTAATGTACAATTACCGCGTGATGGCATCATCACTATATTGAGGTTATACTAAATCGATAGAAGGCTTTCATTGGTAATGTACAACAATCAGCACTCTACTTTAGAGAACATTCAAATTTAGTTACTGGTATTTGTTTATACTTTATACAATACAAGGAAGATGTAGAACAGAAAACATAAAATTGAACCGAAAATGAAACTGTTAAGTGTTCAAGGCGACGAATACTATTATGTACCAAAATAAAACGTGTAAAATAGAAATTATAAAAAAGATCACTCTTTATACGTACGAAAAGCAATAGTTTTCCTAATTTATTGATGTCTCGTAATGGTTCAAAATTAGTAAAATAAATTTAAATAATATTCATGCCGAAATCGCGATAATGTTTTAATAATGTAGTTAATTGAAAATATTTTTTATCTAGGAAAGATTAGTTCCAAAAAATTAAATAGACGGAAGATGTTGAACAGAAAACTTAAAACCGAACCGAAAATGAAGCTGTTAAATGTTCAAGGCAACTATTATGTACCAAAATAAAACAAGTAAAATAGAAATTATGAAAAAGATCGCTGTAAGGTGTCAATATCTTAATACGTACAAAAAGCAATAGTTTTCCTAATTTATTGATGTCTCGTAATGGTTTAAAATTAGTAAAAAAATTTTAAATAATGTTCATGCCGAAATCGAGAAAATATTTTAATAATGTAGTTAATTGAAAGTATTTTTTTATCTAGGAAGTTCCAAAAAATTAAACCGTAAAAAAATGTTAATCCAGCTTTTACAAAACGTTGAATATTTCTTTACAAAAATATATATTTTTAACGAGTTTCTAATGAATAAAACACAGCACTGTTTGTAAAAATTAAAACTTGCACAGAATATGTTCTCTATGGTTAACTGAAAAAGAAATATTTTATGTTTACAATTAATTACTCTACATTTCCATTGGGTTTTAATATATATATATATATATATATATATATATATATATATATATAAATATATATAAATAATTGTTGTGTGATATTTAAAAAAAAAAGGTATACAGAAAAACCGACAAAAATTCTAAAATACGCGTTTTTGCTTCTCAGAAATTGCATATCCGACAATTTATATGAAAATTATTTTTAAAAACTACAGACCTAAAATTTTGTAGGTTAAACTAGTGAATCGCTGGTAGTATTTATAAACTATGACTTAGTTATATTATACATAGATCGAAATTTTTGGAGAAAGAGTTCATTGGACATTTTCCCAATGCAAAAAATTACTCCGTTTTAATGTCGTTGAAGTTTGGGGGTCAACGCTATGACCGACGAAGTTGCAACTATGACTGCAAACCTGACAGATGTAAAAGCAATAAGGAAATAGTGTTGTTATTAAAAATACCACCGCACAATGAATTGTTTCAATAAATACTTGCTCAATGTTGGTAAAATTAAATACAAAAATGTACTATACGTTGACTTCTGCGACCAATGCTCATTATGAGCATTGAGAAGATACGCATTTCGATAAATAATTTATTTATTTCTAATGGTAAAAAATAATCTATGTTCAAAAACATGCACAGCTTCTTCTCCGTATCGAACACGTTCTGTAACAAAATTATATTCTTAACGATATTCATTAACTGATCGAGATTTCATGAACATTTCATATACCGCTCTGTGTTAAGAAAAATACCTCATAATTCAGTTGATCCTTAGTTACATATTAAATTTGAAATGAAAAAGAACTGGTTCTTCCTTTTCCTTAATCAGAAATCTACACAAGTCTTCATCTAATCCCTGCTTCCTTCATGCAAGCACTGGTGATATATATATATATATATATATATATATATATATATATATATATATATGTATACGCACATATACATGCATACATATATACATGTAATAAAACCCAATGGAAATATAGAATAATTAATTGTAAACATAAAATATGTCTTTTTCAGTTAACCATAGAGAACACATTGTATGCAAGTTTTAATTTTTACAAACAGTTCTGTGTTTTGTTTTTAGAAAGTCGTTAAAATTATGTATTTTTTAAAGAAATATTCAACGTTTTATAAAAGCTGGATTGAAATTTTTTTATGGTTTAATTTTTCGGAACTAATCTTTCCTAGATAAAAAAATACTTTCAATTAACTACATTATTAATATATTTTTTCAATTTCGACATGAACACTATTTAAAATTTTGTTACTAATTTTAAACCATTACGAGACATCAATAAATTCGGAAAACTATTGCTTTTTGTATTTATTAAGATATTGACACCTTCCAGTGATCTTTTTCATAATTTCTATTTTACTCGTTTTATTTTGGTACATAATAGTAGCCTGGAACACTTAACAGCTTCATTTTCGGTTTGGTTTTATATTTTCTGTTCAACATCTTCCTTCTATTGTATAAAGTATAAACAAATACCAGTAATTAAATTTGCATGTTTTCTAAAGTAGAGAGCGAATTGCTGTACATTACCAATGAAAGCTTTCTATCGATTTAGTGTAACCTCAATAGAGTGATGATGCCATCACGCGATAATCGTACATTAAGATTGCTCTGAGTTGGCAAAGCCAGCGATAGACGAATTTCCGTAACGAGTAGGTACTCATCAAATTCGTCTTAATTCTAAGACTAAATTAATTAAATACGTTATTAAGCTATAGCAATATATAAAACCTATTTCAGCTCTTTAAAACTTAACAACAGAACCAGTTATAAAAGATCAAAATTTTTCTAAAATGTACAAAATTTTCACCATTCCGCATAGTATATCCAAAATAATGTACCATCCTATATCATTTCACTCAAGTGGAGCCTTCACAAAAAATTCCCCAATTCTTTGTTACATAATATGATATATAATTTTGAATATAAACATGTTAATTTGAAAAAATACTGGAGAAAAGAAATTAAGGAAGTTTTAAGAAAAAATATTTATTAATATTGGAGGTATTTTTATTACGCTTCAATTATGAAAGAAGTTATTTTAAGCCATTTTAAGGAGTCTTTTTTTTTGGAAAGCTCGCAGAAAAAATATTTGTCCGACACGGGTACACTCAAACTATCTAAGACATGTTTAAAATAAAGGAATCAAATTGTTTATAATAATTGAAAATTTAGATATATGATTAATATCTATTTACACATTTTTATGTTCTTATCCTTTATATAATTTCAAAAACTCTTCAAAGTGGTCCATTTCGCTCGCAATTGCAAATTGTTTTTCAAGAAATTCCACGTCACTCTATATCATAGTTTATTACACGATTTTGAAATGTTAATTACATTTTTAATTGTTCCTTGCCACACATTTGGACTGCATTTCACTTGAAAGTAATTGTCTCAAATTACAGGCTGTTAGTGTAAGCCCAAAAATGATTACTGTGTGTTTTCTTTTTCATCAATCGCCATCGCATCGATAACTTGTAGCTCACGTAGCGAGACATGCGTTCCTCATTAAGCCAAATAGCATACTGACTGTAGAGGGGTCGTTCGGCGTAGGGAAATATAATAGGTAGGGGAGGGGGCGTTGTCTTGTTATGCCGCGCGCCGCATTTTTTGTGTTCGTCAGCGCAAATTTGTTCAAAATTACTAATAATTAAAAAGAAACAGCTTTAGTTTTTCTAAAGTTTTGATCATGGTAGTAATTTCATTTTAGTGACTTAATACAAAATATGTTAATTTCTGAAGACGTTGCAATAGTTACGTCACTTCAACTTTTTGTTTATATTATCACTATACCTTAAAGTAATTTTAAAGATCATAAGCAAATATCTAGTTTTATTGATTTTATGATTGTGGTTTTTTTTAATGAGTACGTTTTTAAAACCAGAAAAAATCAACATAAAGTTTCAGGCCATAGTAGAAGCTAAAAATAAACAAAGAAATCACTCACTGCGTGCTTGCTATAGCCAAAAAAAAGTACAAGTTAAAACTTCTAAACTATTGATTTTCTCGGACTAATGTTATTTTGAAATGATTTGTTACGATGTTTTTGATATAGGGAAAGTTCTGTGTATATATATATATATATATATATATATATATACGTATACACGAATAACTAATTTTTATACGAGGTTTTGTGCATGAAAATATTAAAAATATTTGCTTGCCAATAATGAAATTTATTTGCAATTAAAAATTAACGTAGTAATTTAGGTCCACTTCTGCTCTTCATTATGATAAATGACTTGTCTTCAGTTATCAGTATTGCTCGTTGCCTCCTGTTTGCGGATGATTTAAAAGTCTCTTAAAGTATTAATAGCCGATCTTATTGTAAGCGTGATGAAAATGATCATTGATAACATGTTCCTTTTTATATGCCTCACTTGTTCATAATCATGAGCGAGCCGGAACTACCCTTGAAAGAGTTTAATTTTGGCAAAATTTCGGTGTAATTTTGGATGATCACCTCGTATTTCACAATCATACCATGAAAACCTACCAAAAAAGGAACAAATTATATTTGTTATATGGCATACTCATGATTTTTATGATCTCGAATTTACCGTCGCTTTATCCATAACTCTTTGGCCTTCAATGTTCTCGAAACTGATGGTATCATCAGGTCTCCATACAAAGCTACTTATGTGAACATGTTGCACAAACATTAAAAAATTCATTTGTATTTTGTATTGCAAAATTTGTGGATATTATTTTTAATTATTTCCTTCCAAATTTATAATGTTTTCGATGGTATTTAATTAATTCCGTTCAACTGCGATGGGGCTTTTTTTTCATCATACATATTTTTTAATGACGTTTATCTTGTGCTCCAATTTATAATCAGTATTGAAAAATGCACGCAGTCCAGAAATTTTGTCTGCTCTGTTCTCTATTTCGAGGATGGGGTTATGGAGGTTTTTGATGGTCCACAAGTAATCATTAAATAGAAATATAAATTGAAATTAGTGTATGTTCCTTATTTTGTTACTGTTACTACTTTTGTATCGTGTTAATTGTTGTTATTATATGTTTGTATTTATTGTTATATTCGTTCCCATGACAATACTTTGGGTTAATATATAAATCAGGATTGGAGTTTTCGACAAATAAAAAGATAAATAAATAAATAACGATTCATAAATTATTTTAATAAATATCCACAAACATGATGTTCAGTAATCAAATATTTATTTACCTTAAAAATACTTATTACTTGTTACTGATTGATCAAATATACATTGTGACGTATATATAACGTAAATATACATTGTGACGTATGTTAACGTGAAATATTTCTTTAGTTTTGGCAGTGCATTCATTTTCTTAGGGACTGGCACAAATGGTATCATCACACAAGATTTTGAACTTAATGTTTAACGTCATTAAAAAGTTCACATTAATTTTTTTTACAACTTTCTTCAAAATCTTTATTTTTTTAATTAGCTTTTTGATTTAGAAATTTTACACTGCCGCCTTTATGGAGTGACTCTAAAAATGGACCTGAATGCAGTAAGTGAAAATTTATAATTTTTGTGAGTAATTAAAGAAGTAAAAATTGGGAAAGAAAATAATAAAATTTGAGCCATGTTCTCCATAGTATAACAATATAAGGTAACTGTGCAAACTTGCTCGACGATTACAACTTGTGCCAGCCAAATTAACCGAAGTAAATAGTTATTTATTGGTCTGCCTATTCTTGCGATCACGGTTATATAGTTTATCTTCTTCATTGATTTTCCAGTTTTTTTCGGGACTTCAAGGTATATGATTATCTGAATTAGGATTATTTAATAAACTGAGCATCTTGATTAAATTGAGGGATTATTAAACGCCTTATCATTTTTATATTTTATTGAAATTCTTACCTTCACATTTATTTTGTTTTTATTTATTGTTTGTCGATTAATAACTTATACACTATATATATATATATATATATATATATATATATATATATATATATATATGCATTATTTAATTTAAAAGTTAATAACGTGTGTCTTTCGTAATGGTTTTTGGTCTTCTTCTAACAAAATATTGTTTCGCTTAATTAAATTAACAATATTACAGTTTGAATTGGATAATTTAAAAAATTTGTTCATTTTTTTTTGGGAAAATGTTAAAAAAGAAGTTTCTTCGCATTAAGAGTTTACAGAAGATTTCGAAAAAAAATTGTGTTTATATTCTCCCTTCACA
Organism: Druceiella hillmani; assembly: GCA_039881145.1. NCBI lineage: Eukaryota > Metazoa > Arthropoda > Insecta > Lepidoptera > Hepialidae > Druceiella > Druceiella hillmani. The sequence continues at coordinate 2,447,496 of JAYKKI010000103.1, forward strand.
TAAAAGAAAATAACAAAGAAAATTAAAATAAATATTTTTACTTGGAAGTGAAATTCGTCTCATTTTCCTTCCCAAAGTGAGTCATCATAGTTTTTTACTAAAAAACTATGCAAAAATGTATTTCTATTATGTTAACAAGAAATATCTCAAAAGTAGCAAGACCTTATAGGTCATGGGCTTCAACCTAAGCAGTCCTCATCGTTTGCTCTTAAGTGTTCATAAAAAAGACTCATGGAAGTGGAACGCCGAAGTAAAACACTGAACCGACGTTCCAAATCTGATTTAGATTACATACTAGAAGAAAGTACTAAACTTATCATATCACTAAAGTTCAATAATTGAAATCTGAAAACGACTTTGTCAGAAAATATTGAGAAACCAAGACGAAATTAAATTTTTTTTAAATTTAATATTTGTTTGAATTCTTAAATAACACTTTTGAAAGATAATCTAAATCATTTTCTAGAAGATGTATATTTACAGACATGAAGATGTATGATATTACTAAACGATGGCGAAACTTATTCCTATGCTTTAAGCGTAAGAAATTATTTACTAGTAGACGAAAAATTCCCTGGGTAATGGAGAGGTCTTGGCGGGTCCATACCTTGATCTTCGTAGCTTTTCCACGTAAACCCAGTTGAGTTATCCATGTAAGAATAATACAAATATTTTAGAATATACTCCATATCATAATATATTCAAAAAGACATCAGCTTAAGAGAATTAAGAGAAAATCTGAGAGAAACCGAAGAAGTAATTTTAAAAAAATACGACAGAAGAAAGACATTAAAAGAAAATTGTTTCGCTTATGTCGTGTCGAGTTGAAAAAGATGGGCATAATTCAGACAAATTGTTTTCCTTCTTTAATTAATGAAAATGTGATAACTTTTATTTAGTTTTAATTATTTCTATAATTACACATAAAAATAACAATTTTTCGCTCACTTCACTTTGGGTAAATTTTTGGGGTCATTCGGTAAAAACAGCAATGTAAAATTTCTCAATCTAAAAACTAATTAAATGATAAGGTTTCTGAAGTAGAGATCAGAAGGAAAGTTGGGGAAATTTCTTTTAAATGACGCACGTAGGATTATTTGCATGATAAAATCGGCCAAAAGTCGGAAACAGAAACGTTTTAAAAACTCGCATAAACCAAATAATATGCTTTTGTTACAAATAATATGCTTGAGCTCGTTCCTCTCCATACCATCAGTTAGAACCTAGTCATTGTCTGAACCGCACGTCTTTGTTCTCGGCGCATTTATTTAATCACCATGTTAATTTTAAAACAGTCATTCTGTGTGTATAGATTGTAGAAAAATTCGTTCTAGAAATGCAGAAGAAAAGTATGTGGTATACTTTTTTATTGTTGGCAATTATATATTAAATTAAATAAGGTTCCATATACATGTACAAAGAAAACCTATAGATACGTATTTTGTGTTTGTCAAATATTTTAAAAATAGTAGATTTCTTTAGTTGTCAAGGCTTGTCAAGGTTTAGTTCCTTGAGATATTTGTAACTGCAGTTATCATTGAGCAATTAAAGTAAAAACAATGTGCTCCCATGAACCCCATTTTGTTTTTTGAAGCTATGAAATACGATGACTTGTAAAGTTTTAATTTTTATCAATGTGTTTTTGTTCTTTTTATTTGCAGATATCCCTAAATATGTTTTAAGCTTCACAAGTTTTACCAGAAGAGCTTTGTATGACCTTATTCAATAAAGGAAAGGGAAAGAAAATCGACGAAAAGTTTTTGTTATCGTAAGATAAGGTTGTAAATATTACTCGATGCTTTGACAATAACAAAAATATCTTAATTTGCGCTCTGAGATTTTTAAAACTCAATTTAAGCAGGGATGGACTACAGCCAAGCGACAGGAACAGCGTTTCTTAAATAATAACTAAGAATGGCTAGCTTCCTCTATAAAACTTCCGAATTTCGGCACAGAAACTAAAAAAGTGTGGGCGTTCTTCTAACAGTTTTAAAGAATTAAGTGAATGTGGCAAGCCGCGAAAAACTATGGAATTACATAAGCAAGTGCCGTCCAAAGAGTTGGTCTACGCAGCTAGTGTTAACCAACGTACTAGTGGAAATACGGGTGCATTTATAATGTTAAAGAAAATCATCGATGGCCCAACGAGAGCCACTAAAATTTGTAAATCTATTAGTTTAAACCGAGAAATAGTAAATGTGAAAATACACACACCAGAAGAGGCGTTGTCAATTTCCATCGAAGGGGATTTCACAAGACGCCAGTGCGAATAAAAATACTTATCCGTTCTATTCTCTGATTCAAAAACCAAAGAAGTAATGCTACCTCAAAGAAGAAAAAGAAGAAAGCATCTCCAAACGTGCATTGAGGTTTATTTGCAAGCTTATTTAACAATGGACAATTATCAGAAGAGGCGGCTGAGGCCCGCAATAGAAACTTTTTGCAGCACCGACTGAATTTTTCAAGAAAATTTTCAATAGTTTACCCTTAGCATTTAACATTTTAAATAGATTGCTCCTGAGTTCGAATCCACATTTAAGCTCCGTAAGACCTAAATTATATAAGCAAAAGCAGTCATTTTTAAAGAGGAATTGGATTTGATGGTCGCGGGGTTGCCATTGGAGTGATCACTAAATATAGGTATTGATGACGAAGAGGCCGACGAAAATGAGGATAATGAAGATGATTTAGAATAATATTTTTCCAGCTTTTAAGTAAACTGTACGCTTGTTTATAAAATACGGTATTTTCTTGTACTTTTACTGTTTTCTTAGTGATAAATACTTTAAAATATTAAAGAATACGCTGTTAATTAATAATAAATTATAAAATGTTTTTATCTTATCACGCAAACACTCCTATGTGTAACGTTAAAATTTAATTTCAAAATGTAATATTGGAATATCTTGGGTTACTGATAATTTTTTGACGTCATATTTAGATTTATCTAAGTAATTTTTTTTCTCTCGAATAGGTTAGTTCATCAACTATTCTATAAAGAATCCAGTGTATATCAAAATTATTCACGTCACAAAGACAAATGTAGTCTTCAGTCCATGAGTTCAGCTAAAAAACTCAAAAAATGTGTAATTAAGAAACTATAAAAAATCGCTGAACGAACATAGGGTGTTTCGAATTAGCTCTAATATTTTCTAAATTCTGTGCTTCCTCTTGACACCGTTTTTGGAACAAACTGTATGTCCGTATTATAAACGAGGATTTATATTATTAATAGGATATATATTATTATATAGGTAGAATTATGGTGAAATTTTTTACGTCATTTAAACCAAAAATAAACATAAAGAAAAGAAATACACTTCATATTAATTGACGTAACTATTTATAGCCTCTTTTAATTTACTATGATTATTATCTAGATTAAAAACATCATTTAAATAAATTGGGGCATAATAAGCTTAAAAAAAACAGAAACAAGCGTCCTCCCTTCCCCTGACTCCGAAACTGCTAAAGTAAAAGTTGCAAAAAATTGTTCATATGTCGTTAGCCCCTCTAGAATTTCTATAGATATAATTTAAAATATTACTTTCTGAATATACTATTGAACTGTGTGCAAATTTATGTTTTTTATCAGAAGACTAGATTTCTAATTTCTTTGAAAGTAAATGGAAAGGATTCCGATTTTTTCTTTTTAGGTTCGAAACCCAGAATGAAACAGCCATATATTTATGGTGGTAATATTTAAGCATTTACTTTATTAAACTCTTTCAAATATCTTTAAATATTCTTCCTATTTCAAAAGTACGGCTGTCCTAAAGTTTACCTTTTACGAGTATTGACTTAGTTTTTCTGTTGACTCCATGCAGAACTCGACAAATTAAATGTAGTCAAAATGTTGTCGCAGTTCTCTTCCGTGATTTCTATTATACATGGGTATTATTTACAATTCCAATAAGAAATGTAGTGATTTAAAGATAACATTTTACATGATAAATTAAGCAGTGGCATTTAAAAAATATTTAAGCAAATATTATTTTCCTCTCAAAGAAATCTATTCGGTTATAATTTAGTTTGAATAATAATAATTCGGCGTCCGTGTTTATTTATTTATTTCCAGCTTAAAAACCCATGGTCTTAAAATATATTAAAATAATTACCAATATAACTTCTAAATGGTAAACAGTCTTAGAAAGGCTTACAAAAACTAAATATCTAGCTATTTTTAAAAATTTATCTCTATAAATGCAATATCTTATGAATACATCGTTATAAAAACAAGTATTTCTATCTTTTAGATGCAAATAATTCCATCTATAAAGTAGTATTAAAATCTCAGAGATGTTAAATCAAACGCTATTTGCTCAGATACTTGCAGTAAGATCCACTACTGAGATATTTTAGAATAATTAAGTCAAGAAGAATATTTTGGAAAATGAAATGTGATGCTAATTTTGATTGTTCTTCTAGTCAAAGAAAAAGTCAAGAAATCATTTTTATATCCTTTAAGCAAGTAGTGAATAGAGAGCATTGTGAGACATTTCATAACAAATCTGTAAATCATATTTTCGTATTTCTAACCGTTAAACCAGCATAAGCAATAAGATATGCTTAAGTATTTGAGTTAGTATTAGTACTTAGAATGTTTCGTTATTTTTTTTTTAATTAAACCATGACTACTCAACTCTTTCAATAAAATGTGACATAGTCTACACAACTCATAGATTATGGTGTAATATGTTTTATGTAATATTAATTAAACCTAATAACAAATTTTTAAAAAATGATATCAAAAATATTCTTTGTTTATATCGTCATCCTCTTTTCTTAACCAATCTACACAAATATTGTTTAAAAAATAGAAGTCCAATATTCCCCGCTTTGTATAAGTCGAAACGCAACCTACCCACTTAATTATAATACCATGTAGCGGCAAGCAGATGTACAGAATGCGATGCCCCTCAAGCCGTCGCTTTAAGTGATAAGCGCTATTAGATACGTAACGGATAACACAACACTATTCTTAATATAGCATATTGAAACACTTATAAATAGCGTCAATAGAAAGCTGAAGACATGGCAGGAAAATCTGAATGGAAATTCAGGTAAAATTTACTGAGGTATATACGCATTTCTTTATGTAGTTACAATTACGGAGAATTGGTAAAATATTGCAGGAGCATTTTTATGTAAAAAGTTATACAGTGTTTTTCTATAGGTTTTTTTATTTAAAATTATACACAGTGTGACTTTATTTAAGCTGACAAGGTCTCATTTGACGATCTCACCAAAACAAAAAACAATTTTAAAAAAATATTAAGACAATATAAACTGAACAACATAATTGAAGGGGTACAAATAAATATTTCTATTGTTTTGAAACCTTTCAAACAATTAATTAAGGCTTAAAATATTCTCCCTAGAAATGAAATAAGCAACCATGATTGTCTCTTGAAGATTCTTATTTATAGAACTTGGTCTTGACCGATTGACCAACTTTTTCGCTACCATTACCATATCTTGATTTACTTCAAACTGACCACATAGACTATTGTTAAAATAGTAAGTAGTTCTGTAATGGTAGTACCATTTAATGTAAGGCCTTCTACCGATTCAGTACAACCTTAATATAATGACGCTGCAATCACATGTTAATCACGAGCTGGCACTTAACAAGTTTCTTTTAATCTTAAAAATTAATTATTTAAATAGATTATTAAACCTTCACTTAATTTAAAACGTTAAGTTAGTTTTCAAAAACTTAACAGTGGAGCGCGTTATGATATAACCAAATATTCCTAAAATATTAAAAACATTCAACGTTGTGCACAACAATTAAAAAAATTATAAAACAAACCTATATAATTTCAAATATTTATCATTTCCAGTAAAATAAGATGTATCATTTTGAATAAAAACATATTAATTTTTAAAAAGGCTCTAAAATAATTAAATTACGCATGAAAATTTGAACAAATAAATTGTAACATTTCATTTACGATTTATTTCTAAAAGTAGTTATTTACACATTACTCATTAAGGTATTAAAAGAAGAATAAAATATTCACAATATTCCATTTATGTAATAAAGTATTTGACATAATTTACTAATTAAAAAATAGCGTGTTTATGCTTATAATAGAAATAATATTAAATTTGAGCAAAAAAAATTGTATTATTGGTGATATTTCATTAACGATTTAATTCTAAAAGTAGTTATTTACACATCGCCCACTGAAAACAATAAAGGGTTTAAAAGAGTAATAAAATATTCACTATATTCTATTTATGTAATGAAATATTTGACATAATTTACTAATTAAAAAACAGCGTGTTTATGCTTATAATAGAAAGAATATAAACATTTAGCCACGCATACCCTAAAACTTTGCTTGTTACATTACAAGAGGAATTCTGTAAAAATTTACAAAGTTCACGTCTAACAACCGCAATCCTACTGGATTTTTGTTCATTATGATCCAACAGCAGTTATTCGAGTATTACTAAACATTACATAAATATAGAATATTCCACTCCCTTTATTAACGGAACTACTGTGAACAACAAAATTATTATAAAACAGGATTGGTAAAATCAAATGAGAAAATTACAGAAAAACTATGGCGATTATCCTAGATCTAACATTATATTAACTACACACCATTTTTTTACGCCTGTGAAAGGTATATCAGGTGATGTATTCACGTCGTGAAAAATAAATATGCCTAAATAATTCAATTGAAATATAATGCACTAATAACTATTGTTACCTTAGTAGTCTGAATTGTACTAACCGCAATCCTACTGTTTTTTTTTTCAATAGAACCCGACAGTAGTTATTCGAGTATCACTAGACGTTACAACCGCTGGTGAAATTATTGATTTTATCAATCTTTCTAATGGTCCGCAATGTATTCACGCACACTTCTCAAACTTAAATGGGTATATATTTCTAATAGGTTAAAATATATTTTTCAAACGATAGTAATATGATTTGACGAGGTATAATATTAATCATTTTCTTAATATCTATATTTGTGTGTGTGTGTGCGTACGTGCGATCGTGCGTGTGAGCGCGGGTGCGTGCTTGCGTGTGTATGTGAAAATCACTATTCGGGGTCAATAATTTGGGTGCCACGGCCAATAACTAAGTCTAATTGTTAATTTTATTGCATTATATTTTTGTAAGTCAATAATAACCCTATCAAATTAGTTGAGAAATATTGTACAAACTAACATAGTTCTTACAAAAAACAATTCAAAAATATTATTTTTACGATTTCATAAAAATAATATTTTTTCGTCATCCTACTTTGACTACTATGAAAAAAATATACTACTCAGCACTAGCAAGTAATTAGAAAAACTGGCACAGATAATGTAAAAATTATAGTAAAAAATTGTTACTACCCTCAACTATAACAAAATATATTCAGTTTTAACCACCAAAGGCACTCATCATGAGATAATTAGCCTATCTTTGAATTTTCATGTAAATTAATTTTTTTAATCTTTTTCATAGAAAACATTTTAATTAAGGATTTTTATTAAAAGTTGTTGCCCTTTGTTTCACATTTTTTTAAAAAGCACCACGTTAGGAGCAATTGTACGAGTGAGACACACGATATATATGTGTTACTCGTTTATGTGTGGTAAAAAATACTTTGAATTTCGTAATTTTTCGAAAAAAATCTATGAATACAGTCCTTACTTGTCGGATGTAATTCTCTTCAACTCCCAAACTCTGACAGGAATTAAAATTAATGAATAAAAACCTAAACCCTCAACGTTTCTCGTTCACTCAACGTTGTTTAATGCAGTATTCCCAGATGTCCTAGTCTAGAATTTTTTTGTTCTGTTAACTACTTCTAAAAAGGGGTTATGGAATTGATTGGTGGTTTACGAGTCATTACTAGTTAGAATTATATTTATACGAATTACTGTGTTCCTGTGTTATTTGTTATTGTTTTTATATTTTTTATCCTACTAATTGTTTTTCCTATGTATTTGTAATTAACCATTTGTTATATATTGTATTCTTCTACATGTTTAACGCTTTGGGTAAATCTGTATGTTGCGCATCGAATTTTCAAGAAATAAATAAATTACGATTCATAAGTTTCAATAAACGTCCACGAATATGATATTCAGAAATAATATTTTTATTTATTATTAAACGCTTATCACCTGTTATCTATTGACAATAAAAGTACACGCCATCGTGAACTATTCGTTTAGTTTCGGCAGAAAATTCAGTTTTTTAAGAATGGGCATAATTCTTTAAACTTGATGGTCGCTGCTTTGCTTTTATACGTGATGGCTTAATGACGTATAGTCTATCTGTAAAGTTGAGATATATGCTGTTATCAGGTGAAAATTAGTGGATATCTGCCATGTTAATTGAGAATTAAAGAAAGGCAAACCATCAAAAGAACAAAGTTCACTTACTTGACTTAATTGAATTAGTTGACGTAAATGAACTTTTCTAATTTCACTCATTTACTTTTTAATTGGTTAGATTAAACTTCTTTTAATTACAAATGTCCCAAAAATAGAGTTAAAGTAAAGCACAGAGGTATAGAATATAAAGGTTTATTCGAAACATCCCTATATTCAGGGATTGTTGATATTTTCTGAGTTATAATTTGTTTGTGTTTTTTGCAAATTTCTATATTGGAGACAATGTTTCTTTGTGTCGTGAATAATTGTGATGGAAATTTAATTTTTTTATCAACTAGTAGACTGACTTCTTGGGGATTAAAACACACACTCACATAATTATACTTTATATAGCATCAAAATATTAACAGAAACACGAGATTTTGTTAACACATAATTTTGAACTTTATTTTGACATCATTTAAAAAGAATTTGAATAATTTTTTTTCCAGAATCTACTTCGCAAACTTTACTATTTCATCACCTTATTGATTGAAAATTAAACAATGTTACTTATATATTGTGACCCTAAGATGTAACCATAGTGTAGTAAGTGAAAAATTATAATTTTGGTGACTAATTAAAGAAGTAAATATTGGCAAAGAATCTACTTAAATTTGAGTCCCATTCATTATGAACGGTAACAAGGCGAATTTGTATTTTTTTTTAATTATTACTACTCATGCCGGCTGAACTAACCGTAGTACCTAGTTATTTACTCGCCGGCCTGATCTTGTACTCTTACGCTACACTCGTTGAATGGATTATTTCTTTTAAACACTTTTTAATTTTTTTTGAAACTTTGAAATGTAGAATTAGTGTTTTTATAATAATTGAGCATCTTCGTTAAATTAACGTATCAATGAACTGCCTACCGTTTTGATGTTTTTATTTAAAATTAAAAATAGTTTTGTTTTTCCCAGAGGAAATAAGCAATCATGGATTTTTACCCTGAATTTTTCTCTTACGCAGTTACGTAATATAATTATGGTTAAATGAGAAGGCACAACTCGGAAGTAACAAGCCGTAGAAATGGTCCTCAATCTAGCGGTTTTCTTACCATTAAATGACCTTAAGGGTTCATAATTAAAGAGACCCATCGCCAAATGTCAAAGCAGTAGATTGCCGTACCGTTGAAAAAATTATGTAATTTTTAATTATTTCTTTAATTAAACACAAAACTATAATTTTCCATTTAATATAGTTAGGGTTAATTTTTAGAGTCGGTCCATAAAATGGGAACGTCACATATACCATTCGAAAAATTAATTGGAAAAAAGAGTTTTGAAGTAAATTTTGGAGAAAATTATACAACCTTTTTTTTAAAATGACTTCAAAAAAGTTAAAAATATTGTGTTTAGAATATCTTGGATTTCTGTTAATTTTTTTGAACCATGTTAAGACGTATGTAAGTGAATATTTTTATTCCAAACAGGGTAGTTAGTAGGTGGTAGTAATAGGTGGTTGACTAGCTGTTAAAAATAAATCAAGCTTCTATCACAATTATTCACATCACAAAGAAAAATTTAGTCTTCAAGCTATGTGTTCAGCTAAAAATCAAGAAAATGATAATTCGGAAAATGTCAACAATCGCTGAACATACATAAGGTGTTTTGATAAGCCCTGATATTCTTTACTTGTGTGTTTCAGCCTGATGCTACATTTTGGGACAAACGTATAGCCTATCTTCATGTATAGCCTATCTATAACATAAAACATATAATATTTACAGGTACAATTTTTTTGAAAACTGATACATCATGTAAGTCTAAAATAAAGATAAAGAAACATGAAAAGAAACAACCTTACATTTTATTTATATTAACGAATTTAATTATATATATCTTTGATTTTATTAGATTATAATCTAGTTAACAAAATTTCATTAAAATCAATTAGGACGAATCAGCGAGAAAAAAACATAAAAAATATACTCCTCCCCCTCTCTCTATCTTGCTTCGAAATGGCTAGAATAACAGCTAGGAAAAATGTTTCGTTCGTCATTCCATTATTTAAAAAAAAATATTTCTCACTTATTGAATTTATTACGCATTAATGTGTTATCATGCTAAATTTAGAATTTCTGTGTAAGGAAAAAGAGAAAACACGGGTTTTTCATTGTTAGGTTCACAACCCTAAAGAGATTAATCATACATTCATGGTCATAAACTATAAATATATCCAATAATAAAATATGTGAAATAACTATTTATATTCTTACCATGTTTAGCTTTTTAAAGTTAACTACTTACAAGTGTTGAATTAGTAAATTTATTCACTGCATGAGAGCATTAAAGTTAAATTCTTGGGACCATAATGTTTCATTCCATGACTTCTATTATATATATATTGATAGTATTATTAGTATTATTAGTTCAGTAGGAAATACAGTATGCAAAAACTGAAACTACAAGATAAATTAGACAATGCCCATGGAAACAATTTCATTTTTATGGCAAAAAGACTAGCCAAAGTATTCCCCACGTAAAGTAACATAAGTATATTAGTAAATTAAATATGATTTTCTTTTTAAAGAAATATATTCCGATATAAAATTAAAGTCAACAAAAATAATTCAGCATCAGTGTTTTGTTAATTATTGCTAGCCTAAAAATCAATGGCCTTGAGGTACATTAAAATAATTACAAATATAATTTCGAAATTGCAAACAATCTTGGGAAGGCGTGGAGGAAATAAGAAGCTAGGTGTTTTATAAAAGCTTATATTTATAAATACAATGTCTTATAAACGCAATGTTATAAGGAAAAGTATTTCTATTTCTAACACAAAAAAATTCATATATGAAACATTATTAGAATCTCTGATATATTATATTAAACGTTTTTTTTTCTTACACCTGCAGTATGATGTATTACTGAGATACTTCAAAATAATTGACTAAAGAAAATATTATTGAAAATCAAACATGACACCGATTTTGATAGTTTTTCTGAAACATGATGATACATAAAATTGATAAACCGTTTTTATCTACGTTATGTAAGTGTGAATAAAGATCATTGTAAGACATTTAGAAACAGACCTATCTATCAATTATTTTACATCATACAAATATATATCTGTAAACGTAAGACATCATAAGCTACAAAATATACTTATGTAAAAGTTTTTCCTAAATTTATTTTACTTTAGCCGTGACCATAACTTTTTCAATAAAGTGTGACACCACTCACAAAACATGATATAATACAAGTGAAATTTTTATATCTATCGGATATGAAAGTAAAAAAAAATGTAATATAGAACTTTATTTTTATATGTCAGTCTTTAGTTTTCCACAGACTAGAACACACAACTATTACTTAGTAAGTATAGTAAAGCAAAATATGTATTCCCATTTCTAATTAGAAATGGAATCTGCCTACTTAATTATAATACCAAATTGCCGCAAGCCGAACTACAAAATGCAATTTCCCTTAGGTCGTAGCTTTTAATTATCAGTATCATTAGACGCGCGAAGGATAACAAAGATATATCACTATTATAAAATATCGCAAAACTTATGTAGAGGGTCTACATAAATCTGAATATATTGTAGGAAAATTTTAATGGAAATAGAGATGAAATTTAGAGTGATAATATTGTGAATTGGTGAAAAGTATAAATTAAAAGATATTTAATTTAAATTTATTTAAATATAGTAGGTGCTTTTTTAAATTATATTTATTAAAATGATTGATAACATTACACGATGTGAATTGATTTACGCTGGCAAGGTCTGATTAATGATCTCACCGAAGCAAATAACAAAGATCGGCCTCAAAAAGAATATTGAGATAAAATTAAATTTGAAAACTAATTAAGGGAGTACATGTAATTACATTAATTTCTTTAAACTTTTAAAAAAATTTATTAAAACTTAGAATGTTCTTCCATAGAAATGGAATAAGTAACCATGATTGTCTTTTAAATAAACGCGTTAATATAATTTGGTCATCTGATTAGGTGATTCATTTCCTTGCTACTATTAGCCAATACTGACAAGTTTCGAACTTACCACACAGACTAATTTTATAAGAAGTACTTCTGTAATAATACTACTAATAATTTTAATAGTACTCCTTAATGTATTACATAAAATATCATTCTGAAAAGCCACTGAATTAAATCGTACAGGAAGTCATAAAGTTTGCTTTGTTTATCCTATAACAAAGAATAAATCAACGTTTTTAGAGTTCCGTAATTTAAAATGAAAAACAATACTCTTATATGATCATTCATGTGTCTGTTCTTTTGTCAGCCGTTTTTTGCAAAGCTCAGAAACCGCTTGGCATTTAAATTTTAAATTTGGCACAGAAATAATAACATACATGTGTCGCTATTGATTCAAAAATATTCAATTGGTAATTTTGTGAATGCTAAATTAAGTACCAGAATAATTTTTATTTGATTCAATATGTAGTAGAGAATGTCGTTTGTCAAGATCCCGAGAATTAATTTTTCGTAATTTTTGGTACTATGCCTTTAGAGATATATTGAAAAACACGCAAAAAAATATGTTCTTATTTTTGAAACTACTCAACCTAAAATTATGAAACAATTATGGATTTTATAAGTCTAGAAAAAGATTGTAGGAAATTAATGGTGATGATTATAGATCTAGATTTTTTAAATTTCTCCATATTCGTACACCTGTAAAATATATAGCAGGCAAGATATAATATGTTTTCAAAGCCGACTTTCTCCGGAACCATGCAACCCGGAGTCTTGAAAGTTAACCCAGTGATATATTTTATTATCCTACATATTTTGTAAATGCTTTCCATCGCCAAGTGTTTTAACATATTCGAGTAACTGTTAATGTTGCAAAATAAAAACAACAAGGGGCGCCATCTATTGGTATCTATGAATACTCAGATAACAAGTAGCGCCATCTATGGGGAACTATGTAGTAATTTTTGGAAGTAATAAAATAAAAAGTCAGTCGATTCTGAAATTGTATATCGTGTTTGATTAGGATATGGCCAGAATCGTATTTTACTTTAAAATATTACTATCACGTTAAATGGTTAATAATTATATTGTGAATATGCCTAAATAGGAAAGGTGCGAATATTATAACAAGGTGGCGTTGGCCGCCGAAATTTGTTTAATTTTGGAAGATGTCCACATCACTGAGTCCGAAGACACCATTCCTACTAATATCAATGCTGTTGATGTTCAAAAAGTAAAAGCAAAGCTTGTTATGACCATTAATTCCTCTTTTCATTAAAAATGAGAAAATAGTTCATAGTATATGGAAAAGTTAAAATCGCTTTTCGATGACTCCGACTACATGCGCGAGATAACCTGGGGAAATGATTTTCAGTTTGCATAGAAAACAATGAATCAATGACGACGTATATCGTGATAAATAGTGGATATAGCACAGAAATTAAAAAGAACATTATAACAAAGTGAATTTCAAGAAAGTATTAAGTTAAATTAGAGACTAATTGAGAACTAATTGGTATAACCAAGTTGATAAACAGAGTATGCAGATTAAACACAAAACCGGCATGTTTATTAGCAGCTTCAGCAGCGACTTCCGCTAGGGAATGGTATAAACGGCTAGTCTATATAAAAAGTGGATATTTAAATATAAGGAAAAAGGATGCAGTAGAAGGGATGCCGTGCAAAGATAAAAGTGACATCCGTACATTCAACTGTACAGACGCTGCGAAGCTAAACAAACAGGTTTATAATTTCCATACAGCAAAAATAGAAGTGAGAGAATATTAGAAGTGGTACATGCAGATGTATGCAGCACAATGGAAGTTAAGTCTATCGGACTATCCAGGTACTTCTTGGTTTTTATGAACGACTACAGTAGGATGTCATTTGTACATTTCTTGAAAAATAAAAGTGAAATATATATATATATATATATATATATATATATATATATATATATATATATATATGTTTTAAAACGTTTACATTTTTGGTTAATTTAGTTTAAATTTATGGTTGAAGAAGAGATGGACGCTATTTTTAAAGTTATAAGATCTGATAATGAAATAGAATTTTGTTCATATGAAAGGACTATTTTTTGAAGCAATCTGGTATTTTAAATCAGCGTACATATCCATATACCCCGAACAAAATGGTTTATTTAAACGGGTAAATCCAACAGTTGTTGAAAAAGCTAAGTGTATATTTTTTATACTAATTTAGACAAAAATTTTGGGCAGAAGCAGTACATACGGCTGTTACTCAAGAAATAGATTATTAGCTTCCGGGTTAAGCTATAAAACATCTTTTGAGCTCTAGATAGGCAAGAAGCCAGATAACAATTATTTACCAATATTTAGCAGCACAATCAGAACTCACGTACAGAAAGAAAAGACATGGAATAAAAAGGCAGTAAAGCATTACCTTGTTGGATATATTGAAAATGTATAGGGTTACACATTATAAAATCCTGTTATAAAGAAATCATACTAACAGAGATGTTATTGTCATCGAGCCAAATAACATCTCTGACATATTTCAGGTTAGTATGAAAGAAATGCCTAAGCTCACATCAGTAACTGCGGTGAAGCACGACACTTATAAAACTGAAACTACAGATTCTGATTAATCGCAATCTAAACTAAACCCTTTTAATAGTACCTATATGGAAGTCAAAGTAACCTCAGACAGTTCTTCAGATGAGTTTTCCAATACTGTTCTAAAGAGTGAGTTGAAAAATCTTGCATCAATTGATTGAGTTGAAAAATCTAGATTGATATACACATACATCAACAACAAGAAAGACGGAAGCCTGATAGGCATGGTTTTGGTAACCTATATATAAACTAGAACTGAGTATATAGCATGACCACATAACTCTCGACGAAAGTCTAAATGGCGCAGAGTCCAAGAAATGGTGATCAGCTATAGAAGAAGAACTGAAATGATTTGAAGAAAATTAAGCACGGAAAGTAGTAGTTAAACCAGAACAAGGGATAATAGTTCAGTACAAATAGGTGTTTCTTAAAAATTATAAGGTTGTAATAATGTGTAGTTTTGAGCAACATTGGTAGCAAAAGTTTTTACATAGTAAGCTGGAATAGACTATGAAGAGACATTTCCACCAGTGCTTCATTATTCAGCACTAAAACTGTTATTTGCTTTAAGTGTTAAGTTTAATTTAGAGGAAATCCATCTTGATGCCACTACAGAATAATGGGTAGTTAGATTAAACTATCTATTTGAATTTGTATATTAATTTTTTATGTCTTGACAAGAAAAATAAAATTCAAAGTTGTAAAAGCCATTTATATCTTAAAATATTCTGCAAGAAAATGGCACAAAAGAGTTGATAGTTGTTTACAAGGTTTACGTTGTTTACACGGATAGTTGTTTATACGGATAGTTGTTTACACGGGTTAGGTATACATTGTTCCTATATTAAGCAGAAAGGGAAATTTCTTGCCTTATTTGCTGATGATGTTTTTTGTATTTTCATGTTGTACTAAAGGAACAGAATATTTTAAAACTAAAGTGTAGTCTAGATTCAAGTTGAAAGATGCAGGAAATTTGAACAATATTTATGTAGATGAGTCAGAAAAGAAAACAATGTACTTATTACTATTATAAGACATTTAATATGGAAAATTGGAAAAAAATTAATACACCAACAGAAGTTAATTTAAGATTAGAGAAAGATAGTAGTTTTTGTACTCAACATCTTTATCAGCAGCTAATTGGTCGTTTGTTATATTTGTCAATTTTAAAAAACAGCATTTTGCTATTAAGTCATTTAAATAATTATTACATCGAAACCGGCTAGATGCAAGCAAAACGTATTTTGAAATATTTTTAAGGTGTAAACAATTTTTGTTTGAGATACTGACTAAGCTTCAGCTTCCAATGATAAGATACTGGATATATTCTTAAAATTTCAAAGAAACAGACTACTGTCTTGTCAAGTACCGAAGCTGAGTACATAGCTATATGTTAGGTTAGTCAGGAGTTATATATTTAAGAATTATTATATGTTAATTAAAATTTAGAAACAATCCGCCTTTATTACTTTATAATGACAATCAAAGTGCTAATATGCTAAGTAAAAATTATTTATTTAAAGAAAGAAGTAACATACTGATATCAAAGGTTATTTTATCAAGTCAGCTGTAAGTGGAGATTTAATAGAAAATAAATATTTAAAGACAGCGGATATGCCTATAGATATACTGACTAAAATTTTGAGTCCTCGTGAACATTTTAAATTTGTAAATGAGTCAGGGATTACAAAAGTAGTCAATATGTAATTATAAATTGTTAAAATTTGTTTTCTGATGTATGTGGCTCTGCCATCACGGTATTTTAATAAAATTGTATGTTAATTTATCAATATAAAGATAACAAGCAGCGCCATCTACTGGCAACAATGTACTAACTTAGGGGAGTAATAAAATAAAATGTCAGTCGTTTCTGATACCGCACACAGTGTTTCATTAGAAATAATTAAAAATTATGTAAATAAAAGTCTTCAAAAAATGTTTTTTCTTGTTTTATATATAATGTTGTGTAACAATAGAAAGGGCTTGTTATGATGAATATAAACATACTTTTTTCAATTTTAAATTGCCTATTTTAAAAGAAATTAAAAAAAATGTGATAAACAAAGCATACCGTACTCCTATTTCCAAAACTATTAAAACTAAAAGGACATGGTTAGTAAAATATGATTAGAAGATTGCAGAAAAACCATAGCTATTATCGTAGTTCTTATAATTTTTTTAAATGTACCAAGTTTTTACGCCAACTAAAAATGTAGTCTATTATATGTTACTATATATTTGAAAAATTAACATTTATATATAGTTTAAAAGAACGCTGGTAATGTGAGTTTTACGTCTGCCTAATATGTTTTTTAAACTCGAAAGAAATATATACTTTTTGTGCAGAGAAAAAGGTCATCAGCTTATTTTATTTCAAAACATTAACATACTATACAATAAGACCATTGCGACCGCAGTTAATATTAAATCCTTGTATATACTAATATATTATAAGAAATAAGAAAGTAAATTGAACATAGTTTTCACAATCTGGAACTAGAAGCAGTATTTGCATGGAAAAACTTTTTTTACAAAACGGCTATCACTGATTATTTTAACTTAGATCTAATACTAACGTTATACATCTCAGTACGAAACGATCTGTATAAATTAATCCTTCTTAACAACTCTTTACTTTGTATATTATATAGTTCTTCACTTTGTACAGTATATTATATAATTATTTTGTATATATCCTAACCCTGTTCAGCAATACAAGAGAGATTTGGTACTGTACAAAAGTTAGATTTTCGTAACATGAGTATAGTCTATAGAGATTTTGCTCCATAAATCTCAGTCTTACGCTGTTTCTATTTCGGTTATATGTGTATGTTAAAGTGAGTCAAGGGAAATTCAAAGATTTTTAAATATTGTCCAATAATTTTTTTTTCAGTATAAGCTGCACCAAAGACGGAAAGTGAAACTTATTTAGAAAGATGGCATCATATTATTTATTCATATGACATGATAATTGATTCGTTTCAAACTAATGTTTTCTTTTTGACTTTATATTGTTTTGTAAGTTCATACCAACATTAATTAATTTATAAAAAAATAGGGGAGATTTAATTCTTGACAGAATAAGGGAGTAAATGTGTTTTTATTCATATAAATCTCGTAAACGGAAAAACGTTGATCAAAAATCTAAAAGTAATAAATATTTTTCTCGTCAAACTGAGCGTGAAATTTTGCAACTTAAAAAACATATGAACCTGCCAATATTTCAACAACTGACATTCAAATTTATTAATGTGGAGATTTTAAGGGAATTACTAATGATTGTTTATCATTCCCCATAAATAATAGAGTAATGTTTAATAGATTTAGTTACATATTTTAACGCATCTAATAGATATGCGAGCAGTAGGCAATACAATTACTGTGGGAAAAATTGATATTATTAATTAGTTTAAGGGAAATAATATGTACCCTTAAATTTATAGAAGCATTTACCCAAAAATGTATATAAATATGTACGTATGTACTTTTGTGGTGTGTGTTCTACTCGTATTTTCCGAAAACGAACATCTTGAAGTAATATTCCTATTTTCTACAAAACTAGCAATAATAAGCTAAAAAAATCGTCTCCATGTACATATTTCTCTTTAGAAAGAAAGTTTGTCATTTGGCTCTTCAAATACCTTTATATATAAATAATTTCAATTCCGCAGAGAGAAAAACAAGTTGCACACTTAATATTTGATACGTATAATCTTGATGCGTTGAGGCTTGGTATTCCAAGCTTTCGCGCTATATTATGGACGTTTTATTTGTATAAATGTGCTTAAAACTTTAAAATTGTTTACATCGTAATATCGTACTACTACATGGAATTTTAGGAATTATATTCCAAAATCAACGTAGACAAAGTGTTGGACAAAAGTTAATATTAATCGCCGATTTTAGTTTAGGTAAGGTTTACATTTTTATTAAAGTAACACTTTTATCGAGTATAGTATGAAATTAAAAAAAATCAACAATAAAATTTAGATGCACAATTCCGTGTGTCGGGTGAAATTATTAAGTTAGGTCAGGTTTTATTAGATTAAGTTTGGTTGGGTAATGTTAGTTTTGTTTGCGTTATGTTTCCTTATATTGGTTTAGGTTAAGTTGATTTGGATTACGTTTATTTTGTTAATTGACTTTCAAGATTATAAGTTGACAGTGAGTATCCAATTGATTTTGATTGTCAATGATTAAGACTATGGTTAAAAAAAATTACCATGGTACTTACATCTGATAACTCAAGCTTTTTCTGAGAGAAAGGGCTTTAATAGCGACGAACGGATGGGCCGGCAATCAAGTGATCCTATAAACATATCCAAAAAAGTTGATTAAAACTTGTCGCTGCTGTCTATTTTGCCATTTTTGAAAGTTCCGTCCATTAGAATGAAAAAAAAAACGAAACCCTTATAGGATCACTTATTTTTCTTTGGTCAAAGCTGTTAATTTTAGAAATATCTTGAGATATTGAGTGAAATTAATATCGTAATTTTTTATTTATTTCAACCATAATTTTACTCATCGATCATAAGACAAATAGAATACTTACTCGTATGTTTACCTATAATTTTGAAATTTGGTTTAAAAATAGATCTTGTGGTATAAGTAAATCGGTTAAAGTCGTTTATCTTAATAACGGCTTGACATATGATGTCAAATTAATATCGTAATCTTATCTTCATTTTATCTATAATCTTACTCACTGATCATCAAACCCACAGTGGACTTAGGTCGGAAGAGGTCTTACAGCTCAAGTACATAACCAAATGCAAAAATAAATGATTTCTAGTTCTATATGGAATTATATATTTTTTTCAACATGAATTTATGAAAGATATGGTAGCTAATATATTATCATTCTGAAAAAATACAATTTTATAAACAGTTTAATGGAAATACTATGTACCATTAAATGTTTATAAATGCGTAAATGTGTACAAAACTTTTGAAGTGCGTTATACTTGTGCTTGACATTTTTATATTATACTTGACAATCTATTTTCAAGTTTTAAATTAGTAAGTTATGAACATTTTTATTCAATACGTTAGTAACTATCGTAGAATATGCAAAAAAAAAAGTATTTCTGTTTTCTTTTTTCCAGGTAAATCTAGTTTCCAGTTACTTTCCTTTTATTTTAATATTCTGTCAGTTTTGATGAGACTGTATTTTTTTTGGCCTGGCACATTATCACAGACGCCTTTGCCATTATTTTTCAATTTAAATCTTTCCAGATATGCCCCAAACCCATCATGCCCTGTGAAAATGCATACCCTAGTATTATTTGTTTTAATTCTACTTAATATTTTATAGCTTTTACGTATATTAGTGAGGAACAATTTTATTGATTTCCCGAAGATCGCTGCCGTAAAACGTTGAGAGGGTCCTACCTGAGTTGTTGCTTTACGTAAAATGCCGCATATATTTTCCACGCTTTATTTCTGTATATTTCTTCCCAGCTCATTCTGTACTTTTCTTCCCAGCTCATTTACCTTCTCAGTTGCATATACATATGCAGATGCTTTCATTCAAGTCATTAACTGCCTTGTTTTTCCTTGACATATTTCCAACCTTTCCGGCAATATCACCAAAACGCAGTTGAAATTGTTTGTATTTGTCAATGATTCGAGTGGAAATCAACTATCCCATAAAATTTATTTATTCCGGAAAGAAGCTGCTTTGCCGATTATGTATAAAGTTTTGGCTGTGGCCATCAATACAACCCCTAATACAGTTTTGTTCGAGGAAGAATATATCGTTTCTCATCTCTTTACTATATTCTGTCCTAATTTCTCCCTTACGTGTCCAAAAAGCTGCGTTTCCTGTTCTATTCTCAATTCTTCTATCATCGAAATTATTCTAGCATTGATATGCCGGATGCGGTGCCTAGAAGGGACTCATTTTATTTTATATTTTCTTTTAGGTTGACCAAGTTTTTTTATCGATTTTGAGATCTAGAATATTTTTTTCCTTGATATCATCGCTTTTCTCTCAAACAGTTTAAATTTTTTCTATTAATACTTCAGAATACGTGTTATTAATGTCGCTTGAATTCTCTTTAACCTCATTTTTTTCTTCTTCCTCTTTCCTCTACTACACTTTTATTAACTTTAATTTTAAGTTTCAGTTATCAATCTTTAAGATAGTCACAGATAAGCGATAGTACATATGGGTCTACTTTCTTCTCAAATATTACAGTTTTGCTGGGGAGTAACCGTGTGTTTTTGAAAGCACCTTCAATGTCCACGAAAATTTTTGTCATAACATTTTTTTTTGTTTCATTATGTAAAATTAGGTTGTGTAAATTTTGGTACAGTTCGCCGTGTCCTACACTGGGGTGGAACGTATTGAAATTTTATAGTTATTTTTTTCCGGTTACAGTTAAATTTGTAACGAAACCATGCAAAAGATTAATGCACGGGCAAAAACATATACATATAAACTTTCAACTGTACTTGAATTCGATACCTGATATTCAGAAGTAAAAATCTCAGATATGGTTGAATTTCTGCCAAAGCGTGAAGCTTCCTGAAGATGATCAAAGGAGTGCCGAAATGTGTATAAATTATTGTTTCTGGATTTTCTCTATATTTTAAGACTGTTCTATATTTTAAGATTACAGTTTAATATAAATCATCAAAAACGCTTATAAATGTAAAAAAATGGTAAAAATGTAAAAAAAATATTGGTTCCATTTAGGAAAACTTATCGAACGACTCTTTTAAATGGGGTGTATGTGAAAAATGTTTCGACACACTTTACTTGTGTATGTGCGGGATATGTTTAATCTTTTTCTAATATATTTTTACAAATGATAGATCATACTAAATGTTTTTAAAATACTAAAAAGAGAACCACCTAACAACTTTGTAATTTTATGGTTTTCGACTATAGTATTCGTGGCACTCTATGCATTATTTCATTCAATGAAGGCACTGAGAGAAGTAGGCGGTCCACTCTTCCTGGATTCTTTGTTCCATGGCTTATTTGAAGGTATCCATCACTCCTTAGTCGTCATAGAAACGTATTGTTCATGTATTTCTTATACTTTCAGGAATATAAAAAATCGTATAACAAAAGGTTTATAAACCGGATAACTTATAATGTCTACATTCAAAGTAAATAAATATTCAATCATTCGTTTAGCTGCATGTGTAGAGACGTTTTCGTAAAAAGGGCGATTTATTGCCATGACTTTTCTCTCAAAATTTTTCCAAAAAACGGGCAATCAAGTGCTAATTTGCATTAACTGCTATTTTATCTTTTTGAAACTTGTATTATAACCCATCCTTCCGAAGAACGAACGATCCATAATTTTCCAGTATTTCGTCCCTTATTCATAGTTGCTCTTCGATTGATCGGTGCTATATTGAATATCACCAAGGGTAAAGACAGCTGAATACTATGTTACAAACTCTTCAGAACGATTTGTAACATAGTATTCAGCTGTCTTTACCCTTGGTGATATTTAATATAGCACCGATCCATCTCCGTCACTCGCCACCAAATTGAATTCATTTCGCGACACTAATGAATGCCATGTAAAGTGCCGGGTGCGGAACAGTTTTCTCGCGAACCGCATTGAACGTCATTGGAAAAATTTTCACGGCCCAACAACCTACACCTTTTTTGTTGCCAACCCTGTTTTTATTGTTTACATGAAATTTAATCAACAAATTTAATTTATAGAAAAAAATGTAAAGCCCTAATTTACATATTTTCAGGCATTTGTTTGACCAGTTTTGCAGAAAAGACACCATATCTGAGATTTTGACTTTTGAATTTGAAAATCCAAGGACATGTTAAAAGTTTATAGGAATAATTGTATGCCTGCGGTTTCATATATTATAATATTATTTTCATTTCAAAATAATCCTTAACAAGAGAAAAATAAAAGTAAACAATTTAAGACCTGCCGCCAGAGTTTAGCGTCGTGCGTAGAAAGAGAATAAGAAAATAAATCATTCTTTCACACCAATCACAATCCGTGAATAATTTTAGTTTAGAGAATAATTTATAATTTAAATTTCAAAACTGTACTTGATAATTATACTATGCTCGCTAAAAATGTAAACATAATTTACCCTAACATAACACACTTCAACTTAACGTAACCCGATGTAACGCAATATAATTTATTAAACTTCACCATAAGCTAACCCAACCTAACCTACCCTTATTTAAAGTAATCTAGAGAGACCTAAACCAAACAAAACCAATCCAACTTAACCCTACGTAACCAAAGCTAACCCGACACGACCCATTCTATCCCACTATAACCCAATCTAATATAATTTAACTTCACCTAACATAACGTACCCAACCTGTCTGAACCCAATATATATCAACGTAATATCGTAAGATTTCTTCTTATTCAATTTAACCCAATCAGACATAATATAACTCAGCATAAGCCAATATAACCTAAGCATCATAATATATCCCTATTTAATTTAAATATAATTCACGCTAGCCCAATATAATTTAAACTAACCGAACTTTACATAACCCTAAATTAACCGTAATTCTTATCTAATTTATCTCAACTTAACTTAGCAGAATCTAATCTAATCCAACCTAACCTGACATTGTACACACTAAGTTAACCTAAATCGTAGAAAAGTGTATGAAATAATTAATTATTTAAATCTAACGTATTTTAATAAAAACTAAACCAACCAATCTATATCATTTAACCTAATTAAAGTCAAAATTATACCGTGTAACCTAATTTAACACAATCTAATCTTACAACCTAACTCAACATAATTAAATAGAAAGATATTACCATCATGATATTTCTTGACATGGAAGGCGCTTTCTAATATGTGTGAACGCTTTGAAATAAAATTGTAATGATTAAGGAAAAAGTAGACCCATATGTACTGTCACTTGTCTTGATTATCGTAAAGATTGGAAAGTTACCATATAATATGCAAAAATTAAGTTAAAAATCTGGACTGCATGCAAGGATGCCGACGACAAATTTGCAATATATAATTCGATATCAAAACCTGATAATTAAATATAGATATCTATTTTCAAGAAAATAATGCAATTTTAAATAAAATAAAAAATGTAATGACGTATAATTGAAGGTAAAACTTAAATAAGTTAGAATAGAAGCTTAAACTTAAATAAGTAAATTGAATTAAATGACTTATTGTTATAATCAGAATAATCTCAGCATTGCTATCGTCCCGTTTTCATTCACTTACCTAAAGATAAAATTTCAATTCACAGCGATACAATTTTTTTATTTTATCACTGAAATAAGAATAATGTGTAACATCGGAATAAACTTCTGTGCGATTTTTAAATTTCATTCACGTATGTAATTTTGCGAGGAAATGTTTGAAAAACGAGTTTTAAATAATATAAAGGTAGCACCAGAAGATCTTAGACTTAATAGTTTCTTCTCATGGTAATAGAATAATATATTAAAATTTTGAATACAGAGCATTAGAAATTAATTGAGATTCTTTCTTGAATCTATCATTTGCTTTTATATATTAACCGCAATTAAAAATTGTGTGTATTACACCGAGATGAATTTAACAGGAGAAATTTTTTTTTATTGTTGATTATATATATTAATACGCTAAAGTTAAGATGTTACTCTCCCTTTTTAGAAAAAACCTCACAACTAATCCACATAAATTATATATCATTTTATAGACAATTGCTTGCTCTACCGGCATCCACAACTAAAAAATTTATTATTGCTATTGTTTTTGCAAATTAATTAATTATTAAAATTATATACACAAAACAGCAATGCAGGTAAAATTTTTGTTTAATTTCAAATCCACTCACGTATAAATAAAGTGGCGCTTTAGCTCAATGCTTTTGATACTTGCGCCTCTATATGTCAATTTTAGTAAAATATTTGTTTGATCTGTTATCTGAGCTTCATAATGGAATAAATAATGCAAAGACTTCGCACGGGTCACGCTAGTTTATGTTAATCTCGTTGCGGTCCCAATTAACAACAAAGTTACGATTGACTTTGATTGACATTATAGGGTAAAGTTCCATCCAACTATTTATAAGAGATTTAATTAATTTAAGAATACTCGTATCAATCTCAGCGTTAATCAGTGTAAGGGACATCACTCAACGCGAAAGATAATATTAGTGCTGTGGGGCTTATGATAAAGTTCGATAAAAGAGTAACTACCGGCAGATTCGAGCAAGTTTAGGGGTTAATATAAAATAGGCACAGAAAATTCCACGTCAATATTCAGGGCCAACAAGTTTTATGCTATGTGGATACTTTATGATTTGACCAAAGCTCAAAAACGAAATGTCTTTTACACTGCTAATAGCAATGATTTATTAAGCTCAATACATTCATTTACAGTTAAGTAAAACTTTCAATATGTCGTTGTATTTTTTGTTGCTTTTATAATCGCGTCATTTTGTAAAAAAGTAGATACCCACATTTTGTTCTAAAGTTTTAGGAAGAATTTAATCGCAAAGAGGGTTATATCGAATGGTGTCACAAATTCATAGTAGTCGGTACCTGCTGAGTTTTCACATTTAAATAATATTTAGTTGTTTCCTTTATATATTTTCCACTTCAAGAAAAAATAATTGCAATAGTGGTAGATTCGTGATGTCGGATCCCGTTTCATAGTTTATTACTTGTTCATCGTTATTATTTACTTTGAATACTGGCAATAAATAATAATTGTTCTTCATAAATATTTATTGCTCAGCCGTTTAATTGGGCAAAATTTTATAGAGGAGCGGAACAACGAGGTATCTTTCCACCTCGAAGTGCGTGCACATCGAGGTGGGAAGAGCCTCCAAAAAGAGAATAACTTGAACATGAAGGCGGGCGTTTCTGAGCGCTCGTAACATTTCAGAATTACGCATGCTAATCTCAATTCTAGAAAATATTACAATAATCCGGGCTTTACATTAACATAATTCTCGTTTTCCTTTTGTAAATTTTTTACGTGTATGTCGATCATGTAAGCACCTAATATAAAAATTATTTACCTCGAGGCATGAATTATTTATGTGTGATATGAGGTACTTTGTATTTATGAAAACGTATTTATGATTATGGCAAAGAAAATAAAGTATGAACCTTAGGTAAATTACCTGTTAAGGGCGAAGAAATTTCAAACTACGAGGGTTTCACGTCTGCTTTGTTATGTAAAACAAATTTAAACGTGTAAGGGTGCAAAGTATTTCTATTAAATTATGTATGTATATATGTTAATTTTATTGTTAATCATATTCTTATATTGCTTAGCTTATATTTAACAGGCGTAAAATTTTGTCAATTATAATTAAAGTATTTCGCAAAACCCCTATAGTTTTTCTGCAATCTTTTACTGGTAACAGCGATATGTTATGATTGACATAAATACGTGATCTCTTATATATTTTAAATGTTTGTTAATAATTCTAACAATGGTTAACAATTATTAATAATATCGTCAATGGAATTAATATAACGATATCCTGGAATAAAAAAGATAATATTTATCTACGATTATAAAGCATGAATTTGTTGAGCCGTATTATAAAGAAATATACTGTTCACTAAAACAAAAACGTATTTAGTGTGTAATTTTTTTACGGTGTAACATTTTTTTCATGAAAAATTTTCTGTCCTGTGTAATTTATTCCCCTTAATGTGAAGAAAATCCAGAGTAATAATTTAAAAAGTATTCTTGCCAGCCGAAGCAAATATGGTTAATTATTAAATTATTATTCTTATTTGAAAATATATAATATGAAGCTTAGTGCAAAGAAAAATCAGCTCAAGTTAGGTTATTTAATAATTTAAACAAACAAGCGCCTGATTTAATTAAAACTAGTCTTAAGTTAAATGCCCGTTTAACTCTATTTATGAAAATTACTTATGTTCCCCGGAGATTGAAAGGCAGGCGATTTCATTTTATATTACATTTACGAACCTCATTATCGTAATTAGATTCGTATAGAGGGATATACATTTTGTTCAAATTAGAAATTGAACTGTTGCGGCGTTTGAAAATGATGGCACTAAATTTAACTGTCACCACTTTTAATGGCCGCTTTCTTTTGAGTGGTAACCATCTACTTCTTGTTATATTTTCCACGTACATATACGGCAACTTAAACGATAGTGGCGTATTAATGTAGGGATAGTTCAATCGAACATTAAAATAAATTTCCATATTATTTATTACTAATTTTATTTGTTCTCCCAAATGAACATAAAACAAATATAGATTCACATCTAGTTTTGTTTTATGTTCATTTGGGAGAACAAATAAAATTAGTAATAAAAATATTTTCACAGGTAAAAAATATTGCCAATTATAAGAACTAGGAACATCGCTATAATTTTTCTACAATCTTTTAGTCAAAGCTCTTGGAAAAAACTCATAGATCTCAATAGAATACCACTCAACATTTTCAGGATTTTCATAAGGAATAATTATATTTTGTCACATATGGTTTTCACAATTAAATGAAACTACGTGATGTAGAATTATTTCTACTTTCTTTAATTTCTTTACCACGACCTAGGTTACGTTGAATTACAACATCTTCAGGTGAACTATTAGTAAAGATCTTTGCTGTAGTATTATTTCTAATACTACATCAAGTAGTTGCATTTAATTGTGAATAATGAATTTCTACAAAATTAACGCATAATATATTCAACATATTGTTTTTACATTGTGTTGCAACATTTGCAATAAGTTAATTGAAATTAAATATAGCATTAATTTTACTTTCGTATCTTGCGATTCTTTCCTTGCCTTCGCTAATAAGTTCTTTTGACAGTTTTTGCAATAAATATTTAGAAATATTGGAAATTATTATTAATTTTAAAAATCGGAAAATTTTCAAACTTTTCAAATCAAAGTCTCATATCTGACAAAAACTATAATTCTTGTCTTCAAAGTGAGATAGCAGAGCTATATAAATTTTTAGCCGAGTTATTGACGCTTGAAGTTACTTTGACGAAAACTGTCGCTCGTTTTCACGCCAAAATAAGTAGTAAAATGTTTTCATTCATTGAATTATTTATTTCTTCATATACGGTTACCAATGATTTGTATTTTCAATCCACAATTTTAGAAGGCAAATCAGAAAAAATTTTTTTTAATTTAATACGACATGTGGAATTTTAATCAAAATAGCAAGTTAAAAGTTAAAAATATTTTTATAGAATTTTATATAAAGCGAGGGTAAATATATTACCAAAAATGTTCCCAAAAAATATAACCTTCAAGCTTGTATTTCTAATAACAAAAACAGAATGAAAATATATCTTCTTTTCTGCTTTCGTAGAATAAAACGAACATTATTAGAAATGACATGGGGAATCGATATTATAACTCAGACATATTTTCTTAAATTTGGCAATATTTTTTTAACTTATGTTTAATATGTAACTTTTAAATTATAATTTATTAAATATAAAGCCATATTAAAAACCTTATTACAGAAATTCATAATAACATACCTTGCAATAAAATAATTATTTTTATTAATGAATATTCAAATTCTGAGTATAATGAGAGTCACCGAATTAAAATAAGGGATACGTATGAAATTTTTAATCAATTCAATTTTTAAAGTGTTATCCCCTATATCAGTCATAGTAGCTCTCAAATTTATCAATTAAAAATGACAAACTAGGTTTTCATTTTCTAACTAATTTGTTTAACATTTAATTGAGATAAGAACACACGTAGTTTAATGAAACATAACGCACGATCGTCCATATTTAATTATGGTTTCATCAACGTTTAATAAGTGCAGTTTAAAACGATATTAAATATTTAAGAAAATAAAATCAGGAGAGTTGAAATTGTTTTTATATATTATTTATTTATTTTAATAATAAATAGATTAAGTAATTAAAGTCCGTTAAGTCATACATTTTAAGTGTCCTGTAGTTAAGAACTTATAATTTAGTCGTGACTTTTGGTCCGTCTATCGCTTATTACCACACAGATTATTTAGTTTTAATGTGCGTGAAATTTTGAAGGATTATCTAGCTATAATGTATCCGCAAAATAATAAAAAGCAATTACAATATAGTTTTAAACAGAAAATATTAAGCACGTACAGGTAAGTATTGCCGAGGTATTAAATTAATTTATAAATTTATTTATGCGCAATTAAAATTGGCAGAAACTAAGGAGTTATTTTTGAAAATTCAACCCTAAAGAAAAAAAACGGTTCCAAAATAAGTAAAACACAATTTAAATAGAAATTGCAGTCTCTTTAATTAAAAATGTCAGTCATTGGATTGACTCGTATAACGAACATTTATCGGTTCTCACCGAGCAGTCACAATGAATATAGTTCCCTCGATTACATCGTGATATAAAATTTTTACTTATAGTCGGTGCAGAATTTTGGCGTCTTCAAATAACTGAGAAATATTAAAGCGGTCATCATGTATGGAAGACTCAACACGATAATGGAATATTTATTTTTTATCGCTTTAAGTTAACATTCAATTTCTCCCTTCAATTTAAAACTGAAAAAATAAGCAACCACGTTATCTTGAACATCGCCATATACGAATCTTTATACGTCATAAACGGACCTTTATAGAGCATAGCTTCTTCCAAAATCGGAAATGGCAGCGTTTTACATTATTTGATGTTCCGTAAATTCTCTGCGCAAAACGTATTTCAATTTTATCCACCGATTCCTCATTTCCTCCTTTTTATTCTGCAATTGTTCGAACGTACTAGTAATATCCCTTTCCTTTAACAAAGTTATACTTAACATAATTCGATATACAAGAAAAGATAATTTTCGGTTTGCCAACCTTTAACGGCCAGAATTACTGTTTGAAATTTCTCTCTGGCCCTTTTCTAAACGGATTGCGAGTTGAAACATGGTGGGAAACACTCATTAATCATGAACCTAAGAATACCAATTTTACTCGTTTATTTTCCTTTAATCCAGAACATTTTTTTTTCCTTTAAAGGTTACTTTTTGAAACATTTCTGTTTAGTTACTATTTACTTTATGTAACTTTACAAAAGAAAATTCTCTCCAAACTAATATTTTAATTCATTGCCAATCAGAAACTTTCATTTTGCACCATTGTGAATTGATTCACAAAAAATGTAAGATGTGTTCTTCATATTTTATCTATGATGTAATTTCACAAAATGTTTTAATAAAGGATTATCTATAGTTTTTCCTAATACAAACTTTGAACCCCTTTGTCAATGGTTTTCAGTGAAGTTTAAAAAAAAAATCCTTTTGAAATAATTACTGCAATACATAATGAAATGAGTGTTTCCTCTTATTAAACAGTCATCAATAATTTTACTCCAACACTAACTCGGAAAACACGTTTCATTCTTTTATTATTTCCCTTAAAAAAGAAACTATGATACTGTGTAATAATTATGACTTAAGTCTGATAAGTTGAATTACTAAAATTTAAATCGAGAAAATTTAATTTCTTCACTTATTTAGGGATCGAAATTTTCCTCTCTCATGACCAATTAAATGTTATAAGGAATAATAATCATAAATCATTCTAAATTATTAGAAACGTATAATATTTCTATTTCATTATACAATTTTAAAACATATTTCATCTTTTAAGGGTTGAATTACAAAAAGAAAATAAACATATGCATTTCAATTTATAATATTTGGAACAATTTTATAAATTTTTGATTTAACAAGTACGCGTTATAATAATCTCCATACAAATATTCAATCCCTTTTTAAATTTTGAGGTTGAATTGGGGAAAAATCCTTTTTAATTATCTATTAGCTTAAGCCAGCCTATACTAAAAAAGAAATGTTTTTTTCCAATTTAATATAGTTTTTTAAAAGTTCTACTCCATTATAACCCCGTTTCTTGGATTTGTTTGAAAAAAAATTATAAAATAAATATTAAAGGTTTATTTTATTACACTTGTTTTTCAAATTATGTTTATGAACTACGAGTTAATAAGATCATCTAATATTTTTTGATTTAATTTTGAAAAATCAATTCCTAGTGAATACCTCTTTCATTTTCGAAATCTTCGTGTATACGAGTACTTTCAAGTTTCTAGATTTAGTAGTTCCGGCTGTACTTTGACCGATCCCTCAGTCAGTCAGTTAGGTTTTCATTTCTTTTCAGCAGGTAGTTTGAGATTTCGTTTCCTGTCTCTTTCTAAATTTTAATTAAAGGAATATATAGCACAAAACTCCTTAATAATACACCGTGCTATCCTCTCCAATATTGGAAATGAATACGCTTCATAAAACACTATTTATGATCTGAGAAAACATTCGGAGTATACACATGGGTAGTTTTGTAAGAGAGGAATGAGATTTTTCATTTTTTTAGTTTTAAATTAAAGGCGGATATTGATAGAACTTTAAAATGATAAAAAATAAATATTCCATTGTTTTGTAAAATCTTTCATATATTTTTTTAATAAACATACACTACGCGTAGGCAGAACAGTTCTATTACTCAGTAATTTTTAAGCCGTCGTCGCTCTACATCTGGTTGCAAATAAAATTTCTTATATAAAAATATTTTTAATGCACTTGCTTATGTAAAAACATTTGACCGGCATACTTAGCTTTTTATTTCAAGAGATTGCATTTTCCCTTTGAAATATCCTTTCATGGTAAATAAAATAAATTTTTGGCTCAAATTTTCCTTTTTTAAATGTTTGAATTGAACTTACCTCAAGGGATGACTCTTATTTCTATGGAAAATTTTATGCGAGAGACTCTGCTAAAGCTCAACCGTATCAAAGTATTTTTTCTCTCACGTTAGCATGATAAAGTTTATAAACTTATAAATGTAGCTAATCATCGTATTCAGTAAACCGGATATACACATCAAATTAATCAACTCAGATCAATATTTAATCATTCTTACTTACATTTCATCCATTATGGTCACTACTAACACACAAAATTCAACCTTACTTAAAGCTAAAAATACTATTTTGTCGCTAATGAAATATTGTACAATTTTCATTAAATTCGCATTATAGTAAAGGAAAGTGAGGTTGCAATGAACAGACGGCCCCATAGGCATCATGAAGTCATGGGTAATATATTTTACTAGAAGAGCCTAAATTGGAAAATCTCATGAACATTAAAAAAATCTTACAATTCCTCGGTACAAAGGGAAAAAAATCCGTTTGAATAAATAATTATTGTATTTTAACAATCTTTATTTAGAGTCGACTGAACGGAGATTAAATATTGATGACAAGCAGTTTTATATTATGGCATAGCGTACAGTTTTTCTAAATGTCGTGATAGATAAGATATTTAAGAAATCAAGTCCTCGTGTTTACGTCTATGTTTTTTTTATTTATAATTAACAAAATTATTAATGATTGTCAATATCTTTCATAATTTTTTGCACAACCGTTGACAGGTTTGTCAAGAACACAAATAATGGGCGTAGGCGAAGTAAGAGACAAGAGGTGAGCAATTAAATTACGGTTAGATAAAATTATTTTATATTTTACAACCGAATTTAACAATAATTTTCGACATAATATATAAAAAAATTTAATTGGGAGGTTTTAAATAGATATCTACATTAAGCATTTTTTTGTATTTTACCAAATAGAATACAAAAAAAACTCAATATGATTTTTTTCAATTTATTTTTCTTACTTAACTTTCATTAACTCGATATAACCTTTGATATTAAAACCGATTATTTTTTATTTAATCCCTAACCAATTATTAGGTCTCGATACACATAGAAAATATAACAAGAGGTTGGTGATGGCTATTTCAAAAAATAATTGTCAAAAGCTATGAGAGTAAAATTTAATGCTGTTTATGTTTTAAGAATGACAAACAATTTCTGATCTGCACGAATACCAAACCTACTAGAATAACTCATGTACCGTAATTTATTCCACAATTGTAATAAAAACCTCCTCTAGATTCTAGTTTTGTTTGAAACAGTAATTGATATAAAATAGAGCCACTCATGTAAGAATTACCATACATGAATGATTACCTTTCAGTGTTCTATGAACAAAAAAATGCGTTCTACAACACATTCGCTCCTAGATCACTCCTTGAAAACTCCCACATCACATTTCCTCATGTTCATTTCCCTCCCCAAGGAACAATTTAAACATGAAATAAGTAATGCGTCTTCCAATCTCCCAGGGAAAAATATGAGTTTCATAATGGGTTTAAACTTGTAATGACCCAAGATTCATTTTAATTAAACAAACAAATTGTTTGCATAAAGTTTTAAATACCCCAGCTAAAACAAAACCTTCTTTGGCCTTAAGTTTCATGTTAATTATTTAAAGTTATCATAACTAGTTTCAGAATAAACCAAACCTTGCTTTACGTGAGAAGAATATTTTTTTTAAAATATTACTCTCGAGTATCTACACATCGAAGTAAGTAAATTGGAAACAAATATAGATAATATCTGGAGAAATAAGAATATTGCATTTTAGTTAAATACTTATCATAAAAATATTTGTATTTTTATTTAATATTTTCTTTTTTAAGAAAGCGAGTTGTTAAATTGGTACTTAATATTATATATAAGTTTTCTATCTAATTGTATTTTTGAATTGTATGGTTAAATTTATTTGCTTACTAATACTAATATTTTAATACTAAGTATAATTATAATTTTCAATATACGCGCGTTTATTAACATAAAAATTAATCAAACCATAGAATGAGAAACTTATGTAATTGTGGTATAAATTAGGAAAAGAGACGCAATATTATCTACAATATTATGTTTTATACTATAATAAAAGAGTTAGAAATCATAACTCTGTATATCGATTTCGACAGTGGTGTACATACCCAGATCAAAGTAATGAAATATTGAAATTTCCTTTCCACGATTGAAAACTGTCGACATCGCTCCAGCAGCGGACGGAAAATGGAAACGAAATTGCATAGATGTTGAAATTCTATTAAGTACATCTCACGGAGTTGTAGAAGCGAATACCACTTCCGGTTAGGTTTGCACCGGAAATGATCTATTTATTTCCCTTGTATTCCATAATGTTTTCTATTAGCCACTGTAGGTTACGACAATTGCATATATTTTTGTTTAGATTTCCAGATTTCAAAGAAATCCATTCAATTAAAATATTAAGAAATTATATTAAAAGAAGAACATTTTTATTGAATGGAAATCAATGCAACATTGGAAAGACTAGATGAAATTCAGTTAACAGACACGTTGATAACATGATTTCAGCTATTAGTTTAAAATAAAATTATCCGTTATGTTTTTTATCGCACTGGAAAAAAAATAACAATTTCAATGAAATTTGTTTCCGAAACTAAGAAAATGGTCTAACAATCTTTTAAATTAAGAGTATGAAAATATTTTCGCTATGTGTCCAAATTACAATAAGAACGGCTTTATTAAAATTGCATTTAATACTTTGGTTAAGATTTTAGTAAAAAAGAAAAACACAAATTGCGAGCCAAAAAATTAGGTGAATTGAATTTATTTCATATTTATGTACAAAGAGTTTATCATTCATGTTTTGTATAAACCCACAATATAACTTTCAAATCACCTGCAACTTTTTACAAAATTTATTATTTATGATGTTGTTAAAAGCATTATCTATCAATGCAAGTAAGAATTAGCAAAAAAAATTACGTATCGGTTCGTCATATGACCTATATTAATTGTCTTCAAATCTGGCTAAGGTTCGTGTCCGTTCGCATATGCATAGAAGTAATTTCTCTAAAATCTAGCTTTGTTATAGATGTTATTTTAATCCCAATAACAATTACGTAAAATCTTATTATTTAATAAGAAAAAAAAATTAATGCTCTGCTATGTGCCTAGAGCGAATTTAAGAATTTTTAACCACTTAAATAATTTTAATCTATGAGATATGGGTAACAGTCCGCAACGATCTACGTTCGATTAAATATATTCATAATGTAAGCCGATTACAAGTTTTTCTATTATTTTTATTAACTTAAATAATTTTAATCTATATGACGTTGATAAGAGTCAGCAGCGATATAGGTTTCGATTAAAAACATTCCTAATGTGAACATGTTTCACGTTCCCTTGTTATGGTTTTCAGAACTTAATATCTTATAAGAAATACAAACTAAATATGGCCAGAGCTTACAAATTTATATTACAATGATTTAGCGACAAATAAATGACTATGAACTTTAAGAAAAGTTTTGTAATGTAAAAACCATGTTACATGACAACTAGTATTTCCTTTTGGAAACAATATATGCATTAATAGTATCAATGTATACATATATTTTGGTGAAAAATTTTTCGTAATCCAATGAAATATTATTGAACAGACGTATGCTAAGAGCGCGATTTTAATTACTGCAATATGTATTGCCACAATACAGTGCAAACATTAACTATTACTATGCAAATTAAAATTAAGTTGTTTATTTGTTTGTTTATCTGCCTTACAGACATTAATTACTCAACGGATTTCAGTAAAATGCATAACACCTATTTTACAGAGATGAAAAATTAATACTTTTTTGTCGTAAAATGGATTGTTTTTTACAAATTAAAAAATTACTCAATTATTAAGAAGAATGTAAATATAATAACATATGTATATTTTCATAATAAGCGGATAATACCGCCTTAATTTTGCAAATTTTTTTCTCGATTTCCTAAATATTTTTCAAGCATTACAACTTTTAGCCTTCTTTATGCAAGTCATGGGTCAAACCTGTATAATTGCTGTGCAATTTTAATTCATTTTAAAATAACAATATATTATTTCAATCCATTCTCTCATAAAAGTTTTTATAATACCGCGCATTTACTCTGATCAATAGCATTGGTCATTCGCAATAAAGTAAGATCTTAAATGAAACCCTCCGTCGTATTGTTTTCCTGAGCTATAAGCGGGTGGTTTTTCAAGAAATTATTTTTCCCGACAGCAAATATCCGAACAACTTAATTTAAATAAAATTTTGTTGAAAGGAATCAAGTCTTTTATAATATTCTCTAAATGGTATTCTGAGTTTTGTATAAGATTCGATGGGATCCTTAGTGTTTGCGAACTTCTGCTTTGAAAACGGAAAAAAATTCTATTAAGGCCAAGGCGTGGAAAGAGATGTTCTTTACAATTTTATCGTTTAGATATAAATATTCTTTTCATGAAGTCTATTATAAGCCTTTTTGCAATGCTAATAAGCAAAAAAGGGCTGCAATTATTAAGCTGATTATAATATTAATCCCTCGGGTAAACCAGATTCGGGCGATTCTTGGGAATTTTGGGCGATTTGTACTACATAGCCAATTATATATGATAAGTAAAAGTATGAATAAACGGATGGTAACAGATATAATCGTAGCGTACTCGTAATCGTAGCTATAGCGTACAGTTTTGAAAATTGTTTGTGACCGTGTATAGTTTTGAAAGTTTTGTGGGCATGAATATTGTGTAAATGTGGGTGTTTTTTTATATTTGATGTGAAACATCTAATGACGCGTTTGGGTGGGGGTTAAAACATTTTAATGGCACATCGCAACTTGCCATTCAGCGATGTTTGCCTCTTGTCAGGTCTTTCCGACTTAATTCTACCAATTTCGGTTCTTGTCGACTCTTTCCGACTCTTAACGTTTTTCTCTCTCTACTAAACTAAGCACACGCTACCTTATTTGTATGTTAGTGTATTACCATTGTTTCTTATTTACTAACGCTTAAAACTACTCGTTCATATCGGTGTATTGCATTGTGATAAATTATTTCATAAAAATAAATATTGACATTTCATTAAAAATGTAAATATAATAATAAAAATAGTTTAATATAAAACATACAAAATATCAAGGTTTCGCATCTGCCAGGCTTACATTTTTTTGATGCATAGTTATTAATTTTGTGAAACCTGTTTTGCATTTTTTTGGTAAATTTTTGTAATGAATAATACTCACATATTTTAATAGGACGCAAAAACGTCATTTTCATTTAGGATTTTCACTTAATGATAAATATTATTAATTGTGCATAAATAAACTTAAAACTCTATTACGAAGATAGGAAAGTAATTTATTGATTATACGGAACAGTATTTCTTTATTTTTTGTGTTGTCATTACATGTGTAGAAAATTTTGCCACATTTCCAACGGAATTTTTTTTCATTTTATACTTGCTACAATGTTTATTTTTTTGCAATATTACGTAAATTATTTTTTTCTTATAATTGGAAACTTCGTTTTGTGCTAGTTCAAACCGATATATGATGCTGTTGGTGCATTTCCATTCGTAAATAAGTGACTCGCATAATTTGAAAACTTTTATTTTTTCCACTTTTTCGAGTTTTTTAAGTATTTCAAACATTTTGCGCAGTTATTTCTTTTCCATCCCGAATTGAATAAAGGACTTGGATTGCAATAAAATAGCATTTTATTTGGTAACAGTGGGTCTTTGCTGTAATTTGGTTTCACTTTGCTACTATTATAATCGCGTACGCCATAAGTATGCGATGGTACGTAAATATAACATGCGCCCCTGAAGGAATAATATCTATCAAAATAATACTTTGTACCACGTTGTCAAAGCTTGTTAACGTGGTCAAGTGTAATGGAAGTAATTTCGTTTTCACACCGTCGTATTTGATTTCTTAAATTACAATGATCTCATTAAGACAATTTGTTCATTTGTCCTATAAGAAAATCACTCCCTCCGTATAACCTACGTTAGCAAGTCGTGAAATGAATTGTACAAGATGGTAGCAAGGAACAAATAAGAATCACATACTCTGTGACAATATTTAATATACATGAGTTGAAACATTTCAAACATAGGAACCGGATTTTTAAAACCGTCCAGGATTTTCTTAGTTTCGGATTTATTCTCCTATTGTACAAACAGA
This sequence comes from Druceiella hillmani, assembly GCA_039881145.1. Taxonomy (NCBI): domain Eukaryota; kingdom Metazoa; phylum Arthropoda; class Insecta; order Lepidoptera; family Hepialidae; genus Druceiella; species Druceiella hillmani. The sequence goes on from JAYKKI010000103.1 coordinate 2,485,300, forward strand.
TACACGTTTGTTTCCAATTTAAAAACTTACAAAGAACAAGAAAATAGTTACTTTATTAAAAAAAAAACAAATATGTTAAAACTAAATTTCTATTCAAATGAAACAAAATTTTATATTAATATTAAAAAAAATAATTTTTGAGTGTGTTATATGTCCCGTATACAATTACTCCATAAATGTTATTAAGTATTACCTATTGTAGGTAAATATGCGAGTTAGTATGTATTGTGCCCATTACCCATACCCAGTATGTTGCATATGCCATATCCACTAATTGCAGAATATATATTTGATAGTTTCCAAACGAAACGCTACTTTATTAAGCGCTGATTTGTTCAAAGTATATTTAACTTTAGAAATTTTATTGAATAATTGATCAATAGGAGTAGTAATATTATATAAGATAATTTTACTTATCATTAATGCTTTATATAAATACCCATTAATGGTATTTTCCACGAATATTGTTAATTCATTAATTCTTTTTCTTTTACGTTCGAGAAAATTATCAGCGATTTTCCAGAATATTTTCAAATTAATAATTACACTATTGTATTTAAAATACATATTTGTATCTCATAGGTAACATCCAATTTAAGTAATGAACTCCGATTAAACATAACTTTACATGACACCAACACTTTACATGACACCAATGTTTCTTTCAAAATTTATTTATAGCATGGATACAAATTTATTTATTTCACTATCAAATTCTGGTTATGCATTATGTTTCAAAATTACATACACACACACACAGACATGGCACACCAGACTGTTACTTTAGGCTTATGTAAAGGCTCTTGATGCATTTGTCTTGGGTCGTGGACATCCCAGTAACGAAAGTTCTGCTTATTTACATATCCTCCAATGTAAAAGTGAGCTTCGTCACTAAAGAATATGTTGCCCATCCGGGTAGCAGTACGAAATCTCAACAACATCACCTCCGCGTAAGTTTTTCTCAATTCAAAGTCAGAATCGTGTGAATCTTGAACAATTTGAATTTTATATGGATGGAACTTGAGCTTTTTTCGCATTATTACCTGTAAAGTTGCTTTCGGAATTCCCAATATCGATGAACGTATACGCAGTGATAAATGGGGATTTTCAACGACAGAAACCATAACACGCTCGACATTTTCATCCGTGGCTACTAATGGTGTAGATCCTGGCCTGGGCCTATTTAATGTTGATCCTGTAGCTCTGAACCTTGCTACCCATGGCTGAATGAGGTTGATCGATGGTCCATCACGTAATCGACGAATACTGTAACGATTATTAAATCGACGGCGTGCTACAGACAGCGAAAATCCACTCGAAATGTACGCCTCGACTGCAAAAGCGCGGTGCTCCCCACTCCACTGTTCCATGGCTACTAAAATATCCGCACCGCTTGCGCTTCTAACGACGCCCCCCGCGCCCCTCTTATGTGTTGCGTTCAGAAACTATTTTTGTTCAAACTTTGAAATCTGCCACTGGACACCTGTATACATATCTATATATATATATATATATATATATATATATACATATTTATATATATATATATATATATTTATGTATATATATATATATATATATATATATATATATATATATATGGAAGTAATGGGCACTGATGCATTAGTCTCCTTAATTTATAGATTTTTTTATTGTATTTAGTAAAACTCAAACATTACAAAATACCTAATTTTTTTTATTAAGTAAAATGAACTTTTACGACACTATTTCATATATTGCATATATTTGGCGTTAATTTTGTACAAATTCATTTTAATTTAATATTTCACAACTAAATGAAGCTATGCGATATACTTTATTTAACTTCTTTACCCCGATCTAGGTTTCGGTATATGACATCTTCAGGCGGGCAATTTGTAAAGATTAGTATTACCCACCTGAAAATGTTGTCATACAACGAAACCTAGATCGCGGTAAAGAATTTAAATAAAGTGGAAATAATACTACATCACGTAGTTTGGTTTAGTTATACAAATTTAAATTAAATATATTATTTCACGTTAGGGAACTTGTTATCTAATTAGTTTACGTAACATTGTTATAGGTGAACATTTACCTTTAAGAACGGTGATTAATTTGGAAATTGGTTCTTGGAAGGAACAAGTATAAAGTTTGGATGACATAATTAAAAACAGAAGATATTCTAAATGTCCCTTATTAGGTAATTGACGACCAGTTTTATTTTGCCCAACATTTTTGTTCCCGAGATATTTTAACAATCCGGAATAATGAACATGTCATTCCTGAATTGGTAGAATGTTCTGTAGTAGATAAAAGAAAAGAGTTAAGCATAATTTCTAGAAATTTTCAGTTTTTTCTACCATGTAAGAAATAACGGTTTAGACAATTTTAGTCTTTGCAAAAATCATTAAAGGAAATAGTATTCATTTTACTTCAAAATATTCTGGCGCATGATACCTTTCAAATACGTAGAGTTTCATTGTGTTGTTCGCCAAATTGTTTTCGGCACACTTGCTAATTTGTTAATTATGCACCACGAATCTAGTCGACGTTCCATATTTTTACTTGCAAAACCACGAAAGGGAAAAATCCAGACTATCATATTGAAAGACGGTGATTAAGGCGACAAGCTGACAATAAGTATACAACGTAAAAGTTAAAAAAGAAGCAGATAAAAATGATGACAACGGCCACGGTATTGTCTTTATTGAAAAGGTAATTGTATGCTGTTTGTGTTAAAATACGGCATATGGGTACCGCAGCTGGCTCTAATGATGCCCAATCTGGAAGTCCAATCTTCCACCACAATTTCGAACAATGATTTGTTCAGAAGTTTAATTGTTCTTGAAATTATTATTTAAAAAATGAAGATTTTCCACATTAAGACTTTCATAAAATCAACAGACTAAGAAGAGTAAAATGGAGAATATTTCTGTTTATGCATAATGTAAACTTAAAATTTTTTCACATTTATTTTCCTTTTAACATATTAATAATGAAAATATTTTCGTTCAAAATCTAGTTGAAAATAAATTAGAAGAAGTATTCAGAAAGCCTTTCTTTCCTTAACTACACAAAATATCTAATACAATTTAATTTTCAATATATAATTAAACAATATTTATAACTAATGTTACGATACATGTAGTACAAAATTGTTTTTTTTTGCTTTACATAATTTCAGGCTTAATTGATTTAAATAGATAAAAATGTATCATGATTAATCATATAGCAATAAGCCGGCAATCAGAATCATTATCAAAAACCCCGCTTGCTCATAATCGCAGAATACAAGGAAAAAAACTTCGCAAGAAATATGAAAATGCTTAATGGGCATAAGTTAATTCAACGGAATAAATAGCCAAGCAAAAAATATGATTGATATCATATGAATATAGTGATAGATCAAAGATAGATGATTTGAACATTATGAGGAAATAAAAAAACAGGCAAAAAATGTATGTTTTGCGTATATTAGCCAAATGTATGTTTTGCGTATATTATACTTGAGAAGATTGCAAAAGCTTAGATAATAAGTTTTTTTTCGTTATGGCTCATCTTTTTATATATCTTCCTTATTTTTTTTAGTTTCACGAAAATTATTTTGTTTTTGCCTTAACGGTCCTGTATGACAATATTTTTTATTTTAGTCCTTTAATGTGTAATAACAGCTTGAATAAATTACGCAACGAAAATTCGAGTATACAAATTAAAAGCACATTGATTTTTGCAATAACACATGAAAATAAAGCTGTTTAAATAGTGTGAAACGAAAAAGATCGATATTTGTGCAAAAATTGAAAAAAAAATTATTATTTAGCTCGATAGCAGAATGTGACTTTCTAATATTACTGTGTAATTTTTTAGATCATATTTTCAAAAATAAAGGAATGTGAATATTAAGCATAATGTTTTGTCCGTCATGCAGAAATGCACTTCCATATAAGCGATTGCTCGAAATTACATAAGTTAGAAAATCTACATCAAATCGTGGTAGACCATATTCATTATACCAACAGATATTATTTAGTTAGAATTTTTTTGGTTTGGAAAATAATATTTAAAAAATAAAGAAATAAACAGCTTAAGTTTAGAAAATTTTATTAAAATAATAAATAGAGTAAGAGAGAAGAAAACAATAAAATATGATTTAAAATAAATCACAAATTAGCGCATCGCAGTAATAAAACGAGGTAAATCTTACTTATAAACTAGGTAATATTTAAAAATTCACTTATTTACAAATAAAATATTTAGATCTAATTTATTTCCATAATAATAAAAGTTTACTCTTCACAATGACTGCTGACCCTATTTTCAGAATAATAAGATTCTTAGTACTGGACTAGTACCTTTTTTTGGGTTTGGTGTACTATAAAAAACTTACAATTTTCGGATTTAATGTGAAATATGTAATTTCAGCATATACCGATTGGTATACCCGTGAGGATTTTCAAATGTTTCTTTTTAAGGCGAGTTCCATCGAGTAGATAATATGTCTAAAAAGCTCTCAACTTCACTGTTCCATAGCTACTAAAACATCTGCACCGCTTACGCTTCTAATGACGCCCCCCGCGCCCCTCTTATGTGTTGCGTTCAGAAACTATGTTTGTTCAAACTTTGAAATCTGACACCTGTATTTTCCCACATAAAATTAGCAACACATTCTTACCCCCTTAGAGATAGAATCTCGGAAAATGCTTAAGTACCTGTTTTATTATTTGTGTTGGAGAGTGTTAAACGATTTCTGTTAAAGAACATTAATACCAAATTTGACCTAAAAAATTGGAATTTAAGTGAGTTTATTACAAATTAACAACCACTTTATACCCACTTAGGGGTTGAATCTTGCAAAATGCCTAAGGAAGTGTTTCAATATTTACGAGAGAAATATTTTTCGATAAAAAACTAGCCACCACTTTTCACCCCCTTGACGATTGAATCTCGAAAAATATTTTCCCCAAGCACACTTCTCCATAATTGTCAATAAGGGTTGAGCCTCGGAAAATGCATAAATACGTGTTTCATTATTTGTGCTTAAGGGCATTAATATAAAGTTTCTCGTAAAAAAAATACATTCTCACCATACGAAGTTTGCCACCACTTTTCACTTTCCTAATGGCTGAATCTCGGAAAATACATATCTGTGTTTCTTTATTTCTGCATAACAGCATTGATACTAAGTTTCATGTAAATATTTACAATAAAAAAATGTTTCTCATATAAACTTAGCCACTACGTTTTACATACTTTAGGGGTTGAATATCTAAAAATGCTTAACAAAAAATGAAACACATATTGCTTTTATTTTTTTTTTGAAAAGCATTGATTCCACGTTTCACGTGAAAATTTACAATAGATATACGGGGGTTGAAAATTTGTACAGGAAAATACAAATTTCCCATCTCTGTTCATTCCTTTAGCGGATGAATTTTGAGAAATCCTTTCTTAAACGATGCTTTCAATGTAAAATCAACCACCTCTGTAAATTTCAAATGTATATCGTTAGCAGTTTGGACTGGGCGTTGATATGTCAACCAATCCCGACATTGCCTTCTATGTCTTTAGATATGAACCTAATTTTAAGTACCTAATACCTAATTGTCATACCGGTTGGAAATTTTAATTAAACTTTATGAATTTCAATTTTAACATGAAAAATAGGTCAAACTGTATTTTACAAAAAAGAAAAGACTCAATAAATATACGTGTCACAATAAATGTACGCTAATTTCTGATATTTAATTATTAACAAATACACTTGGCAACAAGTAATTAGTTTTTACATGCTTTTCTATGATATTTCACATGTCCTGTTGTTGAACAGCAAATAATACGATATCTATAAAATAGTTTACAAGTGATGAATATTTGTTCAAGGAGTTTAACAGATATACCTTGTAATTAAATATATAATTCTTATTTATATAAACCTTAAATATATAATTCTTATTTATATAACCCATAAATATATAATTATTATTTGTACTTAAACATGTACGGAGTCTTCCTACAAGTACTTAACAGTTTTAATTTACAATTAGATAATATGTTACTTGGTCGATCTAATGGCCAGATGATCGTCTGCGGGATTTTTTCCTTCCGCCTTACACACAAAAACTGACTTGTTCAGGTTATCTGGCTGCCGGCAGTCAATATGACTAGAGTGACAGAGAATCCTTTTGTCACAGTTTCTTATAAGTCTAGGTTTAATGTATAAATGCTCGAGAATAAAATTGTCCTTTTTTGAGGTCCTCTATCAGAAAATCGCTGCCGACTTCTAGATGCAAGAGCTCCACAGTCCTAGAGAGTTAACCGGTTCTGTTAACGATCATGATTTTTTCCTAATTGACAAGCGTATAATATTTAATATCCATTTGCTTCTTATTATATATTATTCATCATCACATAAGTCAGAGTCGTAATAATAAATATAACAGAAGTCCAAAACCACTGCTTCGATGGTTCAAAGTAAAGAGAGAGAGACCATCTAATTTACTCACTTATCATAGCATGTATTTCCATCTATATACCACGACCTCGACGGCCGACGTTCTTTAGTGAACGGAACGCAGACATTTTGCTGCCAAGGAGAGAAAAAATTCTGCACGGGTAAAACCACGGGGAATATCTAACTTATTATATTTTTGGGTATCTTTCTAACGCCATTGCCTTTTTTTTAAACTCCTGTCTTATTTAAATATCATTAAATATTTCTGAAATTTCATTTTACTTTTACGTTTTCCCTTCTCATACGTATTTACAAACATTTATTATTTAGGTCCTTGTTTTTGTTTAACATATTGAAATTTGTTATTATTTTAATTACTAAAACTCTTTTATCGTCGCATAAAACTTTACTTCAAGAAATTTCATTAGTTCGTTGTACATAATTGTCTGTAATGTTGATAATGAAAACCAAAATTTATCGATTTTTTATAAGTAATCACGTCACGAATATAACTTAATTACTCTACAAGATAATATAGGAATTTGATTTCCCGTTTTCCTTAGGGACTGGCGCCAAAAGCTTCTTCAGTCGATTGCAAGCGAGACAAGGAAAATATAGGAAAACGCCAGCAAAGTTCGGTAAATTTGTTACTAAAAATGACATTATCTGCAATTCTATTCTCTATGTTTAATATAAATTCAAAATAGCATTTGAAATAATCTAAAAAAATATCGAATTACAGCAAAATAAGGTTCCCCAAAATTATTTAATTTAATACATAATAAAATTATATGCGATAAATATTTCGTTGACGTGGGAATCATCAAAATTTAGTAAACTGATAAGATATTCCCGAGAAGCAAAAATATGTAGTAGAATTCTTAAAGTTGAACGATATATACAATACGTGCAAAAGAAAAAACTTAAAAAAAATTTTAGTGAAAATGATGTTTTCACTTTGGCCAAAATGATCTTTAACTTAAAATTGTTTATAGTCAAAACTACTTTGAAAAGTTATAAATCATTGAAAGAGAACAGTTTAACATTATAAGTGAAATATCGATTTCATAAATATCCGTCGTCTTATTTATTTCATATTATTTCCTTCCAATCTACATTTAACCAAGGAAAATGACATATTTTAAAGAAAATTACTGGTTATTTTACGTCTTGCTGCTGATCTAGTCTTGGTTACAATATTACAGTACTGTGTGGGCTGTTGGAAAAATATATAATTTATACCTTGTAAAGAGACAATAGTAAAGGGATTAAATTTTTTTAAGTTTTACGTAAATTTTCTTTTAAACTTATATGGCTTGTATATGAGGTTGGAAAATATCTATACGAACAAAAATAGGGTGTCCCCAAATTTTTTATAAATGTATCTAGTATCAAAATGTTAATGAATTTTTTATATATGCGCTGGACCCATTTTGTCAAACGTAAACTTGAAAAGTTCTTTTAAATTAATTACTGATTGCTTAGATGTGACAGGAAAAATTCGTAATAAATGTATTATTTATAAATTAATTTTATAAATTCCAGTAGAGACTACGTTTACTCAAAACTCGCTATTATTTTTCGTTACCCAAACTAATTCAATTACTGACATAGTTTATGAAGACGTTACTTTTTGAAACTAATTGCCGTTCTCGACAACATGTAATGGAATTGACCGACGACCAAATAAACAAAATAAACCCTTCACTTTATTGTCTAGGTGATTATCTAAAACGTGACGTATTGACGAAAACGTTTATTATCAGCAGAGTAAGTTTCTTAAGCGTATCATTTTGTTATATAGAGTTTTTTTTCATTATTTGCTTAAATATTTTGTTTATATTATTCCCTTAATCCTTTCCACCTGCAATTTAGCTTCATTTGACATGGAGTGGTTATGCTGATTATTGTAATTAAAGATTTTTATGAAGAAAATATTTATATATTTCCATGAAACTTCAAAAAAAATTGGATGAGTAAACGAAATGAAATCTCGCAGCAAATAATATATTGAAATGTTAAAAAAATACATGTATACCATTTAGCGCATTGATTTAGTTACTACTGTATTTTGTTGAATATTTATTCAAAAACACGAAAAAGTTTCCTTCTGAAAAAAGAAGCCTTTTATATCTCCTATTAAAAAAAATAAGTATAACATGAAATAAAAAACCAAATACGAAGAAAACATCAAATATAAACTACTTAAAAACTTTTGTCGTGCATGTAAACCAATTAAGCTTTTTTATATAGCGCTATATACTGATATTGCGTTTATAGTTGTACTTAAAGAATAAACGTGGAATATTTGTTCATTTATTCGTTTAAATTTTCCTAACTTTTACTGTTTTTCATATTGTACTTATACTGCTATGAAGTAATAAATTGTAATAAAAATTATCCTACGGAAATAAAAAAAATTGTTTACCACTTTGCTAGGCATTTAATCATTTTCAAGATATTTTAAAGCTGCGAAGAAAAATTATTTCCATACTTAATTACTTACTTTATATTTTTACTGGTTCACACGTTATTTACATATTGGAGCACTGACACATACGCATACGTACGTACCTATGCACGTATATATATATATATATATATTTAACATAGCGAACAGTCACAATATTAAATTCAGAGACAGAAGTGTTACAATAAATGAACGTAAATTAACATGTCAAAATCTAAAAAATTTCATTTGATTTTTTTTCAACACGAGAAAATTTACCCTACGTAAGAATATAATAGTTCATATAAGAAGACTATATTTATGAAAAACTTACTCGTGATGAAATCAATAAAGAAACATTTTTCTATAATAAATGACAAAAATACTCAAATCATACAAGGTCTCAGAAGCTTCCCACTATCTGAGAGCTCATCGCTAAATTTCCAAGACTATTACAAATTATTAAATTGTTTTTTTATTTTAAATGGAGGATCGTTAACATTTTATAGGCCTTCATATAAGTTTGGTTAAAATAATTTTTTTTTAAATTTAAAATCGCACATTTAATCTAATAATCAGGTAAATTCTCAAAAAAACCAGCAAAAGGTCGAGATGAATCACAACATTTGCTAAAGTTAATATTGTTTAAAAAAATCGTTATACAAACAATATTTCAAAGAAAAAAACCTTAATATGTTTTCTAAAAATATAATTAGCAAATATACGTATGTAATCAATGTCAACACGTGAAAGCGAATACAATTTAATGGGGAGCTGAGTTGAGTTTAAAATTATCCGTTACGAAGAATCGCTAACAATATATAAACGTGTAATGCCGAAAAGGAAACCATAGAATGTACTCTTTTATACTACCTACTCTCACGACAAAGCTTTCTGAGAATATTTACAATATTCCACTAGAACAGTTAAGTCGTACTGTAGCCAGACAAGTTTCAGGTTACCAAGTAGCAAGGTACTAATGGAAGTTGTTAAGTTTTAAACTACGCCATCTGTTATCATAGCAACAATAATAACATTTTAACTGTGCTATGTATTCATTTTCCATTCTAGTCTAAAAATGGTACAGATTTGAACTTTACTTTTTTTTAAAAAGACTTCATGTAATAATTCTTCACAATAAAATACGCATAATTAGCTTTCCTTGACAAATTAAGTAAATATTGTTTTTGTTTTCATCAAAATTATTCAATTTAGCTTTCCCAAGTAAATTATAAAGCACACATGAATATTGTGCCAGTCAGGGGTCATATAACCACAACTTTTGTCTCTAAAGCATTTGTATGAACTATATTATATGAATTTTGAAATAACTTAATAAATAATAACTTTAAAAAAAATTAATTGTATTTCTTTACGTTTATTTAAGGGGATGTTATCAATATTCCACATTTCAAGTTATTACTTGACCTCATATCGTCCAATTACTTGACCTCACATCGTCCATTTTTATTATATTGATGAATATGTCACAATAATAATAATATAACAAAATTTGTTACAAATAATATTTATTTGTAACAAATTGCAAAACGAGGTAAGTTACTTGCTAAAATTGCCAAAATTGTCTGCAGTAATTATATAAAAATAATACATTTAAAAAAATCATCTGTTCGGAATGTTTACAGTAAAATACGTTACATTGAGTATTTGAAAAATAATTAAGTCAGGTTACAAAGATTTTCAATATGCACATACTAACGCATACGAAAAATTTATTTAATATAAAATTTAAAACACCTGAAAAGACCATGGTAAAATTTAGTATAACTTTTTAAAGACTCCGTGTTAATTTTTCATAATATTGGTTTCTTACCTGTTAATAACGAATATTTCGTATATATATTTCCATGATTTAGATGTTTAGAAGGCGCATTAAGATTATAAAAATGAATGCTGCGAGTTTAACATATAAAATTTTAAACGCAAAAAATTCCATACACAATATTTTGTATAGCATTAACGCGTTTTTGAATATCAAAATTATATTTCAATTATGTCGTCGTCATGGTGTGTGGGTTTGATCACAGGTTTATAATATTTGAGGGCGCAAGAGAACACTGGAACCCAGGAGCGGGCTGACTGATATAATGCTTGCAAAAGAATAATATCGTTGCAATAATTATGCCATATGTATCAGTGGTGTACATTAAGTCTATAAAGAAATAAAAGTAATAATGAAAATCTGAATTCGAAATTTTTTTACGTGTTAAAATCAAATAGTTCCTCTCACTGGAGCATGCATAGAATGATTTTAACCAATATTTGGATGATTTTAACCAATATTTTATTGTAAATTTTTTCACGATTTCAAGATAAGCACCTCAAAACGTAATAAGAAAATCGGCTCCTACGTGTTATTATTCTTATATTAGTAATCAAATGGAGTAAGAATGGGTGGCTGCATGCATTAGAGCAAAGTGAGAAATTTAAATCTCTGTGTTAAATAAAATATAAAGCATTTCTTCCAAACATTTCCAAGCTTTTGTTGAAAATTTATCGCGCTCAGCAGATCATGAACATTTCTTTAAATGTTTACTGACAAGCTAAATCTGTGATAGTAGCAGAGCTTTTTACACATTTCTCATTGAACAACATATATGTTTTAATATTTGCTATGTTTGCAGCCAATGTTTTTGTAATAATTTCATTGCTTACGTTGATGAAGTTGTCAAACAATATATTTTACACGACGCGATACACAATTTAAAAGTGCGCTACCTTCACTTTGAATACCTAAACCTTTGTTAGGATATTTATATAAGTATACGAGTGCCAGTGCGAGTGATTGTGCAAGTGTGTGTGAGTGTAAGTACGGGTGCAAGTACGAGTGGTGAACGTGAGTGCGAGTGTGGGTGTGAGCACCTGTACGAATACGAGCGCATGCAAGCGCGAATTTGAATACAAGTGTGGGTATGCACGTGCGAGTGCTGATACTAATGAGTGCAGGTCCGGGTGCTAGAACGAGTGCAACGGCGAATGCGATTGTGAATTCTGGCACGAGTACGAGTATAGGTGCGAGTGCGGGTGGGACTATAGGTACGAGTGCGAGGCGGACGTGAGTGCAAAGTAGAGTGTGAATGCGAATGAGAATACGAGTGCGACCGAAGATTCAAGCGCGAGTGCGGATGCAAATGCGAATGCGGATGCCAGTGCGAGTACTAGTCCAGGTGCGGGTGTGAAAACATCCAGAAACATTTATGTTGTGTGAAATCCAATGTATATTTCATTCTACGTTATAAAAATTTTAATTCAGCTTAAAGTGAAAAGTAAATTAATATCGGATGAATTAAATATTAACAATTTTGATTACATAAATATTAATCTAGACCACATTTTTATTTATAATGTGACTACCATAAGCTGCCAGTTGCTAATACAATACGCTTATAGCATTTTTGTTACACATTTAACTCTTTCGTTTTGCAGAACTACTAAATTGCTTTCTAGTACTTCTTTGGAACTACTAATTGACTTTCTTATTATTAGCTATTGGCTCCAAACTTACGTAGCAAAGCAGTTAGGGAAACAAATCTAATCGTATTCCACTACCACATTCTCTTGGGCTTTAATCAATGATTAGAATACGTATAATCATAGATTTATTTACCTTAGTACAAATAAGAACAAAGTTGCCGATGTCGTGAATCTGCATACAGACATTGCCCGATTTTCAGATATTAAAATTAGGTTTTAAATAAAAAAGTATCTTCTTTTTTCATTGTGTACGTACCCAATACTATCTATGTTCCAAAGAGCCAAGCCCTAGACATACCGGAAAGGTCGGTAGGTTTTGAAGGCCAGTTAATTTTAAAAACATATATTACGAAACGCTCTAATAAGATTGTAACGTCAAGATTCAAGATTGTAAGGCAGAAACATGTCAGGCTCTGTTTTTATTATTAGTGTATACCGTAAGGTTAAAAGTGAATCAAAATTATTTGTATAAATAGTGCGTGATATGCACCCAGCGCATTTTGACAGAATTTGGCTTGTCCATTGGCATGCGCTTATATTCATTTTCATGTTTTCTTCATGTTAGCCATTTGTACAATATACCGTATGCAATTAATTTAAAACTTTGCACTTATGCTAGTGGTATCTGTGAAATTATGAATTAAGAATATTTATAAAAATAAAAGTTAAACTACGTAAAGTTTATTTATATAAAAAAGATCAAAATCAAAACATATCCATTTTAAAAATAGGTGACTAAATACTGTTATAAAATATATGCGAGAAAATATAATTTAAATGTAATTAAGTTCTATTCACCGTTTTATTAGAAAAAGTCAAGCATGCGATGTGACGTGGATGTTATTGTATTTTATATATATATATATATATATATATATATATGTATATATATATATATATAATTATCGAGGTCGTAGTATTGAATGGATGTACGTATTAAACTCAGTGGATGGCGGGAACTGGGGTAGAGAAGATACACACTCAAGAAAACAAACACCGTTGCTCTTATAAATAATATAAATAAAAAGCAATATATAACCAAACAATTTAGAATTATATTGTAATACAAAAAAACAAAAAAATACTCTTTATGATAAAAATGAAAAATATCGCATATTGTCAAAAATTGCAAGCTTTACGTGAATGTCACTGAAAATGAAAATTCACTGGGAAAATAATTAGCAATACTAAATTACAATAATAAAGTTGCAAACAAAGCAGTGTATATAAAATGATTCTTAATTTTTTTGAATAATATTAACTTGTTTAAAAGAATTAAAATATTGTCTAAATTTTCGAGCTATATTGTTATAAAAACCGAAAGTAGATTAATTATTTCATAGTTAGATTATTTTTAGCGTAACTCAGAGGAAACAAAAACATCAGGGGTATCAGTGTTTCTTAATAGTAACATTTATTTTAAAATGTAAGCAACTTCCTCATTTGCTTTGGATTTGGTCTATTGCATTGGCCTTAGTCATCACACACATACGCGCGCATGCACGCGTGTTTTGTGTCTATGCAATTTTTACTAACACTATCAAATAGTCGATACGCAATACAATTCTACTCGAATATCTCCATAAGGGCATTTTTTAATTAATGGTTACTGAAAATTTTAAGGAAAACACAAAAATATGATAATAAGGATTAACGTATCAACAGAATTCAAAAACATAACCCATTCAAAGAGTGTTTTTTTTCTGAAAAGTTGCGTATAACAATATAAAATGTACGAAGTGTAACGTAAGATCTTAAAGTAGTGCAGTGAGTAAGAATAAAATAAAAATTATACGAAACGAAATCTATTTAAGATGTTCTTCACTAGATATAACACAAAATAACTATATAGCCCTTTTCTTATAAATGCGAATACAAAGAAAGGATCGCAGGATATTTTTTTAGAAATCATTAATTATATATTCACATTTTCCAACCATTGTATATAGTAATTGCAAAATCTAATACTAACAAGAGTATTACTAGTATCACGACGATTATTCTAAAGTCTCAACTAATTGTTCAATCCCTAATATGTCAGTTTTTTTACTAAAAACTTCTTTTGTCTTTGGGAGTCTGCAGAAGGTTAGAAGTCAATATAATATCTATCACTTACCAAATCTTGTTGGGGATCAATCAGCGTTATATGTGGTCCTTCAAAATTTTGGAGGAGTCTTTTTCTTTCTCTCTACGATCCTTGTTCCTTGTTTCCATGGCTTCTTAAGAGAACTGTCCTAATAAAAACAAGTAATGTTTTTTTATTGGGCGATACGTATCAATATTTCATCTCAAACAAAGACTACTTGTTCTACTGTCAAACATTGAATTTCCCTGCAACGCTCTTGTTGTTTATTAATTATTTTCCGAATCTTTGTCACTCTTGTGGGATATTATGCCATTTAATTTATCATAGTCGATATATTCCTTTAGCTGTTGTACGGAAACTTATTCGGACAGCATACATCAAAATATCACCGGAAACTTATGATAATAAATCTTTTGTATCAGGCATTTTGAAGCGATTATTGGATTCTAGAGATCCTCTCGGGCGCTCCAGCTTTTCTTTTTGTATTTTAGTTTTATTGTATTAAAGAAATATTTTGCATTACCTCTATTGCACTCATCTTACTTTCTTAGTATTATTTTTCAATTACACTTTAAATTATCCAAGTACACGATTTAAATCCTTTCGCCGTCTTAATATATTGTTTTCTATCTAATGTATTATTAGAAGACTTTATAAAACACTTAAATGGCCATAATTACTTCTTTATTGCGTTATTTCTTGTTAAAGGTTTGTCAATTTACTAAAAGATAATTGGTATAGTAGTACGTCAAAAAGTCCAGCCAGAAAAACGATGCCAGAAAAACCAGTCTCATTTGAAATTCCTTATACGATTTTGTTTTAGCAAAAGCCACGACATAGCCGAAATGACGTGTTTTTGTTTTAAAAGCAAATATTTAGTTTATTAAAGCAATGGAATAAAAAAACAATGATTTCAAAATTTATTTTATTTTCTTACAAAATATAACGATATTAATGATTCAAGCCAAGCAATGCGCACCCCAATATGGTCTGCGCCCTTCTTAGTTTTCATTTCCTTCTGTCGCATGTCTGTATCTATTTAATTTAACTAAGTAGATTTCTATTAATATAGTCAGATAATTTTCGTTGGCTCTTGCTTACTTACCCTCAAGTGTACATCTTCTGGTGATAACGTTGAATACCTTGGGAGTATTTAAGTTTGTTTATGTACGGACATTTTTATCGTTGTTTGAGTACATTGGAATATTTTTTTTCTACGTTTTATTTAATTTTCATCGAGAGATATGTAGAGAGTCAAAATTCTTTGTAAATATTTATTTGGTAAACTAGATTTCATAGAAAAATGTAAAGAATTCCTTTGTAAAAATGTAACCAGAACTTCTCATTTTAGTTGACGATAAACATGTTATTAGATCGACACCCCTACCGCAAAATCATTTCTTTTTTTTTAATTATTTGTGTAACTACAATTTAACATTAAAATATTTCCATAATACTATTAATACAGTCTTTTTTAATCTACCTCTCAGATTTGTGAGTTTTTAACTTGCTAGTTTTTCATAATGTTTATTGATGTATAGACCGTTTTACTAAACGTGTGGAACTCGACTCCGCGCTCTACATTATTTTATAAGTGAATGTTTTAAATGTAATAATTTCAAAAATCAATTCGGTTAAATAAATTAGAAATTTTTTTAAAAATATAGAGCTAAATCAAGGTTTAGATCGATTGCTAAATCTAACCTAACTTTTTATGCACCTGTAATAACTATGATAAGTAATTAATAGAAAGTATGTAAAAAATTTATATCAAACCATAAAATTTCTAAAGCAAAAATGAGTACCATGGTAAACTAAGTGCCACATTGGGGGACAAAAAACACTTGGCCATCTTCTAAAATATAAAATATCTAAATATAAAAATATGCATAATAGTTCAACCTTAACAAATGTAAGACGCAAGCATTACATGACAATTACACAAATATAACATATTCCCACAAATTACTAAATATATGATATATATAATTAATAACCATATATTCGTAATAGTAATAGGGCATGAAAAGTTTATTCTAAAATCTATTTCCCAATTTTTTTAATCGAAAATAATTGATAAATAGATTTTTCTAATAAGACTAAGGGACTGAAATTAATTGAAATCCACATATACAAGCAAATATAAAAGTACATTTAGTTTACTTTCACTATTCACTAGAATAAAATAATCTTTCAACACGTTCTTACGTGTATATTTATGTCTTTACGTGATATCCTATGTGGATATTCATTGTCAATATTGATATTTTCAAGAACAGAAAGTTATAATTTACGTTACATTAGTTTAGTTGCTTTAGAATAAATTTGTTTTGAAAATTCGTAAACTCACTGTTTTTTCCGGTAATATCTCCAAAATTACAGAAATTTCTGAAACATCTCTATTGAAGATCATGAAGATCACAGCGTTAAATCTGTTGTTTAGTTAACAACTACAGTCGGGCAAATAAAGAACAAAAACTAACAATTCACTACATAACTTGGAGTGCCGCCACTTCATGATTTCTATATAGACACAAAAAATTAGCAAAGCGGCAAATAATGTCGCTCAAAACGATGAGTGGAAAATAAAGTATTTTATAACAAGAGATTTGAAGTTTTTTCGTAAACGGCGGTGACTAAAACTAGACAAATGAACGCACCCGAACCAAAATGTGACATTAAACAAAATTGTCTTTTATGCGTACTGTGGGACACATTAATTAAGAATTTCAATAGAAATATTTATTAAGAACTTCTTCCAACTCATAGTGCAATTGCTGATAATATTGCCGTGAACACATAACCGATGTTGCCGTTAAATTAAATATTATTTTCGACGTCATGTAGCAAAGCTGACCAATTAAATATTGCTTTCAATCCTATGGACTGTACTTCCTCACTCACCGTAGATTCTCTTATTGTCGCTGTGTAAATATTTAGGTCCCCAAATTTAAAGAGGCAAACCATGTTTAGGTTCAATTTACCCAATTTTACACACGCTTCTATTATCATGACTTTTATGTTTATTTGTATGAATATAATAGAATTTTGCAATTAAATTTTGACTCATTTCCAAAAACGTGCAAAAATTTTAGAATTTGCGTTCGTATCACGAACCGATCAAAATACAACAATTTCAATAGTCATTAAGTAGAACTTGTTTGCTCTAATCAATCAGGGAGAGTGCAGTATAATGGTGACCTTTTAGATGAAATGGCTAGTTTACGCGAATATGAATAACATAGTTTTACGTTAATTGCCACAAATAAAATGCTAAGACTTGAATGTCGCCATTACATATAAATTGATTTTTTGTTTTAGGAAATAAAATTATTCTTTAAAAAATAAAAAAACACGGTTTTATAGTAGTACGAACTTAAGATAATCTTTAGATAAAAAGATTTTGGTCAAGAGTGAATGGAAATTAACATTATTAAAAAATTGCGTGCGGTGCTCTCGATTTAAATTTTCATAATAACTCTACCATTACTAATAGCTATCGATGAAAAATTAACGACAACTGATATCAAGCACCCCACACTTTTTTTGCATTAAAATTAATTTTTTTGCATCAGATACATCCTTGTACTCAACCAAAATCTTTATGTTTAAAGATCATTTTCAATTTCTCATTTAATTTTGCTACAATAGCGTGTTTTTTATTTTAGTTTTTGTTTAAACTATGATTTTAGTTTCTCAAAAAGCCAAAGAATTCCCTAAGACAGGAATTCTATCTCTGCATACACGCTGGCAACAAGGTTTGACTCAATGTTTTTAGTGCAAATGATATATATGAATATATAATTACGAAATAATCTTCCAAAATTGAAGACGTCACTCAAATTCAACCAATAATAATAATATTAACACCGTCAAGTTGAACTGAAAAATTTTGGTTCCTGTATATTGATATGTATGTGATGGGTATCAATCACAATAAAACACAATTAGTATCTATGTGACGCATTACCATCCTTGATGAATAGCTCTAATGCGCGGGCACGTTCTACGATGACATGATTTAATTAATACACTTCATGTCGTTTGTTTGGGGTAACATCGGAATAGAGCGAAATATAGGCAGAATCAAATCTGAAGTATATGACATATTTGTTTTATGACATGAAATTTTGTAGATAAAAGCAACTGGACAAATTGTCTTCTTACACGGCGTCAATTATAACAAAAAGCGTTTATAGAAAATATAAAAAGGTTCGTTTTGAAAGCTAGGATTTAGTTAGCAAAAAAAATGACAGCCGAAAATCAGTCTTACGTTAGACAAAAAAAATTATGTTTTAAAATACAAATAAACAAATATTTCAGCGATTAACGAACAAGATTGACGAACGATTGACTAACGATGGAAAGAGGAAAGATAAAATATATTTTAAAACCATAACGCAAAGCAAAAAGTTAACTTCTTAACGAAATTAACGGGCATATATTATATTTTAATATATCAAGAATTATTAATAAAAATATAAAAAAGGATCGAAAGGTGATGAAGCACATAGTAATTTTTTCGAAACGATTAATAAAAATTATCAATGGGGATTGCTGTCTTTTAATGTGTAACCACAGTCTAAAGTAATTAAACATTAACCGTTAACTGATATAAACGAGTTATCGAATATTTTTCTTATGTTGTCACAAACGTTACGTTACTCCAATTTAGTTTTACGTGGCTATTTTCGATAATTCCATCAAATATCATATATTAGTACTCATATGATAGGTCCCTATCCCTAGGATATAAGACAAAATTTGCGTTTGTTTCATCTTGCTGTTGGAAAAGGTTCAGCAGAAATAGCATTTACTTCATAAGAAATACAACATTGCTCATTTTGGTTATTAACATTTTAAATTAAAAGTATTTCGGCTTTTCTTTTTTAATATTTTTTTCTTTAAGGTGTCATTTTTATTCTTATAAACCTCGGCATAATACGATTTGAATTTTTATGAGTCTCACTTTAAAGGAAAATGGTTTAAAGACATGTTTTCATCCTCCCTTATGTGTTCATTCTGGTATATAAATATCTGTACCTATTTCCGCAAGCAACAGTTACTCATTATGGTAAATCAATACTGATAAATAGCCTAGCTGAGATTATTTAAATCTGTTTAAATCACATTATTCAAATAAATTCTAAAGTGTTTCCTAGAATTAGAGAAATAAACCGATAATCTTCTTTATTTCATCACGAGCCTTATAAAATTTTTTTACTATTTACTAAAACTGTGTTAAAAAAATTTATACCTCCGAATTATGTATTAAATGAATTATCACTAGGTATATAAAACGAATGTTTATAAACATGAAGATTGTAGAAGGCTTGACCTGAATATAATTGACGGTGTTTCGGTGATTGTAAGACAGTTTTATTTAAAGACTTCGAGGCTATCACTTTAATTTTTTTGAACAAGTATAATCAGTTACGTCAGTGAACTTCGTCTCCATTATTTAGAGAACGGCTTGATCTCTTTTCGTTTATTTACAAATATTTTCACTCGAATATTCGAATCTAACTTCTGATATTAGCCAATAGTATTATTTGAAAAAAAAATGCTAGGGTGACAAGAGCCGAAAAGTGTGTGATAATATTTTTATAATTTTTAATCGACATTATAAGTTAGAAATTGTTAAGAATTTAAATGCGAATAAAAACGTCATGTATTTGAATAAATAATAACACACGTACATACTTAATGTTGTATCGATGATTTTAGATGATAGATTTTTTTGTTCCTCTTTATACTAGTTGAAGGATTCAATTACAATATAAAGGACTAAAGGATTTCAAGGAGCCTAAGGATTTCAATTTACAATATCAGGTTGGAATACCTAATTAAATTATATATTTTTGTATTTCTCACTTAATGTAGCGGGGTCCACTCTCCAAATATTTTCTGTTAAACTCATATTCCGAAGGACGCTGATAGTTTCTTCTTATATTTTTATTAAAATTTTCTATGAAATATATTTATTGCTTATTTTGGTATACCAAATTATTATTTTTTTAAGACCCAAACAGAGAACTTTAAATAAAATTTAGTATCCTTTAAAACTACTTTGAAATGATATATGTGTTTGTTTTATTATTTTATTTACAAAAGAGAACTCAAATTTTTCAAACACTCTTACTCCTTTTTCTTAACCCTGACTATGTATGCTGTTTTGGCCCTGATGAATTGTAATGAAGCAAAAAATATGATCGTATTTCTAAGTTTAAGTCATTTTAATTCTTTTCTATGTCTGCATATTCATGTATCTACAAAATCTTCAGGTTTTCCCAACCCAACTTGATAACTTCGAAAAGGAATTTTGCTGAAATAAATTTTGGACCTTTTCGAGGACAGGATTTGAAATTCATAGCTTTGTAATTTAATATAAAGTATGGGCCACAAAACTGTCCTTCTGCATAAATTTAATTTTTATAGCAGTTTTCTGAAAACTATCAAATGCAACTGAGTTAAATTTGATGACAAATAAATCTAGACCAAATAAGTCTAAACGTAATGATCTAACATAGTCATCTACATATCTTTAGAAAAGTTAATAACTAATTTTAGTTCACTAATTTTTGTGGCTCTTTTTCATTTGCGCAGTTCCTTTAGCACATTTAATTTTGGTATTATCAGTCCTCAATATTGAAACTTTTGTCATAACTTTTACCGTATTTGACATAATTATAAACATGAATCCCTTTTCAATAAAGTACTTCCCTAAACAAAATGAGAAATAGCACAAAACCAATAAAACCATAGCTTACCTTATGAATTACATTGATCATCATACAGCTGATCTACTGTTGATCTACTGTATCTACTGTCTACAAATCGATTTTTTCCTATGCTTTGCAATAGGTAAACGATAAGTCAATAAACCTTTTGAGTAAAGAAGGAAATTTTTATTGTTCACACAAGACTGATTAATAAAAATTCATTTCGTCACTCTGTAGGTTTATTATTGACTGCTTTTCCGTACTTGGCAAACAAACATGTTTATGAGTATTACTTTTATTTATTTCCCTCAGAAATAGAAAAATGTAAGTTGGTTTCACACTTATGAATTGAGGTCCAATATTTCAATTGAGGTGCAGATAAACAGGCAACTCATTATTATTAAATATAAAGTACGTAAAAATGAATTCGGTGACATTTTTGTCTTGCTTGTGCATTACAACTAACTAGTCAGTGCGATGGAGAAACATATACAACTAATATTTTTTATTTCGAAAGAAATTATTTTGTTTCATTCACTTTATTTTCACAAATAAATAAAACAAATTAATTGATATATGAGTATTTATTTAATTAGTTTTATATTTCCTATATATTTGATTTCTACTAGCTGATGAAGTCGAGTATAAAGATAATTAATTATAACCTTAGTATGGATTTAGCATGGGAGATCAGAAATAATATTTCTATGAAATGAAACTCAAATTGGTAAATAAGTATTTTAAGGTAGTTAGTATATATTTAATCAATGTTTTAAATAACAAACATAAGTTTGTCTATAGGCCACACCTGAAAGTGTATTAGATCTAATAGTTCACTATCTGTTCATGCTACATGTTAAAGAACCTTTGAACAAGGTCCAGCATTGTTAACGACTAGTTACGTGTAAGAAAACATCCTCGTTTTAATAAAGGTACATTTCTAAAGAGTAATAATTGCGCAGAGTCCTGAAGCCGTTACGATATCCGAGAGCTTGGTCTCCATCCAATCTCATCACATATATCGTAACGCTAGTCCACTGAATATTAGAGAACTGGAAAAAATAATGACGGAAATGCCAACGTGGGGAAAAAGGGGACGTGAAAACGTGGGGAAAATTTATACTTTCTTTTCTTATGTCATGTATTTTATATTTACGATAATTTAGCAGTTTAATAATGCTAAATGAATGGTTTGATATTATAAACAATATAACGCCTTTCACCAAAATATAGTAAATAGCAGACAAGAAAATACATCAACACTTATAAATTTTACATGCTTTCTCGGCGTATGTACAATTTTATTATGGAAAATTGTCAATTCCGTAAATTCTAATAATAAAGTTGGTAGAATGAATAAAATAATTACGATTTAGTCATAAATGCAATTTGTGACGCGAAATACATAACACATAAAATTATACTTTTTTAAAAACGTGTTACTGCGCATGTAACACCTTTTTCTTTAAATTTCAGAGTATGGTATTAATTAATATCTTATCAATTATTTCAATAAGTTTCAGACAACAAACTTTTAATAGGAGGCAGGTAGTGACACGGATTTTTCAAAGGAAATATTTTTATATGCTGTAATTCCTTCCCATGGAATTACTTTTATACGCTGTTCGAAAACTTTATATAAATGTAACTGCAGCTGTTCAAAAACTTTATATAAATGTAGCTGCAGATTTTGACGAAATTCAGAGATATTCGTTTCTAAATGGTTTATGAATTAAATAATTTAATTACAACAATTCCCCAATATAAATAAATCAAGCATACGAGTCAAAACCAATTTTTAAATTTAATAGATTTTATGGTTATTACCTTATAATTCCTATCAATATGGTTTCCTTATGAATTGAAAAATAATTTGCAAATATTTTGTAAGCATTTACTAGTGTTAAATAGCAAAAAGCATTTCGAACCGTTATAGATTTTACTACACTCGCAAAAATATTTCTTTGTCAGATAAACGAAAGAACTGATGAAGCTTTGTTTGTAATATATTTTACTTCTTAAATATATGTTCAGTTTATAATTATTAGCCACTTATTCAATATGGTAATTTAAAACACACAATTACCTTTAATCCATAGTCTATTACTCAAAAATTATTTCCTAATATAACATAGATCATGATGAATTTATTATTGTACATTATTCATATTCTTCAACTAAATGAAGAAAAGACAAAATACTTAAAGCCAAATACCGACATATTAATGAAAGACCATACAATCTCACTATTGTGATGAAAATATAGAGACTGGACTTTGTTTTCAGTAGTCTGCGACATACAAAACTATTTTCAAAGATACGCTGGTCCTTATTGCAATATATGCTAATCCTTTTCAGCTCATGAATAAAATATTTGTTCATTATTAATAATATTAATAAGAAATATTTCTTTGGTCTTAGTCGATACACGTGGAAAGTAGAGTATTTTATCTCTGTCTCTTGAAATAGAAAACTTATATGAAATTTATATTTTGTTCAAAAGGCGGCGAAAATATGGCGAAAAACAACCAACCATAACAACGAAAACACAACTCATTCGAGCATTTTTGTCTACGCCGCAGACATGAGGTTACTACGTGAAAGCAAGTGGGAAAATGTAGACGCTCTGGAAATGTAGTATTGGAGGAGAATGCTTGAAATATCGTCGGCTGTTTCGTGCTAATGAATTCACGCTCCAAGAAGTCGCTATAAAGCAGCATTTGTCTGATATTATATAAACTCGTATATTGAAATTCTTTTGACACGATACAAATCGAATGATGTCAAAATGCTAATTAAATTTAGTGTAAACGCGGTTCATCCACGTACGATGTGAATTTTTGTGATGCCGCCCTAAGCTGAACACAGAAACGGTAGCCAGATATTTTTTAGAGAATTCACAATGTTCACATTTGAAAAAAAAACTACCCGGTGAGTTAGGTTAACTTTTGGTATTTTATACCCCGTTCCGCAAATATTTTCCAAGACTGTTGGTATGTTGAATCGATAGTATAATATCATATGACGTAATCTTGTGTTTCCACGTAACTTGTTGACGTCGGACTAATAATATTTGTTTAGTTGTACTAATAAATATTGCATTTATTACTTCTTAATTAATAAACATTTAAAATACAAATTTCAATTATGATTAAAGTTGAGTGAAATAGTTTAACTTTACACATCTGTCTAATAGTTGCTGAAGAATTCAAAGCAAGTGATTACATTGGATATCACTTTAAAAATTTCTTTGAAAATAGTATAAAAATATAAAAATTATTCAATGATATTAAACTCGATCAGATGCGTGATCCAAACTCCGTTCTTTGAACGTATCTTACCTTAGTTTTGGTTTCAACATTTTGCTACATGTCAAATGAGACTTTTAAATAAAGCATATCTTGACCAAAAATGCATGCGCGTAGATCTAATCTTTTGAAAACGATAAATTGTTAAATACATTTAAACAATTTAATATAAGTTTTATATCATCTAAATTTTTCTTGTTGTTGACTTGATCGAGACCTAAAACAACTAAGGTATTAATATTTAAAAGAATTATTATGGATATGATTATAGGAGTGAAAAATATTAGAATTTAATATTATCAAGTTTTCCATTTAGTATTATATACCTATTTATAAATATTCATATATATATATATATATATATATATATAAATATATATATATATATATATATATATATATATATATATATATATATTTATGTATATAATAAGACATCCAGAAAATTAATTAGTAAATTTGGTGCGTGCGTGCGTGCGTGCGTGCGTGGGGGTGGGTGTGCGAGTGTGTTTAGTCTTACTTTATATAAGCATGCACGCTTATATAAAGTAAGACTAAAACCAATGTATAAATTTCAGACAATGAACATAAATTCGTATGCATCTCAGATATATTCTATTATTTTGAAGTTAACTGTACATATACGACTTTGTTGGCGTTAATACCTTTTCGATAAAGAAATTTAACAAGTGTTTACGATATTTTCGTACAGCGCGCTGCAACACAAACGCTGCAACACAACCTCCCCTTTCGAAGGCTCGCGGACTACTGATGGGGAGAGTTCTCCCCCAATAAACAACCGGTAATAGCGCTAATATTTAGACGTAGAATTGTGGAAATATGTTGTTCTCATTTTAGAGATAACTAATCCATATTTATTTAATGTAGATTCGAATTACATAGGTACAAAAAGGCACTAAAACTTCAAAGTATATTTTAAAAACAGAGGTTAAGTAATAAGGTCTGTCGAGAAAAATTTTACCTCTCATATTTTTGACTTTGGATCCCATTTGGCTTATAGTTTACTACTCATGTTATATTTTTTCTAAGTAAAAACATTTTCATTTAAAATTTCAAAGGGAAAACGTTTCATTTGGGTAGAACGGCCTCTTAATCTAACTATAAATATGCCTTCATCAGTTTCACAAAAGCCGGTCTGGGAGGATTTTTTTAAACAAGTTTATAGTAAACATATAACTATTAATTAAAAATAACCACAGATCTGTAAAAGTTAAAAAATAAGTCTTTAAATATCATAATGTATTAGGATCTGATTTGTTAAATTTACATATGAAGTGATCTTCGATAGTACTTGTTGGAATACGCGGTTTGTTTGTATATACTAAAAATTAAATTTGATGGTACATTTAATGATAAAGTTTTAATTTTTAGAAATTAAAATTTTACTATTAAATATAGAAACTAAATTTTCATTTTATTAACAATATATTTTCGATTGACAACAAATAAAAAATTCTTATGTGGAGTTTACAATTGTTTATTAACGTAATATCATTTGC
Source organism: Druceiella hillmani (assembly GCA_039881145.1). Classification (NCBI taxonomy): domain Eukaryota; kingdom Metazoa; phylum Arthropoda; class Insecta; order Lepidoptera; family Hepialidae; genus Druceiella; species Druceiella hillmani. The sequence goes on from JAYKKI010000103.1 coordinate 2,511,313, forward strand.
TTGTATGCAATACGTAGAGAAGCCTTTTCTGTAAAATTTTTAATGTAAAATACTTACAACCAGTAATATAAGAAAATAGTTCCCGAGTGTATTTTGCCCAATTCCAATATTATTAAATTTTTTAGAACAATTTAATACGAATTTATTTTTTATATAAAACTTAATTTGTATCTAAGAAACAGGCGGGCAAAAATTCCATAAGGTTGGAGGTTAATAACACATGATTTTTTTTTAAATTTGAAAATATAAGCAAAATTGTAAGGTAAATACTCTTTAAATCATGATATTCATTGGACATATTCATTGATTTAGATTTAATTTTAATGAGCCAAGAGCTGTTCACGTTGTTTATAGTTACTAATTTTATTAGTTATTAAACACGGAATAAAAAAATATATTTAGGATAAAACGATATTATATGTGTTATTATCGGAATAACTAAATGGTATATACGTTATTTTCAAAAAATAAAACGCAATTTTGAAGATGAAATATTGGAATATTGAAGTGTTGAAGGAAAACTGTTTTTGTTTTTAAAAGTAATGAAGGAAATACAATTTAGTAATAAAGTAGCGCGATTTCGGAAGATTAACTTCAAGTATGTAAAGGCGTGTCAAAAGAAAATTAAATCATACATCTTTTATTTGTACCTTTAATTCATGTATATCTGAGTCTAATAATAACTAGTCGCTAAAGTTTTTGAGGCACGACAGTTTACTCCAAAACTTTTCTTTCAGGAAATTTGTTTCGTTTCTTAATGTTAAACTAGAATATATTTATAGACGTACTTTTTTTAATAACGTACATAAATAAATTCACGTGCTTATACAATTTCTCCCATAATTTAAACAGTTCTGCTCAATTAATATATATACGTAGAATGGTGAATTAAACTATGTAAATATGAATCATACCTATTCATATAAAAACCGAATCATTATACATTCGAATGGAAAATATTAACAAAATAAATCCGTTCTTTCCCGTGCAATAAGTCAGCCGTACAACCGGCAGGGAAAATATTACACGAATGCTTCAGCTTTAGTTATGTTGTCACATTTATATACATTCGGAATACTCAGAATTGTTAGAATAGTCGAATAGCAGAGGAACGTAGCTAATTTAAAATCAAAATAAATCTACAGGGAACATTATACTGATTCAAGTAGAAGCGAGAGGTAAAACTTTTCTCGACAGACCTTATTAATTAACCTCTGTTTTTAAAATATACTTTAAAGCTTTAGGGCCTTTTTGTACCTATGTAATTCGAATCTACATTAAATAAATATGGATTAGTTATCTCTAAAATGAGAACAACATATTTCCACAATTCTACGTCTAAATATTAGCGCCATTACCGGTTGTTTATTGGGCGAGAACTCTCCCCGTCAGTAGTCCGCGAGCCTTCGAAGGGGGAGGTTGTGTTGCAGTGCGTTGTACGAAAACATCGTAAACACTTGTTAAATTTCTTTATCGCAAAGGTATTAACGCCAATAAAGCCCTATGTGTACAGTTAATTTCAAAATAATAGAATGTATCTGAGATGCATACTAATTTATGTTTATTTTATGAAATTTATTCATCGGTTTTACTCTTATTTTATATACGCACGCACACACACACGCACGCAAATTTACTAATGAATTTTCTTAGATATATATTACATTTTCGCGGCAGAATTATTTTAAATAAGAAAGTTTTCGTCTCAAAAGTACCATTTATTGGAGTAAAAGTACTTTATATAAAAGCTTGAATAAAATATGCGTCTCAGAGTAATTGAAGCAGATTTATTACTTAGAATTCCAAGTAATATACTTCAACGGGAGAAATTGGGTAATATTTAACTCTACATAAAATTCTACATATTCGTAGAACTCCTTATAAAATACTTGAACGGGATAAAAGTATATTATATATAGCTCTATGTAACAGTTTATATAGAATTCCATAGAACATACTTAAACCGGAAAAAATTACGTCACATTTAACTCTACGTAACGTTCTACATACGCGTAGAATACCTTAAAAATAATTGAATTGGATAAAAATATCTTATATATAACTCTATACAACATCGTACATAGAATTCCATATAAAATAACAATACGAGAAAAAATTTCGTCAAATTTAATTCTACGTAACATTATAAATACTCGCAGAATTCCTTATTAAATACTTGAACGGATTAAAAGTATGCTATATATATTTCTACATAACATTCTACATTAGATTCCAAATAACAATACTTAAACGGGAAACAATTTTATGATATTTAACTGTAAGTAACATTCTATACACTCATAAAATTCCTTAAAAAATACTTGAACTGGATAAAAGTATGTTATATAAAATCTTAGATAAAACTTGAAACCGCATCGCTCCAGTAGTCATTTTCATTCGTCAAAGTTATTCCCGTGCACTTCACTTTTCTATAAAAGGATTATTCATTTCGTTTAAAATTTAAAAAAAAAATCATAAGATTTTCATTTATTCGTTGAACGATATGTCAGTAAAAGGTTAATTCAATTCAGTCCAGTAATTTTTAAGCCATGTTTAAAAAATAGAAAAATAATATAAGAAAAGAATACACCTTGAAATACAATTGGATGATCTTTTTCGGTTCTTTTCCAATTTAAATATTCTTGCCAGAAGACCAGATACGTGCATTTTAAGTTTACTTGCTACAAAAGTAATGAGCAAATCTCTACGCCATTAAAGTGGAAAAATATCTATAATATCTGAAAACAAAACCAAGAATATTACAATAACTTGGAGAAATACCTAGAATACGATTATAAAAGTCATAACGATTGTAAGCCGGCTATTGATTATTATGACGAGGTCAAAAATTTATATAAGAATAATGGGTTTTATTCATTAATTGCATATAAAAAATATTAAGGTCATTTAGTTGTAAATAAAGACCGCGTAAAGGGTATAATAACTAATAATATTACTATAAATTTTATTTAGTAAGCACACTATATATCGATCCATAATCTCTTCTATAAACATCCCTTCTAATTAAATTTGCTAAAAGTCGATAAATATCGTAATGAAATTCTACTTCGATTATAAAATTTTTAAAATATTTTTTTATGACCATATCGCCGAAAAATAGACTGTATTTTATGTAATTTTTATACTTAAATAAAAAATTAGATTGTAATTATTTTCTTCTTACAGGCGCGGCTCTTGTGACATTTTGAGTTAAATATTGGATTTCACTTTTTACATTCGCTCCTATCAGAAATATATTCACTACTACAATTACAATACTGAAATCCTTGGCCGCCAAGATGTGATAGTTTGGCACATTTCCGTATGGTAACGTCGTATTTGTGAATAATATTATTTAGAAAAGTATCTTAATTTGCAGACAGTGAACCAGTTTTTTTGGTAGAGTTGATTTGGATTTCCATGCTTAAATCTAACCTATACATTCCTTCACCAAGAAAAATTTATAACCACCATCAGCTTGTGACTGCATGTCTTTTAAATCCATTTGGCCCTTGAATTAAGTTCATTGGTGATAATTGGCTCAACAACAAGCCCTTTCTTGATATTATTTTTGGCAATAGTCACATACATGATTCAGCACACTGTGACCAGTTCTCAGTTACATTTTCATATCCAGATTTTAGCTTCTTCATCATTCTGATTCTACCACTGTGTCCAATACTAATATGACAATCATGATTTATTTGAAGTTTAAACAAAGTGAGTATAGCAAAAATTGGGATCACTAATTTTTCACCGGAACTATAAGTTCTTCCAATGCGAATATCTTGGCAATACTATAGCTTGCTAGACGCTGGCAATCTTCAGGTATATTCTCAGTAAACTTGTTCTTTAATTTTTTTAATTTCATTCTTAAAGACACACATTGATAACTTGTAAACATCTGTTTGCTTTTTTCTCTGTTTGAAATAAGGTAAGATATTTCTTCCTTATAACATTTTTTCCTATGATCGGCTCTCATTATACACCACAAATGTTTCAATACTAACGTACTAACTTCGTGGCATTAGCGGCACAAGCGGCAACAACCTCTAGTGATAAAATGACAATAAACACTATTGCCTAAGCTTCGTGTCCGTGGCATGTAGTGGGGAGAGGAAGATAAAGTGAATAGAAGCAGTGGGAACGTATTTATTGCTTTAAGCAACTCCAAATGGCTACTATGACTCTTTCTAGATGTGGTAATTAATTTAAAAATTTTTCGACACTATTTAGTCAATTTCAATAACATCTAGCCTTTATGTATGATCGCTGTTTAATCACATTTTCTGTGACATATGTTCTACGTTTTTGGAGTATTAACTTTATTCACAATTAAATGAAACTACGTGATGTAGTATTATTTCTACTTTCTTTAATTTCTTTAACCACGACCTAGGTTTCATTGTACTACAACATCTTCAGGTGGGATATTGGCAAAGATACATATATCTTTGTCAATATCCCACCTGAAGATGTTGCAATACAACGAAACCTAGGTCGTGGTTAAAGAAATTAAAGAAAGTAGAAATAATACTAGATAACCTAGTTTCATTTAATTGTGAATAATGAATTTCTACAAAATTAACGCCAAATATATTCAATATTAACTTTATTATTGATTTATTACCTGATATGATACCAATGGCCAATAACTAATTACATCATCTTGATTTAAACAAAATACTTTTTCACATAAAAAAAACTAAAAAATACCAAAAATTTGGTCAAAGAGTCGGAGTCGGATAATTGCATTGAGCCCAATGAAGATATACAATGTTCAGTAGAGCCCTAAACCAGTTACTAATGTCAATTACAAAATTATTTTCATTTAGAAAAATTATAATTGCTTTGTGGGAATTTACTTCAATATAAAACTTACATACAAACAAACAAACATAAAAAACCTCATGCACAAATCCCAGTCATTTTAGGAGATAACTCAATATAAAAATATACAAATTACAATTATTAAATTCGCTTTCCGTTTAAGGTATCTTCCGTTGGCTTGTTCCGTACTTCGCTATTACCAGCATAATTTTACTCATTACCCCATCGAATGAAATTTGAATGACTGGAGATTAGAATAAGTCGAGATGAAATTCAAAAATTTACCATGTGTCAGCATCAATTTAATATAATCTAGGAATGATTACGAATGTAAAAAAGGATGACTTCAATTTTAATTTGAACCCCAAAAATTTTTTCAGTACATCTTTCATTAAAATTTTCGAAATGATGGATAAATTAGCAGAACAACTAAAGTCTTAAATATATGTTTTGAGTCACGAAGCCTAAATATTATATTTCACCATTAAAAAAAAAATATTCAATACGGAGACACAGTTACAGGTTTAATAGTTATGTAGAAGAGCCATTATTGATTGACAGATTGAACATATGTTCCGAGTTATTTAATACGCTGATTTGCCCCAAATAAACACGTTTTTATTAAAGTTGCTTCCTAGGTTCATAATTGGTACAAGTCAGGATACTCCAAGGCAGATATACTGTTAATAAAAATTACGATAATAACACTTCTGAGACTTTAGCTAAGAGTAAAGTCTAAAAATTAGTCCACAGCTAAACTGTAGTTTAGTTAAATACTATAACAAAAAAGACGGTATAACTTAATCCAGAGCTGCTATGGAAATATTATATTGTAGCTAATCTACCGAAATGCTAATCGAACATTCTAAACGTGTTAAACAAATAAAGTTACAATAATACAAATAATTTAATATTTACAATTTCAGAAATTATCTTAATTAGAAACTGTTATTGAAATATTATGGATAGCATTTTACAGAAAAGAAAATAGCAGGAAATATTGCTTATTTTTAAGCAATATTAAGCTAGAAAATTTTTAACGTTGTAATGACAAACATTATAAAGTAAATTTACGTTGAAATTAGGTAAAAGAGTGTCACAACTTATGCGTAACTATGCCGAAACTAATCCACATTTATTGCTACCAACTTTAATTTCTTACTAATCCCATTTTCATACTATTGATATGACCGCAAATATTTTCAAATACATTACGAGTATTTACAGGAACTATACGATATTTAATTATAACCAATTTTAATATGTGTAAACACGAAAATTTCAAATTAAATAACAAACACTCAGTTTTCAAACATAGCATAAATGAAATAATTTGTTAAGTGTGCTTCAACTGCTAATCTCATCAATATAGAATATACGGTATTTTAAAAAAGGTAAGAGAATATTTAAAAGCTAACAGCAAATCAAATTAAATTGGACAGTATAAAAAATACACTTTTCTTAATCTGTCTAGTACCGTGATATTTAATAATGGCATTTAGTCCTACGACTACTGGCATGGAAATTGTGATATCGAATTTTGGCGACGGTTTCGCTGCCGTTTGTATATGAATAGCGCTTTCTGGTGGCCGGCGCATTATGATATATATGATCAATGTAGGTCCATAAACTTAGCAGTTACTCCAACTGTAACTTCAATAGCCGGGGTAATAAATAAGAATACGCTAGTGAAATAGCGCATAAAAACAAATTATTCCCTATTAAAACTTACCAGAAAGGAATTAACAGAATTTGAGGTTTATCTTTCCATATGCAATATTCCGCATCATTGAAAATCTCAAATTTTACATGTATGTCGGTGCTTGGGAGTTGGAAGGATATTGCGTGTGAGTTATGTTTTTAAATTCTTTTAGTTCATAGTTTGACTACGTAGCTATATGGTACCGTGATCTTATTGAACATCACCTCAGAAATTATAACGCTTCAAAATATTTCCATCAGTCACATTTTTAATCTTAGGAAAAATAAGTATGTTACTCAATACATAGTGCTACCTAAATAAGTAGAAGGCTCTGATCGATACCATCTACAAATACCTACGCTTTCTTCAATTTTTGAAATTGCTCAACATATCTTGGAAAGAAAATTAACGAAAATTGATAAAAGTAAAGGATGTTTATATAGATGTAATTTAAATGACAAAATTGCACATTTTGATTGGGTTTCCATGATGTCTGAGTTTAAATTGTATTAAATAGTTTACTTAATTTAGTTTCCAGATAAGATGTAACAATAGCACTATATTTTCTTAATAAAAATATTTAATTTAATCAACGGGTTTTATTAGACTACTTTAGTATAAAGTCCGGATTCTTTTCTTTAAGATGTGATAGTATTATGAAAATATTCACCTATTTATTTCCTTAATACAACAAATTTGATGTTTAATTAAGAATTTTTAAATTTACAATGTTGATTATGCAAAATATTCAACTTTAATTGATGTGAACGTTATTTGTCGCGGTTAAGTTGCTTTACAAAATAAGACGAGTTTTATTCTACAGCTTAATAACACACAGATGTAACGATTTCACCATAACAATAAAATAATTTTTAAGTGAATTATTTTATAAAGTATTCGTTGGTTAATCTAGAATCCGATGAAAATACCTTTATAACATTGTTTAATAAAGGTGAAAACAATTATTATAAACTTTAATACCGAGATTCTGGCGAAGAAATTTTATATTTTTGGCTTTTTCGTTTGACTCAAAATACAAAATTAAAAGTGTAATCTTGATAAATTTCAAAGTGCAATTAGATTTTATTGGCAAAATAAAATTTATAAATAAATTGAATACCTAAATTTTGACAAAATTCATTAGTCCGTTGTGAAAACAAACCTGTCAAAAAAATTGTTCTTTTTTCATAACTTCAAAACTTTTGGCAAATTAAAAAAAAAATATTCATGCCAAAAACATAAAGAAGCGACAGAATTATTGAGTATGACAAATGAAAATGAAAGAAAAAAATAAAATATTTGAATACTTATTGACTTTAATATTCTGCAAACAGATATCTCCCTGAGAAATGTTCAGTTTAAAAATCATATTAATGAAATTAAACTGACAAAAGGGTCTATTTCCTTATTTTGAACCCTTCTATCTTGTATACCTGTGATCACCTATAAAGCGTTTGGAAAGTTTTTTAATATCAATATTTGTTATATACATAAAACCTAAAATCTCCTTGAAAATTCACATATAAATACGACTGTAACGTGAGTAACAAAAATACATATCACTCATATTTCAGAATATTTCTCAAGACTTGAAAAGTTTTCCAAGATCTATTTCATGAATACAAGATAGTGCGAAACTAACAGTGAGTTACAAGCTTTAAAATGTGTATTGTGTAATTTTATGGTTCAATACCTCAAAGGAACGCAGAAACTCGAATTTTATATAGTGATAAAGAAAATTTAAAATTCCGCTTAGAGTATGGAGTAACGTTTGAAATGGTTTGAAAACAGTCTCAAAATAATTTTAAATTGCTTATATTTAGATATATACTTAAGCAAATGCGGAAAAAATTATTTATAAGGTTATTGAACATAAAATATTTAATATATTTGGCGTTAATTTGTAAAAGTTTATTATTCACAATTAAATGAAACTACATGATGTAGTATTATTAGAACTTAAAGAAAGTAGAAATAATACTACAACACGTAGTTTCACTTAATTGTGAATGCAAAATTATAAAAAAACTAGATTTCAAACAGTTAGACACATTTTACAGAATCCCTTAGAGCTAGTTACAATATGCACACGTTATAAGGGATTCTATCACGATCATATCTAATTTTTGAAATATTCGTGGCCATATATGTGCCACCCTACTTAATTATATTGGGTGAATTAAATATTTTGATGAATTATCAGAAATTATTTAATTTCACTAGACGCATGAGCCAAACTCGCAATTAGTCTATTTTTACAGCCAAAAAATAGGAGCTAAAAACTTGTAATTATATAAAAATCTCTTTAAGTAATATTTACATGCTAGTAATTTATAATCAATAACATTTTTTATTCAATTAAATTACGTTTTAACTATCAGACCAATATTAAACCTTCATTATGCCCACGTACCAATAAGGGGATGTTATTAAATAAATACGAGTGTTGAGGAAAGCAAAGAATTTTATTAATTTATTGGTTCAACCCCTATATGAGAAAAATGAAATTCCAGTTGCCAGCTTGTTACTGCAATCTGTCCACTTGAAAGCCTTTAATTAAATTTGCCTATACTTCAGACGTTTTCGTATTCTTATTTTTATCCCGCATTCTACCAATTTTCGCTACTAATGATAATTTAATATTCTTTATTATTCTATTAGACGAAAATTTGATAAAAGTGACTAGGAAAAATAAATAGAAATGAAATATATATATATATATATATATATATATATATATATATATATATATATATATATATATATATATATATATATATATATATATTGTTTGTTTTAGTTTAGATGTATGTTCTGTCAATTAATTTGTTTACCTTCATTTTAAAATCGATGATGCAAGGATCATATAAGCTTAATTTAATAAATTTTGAGAGAAATTGCATCAAAATCAACAAATTAATTTACAAGATTCTTGTATATGCTCTACTTAATGTATTAATTCTAATGGTTATGCATAACGTTACTTTGTATATTTATAAAAATTAATTTAATAAACCAACATTGACCACATTCAAATAATGTTAATACCGAGATTCTGGTATTAACATTATTTGAATGTGGTCAATGTTGGTTTATTAAATTGTGTCAAAAGTGTCTGTAATGATTCAATTAATTAAATCATTACAGACACAATCGCATTATTGTTCTCCTGCGGTGGATAGAGGGTATGCGCCTGAATTACATTAGTATAATTCCATAATTTGATCCCTAATATGAGTATCATATACTTAAAAAGTTTAAAGAATAAACACTTATATGGAGGTAGATTTGGCAACTAAATCCATTGAGTTAATATAATGACTAACCGTGTTACCTGACTTCATTTGGGTATAATACGTACTCTGCAAATGAAGCGATTTTAAATAATTTATCGCTTTCGGCCAATCATAACGAAAGCAGTACAATGACTCTTAACAATTTATATTATATTTGCTTGGCAACGAGATTAAGCCGTGGAAAATTTTGATTCGTGGAGAGGTGAATTTCCAAGAAAAGCAAAAATCTCTATAAAAAAAACAAATTATAGTTATTAAAAAGAGTCATTTAAAACAAACCCTGCTAGCGTTTCTAAAGTTACTAAGCCATTAATTAACTACCACTAAAGATAAAAATGTTACGTTCATGATACTTTATTTAAACTTTTTTGACGTATACTCCAAAAAAGACGGAAGTTGGGAGGGGAGGGGGCGAAAGCGCGAGTAATAATTTGCGAAGAAGAAAATCTTCTCTATGGTAATTGGAACCCTTTTTTCATTGAAATCAGGCGAGGAAACTTTTATGAAAAATGACATAAAATATATTTTCCAAAATTATCGAAAATAAAACTTAAAGAATCGATACAAAAATATTATTCCTTTTTCATTGAAGACTCCCAGTCCTATTGATAAAAATATTTATTGATTTCGATTTTATTTATTGATAGTCAAAATTTATAATGTAAAATTTTCTTTCCTTTTTGTGATATTATTAATAGTGATTCTGTCTTAATTTATATACAAACCAGCTTTTGCTTCAACGGTGCAAAGAGGGAAAAATATTGGGGCGTATTTTAAAAATTACATCCTCGTAAAACTGTTGGACTGGAACATCAGAAAGGGATAAGTAGTTTGATACATACATATACAAACGCAAATGTACTTACCCTTTACTTAATAATACAAATAATTTATGTAAAATATTTTATTAAGGGATAAAATATATTCTTTTTTCACTTTGATAAGGCGTAGCCATAAACACAAATATAATAAAAATGATTTCGTTTTTACAACTGGTACCCATTACAACTGGTGTTCATAAATATTAGCGATTGAAGTACACTTAATAAATTATTTCATTAATACTATGTTTGAAAATTGATTGTTTGTTTATTTAATTTGACAATGTATTGGACCGTTTCGCGTTCATAAATATTAGCGATTGAAGCACACTTAATAAATTATTTCATTAATACTATATTTGAAAACTGAGTGTTTATTTAATTTGACAATGTATTGGAACGTTTTATATTCATAAATATTAGCGATTGAAGCACACTTAATAATATTGAATATATTTGGCGTTAATTTTGTAGAAATTCATTATTCACAATTAAATGAAACTACGTGATGTAGTATTATTTCTACTTTCTTTAAGTTCTTTACCATGACCTAGGTTTCGTTGTATTACAACATCTTCAGGTGGGATATTCCTTGCTAATATCCTACCTGAAGATGTTGTAATACAACGAAACCTAGGTCATGGTAAAGAACTTAAAGAAAGTAGAAATAATACTACATCACGCAGTTTCATTTAATTGTGAATAATGAATTTCTACAAAATGAACGCCAAATATATTCAGTAAAATAAGCAAACTGACACAAAAATAGTGTATCAAGTTAAATTAAACTAAGTTTACTCTTACCAATTTTCATTGAATAAAATAAATGACTATCTTATTTATTAAAAAAATAATTATCTGTGGTAATACAGCAAAAAAATTATGAATGAATTTAGATATTAAATTAATATATAAAAATTAATTTAAAAAAGAGAGGAATTAAACATATAACAAATATACAGAAAACTTCACTGGCTGCTAGGTCGAAATTTGATGGAGAATAAAATAAGTACTTACAATAAGATTTTGGAATCAATCTGAAATTACAGCGTTTAAATTTTAAAATGAAGTAGGAAAAATGAAAATGGATTTAAGATTGAAAATCTCTAAGTAAATTGACAAAGGAAAAGTTATGAAACAAAAAAAGAAAAATTATTCACGTTAATGACGACGTATGATAAATAATATAATTTCACTCGATACACGAGTCAGATTCACCTTTGGTTATTTTATACGGCCAGAGAATAATGGACAAAATTTGCAATTATAAAAATGCCTTTGAAAATAATATTTACGTACTAAAAAGTTATGATAAAAGTTATGATTCATCCCTAATATGACGTAAGGTGATCAGTTTTAAGATGAATTTCATTTGAGTTTTGAGAGAAATTTCATAAAAATTCAACAAGTGAATGGAGAAGGAGATATTTGGTATGTTTTTTGTAGTAACTCATAATGGTTATACACAACGTTATTTCAAATTGAAAAAAAATATTAAAGTTAATTACATTTTTCAACAAAAAATATCAACACGGACTACACTCGAATGACAGAATTCAATTTATCAAATCATTATAGACACAGCCGCACTATTGTTCTCGTCCGGTGATGCGCGCAGATCGAGATAGGGAGAGTAAATTGAATTCGTACGAGATGAAAGAGGAAGTAAATTGTTTTGTTTATAAAACCTACAGCTACCGTATTAAAGTCTACGGTTTTTAGCATATAGGTACGTTCATATACGTATACGCGAATGTCAATTATTTCTGCCAATTAAATAGTTTTATTAATGTTATTTTGGTGTAATATTCATATACTTTTCATTAAATATTACTCACTAGACTCATCCCCGTGGCTCTTTCCATGGCTCCCTAAATTACATTTCGTAATACCCTACCTTTTATGATGCGTCTCCAACACATTAATGTCATTCCTTAAACTGAACAATAATACGTATAAACTTTAAATGATAAACACCCAATCAACATCATAACTGGCACGACAGCCCAGGGTGGGCCAAGGCCTTCTGTTGGTGATTATTCCAGGAAGTTCTACTCTTCGGCTGGGTTTTCCAGTTCTTTATCCTGAGAATGTTAAAATCTCCTTCCACTGAATCGATCCATTGTAATTTTGGTCTACCTCTTCTACGAGTTGTTAGAGGTTTTGCGATGAAAACTTTCTTTACTGTGTTTTCATCTTTCATTCTAGATACGTGGGCAGCCCAGGTCATTCTCTTGATTTTGATGGTTTTTATAACATCAGGCTCACCAAACAACCTATAGATTTCTGAGTCAAGACGTCTTCGCCAAATACCATTTTCCTTGACACCCCCAAAAATTCTTCTCAGAACCCTTCTTTCAAAAGGTTGCTATTTTATTCTCTCCAGTTCTAGTCAAAGGCCAGGTTTCTGAACCATATGCTAGAACTGGCCTAATAAGAGTTTCATATACTAATAATTTAGTTTTTCTTGTAAGAAAAGAAGATTTAAGGATGGAGCTTAGTCCAAAAAATGCTTCATTGCCCGATGATATGCGATTCTGAATTTCAGAGATAGTATCATTCTTATTGTTAACACAAGATCCAAGGTAAGTAAAGCAGTAAACCATTTCAAGTGTATGTGAGCCAATCTCCAAACGATTGTGTGCATTATTTGGTGGAGATTTTTGTACAGCCATATACTTAGTCTTGGAGTCGTTTATTGCTATACCCATTTGAAAATATAAATTAATATATTATTTTTACTGTAGCGCACATTTCATATTCAGCTCAATAGTTACTGTACAAATACACGATCTCGAAATGAATATAAATAATATTCTTCGAACATTGAAATTCCAAATTTCCCAAGTAGTAGGAAAATTATTTCAAACGAATATGTATTTAAAACTGACAGAACCTCAGTAAAGTGCCAAAAGAAAAAACAGTTTTCAAATTCTGTCAATCAATAAAAGACGTGATCATCAATAAATCTTATAATGTTAAAATTTCGGATAATATTAAAACTTGGTTATAATCTGCCTTATCATTAATCTGTCAGATATAAACAAATAGTAACATCAGTTGGAAATATATATTTCCATCATATTTTAAAATATTCTCTCTAGTATATAACGGGACCCCAAGAATTTTGTAAAGTCTATTTCATTCATATTAGTCAGAGCAAAACTAACAGTCAAGTATTTACTTGTCTCCTTTCTTAAATTACTCAAAACTTGACAATATAAAGTCGTATTTGAAAATATATAATCAATCATTTATATGGTTCTGTAACTAAAAAGAACACAGAAACTCGAATTTTTTACTTTATTGACGAACATTTATAATTTTGTATGCAGGTGGTTACGATTTTTAGGTATCAAATTTTTTTTAATTTTCTTAAGATGTTTGCTTTGTAATTTTGATCGTATGTGTTGAGGATCCTAAAGAGATGTAAAAATTTTTGCTTTCCTTATAAAATCACTGAATAAATTACATTACGAAAAAGGGGCTTTTTAGAAAAATATGCATGGATTGTAAGGTATACTATAAGGATTACATCTAGTTTTTGATATATTGTTTCTCAATACTTCAAAATATTAGGTATTTTAAATATTTTTGTATTTTAGTATTTTAAATATTTCTAATATTAGGTATTTTAGTATTTTAAATATTTCTAAAAAATCCATATGAGTATACGTACTAATCTTGCACTAAAATTATACTGATAAAAATAATAACTGATATAATTGATATACATACTAATCTTGCATTAAAATTAGTTTTATAGGCAAAAAATGGCGGCCAAAATTTGCAAATATAAAAATCTTTTGAAATAATATTTATATGCTGAAAGTTATAATAAAGAATATTTTCTTATTCAGTTAAATTAAGTTTTAAAGATCAGATCAAACTTACGCCTTCCTCGTATCCACGTACCAAGAAAGAGAAATTATTAAATAAACACAAGGGTTGGGAAAACTAAAGAATTTTATTAATTTGTTGATTCAAGCCTCGCATGAGGAAAGTGAAATTCCAGTTACCCGCTTGTTACTGTAATCTACCGATTTGAAGGTTTTTAATTTATTTTTGCCAAAACTTCAGACCTTTTCATGTTCTCATTTTCATCTTACATTCTACGAATTCATAGATGCTTCATCCATTTGTCAATGGGAGACATTATGCTCCGCTCAACAATATTTTGGTATTTCAGATCGCTTCTATTAATTACATAAGCTAAAATTCTAAGATACCAAATTTTTTGGAATCGGTTTGCAATTACAATATTTATCGTCCATTTTTAATAGCTACCTTGAATACTTATTTTTAAATTATCATACACGTACACAATGCGAACCTTTCAAACTTGAAATTGATCCATTATGTAGAATTAAATAAATACGAGATTTAAACAAACGTAGAAATTATATTAAACGGCAAATTCGTGTCTCTAGAAATTTTACGTATTCCCTTATATTGAGCGTTCCTGTATTTAATAAGAATGTGGGTTAGAACAATAACTTAACCATTAGACGTTAAAAAAACTTTATATTTTAATATAATTCCAAAATTTTTATAATAATTTTTAAATCTAGTATAACCAATGTTTCAGTATTAAAATAAGGAAATTTCAATATTGGTTTTAAATCTTGTTTAATGAAAATAAGAGAAAAAGAAAAACTCGGCTATTTATATTCTCCGTTTTACTTCACTAATCATTGACTAGCTGAAACATCGACTAAGTTAATGCTCATCACCCACTATAAAATGTATAGCTTTCTGCAAATATCGTCGACATTAACGGGTCATTCAGCTTGTATACAATTATATATTAGTCATACAATTTGTATACAATTATATCAAAACTAATGCATGATATCCTTGATAAATCGCGATTCAACCTTATGTCCTTGATAGAAGTAGATTTTGTTTTCCGAACATTACTATTAATCTAAAAACGTATAGCTGCATATCAAACAGATTGCACACACTGGAATTTTGGAAGGTGATAAAAAGGGACTGTCTTAGATTGAAGTAGATAATAGGGAAAATCATTCTCTTTTATGTTCACATAAACAAAATTTCACCTGAATGTTGGCTTCAAATTTATTTGCACGCTTTTTCTGCTTGTCCACTAATGTTATTTTACGGTAGTATAGTTAACAATAAGACAGAGCAGATATTTGTAGGAGAAAATATGGAATATTCTAGAAAAATCTACGTTGAAAACATATCCTGCCTGATTGAAGTTTCAAACGGTGTATAAAATATATAATCTATGTAATGTGCATAACATTTGCAAAAAAACTCTGTGTTATATACAAATAAAAATAATAACAAAATTTTATAGTTGTGAGTCCACATAAGTCATAAGACAATTTTACAAATCGAAATTATCAATTATATTTTTATTAATATTATGATATGTTACGATGAGTCAAGTCGTAATCTCTTAAATCAAAATAAAGCATTGTTTGACTTCGCGTTATCTAAGCTATACTCATACTCTCATACTCTACTGGAGAAAGTACTTCATGCTTTAGATATAAATTTATATAATATAGAAAACCAGGCAAGTGCTTATCGAAACATGCAAAGAAAAGGGTAAAAAACTTTAACAAACTTACGATCAAAAGCTTAATTTAAATTTTTTTCATATTTTTACATATACACGGGTGAGAAACTACGTAAATTTGTCGTCTACACTTTTATATATTTTAGTTTTTTTTTTTTTCACGACAAAAGATGTATAGTTTGCTAAATTAACCAAGTAACAGCTTTAGATTTCCTATAATTTTCTAGTAAAATTTTATTAACCCCTTTTTTGCATTTTTAGCTCAATAAATTTGAAAAAACGTGAAGGAGGGCGAATGCTCTAATTTTTGAGATACGTTTTTAGACATTCTTCTTTAAAATTGTGTGAAATATTTTTGTGTTTCTCAAGAAAAGCATTTTCAAAAGTATATAAAAATTATGAACGAATTAAAAAAATAAACTGTTTTTAAAACTTTTGTCTATAATCTCTGTTATCCTTGTATGAGTTTATTAAATAAGTTAGGTTAGGTTAGATTTGCAAAATATGTAGGTTAATAAGTTGAGTTATTTTCCAAAATTTCAAGTTTCTACCGTGTAGGGTTGCTGAGAAAATCAACTGCGAATATAAAAAAATGGCTATATATTGCCTACCATACCTCATAGGCATAAAAACATGGTGCACATTTCAAAATTTATAACAATATAGAATCATCGCCACAGTTTTCTTATACGCTTTGCATAGGTTTCTGATAACCAAATTTTTCATCATTTTAGGTTGAGAGGTTCGAAATAAGGGGCCAAATGGATATTATTACTGCATATTTTTGAATTGACCTCTGAAGTTACAATATTTAAATTAGTAAAAACTTTTTTTGAGAACTAAACAACTAATTCCTTCAAATGATGCTCCGCATTATATACATAATTGAAAAAATTTCAAATACTTTATTTGAATATTTTTCGAGTTTAAGCTATTAATATTTAATAAAATTAGAAGAATATTGGCATAGAAATCTCATATAACTATGTAAAATTTCTACGTCAAGTGGTTTCTGAGAAATACGGCTGTAACCGGTTTGGCGCACAAACATGTAAATAGTCTTACAGGGAATTCGTTTTTCTTTTGAAGTGTGAAATCATAGGTAAAGGTAAATTAAATTTCATTTCGATAGATTTTTATCATATTTGTGTTTTTTTTTTGTTACATTTGCTGCCTAAATTGGGACGAAATGTTATATTTCGTGTACTCCATCAAATGCGAAAATATAACATTTCACCCCAAATTAAGTGTATTTGAAAGTACACAAATTTATTTTAATAGTTTGCTATTTATTAGTTGAGATTTGAATTATTTAATAGTTTAGCTGTAGCTTTACGGAATTTCATGCATATCGATTTAAAAAACTAGGAATTCTTGGGACGGATATGTGAACAGAAAGTCGTACGTACATAACATAGTTATATGGTTACTTTGTTTAATTATCTGACCCTACGAAGCAAAGTAATAATGGACCTATTTTTGTGAGTGAGGCTATTATTTAAAATATCTTCATTTGACTTGTCAACTTTTTTGAAAAATTTGTCCCTTAAATATTTTTCGTTTGGCTGACTTTTTTAAAAGTACTTCGGTTCTTTTTTTTAAATATTCTTTATATTATTTCTACATGACGAAAACCTTTATGGTAAGTGTTATCAATCCTCCAAATTGAATTCATATATGTTCCTAAAACGTTTCGCATATTTTATTCTCCTTGTAACTTAATTTTATTTTATGTCAGATAGTTTTATTTTCACAAGATTTCTATGAAAATATATGTTGTTATAATTTTGCTATAAAAGTCCGACAATTTTTCAAAATTGATTGAACTTATCATGTATGTGTTTTTGATATAGTTTCACAATTAAGATATTTTAGGTTTCGCTCCTCTGCGTTCAATAAATTGATACATATTTCCAGTCGACTATATTAGGGCTACGTACCCCAAATAGAAAAAAGACGATACTCACATAATATCACCAACATGTTTATCAATTTACCTACCACAGCCGTGTTTTTTTAGAAATCGTTTGACATAGAAATTTGAAATTTACATTGATAAAACCTACTAAGTCCATATATTGAAATACGTCCAATAATATTTACATGAAACTTCCCGAGGGGACCTATTAATAAACCAAATTTTTATTTTTTTACTTTCAACTCATGAGAAGTTTGTGAACAATATCTATAAGGATTTGAAAAATATTTGTTTTGTAAGTAGCAATTCTTCAGAGATATGCTAAAGGTATACAAAAATGTGCCCCGACATCCTATTTTTGAAATAACATGGTTCATTTTAATCACTCACTTAAAGTTTACCCAAAAAATCAGCGATGATTATAGACTTTATAGTTTTAGGGAAATTCATTATATTTTTAAGTCTCTATTAGACAGATTGGATAATATATTTAGGTGGTTAAAGTAATAACAATATATTTAAAAACCTTAATTTAAATACTGTGCATCTTTGAAAACTCAAAATTTAATTCCTAGCTAAGAATGAGAGAAATGCTCATAATGACAGTTCGACTCCTAATTAATTGTTTGTTTTTAACGCTCTAATTAATCCCACATTTTTACGTAATATTGACTCATTGTCATCTTTCTCCAGGTATTTCTTCAAAACTAATATTCACTTTAAGTCTATTGAATTATGCGATACAAACAAGATTGTAATTTTTTGTAATATAGTGGATATTGCGAAATGTTTAAGTATACATTTTGAATACTTTAATCCCATGTAGTATATAATAAAATATAGGTAAAAATTTATACTTTGCGCGCTAACCACTAATACCATAAGTCAGACTTCGTTTTTACCCGAATTTTTTTGGTGTCAAAGACCCCACATTTTGAGGAAAATTGTAGGCTGTATGCATTTTCATAGTACAATTTATAGGAGCAGAACAATGATAAAAAATACAAAAGACTTTAATATGGCTTAATTTTTGCGAGATAGAGAGAGAGACCCAATTATTTATTAACTGACCATTTCGAGTAGTTTCGTTGATAAAACTCCGATTCTGACGACAGATGTCGCTTGGTGATCGAAGCAAAGGCGTTTAATGACCACGGAGGACAGCACAACTAAATAAATTTACGCGTGTCAGACCGCGGGGCACACCAAGTGTTAGCCTAGTGTTAAAAGTTTTATTTTAAGATATTATTAAATTTATGCCTTTGTAAAAAATAAAAGAGTGAAAAGGCGTCCAAAAAAGAACCAAAAATAATTCAAAATTATTTTCATAATTTGTAGTAGCTTGAAAGATGATAAATGAAACGAAATTCTTCCACCTAATAAATTATATTTAAAAAAAAAAACAGTTTACTGTCAATTCTATTGTTAGTGACGGCAAAACGAAATACCATTAACGTAGTTTTTGAATAGGTTGATACAGCTCAATTTTTCCAAATACAGATGAATATATAGAAGTAATATTCCCAGCTTCTTTCTGGGGATCGGAATTGTGTGATTACTTGCGACTAAACGAAAAAAAAATTCATCAAAAATTTGATTTAATATACAACACCAAATTTAATATACAAATATTTTTAGAAAAAAAAAATTAAGAATCTATTGTAAGTATTAAAACGGATTAATCACGTCAGAGAAATTAAGAAATCACGTAGTAAAAAATGTAAATACGAAAAATATATGAGTATAATTAAACAATCTATTGATATTTTTGCAATTTTAGCAGATAAAATGGTTTATTACATACCTACTTGCTAGCAGCAGACATTTGTAATATTTCTTTTTACGTCATATTTCAAAATGTTCATAATATTTTGGCAGTGTGCTATGGAAACGGACATAGTGTTTGTTAATATTGACAATTTTTTCCATCTTAATAAATATAAATACGGATTAAAAGAAAATAAATCCTTGCGTTAAAAATAAAAAAATTAAATCCTTTTACACTATTCCCTTCTTAATCTTTCTTTTCTACTTCATAAAGATTGACAAGTGAACACATACACGTAAAATTAAACAATGCGGCTAATTAACACAAAGCAGTTTAACAAGTAAATTATTCCACAAATACAAAGTGTATCTCTTTGAGTTCGCGGTTTTATCACCATCTATTATAGTATACATATCTAATACATATTAATTAATTGACACATAGTTCAATAAATATAATAAATATACCGAAGAAATTTACAGCTATTCAACGTACAATTCTTGTTTGCAATAACGTTAATTGGCTTCATCCTAATTCTATTAGAGTAAATGTATATTCGCTTATTAGTTTCGGTAAAAGTTATTTCATATTAATTGATCTGATTAAACTAAGTTATAAATTTAACGGAAACTTTGGGGACGACGTTGATTATATCTATATATATATATATATATATATATATATATATATATATATATATATATATATATATATGTGTATATATATATACATATATATATATATATATATATATATATATATAAATAAACATATGTATATATATATATATATATATATATATGCGTACCTTCCTCCAGCAGATATATCTCCTTATTTCTTCATTAGTAATTGGCGATATCGTAAGTCGAGTAAGTGTTTATTTTAAATTAATACACTTATATAGCATTGTGATGTCCACAAAATGCTCTTGACCCAACCAACATAAGTTAAGTTTTGAAATTTTTAACACTGTAATTTAAGCATTTAAATTACTTCATTTGTATATCCATGAAGTCCACTTGTAGCAGTATATCCATGAAGCATTTATATACTTCATTTCACTTTTCTTAACCTTTTTATTAAGTCAAGTTTTATTTTCTGTTTGCTTTAGAAGCAATCGCATTTTTAAGTGAAATTTTTTGGAGCAATGGTCGAACTTCGTGCAAGGTTTTCATACAATGTTTAGTTGTAACATCTGAATATCACGAATCTAGCGCAAGGAAGAAGGAAAACAGATACATGACCAACACCCGAGGCAGATTTATGAACACGATACAATAGGACGAAAAATCTATGCTACGCCAATAAACAAAAATGACGCTAACTATCGCAATCAGCGTGTACGTTACAAGGGTCGTAATTCTAAAATGGCGCCCACTACTGCTGTCAGCTGTTCTGTACGTTACGTGTGTCAATTGTTAAAATTTTGTCGATTTTTTTCCTACTTACGCTTAATTTCTTACTTATTCTTCGCTTACTTCATATATTATTTTCACGATATAAGTAATTATTTTATTTATAAATCTGCTGTGAATCCGCACACCTAATTGTCATAGATAAGAATTACAACAGTAGCAATATATCCTGATATCTTTCAGTCCCAATTAATATTCCAATCCTGGCATCAGGACTATTTTTTAATTAAAAATAAAAAAAATTCCTTTAATATCTACAAATAAACATTTAAATTGTCCAAGAAATTTCCGTTCTCTCATATGACTGAATTGCACGCACTCCAATTGTTTTCCTAACATGTAATATCTGGAAAACCTAATTATGCTACTAATAGCACTTCTCTTTCATTTTTTCTACTTTATGATAATAGTTACAATCGTTATACTTATGACTAATATTCTCGTTACAGACTATTAATAATGGATGTTTTTTCACATTTTAAAAATAGAAATATATTATTATGCACCACGTTTCTATGTTAGCTTTAAAAATTATGGAGATAATATTAGTATAATTATTATTAATGGATATTTCTATACTCTGTACATTGATTCAACTTGGAATACGATTTGAATCTCCCTACTTTTTGTTTAATAATTTTACGGTCCTATATAACCATCAAACATATGCTTATTTAAATAGGTTTTCTTTATTGGTTAGGTCTTAATATGTAATAGAGGCATTATTATAAAAATAGGGGCATTATTTTAAAAATTAAATGATGCACGATGAGGAACATTTGTTTGTTGTTACTTTCATTACAAGTCTATACTTTGACGAAGCATGTAGAAGCAAAATTTACCAAATATACATATCACACGAGGTGAAAGGCCAACTAATTATATTGTGTTTCGTTCCGCACCTTGGAGTCAAAATTCTAGTTTACTCTTTGGAACTTTTCATTAAATTTAAATTCGATAGTTTGCACATACGTTCATATGTACAAAAACACTGTAAGTAACCAGTTTTAAGAAATTGGAGCTATTTTTATTTTTGACGGAATAGATATTGAATTCATAATTTTTTATTTCCTTTTAGATTGAGGACGGAAATAAATATAATCATGATTCATCATACCCACGTACAATCGTAACGGCTTTGTCAATCACAGACCCACAGTGTCTCCAGGCAAAGAAATTGAACTGTATTATGTTTGACAAAAATTTGAAACAATTTGGAAGAAAATATAAAAAAATAATTAATATGTCTCCAAAACGTAAGAAAATTATAGCCAAATGTTTTTCTTCGTTCACTCTATCGAGTAGTGTATCATTAGACGACTTTTCTAAATTACTGTAGCTAAAATTATTGTTTGTTTTTAATTTAAAGCTAAAATTATTGTTTGTTTTTAATTAACTTTTAAGCTATAAGCAATGTCTTCTTTAATTTTTTAAAAGTGGGTTCAAAAAAATTGGAATATAATTTTAGGTATTATCATTTAATTACAACCCAAAATTGCATTTATTTCTTATGAAAATCAATATCAAAAATTTCTAGTAGTGCAGAAAATACGGCTACTGAAACTTTTTGCATATTGTATTGTATTTGAATAATAATTTGCTTTAGTGTTTGTTTTTCACTGATGTAAGGTGCAAAAATATGAAGGTTATAAACTTCTACAATTTTCCATCATACGTCGTGCGCGAGTACTCACATCGTCCCACGCTCTCCGTGACTGTTTATACTGCATTCGTTTTTTAGTGCTCAACCGTCGTTAAATATTATCCAAATCCAAATATTATCCGTCATCAAATAACAGGAACTTTTAAAAGGAGACTTAAGTTTATTCTATCTTCTCCTTTCTGAAATTGATAAGAGCTACCTATACGCCCTCCATAACATGAATTTTGCTGTTGATTTTTTCTATAACCGAAAATATTCTTGCATCAACTCATGTATTTCCGGCAAAACCTAAAGTCTGTAAAGACATAATACGTTATCTGATTTATTCGGTAGTTGATTGCCGACGTTAAACATAAATATTATTTTCATCAAAGCCCGAAATAAAAACGACCCGCTTGTGATAGATATATATTATTTAGATATATATTTTATACTTGCGCTCATAATATATATAGATATATATTTTAGACTTGCGCTCATAATTTTACGCATTCTTTGAAGCGTGAATTTAAAGTTTCGATATAAACTGGCACATATCCCTCCATTGAAAATTTACCCGGATAACTCCTACACCTAAGATCGACACGGCATTAGATATGACTAATTTCAAAACGATTTTTATTCCACCAGCACTGCCTAAATTATTTGACTTGATTTTATATCGTTTTATCCAAGCTACAGAGCTCAAATCTATGATAAGGAAAAATGAATTCCATTTCGAACGTTTGGTGGTTACGTACCTTTATCCTTTACTATGTCTCTAACCGCTTTGATCTTGCACTTCAAGTAAACGTTGCATATATTGACTACCAAAAAGCTTCCGATCAAGCAGACTACGATATCTTACTTACTCCCCTTGGTGAAGCAGCATTTTTCTCTCACTTACGATGTTCATTTAGAAGCATTCTCATTTATAAGCGGTCTCTCATTTACAAGCATTTAACATTTTTTCTCTACATATATCGTGAGCAAAAAGCAATACATTCAAATGGGAAACTTTATATCAAGACTAACTTTATACAACCAAGAGATTGAATGTATTTGGCGTTAATTTTGTAGAAATAATACTAAATCACGTAATTTCTTTTAGTTGTGAACGATTAGGAGAGAGAAATGGTTCGAATCTCGGGTTTCCACATTTCACTATTCTAGTTAATAATATTGGCTGCATCGTCAGAATCCGCATTGTCTGTTATTCGCGGACGACATGAAGCTTTTCCCAGTCGCCAAGGATGCAGCAGGGGCGACTGCATCAGACTGATGGACGATTTCAGCACACGTTCCTATTAAATACGAATTTATGGTTAGCAGGATCCCGCCGCTTTGGACCTAGCAAAACAGTCGTTTCGAGAACTTGGATTCCCAAAACTCAATAGGTTTTCAATCGTTGTCATAAATTCGCTTGCTGTACACTTTGTTAATGCTTAGCGGATTAGATCCCGGGTCAATCATTCGAAGCCCATACAAAGGCAAGTATATATTAATGACAGAACGTGTGAAAAAAGACGTTCCTGCGGTTTCTGTACATAGGATATTATGGTTACCTTTATCTTTCCTGCTGATCTCTTCTATGTACGCTAGGTTTCCATTCTTTGCAATTCAGAAGAGACGTTGTGCTTATTTAGTTTACCTTTCTAATATTTATATTTGTAAATTTACAACCAAAGTTTTAAACCATTATGTAAACGAGAGTGAACGTCATCTCTTTATTCCCAACAAAAGCAAAACCAGTATAATTATTGCCAAATTTCGGCACAATATCTGTAGAATTGAAGCAATATTTTTATTCATTAACCGATGCATTTTTTGACTTTTAAAAGAGCAATACTACCATGTTCACATATATTGATATACCGAAATATTGATATTCTCTTCCTCATATTAAAGAACAACATTGATATATTCAAAAATTGGAGAATTTAAAATCAGACTTACCGAAATTTCAATGTTTTTGTTGTTTTAAGTCAGCTAGGTGTACACACCAAATTTTATTTTTATGTACGGAATTTATTAAGTATTGACCGAAATTCAAAAATTATTTTAAATACTGAACTAATCCTTTAACTTCAATTAGAACTGAGTGGAATTTAAGGTTATTGTAATTATATCGCGTATATTACAGATTAAAGGAAACTTTTATTCTAAATTATTTATATGTATATTTATCACTGTGGTTTTCTAAAGGAACAGTTCATTTCCAAAATTTTCCTTTCATTTATTGTTTGCCTAATTTTACTTTTATGATATGATTTGATATTTTTTTCACAATTTATAAATATTATTAATTGACGAAAATTAACTTAAGCGTATATGAATATAATTGCTTTTTAAACAGAATCTAAGTGGAATTTAACAAATTGGGGAGTGAGGAATCTACATTGATCACGGATTACTCTAAATTTAGTCCCTATATAGATGATTTATCTCTATATTTTCCGAAATTATTTGTCTCTACGATGTTTTGTTGGAAAACCATGCTATATTATTCTACACAAACAATACTCGTAGGAGAACTTATTTAAAAATTTACGAATAATTTTCCATCTATTTTGGCACGAAACCAATACAGTGACGATACCTGTCAAAGTATGAAGAAACAAGCAAGTAAAAGAAAAATAGAGGAAATTGGAAAATTGTTTT
The DNA here is from genome assembly GCA_039881145.1 of Druceiella hillmani. Lineage (NCBI taxonomy): Eukaryota > Metazoa > Arthropoda > Insecta > Lepidoptera > Hepialidae > Druceiella > Druceiella hillmani. The sequence goes on from JAYKKI010000103.1 coordinate 2,536,917, forward strand.
TACTTTTGTTTTCTGTGTTCAATTTTTTTTTAGCTCAGGCAGCTTGAATTTCGTTGTTTCTCTTTTTTATTACCTTCCGTATTCGGATCATTCTACGTTAGGACTGTTGATATTTTAAAAAATACTATTATTCTGTATCAGTTTATACATATAAATGAAGTAAAAATACAAATCACATTTAAATTGAAAATAAAGTTATAAATATTGATAAAACTTATGGTTGGGAATACAAAGGGAATAGAGAAATAATATATTCCATTCGCGTATTATTTCAGATAATTTTTCAAAAACTCCAATCGTGTAGATTTACCGAAAAAGAGATTGAGTCGATTTAGTCAGTACTAATGTTTAGTACTGATTGTGACGCATCTAGCGCTTAAAAAGATTACTTGTAAGGGTACACACTACATTATCTTTCATTTTGGATTAAAATTTAAGAGGGCATCTTCTGTGTATTTTTACAGTTATATATTTACTCTCTCTAAAATTTATGTAATAATACATTTACTAAACTAAGTATTTATCATATATCTGCGTGATAATATATCAATGCAATTTATTCCAAAATTTAGGAATGGGTAGTATAATCAGTAAAACTAAATGTTCAATTTGCATTTCTACACTCAATACCTTATTTATTTCATAGATAAGCTAAAAATAACTTTTCAGGTGAATTTTAAAACAAAGAATAAATGAAGTAAATCTATCATATCTATTTAACGAATTTATTCTAAAGGCGCGGTATACTAATTAAATTATTTAAGATTTTTAAACCAAAAGCAAAACAGAAACATTAATTTTAAACGTCTTTATTTTATGTTTATCGTCTTCATTGTAATTTAAAGACAAAATTTGTTTGAAATGAACATTAATGTTTTATTCATATTTGTACAGCGCTTCTTGGGAGATGTTTATTTTAGAAGTCAACGAATAGGTTTCGTAATTTTAATTACTTTTTTCAACTTATATATTTTGCACAATACAGATTAAGCCTAAATTTAAAACGCAATATTCAGTACAATTCTCCGACTATTGAACTTAATATTACAAGCTTATAACTTTTACATCGGCCTTATTATTACACGGCGACATTTAAATAATAAAAAGGGAATAACTATTGAGACGAGAGAATAGAGAATAATTTCTAAACTGTAACTATGTGACACCAACGCAAGTTCTACTTCAAACTACAGTTAATAGAGATTTAAAGAGTATATCTCCGGCAATTTATACAGAGCAAAAATTTCGTTGGGATAATAGTGAAGGCTCAGTTTGGTAATGTTAGAAAGTTTGTAAACTCTGAAATTCTTATTAAATTTCCGATTGGGAAGGTTTATTTAGAAATAGTTGAGAGTGTTATCAAGATTTTGTGACCTTTAATTTGGATACAAGTAAATGGTTAAATTAGCAAGTAGTTTATAGGTTCCCTTATCCATTATCTAATTATATGTAAAACGATAAGGTAATTCTATTATGGTAGTAGCAATTTTATCTGTCGTGAAGGGAATTCAAATTGGTGGATTTATATTGCTTAATACATTCCCACTATTATTTGGAAATAAATATATCACTTCCGTTGTTTATGGAAATAATAAGGCAAAGCTTCGCGGTTTTGTCTCACTTATTCCATTAACATATCTTTCACAAAACATGGACCAATTTTATATATTAGTTGATCCTATGTAATGTTTTCGGCATCGTTTTAAACTATTGGCTCTTACACAGAGCTCCGTCCGTTATATTTAATTCAACCTGCCTAAAGTGAAGAGAAATATAATACTTTGATTAACACGATATTGCGAGATTTGTTGTTTTTACTTTTTTATCTCCATCGACCGCTTTTGGATTACGAAGCTTTTTAATGCTTCATTGCGTACGCAATGAATTTTAAGTGATACATTTTTTGAGTTTATTTTCGTTATTTAGTGTATAGAAATGCAATTTAGTAATAAATTACAGGAAGTTTTGGATATTGTTTAGTTTTTTTTAATTAAGTGGAATAAATATTACATCACTGATTTGTTGAAAGGACGATGTATATATAATTTTCAGTTTGGAAAGAATTTCAGCAGCAATCAGTAATAAAAGAAAAAATGTTTAAATAAAAATATTTTTCTTGTAATATTCATTATTATGTTTTGGTCCTTCCACATGCCTGCCGCTTTGCTTCAATCTGTGGTGAATATGTTTAGAAATAAGTAAACAAATAAATGACAGAAAAACAGGCTGTCTCCAAAACCAATGAATTTGAATACTATGTTCCCGCTTTGGAAATTTTACATTCACCTTGTTTCGTCGCTCGCTTGTTCTTACTGTGGAAATGGAGATGGAAAAACATACGTAATGTATGTGTGTTCCATTATTAATGAGCTTTTTGCATTTCTCTACTCGTGTAAGACGTCTTTTATTTTTAATTTGAAAAGAAACTAATATGAAATATGTCAACTGATTGTTTTGCGAGATGGGATTTGTATTTAATTTGTATCATAAATACCGAACTTTATATTTATGTTTGTGTGCGCATATATACATATGTATATGTATAAATAGTTTTTTATTACCTAATATTACGTAAAGTATAATCAGTTATCTAAAAGATGGTAACTTTCAGAAGATGCTCCTATCTTTAATTGGCTGGATAACAGCTGAATGAGAAAATCTTATATTGATCACTTCAACTCGGTCTCTAATTTTGTTTTCTGTATACTTCTACTATTAGCACCGACAAGAGCAGTAAATTTAATATAAATTAATATATTAATATATCACTCTTAAATATATAACTTTAATAATGTACTGAAAATGGAGACTAACATAGAATTAAGGAAGTTTTGAATATTTAAAAATAAAATATTGAAATTATGTCATTATCTTCGACTAGGTTAAAATCGACTAAAAGTTGTATCGAATAAGTGTAGATTTGATTTGTGTCGATATAAAAATATAACGTAATTGTAGGAATATTTATATTTGTGTGTGTATATATATATATATATATATATATATAAATGTGTGTCTGTGTGTGTACACACACCACACGCATATATACGTGTGTGTACATGGGTACATACATATATGTGAAAGCATCTAAAACTATCTAGAAAACTATATACGTCTAGAAGAAATATTTTAAATCAAATATTTGATGTCTTATTAAGAGATAAAAGCATAACAAAAAAACTGAATACGTATGATAATTGCTGTAGTTAACTTTGTAAGTGATCGTGAAAATAATGGTAGGCGGGCATCCGTTGTTATTATATATTTTTTTAATTTCTCCTTTACGATATTAGTTAAAAAAAAAACTTCACTGCTGTTTACAAAATATATGTAAACTTCATAAGGACGTATATATAAAAAAAATATGGGTATATTAAATTTTGCAGGGTATTTGAAATAAAATTTTACTTTTGTTTAATTGCAAGTAATGATAGAAATCACAACGCCAGGAAGATGTCACCAATGTTATTTCATCATAATGCATTCACCGTGCAAAGTACTTGTAACAAATTAAGGGTCCTAAGTCATGCACCAACAAAAAAGAGGCAATAGTCCAAATTAGGCAAAATTTTATCCTAATAAAAATCTCTTAGTTTTCGATATAATTTAAACGTTTTAAGAGAACTAACACGGTTCTCTCAAAAAAGAATTCAGAATTGTAATTTTTAAAATCTTCATTTCTAAATTGTTTTCTTTTTTTGAGAGAACATCACTTTTTTTAAATAATTCCACATGCGTATTATTCAGTTATACTTAACTAAAAAAAATTTACAATAAAACTTAAATTGTGATCGTGGCACCCAAAAGATCGACCTAGAGTAGAGATTACAAACAAAAATTACTATAGCCTGGAAAATAAGAGTTTTTTATTAAGGTCAAATTTTGCCAGTAATCCAGTCTTGGCTTATCACCCATTTTCGGTTGAATTATGATTCATTCTTCTTTACTCTCTTTTACGGTTCCCTTTTATTTAGACTCGGCTGCTCGTACTTTTAGTTTTGGTGCCGATAACTATTGAATATTGTTATCTCAAATTAAGCTCTAGATTATTTTGTTAGTTTTCAGAAATTACCAGTAAAAAGTTTGGGTAAAAAGGAACGAATAATGTATTTTTAAAAATAATTGGACCTAATTGAATGATTAGGTTATCGTGTACATTAATGAAAAGTAATTAAGTGTGGTTATTTCAATCAACGAATATAATGTCTATATTTTTAAAGTACTAATATATTGCGAGATTGTAGCAATTTTCACCTAGTAAGATCCAGCCCGTAGCTGAACAGGGATGGAATTGCATGTTTAATTTTCATTTGTTATTGTCGACAGGGTTAACTTACCTTTGGAGGTAATTACTCCTCTATTCTTAACATACACATAGTCTGGTTGGTTTATAAACTTCAAATTAAAACCTAGTTTTTATAAAAGAGAATATAACTTATTTGTCAAATGGAGTTTTAACAGTTTATTTAAAGTGGATGTATTTTATAAAAAAAAATTTTAATTTTTTTCATATTTTAATTACTTTAAATAAATAATAATATTTTAAATTATTTTCATTTATTTCCATCAATTCATGAACCAAGTAGTCTTTGACAAAAGAAATAAATTTGAAAGCGATGAAATGTTTCTGAAAAGAAAGAAATATAATGCTAGCCAAGTGTGCCTGCAAAAGTATAGAGAACTGAGGAAAATGACGAAATCCTCGTTTCCCATTTCTTTCGATACCGCTACCTAATGATTGGAATTTGTTCGAGACAATAGCAATAAAAGGAAATGTCGCCTATGGTCAGCGAAAACTTGTAAATAAAAAGATATTATTTGCTTTCCTTTCGTATTTCGCGGGAAAAGTTTTATCATTCGACGAAGCTATTTTTAGACTTATGTACTTTACGTATAGTGAGCGCTATCCTAATCGCAAACGCTATCTCAATCACAGAGTCTTTCTTTGTTTAATTAACGCATATTTAGAAGATCGAATTCCTGAAAGTGTATTTCTTAAAGGAAGACCTAAAAATGTTGAGCGTCAAGTGCTGGCCGAAGTGGAAGAAGATCCTTTTACTAGCGTTCGGCGATTTTCTCGACTTACTGGTATCGCAAGAAGTACAATACACCGCATTATAAGACAAAATAATATGTACCCTTATCATGTATAACGAGTACAAGCACTGCTACCTGCTGATTATCAACAACAAATAGATTTCTGTTGAGAGATGCTGCGGCGATTCAGAAAAGATTCGCTTTTTTTTAATTCAAACTTATAGAGTGAAGAATTATGTTTTAAAAGAATGCAAATATTTAATATGCACAAATACGATAATCCTCGCATACTACGGCAAGATAGATTTCAACATCAATTCGGATTCAATTTATGAGCTGGAATCCTGGATAACAAAATTATCGGTTCATTTGACCTCCCACCTTAACTTAATGGAGTTTATTATCTACGGTTCTTATAAACTTGCAAATCTCTTGAATGAAATATCACAAGCTGTGTGTGACAGGATATAGATACAACACGATTGCGCACCGGCCCATTTTTTGCGACAAGTAACTGAATACTTAAGTGCGACTTACCCAAATCGACGGATAGGGCGTGGCGGTACAATTGCATGGCTACCACATTCGCCAGACCTTAATTCATTGGACTATTTTCTATGGGGATATTTCAAGGAGGCAGCCTGTGAGACTACTAATGATAACGAACGACGATGTGCCTTAAGTGATAAAAAGAAATGAAAGAGCCTTATGAATTTTAAGAAAAAATTTTGTAAGAAGATGCTGGTTATGCATAAAAGCTAGGAGAAGGCATTTTGAGTATTTACTGTAATAAACAAATATAATAAATGCGGTATGATCATAAATCATGATCATATATTACATTTTACCACGACGTAAAAAATGATCAATGGTGTGGATATAGAAATAAAAAATATGTTATGAAATGACTTAATACAAGAAAATTGTACTTTTTCGGAATTTATGTGGATTGTAGGTATTTTTTAAATATAGGTCCACAAGGTTGCCATACATTTTGTTTACACTAGCTTTGTTCAAAAATCACTTTTCATGTTTTGTAATTAAAAAAACGCACAGTGCTTATTCTTTATGTTGCCAATAATAACGAATGAACAACATTTTAATTAGGTAGACAAATATTTCCTTAAAGACATTGTGCAATAAGAAAGCAGAAATAGTAATAATACCTAATCATTTTTTTTATGCGCAGTAGCAAAAATTTAAAAAAATATAAAAAATTATGTCTCTAAAACTATCAGGCCTAGGATGATAAAGTTTATGGTTTCGTATGTGTACCTCATCTATCATTGACATATCATTGGTTTATGGGACACGCGTAAACGAAACTCTCATGCAAGGAAAGTGAAAAAATAAACCCCATGAATTTCTTAAGTGCAAGTGGAGTTTTTAGGAGCAAGTGGCAAACATTTTCATTTTACTATTTTTAATGAAACCACATACTTAAAAAATTACGCATTTATATATATATATATATATATATATATATATATATATATAGCTATACATTTAAAAAGTAATGGTTCGTGAATATTTTTAGTTTTATTCCACATTAGCAATTCTTGATATATTAGAAATTTAATATATACCCGATTATGAATATAATTATAATATTTTATATTATAATTATATATGCATGAATTTTATTTTTCTTCATTTTTCTGATTGGCAATCTTTGAACTCTGAAAAATTTTACAACAAATAAAAATAATTTTTTTTTGTTTCTGTGAATTACGTTTTGTTTCTTTAACGCGATAACTATTTCTGAAATCTTTATTTTCATATTGAACCATATTGGTATCATAAATTTTTAAAAATCTGTACATACGTACTTGCAAATATCCGCACCTTCATTTGAGGGAAATTATTTTACCGAACCCTTAAGTAGAAATGGAGGTTAAGCCATATATTTGGTGATTATAATTTGCCTGGACTATTTACCTGGTTTTCATTTTAATTTAAATGCAAATATTAAAATAACAACAAACTAATATCTTTTATATATTTTACCTTATCTCTTTTTATAGGATATTTGTTGTTTTGTCGTCTTTGAATAAGGATTGTTGAGAAAGGTTGCCAATTTTGAAAATTAATACAATTCAAGTTCACGAGGAACTAAGCTAAAAAACCACTTCTTAATATACATAAAAATATAACGAACATGCAGAGGAACTTCGTAGTTTAATTATATGTATTAAAGTACACCTAGCGCATTAATTATGCGGCTTATCGAAACAGTTTTATCATTTTGAGAATTAATAATAAATTACATAGTTATTACTAATTAATGAACTTTGTAATCACACAAAAATCATACAGAAAGGATTATATCTGATAGAATCAGCCAAACAACAACTTAAAAATTTTAGATATACATGCGCAAAAACTGTTTATGGCTTTCTAAATATTAATTTATCAATAAAGATTAGGCATAAAACAACGTTATATATAAACAATTTATATGATACCGAACAGAAAATTGATTACCTAAATACAAAATGTAAGTACTTTTGTTATAACAAAGATAAACAATTTATCTAAACAATACGAGAAAACTGCGATTTTCTATTTATCGAACTTTAAAAAATAATTCGTATTTATAATTAGTTAAGTAAATTAAGGAAAGCATATAATATTTGAAAGAGTTTCCAATTCACCCAAATTTCAATATTTATTTATGCAAAAATAATATTCTTATTCTTATACTATTATTTTACTAGTAAATATTATTATACCAACTTCTGAACGAATATGTAAAATTTTCAAAAAAACGCAGTTTTCTTCATTTGAAAATCAGAATTACCTTATTTTTGTTATTATTATTATTAAAAGAAACATACTTAGGCATCAAATAAAACATGGTTTTATTTGATACATTTACATCTCAATATTAAGCATTAAACTAAATAGTAAAAATTCGAAAACTGCATTTCATTGCATGAATTCTCAATCGAGTAAATCGTAGTTCATTTTGCTTTTTACTTACAAAACAATTATTTAAAATCCTTTGGTTCTCAAAAAGTATTCTAACTGTACTATGATCAATTCACTGTTGAGTATTTAAGGCAACGTATAAAAACATTTTGCCTAAAGATCAAAATAAATAAATAATTTAACGGAATAATTAATTGAAAGGAATTACATTTCTTACTATTTTTTTTTCAATGCGAGTGAAGTTTCATAAAATCATTTGCATCTACATCTACAAAGAAAATTCGAAAAGAAAATCAAATAAGCAAAGAAACTTCAATAAGTGATTATATCTACATTTATCTAAATTTAGAACTCATTTTCTACACGAAAATGTCCACAGTAACTTACTTCACAAACAGACAGTGTCAAATTATTCAACTTGATAGATCAACACAAAAGGTATAAAAAATCTACTAATAGAGAGTTATGTAAAACATCAACGCTCATATAATCATCACTTATAGGGATTGACCTAAACTACCACCACCACCACCTACCTACACTACCACCTACAAGTTTTAATCGCATCACGATCATCTCCCTCTCGTCTCCGCTTCTTTGCTTCCTTGTCTATAGTTTACACTCACTAACAGCCACTATTTATCTATTATTGAGATTCCTAATACATCGATATGAAATAAATTTCCTGTAGAAAATTGTATAATAATTTTCCTGTAAGAAATGAGATAAATAACAATGAAAATTATAACCTGAAATACCCCTTTGGTGGTATGATGTGTAGTGGATTTCTATATAATTTTGCAAAATTTTATGGAAATCCACTCAGTCGTTTGGAATTTTTTTCCTGACAAACCGGTGAACATTCAGAGAGATAAATAAAAAATACTTGTTTGTGATTATGTAATAAGTAAATAACAAAAAATGTTTAAAGTTTTGAAATCACGCACAGACAAATTGATTTAATTAATATGCATAGATTAAATTGATTTATGCACTTCAATTATAGAAGTGTTTATGGTCAATTTAGAACACTTTATTAAATGCTTATTTGTAAGTCTGTTTTTGTCTTATGTGATATAAGTTCGAAAAAGTTTAGAACTTCAGAAACGTATGTGAGACATAATTTGCACAGTACGATAACGAGGTAAATTGTAGTAATATTATCTAACCTTAATAAAGTCGCGACATAAGCTATTTTTAACATTAAACCTGGTTTCTTTTACGCAGTACTAACTTGCTAATACCAATCAAAACCTTCTGCAATGCTATATTGCGAACTTCTCGACCGAGATAATTCAGTAAGTTGCGTTATTATAAACTCAAGAGACTAAATCCTTAATATACTGTTGCGCAAAAATTAATTTAATTTAAGTTATTTTATATTGCTTAACCGAAATACCCAAATCCATGTAGGATAGAATGAATGCGATACGGGGGCACCACTGATCATAAATTTAACCATAATATATTTTCTATTATAAAGTAAGTCCATAAGCGACCCTTTGAGGACTCTATCAAATTAATAGATGGTAAAATTTTTTTTCTCAATCCATGCTTAAACAAAATCTCATTACATAATTTAACAAGCAATCATTTAACTATCAATCATAGCAATGATACAAATACTTTCTGAGTTTCGTTCAACAGTTTATTCCTTTAATTTAGGATAAAGTGTTTAATTAAAGTGCAAAAGGGTAACAACATATCGTATTAATATTAATAGTTTAAAGAACATACTTTATATTTAACTCTTTAATTCTTCTCTAAACCAACAGTTGATCCGTTTAATACAGGACAAATTATGTCATTAAATTTCTAAAGGCTAAAAGAATATCGTAATAATATTGAAAGTTTTAAAGATAATCTTTTTATTAATTTCTTTAATTCTTCTGTAATTGATGTTGGTATCAGGCAATTATCTTTTAACAACTTAAGCTCGCAGTTCCACTCAGGGAAATTGTAATTCTGAATTTTAGAGTCGAAGAATGTGGGATTCTTGGTTATCGGAATCTAGAATTCATCTTAGGGAGTTATGCTTCTAGATCTGTAACAAGGCACGAATATAATTCCATGTTTTGATTTTTTATAAAAACTTTAAAGTCATAACTTTGGAAGTTTAAATTCCCTGTTAATGTACTGCTCCAAAAACCTGATGTTGAAAAAATGATTTTTTTACCTTTATGTATATTCTATAATGTTTTTAACACTGCAGCTTTATGTATAATGTATATAAAACCATATGTGTCATAATAACATATGTAAATTAGATACAATAAAAATGTAAATTTAATGCTAATATAAAATGTATATACATTTTGAAAATTCTTTACTAAATTCATTATAGCTTAGAAAGGACAAAGCGTTCTTCATTACGCTAACCACAAAGTTTATTAAATAATTCACGAATTCTGTACGATATTGAAGATAAAGTTTCTAAACCAGATTCCAGAGCTCATATGAAATCTACGTAGAGCTTTTAAAAATATATTTCGTGCGACAACGGTTAAATAAAATTATATTCTGATTGGGTCTCTGTACGCTGAATCAATGCAACTAATTGCTTCATGAATAAATAAAATGCTGCGCATAAAGCAAAATTACATATGTAGACTATCATACATAGCTAGTGTTTCTAAACTGATTTATTTCTGTATCGAATTCAATATCACCGTAAAAGCGTAGAAGTAGCAATATTAACGAAACATGAATAGAAGTGACATTTGTCTTGTTAATTTCGAGACAAGGTTAAATGTTAATATTCTGTCGGTCAATTCATATATACAGTCTATTTATAGCTTAATACTAAATGGAAAATTATCAAATATAGTCTTTTAATGAATTCATTAAAAGAAATGAAATTAGGAGCCCTACTTTTGTGCCATGATGAATTTTCAAAGCATTAGAAATAATAAAAAAATGTTTTAGTTGGCAACGAATTTTATACATTATTTTTATGAAATGTTTGCTTTAATTTTGAAGAAGTTGTATGTTAATAGGAAAATAGTAACTGAATGACGCAGAACTCTTATATTTCCACTTACCCATTCCAGCAAAACAAAGATTCAACGACGTAAATAATTATAAGTAACGCAATTTCTCTTCAGAATTTATACGCAATATAAAAAATTAATTTTAATTCAACAACGACGTTTATAATAGTGATTATTTATTAATGGTTAGCATTATTTATAGCCGTATAATAATTAGGTCAGTAACATATCTACGTACGTCATAACGTTTGAACTGTATGACAGAAACAAATAACATGTTCGGTTGCATCACCATAATGAACAATAAAGAAACATCCAAATAATTAAAAAACAAACAAAGGAGTAATGCCTTTTTTCAAAAATTTTAAAGAAATTATATATTTTCAATGCCGTTTTTCAAAAATTTTAAAGACCTTATATATTCTCATCGGTAGAGTATGTATGCATGCCACATAAAAATCAAGAAATTAATTTTATGCAAAATTCTTCAGTCACTCGTGTTCAGTAATATTTCTCTTAAGATCATTATTCAAATGTTTTTATTAAAAAATATCATTAAATCTAGACGAAGCAAATGAGCAGTATGCTATAGCTTGTACTCTATTTTTAAATTATCTGAAACTTTGCGGTTTATAATCTTTTGAAATATATATTTAATCATTTTTCTAAAGAGAACTGTGGTTAAAACTTTTAATTATTTAAAAGCGCTATGAAATACTAAATTTCCTTCTAGGGTGGCGCAATAAGCCAAAATGTTTTTGGTCATTTAAAATTAGTTTTAAATATAAAGTTTAAATGATCCGTGTATGCCTGAAAAGTATTTTAATGAATAGATAAGGTTTGGGAAAATTAAAGGATGTCCTTAATATGTAGAAGAATTCCACATACAAATAAAGTAAAATCCAGTCACCCGCTTATTACTACAATCGGTTCACTTGAAATATTTTAATTTACTTCTGCTAATACTTCAGATATTTCATGTTTTCAATGTCATCCTGTATTCTCCTAATTTTTTTGCTGCGAATGATTCTTAAATATTACTTTTGGTTATCTATTGGACGTAAAATAGAGAATAGTGGCTGGTTGTTTTCTCATTGTCTAGATTAGAGCACAGTTTTAAAATACTAGAAACAGATGATATATAACTGCATGACAACCTTAAACTAAAGGAAGAGTCAAATATTTAAGGGAGTAATGCAGTGGTCACACGTATTTAAATAAATATCAATTTATAAACATTTAAACGTAAACATTGTTTAAATATACCGAAACCTTTTTTGAACCTATAGCAATCCTAATCTAAAGTGAACCTAAAACATTGACTGCTATCTCAGTACATTCGCTTTATCAAATACAAATAAATTTTAACATTGACAATATGTTTTGTCTAATTTTAAAATTGGAATTTTATGTTTTAGTGTCATGTAAATATATGCATACACAATTACAATTCAAGTTTTTTTAAAACTATAGACAAACACTTAAATTTTATTTACCCGATTTATACAGTAGAACTGAACGTTGTTGTGGAAAAAGAAAGGGATATTTAAAATTAAAAGTATGTTTATTTCATACTTCATTTTATATCTATTTACTAATATTCCTTTAAAATCGCTGAAACGTTTTCTTCCTAAATTTAGTTTTTAAAATGAAATAGATGCTTTACCCTTAAATAAGATCTTCCATAAAATAAATCATTCACCAATCACATGTAATTAATATAAATCTTTACTTGGTCCTTAGTCACAAATATATATCCTCTTATGTTTAAATACTTAGCTGAATAAATCTGCAAACAAAAAAATTTACATCGGGTTCCATGAGATAACTTGAAAGTGCCTCTAAAATGGAAATCATTAAGCTATATATAAAACAAGTAAATAAATGTAAGGATGAGTATGGGTGATGAACCGAAACAATTTTAAATATCTTAAAATCCAAATCCATCCTATATTTTTCTTAGAAAGTTAACTAAAAACGCACCTATAGAAGGATATTCATGAAGTTTTTCCAAATATTTTTTGCTTAGACTACCTACTCTACCTCATTCACAATCCATTGCCAATATACAGTTTATTTGCCATTGCCTAACCTGTATAAATTTTATTTCAAAACAACTAAAGGCAGAACATTCTCATATCATGTTAAATTGCAAGCAAATGTATATAATAAATATCTTAATTTGGTGATGAAAATTCACTCCACATCTTGGACCATATTTGAACGTTTAATTACTTGCAAATATTGGTCACCTTATAAATATAAAAAAGTAAGTCTAAATTTTGTCGGGATTTAAAAACGTATTAATGGTTATACAGAATTTTAAACCAAAAGTGTCTATAGAATTAAAACTCAACATATCATGAGAAAATTATAAACTGAAATTAACAACGTCATATGCTATGTACCTTTATAATGTAATACGTGGTAACTTTCTGTGGGAAATACTATTACGAAACGCTATACGAAGATAATCCTTGTATTTATGTATATGTCAAAATTACAAATAAACTAGAATTCAATGAAGTTGACAATTCGGATTGTCAACATGGCCTTTTCTACCTCATGGAAAATTGAAGCATAGTTGCAGTTTTGAATTAAGAAAGCATATCAAGCAAATGCTGTTTCGAAATGAATGTATGTCAGTCATTATTTTCCTGTATATATATCGTATGATCATTTGGGTGTAATCCGCTTCCTAATGTTGTAAATATGTGGATTAGAGTTTAGTTAAGGAACAGTAAATAACAATGACATTATTTTATATCTAGGTATTTATCACATTCATTGCTTGCTTCGGTTTAAAAATTGTACATCTTCGTCTGAGTACGATGATGTAAAGTGTCTATAAGTTTAATTTGACGTTCTTTGATAACAGTTGCATAAAAATGAAATGAGTACATTATGAAATATTTGTATATGATTTGTTTATTGCGATAACTCATAATGGAAATAAGCCACCATATTAAATTTGATAAATTTAAAAAAATCTTTCCAAAGAAAAATTTCGCGAAAAATTAAAAAAATCAATTTATCTAAACGCACTATTGCTCTTATCCTGATCTACACCAATAACCCGACATACATAAAAACTTTGGAGGATGATCAATACGTCGCACTACAAGACAATGAAAACCGCATCAAAATCCATTAAGTAGAACTCAAGTCATAGTTAAATATAATTCAAATTACAATACAGAGAATAGAGAGGATAGACGTCGCATTTTATGAGGTATATGGATAAGGACTAACCGTCTTACCTGACTTCATTTTGGTGTAATATGGTTTCTGTGAACGAAGCAATTTCAGGAACTTTGTCGCTTTTCGATATCATATTGAAACTAATTCAATTACCCGTCTACAGCATACCTTATATTTATTTGACAAAAAATTTAAACCGTTAATGATATTATTGTTACAAAAAAGAATAAAATACATTAGTGTATTTTATATAAAATAAAAAGTGTTTATAAATAGAAGTACTTATAATTATGTGAAAAAAAATCTGCGAAAATTAACTATTCATACTCACTGTATAATGAAAAACTAAAACTAATATCTTTGCGCACGTGACTGCTATACGTAATAAATAACGAAGATGGTTACATATTATAAAATAAATTTTATTAATCACGTTTAAGAACAAAAACTCACTTGAGAGGTCGGTTTTATAGGTTGCCAACTTAATTATTTGCTTATATATAAATAGACTACGTAATATGACTGAAATCAATATTAAGAAATTGCTACCCGTCAAAGTTCGGAAAAATTTACATAATTTCCTAGAAGCAACGGAAAAAAAACGATCAAAAATAATTATATATATATATATATATATATATATATATATATATATATATACACATATATATTTACATATATACAAAAACTAACTGCCTCAAGGGTTGTGCTTAGTCCTACTATTAGATGTCATAACCTGGGAAAATATATTTGAAATGTTTTAAGCGAAGCTTTCATTTCACTCTTTTGGTACAAATAAAAGATTTCTTGTTAGAAATTATAAATTTTACAATTTAATTCATAACGCTTGTCAATAAGAAACTAATGTTTTACTTCAGTGTAATTTTTCAATTTTTGATAACACCAGGAAAGTAATTCAGTAATTATTAAAATATTTCGTCGCTTTTTCAGTTTGCTGATTTTTCCTAATTTTAATAAGTTTTTGGTTGATATTTAGTTATAGCTAGTTATTGTAACAGGTGCTTCGCAGTCACTGCCATCGATTATACATTGTAAGAATAATACTAACATTATATTTATTAAATAAATTTAAACAATATGATTTCCAAGGTTATGCCAAAGAAGAACTAACTAATAAATAGAAACTATACAAAAAATATGTACTCAATACACACAATAGATATCACAGTGATCATTTCCTTACGCATTGTAACGAAGTTACAGAGAGACCGCTGACAATGAGCGTGGTTTAAAGAAAATACAACGCTTTGGAAAAGCTAATATTTTTAGTTCATAAAGAAACTACATAATTTAACGTGTAAAAATAATGAAAATATATAGAAAAAATAGGAAATTCTAATAACAATAGAAAAGGAAAAAATTACTTTACCTCTACGTGCACTTGTTTTTAATATATCAACAATAATGGGAAATGAAAATAACGGAATGTATAATACAATTTTACAAATGATTCCCAAAATAATCAATGTAGTTTGTTTTTTTGTTTAACATGTATCCATTTCCTAGATGAATTTAAAATAAACGGTTAACTGATATTTTCTCTTATGGTTAAAATAAATATGTTTTTTTGGCATTAGGAAATTTTCCTGGCTTTTTTATGGATTAGTAAACAACATCTGTGTACAAATGATACAACGGGACATATTCTGCATTTTGTTTGATCTTAATGGTTCAAAGACATGAGTATAACATACAAGATATACATTTAATAGACATACGTATTTTGATGGCTCAAAAATTAACCTGATTTTTCATTAAAAAATACAGGTGTCGCATTTGTTTTTTAGATTTTTTTCTATTTAAGAGTGTCATTTTTATTCTTATAACATTTAGACGCTCTATGGACTGTTGCTTGTGTCCTTTGAGACAGTCAAATGAAAAACAGATGTTAATGTTTACAATAATTTACGTCACGTCACACAATACTAGAGCAGAATATATATTGCGGATAGGCCATTGCAACCTTTTACATATAGGTCGTATGCTTATTTTTTATGTTGAAACTCTTAGCACGTTGTTCGTTATTACGACTCCTGACATTTTTTTCTTTTAGTGATTCTCAATCCAATCGTATCCTACAATGTCTTCACTACATTTCCTTATTAATCACTTAATAACTTCTTTACATTCGAGTTATCTCCACAAGTCTTATTTAACTATTTGAATTATCGTTTGTTTTAATCTTATTCATTTCTTACATCTTTATTTTGTTGTCCCATATATGAAATACTTTCACGTAAACTCCTCACCAATTTCATCTATTTCGTTTTTATAATTTGCAGCGAAATTCTATTAAAACATATCATAGAAATAAAACTGAATGAGTGATTTAGGAAGAGAAATGTGTACTATTATATAGATTGATTAATTATAGTTAAAATTATAAAGAGTAAATTAATGTTATAAAAAATTACCTGACAGTGCCCTTAAACAATGTTACAATGTCACCGTTCTAACCTAGATACTGTAACGAGGTGTCAAGTGTTTGTACACACATACTACACAATCGTGTGTTTGCCTTTCAGCGACGACACGACCGGACAGCTCATGCAACGTACAATGTGTAGTGCAGATATTTTTTACATATGTTACTGTACGGAAGTATATACCAGTAACATATTATTCAGTTGCCGCGTATTGTGGTTGTTTATTATTAATTAGTTAATTAGCGACGTAAACATATTATGAATAGAATTGTAAATATCGTACATATTTTAATTATATTATGTTGAACATTATTTGACACGAAAGTAACAAACCAAAACTCAAATCAATATAAATTTTAATTTTTCCTTAATTGAGTTTAATTTATAGTAATGAATTTTTATGAAATTTTTAATTCGTTACAAATATATTTATTTATGTCGTCACGTTTTATGTATGTAATCAGAAAATTTAGAAATTTTGTATTATTTACTAAAGTTAATCTATTTTTCATAACAGATTGTAAATGCTTTTTTTGAAGTAAAATAAAGTTTAGATTGTGGTGTGTAATATTTTCTACACATAGATGTAATATCACAGAGTGAGTTACACAGGCCCAATAGAATCGTCAAAGATAACTATTTAAATTTCATAAATAGCAAAAATATCAGTTAACAGAATATTTTTAATTCTTTAGAAAGACCTACACATTTAAAAAGCGACTAATATTAATTACTTTTTGTAATAGTTTCTAAAAGGTAATTATGTGCTTTCTAATTTTTATTTTAATTTATTTTTAAAAATATTTAATACACATTTTAGCCCACGTCCATTTACAAAAACAGCTTTTCCAGTTTTGGATTACGACCTCAAATTTTATCATTTTTCCTTAATATCCATCATTATTATATTATAAAACAAATCACTTAATTACGTTCTGTTGAACATAAAATATTTAACCCGGATACCTACTATTTTATTTTGTTTTCAAAGGGTGGAACTTAAGAGTAATTTAAATAAATAAATATTCCATTGAATTGCAGAATTTCTCATACCACAAGCTCATAGTGCTTATGGTAATTGGAATACGCTAAAACTCTGGTACCAGGCTGCAAGTCAAATCTCTATCATAATGTAGTCGAGGCCCTATTTTCACTGGATCTGTTTTAAGAGGAACTATGCCATGTATTACATAAATTTCAATGACTTTGGTTTGGTGTTCAATTGATTGTAGGTTTCCTCATAGTAATTTCAAAACGACAATGAATAATCGTAGAGGCGAATCCCCAAATTATTAGAAGTTGACTTGATTAATGACTGTTAATACGACGGTAATCTTTAGGTTGCGCATTCGCGTAAAAGCTCACCCTCCATACAGATTACTTTGGTTTCATCCTCTATAATGATAAAGAACATTCACCATATCGTATTAATCATATATCGTGGTTATCAAAATATTTCGATGCTTACGTACTTACCATATTTCCACAGTGTTTACTAACAACAAACGCTATTTAACGTAATATAAAGCATAAAGAGGATATTTATATTTTTTTTGTCACTGGCTCGAAGTCGCTGGTGAAACCCAACAATCAATGATCAAGGTAAACTTCGTAGAAGTAACTTCAATATTGATAACTTGGCTTATTTCATTTTCTCAGATTTCTCTACTAAAGGCAGGCATGAATATTTTTTTCACGTTAACATTTTCTATCTTGTTTTATTAAACGTAAAAAATTACAAATTGATTTTGTTTATTTGTTCCTCTTTCATGGGTTGTGTCAATATTTATAAGATTTTAGCGTGCAATTGACTTTTTTAATCTTATATGTCAATGATACCTTATATTCTGGAAAATATTAATTCCACTCGAGCGAAGCAGTGGGCAGCATGTTGAATTTCAATAAATGTTGTTTGTCGACGATAAAATTAAGTTTGATATTCACAACTAATCATTTGAACCTAGCGGCCTTCATAATTTTGCTGATAACTAACAACAAGTACCTTGTTTGACAAGTCACTTGGTTTCACAGTGATTAAAATATGAATGACGGAGATTGTGTTAAAAAAGCGTTCATTAGGTTCTATTTACTTTAAATTATTTCAGTCATAATTTCGATATTTTTTTGAGAATTCTAGGAAGGAAGGAAGGAAGAAAATACCGTAGGAAATACCGTATAATAATAAATATTTGATCAAGAAAAGGACAGGAAATGTTTATAACTTTTTTGTAAAAGTTCGAAGTTTTGATAAAAAGTAAAGATTTTTTAAATTTTGATATTCTTAAAATGTTTTTTTTAACACAATTGTAAACTTTTCTTTTCATTTAACATTATATTTTGCTAATAAAAAAATTTAGTCAAACTTCGGATTCTTTACAAAATTTTCCAGTCGGGCAGTAGTTTCATAAGTGTAAAAATTTTCAAAGATATCTGTGCTTATTTCGAACATAAAATAAAGAAATTGTAATGTTCGAAATAGGCAAACAGGTTAATTTACTAAAGAAAAATAAACTCGACACACTTCTAATCATACTGACACTTATTGACCATACCTCACTCGAGTCATCACTTGTTTTAGCTTTTAACCTTAATCATATTCAAACGAAATTCAAGTACCTTCAAGCAGTTTAGGCGAATTTTAACGCGAGACATCTACGTATTTTTTTTTACATTAACGATAAGAGTACCTACCCTCGTTCAGGATTTTTGACTAGTACTTGATTTCTCTACCTGTGTTAATAAAATTCAACTAATGCTTTGGGCTTAATTTTTATGTAGAATTGAATGTACCGAAACATGATAGATTTTTTATTTCTATGTCAACTAAACTACAATTTAGTTAAAGAAATTCCATTGACTAAATTATTAAAAATTAGAAAAGACGTACATTTTTCATAAAGTAAAAAAGAAAAGAAAATGAATTTTCCTTTTTTTTAGGAAATAGCAAACCTTTTTTATATAATTAATAGTCAGTGACAAATAGTTAAGTCTCAACGTCATTGGCTAACAGAATTTTGAGGAGAAACTTTGAATCATGTTACAGAAAAATAAAACAACCCTAGGCTTTCTGAACATACCTATTTCCTGTACAGGTTCACGTTCGTGGAGGTTGTTGGAAGCCACATTCATCATTAAAAATTAATACAAATGAAACATCACAGAAAACTTTACCGTGGATTATGGTAAACATCATTTGTAAATGAAAATTAAACATTATTTTTCGTGAAATGAAATTTTCACATTTGTTGGATCTATTCACTGGTGTAATGCTAACTTTACGTCCGAAGCATTCAAACAGTGAATTTACAATTATTAAAGAGAAAGAAAGTTTTACGTCACGGAAAAATCATTCTTACATAATATTATAGCACTCTACATCAAAAGGGAAAACGGAACTTTTAGAAGATCCCTCACGTTTGTTGTCAGTCACAGTCGATTTTATCAAAAACTTGTAATTTGGCATAGTAGAAGATCAGATTTCTCAGCGTATTTCGTCGTTGGTAAGATTTTAATATGTTTATATTGTTATTTTAGAGGGTTCAGTTAGATTTTGTTTAGTTTTGTATATGGTAAGATTTTTTTAATTTATGAATCTTTCTAAAATTTATACCGGTACTCACTCAGAAGTGCATACAAGTAAATCATCTCCCATTCTCAAAACTAAAAATTAAAATCGGGAAAAACAGTTTTAGTTGAATGTGACAAGAAAATTACAAGAAAACTTCAGATATTTTCTTAGATATTATATATTTAAAAAAAATTAAATACTACTAAATTTAATATCGTCTACATAATATTATATATGCTACATATGTTTCGTAATTATTGAGAATGTAAAACTTGATATTAAAATATTATTAATTAAATTCCTTTTTATGTACATTTTGCCATTTTGCATGCCAATTAATTAATACGTTCTTATTAGAGTACGAGTGAAAAAAGGAATAAAGGAATTTGCCGTATTCGAAACAAAACAAAATGCAAATTTTAATTAAATCGATTACAAAGCATTCGAAAAAAAAACAAAACTAGAAATACTCGTATGTGCGAAAATGTTATTGTGGCCTTTTAATAAATGTATTTTTTACGAAAAAACGTTAGCAGCACAGCTTTATCTCTAGTTATTGAGTTATCAATGACAAATTGTGAGAATATCGCAAGTATTCGTGACCTCATTGCTTATCGGCTTCAACATAGCTTTCGTTAAAAACTTAAATATAATTTGTAGCTTGAAACTTAGCTTAATATATAAAATAATAATTTTGTTTTGTGTTCATAATACGCTAAACAAATACATTTTAAGTGTATGAACATAATGGAAGAAATTTTATGAATATAAGCGATTTTATACAAATCAGTGTAACAACAGTCTCACATAAAATTAAGTTCATGTAGATTTAATAAAAATATATTTGATTATAAATTATTAAAATTTAAGCTTTAGGAGTCTGATCAGTCATTGCAAAGAACTTTAAGAAGTATTTATTACTATGCATCTATTTAGAAGCAAAATCACATATAAAAAAAATGTACTTGAATTTCTTTGTAAATGCATAACGCAAAGCGACCCTCATAACATATACAATGTACATAATTTTTTTTATAAATGCATACAATGTACGCAAAGCAACACTCATAAATATTTAAAACAGTCAAGATAAATTTATATGCTGAAGTGGTATAAAATCAATTAGATTTTTTAATATACTTTCTTCTTTAATTTTCATTATCTGTGCACTGTGAAGCAAGACTTTTGCATAATTTTAATTTCTTGATGCGTAGCGTCTATATCTATCTTGAATGATTCTTTTGTTTACTTGCGCAATTTGTTTATTGTGTTTAAATTGTATACGAGATGGACTTACCTATTTACCTTCTTTATAATTTCTTTATACCTATGTAGATTTGTATGATTATTAGGCACCATTTCTACTTTACTTTTGTTGCACCTTTTTCGAAGCTTCGTTTAAGTCACTTAATATATGTGGTTGAGCAATTTCTTGAATTCGCACTTTGAGTTTAATACAAAATTTAAAAATGTGAAAAAAGCTGGAGAGTCCAAGTTTAAAATCGTTATATCTGAAAAGAATTAAACAAATTATAAAAAATGAGGAATTGGGAACAACCCACTTCTAGATTATAGTAACATATATTACAAATTCAGATTGCCTAATCTTTCAAAGTCTTATTTACAGATGAACAAGCTTCCAGAAAAGCTGCCGTTCGACTTAATATAATACCTGTATTGTGTATGTTTGAGGTAAATAACTTTATGTTGTGAGAGATGCTTTATCTCTATGTTTATCATGGTCCACTGACTACACCGGCGGTGCATGTGTAATGTCGCTAGTTGGTACACATATATTGTCTAAGTTGTTAAGTTGGAAATTAATTGTACATCAGACTCATTGTTATTAAATAAAGGAATAAAAAACAGTGCTACTCTCCTGCTTTCTTAATATAACAAACATACCATTAACCCAATTATTTAAATTTTAATTCCAAAATTGCGAATACCAATCCTGATTTTAGGATTAGGATCGAGATTGCACCTAGGAGCCACTATGGCGGTTATGTACACATTTAAATATTTATAAATATTGAGTGGTACACAATATTACTATTAAAATTCCCATTTACCAAATTTTAATTTTTAGGACGAAGTTATATTGCCTACTATGTCCTCGACAGGCGCACATTCAAAATAATTTGTTTATGTGATATAACAAGTCAACAATTTTTACTTCTTCTATATGCTGTAAGGCCTTGTTTCTTACAAAGTTTCATTATTTTAAGTTAATGGAAAGTACCCAATAGGTTTTGATTTATTTGCGACTATCAAAATATGCGGCATAAACGGCCGTATTTTTAGGATTTTTCTAGATTGTAAGCTTAATTTTTGTAGCTCCAACATGCTGTATACCTAAGTATTTGGTAATAATTTCAAATTAATACATTCATGCTTTCCTGAGAAAAAGGGTCTGGACAGAAAAATAGAGAGACAGACGGAAAACGAAGTTACCCTCTAAAGGTTTCTTTTTTTTCTTTTGAGCAAGGAAACCTAACAATTAATATTTCACTAATTTTTGTATAAATTAATTTTTATAAATTCTAATTGCTTAAGGTGCTACTTAAATACCATGATTAACGTAAAACACGATTAAATTAACAAAACCCAAACCTAAAGCAATATAGCCTATATTGCTTTACGATGTATTATTTAAAACAAATACTTAAGCTTCAACATGTTGCATTAGTCATTAGTTCCAAAAATTCGTTCAAAATTGGGGTCGGGACGCCGTTCTGCTCAGTAATTAGAACTAGATAGTTTATTATTTACATTTACTAATCTCGACCCAGTGATTACAATAATATAATATCAATTCAAATATTATCTACAAATCAATCAGCGTCCCGAAATTTTGGATTGTATCCTCTAGAAATACTTTCTAGTAAGAGCAATGCATACCAAATTTCGATAGAACATTATGGGTGATCGATCGATCGGTCGATCTTTCTAAGAGCGGTTGCAATGGTGTGTTGTGATATGGCATTGGGGAAATTCTAATACTGTCTAAGTATTTCTGCCTTCTGCCAAAATATTTGATTGACTCGGGAAATTTAATTAACTTTTTTCGAATAAGTTGCTTAATTGATGACAGTTCAGAGGATAATGACACAGTTAAATTGAAATTTGGACATATATTCGAAAGGAGCGTGTCATTATCCGTCACTAATAATAATAATAATAGGTTTGTCCGTTTAATTCTAATTTTAATATCATATAATTTGTTTGAGAATTAATCATTAATAACCTCAGGAATCTTATAAACTAAGAGTATATAAACAGTTATGCAAGCAATCAACAAAACAGCGTGAATATTATATATGTATATATATATATATATATATATATATATATATATATATATATATATATATATATTATATGTATAAATAAACCCAGGAATTATTTACCGCAATTTAATCACTGATTTATGAAATAATTAAAATTCTGTTATTCCAAAATGTTTTAAAAAAGGATATACACAGTTGTACGAAAACTAAATTTACTAATAATTAAGTAATGTTCCAAAGGAACAAGTTTTATCTAAAAGACAAACAATTAAAGGATATAATTAAGGTAAGATATTATTTTTAGCATGGAAGCACAATTTTTGTTTTTTACATCATTACAACTTAACTTTTATCAAATTATTAATATTGGTATCGGAATAAACCACAAAACTTCAATAACTAATTATGCCTGTATGGATTAAGTACATATCGCAACACGTAGAAATATTTCTATTCAATAAAATACCAAAAATAATTGAATTAACTGTGGCATTATTACCACTTAATTGACACATTGACAAACAAAATGCGCTAAAACTGTTGTATCTAAAATATTCTATAGAAGCGGCTAATATCCAAGCGAATTTTTATCCAATAGACAAAGGTGACTTAGACAATATATACCGCACATTCAGTATAACATATTTCCAAATTCTTTGTGATGCAATATTCATTCTTAGGGTAACTATCTAAACAAGTAAAGAATTAAATGAGCGAGTGAGTTTAGTATTATAGTGATACTTGCACACACACACACATACACACGTAATAATCGTCTACATAAAATGATCAACACCACTGACATAGTTTGGTCGCTATGATCCTCTCCTCCTCGTTTATGTATATTAGCTACTTTTATCCATAATTTGGAAACCCTTTAAAATAATGAGGTGAGTTAAATTTTCTGGCCATGGCGCAGAATACAATCAAGATTAACTTTAAATAATCTTGTAAATTTTTATCTAAATCCATTCAGCTCTTTTCGACTTTTTCCAGACTATCAGATAGCCCTGACAATCTAGCAAGACTGACAGACAATGAAATAAAAATGTTAGTGTTTAGGTATCGTGCAATGAAGGAACCAACCAAAAAGTTTCTAATCACAGATAATTAAATTTTGATTTTACCTATAAGTGTTGAATGCACTTCCATACAAAAAAATTTAGATTTCCATAACTGTATCCGAAATTTAACCTTGGTAGTACAATATAAACTTGAATTACACTAACACTCTCTCCGCTTAATGAAGTATAAACACAAGCTGTTTCTAACCTTCAGCCTATTACAATTAGTACCTCCCAAATGATACATCTCTAACGTCTGATCGTAGTTACTTTAGTCACTCGCGTTATTATAGACGCAAGGTGTGACTGTTTAATTGATTGTTAGACTAGTGTGTAGAAATTAATTTAACTTAACTTTTTTATAAGAAATAAATTTAATGAAATTAAAATTGTTATGTCTTTTTTCCTCACTTATGTTAATAGCAAATTCATATAATTTTATTTTTAAAATGGCACCAAAATAGAGGTAAAATTTACATTTCTTGGATTAGGAAACCGATTTCTAAATTTTATTCGTTCTTTTAATTTTTTTTAATTAAAGCCGACCTCTGTAATTAAAATTGAAATAGAGACCACTAAAATAGGTAATTATCGAGTAGCTATTATCTGTAAAAAAATCCGTCAGGTCAGGATAAAAAATACATAGCACTAAATAAAATAGGGCATCCAAGTCTGTCCAATGTTTACAACCGATGAAATTTTTATTTAAATATTTATGTACTAGCGTGACCCGTGCGAAGTCTTCGGATTATATCAATTTGCGTGGTAGATTATAAATATTTACACATGAGAAAATGAACTCACAGCTGTCATATTAGTTACAACAGAGTGTTTAGAGTCAATTTAATAAATCAAAATTGATTGCAGGTATTCAATTCATTTCTAATTTTGCACACTGCTTATTACGTTTTTATTCCATTATGAAGCTCAGATGACAGATCAAACAAATATTTTACTAAAATTGACATATAGAGGCGCAAGTATCAAAAGCATTGAGCTAAAGCGCCACTTTATTTATACGTGAGTGGATTTGAAATTAAACAAAAATTTTACCGACCGTCAATCATATTGACGTTGAGCCGTTAGATGGCAGCATTGCTGTTTTGTGTATATAATTTTAATAATTAATTAATTTGCAAAAACAATAGCAACAATAAATGTTTTTGTTGTGGATGCCGGTAGAGTAAGCAATTATCGATAAAATGATATATAATTTATGTGGATTAGTTGTGAGGTTTTTTCTAAAAAGGGAGAGTAACATCTTAACCTTAGCGTATTAATATATATGATGATGATGATCGTTATCTAATTTCCATAAATTTTGCAGTCTTTATCGTTACAGTTAATACGATTTTATATAACTATGTAACGCCGAATATTATATTTAAAAGGTTGTCATGGGCATAAAAATATAGCTCTGTTAATTATATTTATAGAAATATATTAATTAGAAAAAAATAGCAAAAGAATAGACGAGACGGACATATTCGTGCCGAATTTTCAACGATATCTGTGAAAATACCTTCCGCAAAGTTCTGAAAAATTTATTTTGGAATCCTTATAACTTCTTCCTTCAATTTGTAGAAAACACTAATCAATCACTTCTTATAAAACTTCTACATAAAGATTATTGGGTTTAAACTTCTAAAATAGTTTCAAATTAATCTTGCACCCCGATTCAAAGCTTCAAATTTCGAAAATCGGGTTTCAAAATTTAAATGCATGAAGGAACCTCAATTTTACTTTAACAAACGCGTCCACTAGCGCTTTTCGTCAAGTGAATTTTTTTTTTAAAAATTTCACTTGACGAAAAGCGTAGAAAATTTATTTTCTTCTTTTGCTACACAATAAAAATATAATGGTTGATTTATAGAAATAATTTCAAGAATTCTGGAAAGAAAATATAGTTTTAAATTTATCTTTCTAAATTTAAAGTACACTATATACATTTTTTAATAATCATAATAATATAGTGTACAAATATGGTGCATTTAGATAAGTTCCATGATCGCTTTATATACTCCTCCTCTTGATGTAGTCGAATGCACTGCACACCTACCTGGAGGATGATTAAAGTTATTGTCCTTTCTATGTTGTCCATCTCACATCTTATGTATACTTTCAACTTTAATATTATATAAATTATTAATCATATTTTCCATTAAAGTTATCATCTCATTTCATCTATTCTGACTTGAATTACAGCAAATAACACATTTTGCAAGTGAATACATTTATTTAGTTCATTTATTATTTCTTATAACAAGTATGGTTTAATCAATACTACTTTTAATTTTTATTTATGAAATATTTAACAAAACAAATTTTCTTACAGGAAGTAATTAAAAAGAACAATATTTAAACAAAAAGCTAAACATGTTCGTTTTGAAAGGATAATCCCATTTTAGACAGGACTTATATTGATACAGGTTAATTCCATTACGCTTATGACGCTTATTTCATAAAAATGATACCAACATCGAAAATAATATTGATCAATCAGTCGATATTTTTTTGTCTTGAAATAACGCAAAAAACATAATGGGATGGTGAAAAGTCTATTATATACACTACCCTCCTATTAATGTACACTAGTGATATTTATTCCAAATTGTTCATGTAAATTTATTCTTACGAAAATCATATATGCGTTAAATATAATACTTTGCGACATTTATTAATGGTTAATTTATATGGTCAATTTCGAAATTTTGATCACGTTTCATAATCTGCAACAAGAAACATGAAAAAGTGGTATTCTATGTGTTTTGCATCTCCTAAAACTGTGAACACGAGTTAATCAAATTGTTGGTGTCTAATTTTTTAAATGCGAAGTTGAAAAATAGAACAGGTGGAGAGAATATTCCACATAACACATGTTATTTTGAAATCGTAGCTTAGAAACATTAAAATGGTGAATGGTTATTAAACTTTATTTTAAAGGACCTGCCCAATGATAACCTCACTTAAATCCTTTGTCTTTGATATTTAATAACGAATTCTCTTGTGATTTTAACAACACACACACACACACACACACACACACACAAATGTGTGTATATATATATATATATATATATATATATATATATATATATATATATACAGGCTTTCCGTAAGGAGTGGACCAACGAAGTGTTGATGATAGAGTGAGTAATGACATATACGAAAAAATTAATTTATTATCCTAGACCTAATAGTCTTACAGATATGATTTCATGCCAAATATATTCATATATTTGGCGTGAATTTTTGTAGGAATTCATTATTCACAATTAAATGAAACTATGTGATGTAGTATTATTTCTATTTTTTTTAAGTTAAAGTAAGTAGAAATAATACTACATCACGTAGTTTCATTTAATTGTGATATGATTTTTTTAAATATATCTTTAATTTTTGGTACTGCGCATGAAAAAATTTTTTTTAAGTTTTATTACTAGTTCTGCTTTTGTATTTTTCAAGGTCTTTAAGAAAACTTCTTCTTCCTTTCTAAGTCCTCTTAACTAAAATGTTATTCATTCGTTATTATTGGCTACATAAAAATTAAACGATCAAACACGTGCATTATTTTAATTGCAAAAGATGGAACTTAGTCATATCATAACATGTCTTTATTCTTAAACTCATACCATTGATTATTTTTTCGGTCATGGTAAAATAAATCAATTGTAGTATTTATGATCATACTGCATTTTTCATATTTTTATTTATTTCAGTAAATGCTAAAAATGCCTTTCCCTATCTCTTGTGTATAACCGGCATCTTCCTACAAAATATCTTTTTAATTTTAACAAGGCCCTTTCGTTGTTTTTTGCCACTTCAGACACATGGTGTAATTTCTCTCTTAATTGTAGTTCATTATTGTTAGTAACCTCATAGATCGCCTTCTTGAAATATCCCCAAAGACAATAGTCCAATGAGTTGAACTCTAAAGTATATGGTGGCCATAGAATTCTACAGGCACGTCCTATCCATCGATTTGGGTAAGTTGAATTTAAGTATTCAGTTACTTGTTGCGAAAAGTGTGCCAGTGCATCATTATGCTGTAGCCACATCCTCTCACGTACATCTTGTGGTATTTCATTAAACAGATTTCCAAGTTCGTCTCTTAAAATCCGAACGAATAACGAAATCCATTAAGCCTTGGTGGGAGTTATAATTTTGGTATTCAGGATTCCAGCCTACAATTTGACTCCGAATTGATGTTGAAATCCATCTTGCCTTACTATGGAGGATTGCCTTACTCTCGAGGACCCAGTGGTGTAAATTATGCATATTAAATACCCCTATTCTTTTAAAACCTGATTCATCGCTCCATAAGATTAAATTGGAAAAAAGCGAATCTTGCCTGCATTGACGAAGCATCTCCCGACAGAAATCATTTCCAGGAATTCGAATCTCTAAATATGCAGTATTAGGTTAGGGTAGTGCTCGTGATACGTAGGTGTGGCTTGCCAAACATTCTCGCACCATAGCCCGTAAATGAAATACATTTTTGCATATTCAAGAGCAGTGTAGGTCTGGGGCATTTTGCAATGAAGTCGGTCAAACAATATTCAAATCGCCAGCAGAAACAAGTAGTAACAAGCAGAACAAGCGTAAGTTAAAAAATGAAGAGTGCTAGAGAAAAAACAGCAAAAAACACGTTGTTAGCTCCGAGCAATGAGCAAGTCACTAAAGAAGCAAATTGTTGAGGAAAATAGAAGAGGGGGGTCGCTTGACGGCCGATAACAATAAAAAGACCATACGAGTAGGAAAGAGAAAACAAAACAATTCTCATAAGCAGTTGTTTTGATTGTAAGCATTTCTGCGAATGCGAATTTTTTTAAATAAAGCAGGTAGTTGCCGAATGTTTACCAAACTTTTTGTTTTGGAATCTCTGTGAATTGTACATGTTTTTGAAATGAAATTCCACAAGGTTGTCTTACATTTTTTTGCAATATATTTGATTAAATGTCACTTTTAATATTTTGTAATTGAAGAAATGGACATGTTTCAGCGTTTCATTTTTATATTGCCAATAATAATGAATATATAACATTCCAATTAGAAATTTCTCTTAAAAATTTTGGATAATAAAAAAGCCGAAATAGTAACAATACCTAACAACAAAATGTTTTTTCATGCGCAGTAACAAAGAGTTGAAAGAAATTAATATAATATCTCTCAAAACTACTAGGTCTTGGATAATAAAATTTACTGTTTCCTATGTGCAATAACCTCCTCTATCACCGACGTTTCGTTAGTTCACTCTTTATATGATCTAGTTTGTTACATGCTATTACTCACAACTTCCCTCACGTGGAGTTAGGAATTACACACAAACCGAATTTATTGAAACGTCATTTGGATATATCAAGTTGAAACATTTATTTCGATAAAATTTTACTTTACTTGAAGTCGAAAAACTTGTTATAATAAAGTTTGATAATAACAGTTTGCAAAACTAATAAACATTCAGTATGTCTTATGTGTTACATTTTCTATTTATGCCGACATCAAATTACGAGATACAAATATAATTATTACGTATCCTATTTTGACTGATTACTTGAAATATACACCAACGAATATTATACTGAAAATATGTTATCAAAATGTAATTTTAGCTATTAGCCCAAGAGACTGTTCAATTTGTCGAGATACACTTCAAACATTAGTCGATATAACTTGTTTTATTTCATAACAGATCATGTTGTATGTAGATTCGTTTTCTAAGTCATACAAAAAAATTAAATAAAAAAGAATCACATTCAGTAAGATTCAAACCCAGACTCCCGTGGCTTCTCATCAGTTCTTACTATTTCTAGATCTATATACCCTTAGTAAAAATTTCTCCTACTTATTGTCTGTCTGCTTTGATCTTTAATATTGCACTTTCCTAAACCACTTTCAGATTATATCTTATATCTGTCTAATTTAACTAAACATATTTTTTTCGTTTTGGTCGAGACAGGGTGCAAAAACCAATTACTGTTATTCCGTCCATATATATGTAACGAAAATCATCGAAATACTGTCCTCTAACACACACAGATTTATTTATCATCCTTAAACGGTCTTGTTTTACTAATTATTCTCTTGACGTTAACCACTCTGCGAACTCTCTCTAGATACCATTCGCTTCCTAGGTCTAGCCTAATGTTACCTGGACGTTTATTTATATCTGTGACATGAATGTATTATAGCATTGAGAAATCAATATCGAAGAAATTACGGACTAAAATTTTTATTAATTCTCAAAGCCATGGACAGTGAGATTTTCAATAAATCTGAAAGACAGCTAAATACTATGAAATGGAAATTAGAACTCGAACACTATCTTTCTATATATTATATACTATGAAGTCTCTATAGATAGTTCAGAATCAAAACAAACATATTATTCAGTATATTACGTTTCATATTTGATATGAATGTCTATTATAGCATTGAGAAATCAATATCAAAGAAATTACGAAGTAAAATTTTTATTAATTCTCAAAGCCATGGACAGTGAGATTTTCATTAAATCTGAAAGACAGGTAAATACTATGAAATGGAAATTAGAACTCGGACACTATCTTACTAAATGTTATACACTATGAAGTCTCTATAGATAGTTTAGAATCAAAACAAACATATTATTCAGTATATTACGTTTCATATTTCCTTTTTAATATTATCTTCCGTTTATTTGTTCTTCACGTCAAAAAGTCATGAAAAGTGTCTTATCAATAATGTACATTGTTGAATGTCAATTTTAGAAATTAATAGCATTTTTCAACTCCCCAAAATGTCTAGGCGATATTCTTTTATATCTAATTCCATTTTTCGGAAGTTTTACATCTTTTTCCTTTAGTTCAATGAAGCAAAAAATATTCCATAGGCTTAATAAATAATTAATAATGTATAGCTTTCATTTCATATACACGTTATATTTCAATAAATTATGCAATATGCAAAAGTATATCCTACAGAAAAAGTGTTTCTTCACGATTCGAGCTAATTTCTATCCCATAAACGCATATTTATAACTAACTGAATTAAATCGATATTAGATATTTTGGAGATTTCAAATACATTTTAAAATAGTGTATGCAAACATCTGTATACATCAAGTTATTTATTTATTTAGGTATTATATATCATGTGTTATTCTTTTCAATGAATATATACCTGAAACTTCTTAATGAATTAATCTGTGGTTGTCAGCCTCATGTGGTTTTTATCACCCTTAATTGATATTTACGATATGTAAGGCATTTGGTTTGAATGACCAATTTTTTTTATTTTCGTTTATAAAATTATGTCATAAAAAAGCATCGGTTCATTGACGAAAAAAAAGTTGTTGCTGTAAAAATAATAAATAATTTTTCACGAGATTATTCTCGTAGTACAATGTTTCATTTTAAGTTTAGATATTTCGTTTTGGAAAACAATATTTATAATAGGTGTGTTTATTAAATAAAGAAATACATTAAAAACTTACTTTTACTTTTAAGTTTTATAAATTTAATTCCTGTCGCCTTCAACATACGCCCTGTTTAGACTAATATACCGCTCCAAAATTGTTTTCTACTAGTGGAAAGCGAGACGGAAATCAGATTCTGTCAGCCGGTTCAGCACATTCGCCATTTTCTTTGTTTACAACATCAAATGACGGAAAACGTGTTTTTTAAAGCACTGATCCAACTTTTGAGAAGGCCAGTCGCTCACAGTTTTTCGATATTAAGGCATCGTCGATTTTTTTTCACTCTTTTTACATTTCAAAAAATTTAATCATGCACCGTGATATTATTATCTCAATGAGAGGTATAAATTTTATTAATTAGTCAATATAAGTTAAGTTAATTTAATAAGAATATGACTAAAGTTTTCAAGTGCAATTATAAACTAACTTTGTTTACTTGTATAATTTTATCAATAACTATATATGTACATTTATTTGTACATTATCAAAACCTGTAGAAAATAAAGGTACGTTCAAAATCTTCCAACTCTTTACGACAGCGTAATAAATTCCAATTTGCGGTGTTTTTGAGATGGAAGACAATGACTTGTCCTTTTAATACATTATTTTTGCATACCACATTTGCAGCAAAGTGTCAGTTGACTTTCTGGATTTTAGATGCAAATTACAATATATTTAATAAATGTATGTTCGCCTTTACTTTCAAAATCACAGCAGGATATCCATGTTTCCTTACAAGTAATTACTGATTTTAACAATATATTAAGTTTCATACTACTCAATTCAACTTCTAAATTTATCATTTAAGAACCCCTACAGATAAGATGACCAAAGAAAACGGCGATATTGTTGCTTACCATGCAAGGTCAGTCATGTTCAAAGTCATAAAGCTTGTAGTTATTATATGTTCTGACTGCATTGCATACTAGATGGAATCCTAATCTCGTTATTTAATATATATACCTCGAACAGTTTCATATTAAATAAACATAACACATAAACATTAAATTACGAAAAAAGCAGCGATAATTGGTTTGGTAAGCTATGAAAGGATACAGTACCGTGTAGAGCATACATCGAAATATCTTTTAAGTTTGCTTACCAAGAAGTTTGTTAATATTTTATTTTTAATTCGATTTAAGGCTCAGACGATTGAATATTCTTGAACATGATTTTGTTCACCATTCATTATTGTCAACGTCATCCTCGTGCGCGCTCGAATCTCATTTAATTTATATCGCATGTAAAACGCGAGTTATAAATATGCTTCAAAATGTGTTCGCGATCTGGTGAGACCATGCAATTAGCGATTGTTTTCCGTATCTTGAGTAGCGATTCAAGTAATTTCATCATATCCTTTACAATTAAATATGTAACTGAAAATGTACTTAATATAAACGAATCACAATAAGGCTATTACTTTTATGTTTGCTGTGATTTTAGAAAATCCTATCATATTTAAGACATAATATTCACCATCAGAGAGAGCAAAATGAAATTAATTTTAATATAAAGTATTCAGATTATATCATAAAAAGTTCCATAATCATTATGTTTAATTTAAAATGATGTATAAAGGTAATATTAGGATAATAGTTTACTTAAAATTAATTACCAAAAAGATATGAACCGATATTGGAATTTATAAACCATCGAAATGATCAAATTCTAAATAATGCTCTTTGCAATTTGATCAAAATTGGCTCATTTCTACGAAATATTCTCATGTAAAAAAAGGTAAAAATGTATCCTGTGTATGAATATAAATGTATCCTAGTATTACTTAATTACTCATATAACTAAAATGTTGAGCATGTAAATAATTAAGAAAGCAATATTGTATATATTTTAACTTTTCTTTTAATTCTTATTTTAAAACTAATTTTACACTAATAACTTATCAAAATACTTAACTTGCTAGGTATTTATTCATTTCAAAATAGTATTGTATTGAGAAATTTTACAAACAAATGGTTAAATTACTATATTTTTTGCGGGAATACCTCAAAATACCGATGGAAACATAAAAAACATATTCACTAAGGTTTTGATAATGATACGGCATAAACACAAGAAGCAGAAAACTCTGACAAAAATATTCAGTCGCACGCTAACCGCCTGACCTGACCTTTCTTCTAACTTCTTTCTAATTAAATCCGATTTCATTTGGAAATTCGAAATTCATGTTCTCATACAAAATTCTTAATTCCGATTAGTTTAAGTGTACAAATCCTATTACTTTCAAAATTTTGCACATACTCGTTTTCAAAACATTCTGTGTATCAAGTTCCGCACGAAAGTTGAACTTGATTTCATTTAAATTTTCCCTCTTTTTTGACATTATTAAAAATTGAAAATATTCCACTTTGTGTATTAATTCTTTGATATGATTAGTTGAGATACCATTTACTCATACTCAGTATTTAATTGATAAGTTGCAAATATTGAATATATTTGGCGTTAATTTTATATACATTCATTATTCACAATGAAATTAATTTACGTGCTGTGGTATTATTTCTACTTTCTTTAAGTTTTTCATCATGACCTAGGCTTTGTTGTATTACATCTGCAGGTGGGCTATTGGCAAAGATCTTCGCTATGTCTGACCTTGCACGGTAACAGCAATATCGCCGTTTTCTTCTGTTATGTTATATGTAGTGGGTCTAAAATGTTACATTTAAAAGTTGAACTATTAGTTTGAAATTTGACATATTGTTAAAATCAGTAATTACTTGTGGGGAAACATTAATGTCCTGGTGTGACTTTGAAAGCGAAGGCAAACACACATTTTCTCAAATATATTGTGATCTCTATCTAAGACACAGAAAGTCAACTGACATTTTGATACATTTTTCTGCAAATGTGATAAAATAATTTATTAAAAGGAAGATAATTCATTATCTTGCATCTCAAAAACACCGCAAAACTGGACTTCATTACGTTGTTGTAAAGAGTTGGAAGATCTTGCACGTACCTTTATTTTCTATGGCTTTTGATAAACATACAAATAAATGTACATATATTGTTGTTAATAAAATTATACAGGTAAATAAATTAGTTAATAGTTGCGCTTAGAAATTTTAAAATAATATTAATATTATTTAATAAAATTTGTACCTCTCATTGAGATAATTATATCATAGTTTATGATTGTGCTCTGTGAAAAGTAAAAAGAGTGAAAAAAATCGACAATACCCTAATATTAAAGATCCGTGAGCGACTGAGCGAGAATTTTATTTTTTCTCAAAAGTTGAATCAGTGCTTTAAAAACATGTTTTCCGTCATTTGATGTTGTAAACAAAGAAAATGGCGGATGTGCTGAAAGGGCTGTCAGCTTTTACAGAACATCCACCATTTACTGACAGAATTGATTTCCTCCTCGCTTTTCACTAGTAGAAAACCATTTTGGAACGATATATTAGTCTAAACAGGGCGTATATTGAAGGGGACACAAATTAAACTTTTATAACATGAATAAAAGTAAGTTTTTAATGTATTTTTTAATTTAATGAATACACCTAACATACATATTACTTTCCAGAACGAAATATTTAAACTTCCAATTACATTTTGTACTACGAGAATAATATCATGATAAATTATTTATAATGTTTATAGCACAAATTTTTTTTTTGACAATGAACTGATTATTCGTTATGAAATAATTTTATAAACAAAAATAGAAAGATTGGTCATTCAAACCAAATACCGAACATATCGTAAATATAAATTAAGTTCGATAAAAACCATGTGAGGCTAACAACCACAGATTAACTCATTAAGAACTTCCAGGTATATATTCAATGAAAAGAATAAAACATGATATTTAAATATCTAAATACATGAATTGCTTGATGTATACAGATACTGATAAACACACAATTTTACAATTTATTTTAAATCCTCGAAATATCTAATATTGATTTAATTAAGTTAGTAATAAATATGCGTTTATGGGATAAAAATTAGCTCGAATCGTAAAGATACACTTTTTTCATAGGATATACTTTTGCATAATGCATAATTCATTGAATTATAGCGTGCATATGATATGAAATCTATAAATTATTAATTATTTATTTAGCCTATGGTATACTTTTCATTAAACTAAATAAAAAAAGACGTAAAACTTCTGATAAATGAAATTATTTCCAAAAAAATGTCACCTATACATTTTGGAGAACTGAATAAGGCTGTTAAATACTAATATTGGCATTCAACAATGTGCACTATCGATAAGACACTTTTCATGACTTCTTGACGTAAAGAACAAATAATTGGAAAATAATATAAAACGTTATATGCTGAATAATACCTTCGTTTTGATTCTGAATTACGTACAGAGACTTCAATGACTTATATTTTATCCATTTTCCTATAATTTCCGGGTTCTAATTTCCATTTTATAATATTTACCCGCCTCTCTCATTTAAAGAAAAACTTAATATCCATGTGTTTGCGAATTAATAAAAATATTACTCCGCAATTTTTTCAACATTAATTTCTCAGTGCAATAATAGATATTCGTGTCACAGATACAAATAAACGTCAAGGTAACATTAGGTTACGCAAACACGATGCAGAAATTACTGTAATGAGTTCGACCTGGAAAGCGAATGGTATCTAGAGAGAGTCCGCAGAGCGGTGAAAGTCAACAGATTAATTAGTTAAGCAACACCGTTTAAGGATGATAAATAAAGTTGTATGGGTGAGAGGACAGTATTTCGATTATTTTCGTTACATATATTTGGACGGAATAACAGCAATTTTTTTTCCATTAAGCCTCGATGAAAATGAAAAAATATATTTAGTTGAATTATGATAGATGTAAGATATGACTTGAAGGTGATTTGCGAAAGTGTGATATTAGAGATCGAAACAGAGCAAATAAGCAGGAGGAGTTTTACTAACAGCATGTAGATCTTGATATAGCAAGTTTTTTATGCCGTTATTAGGAACTACTGTGAGAACTAAGCAAGAACTGACAAGCAGCCTCATAGTCAATTAATGGTACATACAAGTTGACGCGGAGGGAGCTTGGGTTCGAATCTTACTGACTGGGTTTTTTTTTAATGCACAAAAAAAAATCTACGCGCAATTAGCTGTTGTATTAAATAGGCAAAAACCTTAGTTAAAAATTAAATGGGTTATATCGACTAATGTTTAAAATGTATGTACGACTAATGTTTAAAATTTACAAATTGAGCAGTTTCTTGTAATAATTATTGTTGAACCTCGTAATTATATATAGGGGGTGAATAGTTAGAAAATCTAATATCGGTATGTTTATTAGTTTTGCAAGCTGCTATCGTCAAAATATACTAACAAGTTTTTAGACTTCAAATTACGGACAATTTTATTAAATAAATATTTGAACTTGATATACCCAACCGACGTATCAATAAATTCTGTTTTGAATTTTTTTTTAAAATATTATTATTTCTGTCTTTTTATTGTCCAAAATGTTTAAGAGAATATTCGTCTTCCTAATTAAAATATTATTCATTCGTTATTATTGACAAAATAAAAATGAAACGCTGAAACATGTGAATTTTACAATTACAAAACATTGAAAGTGAAATTTGAACAATGGCACAGTAAAAAAAATGTAAGACAATATAGAGGAACTTTGTCTCAAAAATATCTTCAGTTCACACAGATTCCAAAAAAGTAACATTGTTATAATCAGTTTTGTGAACATTCGATAAATACCTGTTTTATTGATCAAAACAACCGTTTATCAGAATTGTTTAGCTACCTCTTTCCCACTCGTATCGTCTTTTTATTATTCTTGGCCATAAAGTCAATCTCTCTACTCTTTCCCTCTTACTTACCCGCATGTACGTACCACGAGCGCTTCTCTAACCTAATAACGCATACTTAGAGCGTCTAATTCCTGGAAATGTAGTTCCTGAAGGAAGACCTAGAAATGTTGATAAGCGTCAAGTACTGACCAAAGTGGAAGAAGCTCCTTCTACTAGTATTTGTCGTATTTAATGATGTACTGGTATCACAAGAAGTACAGTATACCGCATTTTAAATTTAAATAATTTATACCTATATCTTATAAAACGAGTGCAAGCATTTCAACCTGCTCACTATCAACGACAAAGAGATTTCTGTAGGGAGATGCTGCATCGATGCAAACAAGATCTGTTATTTTCTAATTAAGAGAATAGGAGTATTTAATATGCATAATTTTCACTAACGGGCTGTCAAAAATCTCCGCATAATAAGGCAAGATGGATTTCAACATCAATTCGGAGTCAATTTGTGGGCTGGAATCCTGAAATGCAAAATTATCGGTCCACTTGAAATTGGTTTGTTAAGAGACGAACTTGGAAATTTATAGAATGAAATACCATACGATATACGTGACGGGATATGGCGATAGCACGATGGTGCACTGGCGCACTTTTGGCGACAAATATCTGAATACTTAAATGCATTAAGTTGCTTTTCAGTACTCAGTCCCAAACAGACGGATAGGATATGGCGGTACAATTGCATAGTCACCAAGTTCTCCAGACTCCAACCCATTGAACTATTTTCGATGCAGATATTTCAAGTTATGAGGCAGTCTATGAGGCTACTAGTAAGTTATGAGGCAGTCTATGAGGCTACTAAAGATAATTAATGACAATTAAGATTAAAATTACACCATGTGTAATAGAATGGGGTTTAGGAGTGAAAAACATGTTATGAAATGACTTACTACCAGAAAATTATACCCCTTTGAAATCTATGTAAATTATAGATCTTTTTTGAATTAAAGATCCACAAGATTGTCGTACATTTTTTCTTAACCTAGCATTGTCAAAAAATTGCTTTTCATATTTTGCAGTTAAAAAAATGCACATGTTTCGGCGTTTAATTTCTATAACCCCAAGAATAACGAATGAATAACGTTTTAATTAGGATGACTAATGTTTTTTAAAGATCTTGAATAATAAAAAAAGCAGAAGTATTAATAATACCTAAAAAAAAACTTTCATGCCCGGTAAAAGAACTAAAAAGGGTATTATAAAAAATCATGTCTCTAAAATTATTAGGCCTGGGATAATGAAATTTATTTTTGCGTATGTGTAATAATTAGCTCTATCATCGACATTTCGTTGGTTTACTTCGTACGGGACAGCCTGTATACACAAATATACATACACACACACACACATATATATATATATATATATATATATATATTTATTTATATATAGATGTATATGTGTGTGTGTGTGTGTGTGTATGTGTGTGTGTGTGTGTATGTACATAATAGATTTTAAGATCACAAGAGATTTCGTTATTAAATATCAAAGATTTAAGTGACGGTATTTACATTGCGAAGATTCTTTAAAGTTTAATTACCATCACCATTTTTTATTTCTAAGCTATGTTTTCAAAATATCATGCTTTGAACACATGTGGAATATCCTCTCCGCCTGTTCTAATTTCTAATTTTTTCTCTATCTAAATATAATTTTTGAATCTCGGATTTAAAAACTAGACACCATCAATTTGATTAACTCGTGTCCACTGTTTTAGGAGATGCAAAACATGTAAAATTTCCGTGTGCTAAGAGGCAATTGTAGATTTTATTAAATTTTGGAAACTAACCATCCAATACTAATTTTTAATAAATGTTAAATATAATCATTTACGTACATATGATTTTCGTAAGAATAAATTGTGCAACAACCAAATTACTACGAGGTTTCATAAATTTGGATAATTTGGAATATATGTTATTAGTGTATGACTAGGTTAGCTTTCTCAAAATTAATCCTTCATAGTCTTAATGGAAATCTTATGTAAAATTAAGTCTGCTTCTTCAAATAATATTTTTAAGTAAATCATAAAGCCTTTGTGAATGTCCGGTCTGAATTATGTTGAAAGCTTTCAAAGCCTCTTAACTTCTGGCGCTTCGAGA
Source organism: Druceiella hillmani (assembly GCA_039881145.1). Classification (NCBI taxonomy): domain Eukaryota; kingdom Metazoa; phylum Arthropoda; class Insecta; order Lepidoptera; family Hepialidae; genus Druceiella; species Druceiella hillmani. Next base: position 2,576,831 of record JAYKKI010000103.1, read on the forward strand.
GGTTTGATTAAACGTTTATGTGTACGATATGTTAAGGCCAATGTTTTACTTGACAGGTAATTATGATTTCATTCAATATACTATTATTCATCTAAATAAAAGAATCAAATTATATATTAATTTTCATATTCTTTCTACCTTTGAACTGTATTTTATTTCGTTATTTTCTCAACCTAGTTAATGAGGACATGAAATAATTGCAAAATTTAAAACTTTTTGCAATCCAACTATATTTTTTGCGTTATATCAAAATGTTAAAGTATTGACGGATTAGTCGATTTTATTTTCGACGTTGGAATCCTTTTAATAAATTAGGGGTCAGAAATAAAATTGAAAGGCAAAATAATAGAATTAAACTACATCAATATAAATTATATCTAAGGGCAGATTAATTATCACTTGAAAAGGAAAATATTTAGCATGTTTAAGTATTATCCTTTTTACTTATTTCCTACAAGAAAATTTGTTTGGTTAGATAGATAAGAAAGATAGAAAGAAGACTGTTAATCAGCCACCTGAAGATGTTGTAATACAACGAAACCCAGACGTGGTATAAAACTTAAAGAAAGCAGAAATAATACTACAACACGCAGTTTCATTTAATTGTGATAACGTGTAAATAAAGCTGGCAGAATAGATACTCCGAAAAGATTCAACGAAATCAAATGAACCCAAAGACCCAATTAAATAAGGAGGGTGGAAATATGCAATGAACTTGTAAAGGACGAAGATCTTGTAGAAATATAGGTAGATATCAAGGATTTTTATTTCAATATGAGGTTGCTAAACAGATTGTAAATAAAATAACGAGTATTAAGATTTCGTAGGATTAAATTCTGCAACACAAGTCGTACTTTTCAATTTGGAAACAGTATACTCAATTATTTCTGAGATTTAATTTCTTTAAGTTTATCTATAAAATGTTCTAAAAGTATCTCAATAAATTTTATAATTTAATGAAATTTTTTTCAAAAATTTTCAGTGGAAACCAAGGAAAAAATGCTGAAACACAGGTGACCTTAAAGGAAAAATAACAAATTGAAAGTTAATTGTATGATACTAGTGTGTTTGAAGAAAATATCAACAAAATGAATTTTTTTGGCAAACATTATTATTTTTATTATGAAAAACCGACGGTAAAAATGTATTCACTTATAATTTATTCGAAGCCAGTTACAAGGCAATATTAAAACTAAAATGCTTCAGGACACTTGGAATTTTTTAAGAAATATCTGAGTGTAGCCCTTGAAATATGCTGCGATGACGTTGACGCCTTGAAAGGTGTCCTTAACAGATTAACGACGAAAGTTTACGATCAGCACTTAAAGACGTTTTAAAATTTACGAGCCACGCCTTGGTGGCTGAAATATGCGCGTTGTATTTAGCTTTATGGAGCGAGCGAATGGGGCATAAATGTAGGTGTTGATTTTTTAACGTTCTTTGGTGGATACAATGCAAAGTGTCGTTTATTATGTTACTGCTTTTTTCATCAGACAAATGTACATAATCTTATTAAGGTTTAAAAAATATGTAGCAAAGTATTTTCATCTTTGATTATATTTACATCCTGTATTTTAAATACTGACAAAGGCATAATTTAAGTAGAGTTCGAAGCCTTAAAGCTACTAATTTTTTTAAAAATATTTTTTTATTAATTTACTTACTTATGAAATGTTATGTACAGAATTTGTAAATACGGCGGACTTATTGCTACCAGGGCAATCTCTTACAGCTATGTATTTCACCGGCCCAGCCCCGCTCGACAAGTGGCCGGGAATCAACACTGGATACTTACGGTGCGCCGTACCGTCAAATGTCGTATGCCTTGTGTTTAACATAATACGAAACGGGGAAGTATAGTATTACAGTTACTCAAGATATTATTATTGTCTAGCCTGCCAGTAATTTCAAATGGGAAACGATATACTGTTCTAATCACAAATACGAGACTAGGATAATCAAATTAATTCGTACGAATAATAGCTACCAGGTACAAATTACGTAAAATGTACAGTAAAAGTTAAAGTATTTCTAAAAATATAGTGAATTTTTAAAGAAATCGTATTGACTTTCAGTCGTATTTTTTGTGAGAGTTGCGATGGAATTTCAATTACAAATCAAATTACAAGTATTGATTTCGTAACTTCTGAATGTAGTTCATAAGACATGCCGATTTGTTGTATACAAATTTTCAGAAAACTCTTGCCTTACAGTGTTTGGATTTAGAAACTGTATTATGCTTATTTCTAGATTTTTCCTCTTTTCTTTTTACATCTATGATAAAAACCTGTTTAGAGGTACTAACACTGTATAAAGTTTAATATACAAAATGATCTGAAATTATTCACCGGTACATGATACCTGGAGAAATATGAGATATTAAAAAGAAACTTTGACATGAAAAATTTTTGAGGAACGATCTGTAAGTGTATAATATATTCCGGCGCAACGAACTGATATGCAGGATGTACATTGAACAAGCATAGAAGTTGACCTTTGTTGTCATTATCGTTCATGCTCTAGTTATGTTATGAAGTTACTTACTATTGCTTGTAGTAGTTACGTTATGAAGTTAGTTATAATTGCTTCTAGGTATGTAACGAATCTATTTCGAATAAATAGTTTCCGCTGTATATGGAGCCAAAGTCTGCTCCCATTTGGTTGCTTTATAGTTCCTTAAACCGAAAGCGTTTTACAAAATTGTTGTATGTGCGTGTGTGCTTTCATGCATTCGTGAATGCGTGTATATGTGCTTGTGCACTTGTTTGCCTGTGAGTGTAGGTGCGTCATGCCTACGTGCATGTTGGCGTGCATGCTTAAAATTTAAAAAAAAATTAAGATGATTCTCGAAATATAAATCAAAGAAGGCATTAATTTATTTTATTTAATTTCAAGTAATTATGGAATTTAAATTTATTTACACAAAAAATTCATGATTGATTATATAGAAAAAAACTTTTATTCAAACTATTATGGTAACCTATATAACTTGTATAACTTGGCAATATTATTGTTTCATTAAGGTAAAAATGAAATTAATCGGTGTCGAGATATTAATCCATAGCATTAATGTTTTCCGTTGCTTGTTTGAAATGTAAAAAAATTGTGTATAAACTACGGCACTAAGGCAGCAAGTAATGTGGTCTGCAATAACCAACCTACCACACCCACTCCAGCTAACGTTTTCTTACACATGAATTAAGTTAACAACTAATAAATCCTCTTTTTATCAACGGTCTCTGAAATATTAAAGAAGGTACTCAAAAACATTCGAATGTACATAAACATATATTACGAGTACGGCATTCCCTATTCTAAATAATAGAGCATCTTCGAGTAAAAAACTAACTAAATATGGAAATGTTGCCAAGACTGTTGTTGCTTCGTGTATCCTGTTTAGGGTACAATGCGAGCAAGCAAAGCTCAATATATTCAAAATGTTGTATATACAAAATAAACAATTTCCAAATCAAACCCTTTAATCGATTTCAAAAAATTATGCAATACAAAGTATACTAACTTATAATAATGATAGTTCAAGTACTCAGCTTGAATCCTCGAGGATTAAGAGAAGCTTTGATTTGACCCCGATTTGAAATATTTAATTATGATCCTTTCCGAACAGAAACCGACTTTTAAAATCGGTGTCAAATTAAGGCTTCTCTTGCTCTCTCGTCTACATGCACACAGACATATGCTAATGAGTGCTATGTTTTACTTGGAGCCAACTTCAAAAATCTCTAGCAATAGCAGTATTGTGTAAATTTGTTACGTTCGGAAACGATATTGCAACACAAAAATTCCAAACCAAATATTTTAATTACTGGGTATTTTTGATTAAATTTCTTATTTGATTAAACCAGTTAATTGAAATCATTGTAATATTTTCAGTAAAAGTTGATTTTTTTTAGACCTTTGTTATTGCATGATATCAAGAATGTGATTATTTGTAAATTTATTGTTTACAAATAATAAATAATATTTCATTTTTAAAATGAAAGAAGACATTTGAGGCGTTTAGTGAACGAAAATACGTTCATATATAACTCAATATATATGTGTGTGTATATATATATATATATATATATATATATATATATATATACATATGTCATTCCCGCTTTACCTTTCCTGCAGTTATTGTTTTATACACATATATATATATATATATATATATATATATATATATATATATATATACATCTAGTACACTATACCAAACTGCCCACCAATACCTAGTAGACTTGTAACTCTGCATATGTACATTCTTATTTACTTATCAACCTACCCCCTAATTTTTACTTGGTAGGTGTTTTTATGTCCTCTACATACTTATCGATTTACTATATTTCATTTATTAATTTCTATTTTATGGCAACACAATTAAAACCAGGTTAAACTCTGTCTATTTTTCTGTTTCATAATTGGACACTAATTTTGCTGAAGGGCACAGTAAGTTCTGATTTGTTAACGTAATAAATATTGGGTGAAATTACTGAGTTAACTCATTGAAACATGTGTCCAGATAATCGTCACCGCGATGTGTTGGGTTGATCACAAAGCATCCGGCTTTTGACGGCGAAGCGCGCCGCGTTGACACGAGTTCGAGTCCCGCTGAACTGGTGTTCCGGTTGGATATAAGAGACTGCTTTTGTAGAAATAGGTCCGCCATATGCATCAACTATATATAATAAAATAAATAAATAAATAATCAGTTTCTCAGTGAACTCGAGTATATCCATATCAAATAAGTCGGGATTAATCTAAAGGTCTGGTCTTGAATCACGAAATTCATGGAAGTTTTATTTGCTTCAAGTTTGCTTGTCTACTGACAAGTTTTTAAATAAATATAGATATTTTAAAATACATCTAGTTATTTTAAAGTCTGCACATATTTATATAGCAGAGCTGGAAATTTGTTTTAAAAAATCTGTTTCATTTCCGTTTTTAATAAGAATAATAATTGTTCGTATGAGCTGAATAACCAATTTCAAACGTAAAAAAATACGAAAACGCTTTAAAATTAGTCATTTTAAAAGGTATTGGAAAGTAAATTAGAACGCAAATTGCGTCTAGAAATTAGAACTAAAAAAAATTATATTGTTGCTTCTAAATCTCAGTAATATAAATAATAAAAAAAAAACAAATTTATTGTGTGTGAAAAATTGTCACGAAAAAGCCGTTTAAAGTTTAAAATACATGAATCTAACCGACCGGTAACTAAACTAAATGATCCGTGATGTGCCAAAATTTCTAAAATACCCCAACGAAACACATAAAATGAAAGCAAAATCATAAAAAATTAAGTATACTTTAAAACAATATCAACGCTTTTTAGTGCAGTTTATTTTATATCAGAAGCATCCCAAATTTGAAGACTGCTAACCAAGCTGAACGATAAATAAACAAAAGTAATAAGTCCAGAACAAGAAATAAGTCCAAAACTTACCCGATAACTTAAAAGCTGTATTGATTCGATCAAAGCTTCTTCTCTATACAATTCAACAAAAAACGAAGCGTATTCACATTTAAAGCTATATAAAATTATTTTCCTGAAGACAATATGATTACAAAATTTCGCCGAAAATTTAGCGTGAAATTTGTTAAACGTGGAAGAATAAATTATTCTGAATATTAAGAAGGTAGCACAAGGTTGCAAGTGTTGAGATTTTTTAAATATATTATTTTTATGGTTTAATCCGTCTGGCTAAATAAACCGATGTCTGGAAAGATATTTTTGAAATACAAAAAAAAGATTTTTGTTTTATTTCTCTTTATTTAAAAATTTGATATGACCCCTTGGAAAAAAAATAAATTTCGCATAAAATAAATAGAACCAAAGTATTTTCCAAAATTTTATATATATTATTTGTCGTATACTGTTTCTGACTTTGTCTTCTTTCGGTTGTTTACTGTCATTTAGTGCAGTTCAGTTAGTGCAGTTCTTAATTTAATTACCTTTTGAATATTTTTTCTCTCTTTTAATCCATTATTAATATCGCAATTGTGGCAATTATTTTCAAAAATGCTCCTATTTGTTTGTTTTTTTCCAAGTAAAAGTGAATAATAAGACAGGAACTATTTAATGAAGTTATAAATTACAATAAAGTTAAATCCAATAACATTTAACAACTTAATAATCTTAAATTAATTAAACTATTAGAAAATTATGAGTAATCAAAAGTTACACACGATACACTATAATATATGCAGAATTAATGAAAAGTTCGAGTATTAAATTTCCTCCTTAAAATGTCCAATCTCACAAGCTATACTACCTAAAATTTTGAAAAATATATTTTTCAGACCCTTATTATTAGCTTTCTCACACCATACACTACAATATGTACAGAATTAAGAAAAAAATGCGAGAATTTAATTAGCTCCTTAAAATTTCCAATCTCACAAGATATACTACCTACAATTGTGAAAAATATATTATTCAGACCATTATTATTAGCGTTCTCAAACGATACACGACAATATATATAGAATTAAGAAAAAAATCGAGTATTTAATTCGCTCCTTAAAATTTCCAATCTCACAAGATATACTACCTAAAATTTTAAAAAAATATATTTTTGAGACCCTTATTATTAGCTTTCTCAAACGATACACTACAATATGTAGAGAATTTTAAAAAATCGAGTATCTCGTTTGCTCCTTAAAATTTCCAATCTCACAAGATATACTACCTAAAATTGTGTAAAAATGTATTTTTGATACCTAAACATAATATAACATAATTTAACGTAAACATAGAAATATTTATACAATATTTTTGGTAGAGACATTAAAATTTACGCCAATTTTGAAACTGCTTTATTAAGTGGAATTAAATAAAAAATTTACTATCATACTGGACCCAAACCAACTATTAGATAAAAGAAAATAAATAATTTTTCAATCCCCAATAAAAAGTCAACACACAAACCTAATGGTATTTAATTAATTGGACAACCCTTGAAATTATATGGATCGCGAGAATTTATATTTCAGATAAAAATTGATTTAATATTATTTGATGATTAAATTAATTTTTATATTTAGGTAACAACAAAATTAATTTTAATATTTAGATAACAACCAAATATTTATATTAAATAAAATTACTCTATATTTTACTATGAAGCGGGGCAGTACTTTGTGGAAGAATTTAAATTAAACGTCTCTAATACCCAATAATATCTTGGATCAAAATGAATTTTTAAATTACACGAGGATATTATATTTAATTATAAGAGGGGCAAAATTGTTTTTCCCTTATTTCCATGTCGTGTGATGTGTCATAGAGCGATAATTTTAACACGATATAGAAAATGTATCAGAAATAATTCCTTAATAATTTTCAGTAGTATATCTCAAGAAAATGCTCGAAAAATTAAACACTCATCATGTTATTTCCTAAACTTCTGAACGTTAAACTACGAAAATGACAGTTTCTAGAAGCTTAATTAGATGTTAGAGAAAACTTTTAGTTAGAGTTTAGAGGAAACTCCCGACATTTCTACGTGTATGATAAACATTATAGATAATATATTTACATGGTAAAAATAATATTTGTCAACATATTAATATAAATAGAAATATTTTTAAATATTTGAACTTGAATTTATACGTATGACAGAAATGTTCACACTACGAGTTCCACTCCTACCTATCTTGTTTTTTTCTACTATAACTCACATTTTTACATTCACTCATTATAATTTTTCCCCAAATACTTTCTTACAACAAAAATTCATTTTCAGATAGCTCACTTCTACTACAGACACATGAACGCAAAGTCCTATGTAACACAATATGTATTAAAGCTCGTATATGTTAAACTGGAACTATCAATAAATCCTTCACTATTGTTCAAATTTTTCTAAAAAAGATTAATATTGTAATTGAAACTTTTGCAAAAATAAATGACATTTACTGACAATACAATTGTAAACGATCATCAATAATATGTAACGAGAAAAAAATTATTTCTTTGTTCGCATTAATCTTTAGAACTGTGTGATAAGTTTGAGCAACTATAACATTTTGTTTGTCTTAAAAAGCCCACATCTTGAGGAAGATTACAAATATCGTGCCATAAATTACAAATTAGCAATGAAAATGGAACAGAAGTAGGAAAACGTCACTTAAACGGTGCTAATAAAGAAAGAAACCACCCTATTTATTGACCCATCATCCCGAGTGTTCCCATCGGTATAAAACTGTACCCCGAGGATTGACGTATAATTAAAAGAGCGGAGACGCTTATTGTTTGCGGGGAAAGAGGGGATAATTCTATTCAAGTAAACCACAGGTAATGTTAACCCAAAATTAACAAATGTAATTTTTTCTGTACAAATAACTTGATATTAAAAATTTAAAAACAATAAGCAAATCTGATGTTTGCCGTAGTGGAAAATAACGTTTTCGAAGATAAGGTGAATAAGCTCTCGGAGGTCGATGCGGTAACAAAGTCGTTTTTATTAAAAGCCGTACTCCGTTATGCTGTCGAATATATTGTTGGCGGCAGAGAGACGAAATGCTATTATCGTGTTATGGAAAAGATATAATCATTATATAATCAGATTTCTTTGTTGAAATAGGTAAACATTTGAAAGTATTACTGCTCTTTATGAAATTGAAAGTTTTTGCCTTCCTGCCGATATCTTTCCGTGATTATTTGCGTTTAAAAAATTGAAGACTGCAAAAATTAATTTAAGGACACTACAAAATTGTATCTACAAATTTTTTCCAGCACATACAGAAAAATATTGGTCAATTACATCATGATATTGTCATCAAATTTTCTTGTTTTGTAAACCATAATTCTAAATATATTTCAGGTTTAGTTCCAAACAGTTCTTTATTTAATTGAGATTAATACTATTAGATTAACTGCAATCCAATCAAATCTGATTACACCTTATTTATTTAACATTTCAACATTTAAAATCACTAAAAAATATGATATAACGACGAAGATGTGTTATTTTGTTTGATAATGAAATAACAACAAAGAGCCCAAATTTGTTTTGACGCTCCTTTAAAATATACAAGTAAGAAGAGAAACAATCATCCGTACTAAAAAAAAACTTTTGTCATATATTTTTATCTTCACATATATTACAAAACAAATAAATAGAGCAATATTACTTTAACATAATGCCAAGTGATATCATTTAATATTCAAATTGGAACTGCCAAAATAAGTTTCATCATTCAGCTGAGAGCAGCGGCGAGGGAACCAAGCGACACTTTTCGGGAGACAGCTGGTGACAGGACTAAGCGACACTTGTCTCATCGAGTGACGCGATCCATGTTGTGCTTGAAAATGTTGTCCATAAGTGCAGATAAATTTTGGTGCAATTATCTACAAATGTGAGGCTTTGGATGTTCAAGAGAAAGAAAATTTCCTGGAAACAATTTGGGTAAATATGTATGAATAATTTATTCTCTAATGTAATTCAAAAATATTTAAGGGTCAAATTTATTGCACACCTTGATAAAACGCGGTTACAAGTTGAGATCTGGATGTTTGAATGGAATTTTCTAATTGTGGAATTATAAATATGTTTCGAAGCTCTACCAACTTCTTATAGGTTCCACAAGTAGTCGAGAAAGAATGAAATTATAACTTTAAAGCTTAATCCTTGGAGATTCTTCCTCTTCTTATCTTAATATACACAGAGTTTTATGTCAAATAGTTTAATAGACTGGCCGATACATACAAATTAAATGAAACTTATTAGTTTGAGCAGGGTTCACGTCGATTATTTTTAATTTAGATTAATTTTTGACACACTTTAAATTCGTTTGAAATTTTAAATAATTTGAACAAATAAAGGCATTTTAATTCCTTGTTCCTGATTTTAAAACAACTGAACCAAAAATATTTTTTACAATAAAAAAAATTACGGGAATAAATTATTACTGAAAAGATAAGAGTAAAACGCTGATCAAGTACCCAAAGAATACTTATCTCGAAGAAAACTGATGCAATGCGATTTCCCAACTACTCTCGAAACTGCTAACAAATAATTCTATTTCGTTCGAGACAAGTCAGTAAAATGCCCAAAACCTGTTAATAAAAAAAGAACCAAAAAGTTTACATTTCTTATGTAGAAAGTGGCAGAAAAAGTTTAGTTTTCGGAGAATTTATTGTTGTTCTAGTGTAATTTGGTTACATCTTTGTTTATATTGGTCAACGGAAAATAGTACATTCTGAATTTAGTATTTCTCTTGTATTATAACCAACATAAGAAATGAAAAATTATAGATTTGTTTTCAATCAGGGGTCTGACATTGATTTTTTACCGGTCTTAAAAAATAATTTCAATTCGATTGCTTTTTTCATGTATTCGAAAAAAGCAATCAAATTGAATGCATATCTGTGGCACGTAGGAACTCACTTGAATGATTCCTTTTAAGTATCCGCACAAAAAGGGTCTAAGTTCTATTGGTGAGATAACGTTGCCTGCCTATGCGTCCGTTAATCGCACTTTTCGTCACTTAAATTTTTAAGAAAATAAGATACGGGCTTGATATAGTTTGAATCGATTTAAATTCCATTCATGATCTAATACCAAGAAACCACACACATATTGAGTAGTTGTAAGAAACTGTAAAAAAATATATAAAGAAACTGACTTTTTTTGTTTTGTGATCATATTCGATATCAGTCAAAATAGAACATTGCGTAAATCGCATCATTTTAAACCCGTTTAGTTATATCAAATTTATCTCTAGAACACCGTTACTTATGGAGCTCTACGTAATTCGGTCATATCATTTTTATATCTTGTGTTTAAATATTCAATAATTATATAATATTCAATAATGATATAAAATACACACATGAATTTTTGTGCGTGTGTGTGCGCGCGTGTTTGTGTGTATCGAAAATCATATCAACATTTATTAATAGTTCAAAAAATACTACCAACTTACCTTTAATGTTTATGTGTCTAACCGTACGTTACCCTGGTAGTGAGAGTCCTCTTGTTCGACAAGTTTTTTTCATTTAGGAGGGTGTATATCAATATGACAATACACTTTAGAACTCCTCAACAAATGTCAGCATATCAAACGCGACAGCTTCATTGACCAAACATTGATAGATAGACAAATTTAAAATTGTATAAATTTATGGCAAGAGAATTCTTCCATAAAAGGCAGCTCATCATTTGTTTTGATCCTATTTAACTACTCGTTCGTAATAATACGATTATGCTTGTTTGGTGAGTGAATGCAGACTAAGTGAACAAAGGGGGGAGAGGAGACTCTAGCAGTGATTCTTTTGCTTAGTCGATCTTGAAAGAGCATCAAGATCGGACGTGTGTGACTAATGATTCATCACCAGTGGCTCTCCGGTAAATCGCATCGTAATTTTTAAAAGAATAAATTTCCCAACTTTTGATCGTTGTTATTATGAAGGTCTAATCTTCATGATTTTCTAGCTTGATCGTGGTTGTTACAAAGCGTTAAGCTTTTTCAGTACAAATTTTTCGCATCAGTGTAACTTAAAAGCCTATTTTTCTGGGTTATTGTGTTTTTTTTCAGAATGTTTTCTCTTATCTTGCAAGTTTCTGTGATTTATCTTGATAATTTATTCTGAACATTGCTTTTTAAAAATTGGGGCAAAACTATTTTCGCTGCTCTGTTCATGGTGTTGCAGAGATTTATATTTTATTTATTATATATTTCATTTATGTACACGTACGATGAACTATATAAATTCGACGTAAAAAGCAATTATGATAACACTCTCACCATTACCGGGAACGTACGGCATATTGAAACAGTTTTGTCCTTATAAACGTTAATAATAATTGATATAAGTACTTAGTGAAGACAGCAATTATACCATCGAAACATGCAGGTATGATAACACACATATACACACACATATGTAAATATATATATATATATATATATATATATATATATATATATATATATATATATATATATATATATGCAGAAATTATACAAGGTATCTTAATTATATATTTATCAAAGAAAATTAGATACACTCACAGTAATTGTGACACGAACTAGGAGGAAATATCATAGTTAGTAAAATACCATAATATAATAATATATTAAGAACTTAATGCAAGACATGGAAACTCATATTTTAATAACAATTAATTGATGGCAATTTGCAAAGGAAATGACATCTCCATGGTATCGAAATCTACTTGGTCCTTAACGTTTATACCTACATATAAGTAATATTTTATATTTACTTAACAAATACGATTATTCTTCATAAGTATACTATATGCTGATCAAGGATGGTCTAGAGTAATATGAAATAGGCCGTTACTTAAACAAATGTAGGAAAATTTTATCTAATAATAACTTTGCGATTATTATTAATTTTTTTAAAATAAAACTTATAATGTAATTGGGTAATTGAAGAAAACCAGGTTTTAATTTAACACTAACGATAAGCATAAAATAGGATAATGAAAATTCAGGATAACTTTCAACTATATTTTAAAAGAGTTATGTTCTAAAAAATATATTTACAGTAGACTATAATTCAATTCACTATGGAGTACCTAATATATTACGTGAAATATTTTTCCTTAAAAGACTAAGAATTAAACTAAATAATTAATTTAAGAGAATAATGTTATTATGTCCAAAGCGCACGAACGACGAAGAAAAAAGCCAAAACCGTTTTATCCAAATGATTCTCTAGCAGCAAATAAAATCGAAGTAAATTTATGTCCAAACCAATAATTTAGGTGAACTAAGACATTGTAAACCGTGTTTTTAATATGAAACTATTCACAAATATTCATGTCACAGTATTAATTATTCGACTGACCTCTATTAATGGTTACGCAAGTAAGGTCATAACTACGTACCAGTGAATATAATCACCGCCTACGCGGAATCATCAATACCGCCACCATGGTTCGCTCGCGCTGCAATATATTCCCGCTTCACTCGCTTCTATACGTGGAACTCTATACCTGTTTCTGTAGCTTATTTCCATACCTGTTTCTACAACTGTGATTCCCTGCCTTTACCTCCTTTTTCCTCGTTTCTATACTTGAAACTTTATACCTGTTTCTGTATCAGGTTTTTATACCTGTTTCTATAACTGTGAAACCCTCCTTCTACTTCCCTTTCCTTGTTTTTATGCCTGGAAATTTATACCTTTTTCTGTACCTGGTTTCTATACCAGTTTCTCTACCGTGATCCCCTCCCTCTATTTCCCCTTTCTTCGTTTCTATACCTGAAACTCTATACTTCTTTCTGTACCTGGGTTCTATACCTGTTTCTTTACCTGTGATCCTCTACTTCCACTTTTCTCGTTTTTCGTTAGTATAGGCTCACGCATCGTATAAACTATCGAGATAAAATACATTTTCTGATTATATTGCAGGTTATAACCAAGAATATTATTTGTAATCCTGTAAATTTTCGTGCTGTGTATTTGTCGTCGCCGTGGTGTGTTGGGATGATCACAAGGCATACGGCCTTTGAGAAATGATACACCCAAGTCTGTCCAATTTCGACGAAATTATTATTTAAGTATTTGAGTAGCGCGGCCTCACAGCTATAAGCCCGTTAGTGTCTATCATTACCGTTATCCTGGTATAATATTACCATACAACAACAAATTAATTAACACAACATTTTCATTAATAAATTTCTGTTTAAAGATTATACTTAACAATTTTGCTATTTTGAATTATTTTTCTACAACGAAACCTCTATGCTAAAAGAATAAATGTAGCCCATTAAGTCGGTTTGGTTAATTAATCGTCATATCGATAAAAAAATTAAATACGTTGAGTATGAGTATAACTCGAACTAAGAGGACTTCGTACTTTCTTAGGCTCAAATATGCAATTAAGTTTATGTGTATTAAGTTATTTTCAAACTTTATTTTTCTCTATATCTAATGTACCTATGATAAACATAAAAATATAGTGAATATGTGAAAAGTGGGGAATTAAGAATTATCGCCATATTTTTTCGGTAAACTTTAGAAAGTTTCATGTAAAATTGTTCATAATTTTGGCTTCATTGATATAGTAAAGTTAAAATATAGCGATAGCGGAGAGGAAACGGACGTACTTTTTGCCGGTTTTTTCAACAATATCAATTCAACTACGAAGGTGGGTAAACAAGATCACGTAGTAGGGCGAATGGCAAGAGAAGGAAATTGCTTACTCACATAGTTGCTAATCCCCGATTGTTGCCCGTCTCGGCTCGATATAATGGATGAAAAGTTGTCTCTCGTATATCCGAAAAGTGGCTAGTGTTACAATTATTTGCACCTGATGTTATGAGACTTCCCAAAATTGCGTAACTATTTTTTAAAAAGTTAAATTTTTCCTCGTCATTTGTTTACTTTTCTATTGTAGGCTTTATAGACAGTATTTGTCATTGTTTGTATGGCGAGTACTAAAAATGTGTTTGCATGTTTGGCTGGCGAACAAAGTCTCTGTACTTTTATGCTGCCCAGATTTTTGTCCAATAATTTTTTGAGTCTCATTCAGCTTCACTCTTACGATCTTCCACGAAATAATACATTTTCATTTATTTTTATTATTGAAATTATAATAATGTGAAATAATAATAGATAATTTATGGTTCGATGACTCTGATCATCCCCTTCTCGGTATATAATCCTCATCGTCACTATCCGAGGCATAATTTTTGGTAGCAGAATTTACCGAGCGTTCACTCAAAAATCTAGCCTGTTCTTCAATCTTTTAAGCTATTTATTTTAAAATTAATAAATTATTCGATAAGAATAATCAAGCAAATATGACAACATTTATATGTAAATTTAAGCATATCTAAGAAATTCAACTGTTGATAAATTTTCAATTACATCTAACTATTTTTCGCTTAAACAAAGAAACTTTAAACGCCAAACACACAAAGCGTTTACAAAATATTCAGGCGTGCAATACAAGTGAACGTTTATCTGAAACTGATAAAAATGAATGACGTATGCAGGCAGTTGCAAATGAGGTTTTGCTCTTCACTTTCTCCCTTCCAATTTATAATTCTATGTATTAAATATTTTTGAGGCAGTGGCTTTTTCCACTATGACTTCTGAGGAGAAATAATTAGAAAATGAAAATTTCTCAACCATCAATTAATTTGTTGAATGAAAGTACCATAAGTGTACCTAGGTATTCGCGTCATCGAACCCCGTTATAAAGACTGGGTATTGACAAAAGGGTTAATGTTAATTTAAGAAGCAAAATCATTTATTTTCAAGTACATGACATTTTGTTTCGTAGTCTCCATTACATAGTTGCAGATCGACCTAACAAAAGCGTTTTAAAAATTAGTTATTTGCTTTACCAAAATAATTACTTAATTTAACTAGATATATTTTAAATATTTATCGATTATATCTATTTAATTTTTGAAGGAAACTTTCGGAAAATTTCGTAAAACAAGTTACATTATATTTAAATAAGTTCTCCAACCACCTAAAATGTTTTCTTTTATTACGCTTTCCTAACTATGTACTTAGGTACGTACATAGCAGGTACATTCTAATTATTTTGCTAACTTTTTAATAAACACCAATACTGCAAGAGTTTTGTATTTAATGCATAATGACTCGTTTTAACATGTTTTGCAATAATCCTTTTTCAGGGTCCTTTAAACATACGGGTTGGGTTAACATTTAGAATGACTATCGAAACAAAGGAATACTCAGACACCGATATTAGGACTGTGCTTTTTAGCTTATTTTTCCTAAATTTGCTGCGCAATTCCTACAACTACACTAAGTTTTATGGTTCTAATTCAACGAACCATGTCTCCTGTTTACAAAACTATTTCAGTACACCCATTAGTAAATAGATTAGTTTATGTTTAATATATCTAGCTCTACGTAGAAGAACTTATGAACGTGGGAAATATGAATTAATGTGGTTCGTGCAAATGTACACGCGACGTTGTTCCTGCGCGTATTGGAAAGTTTCTCTATACGTACAACAAAGTTAATATTGAGAAATAACGTAGAGAAATTTACAAGTAGCACATATACATATAATTTATGAGGGTTGGCAAACCATCAGATAGTCGTGCGGGAACTTGTTATTTTTTAAATTTTTTGTTTAATTTTTCTTATTAGTCTTTTATTTTTATACAAATTTGCGGAAGTTTGTTTTGAATTTCTATTTAATTGTATAAGAACTATTATAGTACAAGTGGGCATTTTATCTCCATTATGAAACATCAGACATTAAAACATATAAATACTGATGAAAGCTAAAATAATTTCTTTAGTATATTTCTAATAAAAATAAAAGAGAAGTGTTTTTTTTATTTGAATTCAATGGATATGCAATGATTGAAAAATAAATAAAAAGAAGAAAAATTATCAGTACGTTTCGAACCCCGACTCCCATCGCGTCGTCTTGTATATATTATTATATCACTATGGAACAGCTCGTCACTTCTTGCCATTTCTAAACATATTTATCAATAGTAAAACTTCTCCAGCTTGTTTCCTCTCTGCTTCGATCTCTACTATCGCACTTTCTTAAATAACATTCAGATAAAGTCTCATATCTTTGTAAATAAAGTAAACATATTTTTCCATTTTCATCGAAGTACGGCGGGAAAACAAATTAATACGGAGATTATAACGGAACAAATTCCGTCCGCATATAAACAAGAAAACTATCGAAGTACTACACCCATAAATATTTCTTGATCAACCTTAATCGCTTTTGGTTTAATAATTATTTTGTTCACGTTCACTGCCCGCAGACTTTTTTTACATTCTATTCGCTTTCTAGGTTGAATTCATTATAATAATCTGTGTGTGGTGTTTACGTAGCCTAACGGTACCTTAAAATTTATTTATGTTGGTGATAAGGATATCCATTATTACTTTGAGAAATTAATATGAAAATGATTACCTTCTAAGATTTTTATTAATTTTGAAAGACTTGATGCTTCTGGCTACTATAAAGCGAGAATAAGAACACAAGCACTGGAATAAAATGGAATAAAATACATGTCTTTTTAGATAAATGAAATAATACGTGTCATATTTCTTTTCTGAAAATATTCTACAGTCCTTTATTCTTCACGCCAAGAAGTCATAAATATCTTAACCCCAAGAACAATGTCAACAAAAAGTTACATGTATTTTTCAAAGCATTCCAAGGGTAAGCTCCAAGAGTATATTCCAATAAATTTAATCCGATTTTGCAGAAAAAAATTAATTTTTTTCTATAGGAATACCTACCATCGGTTTAAAATATAATGATTAATCTGTCAGATTTCATGTCATATACATTTAATTTTCCAACGAATTATATAATGTAAAAAAATAAATTTTATAAAAAATGTATATTCTTACGATTCAAGCTTATTCTTATTCCTAAGACGCGTAATTGCACATAATTGAATCAGGTATTTAAGTATACTTGAAAGTTTCAAATAAATTAATTTGTGTCTTTGAGTTTCATGTGCTTTTTACCACATTTCATTAACATTTAAATTACGTAAATATTAGATTTAATTGTTTTATATTATATTAATTAATAATTTTTGTCTTATAAAATTATTTTATAAATACTGATATATATATACATATATATATATATATATATATATATATATATATATATATATATATATATATATATATGCTGCACTCTTTTGTTTAATTTTATTAATTATTAACGTGTTTAATTAAGTACTGATTTCATTTTGAAGGAAAAATAAAATTCACAAAGTGTTAAATCGAGTGAACCTGGGAGAATGTGAAACGAAGTAATGTGGTTAGCTGTTCAAAACTACTTTATATAAATTAATTTGCGAGCAGATAGAAATATATTGCACAAATCGAAATATATTTCAAGATAATTTATTACAAAGTTTGCAAATATTACATAGTTATTTGATACAAGGCTCAGAAGAGTGAAAATTCTTGAATGTTCACCATTCATTTTCGTCAACATCATCCTCATATGCGACCCACTCTAATTTATGTTATATATAAGACGCACCTTTTAAATACGCTGTAAAACATGTTCCTGATGCATGACGTACGCAATTAACAATTGTTTTTCCTATCCTGGGCCAATATTTCGAGTCATTCTATTATAATATTTTACATGAAGTAGAAATTTAATTATTAAAAATATACACGTAATTAAATAAGCTTTTAAATTATTTTGAAAAGTACTTATTAATTGATTTCAAGTAATCGTTTCTTTTTTGAGATGAAACATTTACCAGGAAATATATTAAAACGAAATGAACTACAATTTCAAATATTTTTACATTATTAAAATGTTGATAACAACTATTTTTAATTTATAAAGATGATAGTTCAAAAGCTAAATAACGAGGATTGTTTATTTACGTTTGATTCCTTAAATACACAAACCGATATTAGATTTTCTCAGCCATCGAAATGTTTAAATTTTAAACAGTACTGTCTGTACTTTGGTCAAAATTAGCTCAATTCTTTCGGTGAAGGTTTCATATAAAAAAGGAGAAACTAATCCTATTTTACAACTGTCGAATTTGCATTATACTATTTTTACTGCTATACTAAGTATATTGGAGGGACGCAGGAAAATTTGTACCTCTTGTTATTTCTCGATGAAGTGGATATACCCTTTCAAATAGATCGGGGAAGATTTCAAATATTTCAATTCGACAAATATCTAAATATGTACTAATGGCAAACCATGTTGAGGTTCTGTTTATAATGTATGTAATTACGAATATTTACTTACTCAATTAATAAATATTTTAAGAACAGGAGAAAAAAATGTTAGGAGTAATTTTTATAATAATCCTTGAAAAATTATGAAAATTATTATTTACTAATAAAAATTAATTGTTTTCGTTAATAATTGATAAACATATGTATATTATTTAAAAATTTTATTGCACATTAACAGTTACGAGAAAAAATGACGCAAAATACTGATATAAACATAAAAAATATATTCAGTATGATTTGGATAATTATACCATATGAATGCAGGGCGCTGACAACTTCTAAAAAAATATTCAGACGCATGCAGGGTGCTTCTTATCAAAAACCCTTTTGGGCTAGTTTAAAGGTCCCTCTAAACAGTACCTAATTCATTAAAGAATTTAATCTTCATGGCCTTATACAAAATTTCCAATTACAATTAGTCCAAACTGAAAATTGTATTATTATAAAATTGCGTAAATAAATGTTTTCAGTTTAACGAAGTTCAGCATAAATATGGAAACTGTTTCGAATCAGAATAACACAAAAAAATAATTTTTCAAAATTTAATAAACTAAGAAGACTTTCTCTTTTCCTATTTATATTTCTGAATGACTAGAATCTCAATATTAACCTAGTCTATAAGTTAAAAATGAAAGCTGCCTGAGTAGACACGCTGAACACATGCGAATGAATCAAATGGGTCCAATGACGTGATAAAATGAGAAAAGAGGAAATATGCAAAAAAATTGCAAAGGGCACACTGTTGGAAGGCGTTGGAGTATTGAGAATTTTGTTTGACTTGGGATAGGTAAATAGATTAATAAATAATATAATAGGCATTAAAATTGCTCGATATTAAATTCTATAAAACAAGAAATGCTTCTTAATTTCAAAACACTATATTATATTATTTCTCAGATATATCATTTAATTTCTTGAAGCTTATTAGTAAAATTTCTAAAAATATCTGAATAATTTACTTATCAGCAATTTAAAAAAATATTACTGATAATAACAACTTAAAACACTTTGAATACGCATAGCCTCTATAAAGGACGTCGGTACTCGCACACTTCAAATTCAAATAGTTCGTTTTAACATTACTTATAAATCATAGAAAAAAAAGAAATATTAGTATAAAGGGTTATACAGTCGAATGTAGCGTACAGTTATTTTTGCTGCTATGTTTAACTGTAACTCAGAAATCAATTTGTGTGATTGTGTTCTCTCCTGCAAGTTCTGTGTTTGCGGTTATCTAAGCTATGTATAATGTGTAATATGTTATCTAAACTATATGTAATATGTTATCTAAACTATGTGTAACTATGTATCTATTAATGCATAGTTACTAATGTTGTAATGCTATATTGTTGTATTTAGTGTATTTATTGCCTTATATTTTATAATATATTTTCAAATATCTTTTAATTACATATTTTGAAGACTCACTTCGTATATTCTGACCCATAAAAAGAAGTAATCCGAAGATTTTTTTTAAATACATCTACATTCGTGTGAATAAATAAACATTTATCAACACATTGAGGAACGAGAAAACAAAAAATTAGAACCTTACTTCTATTTTCTCACACTTTTCTTTTCTGACACTAGGATAATGTTTAAATACAATTTTTAAATATGTCATTAAAAATTGTACGATAGCCGCCATTGTAATCACAGGAAGTGTTGTCCCACACTGCATCGCATTTTCCGAGCATTCATGAACACGCATACTGCTAGTTTATGCAATTACGTAACACATGTTCATTTTTCCCGCGACGGTACCAGTGGGAAATTTGCTAGCCCCGGCAATGGAACAGCAGCTTGCTAATGCAGAAACGCTTTTGTATATTTTTTGCATCTTTCCTTGCCGTTGCTTTTATACTGATACCGGCAGCCGGCTGTTGACTGGCAGCCAGCTGTTGACCGGCAGCCGGCTGTTGACCGGCAGCCGGCTGTTGACGCTTGGTGTTTAAACGTTCATTGAAAAGTTGAGCGTCGGCTCATTATTAAAAAAATATTTAAATTATTCAGCAAAGGCGTTTGCTGTGTAAGTACGGAACCACATATCCTGTGCATATCCATTTTTCTCGCATTTGATGGCTTTATGGTTACTTAATCCGAAAGCGTTTTCCAAATTTTTTATACGTTGTATGTGTATGTGTGTGTGCAAGACCGCTCAAGCGTGAGTGCGTGCGAGCCTATGGACATGCGTGCGTGCGTTAGTGTGTCTCTGTATATGTTTGTGTTTGTGTAAATACATGTGAGCTCATGCGAGTGCATCTGTGTGTGTGTGTGTGTGTGTGCGCCTATATATAACGAGAGAAATACATGGATCACTCCATACATTTTGCCATAATAGGAAAAAATCTGTAAATAAAGAATTGTGAAATATTTAATGATTATCTGGTTTTAAAGAATTAAACGCTTAAACGGAAAGTTGAAGAATTATATATTACATATTACATTCTGAGGTGCCATTTCCAGGTATATTTCTTTTGTTTTGACGTCACCTATAATTTTGTAAATTAAAATTTAATCAAATTTTCCATAATAAGTTAAACACTTATTTTACTTTTTAACGAAGGGAAATATCATTATATTTCGAATATGTGCTTTCTTCATATAAGCTTAGCTTACCCTACATAATACGTTTAAATATTTATTTTTGAGTAAACAAAATAAAATAGTCTTCTTTTGACCAAAAGAATATATGACGGATCAAATTTTGTATACGACATTGAATTATTATATTATTAAAGATCATATTTACTTTTGGAAATTAAAAAATAATCTTCATAGGTCTCATGTAACCTTTTTTTTTTTATTAGAGACTTATTTTATTTCTGATTCTTTATACTCCGTTTTTGCCATCACTTCATATTGTTTAAAAATGGCTTCTTTGAATTACTTTCTTCTAAAAAATATTCTATATGTAGCTGAAAGTCCAGTAAAAAATATATGTTTAGTACAATCTTAGATCAATATATTGCCGTTAGGTATAAAAATTAAATTTTAAAAAAGAATACAATTACTTTGTTAATACATATGGTAGATATTTCCATAAAACGTAAAATTGGCCTCATGGAATTGATTAGAATAACCATGGTGTCGTTGTACATGTTTTGCTTGTTTTTCATGAACAAAAATTAAATTTTTTTATTGGAAAACCATTAACGTGTATGATACACACAAAAAATAAAGGTTCATATTGAAAATATAGTAGGCTTAGCAGGTTGTCAATAAAGTATTCAATTTGATAGTCAGGAAGATGTTAAAAGACATCAATTTATAAACACCCCTATAGACATTCAAAACGTGCTTCTACATTGGACTTTAAAAAAATCGGATGAACAATACATTAATCATATAAATCTTCCCTACATTCGAATTAGCATTAAAATTTGATATTCTACTGAAAAGATGACCAATATTCAATAGATTTATATGGAAATATATATATACATACCCAATCTAAGGTACACATTATTACTTTTTTCAATGATTTTCCATGCAAATGTATCTTTAATATGACTTGACTTGAAAACATGAAATAATTTCCATATATAACACATATTTCTTTATACGCCGTTTTTTTGTGCTAGGCAATATGATTAATACGATATTTATTGTGTATCGCAAGGCTTAAATTTCTCTTTTCCATCTAATGCTGAATTCCCACCTTAGTGAATTTACAACAATTAAACAAAACTAGGCATACAATTCTCTATATCACAACCACTAACAGTTTCGAAAGATGTCTACGGTTATGTAAATAAAGAAATAAAGGCAAAACTATGTAAATAAAGAACATAAATTATGGCTTAAATATGCATGAACACTTACATTCATGTTTTTCAAAGAAACCGTCTTTATGTTTATAAAAGTTATTTATAGTGTACATATTTTTTCTGGCTTAAGTGATCCTTTTCTGATGAAAGCGATCATAAAAAATATTTTCCTACAAAGCACTTTACTAGTTTTGGCTGCATACTTGCCATTTATCCTGTTAAAGTACAACAATTGTAAGTATCGAGTAGAAAAAATAATGTGGAATCACCACACGTACCTTTTTTAAAAAAATTAATACTGCACGTTTAACGCGTTTCCATCTAACTAACCTGTAGTTTGATAGAATATACAAGTGTATATACAAGTTGGTTGATATAGTTCAACAATATGACATCATACATCGTGTGCAATCAGGGTCATAAGATGATATTTTTTTGAATGCCTTTATTATTTGAGTACTAGGTTTTTCGACTTGGTTACTATAGAGACCGTTGTCGAAGCAAATTTTGAAAGTTACGCCTGTTTACTTGTAGTTTTTATTGCTTAAAATTATATTTAATAATATTGGATTAAAACACTAATTTTATATGCTTTAAATTTCTTTATGCTTTCTTATTAATACTTAGAAAATTCCATAAAAGATAGTGTGAGGTCAAATACGAATTATTTCGATATTAAAATTCTAAATATTTATTAAAAAATGCTGAAAATATTTCGCAGAATATAAAATCACGAAACTAAAACTAGATCTCACAGTTCTCGTTATTTTGCGGAATTTTCTTCTATTCATTTAACTGAATACAATAATATTATGAAAGTCAGTAAATATACTCTAGAATATACAAGTATTATGAATGTAAGTCAATATATTGGAATGTTTTTCTAATCTATGTTATTTAAATCTATTATAGATAAAACAAGCTTTCGTAATTATTGTTTTAGAAATTAATTAGAGTACTTTACAGTAATTGTGACCGAAGAAAGTTTTCAGGAGCAATGTATAAACTTAAATGCTTAATAAACTATTCATCTCAAAGAAACATGTATAGATTTGGATAAGGTTGATTATTTAATAAAGAGTTAAGCACTATTTTGGACATAACTTATTTGCAAGCTTTATTGTAGTGCATTTTTGTGTGCTGCTCGGGTTTTGGTGTGTTGGTTATTGGTGATATAGATTAAAATGGCGTGAAATAATTATCCAATGAATTAATAATTATCCAATATAACGTTTTCCACTATTTTTCAAAACTAAATTGATAAGAGCATATTCCGTTTTTCGTATTTTAGCCTGTATGTTCATTGCTCTAACTCCTGTACACGAGAGCATAATTACCAGCCGTCTCTCTCTCAACATAGTATTTATGTTATCTATACAAAAGAAGTCTTTAAATTCTGTTGCACCATTGAAGCGTGAAAAAGGAAGAAGAAATAAAAGAAAAAGTTTTGATTTCATTTTATATGAAAATTTAAATTTTACAATTACATACTTGATTCGTAATTACAAGCACATAGCATCGACAGCATGAAGCTGTTTTCCAGAATTATTTATCGCTATCTTATGTACAAAGGATTTTTAAAAAATTTTGTAGAAAAATTAGTCTATTCATATAAAAAGAAAAAAATAATTAAATCATATATAACGTACTAAGAATTACAATATTATAAGCGTCAGTTTGAAAAGAAAAATTAGGAGAAATAAAATAAAATGGATAAAACGTAGAGAAGCTAAACTTTTTAGAGCTTTTAAAAAGAATCATTAGGAAATTCTTACAGGTGTTAAGAATTAGCTTATTTGATAGGTGGCAACTTAAGTAGTTATTATTCCTCGAAAACAGAGATGTATTTTATGAATCAGTAAAGTGAAAGTTCTCAAAGTTTATCGTGGTCAATGATAATAGCAGAAACATCATCGACTATGGACATGGCGCCATTTGGTTTATGCTGATTATTTAAAAGTTTGAAGAAAAATTAGCATTGTCAAATTGGACCCCAAAAGTAGCTTTAGTTATTCCGTCATAGCTTAATTAAATTATGTAGTGTTAAAAATAAAACTATATAATTTAATTCACAATGAAATTGTAACCTGAACAATATTATCTACGACGACGTTCATGCGAAACGAGTCAAATAGTTAGCAAAAATAGGATATGTCATATGTTTTTAAAAAACTTACACCAAATCAACAAAGTTTTGATAGAATTGTTTCACTTTTTAACGTATCTTATCGTAGTCTGAAAGACAACTAAAACATTGACGCATTCATATAAAAATAGCAATCCACAACAAGTCTTCTAATGGCAGGAGTCGTAATGCGCACAGCCGGCTGATAGATTAAAGTAAAACGAGAATTTAAATGCTTGAGGTAATTCTAAGGATCTCTCACTTTTTCTTATTGCCTTTTCCGAAAAAGTGAAACTTACCTTATAAAATAATATTTTATTGAGTACGGTTTTTATCGGTAAAATTCAATCACTTTAAATGCAAAAATTTTCAGAAATACGGTAATGTCTTCACTGTTACAACTTGCCGAAATATTTTTTATTATTAAGATTAAGATTTAGGTTTCCTTTTAATCATAACAAAATTTTGCAAACGTTCTACATATTGATTTTTTTGATTTTTTAAGACAACGTAGTAATATTTAAGGCAGTTATTGTTCAAATAATATTTGTCGATTTTTCAATTTACTCCTCTACTAAAGCAGAACACTCTAATAAACACGGTTTAATGCTAAGAAAATTTTTAGTTTCTTGGTGAAGTGAAGATGTCTTTGATTTACCGAAGCTCATATGTGCAAAGCAAATCCACTCAAATTTAAAGAGTCCCAGATTCCGTTTGAACTTTTCCGCCTCTCTGAAATATTATTTTTGCTTGAAGTCTAATCCTATTGATTTGATAATTCAGAAGTTAAACATACTTCACAAATTGCTTTGGAAACCGATAAATATAGCGTGAGGATTGAGCTAAATAGACAGTAATTTTTTTATACGTATCTGGAAAATGTTACTTTAGCTTAACGCTTTTTAATACGTTTATTTTTATCCTGAAGTTTGTAAAAATATATTACTATTTTACTTCCTAAAATTTCGATAAACAAATCAATGAACTAATGTTTCCAGGCTATGCGTAGTATAATATAATTATTATGTTTAATACCTTAAGCACAAGAAGACGTAGTGAGGCGGTTTTACGAGGGTCATAGAGTGCTATTATGGGGCATAAAAATATACAAATCCTGAATACACGAATAAATATTGAAGTATTTTGTTACAAGTATGAATAAAGAGTAAAAAATTCCTGCTAATTAAACGTGGCATATCGATTGCTAATCAGCAATACATAGATTGAAATAACCGATTTGAGATTCAGGTTGAGATGTCTCATAAAACGATGATTTTACTCCCGCTTAGAATGTATAAACATATTATGAATACTATTTTTCACCTTGTTAATAACAAGTAATGCTGAATGATATATCTTTCAAAAGAAAATATAATGAATTTTTAAAAAAATTTGCTTTGATTTTTCGGTAACCTTTAGATACATTTCTAGTAACGATTTTTTTCGGAACTTTGACCTAAACGCTTTTGGACATCTATAAACTTACTTAAATTGGTACTTCAACAAAGGAAAACAAACTACAACAATTTATAAAGGCCTTCCGCTTTTTATTTTTTTCCCCCAAACGTTATATAAACATATTTTAAAAGCAACCATTGAGACTTATATGTCAATATACTTCATCACTATGCCGAGTGTCGAGTTTGTACGTCAAAAGGTTTCTGAGAAAATCAATTATTACAAACAGACGGACCGACCCCTCAGGGATTTTAAAAACATTCGATTTTCTTCTTTTGATATAAAGAACGCTAGAAAGAGTAAGTTGGTATCTCCCTTTTATCGCGATTAATATCGATCTGAAGAACATATATGCGACTAATTATCTTTTGCAAAGCCTAAAAAGTAATAAATTTATATATATATATATATATATATATATATATATATATATGCATATACATATTTATTATTAATAAATAGTACATTACTACCGATCATAGCAATAAAAAAACTTTCATATTATTTTACAAATATCTCATAATTCAATAAATAATCATAATTCAATAAATGTAGCATAAACTAACTCCATGTTTTTTTTTATATACAAATTAATAGATTAATAGTACTTAGTCCAACAATTTTACTGCATCATGTGATATGTTTAACCATTGAAAACATAGTTAATTCTTTGAGAGATGAAAATATAAAAGCAATATTATGTAACGTTTTCGAATAAATCATTAGATATTAATAAAAACCTTTTATGAATTGTGAGGATATAAGAAAGGGTTTCAGTTTGATAAAATTAAATTTGTTGTGTTCCGGATTATACGTGTGCACATAATGAGAAAATATATAAAACTCTTTCTATCATACTCCACAGAACTCTCAGTAGTCGAATTTTATGTACTGTATAATGGTTAAACAATTAGTAACATATAATGTAAGTTTTTAAAGAGTTATGTGTATGTGAATTTCTTCAAGAGTCCTGAACGATTTATACTTTTTTCTTCCTTTCATACAAGGTTTATTCAACCATGCAAAATAAATCCTATAACATCATTGTATAGATCAAAATAAATTATATCACCTTTCACTTTATCTTCAGAAAATTATGCAAAAACTTGTTTAGAGCTTTATTGCAGACAAATATTTGATCGAAATTTCTCTTAACCTGGGTTTTTTCACCGATAATTATATTAGGCAATTGTTTGTCATGTTCAGGATATACTAATTTATCTTGGAACAAGCAGTAAAAATATAAAAAAAATTGGTAATACAAATAAAAAAATATAACCAAGTTATTTTTGTAACACATGCATATCGCAAAAACAAAAATATGACTACTTTTTTTAATTTTGGGGTAAATGCAGAGTAATTAAACATTTATATTTCAGTTTGTTCGTAATTTGCAGCTTCGCTTGGATTTCAACCCATTTAATCTACGACCTAGTTAATATATAGTTATATGGTGAAACTATTGCAATTTCAAACAATTAAGCCGAAATTGAATTTTATATATATCACAGTTAAAGTATAAACAGAATTGAGTAAACAATAATTTGGAGAAAAGAAGAGAGGGAGGGGAAGGTCAAAACAGGTAAGGTTATAGGAAGATCACAAACGATAAATTTAAAATAAAAAAAAAAATATTTAAGATGACTCGTGAAATGTAAATTGAATAAGCCATTGATATGTTGTACTTTGTTGTAAAACTAATTTTTTTGTTACACAATTCACAATATACGAAGATAAAATTAAATTAGCTCTAACTTTATTTGATAGGACGAAGGTGTGCTTTCCTATTATATTACAGAATTATAATGAGTTCCCGATATATTTAAACAATTTAATCAACGTCAAGCAGTTATGGAATAAGAAGTTCACAGATATATAATATTGTAAATGCGTATGTAGCTGGAACTTTGTCGCTACAACATCCTTTCCGACGATAAATAGATTTTCAAATCGGTAACAAATCGAAGTTTTTCTTTCTCTCTAATCTACATTCACACCCATATTGGCTATTTTGACTTGGGACCGCCTTCAAAAATCTTTAGTGTTAGCAGAGTTGCGCAAATGATTTATGTTCGTAAAAGATATTCTATCACAAAGTTCAAATCCAAATCTTTTTTATTTATTATCATTTTATACTTCCACTGAGTTTTACATTCCGTGGTTAACTGAAGTCAGTTTAGATTTTTAGTAAAAAGTTTTATTTTTCCATTTTACATGCCTTTGGAATCTTTTGTTACCCCGAGCGCCACGAACTTCGAAATAATCAATAGTATCACATTTATTGAATTTAAAAAGAACATTTGCAGTTTTTACTTAACCAATAAATACATATATATATATATATATATATATATATATATATATATATATATATATATATATATATATAATATATATATATATATATATATATATGTACCTTTTTTAGTTGATTCATGTATTTACATACACCTATATATTCATACTAATCTATTTAATTTTTTACTTCCTTGCTTAGGTCAAAAAAATCCAAAAGTTCTGCTTCGTAATAAGATATTTTGTGTGTAATAAGATATTATGTTTATTTTGCTAAAGGGTATATTTATATTTCGAGACTTAAAAGCCCATAATTGTACCTAGACTTAAAAGACTACATTTTTGTATTATTAGTAGACTTATAATCATCAAAATTCTATCACGGCACCCTTTTTGAGTAATTCTATGGTGTATCTTTAATTTCCACGGTTACAACCAAATAACAACCAAATTTTAATCGGAAATGTGCGTAGGAATTTATTAATAGGTTAACAGAACATTTCGATTCATTACTCAATGTTTAATGAACTCTTTTATATTTCCTTATAACCTTTACTTTCATTGTTTTTATCTTCGTACTAATTTATAAAAATTCTGTCGAAATATTTCAGACTAACAATCTGCAACAAAATATTTGTTTTAGTATCTATAATGTACACGAAAACATTCTTCTGATTTCATTTTAAACGTAATGTCCTAATTAAAGATGTCCTTGGCAGGTTTTGAAGTGTTTCGATTTTTTTCCTACAGTCTATGCATTTAAACATTTCTGTATACGAAAATAGAATCACCTTTATTGACGGAAAACAACATTATAATTAACAAACCAAGTAAGTGCTGAACAAGTGGAAAATATTTCCCAAATTATATTGTACAAAATTAATTTTCGAGTGGTATCAAAAAATTTGACGTAATTATGAAATTAATTTGCTTGTGTAGGGATTTTTCTGAAAATTAAGTTTTTTTCAAAGAGTTACTCTATTTATATTAATATCACTTTGCTGATTACTAGTGTCGAAAGAAATAAATTCAAAACACGATTTTCGATTCAAATTACGACAATGTGATGTAATCCTTGATATTAAATTAGAAGTAAAATGACTAGTATTACAACTGGAATATCTACCTAAACTTAGTAAATACATGTAACCTATACTTACCTTAAGGACAGTGTCGATAAATTTCCTCTTGGGCAAGGGTTATATACTGTATTCGATTTAAGCAATAAAAGGTTTAATTAAACCAATAATAGATATCGAATAACATACTCGCAAAATAGTCGTTACAATGAAAATTAATACCAAAAGTTACTTAGTTTTTAATTTGAAAATAATATACCACAACTGAAATTACTGAGTTGACGCGTTGAAACATGTGGCTAAAAAGTCAGCCTACTTCTTTTTAAAAATGTTTATCGGAAATCCAACCGAATATTAAATTGATGGATTTCTCAATGCTATAATAAGTTCTTAATATAATTCTATTAAAGACACAAAATAAAATCACATTTATTAATATAATAAAATACACAGCAAAATAACATCCACAAATGTTTTGTGCAGTTTATATTTCGTCAAAAGCACTCAAAGCATAAACGCTGATAAACCACCTAAACGTTAAATAAACAAATTGATTTCTTCCAACACTAACAGGTTATTTTATAAGCTCTATCGATTCTGTAAAAGCTTCGTCTCTATACAGTTTTACCTGAAAAGAGTCGGTTTTACGTGTAAGGCTATAGAAATTTATTTTTCCGAAGACAATTTAAAATTTGGTGGAACATATAACGTAAAATATGATAAACCTTATAATTAACAGTGAACGAATAAATTATCATATCTGATGAGAAGGTAGCACAATATTGGAAGGGCTGAGGTGTTATAAACATTATTTTTTTTTTTCGTTTGTTGTACAATAATTCGATCTAATGACCCAAATGAGTTAATTTCGAAAACGAAGCATTCTAAAGTTCATTTATATTGAAAATATGACTAAATGGAATTGAAATAAAAGTCACATGAAAAAAATAGAAGCTACTTTTCCTATATCGTACTCAACTTTGTCTCCTTTCGATTACTATACTATTTAATTTACTTATATTTAATATCATTTCTAAACGTAGGTATTTTTTGAATATATTTTTCGCAATTGATCCTAGAATTAGGATAAAAGAATTATTTAAATTTTGTATATTAGGATAAGAGAATTATTTGTATTTCATACCAAAAACAAACATACAGATGAGAAGATGAGGTGATATACTGGATTTTTTAAAACATTATCTTTCTAATATACTCGGGTATATACAGTGAAGGAATGTTGCGTATTTATTATATTAATTACATAAATATCAAACTTTATCTTGAAATTTAACTAGCAATCTAGCTGGTCATTTTAGCTTTCTGTTTAAAAATCAATAATACATATTCAATTTTTTCAACCATGTTGAAATAAGTACAATTTAATGATTCAAATCATTAAAAATTTTTAAGATGCAAATTTTCATGAAACGAAAATATGATCTGTAAGTGAAAATTGCATGATACTATTATTCTGAAAAGCTTAACTAAGTGTTAATATAGAATTATTCCCCAAACAGTAAAAGCATATTCGCTTCTACGTATAATACCATGTTGACTAAGTTTTATTATTGAATCTAATTATAAAAAAATAAATACTATCGTGACGTAATTAACATAGGTCACTCTACTTTTAATAATTTACAATACAAAGATTTCTTCAAAGTTTTAAGAAGGAGTGGTTCAGTTTAATTAAAATAAGCAAGCACTTCCGTTAAACATACTTTGACTCAAGTAATTACCGCTTAGAGAAGGAAAGACTGATATATAAATGGAAGTTGCGTAAGGAAAACTTGTTTGAGCGGAAACCACATACAATTAAGTTCAAATAATATACGATCATATGTCGCGCAATTACTCTGCAGAAGTTTAATCGTTGAGTTCTCCGTGAAAGCTCAATACCCTGATCAACGTGTTTACATATTCATAATCTAATCATAAAGCAGAATAAGCGGCGATGGTTGTTTTGATTTTCTAAAATAATTGGCGCTCAATAGATTTAACTAGTGTATTACTTTAACTGATTTGTCAGATTATGTGCATGGTCTCAGCTTAGTATTGTTATTTATATTGTTTCTTTTATGGGATTTTGTACACATTAATTATTTTATTTTGTCACAAACTTTTTTATTCAATCCATAAATAACACGGATTTAATAATTTGGAATAACAATTGACGAGTTAAGGTCACACAAAAAACAAAATTAATGGAATAATATAATTTCATGAGCCTGCGAAATATTAAAATAAAACTTTGATTACTAGAATAAATCAATGTTAAAGTATTTGTATAGACGGAAAGTACTATTTCTCTTTGTATTAATTTCAAAATTTTAAATGTTTGTTTAAAGGCTCTGATTTTTCTGTGTATTTTGTTTGTTGTATTTTTATATCCCACATTTAAAGTTCCATAGCAACTAAGCCCCATTTACAGTATTTCTCATTTTTTGACTTTTGAGAGATGACTGCGTCACTCGGCCGTTTTATTGTTTTATTTAAAAAAATTCCATTTTCTTTAATTTTTTTCTATATTCAATAAACTACCACCTTCAAAATAATACTAAATATTATAAGAATCTCTAAAGTAAGAAGACAAACTATAAAATAGAAGATAGAGGATACTGCGTACTCCGTCAATGTGAAAGAACACAAGGTGAAAAAGTAATTGATTATATAGTCAAGAAATAGAAAAATATCTTAGTGCACGACTCAATATAGAAAGGAGTCGCTATATTATACGTTAAAATATAAAAAATAATTCTCTTATACAAGCTTACGTAATATTGAAAAAAATGCAAACAAATGACAATTGATGAATTCTACGACAAACTGAATATAGCCATGGAACAATTTGGTTTAAATATAATATTTATTAGTAATATTAAAGCAAATTTTGGAAAACCAGAACCAAATGAACGTTTATTCATGGGAATATTTAGATATGGCAAAAGAATCAAGAGAATACAACAATTTATAAACTTCTGTCACCAGTACAAATTAATAATAGCCAACATACTATTTTGAAAGAAAAAATTGACAGATGGACATAGCTAGGATCAAATGACATCATAAAAGGCATTATAAGAACGAGTATTTCAAATAATTGTTTCATTTTGAACAGTCTTGTACACTTTAACGAACATTGCTTAATAAGAATAATACTGAATATAAACAGCAAAAAACCATATAGAGCTCTATGCATGAAGAATATTCCGCAAGTATATATATGCAACAAATTGTTCGATAAGCGAGAGTAAACTGAGAAGGAATAAGATTAAATCTAAATGTTAAATATCTTTCTCACTCAAGATTCGCAGATGATACAGTGTTATTTTCTGAATATGCAATATATGCTGAAATCTCTTCATGAACAAAGTAGAAGAGTCGGGCTACAAATAAACTAGGATAAGACAAAAGTTATGAGGAATACACATGAAACATGAATCGTAATCTAGTCAACTTCTTTGGAATGTGTAGATAAGTGTGTCTACTTTAGACATCCCATAACTTGATGAAATCCTGTATGAACAAAGAAATAGACCAAATAATAAGAAACAAATGTTTAAAATTTCCATACTGCCAAATTTTATACAAGAGCGACGAATATGTGCTTGATATCATGTTTAACCTACGCTTGACAAACTTAGTCCCTAACAAAGTCTAATCTGAGCAAAATAAGATCACGCCAAACAGAAAGAAGCTACATGAATATCAATCTAAAAGATCGGATTAACCATAAGTTGGTCAAGAAAAAAACAAGACATAAAATTAAAATGGAAATGCATGTCACATACAAAGAACAAAAGACAAAAGGTGGTCATGAATTAGAACAAAACTGGTTCTCTATATATAAAAAACGAAGACGAGGAAGACCATTAAAACTATGGAGCGATGATGTACCAAAAATTACAGTGGCTTTCTTTCGTTATACGTATTAATTTATTTGATAAATGCAAGTCTCCGAAATTACTCTCAGTTTCCAAATGAAAGTTTGAAAATGCAATAAAATTTAATT
Organism: Druceiella hillmani; assembly: GCA_039881145.1. Taxonomy (NCBI): domain Eukaryota; kingdom Metazoa; phylum Arthropoda; class Insecta; order Lepidoptera; family Hepialidae; genus Druceiella; species Druceiella hillmani. The sequence continues at coordinate 2,610,309 of JAYKKI010000103.1, forward strand.
CATAATTTAAAGCAATATATATATATATATATATATATATATATATATTTTTTTTTTTTTTTTTTTTATAAACCTTCTTTAATTTTATTTCAATTTCAATATTAATTGCTATCTTTATCGCGTCATTCAGATGATAATCACTCAACCGAATTTTATAAACGTTCTTCGCATATTTGGTTTTAGGACAATATATTTTTCTGTATATAATTTAAAACTGTAAATAATTTGAAATAAAAATTAATGTGAGTGAATTCTTATATTGATATAATGACTGTTAGCTGTGAGTTTATATAATTGATTCTGATATATAAACAAAAGGAGCTCGTTTCGGCATGTTACGTGTCACTAGAGTAACTAGACTTGTATAGCACAGATCAAGGAACTATTTAACTGGGACTAAATATTTCACTTACCAACAAGTAGAACATGGTATTACTGGGCATTTATGTAATTCACAGCAAGTTTAAACAAACTAACCTAGAAAAGTATAAAATAACTGAGAAAAGAATTTGTAAACAAGCTAAACTCGGGAAACAAATAGAAAAATTCCATGTTTATCTGAAAAATGTCATATTTTTACTGGACGAATCCATAATCCTGCTTTAAATAAGAATAGGAATAAAAATTAGTGTAGCACAATCTTAGCGTAGTAATTTCTACACATATATATATATATATATATATATATATATATATATATATATATATATATATATTTAAGAGGATCTCTACTAAATTTGTCCTCTTTGTAATTACTTTCTAATTCACCCTTGCGTGCTTTTTTGTCCTTGCGGTGTTTTTGCGCGTTGTGAATTTAAAATGAACGTAAGTGTAATAAGCTTACGTGGTAAGAGATATAAATCACATGTATTATTATTTTGTACAAAAACAGTTTTAAAAATAATGCACCAATTTAAGATAAAAACTTGTGTCGGAAAGATTAATGGCTTATAAAATCAGTAGACCGGGAATAAATAATGAACAAGTTGTTTATTTCAAGTTTATTGATTTATTTTCATAAAATACTGGGTTTATCGATATTCCTTTTGTAATCGTCCATTTATATATATTATATATATATATATATATATATATATATATATATATATATATATATATATATATATATATTTACTTACTTACTTATTTACCTTACTCTACACATCCGTCCTGCTCAAACGCGACGCGCAAAATGGCTGAGTGAATTGCTTGGTTTTATTGAGCAGGATGGTGCATTATTCTAAAAATTACAATTGCGATTAACTACAACTGAAAGTTGAGTAATTTCGATCCATGTACGATGCCTCTTAGGTTAAAGTTATTTATTATTTTTATTTCCGCAAACCTATTATTTCATAATTATTTTCACAAGCGGAAAAATTTTCTTTGATTACAAGTAGCACTTCGAGATTATTGTCAAATATACCGTCTAATGATAACTATAGATAAATAGTTTGGTATCAACGTGAACTCACATAATTGTGAAAAATGGAGTTTTAGGATTTTACAGCATAGCGTATAAGCGTTCGACCATATTGATAAAAACAAATCAAACAGAAGAAATAATTGAAAATATTTAGCGTTAATTTTGAAGAAATTCATTATTCACCATTAAATAAAACCAGGTGATGTAGTATTATTTCAACTTTCTTTAGGTTCTTTACCACGACCTGGGTTTTGCTGTATTACAACATCTTCAGGTGGGTTATTAGCAAAGAAGAAAATAACTTAAATAGCTAATTTAATTAAGCTACGACGTTGGTAGCCTCGTTGACAACTTAACAAAAAACGAGCAAAGATGTTAAACGATTGGTTTTTAATTCGAATAGGCCTAACTTAAAATTTAAAGATTTACCATACCTGATTTATTATTTTTCCACATCGTCAAATTAATGCGTTTAAACTTTCTTTGATTTTGAATTCATATGTATCTAACAGCAATTTTTAATGATATTTAAATGCACAATATACTTATAAATCGCCTACATTTCATTCCTTTCCAAAAGAGAATGTCCATACATAGAATATCTTAACACAAAAATATATTCATCAATTTAACGACTGTCCACAAAATTCATCTTTTTTCCTTCAAAATATTACTGAAGGATGTACTATGATCGCTATATCAACTCAATAAACTACTATGCTCTAGTCAAACAAATACTATTATGACACCATAATTTTACCAAAAATAATTGTGAAATTAAACTTTGAAAAAAAGCACAAACCTTATTGTTGTCCACACAAACGTGGGAGCTTTAAAATATACCAGGAAACAATTCTATATTCCGACGAGTACAAAGTTCATACCCGTATATAGTATACTGCGACCACCAATTTCATTATAGCGTTTTGGATTAAAATATATGCAGTTTCTTTATTAACTGTCAGTTTGTATCCTGGAAGAAAGTATGAAAGGAAAGTTGGTGTTATTTCAAATTTTTATGTGAACAAAGTTTAGCGACAATATAAATTTCGTGATTTTTTAAATAAAAATTTGCATAAAAACGACGGTTTTAAGAAAAGAAGAGCTTCGATTATTTTGTTACAAAAAAGTTAATAGAAAGAAAATTGACTCGTAATGAATACCTATATTTTTTATGGCGCAAGTATTTTCCACTATTTTGACTGTAAAATTATACACAATTAAATGAAACTACGTGATGTAGTATTATTTCTACTTTCTTTAATTACTTTACCACGACCTAGGTTTCGTTGTATGACAACATCTTCAGGTGGGATATTAGCAAAGATGCTAATAGATAAAGAAGATCTTTGCTAATATCCCACCTGAAGATGTTGTCATACAACGAAACCTAGGTCGTGGTAAAGAAATTAAAGAAAGTAGGAATAATACTACATCACGTAGTTTCATTTAATTGTGAATAATGAATTTCTACAAAATTAACGCCAAATATATTCAATATGTAAAATTATAGTCAAATACTATATCCCCAATCACATAGAAATGTTAGTAATATATTTAAATAAAGGAAAACAAGAATTGATAATATATTGAGAAAGCAAATCAACTAATTTAAATTATGGAATAAATGTATCTTAATTAATATAAAAAAAACTACCTATTTTGGACATATCAAAAGAAATTATATTAAATCTTTAGCTTAAAATTTTTTTATAGTATAAATTTGTGTTTGTATTCCTAATTTTTTTTTTCGAAATTTAATTTTTTGATAAAATAAAAACTTTTTATTGTTGCTAAAATAAATGTAGTCCCCTTTTATTAATTTATAGATAATATATGGAAACAAATACATTTTAGCATTAATCATTAATCATCAAAATTAAAAAAAATTAATACATTACGCCGAAGAATAAAAATTTAATTTTTCTAATTGAGAGGATTATATCATTTTGGTGATATTCATTGGGATAGAGAGTAATTTTTAATGCGTTTTAAAATCCTATTTTCTTTTATTTTAGCTACATCATTAACATTCTTTTTAAATATATGTTTGTTAAGTTTATTGTATTTATTCTAAAATATAATAGTCAAAACATGCTTTAGAAATAAAAAGTACAGAGCTAATTTATATATATAGCTAAGTAATTTTATTTTCAATAAATTTGGTGTAATAAAAAACAATGAGTACGCTATTTAATTTAAATACATTGTTATGTATTTATATTTCTTCATTAAAAAAGAAAATTTTGCATTTTTGCTAAACTGAACTTGATTCTAAATATTTTTAAGTCACAATTTATTTACGATTATTTGAAAAATTTCGTCACAATCATTTAAATTTTCCTTAACTATAATATTTAACCTGTGTAGATTTTATATGTAGGTATGCAGTATGAAATTGTATATAAACAAAAATATATTTTTAGTCACAAATTATGAATAAATGCACATGGTATTACTAAAGTAAACTCGACTGCGCATGTCACTTATGTAGTGACATGACAACTAGTGTAGTAGTAGCTCAAACGTAAAAAATCAGGATAAAATGAAATAAACATGTAGAAAAATATATATCTTAAGAAGGAGAACGAAATAAAGAATCGAATGGTAATATAATCGTCTATACAGTAAAACAGGAAAAACAAAATAAATGACATTAAAAAAAATAAAAAATAATTTTACTGCATGTACACAATTAAATGAAACTACGTGATGTAGTATTATTTCTACTTTCTATAAGTTCTTTACCACGACCTAGGTTTCGTTGTATGACAACATCGTCAGGTGGGCTATTAGCAAAAGATTGGCAGCAATCTTTGATAATAGCCCATTGGTTGAAAAATAACGTCTAGGCAATGAATTAATAAAGTTATATATATCTACATATATATATATATATCTACATATATATATATATATATATATATATATATATATATATATATACCTAAGTGTTTTTTATTTATGAGAATATTTTTTCCTCGAATATATGAGTAGAGGTCGTGACTTACTCCTTCAAGTGAGTTATTTAATTTCTACATTGGAAATAACTTGGCGCCTCTTTCTCGTTTTTTTATTTTGCTCTATTAGCTTAATTAACTCCTGTATAAAGAAATGTGAAAGCATTTTTGTGTTGTTCGTAGTAATAAGATAATAAATCATATTTTGAGTTGAATAGTTATTATGCGTGATTCATACTCGTTACCCATGCTTGTTTAGCGATTTTTATACAAGTCGATATATGATAAAGAAAATGTGAAATTAATCACTGACATTAAATACGATATGTGGTAAATATGAGGAATGGGGTAGAGTTAATTCATAATTAAATTTTACGAAACGACGTAAAAGAAGCCACCATGAAGAAAACACTTTTTTATTTTTCAATAAATTTGACAATGTGAATCTTTTCCGATATGGTTTCATTTAATTCTATTAATTATAGCAGTTAAAAGGGTCTTTTTCTGTAGAAAAATTCCTCATTAGAAAATGATAATCTTTCATTGAAATGAGGATAATTTGATTTGGTAATCTGATATCCAGTCATGTTACACACTAGACACCCATATTTGAGCAAAGAAAGAAACGTTTCCCAAAATATGGTTGAAAATCCACATCGCGAAGTTCTTAGTATATATTTTCATACATATTTTAAGAAACGCTTCTCAATGTTTCTTGTATCTAATTTAATTTTCCATAGTAGCAAATAAAATTATTTAATTCTGTTGGCTGTTGCTGCGTTTTATGGAATGCACCCTTACCAGCGTCAGATTTTATGTTATTTAGCATTTGCTCTATTTATAATTTTCTCATTTAGCTTGAAATTTTTCTTTCTTTTTTATTTGCTACAATTTTTTCCGCTTTAGTTCTTAAAATTTCCTCAATAATTTTTCTCACTTGCAGAAATACGACAATTTATTTAAACGTTTAATGATTGTAAATAAGTATAGAAACATTATTGATACGCCCGTACATTAAAAAAAAAGTAAAATTTTAATGGAAAATGGTAAAATGTGACAGTGTTTAATCATTTTAACCTAAATTGTTCGGCTTTTGATTGTGGTTGGAAATTTTAGAAATTTAACATGGGGGCCGTAATAATACTTAATATAAACTTAACAATGCATCACAAAAATCGATGCAAATGTCTTACCGTACTGTCGCAATCAGATACATTTATATGTGTCGATTTCTAGGAGTTAGTGGGAAAATTTATTCTGCTGGTAATATTATGTGAAAGCATAGATTTCCTTTTGTAGAATAGACGAAAATGATAGTTCAGCTGCCTAATAAAAGTTTAAATACATCATTCGAACACCAAGGAAGTGACGAAATTACGACTTCAGCAACGCGCCTAAAGTGTCATTTTTGTCTTCCTTATACTACTTTAATTTTGGCAATGCAACGAGATCAATAAAACGCTCTGCATCCAAATCAACATATATAATCATTTAAAAATATTAAAAACGTATTTCCATAAAGCAAGGATCTCTGATTTTTGAGCTATCATAAGAATTAAAATATCTGCTTAGAATAAATGTTACACGTTGAATAAACTAATTTGATTGCTTCTAACACATTACCCGTTTCTAAATGTAAACTTCTTTTGACGTTTGTGCGAAAAAAAATTAGATACGTATTATAACAAACTGTATTCATCTCTCATTAAAGAACTAATATTTATCTCAAGCATAAGTAAATACAACTCTGTATAAAGTAAGCTTGATATATATACAGATGCACAGAGTGATGAGCAGCACGTATGATTTACTTATCTATGGGATACGATGACAACAAATGTCGTAACCGAATGGAACATACTATCTTACTTAAGTGACTCGGTGAAATATATATTTAGTTATCTATCCGATGGTAAGGTGTATAACATTCAAAGCTTATAATTAATATCTATACATGATTACATTCTTATTGAAAAGAGAGAGAATATTATGCATGGCCCCAAATATTGTCTGAAATATAAATGTAATAATTATAAATAATTATATGCGCAAATATATAAAGGTGAGATATTAAAGTCTGACTATTAAGATTATGATATAACTTAACAGTGACAAAAACGAAGCAATAATTTTAAAAATGGTTTAAATTATCTACATCATATAAAGATGATTAGTATCTTGGAAATAAATAGAGGAGGAGGTTAAAAACCTTCACAATAAAAAAACATAAATATAGAAACGTTGAATATATCAAGTGAATGGATTCAAGAAGTGTTGCTACAGCTGCGACCGTTTTGAAATATATGTATATCAAGAGCGTACATGATAGATAGTGGAATTAAATTATAAATTATTAGTGAAAACTGAAATTATTGTGGAATTACCAAATTCTATTATATATTTTTGGTCTATTTATTCGATACTATTTATAATTGAACGCTATTTTTTTTATAAATACTTCATTTTTGGTCCCTGTGATTATGATTTACGATATGTTTGAAATTTTTTAGTTCCTAAAAATTGAACACCTACGTGCAAAAAATGTTTCAGGTTTTTTGTACAATTTTAAATAACGTGTCTTTAGTGTAGTGTTTTGGTTAAGTAGAGTTATTTGTGGCAGGATAAGCTTTTTAAGCTGTTCGTAACATTAAAATTTATAGAAAGTCAATACAGACTAAAAAACAAACTGACTTGGATCTTATTAATGCAAGTCAAAAGCTGCCCGAACAGGTTTTATCCGAGCAAATAGAGGCTATGATTATACTTTATATTGTTATTTTCTTATAGAGTAATTATATACGGTAAAGAATTTTCCAAAAATGCTAAAATAGATTCTTATTAATTCTATGCTGCACATGCATTTTTATGTTTCCAACTTAAATTGTCCCGAAAGTTACTTAAAAAATACTTTTACATCTTTAAGAGTTCAATTTTATATATATATATATATATATATATATATATATATATATATATATATATATATATATATATATTTATATATATATATATATATGTATATACATATACATATATATATATATATATATTATTTTTTGTAATGTTTGCATACAAAGACTTAAATTTTGACAGAAAACATAAAAGTACAAACTACGGAATATTATGAAATGAGTGAGAAAAATAGTTTAATCGAATATGTAGGCAACAAGATGCTAATTGAAGCTATTTTACAAAAGGCTTTCCATTCGACTGATATGGCACTTAAGGTGTAATATTGAAATAAAATTAACTTTTCGATCTGCAAACGTAATTTGGAAGGAGTTCTCGTTAGACGGACATAACTTTCTATAAATTGTACTGATTTTAATGTAGTTTTGCTTTCGTAATATATTACTACTATCCCTCTGCCGCTATTTTGTTCGCGCAGAATGTTTATGGTAAATTATTTTATGGTTTACCAATGTCACGTAAACTCGTGTCTGCTGGCGGTGCCCCTGCTGGGCTGGCTACGCAGAAATTTATTTTTGTAAATACAGACACTGTTACATATAAAAATAAATTTCTGCATAGACATACAGTGATTATAAATATTTACATGAATGCTCCTGCTATGTATTTGGTTTGTTAAAAAAGTGGTCCATTATGACGTTTGTTGCTGCCTTAAATTTCAAATATATTTGTATCTCGTGGAACCCTAAGTTTTAATTAAAATATAGCTTTTGTTTATTTGGAAAAACTTAGCTTTCTTATAGCGAAATGGAATTTTGATTCAAAGCGTTCAATTGTCTTTAAACATATTCACAAATTATCTGAAAATTTACTAATTATTTTAAAAATAAAATGCCTCCATAGTTTTATAAAAAACAATTCGTATAAACTGGGGATATAACTACATGGCAAAAATAAAAAAATGCTTTTAATTATTACCTACATACATATAGAATTCATTAACTGAGGTATGGATAAAAGTTCCTACAAAATTAACTATGTAACCTAATAGCATACAAGTGTTGTAATAATTAAGTTACTGGACAATTTGTAGACTGCTAAATATATATATATATATATATATATATATATATATATATATATATATATATATATATATATATATATATATAATATATATATATATATATATATATATGTAATTTTTTCAAATTGATATTTGAAGATCAGCTTTATGCTCATTTATCATAACCCTCATTTTTCGCCAATTATTTTACCTGATTCATTTTCAATTTACTGGTTTATTTATGAATTTCGATATATTGTACCTATTCAGATCAATGTAATGATGTATTTTTAATACAGAAGAACGCATAAAGCTTAATTAGCCATTGTAAACAATGTTGTAATTGAAAATTAAAACATCGTTTATTGTTGTAGTTACCATACAAATTTAAGAGTAATAAGAGCATACACACATATTGCACTACTTTATTGGCTTGAAGAACGTTAAAGCAGCTTCACCAACATCAACCAGCGAGGCGTTTCGAGAATGTGAAATAATTGACAATTCTTGTTTCCGCCACTATTCAGCCACTTCATCTTATCTAGTCAAAGATATTAGTGCAATTCTCAAAGTTTTTAATTAGAAATGCAATCTGAACAGTATAGGTGTTTAATCTGTGACGGTAACTTGATCTAAATTGTCATTGAGGATGAATCATTTTTCAAAATTTTAATAAGAAATCGAACAAAAAATTTTCCTAATAATAAAGCAATTATTAAAATATAACTAATTTTAAAAAAATGGTTGCAAATTAATCTCATGGTTAGGGATATCCAACCTGAAACATGCCCCTTCATATCGATTGAGATTTGAAAGTTGCTAGCGGATTCCTTTTCCAGTTACGGCTTGCTTAATAGCTGGAAATCTGTAAGAAGGACTAGACATTTTCTTAGAATATATGATTTCAAGAGTGTGATTAAAAAAAAACAGTCAAAAGATAACGCAGATTCTTTGAAGTTGAAGAAAATTTTCAAATTCGGCACAGCATTCAATACAGTATTGAAAGAGGCAAGCACTCTGAAATCTAGGAGTGCCCTTGATGGTAATGGCTCAATTTTACGACTCATATTTTTTAAAATTCTTTTGAATACGACTTCTGAATATTACCTTCGTTCACATATACATTCCTGTCAAGTATAATTATAATAATTATCTCATGGAGATTCTTTCCGGCGGGCAAAAAAAAAGATCAATTGCATATCTTCATTGATTAAATAATAATCCCATTCTACTATGAAAGTCTTTATCAATATTTTGCTTACAAGTTTGTTTTATATGAAATACGAATCAATTATATTTTACAGTTCATATAAATAAAAGTAGATATTTGTTCAGGTTCCAATTGTAATTAATATTGCCATTAAAAGCAAATCATATTTTAAGTTTTTCAGTGTATTACATTTTTTTTCTTATCTACAATCCGTTAAATTAAAAGCCAATAAGAGAATAGATTTAATAAATTATAACAAAAGAGTTAGCATTAACGATAACGTTGTAGCGCGTCGAGGCATCGCAAGCACGTCGAAGTAGAGGCGAGTCAAGGCGCGTGCGCAGTCGGCAGACGATTCGTGGACCATTTAGTTCTTATATACTTCATTTTGTAGTTAGAAAAAGCTGAAAAGACGTTAATTACGATGCTTGCTACAAATCTTAAACATATCTTATATTTAAATCGTTTAAATTTCATTCCAATGTTAATTACCTGAACATCATTGTTGGCGATATTGAAATAACAATATATTTCTAAGCGCGTGCTTGGTATATTTTGCAGATCAACTGCTTTGATTTATTTCTAATAAATTACCTTAAATCGATTAAAATAAACAATCGATTTTCGAGAACAGATTACATTGCCAGGAGATTTAATTAAATAGTTAGTAACTGATTCAACCTTGCTACATTTCCTGTTATTTGAAACAGCTGTTATTTTTCTCGCTTTCCAAGTGAAAAAACCTATGTTATCTGAATAAAGACTAGCAGATTCAGAAGTTAATATACCTGGACTGGATGTTAATAAACCTGGTCAAAAATATATTTTCTTTAAATATGTACTTTTTTGTCACATGTAACCAATCGCTGTATAGAACCAAATGGTGGAAACAACTTCGACAGAAATTTATCAGAAAAGTTCAAATAGATTTTTTATAGTTTTAGTATATTACTCCTTTAATAACTTTATGATTATACTGCACACACATAATTTGAAATATTCCCTTGTTTTCACATAAATGTTTGGTTGCCTCTTGGTATATATGAGATTTCGTAATCTTCAACATCTTAAAATCAATTTCGCGAATTTTTCCCCTAAAAGATTTTTGGCAGTAGAGAGCATAGCGTGAGCTTGCAAGGAAGAATCTTCGTGTCATTAATAAAATGATTTTCTTCATGAAACGTTTTATATATGACTAAATATAACCGTGTTTTCCTTATTTTGCGGACCATTTCTCATTGTTTATTTAAAGGTGTTTTAAAGACAAAACTGTTTTGGCCCGAAAGACGATTCATTGTCTCGTCCATAATTAGTTTTATCTATTTAATATTTTATATCTTTAATCCACTGAGATGCCTTCAATAGTTACCCCAAAATCTGGTAAATAGTGACGATAATGTAGTTACCAATAAGCAAATAGTACTGGATGGAACAATTAAAAACATTTATCAAAAATAAAAGAAATAGCACTATCTAGTTAAGAATTAAAAATCTCCTTATGTATGAGGGTAATTTCTAAAGAAATTAGATAGTAGCTCATTAGCTCATCAAGAGGTAGCAGAATTGAGAATTAAAATGGATTATTTATTCTGAAAAATTTGACTAAACCTCTATTTAACCAATATGCAGATGTTCAATTATATTCCTCTATAAGCACATTTTAGACTGAAATTTTTCCACCATTTGAGAGCAATTGATCTCATACGATGAAAAAGTAGACATTTAAAGAAGATATATATTGGTGACAATTAAGAGTCCTAGATCTAAAGCAGCTAATATTAAGTCATGAAAATCACATTAATATATTTCTTCATAAAAATTGCAACAAAATTTCAGAGTTCACATACTTATTCTAATCTTTACACTACCTGTCTACGAATTCTTTCTAAAATTAAAAGTCGTAACAAAAATGTTGCCTAATTTCATTCTGAGGGAAATTCTATTAAAACAGGGTATGCGACGCTCTATATACCCGCATAGGTTTATGGTGTGTCGTTGAAAAAAATGTAGAGTAAAAAAATGTGACAACTCGTAGAAATCACACTAATTTTTTTAAATTTATTTCTTTAAAAAAGTTACTTAATAGGAGGGCGCTTTGCCAAAATTACATCTTTTTTTTACCTGAGTATGTTACATTTAATATTATCTATTTAAGCAGCAAGAATTATCAGTTTAAACTTCAAAACATAATTTAAACAAATTAATATTGTACGTGTATACAAAGTGTACAGCGTAGTGAATATTTAAATAGATTCTGGAGTTGCGGCATTTCCATAAAACGAGCTGTACCTGCGATAAGTTTTGCGTCACATTTGTATAGCAGAATAGCTAAAACGAAAAATTACTTTTTTTTAATCTTTTATTCATGAAAGTTACATGTACTATAGCTATTTCAATTTAAAATTATTTGAAAAAATGCAGCGAGAAGTAGCGCAATCGTGGAAAGGAAACAAATAATTTTTTTTTGTTGAGATTATAAATTAATTTTCTCTCATTAACCCCGGCCACCGGAGTATCTTTTAAAAGCTTAAAATGCTACAGAAATTGTTTAAGTAAGATTTTTAGAAATATCGTCTTCCTCATGAGAAATGAGCCTATATAATATTTTGCCGTGTTTACTACATCCCACTACGTAAACCAAGAAGTTGAAAAACTTAATATTACGGCATTTCGTAAGTACTTCGGTGTGAAATTAACTCATTCAGTTTGCACAATTGAATTGAAGAGGTACAGAAAATCAAATCACTTGTCTTACGCCTGTGAAAAAAATTCTGGACGCTGTACTAAATATATGGAAAAATATTTATGATATTTATAATTAGTTTAATCTTCGTGTGTATTAAAGTTTCACGGTGCAAATTCGTCAATCACAAATTTGTTTTTACCGAATTTAGAAAAGGATTCCTCTGATTAGTTCAACAAGTGTACATGCAATTTTCCTTTTATAAAATTTAAGGTATAAATTTCCGTTAAATTTAATTGATTCTAATATATAAACTAATTTTTTCGCTATTCAGAAATTTGGAAGGAAAAAAGAGGCGATATTTCATATATATAACAAAATCTTCATCACTATTCTAAACTCAATGAGGTCCAATGGTGGATACACGTGTAAGTCACACCTAAATGTCTCAATCTATTTTTGAGATCTCACTTCAACCTCTAACTGAAATAGTTCGTTTAACCTGGCAACTTTTGACATTAATGTCTGCCTCGTAATCTCATTTCCAATACGGTTTGGAAGTTATATGCGCAACATAGACATAGTTCTCTTCATTACTCTTTGAACAACTTTCAGTTTGGCAGCAATTACGGTATCAAGCGTTCGTGTTTCGCATTCATGTCATTTTTGGCAGTAAGTATGAGTTGTGAGTTAGGTTTTAAAGTTTTTACGAAAATATTGAGAATGCATATTCATCAAGTTAGTTATGTATTTAACGATGCATTATATTACATTTATTTTAGGATTTTTCTAATAATGGAAAGAGGATTTTTCCAATGCATTAGAAATTGTGCTACAAATTGGCTTAAATTGTATGAGTACACAATATTTATATTGTGTTTCCAAATAAATATGTGTTTTCCAAACTGCCTTATTAATTGCCATTGAACATGCTTAGAAAATTTTGCTGGAATTGTGCATGTGCGTGTGAACATGTGCATGTGTGCAAGTGTGTGAGTGTGAGAGCACGCGTGAATACCTGTGTGAATGCTTATTTTCTGCTGTGGCATGTGTCTGTGTGTGTGTGCATGAATGTGCGCGTACGTGCGTGTTTGTGTGCACGCATGTAGGCGTGTGTGCATGCTTCTCCTTGTCCCCTATGGCGTAATATCTAAACCAGTGAAGCGACCTTAATTAATTTCATACTTGATAGTTTCTTTCAATTGTTCCCAAATATGTTGTAAATTGTTTTTCTACACTAAAAAAGAAAGGTTTTTTATATTCAAAACAATTTTACCATACGAATATCAAGAGCTGGCCCAAAAATTGTTTAAAAATTTTCCGCATCGTTATTACCCAATAAATCAAAAAATGAAAATTTTATTCTGGAGAAAAATCTAATTACGACACCTCCAATATAATCCTATGAAAGTTAGCCAATTCGTACCACTCATTATCTGATTTTAACCCAAAAGTAATAGTTTTCAAGCTATAAAGTTAACCTAAGTAAGATTTAATTTTAGAGTTAGGAAATGTTATGTTTGATAAATAAAAAAAAATACTCGTTAATTCGTCCATATATTCTAGTAAATTGAATGTCATTTGAATTCTTTACATATATGTCTAGGTTGTACTCATAATGGAAATTGGTAGTTAGCACCTAGTACGTAATTTTTCATAACGAGTAAAATGCATAAGATCTACATTCCTTTTAGTTCCGAATGTCATATGAGAAAGGAACTGTAATGCGATGTATGTACTCTATCTTGTTCTACTGATTTAAACCATAGGATGAATTTTTAAAATCCAAAAATTGTTGTTTAGCCACATTAGGCAACATTTAGGACCATATTAGGCAAAAGTGAGCCAAACAATTTATCACGGAAAAGGATATTATTGCGTGTTCCCTTGAAATATTGCAATAAATCAAACTGCATTGTAATAATTCCTAAAAATTAATGAAAAATACATTAGATTAAGATATTACATGGGATATAAATAATTATTACCAAAAAGAAATTAATTTGTTCATATTTGATTTCGTATGAAATTTTAGTATGTAGGAGATGCTCAATGACATAAGAAATAAAAATATCTTTTTTAATATAGTTCTATAGGTAACCAAGTTTTTGTCTCCATGTTCATTAAAAAAACCTACGAAGGATGAGTAGAACTCACGCTATGATTGTTCTGTTCATGCTTAAGTACTTTTAAATATTAAAGGGTACTTAATATTCCTATTCAAAATTGAAATATATCAAATTTTCGCATCCTAAATATACTGTCTCCTGTGTTATTTACAGACGTAAAATATTGTGCATATTTAAAAATGATTGAAGGTGATTATAGTTTTCAAATAATCTTGGAATTATATTTTAAAAACCCAGTTTTTCAAGTTGTCTTATACATTTAATTGGGGTAAAAAGGGAGGGAATGCTATATTTTAACACATTTTTTTTTTAATATCTTACTAATATGTCGTTTCAAGTCGTTGTTGTGGGGTATCAACCCCACAACAACACATGGAATTAATTTGTTTTTTTGTCTTGTCGATTTGTCCGCCCTAAAATTTTCGGATGAACATTTTTGAGTTTATCTATTAATGTGTGTGCGGGTTAATATGTTTTATTGCAATGCTAAATTTCAAGTTTATATTCCAAGCGTTTTGTGAAAAAAAGAGGACTGCGACGGACGTACGGACAGAGGGGTGGGTGATCATATAAGGGTTCCGTTTTTCCTTTTGAGGTACCCTAAAAACGAACCTAAAAATATGAGTCGATCGGTAGTTAAGCGGAAAAGAAATCCTATTTGTAAAAATGTAAAAAACCGATAAGAGTTATTTTTAAACAGAGAGTCTACATATATCTCCATTGACCTGCTTCGTTCAATCGTTATTGATAGGACAAGTTACATAGACCCTGGAAAGTTTGTTTAAAATTTTTAAAGGCAACTTGAAACATGAAAATCTGAAAATAGAAACTATTACAAATTCGCAGTTTAAACGGCACGACAAATCTCACCCGAGAAAGTGGCTTTTCCAAATGTTTGTCCTAGAGTAGCCAACTTGATATCAAACATTAACAGATGGGATCATCCTACCGAGATAATTTCGGCCACAAGCTATCATAAATAACAATTCAGCCCGAGAGTATTGTTTTACATTATCCTTCGTGTTTTGCTTTCAAATGCTTAACCGAAGATTAGTTTGCTGTTTAGTGGCGGAATAGTTGAGTCACTCGGTAGGTAAAACCAAATTAAGTTAATTTGATTTTATGTAAAATTCCGACACAAAAATTTGCCTTTGTTGGACAGGGTTAGTTATTTAATTGTTTACGATCTTATGGTTAGATTTTATCTTGAACAAAATTTATTCAAAATCTGATAATATTCTGTTGATTTAAAAATTTATTTATAATTTAGCTTAAGCGATGCATCAACCTTTTCGACGTATTTAAGAAAATGTGAATGGGAAGAGTTACTTATATTTATATGTTTTCTTAATTTTCCATTATTAATATCCAATTTTCTCACTCCTCAGCAGACGATATTACGGAAATTTTTTTAACGTATTCATTCTTAGTATGTCATAAACTGAAATTAAAATTATATTCCAACACTTTTTTAAATAGGATGCAGTTAGACATAACGAGGCAATATTTTCTACTAACATTGCTGATACATCTCACCAATGTTTTGTGAATAAGATGAAACAATATTAATTATCCGTTTTTTAGATTGATACCAATAAGTGGTTTAAAACATTCTCCAATTATGAAAATTAAAATAAAACTGAATACCCACCTTCAAAAAATATTAACTCAAAGGTGAATAAGTAAACTGAAAGCGATGCGTGCATAATTTTCCGCAAGAGTGAAAATAAATTTTCCACACGTAAAAATTTCCATAATCCGAGTTCATTTTCCTGATTCCCACACCAAATTACCATAAATAATTATTAGAAAAAACTTATCATAAAATAGTACCAGTGCACCCTCGTACCGTTATATAGTATTAGTCATTACTAAAATAATTTCCATGAGTTGTTTTTGAAGAAATAGTAGAGAGAACGATGTCACTATTGAAACATCCGAAGAAAATATTTGCTCTGTTGGAGGAGTCAGATTTTGACAATAATGAACTGGCAAACTGATTCTCGAAGCAAAAATAAATTTACGTACGTAAACGCAATCAAAGCAGTGATACAGAACAAGATCAATTTATTTCGAGACTCAAACAAATCCACTGGATTTGGACTCGTGCACTTCCAAATACTGCGTAGCAATATATGGGGGGGGGGTGTCAATTTTACAGAGGTAGAGATGGAAGACATGGCACAAAATACCACCGTGACTTAACGTACGTACACGATCGCAAAATATATTACGTAACCTGGTGTAAGTTTAGTAGCTCAAGCTGCGAGGTTAGAACAAGAGTGATAGATATTGTTTATCACTGCTGTGAACTTATCTGAAATTATAATTAACACCCATTCATGTATAAGACAAATAAGAGCAGGATTGTAATGTTTTGCAAAACATAGATATAGAAGTGACATAAGTCACAAATTAAAAGCATCTATTGGACTATTATATATAACTGGATACATAGAATTTGAATGACTAGTGGCACTGCACCACTATTATATGAGTAGATGTCTTCGTTTTGGCCAACTGCCAACACTGGTGAATGAAACTTATTTTGAAGAAAAATAAAGTTGTATTTTTTTTAGCTGGCATCGTGATAATACTGTCGATAAAAAGCAAAAACAAACCAGTACATAAGCAAAAACCAGAAATAATAAAATTTTATTAACAGTAACAGTTTCATTTCTATCACTTAATGATGTGTGCAGAAATTATAAAAGATGGCTACAGACTATTTACTTTCCCATGCTAAATATTACCAGATCATATGTCTATGTAGGAAAACTAGCAAATAGTGATAATTCAAAAGCAAAAAGGACGATTTTTTTTCGAAAAAAATTGTCTATTTGTTTAATGCAGAAACATATCCGAAATCGTAGCTAATTGATAAATTTATTGCAGCCATTATGCAAGAGAATTGTTGATTTCGTAGGAGAACCGTCGACTTCATCTCTTAAGAAAGTAACGCGTTATAGAAGGAGGTATTAAGTGTACCCTGCAGAATAGATTAGAAATCAAACTACATTTATCATGAATGTAAGATTTATATATTTCTAGAATATCTTGTTTCCTATTATAAATGTCGCAGAATTTCACAAACTATTGTAGAGGAAATGGTAGACTGAGCATTATTTTCTTTATTACATAATCTCTAATTTACAAAATAATGACTGGTTATCACTTTTTTGGGTTAGTTATATGAGATGGGATTAATAAGTAATTTGAGTTTTCAAGGTTTAGTTTTGGTTTCGTGTGATTATAAATGTAAAAAATTGTACTTACTATCTGTATATTTTATTTATATATTTGTTAACACATATAAACTTTCTTTAAATTGTTCTAAAAATGTCTATAAAATGCCGTTTTATTACATAAATATTCAATGCAAATATGGGTCGTCTAGACCCAGGTCATCAATCGACTGCATTATTTTCAACAAGTCACTAGCGCCGGGTTAACTTATTCCTGTAAGAATTAAGGTGGAGATAAATAAAGAAATCAAGTTTATTTATTAATTCAAAGTGGATTGTTGTGATGAACGAATATTATTTTTTCTTAATCTGAATTGCATATTTAAAAAGATGTTCCAAACATATGCAAAAAATAAAGCACGCCTCATTTTCAATATTTCTAAAACAAAAATCATAAAAACGGCTTTTGTAAAATTAAACTAGAATATTAGAGAAAACTCTAGCGATTGTGCTAGATCTAATAATAATTTTTGAACTTTACACAATTTTTTATCCCTATATAACATATAATAAGATTTAATACATTTACAAATAATAGCTAATAATATAATCCTTGTAAAAAATTATTATTTATACATATTTAATATAAATATTTCATCCTTAAATATTTATAAGTGTCTACTTGTGAGTAGTACGAGAACCCTCTTAGTGAGAGTTCTACTCGTGCTTTCAGATGCATAGTCAAATGTAGAGCTATAGTTGTACTTGGAAAAATTTTGTTTACTGTTATATAGTTTCATGGAAATTATACAAAACAGTAAATGATGAATTTTGGGAATATATTCCACATGAATTTGCTACTAGGTGTCTTCATATTATTAAATAATTATGATGGTATAAGGATGTAATAAAGTTAAATTTTAGGCTACTATCGCATCTAAAGAATTAGTACTGCAACAAGATTAACGTGTTGTTCCCAAGAATTTGAAAACTATCATTAAATAAAACTATGTAGTCCATACATGCACTTTTGATAAAAATGAAACATTGTATGATTTCTAATATCTCCTACAATATGCACTTATAAACCAAGACTATTATGTAATTGTTTTCGATTATTGAAATTAAATTATCTTAAAATATTTTTATAGAACAGTTTGATAATTCGTTCAATTTGATTGTGAAAATTATCGTTTGACTGATAATACTGTCTGTGTGTGTGCAATAAACTCTCTTATTGATAATATATTCTAAAAATACTTCCATAAACAAAAACGTTCTGAATTAATTTTTTCATTTTATATCAATTTATATTTATACGTCAATACTCGTAATGAATTACATTATTAAAAGAAATATACTTAAAGTATTTACACCAATAACGTTAACATTTTTATTATGACTGTAAAAAGAGTTTACAAAAGTCACTAAAAGTGTTAATGGTATTTGTACATGAAAGCATTTTACTTCTTTGCCTAACGTCATATGGTATACATGAAGCTTTTAGGTAAAAACCGTACAAAAATAAAATTTGTCTGCAAATTGTCTATCATTATATTACAATTAGATCTCAAGAGCTCAAAATAATTTGCTGTTCCGGGAGGACGCTTGGCAGAGTAAGCAAATTTAAATATGTAATCGATGACGACAAAAAAATTAATCCAGAATGAAATTATAGAAATATATAAATAAATGTTTTTTTATTATCTCAACTCGCTTTTTAAATCTAAATTTCTCTCCACATATTCCAGGAGCAAACTATTCATAATACTAATAACATGTTTTGTCTAAATTTTAAATTCCGGGAAGTCTCGTGTCTAGAAGACTAAGTTTTAAATATTTATTCCCTTTTGCTCTTTTCGGCCTATGTTTCCATGAATTAATAAGTCTCCGCATGGTGTGAATGGAAGAATCGGTTTATATACCTGAGAAATGCGATATCAAAGATTTCAATCGGATTTTAAATAAAGACGAATTGTAGCCACCACCGGTGAGGTTTTAAATGTAATAGAGAAGTTTAACATGGAAAGCCCCAGCAAGTTTGTCCTATTCTAAAACATGCAATACATGTAGGTACCTGTAAACATATTTTGTATATAAACAAAAATGAAACTACTGTAACATCCGCAGCTTTTTTTTTATAAATATATTGATAGTAGAGATGACGAAATCATGGACAACAAAAAACTCTCTCAAAAAAATCTAAGATTACAATGTCAACTACGTAACAATTTCTCATTACAACCAATTGATGATTTTAAAATGCTGCTTAATGAAACCCGGTTTCTTGTGAAATTCTTTAAAGAAACTCCTGAAAAGCAGCCAAATGCAAAAATAAGTTAAAGCAGAAATTGAATTTTAAAACAGAATTTGGTTTATTTTTGGATGTTAACATCCAGGAATAGACTAGGGGAAACTAATGGGGTGGAATTTGGTCATTGTAATGGCCGAGAGGTTTATTAATTATATGAAGGGTTTTTATAATTAGTATGATGACTTTACTAAGTCTGTTTTATAATTTAGGACCTTGCAATTTAAAAAATGGATCTGTAATTATGAAAAATATGATCAATGACTAGGTACTATATTATAAGCATGATATTTTATTAAATCTTTTGTGTATATTCTTAACCAAAAGATAAGGTGATAATATTTTATTACCGAAACAAGAAACTCTAATTACGAGAATTAAACATACGAACACTTCCATTAAAATACTTTCTTCTAAATTAAATAAATGTTGATTTTATTAAAATCGTGATTTAATTCATATACCTTGCTAAAATTGAACTCGACTCTTACTTTATTTGAAAAAACCTCGAGGTAGCGAGGTGTCCCGGAACTTTGATCCTAAAATGTCTTGTGTCCCATGACTTTGAAAATGTCAAGATTTCCTAAACACTAGTAGTATTGCATAGAGCTGAATTTAGACTATTAATGTAAAAGATTAAAAATGTATTATTAGTATGGGAAAGAAAAATACTGCGGAAAATCCTTGAACCAGTATAGGATTATAATATCTTGAAAACGGTAAACGATCTGAAAACACAGAATTTTTTTCAGGGATGCAATCACAAACGAAGTAAAGAAACGCTGATTACAACAGATGAAAAATAGGATAGATGAAAAATAAAAAAACGAGTATGCTTTAAACCACACGACTGAAGTAAAACTTTACATTCACAAAATAATAACTTAGAAAATTGTTTAAAAACGAAATGAAATTACATACTAATCAAAAAATCACCGTTCGAGATCCTATTAGAGAAAGAGAGAAAGAAAATGTGTGCTCGCACCTCTCTCCTTGTCCCTGCAGTAATATACGAAACGTAACTCTCTCTCTTTCTGTCTTCACTAACTTATATCTCCCTCTCAACTTCCGTTCGCCTCGCCCGATCACACTTCCCGTAACGATCTCGTCACACATTCACCAGCACACTCCCCAAGCCATGCGTGCGTAAAGAAGTTTTACTTCAATAAGCCTTTGAACATAGGTCTAAAACAGAATTGTAACAGGTCGCATTGTAATTAATATCAATGTCAGTTAGTATTAAATTTCAGTAAGATTAAATACTGCGGCAAGTGTAAATGATATATTGAGTTTTGTAAATTATATATTGCCCCGTCTATATGTTGGTAACAAACGTGGTAGCAAACATGCACAGGAACCACGTACAAAAATACGAAGTGTTACTACGTGAACCCTCCAAGCTAACTCGTGACACGTAAACGGAAGTAGTTGCCTCACCGAAGGAACTCACATTTATTTCAGTTTATTTTATTTAAGCTGATGTTATCTCATGAGATTTATATGACCCCACTTCCCATGTGGGTACTGTATTAGCTTTCAGTCTTGATCGTAAAAGTTGGCGAGTGTAAATGGAAGGTTGTTGTCGAACTTGTTGGGCTTCTAAGTAGCTTTATAATGTAACAAACTGTGATTTTGAATTGTACGCATAATATCATCGTAAGATCGTTTATACTTGTTCTTATTTAAATTGATAAAATAATCATTGATTGTATCTTTGTTCATGTCAGCTTTTTGAAATCGAAAAATTTGTGATCATTTCACTGTAAGTTTATATGGGACATTCATATAACCATCTTAGTACATTTAAGGTTTATAATTTAAAGTAGAAGGAATTAAGTCAAATGAATTAATATGATATAACGATTATTATAATACACACACACATGTATATATATATATATATATATATATATATATACATATATATATATATTTTATAATAATTATTTTGATCTTGTTTTGTAGCTTTATGGAACGTAAATATTTAAAAGCAGTTAGCGCCTCTTTTCAAAAGATAAAAATAAATGACGAAGTAATGAAAAAAAAAATTTGCAAAATCCTTAACCAAGTATTACCATTTACATGTATAAGAATAAGTTCAGGAATTGGATTCTTACAGAAAATTAAATGTGAAAAAATATTTCTAGCGTCTAATCAACCTTATATATCCCACTGACAAACTAAGAATGTTTATAATTAATGGCAATAACAAGATCTAACATAGAATTTAAGAATAAAAACAATAATTTGATTATATCGTCCATTAGTGAGGTAAATAATGAATTATCGGAGAATTATTAAATGCATATGGATTAAAACTAAATTTCACATTCTGGACGGTTCAGATTTTAGTTAGTGATTTACTAGCGTATTGTATCTAAACTTAGTAAAATACTTCAAAGGAAAACAGATTTCTTCTATTTGTCCTGAAGACGAAGCAAAAATAGAAGAAAACCTTTTAATTTTCTTCTTAACAAACAGGACCTTCCTAAGTTTTAATTTTATATTAGAAATTACCTAAGTTTTAATTTTATATTAGAAATTACCAATGTTTTATACTGAAAAACTTTTCTTGTTAAGCCCAAAACATAATAACTTAATTTTTTGTCATACGATTTAAATCTACAAAAATAAATAATTGTCATTGTGTTCTTTTCAAGGATTCTTGATTTACAATTATAATCATGTCTCAATCCTAATTCAACATCCATTTATTTATTTTCCTGAAATATCGTAGGTTATTTTTTGCCAGGTTTCTTCTAATATTTATTGGAATGTATAGATGAAGTCAGAAAATATTACCATACTAAAGTTCAATTCATCTAACACCTCTATAAAGTTCACAGGAAGAAATAACCATGATATCTCGCTCAGTTATTTCTCTTCATGTAATGTTTCCTAATGTACAATGATACATACTGTAACATTGATTCAATATGTATTTGAGATGGTAATCTTATTTAAAAACTTTTTTCATGCGAGTAGAACTCGCACTCCGAGGGTTCTGTACATATTTTGACGCATAAAAATTTAAGTGTATATAATGATTCCATTAAATTGTTCACAAGTATTAATATTATTTTCTGCATAGAATATATTTCACAGGTGTGAAATGGCTGTGATTTGCTATACTCCACTAGGATTGGACTATTTCTCATATTCATACAAAAGTAAGAAGAAGGTAGGATACGCACATTTTTGTGTGTATCCTATCTTCTCCTTCAAACGTTTCGCGTTTCCTCTTCCAATCGATACGCCCCGCGCTGCTGCCCCCGCTAACGCTCACGGTGATATCGCTGCCGGTGTACATGTAAAGGTATTCACAAAATGGATATAGTGAAATTTTCGTTCAATTTTCAATGTATATATATATATATATATATATATATATATATATATATATATATATATATATGTATATATATATATATATATATATATATATATATATAAATCACGTCAACACAATAAATCATATCAGTAACAGATAATAAAAATTATATCAAAAATTAACATTTTTAACATCATGAAACAATTTCTTCTCTTTTTTAACTTTCTTATGTTATTGTGATTTTTTGGTTTGATATTTCGTATGCAATATCAAACGTAATTTTAAAAAAAATTACAGTTTACGATAAAAAGCTTACGATAAAAAAAACTCGCTGTTTTTGTTAATTTTGTGAATATTTTTGAGAGATTTTTTGAACAATTAAATGAAACTACGTGATGTAGTATTATTTCTACTATCTTTAATTTCTTTACCACGACCTAGGTTTCGTTGTATTACAACATCTTCAGGATCTTTGCTAACAGCCCACCGCTAACAGATTGCTATTATTATTAGATATTAGCAAATATTGATCTTTGCTAATATCCCACCTGAAGATGTAATACAACGAAACCTAGGTCGTGGTAAAGAAATTAAAGATAGTAGAAATAATACATCACGTAGTTTCATTTAATAAATTTGTGAATAATGAATTTCTACAAAATTAACGCCAAATATATTCAAGATTTTTTGTATTTACGCAATGTGGTAATACTATGGCCCAATTGTTTCATTGTGAGAAAAATTATTTATTTTTTTGCAAATATTTTAATTTTTAAGAGTTTTTTAAAGAATTAAGGAAAATAAATTCGTCGGGATTATATATTCATCTATTGGTTCGTCAAAGCTTTTGCAGTTACCATACTACATACAACTTAAGAGTTTTGCGGAAAAAAATTTGCAAGTAGATGCTTTGGATCGATATATATATATATATATATATATATATATATATATATATATATGTTAGTGTGTGTGTTTATGACGAATATTGCTCTGGCACACGCATTGGATGCTTTTCGGATGGGTAAAATCTTGTGAAATAGTCTCACCGACATGCTGTAATAACAGGATATCTGTAGATATTATGGTTACGCATTGTATAACATTGATGCTGTATTGTGTGATTTATAAAATGAAGTTAAATTGAGTAAGTGGAAAATTCAACATGTGTAAATTGTGTTTTAGTTTGTTTATTATTCTCATTGTTTAATTGTAGAAACAATGCGCAATACAACAATGAGTACTAAATATGGTAATATTTTTTCATAGTTTTAGGCTTCCATTTCTGTCGGCATTCTCCATGACTTTAAAATGGCATCGACCATTTTTTGTTTCAAGATCAGTGATCATACCCAAAATGAGATACATCATTTCTTTTAAATACACAATTTCTGTTAAAATCATTTGTGATATGTCATTTTTTTTAAATGATATCAAAAATATAAATAAATTTTCACAAAAAACAACATAAATTTTTATAAGAAGCGCTCGCCAAAGAAATTTCATATCACAATCAACTTGAAAACTTTTTATAAGGAATATAGATATAGATTTAAACTAGTATAGTTATTTTAAAAGCTGTCCACTGTTACTTTGAATACTTTTGCTAAAAAAGCTTTGAAAGTAAATAATGTACATACTTCTGTCTCTTCGGCGAAAACCTCAGCTAAGCTAACTTCTTCAAGTAAATTAATTTCTACCGTTTTATTTCGAGGAGTTCTTCCACGAGTGAACTGGGATTGAATATGAGACCCGAGCATTTCGTATATACACGCTTTAAAACTGTACAAACTTTCTTACGACGTCCTACATATTTTGATTTATTAAATTCTTAAATTTTTATAATATTCAATTTCAATTTACCCTGATTAGTTTATAAATATTATTACATGAGTTGCTACTTTGAAACAATATCAATTTTATAATATATAGTTTTTGTCAGAAATAATTATCTTCAATTCTGGATCAAGACATAAATGGACGTCTGCCGTTTTTTTACATTGGTCTTTTGGTCATTATTGTTATGTGATGATCATATTTTTGTCATTACATATGTTTTTGGTCTTTACTTAAATCTATATAATTATTGTCGTAATATTTATAAGTATGGCAATTCCTCAAACTAAGTATCGAAATTGCATTCCTAGACTATAAACCTCTATTTTTTTCACACATCTATTTAAAATTACTTTCCATGCGTGCTGTCAAAACAGAACATCAACGAAATAAGGCTATCAGTTGACTAACAAGATAGACAGAATTATTTACGTAATGTGACACTTCAGAATAATAATATAACAAAAGAATTAATAAACAATCTTAATTTTTACTTAAAGATATTAATAAAATAATTTAACCAAAAGCGAAATGGTTTGTATAATTTTTTTACCCTTTTAAATTTGTGCGGATTAACTTCGTTATGACGTATAGAGCAAATTTATTTTAATACTTTATTCACATTTGAATATATGTTACTTGGGTGCTTTTCATTTTTAAAATTGAAAGGTAAGTTTCATAATTGTCATTAATTATGTTTCAACTTATATAACTGAGACAATACACATTAAGCTTAAGCGAGATATTTAGCAAAATTCTCCAATTGTTGAACTTAATATTAGAAACTAATAATTTCTTATATCAGCATTATTAAAACGCGATTATATTAGAATCATATAAAGAAATAGTAACTTAGAGTGTACAAAATTGAGCAAATTTGGTTGAACTCTAACTACAACACCAACACAAATACCACTTCAAACTAGGGTGAACACAGTATTTATGAAAGGACATTTCTAGCAATTTCAACCAGCAAAAATTTAATTTAAAAAATAGCGACGGTATAGTTTGACACTGTTAAAAAATTTTCTATCGTGAAATTCTTGGAAAACTTTCCGCTAGGAATATTAATTTAGAAATAGTTGACTGTCTGGACAAGGTTTTGTGACCGTTAGTGTGAAAAAAGTAAATAGACAAAAATCGATAGTGAATTTACATACCGTTAAATTCCGTTCCCTAAAAACGTGTAAAATTAGAAGATATAATAATTAAGGCCGGGACACTTTTGACATACCGTGAAAGAAGTGGAAATGCATTTGTTACTAGGTCTTTTTAATTGTTTGGAAGTAAACATCTCGTTTCTTTTGTGAATTGAATTAGAAAGATAAGATATCTGTGAGATAAAACAAGAATTTAATTAAATTATGTAAATTTGTACGATTATTACGTTTAACGATTATAAGGTCTTGCGTTTGGTGTCATTTTGTACTCTTCTTTTAATTTAATCAGCCCATAGAGAGTGCCAGTATCATGCAACGATATTTTGTCTGTCCTTGCACATTTGTAATTATTTTAAAACGTATTCTATGGTAAGTTTTCAATAAATAAGTATTGCTTTATATTAAAAAATTCGTCAACAAACTTACGATAGAATAAGTTTTCAATATATAAGTATTACTTTGTATTTCGTCTCAATCGTGGCTTCAGTAGCGACAAACCAGTTTTGTCCGTACGGAACCAAATTATTAAAGCTTGCAGTTTCGTCGAAAAACAATTCCATAATTTCCTTAAAATGAAATCAGCCAACAAATTATATGTAAACTTAATACTTTTCAATTAACAATCAGATATAAATAATTTGAGATTTTTCGTCTTAATTTGAAGCTATATAATTGCAAATTTTCAAACAAATTTGGTTTCAGCATCGGAATGTTTATTTAAATAATTCACTGGTAAATTGTTAGAATTTAATTAAGATACAAAGCTATGCATTACCACGTCCCCATTAATATAACAGCAATTGCAAAAATACATAACACTGACGTATAGCAATGAAGATATAGATATTGAACTTAAGTTTGTGCTTCAGTGGTATCGTGATTTCATTAAAAAAAACGAATGGCAATAAAATACCATTCCAGAATATTTAAACTCAAATAAAGCTAAGGTCTAATTTTAGCTTATAATTTTAATAACGTATTAATTTGCGAGTCTGTTTGCCTAAAGCAAAAAGAGCTCTAAAATGTGACCTTGTCTTCCTTTAACAATGATATTAGGCTGAATAATGTACAAGGCACTGCAGGCATCATTTCGATAACGATGTATTCCCGAGGGCAAATGGAAATTGTCAAAGTAAATATCAAAAATATAAAGCACATAAACGAATTTCCTTCAATTAACTTAGGTCTTCCTTTCAGCCCTGAAGCGAGAGAAAAATTTCGTAAGGAAAATGCCATTTATTTTATTCTTTAACGTTATTTTTCTTTAAATGTAAAACTTTTTATAAGGTTTTGCATTTGAATGGTTTATGAATATAAAACTAAATATTAATAGCTTATTTTCAAATAATTTTATAAAAATTGTAGCTTTCTGGACATATTCTACACCGCGTTTTTCCATATGTATATTTGTTTTTTGGCAATAAATTATCATTTCTTTGCAAGCTTTTTACAACTTAACGTAATTATTGTTACATATCACAGTTGCCTTCTATTTATAATTACTTTAGGCACCATTTGCCAACGTAATTATTGTGATGAACGATTAAATTATTTATAAAACTATCTCATAATATAGTAAATTTGTTAAGATTAAGGGTCATTTTAGTATGCAGGAGTATGACGACATCACTTGGTAAGTTTTAACTTCTAATTGGTAAATTAAATATAAGCATGCTATGTGTGTTATTCAACGTTTGTATTGTTCGTATGTATTTAGAATGATGTATTGTACACAGTGGAATTGCATTACAGATCGATGTGATTTTTATCGAATTCATTATTTGCCTGACATAATTCCCATAAAAGAAACCTAGGTAGATGAGTGACGATGTACGCGTGATGATTTATTGATTATAACTTCAATTTCTAATTTAATGTTCCTTCATTTTACCGGCTTTATTTCTGTTGGTATTTAAAATAAATATTAAGTTATAGAAAAGTGTTTATTTTCCATCAAAATTATAAACATTTCAAAAATTTCAAAGTGTATCCTATAACCTACTTATCGGGTGAAGTCACGATTGTTTGTGTTTTCATAATAAATACGTCACAACGCTGCTTTTTGCTTCCTAGCCGAAGCTGTCCCTCCCCTATCATTCATTTCTCCTGCTTATGCAGCAATTGTCAAATTTATCCAAAACATTTGGTTTTTTTCTCCCTGAGTTTTTTCAAGGACGTTTCTATTGAAGACATATGTATATATATATATATATATATATATATATACATATATATATATATATATATATATATACACGTATATATATATATACATATATATATATATATATATACAATGTACTACTTTCGGATTCTAACATTTATCGACGTCAAAATAAAAATAAAAATAATTTTAGTTGATATTAATACATTTTACCATATAAAACAAAATATAAAACCTCCATTGATTTATTATGACACGCATTTCATTTCAATCATATTATCGTTGGACAAATAATTAAGGACGGTTAATAAGGAACATTTAATATAATAGGCTATGATAATATTATTCTTCAATAATATTATTAAAACTTCGTACAATAGTGTCGATTGATGTTGTATAGTCAATAGTAAGACAATAATTGCTTTGTACTGACGGAACAAAGTATTTATTAAATATTGGCACGGCTCAGTAGAAGTAACGTTCCAAGATTCGGCAATCATAGAGTGCGTACAGATTGGTTGTTATTTTATCTGCTACACTCTTCCGTAACTACACTCCAAAGATTTTAAACATGATTTAAATCCAGGCTGATGGCAAATTAATCAAAAACAGTAATTTATTGTTCAGGCAGAAAGATTTTCACTGAAAAAGAAGTGTGTTTAGGTTCATTGCCATGTTGAAACTTAGTAAAACTGGCAGTATTTCATCTACATAAGGAATTATAGTGTCATTTCTTATTGGCTATTATTTAAATTTATCTAACAAGCCCTCTATTTTTATAATGATATGTATATATATATATATATATATATATATATATATATATATATATATATATATTTAATTTTATTTATTTATTTATTATTTCTTTTTGAATTAAAATTCTCTTTCACTGACAAAAACGTATTTTTGGCGGTAATTGAAATCCAACTCTCATTAAGTTCTTTTTCGATTGTTACGGTTTTTATTTTAACGAATACATTTTAATTAAAGTTCTGCTTTTTGCTGATCTCAATATGGTTGAAAAAACGATAAGAGCTAGTAAAATTATTGCGCCGCTTGAAGAAAGCTGTAGCCAATTTTATGTGTCTCAGCAGTATAATGTGAACTGTACCACTGGCCAAAGGACCTTGCAATGACAACAAGAAACGGGATCCGTCAGTAGAAGGCCCGGTTCTGGAAGAAAACGGTGCATTGAGCCACGGGACGACCGCTTCAAAGTCAGTCAAACGCTACGAAATCGTCAAGTTACGTACGAGAATCTCAAACAGAACCTCGAGAAGAGGTTAGAAGGAGACTTCAGGCCGTCAATATACGAAGCTATCGCCCAGCACAGAGCCCTACATTGCTCCGTGAGCATCGAGGTGCCAGATTGAGATTCGCACAATTTTTTTCGTCATAGACTCAACAAGACTGGAATAGTGTTTTATTTTCCGATGAAGCTCGTATATCGATTAGTGGTGAGGGTCGACGTCGGCGAGTCTTACGAAGACCTGGAGAAATCACCCCTTACGGCGGAAGCTCCGTAATGTTTGGGATGGTATTAACTTAGATGACCGTACCCAGTTAGTTTTTATTGAAAATGGCACACTTAATGCCCAAAGGTACATAACAGAGGTTCTTATTCCTCATGCTCAACCCGCATTGACAGCAGTTGGAGAAGAGTCCATTTTCATTGACGATAACGCTCGCGCTCACCGCTCTAGAGACGTTGATGCGTATATGCAGGAGGCCGGAATTCGTCGGTTAGACTGGCCAGCTAGAATTCCCATACTCAATCCGATAGAACACATATGGGATAATCTCAAACGATGCATCAGAGCCGTAAAACCAGCTCCAGAAAACATTCAGGCCCTTAAAAATGTGATCCTCGCTGAATGGGAACGTATTCCTCAGGAAATGATAAGAAACGTCGTCGAAAGCATGCCTAGCGGATTAAGCGCATTGATTTTCGCTAGAGGAGGGCATAATCATTACTAAATTTTTAAATTTTATGTTAAATTAATAAAAAATATTCAAAAATAAACTTTATCCATTTTTAATGTACCAGTATGAAAACGCTCGTTTGTGGACTTTACTTCGTTTTTTTTTATTTATTCGCATTTTTAATGACTGAAGTAGGTAAAAACGATATCTCAATAATAAATAACAATATTCTCATCATATCGCCATATAAAATGCGTCAAATAATAATAAAATAACTTTGATATGGTTTATTCCTATGAATGCCAGTTTCTTTTGCAAAAGAGTTTATATGTATTAATATGTATATATGCATATATATACATATATATATATATATATATATATACGCTATGTAAAGTTAGGAAACTTTTGTGACTTTAATATGTTATTGTACTACGTGGGCAGATTGCAATACACCAATTTTTTTTTAAATCATACCACTTTTTTATATTTAAAAATTGTCATTAATCATTAATGCACAAATGCATCAAAGTAGATTTTATGTTTCGATAAACGTAAGAAATGCAATATTTCAACATTACTCTTCTTAGCGATCGATGGTGAATTTGACTTATCTTACCATCCTTTTCATTTGCATAGTTTTTCATAAAATAAAAGAATATAAAAATAAAATTTCAAGGTCAACTTTGTTTACGCTTCGTAAATCAAAATTATTGCCATTAAAAAATCTTAAAAATCCATTCATTATTCCTTCAAATATCAAAGTTTATAAAAAATAGTATTATGGATTTCAAAAATAAACTTGTCGGAAGAACTGTTGATGAGATATTTTTCATTTGTCGTTTAGATAAATTATTATTCTCTTCATATTAATGAAATAATATTAATTTTAATTGTTCATTTCAAATATAATTTTTATGGATTATTTAATATTTATTATGGCAATCCTAACACATTACTTCTGGCTATATATTTTTTAAAGCTTAGTTTGAGATAATAATTGATAGATTTAATGCGATTTCATTCTGTTAAATAATTTGGTTTTTGTGATATAAAGTGAGTGAAATTACAAATATTTTGTATTTTTTAATGTTGGTGGAACATGGCGTTAGTATGCCAAATGTCATTATAATAGCTGCAATACATCGAACATTATCCGACAACCAAATCTTGTTACGATCAATTCGATACAGGAAGATAACTCATCACTTAAGTGATATTAGGTACTACGAATTACTCTTCAACAATATTGACAGACATGAAACAAACAAAACAAAATATGCTTACTAATCTTATAAGAAAGCAAAATTCGAATACCAGACGCACAACGTAGATAATTTATTATAAAAATACTGGCATCTGTTGCGAAAGTGCGGGGAAAGCACTTAACCCGGAAATGGACCATAAAATTTAGGTTTGTGTAAATACTAAGTACATTCTGAAACAAAATTAATTGTATTTTAAATACCATGTACGCGTGTTAAAAAAACTAAGTTTTTTGAAACTGATAAGTGACATTTCATTTTAACACTTGAAAATTTGCAAAGTTTGCAATAGGCGAACATGTTGCCAAACTGATAATTAGTGTAAAGGTTATAGGGCGTTAATTTAAACATAATTATGTTTTTATACAAAATTTAACCTTTATTTATTTTATAAGCTAGGCTACTAGTTGAATAAAATATTCGGTTCTAATATGAATAAAAGAAAAGGTTCTGGAATTTTAATTATAACACAAACCTTGAATACTCTGAATTTAAATAGAATAAAATTAAAAGACATTGACATACCAATACCCTAGGCTCATTGGACTTGAAATGATTTCCGGAAAACCGATCAAATAAAAAATATATTAATTACATATAGTATTTTATTTTATTCATCGTATTTTGTGTTAATTCTTGGGAAAAATAACATGAATTATACTTCAACCCTCATATGTCACATGTTTTAATCTGATTTAATTTCTTTTTTTGTAAGTTAAATGTTTCTAATTGTGAATCACTTTACATATATACAATTTGATTTTCATCAATATTTGGAATACCCCATCTTGTGGTAAATTATAACTAATTGCTTGCCTAACAATCATTTCAGCATGTTTGTACTTAGTTTTAAAAGCGTTTACTTCAATAACTTTCCAATAAATATTTACAAAACAAAAACTGATATATTCATTAAATATTGACTTTCCGTTGGGGTTGTCTTACAACTATTTAGGGTTGTTTACTGTTTGGCTATATTATGATATTTTACTGTATTTATAGTTGTATTCTATAGAGGTTGTTTTACAACTATGGCCTTTACAGATAGATTTAACACAGAATTTTATTTTACATTTTGTAATTAATAGCGGTAATAATTAGTGTTTTTTCTTAAAAATATTAAAATGTAATAGCAAGTGTACTTATGAGCGTTCATGCACCGGAATCACATACAAAAATACGAAAGTGTTGCTACGTGAACCCCTCAAGCTAGCACGTGACGCGTAGACGGAAGTGGCTGTCGTAGTAAAAATGCTCGCATTTATTTCAGTTTATTTTTATTTAGGCTCATGTTTCATGCGAGTCTTCTTTGATCCTTCCCACATAGTTACTCTTTTAGCTTTCGACGCGTCAATGTTCGCCATTTGAAATGCGAAAAATGTTAATAGGCATACCGAGTGGGCTTGGTATAACCAGATATATATATACTCGGTGCTCGGGAATAGAAGTCGGTAAGAAAGATGCTATTCGTTGGCTATAACAGATGTCGTTGC
Organism: Druceiella hillmani; assembly: GCA_039881145.1. Taxonomy (NCBI): domain Eukaryota; kingdom Metazoa; phylum Arthropoda; class Insecta; order Lepidoptera; family Hepialidae; genus Druceiella; species Druceiella hillmani. The sequence continues at coordinate 2,643,364 of JAYKKI010000103.1, forward strand.
AATAAAACTAAAAACACGCCTTTTTTCTAATTTAGTGCAAATAATTATTTCACAAAATTTTTTTTAACACACCCAATACTTGCCCGGAGTGCGAGGTTTTACCGCAGCGGCGATGTCTTTGTAGCTGTTCTTGGGTTATTCGCCGAGCGGTACTGAACAATGTGCGCAAATATCGTGTGTGCGAAAAAGAAGGCAAGTAATTATGAATATTATTTTCAATTTACTGAAAAAGAAGTCATCTTTTAAATTTTATTTCAAAGACTATTTTTCAATAAAGGAATGACGTATTTTTTTATCCGCCACTTAATTCCGGACCCTATGTATATATAAGCATTCCTGCAAAACATATGCTGTTAGTTTGGTAGATAACATAATATATGTGACATTTAAATTTGCGCTTTTTATTGTGTCAGTGTTAGCGTTTTAAACAACCACATCTCGCCGAGGGAACTGACGGCCACTTGTGAATCTCATGCTGCAACGTTCAGTGCCAGCTTCAGACGTAATATGGTGTTCTCCAGATATCGGCTTCATACGTATATTTCTAGAAACCCTACTCCATGAAATGGTAAAATGTTTACTGTGCAAGGCTTCTCCTCGCTTGTAGAACTGGTAATGTCCTTAGACATTGAGGGTTAATAGATTATCACTTTTATTTTCATTATTTTTTGGGTAGTCTTTTCTATCACAACTTTTTATGAACAAATCAAACTAATATAGTGTAATATTTTCTTTATATTATTGTTCTCATTATTATGTCAAATATCCTATATTTTATCAACAAACTAACATTAATAAGTTTTAAATAATACGAATGTCATTTTTCTGTCTATCCTTACGATCTATTGTGGTGTCGTTTTATAAAATAGTGTAAATATTAATATGTTGCTAAATTATACCGACATAATTGTTTTAAAATAAGCAATAATAAGTATCTGTAATGTCAAAATGTAAACGAATTATATAACGTATGTATCTCTTGGTGCAAGCCCGATTTGCAATTGTCAGTTTTGCTGTAAAGCACAAGACATTTTTGATAAATAGATATTATACATTGCTATTATGAACGATACATCGATTTTCATAATTAAATACTGAATAATTTCTAACTGTAATCGTGATTTTTATTCAGAATTATTTTACATTAATAACAATCGCAAAAAATGTGATTAAGAAAATTTAAAAAGCGAAAAAAATTAAAAACAAAGCACTTTACACAAATTTACATTTCTATACTTAATTTAAAGTGGCTATAATGACAAACAACAAAACAATAGTTGTTTACAAGCTTCTTTATCTCACTCAGTAAGGAGGTATTTTTTTAAAACATTCATATCGCAAACATTATAAACAATACTTGTTTACAAATTTGTTTATCCCACTTAATAAACGTAGATATGTATCTGAATATATATGTATCTGAAATATATATGTATCTTTTTCAGATACACAGATATATGTATCTGAAAAATTAATATGGGTGACTGCTTGATATAAAAAATAAATGCACAAATTTCCAGTTCACTTCTTTTATATTTAATACATAATCTTCTACATTTATATACATAATCTTCTCCTTCGTCTACTTTTGACTAAATAGTCATGCATTCTTTTGTAATTAACTAATTGTGGTAACCAATTAAGGATTACAAGAAATTGCCTGTTTGAGTCAGGGAACTTCACAAAAGTACTTTTATACTAAATAAAATAATTTAGTCTTTTATATTAAAAACGGATTTTTTAAGATCGACGTTTCCGTTAAACTAACCAGTCTCCATCTAGGTCTTTACTATGTAGATATAATATACGATTGTACAAAAATGCATGTCATTTAAAGCATTTATTTCTTTGATTAATGTGGTTTTAAACATAATAATCCATCCATCATGGAATTAGACATGATGGTGATCAAGTAACACACTCGCACAAAGAGTATTTTATGTTTATGGCTAGATTTTATTCTCCCAGGGTTATTCAAATAGCCTTATGATATCAATTGTTTTCACAGAAATATTAATGAAATCAAACGTTTTCAACAGAAGAATGCAATGATCAACAATTCATAGAAATCTATAATAATGTTAAGAATAGGTACATTTTTATTAGATTGTTTATTTCTAGGGAGTACTATTTGGAACCGTCGAACCGATTCTAAAAAAATTAACACTAGCAGAAAACTACACTATCCCTGATTATCAATGGTTACATCTTATTTTCATATAAATAATTTGCAATTTTAAATCTCGACATTAATAAATTAAGTCAGACGAAGAAGCGCTGCTGGACAATTTTATCAGCGTGCGCCCACCAAATAGTTCAATATACCTGAAAAAAATGTATTAATGAAATATTAGTCTTTAGTAAGCCTAAAAAAGGTCAGCGTCATTATATACATGGCTTTAATACATAAGCCAAAATAAGGTTTTTTTTTAATTAAAGAATAAATTGAAAATTAAGTAATGATCATTAATTGCACTTTTTGCGCCTAACCATATAATATTTTAAAAAATACGAATAATTTCACTATATGGAAAATTTCATGTAGATAGAATATCTTCTATGCAGTATATTATTTAATCTCATGGTTTAAGAGATACAATGAAAATCTTATTCTTCGATTTATCGTAACGACTAAGCGCGTCGGTGTTCAGTGCGTAGATATGATATCGATAGAAAGTAGGTAGGGGAAGTGGGCAAAGTTTAGGTCTATGAGAAAGGTAGCCGCTCGGCACACTCGCACGATCGTTTTCCAACATAGCGTACGTTATATAAATACAATTTTTAAAAAGTAAATAAATTGAAAAAATATAATCAAGCGTAACCTTTACAAATTCGTCTATATTAATGTACGAGTTTATTTAGATGATCAAAAAGCTCGGCACAGAATGTTCTAATAAACACCAATTCACGCACCCATAGTTTATTTTATTTATATTATATACAATGTTTAAAATCTTTAAATTAAAAAAAATAGGGCCTCCGACTTTCTGGACGAATTATTCTCTAGTGGAGCTTATATTGCAAACCGATGGTAAATTCAATGATGTTTCAAAAGACTGTGAGACGCCCGCTAGATGATTACCTACATTAGGACATAGGCTACTTATTCCAGCGGGAAAATACTTCTTTCCGCGGATAAATACGAAAATTTAATAAGCAATTACTAGCCAATGCGGGCGAAGCCGCGGGTGGTCGATAGTGTTTGCATGTTATTCGAGGTATTTGTTACTACTTAAATATCACAAAACTTAAGTAAATCATATGTGATGGTGATACGGGACTGTGTATTAATTTACGTAATTACTCTAAACACTTTCAGTTTAAACTACGAAAACATTTCTGGACTCGGGATCTAATTTATTTCGTGTTCGACTCAAAATAAATTTATATTTTATGCATATTCATAAAATAAAATATATACGAGACAAATCCATGAATCGACTATCAAAGTGAATTATTTGTATAATTTTTACTGAACAGTATCATTAGAAATAAAATAAAAATTGTTACACTAAACACATAACGGATAAAGGCCTTTTCCACTTTTTATGTTTATTAAATATATTTCCTTGTTTTTAGAGAATGAATTTTCTTAAACGTACTTTATGCTTTAATCATATCTCTACGGATAATTCTTGAGTACATCTTATTTTTTTAATCGGCGTGTGGGAAACCTACATGCAGCCGTGTGGGAATCACAAGCAGAACGAGTTGTTTCTAAAATGGTTTACACGATTGTACATTTAACATATCCTTGTATGTAATTGTGGAAACAGTATTGAGTTAGCTGAACAACGTGGGTAAATATTGAAATATTTCTTGACTGCTCTAGTCAATATCAACAATATGTGGACCAGGTGCATTTTTGAAGAATATGTATCCCGGTTTCAATGTCGCTTGCATAATCTACGTCAGAGTAACCGATCAAAATTTATAGTAATCGATCGCTTCGGTTTGCGAATATAACTTTGCACAGAGTCGACATTAACAGTCTCTTAGCTCGTCCTTAATGCGGAATGCCTCTAACTCATTTCGAATCGTGTTTTTCATGTTAAACTCGCAGTCTACGGTCATATTATTTGACTCTTATATGTTTTTGAACTCTTTAGAAGTGCAAAATGTGACCAACTCACACTTAGACTCTGTCAGGTTTATCGGGACATAATTTTTCTTCCCAGTGGAAATCTACTGGGAAGACTGAATGTCTGATTTATACCACTATTTCTGAGTTGGGTATAAAGACTCATTCGTATTTTAACACTATCCGGTAAAGGTTACTTTTCTTCCTGTAAGTTCCTAATTCGTTATTTTTCCTTTTGGTAAATAAATTGTAACTAGCCCAAAAATTTACATATTTTTCACATCTAGTTTCTTTCGCTGCCAACCTTTTTTCTCTATATTAGTGAGATAAGTTATTTTATATACAACCTCTGCTCAATATTGTTTAAGAGGTAATCTCCTAAAATAATATTGAGCTGAGACAGTATCAAAAAATAAATATTAATTTTTTAACTAATGTTCTGTTTGTGTTTTCTGCCACTATTTACTTTTGTTAGTTGATAACAGTTTTACGTTTTTTTAGGAATTCAAGAATAAACAACTAAATCAATTGATATTATTGAAACATCTAAATCAATTGATATTAACGTGTACCTGGTTTTCCGCTTGATTCTGGGATTTTGTGAATTTTTTAAATTACATCCGACGTCGTTGGTAAGAAATAAGTGAATATGAGTGTCTAATCTATAAATATTAATAAATATCTCCATTCGCCAAGCGATATAATTGCCACCGGACCACAAATATTCTAATGCTAAACTCTACCATTTTTGTGGTTCGTGACTGTTTATATTTTTTTTCTAGACACATATATCAGTTTGTAATATCTCATGGATAATTGCGCGCTGTTAGTACTTTCAATAATTCTTTCTCGGTCCTGGAAATGCGGTTTACCTAAACATCGGTGTCATAATAAAATATTTGTTTCATCAACGTTGGTTACGTATGCATAATAATTACTATACATATATATATATATATATATATATATATATATATATATATATATATATGTATATATATATACATATATATATATATATATATATATATATATATATATATATATATATTCAGCAGGTACATATCGTTGATAAAGTTTGTAGGAGCAACGTCGGATATGTATGCATATACTTTACACATGTTCAGCTGGCACATGTTATTGTTTAGATTTGCAGTATCAAAATCGGATATATATGCGTAAACTTTGCATACATTTAACAGGTACAAATTTTGGGATCAGATTTTCAATATCAATATAGGATATGTCTAAATAATCATTTTACATGTTTAACCAGTACGTATATTAGGTTTGCGGTATTAACATCTGATATATATGCATGATCAATGTACATGTTTAGCCGGTACATATTGATTACCAAATTCGCAGTAGCTTGGATTTATTTTTTTCATTTTGTTATAATACTTTATTTCACCTGGCCGCCTTTTCCAATAACGCTATTGGCTGACAATAGACCTGGTACTCAGCACATTTATAAGTAGGATTTTATAAAATGGCCTTTTATTGTTGTCAACGTCGGGACTCATTTCACTGCTTCCCTTTACTTGAAAAGGTTTGTCATATGCCAATTTTATTGTTTTTGTAGGTAGCGCCATTCCACCTGCTGAGTTGCGGTGGCTAATGAATTTCTCGCGCAAGTGGTAGTTATATTTGTTTATGTGCATAGAAATACTTGTGTCTCTCTACCTTGCCTCAGTGTCGTTTGTTGATGCTGTAGCTTAGCTTATATTTTCCTGACTTTAACTTTTTTTTATTTTTGTACAGATGCACTCCTAGGTGATTAAATTACCAGAGTACTTTCTGGGAACTATCTTTTAATTTTACATTGCTCGTCAAACCATTTGGGTCGTCACAGATTGTTCTGAAGTCATGTTAAATCTTCACCGTGACCGAATTCGGGTTTATCTTCTTACCGGAACTATTGACCACACTGATCATTGTTTTATTTGAATTGGTAGTTTTATATTAACTGGAGAGAAGCATTAGTTTTAACCACTCGACATATATTTGTATCCGATATTTCGGAGCTTATGCCTTTTTGTTATTATTTAGCTATATTTTGATATTTTACAAGAAACAACTTTTAGTTTTTCTCACATCGGGAAATAAGTGTACTCGGTGTAATAGCCATAAATTTTCAAAAACGCTTGTCAACTTATTTCAGACTTACATACTTCGCGTTTTGAGCTTCCTAAACTTGGACGTACATCATCGGATTGATAAATAAAATAACATTTTTCTCCTTTGTAATCGTTCTTCAAATCTGTTATGTTATTATGCTGAACCCAGTTTCATAATTCTATCCGTTGGAAATACGTCTTAAAGGTGAATCTCTATGTGATATATTTTCAGAGGTCATTTACTCCTTAAATAAAGTTAAAGGTTCTTTAACTTTTTTACCACGACCTAGGTTTCGTTGTATTACATCTTCAGGTGGCCTATTAACAAAGATATTGCCCACCTGAAAATTTTGTAATACAACGAAACCTAGGCCGTGGTAAAGAACTTAAAGAAAGTAGAAATAATACTATATCACGTAGTTTCATTTAATTGTGAATAAAAAATTTCTACAAAATTAACGCCAAATAAATTAAAAAAAGTGAAAGAATTATTTGATATCATTTTGCCGTATTAAATTTACGTTGATGTTGGTAGTTCGACAGTTTAATATTGTAGATCGTATAACCTATTGACTGATTCATAATTTTAATCGTCGAATTATTTTCGAGCCTTTGCTACTGAGGTAATACTCTGTTGGTTGTTGATTAATGCTTCTGGTTCTATAATTAGATGCTTTGTTGAATAATTATTGTTGAGTCACTGGAAAATACATGGGTAATTCTCGAAATTTTTCTTGATGAGGAATCCGGATAAACAGCTGCCGCAAATCTTAATGTCCTCGAGCAGAAAAATGAAGAACGATAGAAGTCACATTTTTGTTCCATCTGCCAAAAACTATGAGGATTCCAAAGGAAGGAGTAATATTACCATATCGCGTATTTTAACGGTAACATTGGAGAGTTTTAACGTCATAATATTTACTTTAGAATTCTGTGTCTACTTTATTATGGGATTTGCTAATAAAAGCAAAAAATAATATAATGTTATTCGTTTCACAAATAGTGTTGATAGTAACAGTTCTATTTGCAATGCTTTCAAAGTGTTACATTTTTAGCAGTTTTAAGTTAAAATTTATTTTATTGGCCTTTTATTTTTATTTACTGAGCCCAGTTAATATACGCTCGATTATTAATTAAAAAGTCAATGTTCACCATTATTGAAAAAAAAAATTATTTTCTCTTGAACCGTGTCCACAAAAACGTATCACATTTTAAAGTGTCGCACAAAGCAAGTGCATTTTCTTTTACAGCTCAAGTCACCGTTTGTAGACATAAATGAGCCAAAACTCTATCTGTCGACGAATGTATGGATGAAAGACGCAATTTAGTTTTTATAATATTATTTTAATTACTAGTTACGAATTACATATGATTATTTCATATGTAATTCCTTACTATTTTTTTTTATTGATTAAAATATGATTATGTTTTCATTACCTATGCGGTTCTTACTAAGTTTGCCGTTATTTTATTTTTATTTAGTGAAATAATTGTATGTGGGTTTTTCAAGTTTAAATATATTTGTTTCTAAAATAATTTAATAAAGAGTTTGTGGTTGTACACATAAACATTTTTCTTCGTTGTCATGATTCTTTACAATTTATTGCAAACATTTTTAAAAAAATATTTTAAAACGGAATGTTTTAAATACAAATAATTCTTAAATAATTTATTTTTTATAAAAATAAAAATTGCTGTAGACCACCAAGTTTGCATCAATGCTTAAGAGTTTTGGTAATACAATGAACTGACATTGAGCAGTAGATATAGAGCCAAAGTTAATATTTAAGTCGTATCGTAATTCGTCTTGATGAAAATGAATATGATGACATTTGTACTTTTAGAATAGAGCTTTTTTTTATTATCTGAATGCATTTATTTACGCATTAACTTGCAAGTCTCTTTGCCTAAACAAATAGCAATTCCAAAAGTAATTTATACCTTTGTCAAATATATTAGACTAAATATTATAAAAGGTATACCAGTCAATATTTCGGCAATAATATTTTTGCAAGATAATTTGAAATAGCCAAAGCGAACATAAAAAAACACATCAAGAAAAAAAGTTCGGGGTTTCCGTATGGATCAGAAGCGGGAAACACATTTCGTAAGTAAAATACCACTTATTCATTGTTTTTTTCTTTAATGTGAACCTTTGTAAATATTCCATTTTTCTACTAACCTTAACTTATAAAAGTAATATTATGACGATGTATTTTTAATACACCATAATGCATAGAGCTTAATTAGTCATTATAAATAATGATTCAATTGAAAATTGTTGATTTAGATTTTCTTTTTGGAATGTCACCTACTCGATTAATTACAGATTAATTTTTTATATTCTTACCATGTGAATTAAAAAGCTTAAGTAATAAGAACATTAACATATTTTGCACTACTTTACTGGTTTGAAGAAAGCTAATCGTTCCGAGAATGTGAAATATTCTACGAGGCGTTTCGAGGATGTGAAATACTTGAAAATTCTAAGTTCCGCCATTATTAACTATTCACATAGTTGAATCTTATCTAGTTAAAGATTTTGGTGCAATTTATGAAATTTTGAATTTACAATGCAATGTGAATAGTAAATTTGATTAATTTGTTATTGTAACTTGATTTAAATTGCCATTGGGAATAGATATTTGTACAAAAATAAATAAACGGCGCTGAGTAATAAAATTCCATGGTTTTGTTTCCCACGCGACAAATGTCAGATCTGTTTCGTTCCGCCCATTATCATTTAATGCCTGTTTCGTTCCTGTAATCCCTCTTTCAATACATATTGAACGCAGTGCTGAAGTGGACAATTTTTGATATCATGTGAAATGAATGAATTATTTTATACCGCCTATTATAAATAATAGTCGTAAAAGTGCAAAGAGTTGCTCAGGTCTCAATTCTAATTAATGTTTGTGTTTTAAGCAAGCTTGTATTTAAAGTTTTTGAGTGTGATAAACATTTCCTTTTGTTGACGATACCTTTAAATTATTAACCAACAACAGATTAAATTCAACAAAATATAATACAAAAATTAGCAGTAACGATTAGGGGAATCGGGGCTGGACCGGATACCAGGGCGGAACGAAACAGATCTGTCATTTGTCGCGTGGGAAACAAAACCATGGAATTTTATTACTCAGCGCTGCGCTGCGCCGCGCAATATTATGTACGTGTCAAAATATTTAAATTATTTATGAATCATCGCTGTGATCTTTTAAGGTAAGTCCTGTAATTTTTTTCTTATATTATACTGATATTTAGTAATTTGTTTGCCATATAGATTTTGCATAATATTTAAATATTTAACAAGTATATAAACTTCTTAAATTATATATAGGTCTAAAACATAATCATAACAGGTCGCATTGCAATTAATATCAATACCAGTTAGCATTACCTTTCAGAAAGATTAAATAATGCCGCAAGTGTAAATTATATATTGAGTGCCACGTCTATATATTGATAAGCAAACGTGCACGGGAACCACGTACAAAAATACGAAGTGTTACTACGTGAACCCTCCAAGCTAACTCGTGACACGTAAACGGAAGTAGTTGCCTCACCGAAGGAACTCACATTTATTTCACTTTATTTTATTCAAGCTGATGTTATCTCGTGAGATTTATATGACCCCACTTCCCATGTGGATACTGCATTAGCTTTCAGTCTTGATCGTAAAAGGTGGCGAGTGGAAATTGAAGGTTGTTGTCTAGCTTGTTGGGCTTCTAAGTAGCTTTATAATGTAACAAACTGTGATTTTGAATTGTACGCATAATATAATCGTAAGATCGTTTATACTTGTTCTTATCCAAATTCATATAAATAATCATTGATTATATCTCTGTTCATGACAGCTTTTTGAAATCGAAAAAATGTTTATCGTTTCTTTGTATGGGACATACATATAAACATCTTCGTACATTTTAAGGTTAATAATTTAAAGTACGGGGAATTAAGTGAAATGACTTAATATGGTATAACGATTATTATACAGTTTATATGTAACCACTTAAGTGTATGAACATATATATATATATATATATATATATATGTGTATATATATATATATATATATATATATGTGTGTGTGTGTGTGTTTGTGTGTGTGTGTGTATTTATTTCTTTATAATTACGTATACGTAAATATATATTATAATAATTATTTTTATCTTAAGTATTACTTTGTTTGCAGCTTCATGGAACGTTAATATTTAAAATATGTTAGCGTCTCTTTTCAAAAGACAAAAATAAACGATGAAGTAATGAAAAGAAAATTTTGCAAAATCCTTACCCAAATATTACCATCTACATCTATAAAAATAAATTCAGAAATGAGATACAGAAAATTCGATTTCGAAAAATATTTCTAGCGTCTAATCAACCTTAGATATCCCACTGATAAACTGAGAATGTTTATAATTAATGGCGATAACAAGATCTAACATCAAATTTGGGAATAAAAACAATAATTTGATCATTTCGTTCATTACTGAGATAACAACTGAATTATCGGAGAATTATTAAACGCATATGGATTAAAACTAAATTTCACATTCTGGACGGTTCAGATTTTAGTAAGTGATTTACTAGCGTATTGTATCTCAGCTTAGTAAAATACTTCAGAGGAAAACAGATTTCTTCTATTTGCCCTGAAGACGAAGCGAAAATAGAAGAAAACATTTTGATTTTCTTCTTAACAACCAGGAAGGCAAGTTCTAATTTTATCTTAGAACTTTTTTGTTAAGTCCAAGATAGTGAAAACGTAGTAACTTAATTTTTTGTCATACAATTTAAATGTACAAAAAGAAATCATTGTCATTGTGTTCTTTTCAAGGATTCTTGATTTACAATTATAATCATGTCTCAATCCTAATTCAACATATATTTATTTATTTTCCTGAAATATCGTACGTTATTTTTTGTCAGGTTTCTTCTAATATTTATTGTAATGTATAGATGAAGTCAGAAAATATTACCATACTAAAGTTCAATTCATCTAACACCTCTATAAAGTTCACAGGGAGAAATAACCATGATATCTCGCTCAGTTATTTCTCTGCATGTAATGTTTCCTAATGTACAATGATACATACTGTAACATTGATCAATATGTATTTGAGATGGTAATCTTATTTAAAAACTTTTTTCATGCGAGTAGAACTCGCACTCTGAGGGTTCTGTATATATTTTGTCGCATAAAAATTTTAGTGTATATAATGGTTCCATTAAATTGTTCACAAGTATTAATATTATTTTTTGCATAGAATATATTTCATTGATGTGAAATGGCTGTGATTTGCTATACTCTATTAGGATTGAACTCTTTCTCATATTCATGCAAAAGTAAGAAGAAGGTAGGATACGCACATTTTTGTGTGTATCCTATCTTCTCCTTCAAACGTTTCGCTTTTCCTCTTCCAATCGATACGCTCCGCACTGCTGCCCCCGCTGACCCTCACGGTGATATCGCTGTCGGTGTACATGTAAAGGTATTCACAAAATGGATATAGTGAAATTTTCGTTCAATTTTCAATGAATATCACGTCAACACAATAAATCATATCAGTAACAGATAATAAAAATTATATCAAAAATTAACATTTTTAACATCATAAAACAATTTCTTCTCTTTTTTAAGTTTCTTATGTTATTGTGATTTTTTGGTTTGATATTTCGTATGCAATATCAAACGTAATTTTAAAAAAAATAACAGTTTACGATAAAAAGCTTAAGATAAAAAAAACTCGCTGTTTTTGTTAATTTTGTGAATATTTTTGAGAGATTTTTTGAACAATTAAATGAAACTACGTGATGTAGTATTATTTCTACTATCTTTAATTTCTTTACCACGACCTAGGTTTCGTTGTATTACAACATCTTCAGGATCTTTGCTAACAGCCCACCGCTAACAGATTGCTACTATTATTAGATATTAGCAAAGATTGATCTTTGCTAATATCCCACCTGAAGATGTTGTAATACAACGAAACCTAGGTCGTGGTAAAGAAATTAAAGATAGTAGAAATAATACATCACGTAGTTTCATTTAATTGTGAATAATGAATTTCTACAAAATTAACGCCAAATATATTCAAGATTTTTTGAATTTACGCAATGTGGTAATACTATGGCCCAATTGTTTCATTGTGAGAAAAATTATTTATTTTTTTGTAAATATTTTAATTTTTAAGAGTTTTTTAAAGAATTAAGGAAAATAAATTCGTCGGGATTATATATTCATCTATCGGTTCGTCAAAGCTTTTGCAGTTACCATACTATATACAACTTAAGAGTTTTGCGGAAAAAAAATTGCAAGTAGATGCTTTGGATCGATATATATATATATATATATATATATATATATATATATATATATATATATATATATATATGTATATGTATATATATATATATATATATATATATATATATATATATATATATATATATATGTTAGTGTGTGTGTTTATGACGAATATTGCTCTGGCACACGCATTGGATGCTTTTCGGATGGGTAAAATCTTGTGAAATAGTCTCACCGACATGCTGTAATAACAGGATATCTGTAGATATTATGGTTACGCATTGTATAACATTGATGCTGTATTGTGTGATTTATAAAATGAAGTTAAATTGAGTAAGTGGAAAATTCAACATGTGTATACTGTACATTGTTTAAATTGTGTTTTAGTTTGATTATTATTCTCATTGTTTAATTGTAGAAACAATGTGCAATACAACAATGAGTACTAAATATGGTAATATTTTTTCATAGTTTTAAGCTTCCATTTCTGCCGGCATTCCCCATGACTTCAAAATGGCCTCGATCATTTTTTGTTTCAAGATCAGTGATCATACCCAAAATGAGATACATCATTTCTTTTAAATACATAATTTCTTTTAAAATCAATTGTGATTTGTCATTTTTTTTAAATGATATCAAAAATATAAATAAATTTTCACAAAAAACAACATAAATTTTTATAGGAAGCGCTCGTCAAAGAAATTTCATATCACAATCAACTTGAAAACTTTTTATAAGGAATATAGATATAGATTTAAACTAGTATAGTTATTTTAAAAGCTGTCCACTGTTACTTTGAATACTTTTGCTAAAAAAGCTTTGAAAGTAAATAATGTACATACTTCTGTCTCTTCGGCGAAAACCTCAGCTAAGCTAACTTCTTCAAGTAAATTAATTTCTACCGTTTTATTTCGAGGAGTTCTTCCACGAGTGAACTGGGATTGAATATGAGACCCGAGCATTTCGTATATACACGCTTTAAAACTGTACAAACTTTCTTACGACGTCCTACATATTTTGATTTATTAAATTCTTAAATTTTTATAATATTCAATTTCAATTTACCCTGATTAGTTTATAAATATTATTACATGAGTTGCTACTTTGAAACAATATCAATTTTATAATATATAGTTTTTGTCAGAAATAATTATCTTCAATTCTGGATCAAGACATAAATGGACGTCTGCCGTTTTTTTACATTGGTCTTTTGGTCATTATTGTTATGTGATGGTCATATTTTTGTCATTACATATGTTTTTGGTCTTTACTTAAATCTATATAATTATTGTCGTAATATTTATAAGTATGGCAATTCCTCAAACTAAGTATCGAAATTGCATTCCTAGACTATAAACCTCTATTTTTTTTCACACATCTATTTAAAATTACTTTCCATGCGTGCTGTCAAAACAGAACATCAACGAAATAAGGCTATCAGTTGACTAACAAGATAGACAGAATTATTTACGTAATGTGACACTTCAGAATAATAATATAACAAAAGAATTAATAAACAATCTTAATTTTTACTTAAAGATATTAATAAAATAATTTAACCAAAAGCGAAATGGTTTGTATAATTTTTTTACCCTTTTAAATTTGTGCGGATTAACTTCGTTATGACGTATAGAGCAAATTTATTTTAATACTTTATTCACATTTGAATATATGTTACTTGGGTGCTTTTCATTTTTAAAATTGAAAGGTAAGTTTCATAATTGTCATTAATTATGTTTCAACTTATATAACTGAGACAATACACATTAAGCTTAAGCGAGATATTTAGCAAAATTCTCCAATTGTTGAACTTAATATTAGAAACTAATAATTTCTTATATCAGCATTATTAAAACGCGATTATATTAGAATCATATAAAGAAATAGTAACTTAGAGTGTACAAAATTGAGCAAATTTGGTTGAACTCTAACTACAACACCAACACAAATACCACTTCAAACTAGGGTGAACACAGTCTTTATGAAAGTACATTTCTAGCAATTTCAACCAGCAAAAATGTAATTTAAAAAATAGCGACGGTATAGTTTGACACTGTTAAAAATTTTTCTATCGTGAAATTCTTGGAAAACTTTCCGCTAGGAATATTAATTTAGAAATAGTTGACTGTCTGGACAAGGTTTTGTGACCGTTAGTGTGAAAAAAGTAAATAGACAAAAATCGATAGTGAATTTACATACCGTTAAATTCCGTTCCCTAAAAACGTGTAAAATTAGAAGATATAATAATTAAGGCCGGGACACTTTTGACATACCGTGAAAGAAGTGGAAATGCATTTGTTACTAGGTCTTTTTAATTGTTTGGAAGTAAACATCTCGTTTCTTTTGTGAATTGAATTAGAAAGATAAGATATCTGTGAGATAAAACAAGAATTTAATTAAATTATGTAAATTTGTACGATTATTACGTTTAACGATTATAAGGTCTTGCGTTTGGTGTCATTTTGTACTCTTCTTTTAATTTAATCAGCCCATAGAGAGTGCCAGTATCATGCAACGATATTTTGTCTGTCCTTGCACATTTGTAATTATTTTAAAACGTATTCTATGGTAAGTTTTCAATAAATAAGTATTGCTTTATATTAAAAAATTCGTCAACAAACTTACGATAGAATAAGTTTTCAATATATAAGTATTACTTTGTATTTTGTCTCAATCGTGGCTTCAGTAGCGACAAACCAGTTTTGTCCGTACGGAACCAAATTATTAAAGCTTGCAGTTTCTTCGAAAAACAATTTCATAATTTCCTTAAAATGAAATCAGCCAACAAATTATATGTAAACTTAGTACTTTTCAGTTAATAATCAGATATAAATAATTTGAGATTTTTCGTCTTAATTTGAAGCTATATAATTGCAAATTTTCAAACAAATTTGGTTTCAGCATCGGAATGTTTATTTAAATAATTCACTGGTAAATTGTTAGAATTTAATTAAGATACAAAAGCTATGCATTACCATGTCCCCTTAATTTAATAAGAATTGCAAAAATACGTAACACTGATGTTTAGTAATGAAGATATAGATATTGAACTTATGTGTGTGCATAAGTGGTATCCTGAGTGAATTTAATGGCAATAAAATACCCATTAAATACCCATTACAAACTGATGGCAATAAAATACAATTCAAAAGTACTTAAACTCAAATAAAGCTAAGGTCTAATTTTAGCTTATAATTTTAATAACGTATTAATTTGCGAGTCTATTTGCCTAAAGCAAAAAGAGCTCTAAAATGTGACCTTGTCTTCCTTTAACAATGATATTAAGCTGAATAATGTACAAGGCACTGCAGGCATCATTTCGATAACGATGTATTCCCGAGGGCAAATAGAAATTGTCAAAGTAAATATCAAAAATATAAAGCACATAAACGAATTTCCTTCAATTAACTTAGGTCTTCCTTTCAGCCCTGAAGCGAGAGAAAAATTTCGTAAGGAAAATGCCATTTATTTTATTCTTTAACGTTATTTTTCTTTAAATGTAAAACTTTTTATAAGGTTTTGCATTTGAATGGTTTATGAATATAAAACTAAATATTAATAGCTTATTTTCAAATAATTTTATAAAAATTGTAGCTTTCTGGACATATTCTACACCGCGTTTTTCCATATGTATATTTGTTTTTTGGCAATAAATTATCATTTCTTTGCAAGCTTTTTACAACTTAACGTAATTATTGTTACATATCACAGTTGCCTTCTATTTATAATTACTTTAGGCACCATTTGCCAACGTAATTATTGTGATGAACGATTAAATTATTTATAAAACTATCTCATAATATAGTAAATTTGTTATGATTAAGGGTCATTTTAGTATGCAGGAGTATGACGACATCACTTGGTAAGTTTTAACTTCTAATTGGTAAATTAAATATAAGCATGCTATGTGTGTTATTCAACGTTTGTATTGTTCGTATGTATTTAGAATGATGTATTGTACACAGTGGAATTGCATTACAGATCGATGTGATTTTTATCGAATTCATTATTTGCCTGACATAATTCCCATAAAAGAAACCTAGGTAGATGAGTGACGATGTACGCGTGATGATTTATTGATTATAACTTCAATTTCTAATTTAATGTTCCTTCATTTTACCGGCTTTATTTCTGTTGGTATTTAAAATAAATATTAAGTTATAGAAAAGTGTTTATTTTCCATCAAAATTATAAACATTTCAAAAATTTCAAAGTGTATCCTATAACCTACTTATCGGGTGAAGTCACGATTGTTTGTGTTTTCATAATAAATACGTCACAACGCTGCTTTTTGCTTCCTAGCCGAAGCTGTCCCTCCCCTATCATTCATTTCTCCTGCTTATGCAGCAATTGCCAAATTTATCCAAATCATTTGGTTTTTTCTCCCTGAGTTTTTTCAAGGACGTTTATATTGAAGACATATGTATGTATATATATATATATATATATATATACACATATATATATATATATATATATACACATATATATATACAATGTACTACTTTCGGATTCTAACATTTATCGACGTCAAAATAAAAATAATAAATAATTTTAGTTGATATTAATACATTTTACCATATAAAACAAAATATAAAACCTCCATTGATTATTTGATTTATTATGACACGCATTTCATTTCAATCATATTATCGTTGGACAAATAATTAAGAACGGTTAATAAGGAACATTTAATATAATAGGCTATGATAATATTATTATTCAATAATATTATCAAAACTTCGTACAATAGTGTCGATTGATGTTGTATAGTCAATAGCAAGACAATATTTGCTTTGTAGTGACGGAACAAAGTATTTATTAAATATTGGCACGGTTCAGTAGAAGTAACGTTCCAAGATTCGGCAATCATAGAGTGCGTACAGATTGCTTGTTATTTTATCTGTTACACTCTTCGTAACTACCCTCCAAAGATTTTAAGTATGATTTAAATCCAGGCTGATAGCAAGTCAATCTAAAACAGTAATTTGTTGTTCAGGTAGAAAGATTTTCACTGAAAAAGAAGTGTGTTTAGGTTTATTGCCATGTTGAAACTTGGTAAAACTGGCAGTATTTCATCTACATAAGGAATTATAGTGTCATCTCGTATTCGCTATTATTTATATATATATATATATATATATATATATATATATATATATATATATATATATATATGTATACTCTTTTGCATAAAAAACGGCGGTTTTTATTTTATCATATTATTAACAAAATATTATTTATTAAGAGGTTGTATTAATTGTAATTGTTACTGGCAGGTATAGTATATTCTGAAATTGATTGTTTTTGAATGAAAATTCTCTTTCACTGACAAAAACGTATTTTTTGGCGGTAAATGAAATCCAACTCTCATTAAGTTCTTTTTCGATTGTTACGTTTTTTTTATTTTAACGAATACATTTTAATTAAAGTTCTGCTGTTTGATCTCAGTATGGTTGAAAAAACGATAAGAGCTAGTAAAATTATTGCGCTGCTTGAAGAAAGCTGTAGCCAATTTTATGTGTCTCAGCAGTATAATGTGACTTGCACCACTGGCCAAAGGCAATGACACCAAGAAACGGGATCCGTCAGTAGAAGACCCGGTTCTGGAAGAAAACGGTGCACTGAGCCACGGGACGACTGCTTCAAAGTCAGTCAAGCGCTACGAAATCGTCAAGTTACGTACGAGAATCTCAAACAGAACCTCGAGAACGTCAGAGGTATACGAGAAAGCCTATAGATAGTTAGAAGGAGACTTCAGGCCGTCAATATACGAAGCTACCGCCCAGCTCAGGGCCCTACATTGCTCCGTGAGCATCGAGTTGCCAGATTGAGATTCGCTCAAACTTTTTCGTCATAGACTCAACAAGACTGGAATGGTTTTTTATTCTCTGATGAAGCTCGTATATCGATTAATGGTGAGGGTCGACGTCGGCGAGTCTTACGAAGACCTGGAGAAATCACCCCTTACGGCGGAGGCTCCGTAATGTTTGGGATGGTATTAACTTAGATGACCGTACCCAGTTAGTTTTTATTGAAAATGGCATACA
This sequence comes from Druceiella hillmani, assembly GCA_039881145.1. Lineage (NCBI taxonomy): Eukaryota > Metazoa > Arthropoda > Insecta > Lepidoptera > Hepialidae > Druceiella > Druceiella hillmani. The sequence goes on from JAYKKI010000103.1 coordinate 2,661,922, forward strand.
ATGGCACATCGGAAAACCGATCAAATAAAACATATATTAATTTCATATATTATTTTATTTTATTCATCGTATTTTGTGTTTTATTCTTGGGAAAAATAACATAAATTATTCTTCAACCCTCATATGTCACATATTTTTAACTGATTTAATTTCTTTTTTTGTAAGTTAAATGTGTCTAATTGTGAATCACTTTACATATATACAATTAAAAAGTTATTTTAACTTCATTTTGCTACGAATTACCTTCCAATAATAACACAATACGCCATGATTTTCATCAATATTTGGAATACCCCATCTTGTGGTAAACTATAACTTATTGCTTGCCTAACAATAATTTCAGCAGGTTTGTATTTAGTTTTAATAGCGTTTACTTCAATAACTTCACAATCAATATTGCAAAACAAAAACTGATATATTCATTAAATATTGACCTTCCGTTGGGGTTGTCTTAAAACAATTTAGGATTGTTTACTCTTTGGCTGTATTATGTAGGTTTATTTTATTGTATTTATAGTCGTATTCTATAGAGGTTGTTTTACAACTATGGCCTTTACAGATAGATTTAACACAGAATTTTATTTAACATTTTGTAATCAATAGCGATAATAATTAGTGCTTAAAATGTTAAAATGTGACAGCAAGTGTTCGTGCACCGGAATCACATACAAAAATACGAAAGTGTTGCTACGTGAACCCCTCAAGCTAGCACGTGACCCGTATACGGAAGTGGCTGTCGTAGTAAACATACTCGCATTTATTTCAGTTTATTTTTATTTAGGCTCATGTTTCATGCGAGTCTTATTTGATCCTTCCCACATAGTTACTCTATTAGCTTTCGGCGCGTCAACGTTCGCCATTTGAAATGCGACAAATGTTAATAGGCATACCAAATCTATAAATATGCAATGATTGTTTTTTCGTTTTATTGGATACTTATAGATTTAATATGTGTATTAAAATTTCCGTACTTTAAAAATTTGTGTGGGCGAGTGGGCTTGGTATAACTAGATATATATATACTCGGTGCTCGGGAATAGAAGTCGGTAAGAAAGATGCTATTCGTTGGCTATAACAGATGTCGTTGCAATAAAACTAAAAACACGCCTTTTTTCTAATTTAGTGCAAATAATTATTTCACAAAATTTTTTTAACACACCCAATACTTGCCCGGAGTGTGAGGTTTTACCGCAACGGCGATGTCTTTTTAGGTGTTCTTGGGTTATTCGGCGAGCGGCACTGAACAATGTGCGCAAATATCGTGTGTGCAAAAAAGAAGGCAAGTAATTATGAATATTATTTTCAATTTACTGAAAAAGAAGTCATCTTTTAAATTTTATTTCAACGACAATCAACTATTTTTCAGTAAAGGAATAACGTATTTCTTTGTCGGCCACTTATTCCCGGACCCCGAGTATTCCTGCAAAACATATGCTGTTAGCTTGGTAGATAACATAATATATGTGACATTTAAATTTGCGCTTTCTATTATATCAGTGTTAGCGTTTTAAATAACCACATCTCGCCGAGGGAACTGACGGCCACTTGTAAATCGCATGCTGCAACATCCAGTGCCAACTTCAGACGTAATCTGGCGTTCCCCAGACATCAGCTTCATACGTGTACTTCTATAATCCCTACTCCATGCAGATATCTGCTTCATCCGTATATTTATAGAAACCCTACTCCATGAAATGGTAAAATGTTTACTGTGCAAGGTTTCTCCTCGCTTGTAGAACTGGTAATGTTCCTAGACCTTGAAGATTAATAGATTATCACTTTTATTTTCATTATTGTCTTTAGTATTTTCTATCACAATTTTTTGTGAGGAATCCAAACTAACATGGTGAAATTTTTTTTTACATCATTGTTTTTATTATGATTTCAAATATCCTATATTTTTTCAACATACTAACAATAATAAATTCTAAATAATACGAATGTCATTTCTCTCTCTATCCTTACGATCTTTTGTGGTGTCGTTTTATAAAATAGTGTAAATATTAATATTTTGCTACATTTTACCGACATAATTGTTTTTAAAACATATCACAACAATAACAAGTATCTGTATTATCAAAATGTAAACCAATTATATAACGTATGTATCTCTTGGTGCAAGCCCGATTTGCAATTGTCAGTTTTGCTGTAAAGCACAACGCGTTTTTGATCCATAGATATTATACATTGCTATTATGAACAATACATCGATTGATAGTTAATTACTGAATAATTTCTAACTAAAGTCTTAAATTATTATTCAGAATTAAAAAAAAATGTTAAAATGTGATTATGAAAACTTAAAAAGCGAATTATTTGGGCAACAGTGTTTATGTGGGGAAAAAAATTAAAAACAAAGCACTTTACACAAATTTACATTTCTATACTTAATTTAAACCGGCTATAATTACAAACAAAAAAACATTAGTTGTTTACAATTTTGTTTATCTCAGTCAATAAAGAGGTAATATTTTAAAACACTCATATTGCAAACATTGTATACAATACTTGTTTATCCCACTTAATAAACAGATATGTATCTGAAAAAGTAATATGGGTGACTGCTTGATATAAAAAATAAGTGCGCAAATTTCCAGCTCACTTTTTTTCTATTTAAGTAGTATTTATATACGTAATCTTCTTCTTCGTCTACTTTTGACTGAATAGCCATGATTTTTTTTGTAATAAACTAATTATTGTAACCATTTAAGAATTACAAGAAATTGCCTGTGAGTCAGGGAACTTCACAAAAGTATTTTTTTATACTAAATGAAATAGTTTAGTCTCTTATATTCAAAACGAATTTTTTAAGATCGACGTTTCCGATAAAGTATACGATAAATCGGCAACATATCATATCTCAGCAGTCCCCATCTAGGTCTTTACTATGTAGAAATAATATATGATTGTAGAAAAATGTATGTTATTTAAAGCATTTATTTCTTTGATTAGTAGGTTTTTAAACATAATAACTTTATGCAGTTTTATATACGAATTAGACATTATGGGAGAACACTAAAAAATAGTGATCAAGTAACACGCTCCCACAAAGAGTATTTTATGTCTATGGCTATATTTTGTTGTCTTAGGGTTATTGAAATAGCCTTATGATATCAATTATTTTCATAGAAATATTCATGAAATCAAACGTTTTCAACAGAAGAATGCAATGATCAACAATTCATAGAAATCTATAATAATATTATGAACAGGTACATTTTTATTAGTTTGTTTATTTCTAGGGAGTAATATTTGGAACCGCCTAACCGATTCTAAAAAAAATAACACTAGCAGAAAACTACACTATCCCTGATTAACAATGGTTACCCCTTATTTTGATGTAAATAATTGTTTAGTTTGAAATCTCGACATTAGTAAATTAAGTCATAAGAAAAAGCGCTGCTGGAAAATTTTATCGGCTTGCGCTGATTAAAAAGTTCAATATACCAGAAAAAAATGTAAAAATAAAATGAAATATTAGTCTTTAGTGAGCCTATAAAAGGTCAGCGTCATTATATACATAGCTTTAATACATAAGCCAAAATAACCTTTTATAATTTAAGAATAAATTTAAAATTATGAAGTGATCATTAATTGCACTTTTTGCGCATAACCATATAATATTTTAAAAAATAAAAATCATTTCACTATATGGAAAATTTCATGTAGATAGAATAACTTCTATGCAGTATATTATTTAATCTCATGATTTAAGAGATACAATGAAAATCACATTCTTCGATTTATAGTAACGACTAAGCGCGTCGGTGTTCAGTGCGTAGATATGATATCGATGAAAAGTAGGTGGGGGAAGTGGGCAAAGTTTAGGTCTATGAGAAAGGTAGCCGCTCGACACACTCGCACGATCCTTTTTCAACATAGGCGACGTTATATGAACAAAATTTTTAATGAGTAAATAAATTCAAAAATATAATAAAGCATAACCTTTACATATTCGTTTATATCAATGTACGAATTTATTTAGATGATTGAAAAGCTTGGCCCGGAATGTTCTAATAAATATGAATTCACACACCTATAAATTAGTTTATTTATATTAGTATATCAAATTTGTTAAATCTTTAATTTAAAAAAAAATAGGGCCTATGATTTTCTGGATGAATTATTATCTAGTGGAGCTTATATTGCAAACCGATGGTAAATTCATTGACGTTTCAAAAGACTATGAGACGCCTTAGATGATTACCTACATTAGGACATAGCGGGAAAATATTTCTTTCCGCGGATAAATACGAAAATTTAATAAGAAATTACTAGCCAATGCGGGCGAAGCCGCGGGTGCTCGATAGTGTTTGCATGTTATTCGAGGTATTTGTTACTACTTAAATATCACAAAACTTAAGTAAATCATATATTATGGAATATATTTAAATTACCGAAATAGTACCTATTGCTGCATGAGGTACTTTTTAAGTTTGAGCCAGTCCACAATCATATGTCAGTAGTACCAAAATAATTTACATATTGATTTGTGATTAGTGATACAGCGCTGTATATTAATTTACCTAATTAATCTAAACACTTTCAGTTTAAACTGCAAAAATATTTCTAGGCCCGGGATCTAATTTATTTCGTGTTCGACTCAAAATAAATTTTCATGCATATTCATAAAATAAAATATAAACGAGACAAATCCATGAATCGACTATCACAGTGAATCATTTGTAAAACTTTCACAGAACCGCATGATTAGAAACAAAATAAAAATTATTACACTAAACACATAACGGATAAAGGCCTTTTCCACTTTTTTATGTTTATTAAATATATTTCCTTGTTTTTAGAGAATGAATTTTCTTAAACGTACTTTATGCTTTAATCATATCTCTACGGATAATTCTTGTCAGTGTCAGTGTTATGTAACAAGTTGTCGAAATTTTTATATTGAAATTTGTTGGACAGGCGTTATAAATTGAGAAAGACTCATTTCTAATCGTGTCTTTCATGTTAAACTCGCAGTCTACGGTCATATTATTTGATTCTTATATGTTTCTTTAGAAGTGCAAAATGTGACCAACTCACACTTAGACTCTGTCAGGTTTATCGTGACATCATTTTTCTTCCCAGTGGAAATCTACTGGGAAGACTGAATGTCTGATTTGTACCACCTATTTCTGAATTGGGTATAAAGACTCATTCGTATTTTAACACTATCCGGTAAAGGTTACTTTTCTTTCTGTAAGTTCCTATTTCGTTATTTTTCCTTTTGATAAATAAATCATAACTTTACGCCCAAAAATTTACATATTTTTCATATATAGTTTCTTTCACTGTCAAACTTTTTTGGAGTTTAATTTTTGAATACCCGCATAGGGGCTTTATTAGTGAGATAAGTAATTTTATATACAACCTCTGCTCAATATTGTTTAAGAGGTAATCTCCTAAAATAATATTGAGCTGAGACAGTATCAAATAATAAATATTAATTTTTTAACTAATGTTCTGTTTGTGTTTTCTGCCACTATTTACTTTTGTTAGTTGATAACAGTTTTACGTTTTTTAGAAATTCAAGAATAAACAACTAAATCAATTGATATTATTGAAACATCTAAATCAATTGATATTAACGTGTAACTGGTTTTCTACTCGATTCTTGAATTTTGTGATTTTTTTTAATTACATCCGACGTCTTTGTTAAGAAATAAATGAATATGAGTGTCGAATAAACATCTATAAATATTAATAAATATCTCCATCCACCAAGCAATATAATTGCCACCGGACCACAAATATTCTAATGCTAAACTCTACCATTTTTGTGGTTCGTGACTGTTTATATTTTTTTTCTAGACACATATATCAGTTTGTAATATCTCATGGATAATTGCGCGCTGTTAGTACTTTCAATAATTCTTTCTCGGTCCTGGAAATGCGGTTTACCTAAATATCGGTGTCATAATAAGATATTTGTTTCATCAACGTTGGTTATGTATGCATAATTATTACTATATATATGTTCAGTAGGTACATATCGTTGATAAGGTTTGCAGTATCAACGTCGGATATGTATGCATATACTTTATACATGTTCAGCCGGCACATGTTATTGTTTAGGTTTGCAATATCAAAATCAGTTTTCAATGCGTAAAGATTGCATACATTTAACCGGTACATATTTTTCATCAGGTTTTCAGTATCAATATCGGATATGTATGAATAATCATTTTATATGTTTAACCGGTACGCATATTCTAATTAGGTTTGCGGCATCAACATCAGATAAATATCTATAATCAATGTGCACGTTTAACCGGTACATATTTTTCATCAGGTTTTCAGTATCAATATCGGATATGTATGAATAATCATTTTATATGTTTAACCGGTACGCATATTCTAATTAGGTTTGCGGCATCAACATCAGATAAATATCCATAATCAATGTACACGTTTAACCGGTACATATTTTTCATCAGGTTTTCAGATCAATATCGGATATATATGAATAATCATTTTATATGTTTAACCGGTACGCATATTCTAAGTAGGTTTGCGGCATCAACATCAGATAAATATCCATAATCAATGTACACGTTTAACCGGTACATATAGATGATCAAATCCGCAGTTGCTTGGATTTATTTTTTTCTGCTTGTTATAATATTAATTTCACCTGACCGTCGTTTCCAATAACGCTTTTCACTAACAATAGATCTGGTACTCAGCACATTTATAAGTAGGATTTTATTACATTGAGTTTCATTGTTGTAGACGTCGAGAATCATTTCACTACATCCCTTTACTTGTAAAAGTTTGTCATTTGCCACTTTTATTGTTTTGATAGGTAGAGCCATTCCTCCTGCCGAGTTGCGGTGGCTATTGATTTTCGCGCCCAAGTGGTAGTTATGTGCATAGAAACATCTGTGTCTCTTTACCTTGCCTCAGTGTTGTTTGCTGATGCTGTAGCCTAGCTTATATTTTTTTGACTTTAACTTCTTTTTTATTTTTGCTCAGATGCGCTTCTGGGTTATTAAATCACCAGAGTACCTTCTGGAAACCAACTTTAAATTTTTCATTGATCGCCAACCCTTTTAGGTCGCCATAGGTTATTCTGAAGTCATGATAAATATTCATTTTGACAGAATTCACGTTTATCTTTGAACCGGAACTTTTGACCACCCTGATCATTGTTTTATATGAATTGGGTAAATTGGAGAGAAGCATTATTTCTAACCACTCTTCCGAATCCGATATTTCGGAACTTATGCCTTTTGTTATTATTTAGCTATATTTTAACATTTTACAAGAGTTTTTCTCACATCTGGAAGTAAATCTACTCGATATAATTGCCGCAAATTAAAAAAAAAACACTTATCAACTTATTCGAGACATACTTTGCGTTCTGATCTTCCTAAACTTGTACACAAATCATCGAATTAATAAATAAAATAACGTTGTTCCCATTAAAATCATTACACAAATCTATTATAATATAATACTCAACCCAGTCTCACAATTTGTTCTGTTGGAAATACGTTTTAACGGCGAATATGTGTGATAATTTTAAAAGTCATTTAATATTTTAATCAAAGTGAAAGAATTGATTCATGTCATTTTGCCATATTAAATTTACGTCGATTTTGGTAGTTGGACAATTTTATATTGTAGATCGTACTATCTATTGACGGTTTCTTTTATTTAAACATATAATTATATTCGAACTAGTGCTACTGGACTAATACTCTATTGATTTGTTGTTTAATACTTCTGGTTCTATAATCGGTTGATTTTTTGATTAATTAATATTTAATTGGTGGAAAATACCTGGATATCCTTGATGACCGCAAATCTTAATGTCCCCAAGCAGAAAAAGGAAGAAATATAACCGAGTCACATTTTTATTCCAACTGTCAAAGACTATTAGGATCACAGAGGAAGGTGTTGCTCCTTCCTTATATTTTAACGGTAACGTTAGAGGAAGGTAACGTTTTAACCTGAAAATGTTTACTTTAGAATCCTGCGTCTATTTTATTACGGAGAATTGAGCGCGTACTAATAAAAGCAATAAATAGCACTATGTTACTCGTTTCAGAAATAGTATTGATAGTAACAGTTATATTTATAATTCCTTCAAAATGTTAAATTTTTGGCACTTTTAAGTTCAAATTTATTGTATTAAATTTTATTTTTTTATTTATTAAGCCAAGTTAATATACGCTCGATCATTAATTAAAAACTCAATGTTCTCCATTGTCGAAAAAATATTTTAATTTTCTGTTGAACCGTCTTCGCAAAAAATGCATCACATTTTCACGTCTTGCGGAAAGTAAACACATTATGTAAAGTAAACACACTATATTCTTTTACAATTCTAGTAACAACCGTTTGTAGACATAAATGAGCCAAAACTCTGTCGGTCGAGTATAATTGGATGAAAGACCCCATTCATTTTTTATAAAATTATTATAATTACAACCTAATAATTATTAACATATGATTATATTTTCATTACTTACGTGATTCCTACTCAGTTTGCCGTTATTTTGTTTTCATTTATTGAAATAATTGTGAGTTTTTCATGTTCAAATATTTTTTGCTTCCGAAATATTTGTAATAATTTTATTTGACATTCGTATAGTAATAAATTAATGTTTTAACTTTACTTAATTAATTTAATATAATTAAACCAACTTTTGCTAATATAAAGGAAAAACATTCCTCACAAGAAACATTCAAAAATGTCATTAAATCCACTTCCGTTTTATGAATTTGAAGTGAAATGCTAATCAGATTCCAGTCATGAAGTGATATGTTATAGTTACTTTATGTGTTATTATAGTTCCTTCGTACTCATAAACATTTTGCACTATATTCTGACCATATTTTGGATATCAGAACCGATAATAATCGAGACTACAATGGATGCAAATATTTGGGAAAATTTTGCAATCATTTTCTTGAATTTTTTTTTATAAATAAGGGTGGCATTAGATAATAAACTAGAAAACCTAGGTCCAACTCTTGATTTCAACTGCAATAAATTATACCTTAGACGACAGCTTACAATTCCACCGTACATAATTTAATAAAAAGTTTCGGGTTACATACATTAATTTCTTTTTTCTTTGTTACGATTCTTCACAATCTATGGCAATGTTTTTGAAAAAAATTTTAAAAATGGAATGGTTATATAAATAATTCATCGGTAATTTATTTTGATCTAGTTAAAATAAAAATTTCTGTAGACCACGAAGTTTGAATCAATGTATTAGTAGTTTCGGCAATACAAATACTGACATTGAGCAGCAGATATTGAGCCAAAGTTCATGTTTGAGTCGTGTCGTAATTTGTCTTGACAAACATGAAAATGAAAGTCAACAACACATTTGTATATTTGGAATAGTTTCATATTGAATTTTAAATAAAGATAATACAATTTTATTTATTGTGTAAATAACGCATTGACTTGCAAGTCCCTTTGCCTAAACAAATAGAAATTCTAAAAGTAAGCTTGTCTTCCATTGTCAATTATATTAAACTGAATATTATACAAGGCATAGTAGCCGTTACTTCGGTAACGACATATTTTCAGGGGAAACTGAAATTGTCAAAGTGAATATAAAAAATACAAAGCAAAAAAAGAATTTCCTTAAATTGATTTAGTATTTCCGTATGGCTCAGTAGCGGTAAACAAATTTCGTAAGAAAAATATCACTAATTCATTGTTTGTGTCGTTATTTTCCTCTAATGTGAACCTTTGACAGTATTCAAAGAGTTTAATAATGCCTAGCTATGATCAATATTCGATTTTTCTACTTACCTTCTATCGGAGAATTTACCTATAGTAACTTTGCAGCTATCGAGGCATACCCAAAAACTAAAGCAGTGCGCACTAAAAAAAATATTTTTAACTTAAATCATGAACCAAAAGGTGCATGAAGCACTTTTTGAAGATAGTATATCTTACAGAATATAACATTTTGATTATCGAAATACATAACTTTATATTTTCTTTTGCGCAGTGCTTTAAAATATTTGCTCTCCTGACATATTGTAAATCACGTTTTCTTAGTTGAAATAATATGATTCTTATGTTAATGTTTTAATCATAAGTTATGTATAGAGTTTGATAAATATGGTAAAATAATGTGCAATTCACTTTATTTTAACTTATTAAAAAATTATTTATTTAACATTTTTATTTCAGGTTCTATTCAAAAGTCAAGTATTCTGACCAACAAATGACCTATTTGGGAAGTTGTTTCACATAATATAAGATTACATATCATTATAATATGCAGGAGGCATGATACGATGGAAAAGGTGTTTTAACCAGTGAACTTTTTACATATTTGTTTAGTATAAAATTTAATTAGTAAATTAAATTTAAACATATTATATTTGTTACGGAACGCTTTTATTTTTCGACTGTTCGTTTTTGAATTTTCAATTCTTCAATATTTTTACTTAATTCCTAATTCCCCTGATATAATTCCCCTCTCCGTGATCAATATAGTTGAAGGATAATGTTGGCAAGTCGATTTTGTGCATATAGTATTATTTCCTACATTAACGGACCTTTATTTCCTAATAAATATTTCAGTTAATATTTAAAATATATATTTAGATAATAAAGCCTATTTAATTACCAAAAATCGCTTCCCGGTCAACGCCGTCACTCCCTTGATATACATTTTTCCTAGCTTATGTATAAAATTTTCTAAATTAACCGATTAGTCCCAAGAGTCTTATTAAGAGGGTTCTGTTGACAAAGCAAGTGAATGAGTTACTCAAATTATTGTTACTTAGACATCGATATAAAAGGCTTGTGCCCCAATATCTAGTAATTATACACACACACAAATACGCGCACACACACACAAAAGCAGTAACAACGCCCACGCACACGCGCACCCGTACGCACAGGTGCACTCGCATGCGCGCAAACATACACACACACACACACGCGCACGCACATGTTAGTATGTCAGCAATTGTTTGCCTGTTGTTTTGGAACATACTCCAAGCATCATGTAACATCTCTTCTATCATGTAGGGAACAGTTTAGTCCACTATCGTTGACATGTATCCCGATTGAGGATTGTATGACGGTAAAAATAGCAAAATTTAACAAGTGCTGTACTGGTAAGAATCGTAAATACATATATTTAGTTCTATTTATAGAAGGTACGAGGAATGTAAATCGTCGACGTAAAGTTTTATCGCTAAGAGATTAAAATTATATTCATGGCGGATATAATTTAAAATATTCAATACCCATCAGATGGATCTCTCTTTTATCAGTTTTTTTTAAATATATGCCTATAATATAACAACTCTCCTATAATACGCCAATTTTGTAACAAAACTTTTTAAATTGAGTAATGTCTACGAAAAGTTATCTTAACCATTTACCTAGAAATAAGCGTAGAAAACAATTAATAGTTACTGATAATATCTAACTAACTCTTTAATAAAGAATCAACTGTATATTTAAATTAAGGTTCTAATTTTGCCTATATATACATATATATATATATATATATATATATATATATATATATATATAATGCCGATATGGCGTTAAAAGAATAATAGAGATATCGATGGAGTCAGGATCCTGTTCGTCTTTTTTTGTTTTCTTAGCCTTGGACACGGTTTATTGGTAAAATATGTGCCAAAGACGTTAATTTCAGAAAAAAATTAATTGCTTTGGATATGGTTTCATGAGTAGAGATTGGGTAATTGTACCAATTCTCTTTAATTACTTGTGTGATATTTTGAGGAAACTAACGTCAAAATAAAAGAAAGTATATTGGTATCGGCCAACAAATCAATTTATTCAATATGTTTCTTTTTGCATTTTACGTAATTCAATATAAATGTTTCCCTTTTATATAAAGAATTCATACATTATTATTCAATAGGAGAATTTATCTTGGCTTTGGACGTAATGCAAAATGATTTAAAAATTAGACAAACCATTATTTGTCAATAGAGTACAGAGCACTGTATTATCCAGTGGAAGAATAAAGCTCTTTAAAAATAAAAATCAAATGTATGCAATTACTTTACGAAAAAGTCTTTATTATTTTTCAGCTGAACGGCAGAGTAGCACTTTCTATAATATAAAATGTAAGGAAATTGTTTTATGGTTTAATACTTTTAATTTACTTTGCTGAACCTTCTTGTCCTATTAAATGAAACTCAAAATATACCGAACGATGACGAGACTAGTTTCATTAATTATCTCATGGATAGAGAAATTATGTCATGGGATCTGCATTGATTCTGCAGCTTTATTTCTAAACTCTAAACTTAGCTAGTGGAATAAAAAGAGACATAAGAAAAACCAATATTTTATTTCATTGCATATGGTAGTAGCTTTAAATCGTTCTCTAAAAATAACTCAGTTTGCAGTATTTTTCACAGAGAATGACTATATTCTCCAATTAAATTTGTATATAATTTTAAATTAAAATTCCCATTACAATAATAAATGTAATTAAACAAGAAACTTACGTGTAAATATTTTGTTCTGCGATACCGAATTAGGTCGGTTAGTAAATGCACATAAGGGTAAATATAAATTTTCCAAGTTTGCAACCTATATAGAAAAACAAAACTATTACGCGTAGAAATTTAGTTACGCAGTTAATTATTTAAAACAATTCAGTTAATAAATCTCTTGGAAACTACATAATTTAAACTCTAGTATCATGCTTGTTTATTATTTCCATAAATTTAAATAAAACCCAATTTTACTGAAATTCGTCCTTCTATTCCTACTGTTTAATTTGAAATGATTATACTCTAGGGTATGTTGTTCGGAAGTTTAGTTGGAAAAGGTCTGCCTTATATATCTACTTATTCGATGTGTTGGTTTTCATTTGATGAAAATGGTAACTTTATATAGTTCATTTCGAATTAATTCCTCATAAAATTGAAAATCAACATTTACCATATCTATATTCAAACAGATTTGGTAATGTGTGTAATACTTATAACAGCAGAAATGTCTGTAACGTTATGTGTAGTTTTGATATTGGCTGGAAACTAGCTGCATCAGTGATGCTTGTAGTCAAACTGCGTCAGCAGAGAAATGCAACTGCGCATTGTGAGTCATATTTTGATTTTTTTTTCTATATATTTATCTTTTATTAAACATTGAATTTTACCTTTATTTTTTACCACAAATCATTTTCTGTACAATTCACAATTTGAACGTAGTTTATGTGCTATTTTTATTTGCATAGAAAATAAATTATAAAACATTAATATGTTATGGAAATATGTAACTGATGGATGAATTATGATTCACGAGAATTTCATTCAGAATAACCAAAATTCATTCTGATTACATAAGAGAAGCCATTAATATATAATTAGTGTTTATAATTTTACTCTTCTTTTGAATTATCTTAAATTACAAACTTCAGTAACACGGTGAAAAAAAAAATTGTACCTATTCTATATACCACTTTCTCTTAATAAACGTAGTTTGAAAGTGAACTAAAATATTCGAAATAAAAATGATAATGTACTTCAATATGACGCGGTTAACGTTATGCCAAAAATAACTTCGGCAGTGTACCAAAGTGCCTGGAGTTGGCACTGCAATTTATTTTTCTTCCCTTTAATTATATCTTTAATTGATTGACCGACTACACACTTGATAATAATTACATACTTTTGAACCAACAGTACGCTGATTCGATTCGTATCAAAGTTACTTAGATAATATTATGGTTGCTTGATTCCCTTTCCGAGATGAGAGTTCCTAAAACTTCTTTCATTATATAAGCGTTAAAAATTATGCTTATAATGAAAAATTTATGGTAAATTAAAATAAATTTAAAATGCAATGTTGTTCGTTAATTGTTCTAACTTTGTTCTTTCACGATAAGCGTCGTGTCTCTCCAAAGACTTTATTTTTTCTATTCACCGTTGTTGTTTTCTTCTTTATTGTTGTATTCTTCTTTATAGTTAAACTTAAGAAATCTTTGTTTCCGATAATTCAGAACTGTCTTGTAACAGAGTAACAGGTTACTTTTCTTTACGATCTGTGTACCTTGCCTCTTGAGAGATAAGCCCTTCTGTATACCTTTGTTCGCTTTGCTTCATTTAATACGTAATATATTACCGTTGTTGCATTGCGTACCTGTCTAGAGGCATAAGAGATGCAACGGCATCGTTGAGTTGACTTGTCGACACGTAATTTCTGACTTTATCGCCGCATAAATGTTAATGAGACGGAGGTATCTTCTATGTCCGTAAACGCGTTCGCACACCATAATTCCAAATTGCATCGAATGAACCAGAAGGAGAAGACATTAATTTGAAACTTCGACGTATCTTGCGATATTAGAATATTATATGTACCACTTACAATTTGACATTTTTGTAACGCTAAATTTCTGCACATACAGGCTTTCTAAGTAAGACAAAACATATGTTCATTTTAATGCTACTTAATAACAAAGTAACAAATATACATATTACCTAAAATAGGCGACACGACGCTGTCAGCATTAATGAAAGTATACCATAAATAATACAATTTTTGGAAAATTCGAACTAATTTAACTGTAAATTCGTGTAAATTGAAACCTTTGTGTCCACAACGAAATGTTCTATATTGCTTCGTATTTTTTTAAATACGTGTTTTTTTCGTGGTGACTTCTGTGAATAGAAATATTTGTGTTGAATCAATTTTGTGAGCTGTTGGAATATTATAATCTATAATATATTAACATAGGCCAGACTACGAGATACTGCAAATAGCAAAAAAATTACATTGGCTACATTTTGTTTTATTCCTTTCTTACAGAAAAACCAGATACAGTTATTATTTCGCGTGATGTGAGTCTAAATACAAAATTTTCTGTCACTAACTTTGATTATATCTTAATTTCCATTGAAATTTTGACCCATCGTTTTCACATATTAAGGTGTGCAATTTAAAAAAAAAATTATTTTCTGGTGTACACCGAAAAGTGAAAAAGACATTTGTTTATAGTCCTGAATATTTCATAATGAGTCAGTCAGTCGGTGACCGAGTAATATTCGGTTTTTAAATGTAAAGGTTAGCAGGAGTTTTGTTTTAATTTTAGTACAAAAATGTTTGATTTATGATAGAAAACTAAAAATATTCAAATTTTCCAATAGTATCAAATGCGAGGGAAAAAAATTAAAGCGCGCCTGCTATGTCTAACAAAAACTTATAGAAATTATAATTTCATTTCATTTAAGGCTTTTCATTCGATTGGAACGAAAGTAAATTATGTGATGTAAACACATTGGGAAGTAAATTCCAACTTTCTGCATCGACTACGTTACCAATTAAAGCCTGATGACGTAAAATTTTAACGGTTTTGCTATAAAACTCATAATTTTATACTGATTTAAACATAGAAATAATTTGCAATACAAATAATACGATAATGAATATTCTTGTATTAAGGTTTTTGCATCTCTATTGATTTTTCGCGAACGCCATATTCTACTTAACGTTCGCAAAAAATCAATAGGGATGCAAAAACATTTATCTAAATAGATTAGTTAGTTCATACGTGTGTTCCGTCTTGCCGTTTAAAGACGTGTCTACATATATTGCCATAACATTGAAAGAAAAATGTACATTTTAATATGGGAATATAATTTTGAAAGGAGTGCTCATTACATTGACTTATTTTTCTCCAAATTGTACTGATTTTAATGCAGGTTCAAATTCGTTAAATATAAATATTATCACTCTCCCGCCAATTCTTTCGCGCAGAATGGCATTGTATTTTACATATGGCATTGTATTATTATAGTTCACCCGCTTCTTACCCCAAAACGCCACGAATGCCCGCGTCTGCTGGCGATATCGCTATCTCTTTTGCCAGGCAGAAATATTTTTTTGTATATGCACGAGCACTGTTATGTCTTTTGAATTAATTATTCATGTGACATCCAGTCACGATAATTATTTATGTACTATGTATTACGTATTGTGTATGAGATACTCCTGGTATATATTTAGTTTGTTAAAGAAAGTAGTCAATTTGAACGTTTTACATTGCGTTGAATTGCAGATATTTCTATATCTTATGAAATTCTAAACGTTTTAATATAAAGTATTTATTATGTCTGTCTAAAATAATGCAATTTTCTAACAGGGAACTTTAGTTCCGGTTTAAGGTTGACGATCTTGCTTGTCGTCTTCAAATAATTTCACAAATTATCTATAAAAACTCTGTCCACTTTTGTAACGAAATGCTTCATGGTTTTATAATAAAAACAATCAGTATAAACTAAGGATATAAATGGCGACGTAATGATATGTAAACACGGACTAGACAGAATAAATTAGACAAACAAAACTCATGTCAGTTTTAAGTGCCCTTTATTATTATCAACATATAATTGGTTAACTAAGGCATGAAGATCATAATTTTGCTATTATAATCGAAATGTAAAGAATACACACACACACACACACACACACACACACATATATATATATATATATATATATATATATATATATATGTATATACATATATATTTATATATGTATATATATATATATATATATATATATAAATATATATATATATATATATATATATTAAATGAATTTTTCAAATAATTTTCTAAAAATAGTTTTCTTGTTTATATTTCATAACCGTGTTTCTTCCCCATTATTTGTGTCTGATTCACTTTAAAAATAGTATCTATTTTAATTAAAGTGATGTTCCAATGAAGTACTTTCCATATATCAGAACACAAAGTCTGGTTAGCATGAATAAGGTTTTGATTATAAAATATTGGTTTGGCTGTTTCTTCAAGATCTTGCCTACTCACGTAGTTAGAGCTTTATTTCTTTTCGCTTACCATTGTATTGAAGAACTTAAGGGACTGGTTTATAAATATATGATACTCCTTTTTCTCTTTAAGGAACCCTAAGACAACGCCACCCATACATCCTGCGAAGCAATTCAAGAATGTTAAATGTCTGACAATTCAAGTCTCCGCCATTATTCAACTATTTCATCTTATATGTTTTGATTGTCACTTTATTTAAATTGTCATCTAGAATTAATCATTCATCCATGACATAAAATAGAAGCAAATTAGAAAAATTGTTGTACAAAAGTTGTATAAAATGATGTATTTTCACGAACGTGGTAAGTTGCACGAACGTGCAATGTGTTTCTTCGTATTAACTGTCGTTTAAAGCTGTCAGTGGATTTTCTTTCCAATTACAATTTGCTTATTAACTGCAAATATTTAAAGAAGACTCGATATTTTCAATATATGATACAATATGATATAGAAAAAACGAGATTATCTTAAACTATTTTTGAAATTCAAGTCAGTGTTAATTTTCGGCTTCAATACTCTATTGTAAGAGGCGAGCACTCAGAAGTCCGGAAATGCCGTTCGTAGTTATTGATCGGCTTCATTACTGTCTCAGAAATATTGTATTCGTTCACATATACATTTATTTCAAGTTCCATTCTAATAATTTTCTGGAAGATGTTCTTCACGGAGAGCAAATAAAGCAGAAAAGTACTGCAGCATGTTTTAAAGAAAGAAAAATAATTTCTAATTACTATGTGAGTTATAAAATACTTCGTCGAAATTTTTCTTATAAGTTTCTTGCATATCAAATAGGAATGAAATATATTATACAGTTTATATAAATAAGAGTAGCAAGGTTGTAAATAGTTACTCAGGGTCAAATTCTGAATAATGTTTATATTTGTAACAACCCTAAACCTGAATCAGTTGACTGCAGTCAACATTTTCTCTTATCGATAATACTTTTCAAATATTACCTATTAAGAGATTCGATTCAATAAATTACGAAGAAGGTAAAAAGGTACTATTAAAAAAATATGTTTTCATTTTATAACAGTACTTTATCATACAGTCGTGACATAACAATAGCATTTAAATTCAAATCAATTAAATTCAAATTACTATAATATTAAGGATAGGCTCCTGAAATATTCACAAATGTTTTATAATACTGAAGTTGAAGTTCTTATATTGAGATTCAGTACTTACTTAAAACTTTTGACATGTTCTGCAAAATATCCTTCGCGTGATATATAATTTTCTCCTTCTAGCAATATACAGGTCAAATAAACTGAATAAATTTCTTTGTGAATATTTGAAATATTCCCCTTGTAACGGAGGCTTATACCATTTAATAGGCGAGTCTAAAAAAATTTACATTCACAGTTTAGTATTTTTATTCTTTTACATTCGCATCAATAAGAAAGGTATTGTTATTATATGCTATTTGGTTGCCTTAATCATCATTTCAACATTAAAACTACTTTAACTTAAAAATCCATGAAGAAAACAAGACGTAGCTAAAAAAACGTCAATTATATAAAATATATTTACTTTAACGGAAAACTTGGTTAGGGAATTTTAATAATTTCTTACATATTTTTGAAATGATCTTATAATAAATTATTTTATATAAATATGTTCAAAGAGAAGCAATAATCAAAACTAAGGTCATTTTGTGCTACTCCACTTCTTTATGAGTTGTTTCGGAACTTTTATCAGCACGTATATTAATTAGTAATTTATAAAAGGTAAATATTTTGCAATTATGCAAACTTGTGTAAATATAAGTTGCAAAATAAAACATATTATATCAATGATCTATTAAAAAGCAACAATTTAGAAAAATAATATTTCATTATGAAATATTTATGATGATTTTATAATCGGGAGAGATGTCGTCATGCAAATTTAATCAGAAATTAACTTTAATTAAAATAAATGTTGACGAATCGAAAAAAAACAATATGTTTATACTTAGAAACCCTGCCAATGTATATATATATATATATATATATATATATATATATATATATATATATACATATATACATATATATATTTATATATATTTCAAATAACTTCTCCCTCATAACTTTTAATAGAGATCCAAACCACAATCACAACTTTAATTATTGTTTTTAAAGGAAAAATATAATATTTAGTTTTCTAAGATTTCTTACCTCAAACTGAAAAACGCAACGCTTATAAGATCAGTCTGTTGATGAAACTTAAAATATAGCTGTTATTTAAACATATTTTTATAAGAATGGAGGAGGAAATAAAAAAGTAGTGCATTTTTAATTCATGTATAATACGAAACATCACTTGAAAGTGCTCATTATGAGGAATAAGATTAAAAATTTTTTTCACTATTTTAAATTACATATTTTAAAAGTTACTTCAAAAAATAAGCAAAAATAAAGCATATCCTCTCCTCTTCTTTCCGAAACTACTGAAATAAAAATCATAAAATATAGCGTTGTTAATACCTATCAGAAAATTACAGAAAAACTATCCTTCCTTGTCCTTTTTCGACAGGTTAAATTGAGTTGTGAAGCAATTAAAAAGTAAGTCCACGAAATTCCTAACAAAGCATTAAAACAAAATCTAAAAAAATTGAGTTCACAACTTAGAAACTTACAGACATTTAGAATGTAAAAAATGTCTGTAACATGTCATCAACCTTAGAAAAGGCCACCAAAAAATTAAGAAGTTTTAAATACAAACATATTTTATATATAAACATATATAGCATCGAATTAGAGACTAAAAATGGTAATTGGATCATTTCGTCCATTTATGAGATAATAAGTGTGTTATTGGAGATTGATTAAACATATGTGAATTAAATGATAATTTCACTTTCTGTGCAGATCAGATTTGAGTAAGTGTTTAACTGATATATCTAAGCTCAGCGAAATACTTCAAGTTGAATCGGATTCTTCAGATCTGCCCGGATAACAAAGTTTGTTGGATAGTTTGCTTAATTTTTATTTTCACAAACAATACGTACATAACTTCGATGAGTTACCGTTTCCTCCTTTCAATGAAGAATAGTATTGATAAAAATATCACAAACACTATCTTCAACAGTTTTCGTTTACCTATGAGTCTCATTCTTAATTAATCAAGTTAAATATAATGATATTAACGTTTCAAAGGTTTATAAACTACGGGTAAAAAACTGTATTTTTACCTTTTCTATATGCATGTTCTTTGCGTCATTAGGAATATCTACAAAAAGTTTAGCAGATTTTTTCTTATTTCTGATGATACGACTTAAGAACTATGGCCATAAAATTTTGCAAGTGGATGGTTTGTATGAGGATTTCAACAAATTTGTTGCAAAATAACAAAAACGATTTTCAAACCCATATATATATAAAGTGGGAAAAAAAATGTTGTTTTTCCTACCCTATCTAGGGAAGTGTTATTTGATTGGTTTTTATAATAGAAATTTAATTTTCCATATATGAGGGTATTCTACGTTTAAATATGCCATTATTTTTATTTCTAGAACGGGGAAAATGCACGATTTTTAATTTTTAAATATTACTTCGTTTAACTAGTATTAAAAATATGAATAATGCTTCACAAAAGAAACAACACAAATTCATATACTAAACACTCGTTAAAGATATTTCATATCAAAATCAACTTGAAACCTTTTTTCTAAGGATATGGACAAAGCTTAAAAGAGTTAATTTATTTTGAAAGCTCTTCGTTGTAAGTTTGAAAACTTTCGCTTAAGAAGTTTTGAAGCTAAATAATATACAAACTTCTGTCCTTTCGGCGAAAACCTTATCCAACCAAATTACTTAAGTTTACTCCTACCGTATTGTTTCTGGAAATTCATGCATAGTGACACGGGTTTTAATATCCGATCCGCGCATTTCACACATAAATACTTTAAAGCTATACAGACTTTGTAAATTTTTACAAATATCATAATTCTTAAATTTTTATTAACATTTAATTTAAATTGCATATATTTTTGAAGCAGTTGCTACTTTAAACGATTTCACTAACTTAAAAACATTAAGTATATGAGATAGTATCGAGGTAGTATCTTCAATTCTGGGTAAATATTTAAATAATTATCTTCCTATATATGTTTTTAATTGTTATTTTTTTATTATAATTGTTTTTTGATTTTTACTAACTACTCACAAAATATTTTAAAGCATGACAATTTCGAAAATCAAATATCAAAGCTGCATTCCTTGACTCAGAACCTAATTTTTTTTCCACAGATCACCACTTCACAGAAAACCACTTTTCAAGTAAAATATAAACCAGGTAAGGCTCTCAATTGACTATCGAGATCGATGGCATTATTTATATAATGTGACACTTCAGAGAAACAATTTATCAAAAGATAAAGAACCTTCATTTCTGCCTACAAATGTTAATAACATGTTTAAACCAAACGCAAAACAGCATGCATAATTTTTTAAAATTTTTAATTTGTGCAGATTAACCTCATTATTATTTAAAGATCAAATTTATTAAAAAGTTTGAATGTTTCTTCGGTGCTTCTTGTTTTTAAAACTGGCAAGTAGGTTTCGTAATTTTCATTAAATATTTTTTTCAAACTTATTTGAGACAATGCTGGTTAAGTCTAATATTAAAGCGAGATACTGAGAGCACAATTCTCCATCTATTGAACTTAATACTAGAGACTAATAATTTTTATATCACCATAATTATAATACAATTATACTGGAATTATAAAAAGGTATAATTACTAGGACTGCAGATAATTGAGAAATCTTTCATGAACTTTAACCACAACATTAAAACAAGTGCCACTTCAAATAATGGAATAGAGTCTTTTGGAAAATACATCTCTGGTAATTTGAACTAAATGAAAATTTCATTAAAAAATAGTGACGGTATAGTTTGACACTGCTAGACTTTTTTCACCGTAAAATTCTTCAATTTTTTTTTCGCTGGGAGGATTAAATTTGAAATCGTTGGTTGTGTGGTGAAGATTTTGAGACCGTTAATTTGACAAAAGTAAATAGTTAGTAATAAAATTCATTTAATTTTATTCCCCTCAACGTGAAAGGAATGAAAATGAATGGACTTTTCTTTGCTTAATAGGTTCTCTTTCTTGTTTGGAAATAAATATGCCATTTCTTTTATAAATTTGATTAGACATTTTTTCTATTAAAAAATCTGTCATGGAAATGAGACAATAAAAAGTAAAGTTTATATGAATATTTCCTAGGTCTTGGATCTGGTATAATTTGCACTCTTTTTAAAATTTCTTTTGCCTAAAGTAAGCAGGAATATCACGTGACTCTTTTTAATTTATTCTTCTCCACTTGTGGTAATTTCTAACCTTTTCATTTAAGTTCTTAATAAATATTGTTTTTTATTCAAAATTAGGTATAAATCGCGACTTTAGTAGCAACAAATCAGTTTTCCATACATAATTAAATTATAAAAGTTTGCAATTCTGTCGCAACATAATTCCATAAGTTCCTCAAAATTAAATCAGTATATGGAGTTATATGTGGCATCATTAATATTTTTTTCTTTTTTGTGACGATTGCTGACAACTTTTAGTTCCTTCTAGATATATTGGAATATATTGTTAACAAACAAATGTACATAATTTTAGATTTATCATCTTGAATATACTTGGCGTTAATATTGTCGAAATTCATTATTCACAATTAAATGAAACTAACTTAGGTTTCATTGAATTACAACGTCTTCAGGTAGGCTTTGTTAATAGCCTACCTGAAGATATTGTAATACGAAACCTAGGCTGTGGTAAAGAACTTAAAGAAAGTAGAAATAATACTACATCACGTAGTATCATTTAATTGTGATTTATCATCTTAATTGCAAAGCTATATGCTCTCCCATTTTCAAACAAGTTTTGGTCCGGCAACGAAATATTTCGGTAAATAGTTCAGTGGAAAATTGCTAGAATTCATTTAAGATAAAAAAGCTATGCAGTACCAAGTTTCCATTAATATAAAATGATCTACTATAATACAAAACACTGATATTGGGCATTGATGATATATATATTAAGATTAAGTTTATACTTGAGTAATATCTCGATTCATGTTAAAGAAAATAATCCCATTAAAATATAAGACGAAGTATTTAATCTGTAGTAAATCTTAGTAAAGCAAATATATAAACTTTGCATATTATTTTAATAACGTATTAATTCGCAATTCCCTTTGCCTAAAGCAAAGAGCAATTCTAAAAAATGAGCTCATTTTCCTTTATCAATTATATTAGGCCGAATAATATACGAAGCCTTGAAGGCATAATTTTGATAACAATGTATTCTGGACATTTACTTTGTCAAAGCAAATGTAAAAAATACAAAGCAAAGAAACGAATTTTCATCAATTAACTTAGATCTCCTATTCAGCTCGGAAGCGAGAAACAAATTTCGTGAAGAAAATATCATTTATTCATTCTTTGATCCCATTTTCCGTTTAATGCGAAACTTTTTATAATATTTTGCATTTGAAATTTGAGCGTAGTGACGCTCTATTATGATCGTTATTTGATTCGACTGGGGTATAGCTGGAAACTAATGGCACGACAATGCGTCACTAAAATCATTTTAGGGGAAGAAAAAATATTCTATTTTGAGATAATAATTTCGAGGACGTTTTAAAAATGGTGTTTTTGAAGGAATAGTATATGTCGAATATCAAAACTCAATATTTTGTAGCTTTCTTTGAAATAATTCTTTCAAATCATTGTTTTCTTGACGCATTTCAAAGCATTTTTTTTATTTGAATATTTTATTGTTGGCAATAATAATTATATTTCATTGTAATCTTTAAAATCAATTTAAACATTATAACTTCTCACAATTAATTCTTTTTATGATTACTTAGAATATTTTTTTGTTGGCAATAAAAATTATATTTCATTGTAATCTTTAAAATTAAATATGAAAATTATAACTTTCTCTACCTTTAGGCACTAAATATCAACGCAACTACAGTGATTGAGGATTAAACTCTTTGTGAAGTTGTCTCACAAAATGGCAGACTTATAAGATTAAGGGTTATTTTAAAATGGGCGAGTAATGCGACGACTTTGCTTGGTGAGTTTTAACTTTTAATAGTTAAATTAAACGTAAGCGTGCTATGTTTGTTAGGTAGCGTTTTCATTATTCGAACCCATTTAGAAAGATGTACTGTATATCATTAAATTACTTGACAAATAGTTGTGATTTTCCCAGAATCCATTATTCGCCTGACGTCATTCCTCTGTAAGAAATCTAAGTAGATAAATGATTACGCAAGCAAGATGATTTACTAAATATAGCTTTATTTTCTAACTTAATGCACCTTAATTTTATTATATTGATTTCTGTTAGTATTTAAAATAAGATAATTATAAAGTTAATAAAACGGGTTTAATTTTCAAGAAAATTATAAACATTTAAAAAATTTCCAGTATACCCTACAAACCACTTATCCGAAGAAGTCATAATTTTTTTGTATTATCATAATAATCTCGTCACTATCCTGTTTATTACTTTCAGGCCAACATCGTCTGTCTCCTAACATGTAATGCGTGTATAATTGCCTAAATTGTTCCAATTAATTGGTTTTTCTCTGATTCTTTCCAAAGACAGCTCTATTGATAAGCCAAGTAATTGTGAGTTATTCAAGATATTTTTAATTTGGCATCATTGTATAAGGTCAAATAACGTAAATTAAAGTTCAATCCTTATATATCATATTCACAATTATATTAAAATTGCGTGATGTATTATTATTTCTACTTTCTTTAAGTTCTTTACCGTGACCTAGGTTTCATTGTATTACTACATTTTCAGGCGGGCAATTAGCAAAGATCTTTGTTAATAGCCCACCTGAATATGTTGTAATACAACGAAACCTAGGTCGTGGTAAAGAAATTAAAGAAAGTAGAAATAATACTACATCACGTAGTTTCATTTAATTGTGAATAATGAATTTCTACAAAATTAACGCCAAATATGTTCAATATTTTAAAATTTCTTTGTAAGCATAGACAAGTGTAAAATATGTATTATAAACTAAAATAGTACTATTTCACTTTCGTAATCAGTAAGCGTTTTTTTTATAAATATTGTCGGGTAATTTATATTATTTAAGTGCAAACAACTTAACCTTAATTTATACATTATTATTTTATCGCTAAACTTGTAAAAATACTATAAAATTACTCACTATTGCCTTAGATTTGAAACAACTATTGCTTTAGATTTGACACAAGCGTAAAATATGTATTATGAACTAAAATAGTATTATTTCAGTTTAGTAATCAGTAAGCGTTTTTTTTACATGAATATTGTAAGTTAATTTATACTATGTTTGACGTTAGATTTGCGAAGTGCAAAACACTTACCCTTAATTTATATATTATTATTTTATCATTAAACTTGTAAAAATAGTTAGTATAAAATTACTCACTATTGCTTTAGATTTGAAACAAGTTGCGTGCGAGTCATACTAAGTGGTTTGTTGATAATCAACGGTATTAGTTTAGAGCGTCGACATTTAAATGTTTCTCTATAGAAAACATAATGGCAAGTTTTAATAAAGGACGACAATACCAATTATTTTGTAGGGAAAACAATTTTTCTTATGGGTACTTTAGTAGTAAAAAATACTTAAATAAAAATGATCTCACAAAAATATGTTCTTCAATCTATAAATAAACTACGAATTCTTGCAAATTTTAATCAATTTTTCAATATTTGGTTTTTGTTTGGAACAGATGTAAATAATTTATTTGGCGTTTTAATAGTTTTGATTTCACTACCCAGTACGCGTAACAAGACGAATTCATTTTCAGTTAAACAAAAAAAGTAACTATCACACACAGACACGATTGTCTTGCTGTGTTTCGTGAATTTTAATATCATTCAAAACGCCATGATAGATTTAAGCATTTTTGAAGTAAATTTAAATTGTTTGTTTAAAACGCAAAATACGTTATAATGTTTTATTTTTAGAAAAAAACATAATTATTTGGTTTAAATTGATGTTAATCTAAAGTTTTAACCACTTTCCCAAATTTTGTGAACAAGACTATTGCCATTCATATTTCTATTGGTACAATTAAAAAGTTATTTTAGTACTCATTTTGTTCTGAATTAGCTTCCAGTTCTAACTCAATGAACCATAATTTTCATGAGTATTTTTAAACCCCCCCCCCCCGTCTTGTAGCTTATTATAAGGCATTACTTGTGCAAAAATTATTTCAGGAAATTTGTACTAAAATTGATTTGATTTAAACTTGATTTAATATTTTACTTGTATTTGTAAAGAAGCTTCTGTGACATTTGTTTTATTTTTGAAATTAACGTGTGGATTTCTTAATTTTAGATAATTATTTATTTTATCAAATTATACGGTTTACATCATACATGTTAAATATTTAAAACAAAGCGATATTTGTAGTATAATTCTTCGATTTTTTAACTTAATGCTGGAAGTTGTAAATTTTTATGTTATAATTTTATAACACGATTGTGATGAAATCATTAAAAAATAATTAATAAGACTTTAAAATTTAAAAAAAATTATATTAAATTAAACACTATTTCAAACTACGTTTAATATATATAAGCATGTATATATGTGTGTGTACATATATATATATATATATATATATATATATACATATTTAAATGTAAATAAGTATTTATAAGTACAAAAACGGCAAATAAAAAGAAACGAAAACTTTATTCGGAAAATAGTGAGGATATAATTCGGTAATCTATAAAATGTTTAAGCAGGTAACTGTTAAGAAATATTACCGTAGGAAATTTAATCTGAAATAGCTTGCTCTGTGGTGCATATTTTGTAACTGTTAAATTAAAGGTAAATAAGTAGTCAAAATTTGCACGTAATTTACAAATCCGTAATATTACATGCAAAATGATTATGTTAATTAAGACCGCGGTGCATTTACCTAGCATGAAGGGAATAAAATTAATATAATATATTAAGAAATATATTACACATTTTCTAAAGAATATCAAAAAAATGGTTCTTGAGTTTTGGTAGCATTATAAGCCCTTGGCCATCACATGAAGTGGCCACTTGATGATAAATCTTGTCCTGCTTGCAATGAGCAAAAATATCCTGCTACGCTGGCTTGTTTTTCTCCACTAAAATAAGCAAATACCTTATTGAGATCTATAAGGTTTTCATAAAATTTTCGGTTACAAATTTGTATTTAATATCCATATGTTTAAATCGTTGGTAAAATTTATCATCTCTAATTACACGAATAATATTTTGATTACAAATATTTAAACACACAGCTTTTAATTAAATTGACTTACATCGCTTACTAACTATTTCAACTATTCTGTTTTCTCGGGGCCCCGCAGGCTGAAATAAATTCTCTTTCGTTGAAAAACTAGCAAACACTTTGTCAAGACCAAATAAGGTTCGTTTTGAGGAATTCGTAGCCTTAAATGGGTATCTGGTTTCGACGTCGTGTTGATATGATCCACAATACAGTAACTGATCAAAATTTGGTTGAACGTTATTATTAACCTCGTTTAGAATACATTTCGCTTTTAAAAACAGCAGTTTAAATTCAAAGGAGATACAGAGGACTCACAACCTTTTCGAACAACTTTCCGTGTAATAAAGCTTTTTCGAAACCAAGTCAAACCCTGTATTCTAGTACCTATGTTCTTGTTTCTATGCGAGGAGAGATTTGTTAAATTCACATACCCTACATGTTTGGCATTCCAATCCATTGGGTGGAATCACTTCAATAATCTCGTTTGACTTAATATAAAAGAACGCTGTAGTGATACGGACTAGACTAGGCGTATGGTACCATACCTGAATTTGTTAATGTTTCGTAGAAGTTGATCCTTTCGGTTCGTGTATTGTCTTGGCTATTGATTTAACGTTTTGAGAATTCTTAAAAAGTGTCCATGATTTATTTAGGTGATGAGACTTTGGTTCTATTTCCCTTGATATTTTTTATCATCTTTCCGAATTAGTCACCTTCACTGATTCTTAATAGTTTAATATTTTATTGTTAATAGTTTAACATGGACAACCATTTTCTCCGATAGTTTTGGAACGGGTTTATCTGATGCTTGGCCTTTGAGGTTATGTAACAAAGTGGTGAAGTCTCTGTATTCAAATTTGTTGAAATTGTGATTTTATTCGATGAGAACTAAGTTTGAATCGGGTATTCAATATTAGATTCGCAGTTTTGGTTACGTCTGTTGACTCCGTTGTGTTTTGGGAGCTCTTGAAAGTGTAAAGTATAGCCAACTCACAATAGGATTCTGCCAGGCTTACCGGGAAATAATTCCTGCATGGTGGATTTCAGAAATATTGCATCCTGCCTTTTAACACAGTTTTGGATCGTATATTACAAATCTGTCTCCTTTCGCGTTTTTACAGTATTTGAACTTTTCTTGCTGTAGAATTCCATTTTCTAACTTTTTATCTTAGTAAATAAATCATATCTTTACCCATAAATACCTTTAAATGACAGATATCTGGTTTTTTCGACTATACTTTATATAGAGTTTGGTTTTCCAGTACCTTTTTCGTGATAAGACAGGTGACTATATGTACTGCCTCTGCCCAATACAGTTTAGGTAGCTTATTAACATCACGTAGTAAGAATTTTAAATATTGAACTAATAATTCTTTCATTCGTTCTGCCACTCTGTTTTATTCGTGTGTGTATATTGTAATTTTTAGCGCTTACGTATATACTCTGGTTGGTTTTCAGCGTTATTATTATAGTTTACCTAGTTTTCTATTTAAGGAATGAATTGTTTTGATTTTCTAAATACCGGGCACTTACTTCGTAGAAAATAAGAGAAAATCTTTCTCAAAATATCATCTATAAACATTAAGAAATATCTTGCTCCGCAAAATGACGTAGTTTCCCTCGAACCAAAAATATCTAAATGCGCTTGTTGTAGCACTTCTGTGATACATGAACCTTTATATCTAAGAAGCAGTCGCTTTTATTTGCTTTCTAAATATCTCAGTCCGTTATTTATCTTGGATAATTGCACGTCATTAATGTAATTGACTCGCCGGCAGTAGGTACTTTGCTAGATCTATTACGTATTGCAAAATTACAAGTAGAATTATATTACACTGCTTTTTATTGCTGTAGATGTTGAGACTCATTTGAACGAACTGCATAACTTACATAGGTTTGCTATGCTAGAAATAGTTATGTTTAGTCATGTGCGTGGAAATACGCAACTACATAGAAAGTCTAAGTACTAAGGTACGTAGTGTTGTTTGTTCCGGTTGCAAAATCAGTGAAATAGCTGCCATTTTCATGATTTAATTTCAATTTTATTTTTGCTCTCATCAGGTATTATATAAACAAATAAACTATAATTATAAAACCAGAGTGAAACTCATATATTTTCTTCTTTATATTTCTTATTAATCGCCAACATTTTAGGGCCGCCATCGGTGGTTGTGACGTCTAGTCAAATCTTTGTCATGACCAAATTTGTGCTTATTTTTATACCTGAGCTTTCAAGCACTGTGATAATGGGTTTATACGAATCGTGAAGCATTGTTCCAAGCCTCTCGGCATCTTTTTGATTTTGATGCTTCGGAGCTTATGCATTGTGATCATTATTTCGCTGATATATTCTTCCATGTTTTCAAAATTTTGCAAAACTCAGAAAAAAGATATTCTGTTTGTTAGCCTTACATCGTCGAAAGTTACTTCTAGACAATTTAGTAGTTTTAATTGTCTAACGAATTTCGAACTACAGCTACTGAGCCCATTACGTGTTGAATTAATATTGAATTAAGGGAAATATGCAGGTGATTCTAGAAATATTCCTTAATGAGTATTCAGCAAGAATAGTCAACGCAACTCTTGATCTCCCCAAACCGAAAAAGAAAAACTATGACCGAGTCACAATTTTTATATGTTCTACCAAAGATTATAAATATTATATGGGAACAGTTGACATTACCATAATCTAATGTTTTAACAGTAATATTATTAATAAAACTTTTAGCAAGTCATAACCTCAAAATCTTTGCTCGAAAATTCTATTGGTGGGTTACATTCTGACATGGTTTTGGGAGTTCTGTTAAAAGAAATAAATAAGTTTAGGTCAGTAATTTCGGAAAAAGTTTTGGTAGTAATGTGTTTCATACTAAATTTAAAAAACTCTTTAATGTCACTATTGTCACTTAATCCTTTTATGTAGAAAACTGACCATAAATTCTTTTACAATATAGGTAAAAACCGGCTTTAGGTTCAAAGCAGTCGAAAGTATGCCGATCCAGAAAAATATGGATGATAAACTTCATCTCTCTTTTTTTAAGAAGATTATATTTATAGGTCATTAAACATATTTCAAATAAGTAACTACAACAACATATTTAATACAAATATGTGTCTTTATTTTTTATATGCTTCCTACTTTGTTCAATATTATTTTATTTTTGTTTATTGAAACTCTATACGTGTTTTTCACTTCCAATAATTTTTCAATTGGGAAATTACACAATTTTGTTGGACTTCATATAGTTCATTACTTAACTTAGGTTAATAATATTTATCACAACAAATATTAAATTATATCATTTAAACAGCTTCAAACTCTACAGTACTAAAGTAACGTATTAAAGGGAAATGCTAATTAGACTCTACAGTACTAAAGTAACGTATTAAAACTTAATTTCGAAGTTGTATACTGTAAAACTAAAAGAAATTGCTCTAGCGAAGAAATGCTTACGTAAATAACTCAAAGTTAATTTATTTCATCTAATTAAGTTAACAATTTCAAATTCAAAAGTTAATTAACAATTTCAATTTCAAAAGTTAATTTATTTCATAAATTTCCATTCATATATTAGTACTTTTATTAACAGAAAACACTGATACCTAAAAATAAATATTGAGCTAAAGTCAATACCTGAGTCGTATCGTAATTAGCCTTGAAGAATATTATTATAGGAAAATATACTTTCCGAAAAGTTCAATACTTAATTTCACGTAAAAAAGAGAGAAAGGAAAGACATGATTTTTGCAGACTGAATAACGTAATAATTTGAAATTCCCTTTGCTTAAAGTAAAAACAATTCTAGAGAGAAACCTTATCTTCCTTTGCCAATTATTTTTGGCTGAATATTTTACGAAGCACTGCAGTAAATATTTCGATAACGATATATACAGTCGAGTAAATGGGGAATACGCAAAGTAAATATAAAAAATATAAAAGGAAACAAATATCGTTCAATTAACTTAGGGCTGTCATCCAATTCAGTAGCGAAAAATAAATTTTGTAAGGAAAATATTATTTCTATTAATGTTTGATGTCTTTTTCCTTTAATATGAATTTACCTTTTTATATTTTTTCATTTGAATTGTTCATTGGGGTCATATTATGACTATTATTCGATTCCTCTACTAACTTGCGGAGAATTTACATTTGGTTATTTTTAACTACGGGCGCATAACTGAAATTCGATGGTTGACTGTGCTTGTCTAGGATGTTTTCGTGAATAGAAAAAATATTTTCTTAAATGAAATCACCAAAAGTGGTATATTTCATGGCACATTACATTTTACATACCGAAACATAATATTTTACATTTCCTTTTCCAACAATATTTTCAAATCGTCGCTTTCATCATTTGTTCTGCGCCCGTTTTCTTAATTAAAATTTAAGTAATTTAATTTAAACCTTTTAAAAGTGTGTCGTGCATGGTTTATCTAAATTAGAACCTACTGGAATGGTTAAGGATTCATTGTCAAAATCTTGGTCACTTTAAATTTAGGCACTGTTCTTTGTACTATATTTGTGAAGATGTCTCACATAACGGCAGATTTGTAAGATTATGTGTTATTTTATTATGCAGGAATGGTGTGACGGTGGATGTGTTCGCAACAGAGAAGTTTTCACCTTTTTAAATAAATCTGAACTTTTAATTGGTAAATGAAATCTAAACATATATTTACTGTGCAGCATTTGTATTATTCGATTTTAAGTTTTCTTATTTTTAATTATTTAAGATTTGTTCTAAATCCATAACTTTCCTGAAATCATTCCCCTATCAGAGATCGACACAGGTGAGTAAATATGTAAACAAGTTTACTCTACACAGGCAAATAAGTATGTAAGCATTGTCATTTGTGAATAGAGATTAGTTCCTAAGTTAATGCACCCCTATTCTATAATCTTTATTTTAGTTATTGTTTAAAAAGTCGTTAAGTTAATAAAGCGCATTTAATTTTTAACAAATTCAAAAACGTCTCAAAAATTTTAAACCATATTCTACAATCCTCTTTTCTTGGAAAGCCATAATTTTTTTTGTGAATTCGGAATTAATACATAATAAGCCCGTTTATTGCTCCTCCGCTAAGGCCGCCGGACCACTTTTGCGTTCATTTTGTTTAAAATTAGCTTCCAATAATAACTTTCAATACGCCAAGACATTTTTGTTATCATCCCCGCATTGTGGTTGACTATAAGTCTTTGCTTGTATAATTTATTTCAGCATTGGTATATTTAGTTTCAAAGCGTTTGTTTTTAAAGTTTTGAAACAATGTTCTTCTCGCTAAATGTAACATTTTCCGATTTATTTCAAATCATCAGTAATTTCTCAGTAAGTCTTGGTAAAAGGACACCTATTGATAAACTTAATGAGATTTATATATATGTATACACACACACAAACACGCATGAGCTTGTGTGCGTATGTGTGTTTGCGTGTTTGTTATATCTATGTTCTCCATTTTTATTGTTTCCTTAGCCCTAAAGAGATTTCAATGGCAACGTTCTTACATCAAGTTACATCAACAAGTAAGTTTCCCTGAGTTGTAGCGATTTAGTATTAATTATTCGTCCTCTCTCTAAATTCATATTTAATTACAAAATTTGATAATATTGACTAAAAATATAAATATCCATGGCATTATTTGTGTTTAACCCTTTTTATTTCAATTTAATTTTAATTACTACGACTCGGTCGTTGTTATTCGAAGGAACTTGGTTTGATGTAAATTGCCGGTTGCGATCTAATGATATTAAATATAATATACAGTATCCGTTCTACTGCTCTATATGTACATACATAATTGTACGAATAAGGTATATCATTGCTTTGACCATTATAATAACTACGATCAGATTTTCATCCAACTTTTTAGTTCAGTTTTTATTTTTTTAAATTTCTTTTTTTAGCAAACAAGGAAGTGAGTAAAATATATTTACCGATTTCTTATTTTAATAAAATACTGGTTCAACATAATTTACTCCCAAAAACTTATTTCTATCATTAACAAATTATATTCATTTAGCAAAATTATATACACCCTTCTAATAAAATATATTCACTGGATATGGTTTTTAATCTAAATTCTTGTTCTCACTCTACGGTCTAACTACAAGATATGTTATTCTTACTTACACAACTGTCTAAACTAAATGACTAGTACATTATATTATATTTTTCGAAACATAAATTAATATAAAAATAAAAAGCATGGTTATTTTCCCACTAACTTATTTAGTAAATATTTTTGTAGCATTTTAAATATATTTAATAATATTCCTTTTTTTATATCCACAGAATCTCAATAAATCATTGAACATGAGAATTTATTCTACCTTCGTAGGCGATGCAAAATCATATGAAAATTGGACAAAACAAGTTAGTCGAAAAAAAAACAAATTAGTCTAATTCGAAGTACTTTGTTTTCTAGTAGAATAATAAAATTCTTTAAAAGTAAATGGTTGCGATTAATTTTTGAAAGAATATTTTATTGCTTTTAAATTGAATGGAAGTACCTTCCAGAGTACAAAATATAAGAAAATTGTTTCATGGTTTAAAAGTTTTAATTAACTTTTTTGAATCGTGTTTTCCTATTAAGTGATCCTGAAGAGATACCGAATTGTAACGAGGTTATATTTATGATTTGTCTCCAAGAAGGAAAAGTTATCACTACCAAATGTCGCCAAAATATTTATCGAATTGTGAAGCGCAAAGCAAAAGGAACCCATGCTCTACAAAAACCTCATTCAGGAATGCAGAAATTGCACCATTATGTCGCATCTTCACAAATTAGACCCCCTAAAAATATAGGTTATTATTAAGGCTAACAATACTTCGATAAATTATGGCTGGATGGCCTTTTACGAACACATTTCAATAAGCTCACACAAGAAGTCGGTAAATGAAAAACCAAGTACTTGTTGTGATTACTGAAATTGATTTTTTTGAGTTTCCTCCCATTTAAAACAGTTTATAATTATGATTAGGTAGAAAGTATGCTAAAGAATCTGCATTTGTATTTTAGCTTTATTGTGTGTATCACAAATACACAAAAATTTCATTACTTCTATAACCTGTTCAGCGAGGTAAAAAGATACAAAATAGTCAATGTTTTATTTTTGTGCAGTTAGTACTAATTTTTAATAATACTTTGAACATTGTATAATTTCGCAGTACATTTCAAGGAGTAAATCTAGTTTCTTTAATCCATTTGAATCTGCACTTATATATAACACTGTTCCGTTCCTTTAACCGATAATTAAGCGAACCTGTGATATGCAAATAATATTAAATATATATTTTCCAAGTTTCCAACCAACATGGAAAAAGAAAACTACTACGTGTAGAAATTTAGTTGTACAGTAAAGTTTTCGACATAATTAAGTAAATAAATCTCTTGGAATTTGCTTAATTTAAACTTTAGTATTATCCATGTTTATTACTAAACCGAATTTTACTGAAAATATGTCCCTTTATACGTATTGTCTAACTTGAATTCAGCATACCCTTGGGTATCTTATTCGAAAGTTTAGTTGGGAAATGTATGCTTTATATATGTACACCCCCAATAAACCTACGTGATATATTTATTCGATGTGTTCGTTTTCAATTTATATAAATGCCAACATTTTCGATTTAATTCTTTTAAAATTTAGTAAATATATATTCAAACTTATTTATTAAAGAGTGCAATACCGTCAATAGCAATAAAAACTTCTGTGACCTTATGTGAAATTTTGACGTTGGCTGGAAATATGTTGCATCGGCGATGCTTGTAGTTAAACTGCGTCAGACGAGAAATGCAATTGCGGTTAATTAAATATATTAAACATTTATTTTTTACCTTAATTTATGATCTCGAATAACTTTTTATAAAATTCATAGGACGAATGAAGATTATGTGCAATTTGTGTATTTGTTAAAACGCATTTATTTAATATTACAGGTTTCAATAAGAAAATCCGCTATTTTCAAATGATCAGGTCTGCATCGCATATTCGCGAGTTTTCAGTACCTAAAGATTTCCACGTCTTAGCGTCAAAATTAAAAGACAATACAGTAGCGTCTAAAAATATTGCTCAGTTTTATGTTTGTGATGTTTTTTTAGTTTTTAATACTCCCCATAAGTTTATAATTATGACTGCGAAAGCAAAATGGCGTGTAAAAGATAGTAATAAAATAAATGGACTAGTAATTAAATATAAGGAACGCAGAATAATGAAGGAGGTTGGAAATGATAATTGGCTGATTTTTGTTTTAAATCAAATTCCACAATTTATATAAAATGTTTACTCTGCAATTTGTCCATCACTTTCATTTTTATATATCATTGTTAAGTGAAGGTTGGAAATTTTTGAGAGAAATGATTTAACGATTTTCACTTTTCTCTTTCATATAGGTAGATCTTTCCTCAATCAAAATACCTACAGTTATTTAGCCTTAATTTTGAAAATGACTTCAAGAAATTATTATTTTTGTTCAAAGTATTTAATAAAATCACAATGTTTCAATTTTAATATTACCATTCATGAAATAAAATATTTTTAAAATTTTGAACGAAATTTACTTGAAGTAGAAGTTATATGAAGACTTCTCACTGTTTACGTTAGTGGATTCACGGTAGGTGAGCGTTGAATTTTTTTGTTACATTTTCGAAAGTCATAAAATATACAAGTATTTTAATGACGGTAATAAATTCAATTGACGTTATTCTATGACGTAATACAATGCAAACATTCAAGTGTATGAGAAAAATGAAATGGTTGTTATTCTCAGTAATATATTCATAAAATAGCAAGGAGAAAACATAAAAATGGGAAACATGTGTAATTAGTTGTATAACCTCGTTCCAACCATCAGATTCCAACCAACAGATGCCTAATTTATTACACTCACTAAAATACTTTTATATTGCATAATATTCGTGAAAATATAATCAAAACTACACCGCTACCCTACCATAAACTTACTAATGCAAACGGTAGGTAATCCCGCGTAAACCCCACTTCCGCTATTGTTTTGTATAACATTTAAATGCTGTTGGAAGTATCTAAAAGTCAATCTTTAGGAATTCCACCTAAAGAGGAATCTTTACGAACTATGACAAAACCTAGATCGTTGTTAAGAATTTAAATAAAGTAGAAATGATACTACATCAAGTAGTTCCATTTAGTTGTGAATAATATTGACTTCGACATTTTCTTAGAGAGACATGGAAATATATAGTTTTATTCACTACGGGACGGAGGTTAACATTATATAAAATTAAAAATAAAAATTATTGTGGGGTGCTAAAAACTTGTAATTCAAGTTAATATCGCGTCAAAAGCATTTAATGGTTTTTTTATAGACATTTGCAATAAAATGTTTAGAACTATGACTTTAAATGTATATTTCAAACGATACGTGGAATGGGAACATAAACTTTCTCGGTTATTGCTCCCTTTCAAATTTTTATTTGAATATTTTTGACTGTTTATTGTTGACACGTATGCAGATTATTATGCTTCATTATTGTGCCAAGTTCTAAGTTTTTGGGTCCAACGATTTCTGAACAAAAAAAACAACTTCACCCTTCAATCGATGGAAGAACTCTTTAGTAATCTTACAAGGATCCCAGTTTTTCATAGTTTTGAACTATACAAATAAAAGAATAAATTAAAAAAGAACGAACGAACGAAAGAACGGTGACCTTAAATTAACATGTACGTATGTGATATAAAATAAATAAAATTATTCATTTAAATTAATAAAGCGTACCGGCAGAATTTAAAAGAAAAATGAAGAAAAGCAATAAAAGGCTGATAATTGATGCACCCGAATATCAGAACCTAATTTGTTTTATAGTAACGGACATATAAGCTGACAGATTATTTACAAAAGGCGTAATCATGTCCGAGGATAAAAGGACAAAGGATATTTTGAAATAAAATTTGAGCTCATTTCCATTTTAGGCTGAAAATCGTGACTTAAAAGAAATTAAGCTATGAAAATATTTTTGCTCGTTTGAAAAAATGCAAGGAATATTTAAATACGTACAGCTCGAACGTTTTTTATTAATGGAGTTTTAAGCTATTATTAAATAAAACATTGTTTATTTCTAACGATGATAATAACAAATAAGCATATTTTAAAATTGCTCAGCAGATAGGAAAAATACTAAGTATAAGACGTCATCACATGCAAAAAAATAATATTAAAAATACATAGCGGAAAGATTGATATATTATCATAATACATGATCAAAAATATTGGGTCTGAGTGACTGTTAAGAAACTATTAAAAATAAATTTAGTACATTCATACTTTTCTGTTTGACTATATCTATGCCAGTAACTCTAGAAAAAAACCTTAAATAGATTTAATTGTTTTTATATTGAATTGCATAATACCCAAACGAAACTATATTCTATATGCTTATCCATATATTCAGTAATAGGAAAAAGTTTAAAAAGAAAGTAATTTTAGCAAGTTTAATTTCAAACTGGCTCACTTCAATTGAAAGCAGAGTAAACTAAACAGCAACACAAACACAACATTAGACCAAGGAGCTAGTCTTATAAACAAAATAACGAGGTGACTTCTTAATTTCTACGGACCGAAGACATTTGGTAATATTGGGCAGTATCGCCAGGCCTATGTCACATCGAAGTGTAGGTACGGTTACTTATCTATATCGCATGCCGCCACTCGCTACGCCAAACGGTTATTACTGCCAGACATATGTCCGTACTAGGTAAAACATTAAAATATCAGCTGGGTCTATGACGATTTCAAGCATTAAAGAGTGGCATAAGTTATAACACAAATGGCTTGCCTTTCCAATTTTCTTTTACCTTTCGACAGCAAAAAATGAGCAATTTTACGAGGACGTATAAAAATACCTTTTCTTTTTCCTTAATTAATACCTTAAGAATGTGGATATTCGTGAAATGATGTAATATCCAAAGGGCATATAAGTCACAGACTCTACAGGTTTAAATTATGTCAGACATTTTTTTTAAATTTCTTGTGTGATTTACGTAAAATATATGAATGTTATATGTTAATTACAAGCCGCTGTATCAACATTTATGGGGAAATTCATACACACTTATATAAAAAGGTACAGGAAATTCTTACACGACTATTCGACTGGCCGTAGTCAAGTAGTAGGTTGGTACCGGATGCTCTAATATATTTTATACTTTTGTAGCTTATATATGTAATACACGACACTTTTTCAAAACAGTCACGATTTTGGTCATTGTTTTCTCTCGTTACAGTGACATTTTTTAAATGGTTTTATAAAGTTTTCATAGCAAAAGTATTATTTTAAAAAATAACTACGATGTGTGATCCACTCTCAATGGGAATAGCCGGATGTAATTCTCTTCAACTTCAACAAGAATTGCTTGTGATAATGCATATTTTTAAGTTAATAAATTATAATGACAAACTGCCACATATGATAAAAAAAATTATGCGGTCGGGGAATCCCCGTAAGGAATGAAGTTCCTTATATTATTTTTTCAAATCTAAACAAATATTTTAATAAAATAGTAAGAAACAGGTTTTCATTTAATGTAGCATTTTCTTCACCTCATTGTATGTATCATACCTGGCAAGATTCAATGTTTCATTTTGCTGTACTTTTTCTTTTTGATTCTGCCGGAATTGTTGTTGACATTGAGCGTTTGTTTTTGGAGTTTTTTTCGCACCCTGAAGTTTATTTTGGATTTTTTCTGTTTAATACTCTTTTTGACGCTGAGCATTTGATTTTACTATTATTTCTCTGTAATGCATGTAAATAGTAAATAGCAAACACTCGAATCAAAAGTACATTAAAGGTATGTAAACGGTAAATACATGTATTTAATTATATGATTTATTAACTTATTTTTCTAAGTTTGCGTTATTTACACTTGTTGTAATAACGCAAACTGAATTAAAAAAGAAACAGTAACAAAATTTTTCATTTTTTAATAAATTACAGTAAATTGCCAGCATATTCACTTATATAGAGAAAATAAATTTTAAAATATTAAAATTTCGTGTATTAATTAATTTTAAATTTTATTTCAATTAAAAATTACAATTTAAGCATTTTAATATTAAAATATTTTTATTTTAATTATTTCAGAATTGAATTGCATTTCAAATTATTTTTGACATTAAATTTTATTATTCTAATAATTAATTTTTTTTATTTTATTATTTGAAATGTGTTTTATTAAATCGATTAATTAAATTTAAAGTTAATTTTAAGTTCATACCTAATTATTTTTATTTCAATTACTTCAAAAATAAATTAAATTTAAGATTAATTTTAACATTAAATTTTATTATTCTAAAAATATAATGTTTTCTCATTTAATTATTTTAAATGTATTGATTAAACCAATCAAATAAAAATTTTATTTAAAGTTTAAATATAATTATCTTCAGAAGTCAAGTTTAAATTAATAATTTTTTGCGGCTTTAAAATTCTGAAGTATCATATTCATACCAAATTAGCTATTGTCTGTACGCATGTTATTATCGAAGGACAGCGTCGATAACTTCTATTCGAAAACACAAAACTCATGCTGTATTCTGCATAAACTACAAAGAATATATCCCGCTGAAGTTGCGCTGATTTGCAATAGTCATAAAGGCCTCAAATTTATACATTTCTTTTATATTTTGTATGGATGCCGAGTGTTTGAATAATGTTTTGAATCAGCGAATGACTACCTTTGTTGTTGGAAGACTGACGTCTTCCGCGCGATCGACTACGTATATACATACACACACATAAGCACACACGCACGCACGCACGCCCGAACGCACGCACGCATGCACGTACTTATGCACGCCTGCGCACACGCACGCGAACCCCCTCGCATGCACGCACACACATACGTTTATTTTTAATTTTAATGTGAACCAGAGGAAAAATTACTTCGACGCAGTCAGTCTCGTTCTGTTGTCTAAGCATAAATACTGTAAGGCTAAGACGGATAAAGTAATAAAGTATAAATATAACGGAGATAAATATTATTGAAACCGTTTAGACTCACTCATAGTATTTTTTTGATTACTCAATGTCTCAATTGTATTAGTAGAGAGACAACTTATTATCAAGCATATAAATATGTATTTATGTATATATATATATATATATATATATATATATATATATATATATAAATATATATACATATATATATACTTACACATACAATATATGCAAATAGCATATAATTACATCTGAGCGTGCCACTTCAATCCATAATTGTGCCTCGTGAGTGGACTGAAATGAAAGTATTTTCCAATACATTTCTTAAAATTCCAAAATGGTTCTAACCCATCATGAAAACACGTCCATCTATATCGATGTACATACGAAATGTGGCAATATTTTTTATATGAGCATTCGTTCACTGTTCTTGCTGCCAAATTATTACATAAAATGAATTCTGACATCAGACTTTCACCGTCACTTCTAGGTTTCTAAAAAAAGTATACCTTCCTTACTTTTAGTTTAAAAATTCTA
The DNA here is from genome assembly GCA_039881145.1 of Druceiella hillmani. Taxonomy (NCBI): domain Eukaryota; kingdom Metazoa; phylum Arthropoda; class Insecta; order Lepidoptera; family Hepialidae; genus Druceiella; species Druceiella hillmani. Next base: position 2,702,554 of record JAYKKI010000103.1, read on the forward strand.
TTTCCTTTCACATTTAATTTCCTTTAATTCTTTCATTATCCATCTTTCCCCTCAATCCAGACCCCTAAAACCCCACGATAGATTTTGTGTTTGTTTTTTGTGTTTGTTTTGATTGTCTTCGGTCTCTTTTTTGTTTTTTTAATATTTTATCTTTTAAGTATTGTTGTAATATGTGGCTTTCTGTCTGGTCTTTTTTTTGTTTTCTTTGGTCTTTTTTTATTTCAATTATTTTACCTCTTACATATTGTTGTAATGTATGACTTTACGCCTTTCTCATTTTGTTTTTATGAATTGTAACTCTGGTTAACTGTAAGCGATTGCTCCTGTTGCAATAAATCCGGCAGATGACTATTCATCAAAGTTTTTAAATAAATATATTACTCAGTAAACTTAGCTTTTCTGATTAATCCATTCTTTGACATAATTATAAAAAACAAAGTTATCTAAAAGAAAACACACCGTATTTCATATATTTAATATATATACCAATTATTTTTATAATTTGATATAGTAATAGCATAGCACGGTATTACGATTTAATAGGTGTCAACTGTGAACGTCTAGGCTAACGGTATTCCATGGATGTCAACGATGTGATTGTGGGTGCCGTACGACAAATACCTTCCTGTAAATTTTGGGGCGATTTCGAGAGTGTGATGATAGTTAAAATGGCAAATTAACGTGTGCGCTGCCTGCATTAACAATGTTACCTTTAGTATTTATCAATCCTAATGATGTCAATCTTTCCTTCAAAATACTAATCAAATTTTATGCAAAATTTCATAATATTTTTAATATTTTTTGGAAAGAATTTATAAACGAAATATCTTTAAACACAAAGTTCATCTGGTTTTAACCCAAGTTAAATTGATACCCTGTAGAAAAAATAAAACAAAATGAACGAGTCTATCGCACGAAATGAAAAACTGTAAATATTTATGATTTTCTGTAACTCACCATTGCATCTAATATGCAGACAAAAAAACAAAAATCCAACAATTTGATGTCTCTCGAACAAATATATGTACAAATAAAATAAAGAAACAACGAGTTAACTTTTATTAACTCGTTGTTTCTTTAACAGCTGATCAATTTGAAAATTATAACTATGCAATAATAAAAGGCTAATAGCCTCCCTCATCTCCAATTATTGTTTTATTTAAATTTTATTTCCGTACGTAGCATATAGATTCGATCTTATATACGGCAATCGATCAGTTACGGAAAAGCGAGAAAAAATTAATTATAAAATTTATTTTCAGGTTTAGTTACATACAGGCAGGTGAATCATGAGAAATAAGCGTTTTGGAAAAATCAAATTCCTAATGGAAATGGAAAGTAAATATTCAAAAGGAGAAATAAAATAACACATGAACCTAACGAATTTGCTACATGAAAATTCGAACCAAATATGATAATACCTTGAAAATGAACATAGCATTGGTTTAAATATTTTTTTTTATAAAAAAAAGGCATCACGAGTTTTATTACAAATCGGAGTCGGCCTAATTTTCGTTACAGGAAATTTGGGTTTACCGTTGATCAACATGTCTAAAAAGTAAAGACGGTTCTATGTCGAACGGTCACTTCGAAAATGAGGTGGCTGATATACATTCGTATGCATGATGTGAGTGCACCTAAAAGGCTTAGGTTCTTTTTCCTTCTGGGAAACGGAGTCATAATTAACAGTTAGTGTAATAGTTGTCTCCGTTTACTTTATTAACAAATATTTTCGTTTATTTCATCTGTGAATGTATAAATTTAAAAAAATTAAACATCGTAATTTTGAAAATAGAGAAAAAATATCAGAAAAAATTAAAAAATATTTACCTGCAAACAATTACTATGAACAAACACTTAATTATCTAATAAGACTTTATTCCAAAAACTTTATTTCGAGTACAGTTTATGTGTTATTTAAAATGATGAATACACAAAATTTACTTGGTGAACTAGAACCACTCATATCAAGAATAAAATGGAATATCATAAAAAATTCTGAAGTAAGAAAATAAGGTTATAAAGGAGATCACTTACTATATCGTTAATAAAAAAGAAAAGTCTGAAAAGCATTAGATGAGGTTTAAACCGCTTTAGGTTGTATTTACGCTTACCCATAAATAAACAACTTACATATAGGTATATAATACCTTGGATAAAATTTTCTTAATAATACTAACCTAACCATAACAATTAGTGGTATAAAATGAAAATTTCCTGTAATAATTAAAAAGAGTTAAAGAAAAGAAAACGTAAATGAAACAAATAAATATTTGGTCAGCTCAACGTTAAATAAACAAATAAATCCCAAGAAGTCTACGCTGAAAATCCTAAATGATTCGATAAAATCCTTGCCTCTATACAATTTGATTCAAAATAAATAAATCTGATGTTTATTTAAGTCAAAAATTGTATTGTGAAGACGGTCAAATTATCTTCTAAATGAATAACATGAAGAAAATTTTGTAAATTTTTTTACCAACTCATAATAAGATATAAATGAGTATAACTTTCCATAAAAAATAGCATGTAAGCAAAAAGGTTTCATTTTTCAGAAAGGTCACATTGTTTTAAATTTTAAACAATTATTAGGTAACTCTTTACGAAATTAATTTGATAAGTCTCAGGAAAATAAAATTACATAAAATAAACAGAAGCTTCATTTTGTAAGCACTTTACTAAACGATATGGTATAATCAAGAATGGATAAAACCCATTTTAAATACTGGAATTAATTTACGGACGTAAAAAAAAATTTATAATTTTAGTCGAAAATATTTCTCCAAGATTTTACTAAAGCATGGACAATTATTTTCGACTAAAATAAATTATTTAAAATGGCCAGACCCCTCCCTTTTTAATTACTTTAAAATATACGCTTGTTTCCATTTTTCACCGTTCAAACGGTGATTTGTGTGATGCGAATTCATAATAAAATAAAGCCAAGCATAATCAATGTAATTGGGGAAGAGTATTATGAAGATTAAAGTTCCAAGATGATATTTATTTCTTATTCACTCTTATACATGTAATCAATTTTATATTTGATCGAAAACTCTGTACGAACGACGTTCGACTTTTGAATAAAATGCAAAGTATAGGTAAGTGTAGGTGACGATGTGTTTTAGTAGCTATTTAATGTATAGAATATAGACAGTTAAAATTAATGTGTTCTGCAAGGCAGCACCTTGGGACTGACACTTTTTTTAATTTGTGCATAGAAAGCACCATAATTGCCTTTATTTTGATACTGCCTTACTGTTACATGACAAAGCTTAGCCTAATTAGAGGAAAACCATTAGGACATTATGTCAAGTCAAAACTTGGCTAAATGACATCGAACTAACACTGTGTATCTAGAAAACTTAATACGTTCCTTTCAGTATTGATAAACGATAGCAACCTACTAACAGATCATAACGATTTATGACTGTACGTACCATATAACGTATGAATATAAACCGAAAAGCATGCAATGTCAAATATTTAGATGTCTATATAGATTTTTTTCGGCGATTTAAAGTTCATGTTGACAAATTTGCCCCGAAACTAAGACGACTGACTACTATTAGCAGCCTTATGTAATTATAGTAAAGCATTAATTAATTAGATTTTTTTAAAATAAAAAAATAATTTATTTAGCTTATTCTTCTTGTGTTAAATTGAACAAAATAAAAATATTCGTTTCATAATATTTGTGGATACTCATTTGTATATCAAAATGGAAATATAAAGTTTTACTATCATGTCATTAAATATTAACATGATAATAAATTTATGCGACATTTAAGTTTCGCATAAACACCATAATTTAAATGTAATATTATTTATTAGCTAAAATTAACAATCTCAAATTTAATAACGTGGCTATTTATAATCAGTATATCGTTAAAGATATCAAAAAATTTTCACATTTCTGGACTGCTTAGACATATATTAGGACATTAATATTCCTAATATAAGTTAGCTATAAAAAAAAAATTAAATACATTTTGAAATAAAATTAGATACAATTTTTTAAAGTGAAATCGAGTTTAGGCTATAATATCGGTATTCGTATGATTAAACTGAATTAACAAAATTTCTAAATGGACTTATTATCTAGTATGCAAAAAATATCTAGCAAATAATCTAAGTTTGAGAATTCTACGTTGGTAAAAAAAATTGTGAACTCATTTAGAATTTCACAAATGTTTCAGCGTCAATATTGAAGCATACAGTCTATTCTATTAACTGTTCATAATATACAACTGAAGTATATTTTAATCATATATATCCTGAACTTAACAAAAATGTGAGATACAGATAAAAATGTGAACCAGTCTACTCGTCAGTTAAATTTTTAGATAAATTTAGGTAAAAAAAGTAGTAATGCTGATGTTTTCCTTATTGTGACTTAAGTGGTTCTGAAGGAGGGTATGATTAATTTCCATGCAAATTGCCATCAATATCTGTACAGTACCGAAATAACTGTCCTACATTAATTCTTTCACATATTTTTTTTTTCAAAAAAGGTGATAAAACCCTATAACTCGCACTTTCACTTTACATGAAACGACGATACATGAAATATAAAAAGAAATCTAGTACTACATTTACCCCTCCAAACTGATTCGTATATGTTTTGAGCATCAACTATTGTGATGTATGCCTGTAATATCTTTTATACCTATGCATAAACGTCAAATTTATACGTCGAATGGTTTCCACCCAAAACGACTGTTGCAGAAGGACAGACGAAATGTCATGTAAATAACACAGATACAAAAAAATATAAATAGAAGTTAATTAGGAATTCGATCGACACATCCGTATAAGGGCCAGGAAGATAGTGAGGGATGAATCCCCTGTGAATTTGGTGAGTACATATCAATTTAAAAGTGACCTCTTGTATTTCAGTATTTTGAATTATGCAAAAAAATATCTCAATAATTTCATTGCCATTTTTACGATATCATCATATAAATAATATGTACCAGATAAAAAGACACGTAAAATGTTTTTGTTGATTTGCTTTTAAATATTTTAAGGATATATTACATGTTAAACAAAAAGTACATGGTTTGAGCAATGAGATGAAAAAACAAGAAAAAGCAAGTTAAATTATGAATATCCTCACCTCATTTGTTTTTTATGATATGAGCGTATATTATATTTGGATATCCCTTTTGCAAATGCATATAACACATATTAAATTTTGCTTTTTCCTAAAACAAGTGGGTGAATTTAAAATCATTTAAGATTCATTCAAATCTTATTACTCGGCAGTTTCGAAGTTAAGCACCTGCTTAGTACTTCAATCTTTGTTGAAAAATTATTTGAGTGTGGGGCTCGGAAACCATCCCAAGGTGCCGGTGCCCTTGGAATCTTTACGGATTAGCAGAGAAAAATTTATGATCAGCACTTAAAGACGTTTTAAACTTTACAACCTCTGCCCTTGCGTGCGAGAAAAATGTGCTGAATATAGTTTTATTGAGGCAGGTAAATGGGTCGTACATTTGAAAAAGAAACTTGGCCCTCTTTTTTCGCATTTTATTTTACAGGAAAATGAAAGTATTTTCTGGATTACTTTAGAAACAATGTTACTATTATTATTCGAGTAACTTTCATTTAGGCTATCCATTCTCAAGCAAAAAATTACTCATATCTAAAGAATTTCTTAATATTTTACTTACACGTATAGATAAATTTATCAATTTTGATTTTGCCGGTAAAAGTTTTTCATTAGATTCAGACCATAAATTTTATGACTTTCTAAAATTATACAGGGCAATTGACATGGATAACAGTGTTTTAGACGTTTAAATTTAATCATATTTATATAATCATATATGTTTGTCTCCCCCCTTACCTGCTTTGGATAGCAACATCGTTCAAAACAACTAATTTTCAACATTTCCAAACTTTTTTTTAATAAAATGAAATGAATTATTTTAATTTTTATTAAAGTGTCTTTAAATTTAAGAAAAAAAATATTTACTTTAGGAAAATTTTAACATTCTTACCTTTCATTCAAAAAATAAACCTTAGCTTAGTGCGATAAATCAATTATTGAGCTATATTATCAAATTAATATTGTGAAACTAACGTATCCTTATGATTTCTTAGTTTATTTTATGCCATAAAAGTGTATTTACTTCCAAATCATATAATTTTGTCTGAGCGTATTTGAGGGTCATGTCTGTGGGAGTGAATATGTGAAAAAAATATTATGCCTCTTCAACAGCTCTCAAAAATTGAACCCATATTAGGAATTAAGTTTTTTTGTCCTACACTTTAGTAATTTGTTTCTTATCGCTTAGTGATAGAAAATCTTGCTCAATTTTGCTCTTTTAAACGGTTTCTGCAAAAAAATGCCTGCGATATACGAATGGACAGACAAACATAGAGGTGATCCAAGTTTATTCCGTTTTTACCATCCTGATATAGACTAATAAAAGTTATGAAATGGAATGAATAAGAAAGAAATAAAATGTGTAAACGTAACAACAGAAGCCATTTTGAAGTGAGTATTGAAATATTAACCCGATAAGAGCAATCTAATTAGGTTTAAATAGTTTATATGCGACCCTGGTTTTAGTTAGTTTATTTTAACAACGTAAAATATGATTCAGAATTACGTTTTCGTTGAGTTATTGACTTTATGTTCAGCCTTAAGGATAGAATGAAAATATTAAACACTTGTATAATCGTATTAACAATAATGATAGGTACGATATAATTATTTTAACCATTTTTAATGTTATTACTTATTCTATTCTTGTAATAAAAATATATTCAAATACCCTATTGAAACAATTCTTAAATTTTTTTTGTTGTGAGCAATGATTTTTTACAATACGTCAATATTAAATAAAATTATGACTGTATTCAGTGTACAGATATAATTTTAGTTAATGTTGAATACGTCAATATTAAATAAAATTATGACTTTATTCAGTGTACAGTGTACAGACTTGTTAATATATACAAGTCCGTACATTGTATACGGACTTACGTCCGTTTATAATACCGAATTTGTATACTAGGATATCATATATCCCACTATAGATTCCATGTTTACGAGAGTAAAACAGGTATTTTTAATATTTAATACTGAAAGAACCATTTCCAATAAATCTCTTGATATTTCTTACTTTTCATTACCTTTCAAATAATATTTCATTTTAGATTTTTTTTCTAACAAGGATAGTTATCAAAAAATTTTATAAAGGATAGTTATCACTACCGCAACAGCTTATTAATTAATTTTCTATTATTCCCTAAATGGAATTCCCTATCCACTTTAATCCACTTTAACTCACACAACATTTTTAAACCCTTATTTAATAATTCAGCGACAGTATTTCAGACAGACTCAGCACATCAAAGATATTCGATCAAAAGGAGGTATATATATTATTAACTAACCTTAATAGTATCAAGAGTCGTGTCGCGTGTTTTAGTAAACATAGATTAGGTCAAGGTAATCTTGAATGAAGGTGCGCACTATGCAGACATCAACTGACAAACGACCGGAATTCTTTGCTTTCATTTGTTTACTTTTGGTAAAATTGGACACATATTTCCTTTGAGGATGTAAATGAGAAATGCAAATGAAATAAATTGACGGCACTTCCGTTACGAGATTACAAATTTTCTTTCACAGACGCGGATCGGGCTTGTAAAAATCTAAATTAGGATTTAAAAATTAACCTAAGTTCGTATTTATATTTTTTCTCGAAATTTCTATTTAAATCTCATCCTATTGCTTTCTGAGTGCATGGAAATTATGTTAAGTGATTCTTCAATTTATTGCAATTATTTCAAGTGAACACAATTTTTTTTTAAAGTTTCTCGTTTTCCTCTAATACGAAAAACTAATTCTTGGGTTATAAATTGAAAGAACTAATTCAATATTTTAATTCAGCTGCATGTACTATAAACAACAATACATTCAACGAATCAAAATCGGTCGATTCATCGCTATAATATTATACAATATATTCAACGAATCAAAATCGGTCGATTCATCGCTATAATATTTAATTCAGCTGCATGTACTATAGACTACAATATATTCAACGAATCAAAATCGGTCGATTCATCGCTATAATATTTAATTCAGCTGCATGTACTATAGACTACAATACATTCAACGAATCAAAATCGGTCGATTCATCGCTATAATATTTTTATGATACATTCATATTGATAGGCAATAAAAATAGAGTTTGGATATAATAAAAGCTACTGCAATTGAATTACAATTATTGTTAAACCTGAGGTTTTTTGCTGTGTGTACTCATCGTCAGTCTTTAATATTTAATGCTGTTTATTTTTACTTTTATTTCCTGGCCTCGAATATTAAAAACAATATTAAATAATTAATTATAAGCGTGAACTTTTGAATGATAACATAGTCAAACTGGTACACACATATATATATATATATATATATATATATATATATATATATATATATATATATATATATATATATATATATATATATATATATATATATATATATACATATAACGAACTGCGAAAGACACGTGAAATCCATACCATTCGTATGTAATATTCTCACAATTATAACATTCGTACAAACCGTATATTATTAATTACCTAACAATATTTTAATATATTTTATTATGAGCTATCAAATGTAATGTTTGAAGTTTGAAGTACAAGTATAATGTTGGAAGTACAAAATTATTTAAATTGAAATAACTAAATTGTTAAAAAAAATCTATCTGGTAACGTGATGCTGATAACAACCAATGCTCAGTCACGAATTTTTAACACGATATATAAACTACATCCATACTAAATTATATGAAACTCCATCTAACCGTTTAAGTGTGATCGAGTAAAATATATTCAAACACGCTTTCAGTATAATCGTATTCCACACGAGCGACTTCTGTATGTTATTTATGTATGACTATATATACGAACTACAGATATATAAAATTGTTTGCTTAGCTTTGGTACCATCATCATATATATTAATACGCTAAGGTTAAAATGTTACTCTCCCTTTTTAGAAAAAACCTCACAACTAATCCACATAAATTATATATCATTTTATAGATAATTGCTTGCTCTACCGGCATCCACAACTAAAAAATTTATTATTGCTATCGTTTTTGCAAATTAATTAATTATTAAAATTATATACACAAAACAGCAATGCTGCCATCTAACGGCTCGACGTCAATATGATTGACGGTCGGTAAAATTTTTGTTTAATTTCAAATCCACTCACGTATAAATAAAGTGGCGCTTTAGCTCAATGCTTTTGATACTTGCGCCTCTATATGTCAATTTTAGTAAAATATTTGTTTGATCTGTCATCTGAGCTTCATAATGGAATAAATAATGCGAAGACTTCGCACGGGTCACGCTAGTTTATTAATTAACAAATAAACAAACAAATACATTTTCGTGCGTTTACCGACCCGAAAATTATGTCTGAATTCCTAAACATGAAATACGCACATACTGTGTTTTTTTAAAGTCTATACCTGTGTAAGTATTATTGAGTATAAAAGTTATATTTTTAATCTTTCTCTATTCCAAACGAGCGAGTTATATTCGTAACTCCTCTTAACGAGTTATATTCATATCAAATGGTGAGCAATTACTTGCTTGATTGTGGAATTATTTTTTTGCAAATAAACAAACGTACATAATTTTGCTCTTATTGGGGTCAAAATCAACGATTCAAAAATCAAATCCTTCAAAATCCTTATTCAAAATAAGGCAAAAGAATTATATTTTTATTACGTTAATTTCTGAAAATTAGTCGCGAATTCATAAAATATTTCATTTATGATCTAGATTGCTGTTCAACAGTCATTTGACGATGTTATCTCGGTATACAATATTTTCATTTATCTAACAGTTTTTGAGTAGTTACAGAAAATTTCACGTGCCATATGAGATCCATTAATAATAATATGTACGATTATATAATCCTTACGACTATATTAATTCCTATATACTATTATATACACTTATATTATTTGACTTATAAAGATATTGAAATGTATAGTTGCATTTTTATAGTACGACAAAATTGAATTTTTTGCTTAACTTATTTTTTTATTCTATTTAAAAAGACGGAATTAAAAACATATATTTTCTAGCTTTTCTTAATTATTCGTTCTTCTACTTCTACTAATTCTTATATTTTGATAAAATCTTTTTAGTAAGTTCAGCTTAAAATTTATGTTATGGTAAAAGAGACGATAAATAGTGGAGGTCTCTTTGAAGCATATATTGATGAGATTTTTATTACCGTGTTTCAAAAATTATTTCTGAACACCGCGAGAAAATTTTTTGAACCATATACGAATATTTTTTCTAACCAATCGTCGTATGGTATTAAGTTATTTTACGTGCACACTTATCTAATTTGTTAATTTTTCAGAAATTTATATTTACGTGACGGTATTATTTAGACTATCCATATCATATTAATTTAACATATACTACGTAATGGTATCATATCATATATCAAATTGTATTGTTACTTAAGTTGACTAATGCCCATAAAATTTTGTTATAAGTCACTTTTTAATAAAACGGTTACAGTTAATTTCATAAGAGGAATATTAAAATGCATAAGAGGATACATTTGTAATATTTGTAAAATAATTGTAAACATGAGAATAAAAATTGACAACACAAGAAAATATGGAAGGAAATTCAAATATATAATAGTAATCTATAAATGTCTCATCTTCCAAATATTTTTGATTATGTATATATATGTGGCAACACTGAGTTTTTTATAGCCATCTGAACCTTATATGACAATTTCACTTGGAGTTCAATTCCTTTCAAATTTATAAATTTACATTAACAATAGTTTACAAACATGATATTTTACTTATTAAAGTCATCGGAAAAATAAGAATCTAGTCACTCATTATTTCATATATATATATATATGTATATATATATATATATATATATATATATATATATATATACATATATATATATATATATATATATATATATATATATACACAAACATGTATATATATTATGTTTCAACGAGTGCAAATAAGCACCATGTGATTTTCGAGTAAGCTGAATTTCATTGCTAAACTTGATACATTCTGGTTTTGAATTGTTTTCTGGTGAATAACTTGTACCTGGATGTTTTGTTTACTTAAAGAGTCAATATAACATATCATATTTTAAAAGAAGGGATGTAGGGTGTTTATAATAACGAAATGTGTCGTAGTTAACAAATTTCATTTAAATATAACATTAATTTAATGTTATTAATTACAATTAAAAATCTCATGAATAAATTGATGTTAACTTAAAGATGACAGACGTAGGTATTTAATAAGGATGTTGTCAAAATGTTTTCATTATTAATTTTTGAAATGGTAATTATTTTATAGTGAACAATAACGTAAAGATAAGAAATAAACCATTATCAGTCTTATCCCAAGTCGTCAGGAAAGCTTTTAGTACTTTAACCTTCCTTATCTGAAGTTGAATCAAATCATAAAAGAGTCTATTGGTGAATGTATAATACAACGTTAAGATATACGTACCATCTCATTTATCGGAATTTTCCATGAATTCAATACGGAGCGTTAGGAACATTGATAAAATCAGGGATTCGACCCAGTGGTCCAACAATTTTTATTCGGGAAATAGTACCCGAATAAAAATTATTGCATTATATTTAATGAAAAGCTAAAAAGTTTGTGGATATTGAATTTGAATTCTATACATGGGTAAATTTTTACAAAATATTTTCTGTAACATAATAAGAAAAATCATGTAATATAAAAAGTTTTATACTAATTTTCTTGTTGTCGCATACATTAATATTAATGCTACATATTTTCAATGTTATATCTTCCCTTTCATTTTTTTTTATATTTTTATATACTGTTTCTATGAGAATATTTCATAGAAACAGTATTTAAAAATATAAAAAAAGTAATGTTAAAAGCATTGTGTTCTAAATTATAGAAAAAATATAATTTTTCTTAAATTTCAGCAAAATGCATGACTCGTCTTTCTAGAAAAATATCTTATAAAGAAATAAATAAACCCAACACTTTTGCAGAAATTTTTGCTTTGAAAAATTATTCTTCAGATTAGGTAGCTATTTTGTTAATTTCTACAGGCTGAATACAAAAATATGTAATTACATTTTGAAATCAGTTTCAGTCTTTTAGAAAAAAACATAAGTTTTTAACGAAAATAGCAGAAATCATCATTAATAGAATCACGTCTTGGTTTTTTCGCTCTAATCTTGTATCTTGATTCTGTAACATATCGACAAACAGTGCAGCAATGATCCGCCAACAGGAAAACATTCCTCTTGCCCTAAAATTTCGTATTTCCATATTTCCGCCAGGATAACTTTTCTCTTGCTCTGATATCGTTTTTGCAATGTCCTGATGGAGGAGTCTCCATGTTCATCGATTAAAGACACACCTTTGTCCAGAAAGAAGTTTAAATAAAAATCTAAAAAGGGACTTCTCAGAGATATATTACAACCCAGTTTTTGGTATAATGATAACATATTTTCGATAAGTTCCACATAGTTGTCACGCTCCTGATCTCTCAATAAGCTTTTGTCGCAAAGCAAAAATCATCCCAGGTCTTTTTATTTCTAAAACTATGTCCAAATTATCATCTTCAAATAATTTCTTATTTGAAAGCCAACGAATATACCTTCCTTGATCTTAGATACACTTGATCCTAAAAATTTCTTCAAAAGGTATTTCCTTTGCAGTTTAATTTTTCTCCATGGCTTTTACGAAATATTTCATGAGCTCTTTATTCAAGTGCAATGGTGAAAGTAACACTTTCTACAGGATTACGAAAGGGTCATTTTGAAATTGTTTTTCCTAGATTTAAATTATTAAAGATGAAGCCACGCCTTTTCCACCACAACTGTCCCATTCGCAAATAAAGCGACAAAGTTTCGTTTAGCCGAATTGTATTCCAAGCAGAAGAGCTACGACTACCAGATCTCAACCTTATACTCAATTCGCAGCATAAGGTTTCATATTTCTATAAAATACTTCTGTATGGATAGCGTGACTAATAAGAATGAAAGGTAAAATATTTCGACTTTGTAACAAAATAGCTTTAAAAATTAACTTAGGCATATCTATGAAAAATCCTAATTCCTTCTGTTTAGACGTAATATTTAGAAGTCCCATAAAATCACTGACATCTTTACAAGAAACTAAACTTTTATCCATTCCAAAACATTACGGCAACTCTTTTTGCCTAGCATGGAAATATTTTGTATTCACACAACTTTCTACATGGTTCCATTCTTGCTATACCAAGCCTAGAAGTTCCGTTTTGTTCTTTGGTAGTTCGAAGTCCCTTACAATATTATTTATTTCAGCTTGCGTTATCCCGTGCGGCTGTGATGATATGCTAAGTAGTTCATATAATGACGTTAAAGAAGTTAACGGTGAATTGTGTGTGATTTTATCTTTGTCGTTTCCAATGTTAGGACCCTCCGGTATCGGGTACTTTGAGGTGGAGGACGAGTAACCGATGTTATATTTGGGTATATTATGGTATTTTTCTTTTTTTTTTAGGAATACCCTTGCCATTTTCAAATTAATTAAGCATCAGGCAGAAACAATAATCAGTTACATGTTTTATCGATTCTCGCCACTTTAGAATCTGGAACTTAGCTTTTATCCTGGTATTCTATACCTTTATTAAAACAATAAAAACAGGCTTTTTATAGTAGCAGATATAGAATGTCTTTGTTTACTAAATATCACCTCATTCCAAATGTAACAAAAATTGTCGGGATTATTTACAAATTTTCGAATCATTATACTATAAGATATAATTGATACTTTTACTTATAACATTTTTATCATTGAGCCATACAGAACAGAGTACTGAAATACTATATTTTAAATATTTGATGCCAATTTACTAAGCAAATAACAATATTGTCAAGTTTACAATTAAATGATGCTACGTGATATAAGAATCGTTTCTAATTTATTTAAATTCTTTACCACAATCTACGTTTCGTTGTATTATAACATCTTCAGGTGGACAATTAGCAAAAGATTCTGATCTGATCTTTGTTAATTGCCCACCTGAAGATGTTGTAATACAAAGAAACCTAGATCGTGGTAAAAATTTAAATAAAGTAGAAATAATACTACATCACGTAGTTTAATTCAATTGCGAATAATTAATTTGTACAAACCTTATAAATTAATTATATTTATTATATTTAGATCGTAGCATCATAACTCTTCCAATTTCGACTGTTCGTGCTCAAGTTTTACGGAAGTATGTAGTTTAACAATGCAGATATATCCAGTTGTGATAAAATGTAGAATAAATACGAAATTAATCATATATATATATATATATATATATATATATATATATATATATATATATATACACACATATATATATATATATATATATATATATTTATATATATATAATATACTTTAAGTATGCGTTATTTATATATTTGCAAGAACCCCTCCACAGGTAAAGGCCTCCTCAAAAGATAACCAATCGTCTCTAGATTGGGCTAAACTAATTCAGTTTGAGCCAGCTATTCTTGTAATGTCTTCGTCCCATCTAGTATGAGGTCTTTCCCTCTTCTTTTTCCCTTGAATGTCCTTCCATGTTTTTACTTTTTACGTCCGTCTCTGGTCTTGAAGGCGTGCTACATATCCAACCCATTTCCATTTTGCTTTGCAAGCTTGTACTAGTTCGTCAATTGCTTTGGTAGTTTGTCTAATTTTAGAGTGTCTAACTTTTTGTAATTTCCTTATCTGTAGCATACTGCGCCATGTCTACCACTGTCCATTCCTCTCTGGCATGATCCTACTTTTTATATGGTTGTTGAGTTTCCATGTTTGACACCCACGTGTTAGGCAAGGTAATAGACTGGAGTTGAAAACTTTAGTTTTGAGCTTGGTAGGTATATTGCACTTGAATATGTCCTTTAAACTTCAGTATTTGTTCCAAATAAGTTGTACTCCACGAGTTACTTCCAGGTAATTGCATTTTCGGTCGAATCCTATTTGTTTGCAAAGTTAAGTATATGTTTCTGTATATTTTAGAGGTTCATTCACAACTAATATTGGCATTTTGGTGCTGTTAGTCATTAGCATGGTTTTAGAGACGTTCATTTATAAACTTAAATTTTTGCTGGCCTTGTTTAAGGATTCTGTCATTATTTGTAACTGAGATCTTGTTTCCGAAATTAATATGGGGTCGTCTGCGAATCGGAAGTGATTTAATCATTCGTTTTTAACCTGTATTCCATATTCTCTCCATTCCAGGAATCTTGGAAGATGTTGTTTATATATTGCTGGTATCTTTTCCTTGACTTCAATGTGGGAGGGAAGCGGCAATTGCTATTTTTTTTTGTTTTGATTGTTCTGTTTACCCGGCAAATTGTTAGCGTTTTTCGTTGTGAGGAAATTAAACAAGACTGGCTTTAAAACACCTTCAGACATGCTTGATTATCTTTGTATTGATGTTTATGTCTTATTTTTCTTGCTTACTTGGGTATTTTTGTCATCTTGGATGGGAGGAGGGGGGTCGCTTTCAGGTGACGAAGAAAGCATCCTTTTGTTATTGTTTGTGGTTTTTTCTTTATTATCACTATTTTGTCATATTATAGCAGTATTTCCATTTTCTTTTTCTTCAAGTACTTCTTTTTGAAGTTCCTTAATTTTTTCCAGAACCTAGGATGGATAGTCTACCTTTAAATAGTATGAGGTGTATTTCGGTGACACTCTCAATCAGTAAAATTGAATAAGGTTTTTTCCATGTTTGGGTATGGAGTTTCTCTTTCCTCCAAACCAAAGAAGGCAATGTTTCTAGTTCTTACTTGTTTTTCCAAGAAATATAGTCTGTTTTCTCAATTGTCCACTTTGGCCTTCAGGACATCAAATTTTTCTTCTCAAAAATTAAACTTTTCATCTAATATTTTATTTGTGTTTTGAGTCAATTGGTGTCACCTTTTCTCCATATTTTTGGATAGATATTTTTTGTTTAAGTTCCCTTTGAATATTTTGAAGGGCACTCAAAACTTTTACCACTTTTACTTTTTTGTTGACTAGCGATCAATCGTACATCTGTTTTTGTACAGGTCTGTGGGGTTTACTAATATTGTTTGATGAAGCGTGAGAGATACGAAGTCTCGATGCCTGGTCGCTAGATGGCGTCAGTTTTCGGTTTGATTTTTTACATAAACTTATAAATTTAGGTTAGTGTCCACTTTTTTATTTCTAATTTCGCTGCACAATGCTTAATCGACGATTCTCGCAACTTTTCACCATCCGATTTACACTTCCTTAGTTATTTTGTTGAAACGTACTTGCAAACAATATATAAATATATATATATATATATATATATATATATATATATACATATATATATATATATATATGTATATATATATATACATATAAATGTGTATATATATATATATATATATATATATATATATAAACACTTGAATACGGTACCGACGACAATGTAACACGCATTATAATTTTTTTGAAAATTTTGTTTTTCTGTATACTGTTATAATGAGAATTACTCGGTTAATCGAGTAACTGGAAGAAATTGCCATTAAAAGAAATAATTTTTGATGTATTTTTAGCAGATTGAAGGAATAATTGGTTATGTATTATTAACAGGCTGCGTGAACATATACCGAGTTTTATTTTTAAACTTTCTAAAATAATTTGTTTTAGAATTTATGGAATAGTATTTAATTTTTGGAATAGTATTAAAATGTATATTATAATGTTATATTTATGGAATAGTATTAAAATTTCCCTTATTTACACTTTTTACCTCTTAACTTCCATTTGGTACTTATTTGTACCTGTAGGTATTTTTTGTATGATTTGATATGATATTAGATTATAAAAACGGCTATTATTTTCAAACAAGTATTTTTTTGTTACTTTTCTTGAGTGATTGGTTTTCTGTTCACATAATCTAATAAAAATATATACTTTTTTCCTATAAAATACTTTCTGTTTGCGGCGAGATTATAGTTTCTGTTTACAGTATACAAAATTTTTTTGAAACAACATTGACTCGGTACATATCATATCGTACATATATACTCGGTACATATCAGAGCTCAAATATGATATGTACCGAACATATCATATTTGAGCTCTGAATAAACCAATTACGTAGTTCCAATATATGCAGCTCTGGCTTGCCACTACTTTTGCAAGTAAAATAAATGTAGTATCATTAGTAATATAAATTCTTAATTTTATAGCATTTCTGAATTTTAAATGCTGCAAAAACAAGCACAAAGTTCTTGTAAAACATAAACTAATGACTAGATGGACTCAATTATAGAGTTTTGTTAGCAAACTGAAACCTAAATCGTATCAAGAAATCGGTTTATGTAATATAGTTTACTAAATATACAATTTTCATCATGAAAATTTAATCATATTTGAATAGTCCTCGAACAAGCATTGAAAAAAGTACAAAATAATGAAAACACACGGACTTGTATGGGACTTTTCCCGTTTAATATTGTTTCTAAACATAAATTGTTTCCATAATTCTGCTACTGCTAGAAATATTTGTAAACGGTTTCGAATCGACGCTTCTCTTTATCTCTCTTGTACACATATAAAACAAATGGATACTATTTCTACTCAAAACCTACTAAGTAAACACACTTACGTATCTACCTACCTCCTAATATTGCAGTTGTTTCGAGTATTTTTTATGTTACTCTATGTAATTACCTACATATTTATTTTCTTGCTTATATAAAGTCAAGCGAGTCTAATTCGATTAGTTTACCCCTCATCAATGAAGTTTCATTTTCACCGCCTCCCGGCTCCATCAATATGTGCTGATTTGGCTGAAAAATATATTATTAAACCCTTAGTCGTGTTTTATTAGATTATTACTAAACCTATACTATTTAAACTTAATTACCATAACTATGCTGCTCATTGGCGAGGAATTAAAAATTTAAACGGAATTACACTGGATGTGTACCTTCCAAATAAAACATTAATTGCTTGGAAAAGGTTAGAAACACTAGTAACATATATAAAAAAGTTTAACTTTCTAAGAAACATACATAAATTCTCTAATATAATTCTATAAGAGTAAATATTTAGGAGATTTCTTTCAGTAGAATTTTTACAGATTTTTTCTTTACAGATCAAAATTTGAGAAATTAGCAATTTAATGTCGAGATATTTTAATTACTATGGTATCAATTTGATTGATCTCACAAATTAAATAAATTCTGCTTTACTATATATTCCTTTGATACAAACACGTCATCTTAATAAAGATTTTTCAAATACATCGTTATATTTTAAAAATTTATTTATACTTTTAACCTTCAAAATATATTATATTTTAAATTAACCAAAATTCACTTTTCGTTAAATACGATATTTGCAATTGACGTTACAATTTTAATATATGCATTTTCAAATTATTTTTTCAGTTTCATAGACTCGGCTTCTTATGGAACTTTTTTTATATTTTATGAACATCGTTAGTCCTAAACAATTTTCTAAGAAATTATATTTACTTTTAAAATCATAAAATTTTGAGATCTGTCGTATACAATCTAATTCATCCTAACTTCATTAAGTAATGCTTCGTCTTATTTTACTTAATCGCAATAAAGGTTGATGAAAATAGGACGTAATAGCGAAAAGACCAGAAATCTATCCTAATTTGTAGTCCTTCTAAAAGTAAGTCCTATTATTTTCTCGTTGTATTTAATAAATGTTTTCTTTTAACTGAATTTGTTTACTTATCCATTATGTAATGACATTTGACATTTTTTTAATTTCGTTGTATTATATTTTATGCCAGATATTTCAGTGTTTATTCTGTTTTAAAATATTTAAAAAATTCGAAAGTGTATCTTCTTAAGAAACTTTCAAAGTGGAACAATGCCCCTACTGCATTTTTTTTTCTAAAATAATTATTTTAAACATCAAGTGAAGTTTGTTAAATTAAAGGATAACTTATATTTTGTGTACGATTGGAATAAAAAAAATATTTGGTAAACTTATAAATATTGCAAAAATTCAGGAAACATTTTTATATTGACCATAATACATTTTCTACGAATATTTTTATATGGCATTACTTTCTTACCGCTCACTGTGTTTTTTTTACATTGAAAACAAAATAGTTTAATACCTAGACGATAAAGAAAATTTTGAATTGATGAAAAGTGTAACAGTCAAAAGTGGCAAAATAAAATTAAGTTTAAAATAAATTTTTTTTCTTGCTGCAAAATTTCTGGTTTCGAAGGTATAAACGCTCAAAATTAAATATATTTTCAATGTATCTTACTTTAAAAGTCCATTTAAAAGACCATCCGTCTGATACCGGAACGATTTATGTCTATAACCGAATATTGTGTCAAATTTAAATTAGTTAAACACAATTATTATTTTTAATTTATTACCAAGCATGAATACCCATGAAGAAATGAACCAACCTTAATAAACTTAAAAATAAATTTCTCAACGCAAAATATGAAGATTTATAATTAATAAATTAATTCAATATCGTTTCGAAATTATTTATATACGTTAATTATTTTCTAAGTTTGACCATAGCTAAGTAGTAACATTACTCATTTCCGTGGTGTGCTTAGTTGATCAGAAGGCATACAGCCTATGACACCGCGAGTACCCGGGTTCAATTCCCGGTCACTCATCGAGCAGGGCTGGACTGGTGTTCTGGTTGACCGTAAGAGATTGTTCTCGTAGAAATAAATCATTATTCCCAGTCCATCTTATGTATCAAACCAATAATTTAATTATATTTATTTATAATCCTTTGGTTTGAGCTAGTAAGAGCTGATAGGAACATTTCAATATTACTTCTGTTTAGTACAAAAAATATTACTCTTTACTTTCTTAGAAACTATAGAAATAATTTTATATTAAGTCTGAAAATATATCAATATTTTCTTAAATTTATTTTATCTAATAATATGTTATGCAATCACTGCCATACATACAATTGATTTTCTTTTAATTCATATAATATATTGAAGACTTTAACAAAAATAATTAAATTTACCACATCATATGTTTTGTACTCGCTATGCCCCACGGTTTCGTTCGCATAAAATTCTGAATAAGGTTTTTTTCCCGTCATATATTCATCTTGGTTCCAAAAAATACCATACCAAATTTCAACAAAATCCACTCACTAGATTTTGCGTGATTAAGGAACAAAATAATTTACAGATATGCAAACATTAAGAAAAAGGTATTCCGGCTAATATTATCATTATATACGCTAAATTAATCCCTCTTTTAAAAATATTTTTCATGTACAAAACTTACTCGCTGAAAATTTTGTTACACTAGCGTGACCCGTGCGAAGTCTTCACATTATATCAATTTGCGTGGCAGATTATAAATATTTACACATGAGAAAATGAACTCACAGCTGTCATATTAGTTACAACAGAGTGTTTAGAGTCAATTTAATAAATCAAAATTGATTGCAGGTATTCAATTCATTTCTAATTTTGCACACTGCTTATTACGTTTTTATTCCATTACAAAGCTCAGATGACAGATCAAACAAATATTTTACTAAAATTGACTTATAGAGGCGCAAGTATCAAAAGTATTGAGCTAAAGCGCCACTTTATTTATACGTGAGTGGATTTGAAATTAAACAAAAATTTTACCGACCGTCAATCATATTGACGTTGAGCCGTTAGATGGCAGCATTGCTGTTTTGCGTATATAATTTTAATAATTAATTAATTTGCAAAAACAATAGCAATAATACATTTTTTTAGTTGGATGCCGGTAGAGCAAGCAATTACCTATAAAATGATATATAATTTATGTGGATTAGTTGTGAGGTTTTTTCTAAAAAGGGAGAGTAACATCTTAACCTTAGCGTATTAATATATATGATGGTGATGATGATGATGATGATAGCCAATGCATAGAGTTAAGAAATAATACAATCGCTAATACGTCTACGGCTATAAAAGAAAGGCTCTCAAATCTGTATGCAAAGACGGTGTAAGAGGAAAGGCACAATCTCGTCCACTGTGCCAATTGACACAGTGTAACTGAGCTCAATCCGACGAAGATAAATTTCTGTATCCACAATGTAGTCGAATATTTTCTTAAAATAATATAATTACATAAAAAGAAAACAGTTTTATAACTAAGTGAAACTTAACTAAATATAAATGTGAAACATATATGTCGTATTATTCATTATTTATAAAAAATAATTTTAAGAACTACAAAATATAAACAAAATACAAATCAAAGTATGGTTCAATACATATAATATGCATAAATTTATGTGATATGATGCATACATTTATAATTAGATCCGATCTAAAAGAAATAATTGAATGTTAGTAAATAAATTGTTGATTACTTATTTATGTCATACTAACTAGTTTAAACAACTGGCTCACAAGTATTAATCAATATGTTTTCAGCTTCGGTTCACACTAGTATTTTCGCGAAGCGATATATTTTGATGGGTATAATGTGTATCTTAATATAATACCTTTATATTTTATAATACTTTTGATATAATTATTACGATTTAAGTAAAAAGCGGGCTTTTTCGGGCGGATCCGTGGAGGCCCGGACATGAACATATGTATTTTCCAAAATAATTAGAACGATGTTTGTTTATCTTAACAAAAATAAAAAAAATATCGAATAGAACAAAATCTTGCGGTTACTATGAATAAATAACATTTAATTTGTAGAAATGCTTTCAAAATTAATTTTTATACAAAATTTTAAATACATAAGAAAATATTTAAATAAATTTTAACAAAATGTTTAGAGATAAGTCGCTTTAAAAATTAACGAATTGAAATATTACCAAAGTAGTCTTAGTTACCAATTACATTTTATTTTAATATTTTCTTCTAAAACGAACTTAGTTTTGTTTTATCCATACGACTAATAGAAACATTCACTGTGCTGCTAATTTTTCGCATTGACATCTTTCAGCGAATTCGAAACAAAATTGCTGTTTCATACACTCGGAAAATAAAATTAAAATTGTGTTTTAGTATACTTATATTTAGAAGATAATCGCAGGCTCTTTTCAATTACGTTTTTCCTGCAATTTGGTACTACATATTAAACCAGTTTCATCATCACCAGTTGCATCATCTGTCGGCTCAGAAATATTTCCGATTGATTTTGAACGTTATATAACACATATACAAAAATTGATAAATTTGCGACTACCACAGAAAAAATTAAAAATGATTTAAAGGAGTTAGTGATTGGCTCAATTAAAACCGAACTAAATGCAATTAAAGAAAAAATCACTGGAAGGATTCGAAAGGTCTTTGGAATTCCATACTGCCGAACAAGATCGCCTAAAGGCAATAATAGCGGACAATAACAAAACCATAGACAGTTTAAAGGCCTCCAGTGACTTGATGCGAAAAGAATTCGAAATACTAAAATCAAAAGTTAAAGAAATTGAACAAACAGCTCGTCAATGTAACATAGAAATACAAAACGTTCCTGAGAATAAAAGTGAGAATATTCAAAATATAGTGGCTAATTTAGCAGTAGCCTTAAACGTACCCATACCTCTGGATCAAGTACGAAGTGCACATCGCGTTGCTACCGGAAGTTTGGACCGCCCGCGTAACATCGTGATACAACTGGCTACGCGACACCTGCGTGACGACATTCTAGTGGCGGCACGCGTGCGTCGCTCTCTCACAACACGCTCTCTTCAGCTCTCAGTGCCCGAACAAAAAATTTATATAAATGAACATCTTATATTACACAAAAAATATTTCACGCAAAAGTACGTGCAGCGAAAAAACAGAAAGGCTACGAGTATGTTTGGGTACGAAATGGCAAAATGTATGTCAGGAAAAGTGTCGGGGATAAGTCTTCCGTAATCAAGTGCGAAAACGATATTCAGAAAATGTGACTATTCTTTAACAGCATATTTACTCTCAAAATTACCTGTGTGTTATGTGTAATATGTGTAGAATGTAATCAGTTGAGCTCTAGTGTTGATATTAATCACTTTCCTATGTTATTCACGATTGGAAATAATTTGAATTATTATTATACAGTCAAACAAAGTCGAAAATTTAAATATTGTTATAGTATCCAACTCCTGTATAGTTTCTTTGTCGATCTGTTAGTGTTATGTTTGTATTGTAATTGTCTGCTGGATAGGTTTCAACTATATTGTATTTCATTGTATTTTTTATTACATTTATTCTAAGTTAAACTAACCATTCATTTGTAAAATATGAACGAACTAGCAAAATTATCAGTTTATTATCAAAATTGTGGCGGAATTAAAACCAAGATTAATGAACTGCGCATGAATATTCGAACAAATGACTACGACGTAATCGTACTTGTCGAAGCTTGGATCCACGAAAACATATTTGACGCCGAGTTCATAGACGACCGATACAAGGTGTTTCGACGTGATCGAAATCTATCCAGTAGCATTAAATCGTATGGAGGTGGAATTGTTGTTGCGGTTATGACAAAGCTTATTGCAAAGCGTTGCCCTCAATGGGAAAACGAGGATTTGGAGGAAATATTTATTTCTTTGCGAATGAAGAATTTCTCCCTTATATTATGTGCTGTTTATATTCCACCGAAATTTTTGTAAAATATCTATAAAAAACATTTCTTCAATTTACAAAATTTATATACTGATAATTTAAGTAACCACATATTAATTTTTAGTGATTACAATATTCCAACCCTAAATTATCAGTTTATGGAAAATTGTTCCTATGGCATCATAAATGACAGCTCTGACCCCTTAGTTGCCCTTGTTACTGGCGTCACCTCGTTCATGAAATTGCAGCAGGTAATTAAGACCTTAAAAATTGTAATAACAAGACTCTCGATCTCGCACTGAGTAATTGTAAATGTAAACTCTCTTCTGCGGAATCATTACTTCGTGAGGACCGCCATCATCCTACTTTCCTCCTCACAATTGATTGCTGTCCAGAGGTCGCGATGAAAAAGGCTGACAACTCAAAATACAATTTCCGCAAGTGCAACTATACTGCAATCAATAAAGCGCTAGAATCTATAAACTGGGAAAAGAAGTTCCACCAGCTTTCAGCTACCTGCGCTGTGGATAAATTTTATATTATTATTTTTGATATTATCAATAAATTAGTTACAAAGAAACCATAAAAATCCAGGAAACATCCAACTTGGTACACTCCTAAATTGATACAGATAAGTAAACGTGAAGAAAAATTCTGGGTAAAATGGAAATTATACGGTAACTTCTCCGATTACTTAAATTTCTCTAAATTAAGAAGTCAATTTAAGAAAATATCCCGGTCTTGTTTTCATGACTACGTCCACAATACTGAGAAACTTATTAATAGCAACGTAAAAGGTTTCTGGTCATACGTGTCATCTCTAAAGAAGTCAGAAGGATACCCATCGTCTATGAATTTCGAAGGTTATGAATCGAATGACATTCAAATGATATGCCAAATGTTTTCTTAGTTCTTCAAATCTACCTTTGAACGGAACCCACCTCTAGATCCAAATAATATTTGTGAATCCTTCGAACAAAACCTACCTCCTCATCACAATTTAGCACTTCAGATGGATATTAATATCACCTCCATCCGCTTCCAAAGAGATGAAATAGCTAATGCCCTCAAGAAAATAAATCCCAATAAGGGAGCAGGTCCAGACAACATTGAACCTATTTTTCTTAAAAACACATACGATACGATTTCTGCTCCACTCACTATAACATTTAACATGTGTATCGCGCAAGGTACGTTTCCCGGGTGCTGGAAAGATGCACATATAATACCAGTATATAAATCTGGGAGTAAACAATCTGTCGAAAATTATCGGCCTATATCCATTTTGTCAGCAGTGTCTAAGGTATTTGAAAAAGTGGTTCACAATAGGTTTTACCCGACATTGCATCGGCATATTATTGAGGAGCAGCATGGATTCGTACGGAACCGATCAACATTGTACACGCAATATCTCTTTAAATCTATGGCTGGCAGGACACAGGTTGATTCCATCTACACAGATTTTAAAAAAGCTTTCGACAAGGTTGATCATCTCATCTTGCTGAAAAAACTCTCTTTTAACGGTATAAAGGGCAATTTACTTCGTTGGTTCGTCTCCTATCTCAGCAACAGGCAACAAGCAGTAAAACTTAACGGTTTTATATCACCTCATGTTCCCGTGACTTCAGGGGTACCTCAAGGTTCCATATTGGGTCCCTTTTTGTTTATCATCTTTATAAATGACATCAGCAATTGTTTTAAACACAGCAACTTCCTGTTATATGCTGATGACCTAAAGATTTTCTCCAAAATAAGAGATTCTTCTGATCATTCGAAGTTACAAGAAGATCTTAAAAGACTAGATGCATATTGCATAATAAACAAGATACAATTAAGTCACAGTAAGTGTAAATCGATCACCTTTTCTAAAAATAAAACAATCCAGTTTCATACTTATGACACAGGTGGTCATTCTTTGGAATCTGTTAATTGCATACGTGACCTTGGCGTAATGTTTGATCAAAAGCTACATTTTGACGTTCACGTAAAGCAGATCACATCGCGAGCTTATGCTTTGCTAGGCTTTGTCTTACGAACTACCAAACCCTTTAAGCAAATGAGAACGTATCGCATCCTCTACACAAGTCTTGTGCGATCTCAACTTGAATATGCTGTTGCCGTCTGGAATCCTTACTATCTTACATATTCTGATATGATCGAAGGAGTGCAAAAACGATTTATACGTACATTGCAATATCGCTTCAATACACCCAAAATAGACTATTATAATGCATTGTATACATTCAAATACCGTACTCTCCACGAAAGGCGTATCGAACTCGGAGCAATTGTACTTTATAATATTTGCATTGTCGTTATGATTGCGCCAATATAGTGAATCAGTTGCAGTTTCGTGTGCCAGGGAGAGCGACCCGTAGCATCGCACTGTTCCATCTACCTACCGCTCGCACTAATGCTGGTGCTCGTGTACCACTACGCAGGCTTTGTGATGATTACGACGGAAAATTTCATTCTCTAGATATATTTGCCAGCTCAGTACTTCAATACAAACAGTCAGTTAAACGGATACTATACAACCATTAGTCCTTTGAAAGCATTGACACTACATTTTCATTTATTCAAATCGACCTGATATTCTTTTTTTTTCTTTTTATTTAATCGATATTATTATGGGTGGGATAGCGATTTATATTAATTCTATTATTGATAACTGTTACAGTAAACTTTAAATGAAAGGCTGATTTCAATAATTTCAATAGTTATTGCTTGATTGTTAACAATATTACTTTATTAAAATTTAATTTGATATTTTATAAAATTTCTGAATATTTAATGTATCATGGAAATATATAGAAAAGACTGAGGATATATGTATGTAGAATATTACTTTCATGTGGGAATGTTAGGATATAAGTTAACCTTATTATCAAAAAACTCTTATTTTGTATTTCACTATGACTTGTATCTGTTTTTTCTCCATAGGTGATAAATAAATAAATAAATAAACAAATAAGTTTGACAGTTAAAAACGAAAAAAAAAATAAAATGGTGGAGATGTTTACAAGTCGTTGAAAAATTTCAACTGATATCTCAATCACATGTGTCGTCTTGCGCACGCTGAGACACACTTTTTGTTGTCGATAAAGGCGTACCTTTTTGTTCGACTCCACTCTTTTCATAGCTCATGTATAAAATATACAAAAGCAGAAGTAAAGTATAAAATCAGAAAGAAAGCATTGTTCCGGCCCCGTTTACGTTACGACAACATCGCCGCCCAGGTTAAGTCTTTGAGACCCATGAAGCATGAGTGTTTTTGGTATGCCGTTAATTTTTATGTCAAACAGTATCCTATATCTTCCTAGTTACTTTCGCGAGTGGGAAATGTAAACAAAACCACAAAATATTACAAAAATTTTACAAACGTTTAAATAAAATATACGATTTCACGTGAAATATTTTGTTTTTAAAACTTACGTTATTATAATATATTATTAGTAATTTGTAACACATTTTATAGGATACCAATGAAATGCTACATTTACAAATATAATGCAAAAAATAAAAATTGACTGTTGAATGTATTTGGCATTAATTTTGTAGAAATTCATTATTCACAATTAAATGAAACTACGTGATAAAGTATTATTTCTACTTTCTTTAATTTCTTTACCACGACCTTAGTTTCGTTATATTACATCTTCAGATGGACTATTAGCAAAGAAGCAAAGAATCTTTACTACATTACGTAGTTTCATTTAATTGTGAAAAATTGACTGTTTAAATAGTTTTCATCAGATATTTTGGCAGTCTTGTTTTTGCCACAGGTTTGTCAAAAACTATTGTCAGTTCCATACGCTTTTGGCACTCAAGTAATATATTTTGTGCATTCATTTCTCCAGTAGATAAGATGTTTTTACTATCGGATAAAGATAATTAGATCTCTTCGTCTATATGCTGAATACTTAGTCACTTTGCTCCTACTTTGACTTTGATCCCTCATTTATCGACGTCTCCGTCATTCACATCAACATGAAAGAATGCCTCTATATGACTACGTTTATAAAATAAGTGTACAGCACAGAAATATAACATTTGTTTGTCCACTGCTACCGATGTACGATGATTGTATGCAGTCTCAATAAGCGGAAGTCTGTCAGCTCCAGCTGCTAAGATTATCGCTTTTGCAAAAGCTGATTCAGCTAAAATATCCACATTTATATTTACACCGGATCTCTAAGGTTCAACGTAGATCGAGTCAAGTTAATTATTTTTTATACTAAAAATAATACAATGTCTTAACAAAAAAGGAGATTTTTTTTACTAGTCGATATGACCCTACTTCTCTTTTTTACACTATCTTTCGAGAGCAGCAAGGAAAAGAAAATTATTTACAAAGTTATTGCGTTTAATCATTACTCCTTCTTACTCAGTTTTGAAATAAAATGAGATGATATTGAGAATTTAATATTTTCGTTTTTAAAATTCTATTTCAAACCTTACATTTCCTTCAGCTTCCTAGGATTTTATTATCTACCATATGGTGACAAATTTGCTTGTTTTGGCAGTGAGTTTCTAATGACTGTCCTAAGTACGCTGGTTGGATTTAATATTTTCTCCTTAGACATATTGTCATTTCAAACAGAATACTTTAATATTTGAGTAAAAGTTACCTTATACATTTGCAAAAATTTATTTCTGTTTGTAATAAAATACCAGTTTGGAAAATAATTCATAATTGAGGAAGGATTTTTGAGGTCAATTTCTTATTAATTTTGCAAAATGTTGAACTTATATTTAAAGAGAGTTATCAATGTGCTTATTTATTAACCTTAGCGAAAGAGAGTGCTTGAATAAAAAAATCATTTTAAGCATTACAAAAATTGAGATATGTCGATAGTCTTGTTTAATAGTATTATGCACTAAAGGTAATCAGTGTGCCATTTAATACTCACGACGTTTTTACAAATTTAAGCAAAATATTTATTTTTTAAAAATAATAAGATAAAGTAAATTTTCTACTTATATCAAAGTGCACCAAAATACAAGCACCAAAATAAAAGTTGAAGCTTATCCAGTCAAAAATAATGATATTATAACTAGTACCAATATACTTCTTTTACGCTTGCGACACGTAGTTGACATCGTAGGGATATGACGTAAGCGTGTATCGTAGCCACGTAGGCTTCAGGCGGGTAGCGCAAAATACTAATTGTGTGTTAGCTTCATTACTGGCGATCACGTAGACAGATATTGGACTGGTGCGTGGTCATATACGACTCCTAATTTATAAGAGTATGTTTGGATTGATACGCAGTTAGAATTCTTTTTCATATTATTATTACTAATATTAAGGTTAGCATTTTTGTTCGCAAGGTGTTTTGGCATTATTTTTCAGTAATAGAGTGCAATATAAACAACGCTTTTGTAACAAATTGCCAACGCTAAACAAACATCTACTAGAAATTATTTAAAAATGACCTTCGCTTAAAATAGCCGTTTTTATTGAAAACTTTTGACTGAGAATTGTTAATTTGGTATGGTAATAAATTATACAAATCCGCATAAGCATAAATAATGAAGATTCAAATATTTTTCACAAAAATTGTGAGTGGACAAATAAGACACTGGAAACTATTTTTATTTTATTTTTCTCTCGAGTCTGCAAGCAATTAAAAATATTATATACAAGGATTTAAAACACATATTTTTCTGAATTTTATGCAAGATAGTGTCAGTTGTCCTCTCTGTCTTTCAAAATATTACAGTCAAAATTATAAAAAAATGGCGTTGTAAGAAATGTACCTGAAATTTTACGGACAAGTATGACAATGGTTGGTAATTTTATAGTTATCGAGATGTCCATCATATTTAGACGTTTGTTTAAATTATAATAGACAATATGTATATATGTTGAAAAATAATATTTATATTAGCAAGTAGCTTTAGTAGGTGCTATTGATGTAAAAGATATCTACGTAACAATATTTATATTTTCATTGCATTTTTGAAGTGACCACTGTTATATTCAGTACGCAAAATGCATATATAGGTTTGTTCTGAAAACTAAATAATATAAAACTTTGCATTGAAAATTATGCATTAAAAGTGCAAAAATGGAAAATTTTGAAATAAATAAAAAAATAAACCTTTTGAAAATCGTAAATAAAATAAATCTCTCTTACATCATAGTTAGTTACAAAATTAATTCAATAATCTAAAGTTTCTTGAGTTAAACTCATTACTCACTAAGAACATGTGAAAAGTATAATCATAAAAAATGGAACTTAACTCCAGCAGCTGAT
Organism: Druceiella hillmani; assembly: GCA_039881145.1. Lineage (NCBI taxonomy): Eukaryota > Metazoa > Arthropoda > Insecta > Lepidoptera > Hepialidae > Druceiella > Druceiella hillmani. The sequence goes on from JAYKKI010000103.1 coordinate 2,732,467, forward strand.
AATTCAACTTCTGATAACATTCGGTAACTATTAACAGTCCCATTTTTTAACTTAATGCTGAATAACTTGAAATAGCGGGAAAGACTTTATCATCATAATCTTTCATCTGTGCAACGGCACTTCACAATAAAAGCCTGATAATTTGGCCGTTCCTGAAAAAAGGGTCTTGACAGTCAGATGGACTATAAATCTGATAAGGATCCTATTTTTTCCGTTTTGAGGTACGAAACCCTGAATATGAGTAAATTTATTAATAGTAAAATATTGTGGGAGACATATTCAAATATTAAGAAATTTTTCACCGGAAATTTTTAAAATAATGAAGGTTAAAAAAAGTTCTTTTTAAGAATATTATTCCATGGCAGGAAATATAATTTTTCCCGGAATATAGATTAAGAAAGAAAGGGAAAACGCTTCTTCTCCAAATTTACGGTCCGTTCACCTATCCAAATTAAACTATATTCAGCACATTGACTTTGCACATAAGAGCAAATCTTCTATAGGTTAAAATATATTTATGATCGTAAATTTCTACCAATTAAGCCGTCAAGGACATATGCTCGCACTTTGGGGCATTTGAGAATCTTAATATTAAAATAATTTGTGTAATTATGAATGAATTTCCAGAAATGCACTTAATCCACGTTTCCGAATATTGAAATTTAAAGAAATCGTAAAAGAGCAAAATTAATATGCTAATAATCAATTCAGCAATAAAACCAGGTATATATCAAATAAAAGACAATGAGAAATGAATCGATAAAATTAGTCCATGCAAACTGAATACTGTTTCTACTTAAGATATTTTGAAATATGTGTAACCAGTAATTACTCGGTTATCACTTCCGACATACTATGTATAAATACATATATAAATGATGTAAAATATTGAAAATGATTTCTATTTTTTTCATTGCTCTAATTATAGACTTAATTTTAAGACATTAATTTCATTCTGTTTTGAATTACTTAAATCTTATTACCTGGCAACATCGGTTAAGTAACGCTACGAATATGCGGACTTCCTGAATTGTCTTCTTAACGGATTACCGGAGGAAAGTTTATAATCAACACTTAAAGATATATTAAACTTTAAAAGCTTTGCCCTTGACAGCAAGATTGTGCTGAGTTTACGTTTATTGAAGCAAGTTCCTGAGCAGGAGCCTGTTCTTCTATAAATTTTTCAATAATTTTTTAAAAATTTTTTCGTATTTAATTTTGCGAGAAAACAAAGTGGTTTTCGTGTTGGCGTTACTATCTTTCGATTATACAATCTCTTTGTAAGCAAGTTAGTAATAAAGAAAATAAAAAATGTGCATTCTTTCAAACGTGAATAATTGGAATATTGAAGTATATTCTATTAAAATTCCTTTTAAAACGCTTATATTAATATATAGTAAATTTTTACGTTTTTGAGAATGATCCAATTAATCATCATACATTTTTAGTGATTCAACATTTTATTTTACTCATTGATGCCTTCAATACTCCTGTCGTTTTGTTTTCTTAATTAATTAACATAAGATTAAAATAAATTAATGGGTTTGTTATGTTTCACCATATGCGCCTATTTTTGTTTTATTAAATCATAAAAATATTTGAATAAAAATTTTCATGTCAAAAAGAGAAAATTTATTTAAATATTATACTTATATCAGCAGTATAATAAAAATTAAAAAATATTTTTTTGGCTAAAATTTTAATATTTACAATTTTTTCGTTATATATTTTGAAAAAATTTAATTAAATCTAAAAATTGCTGGCTACGAAATAAAGATAAAATAAAAATTTAAAAATAAAATTTATTTCAGTGTATTTATAAATTTTTATATACACAGGTAATCGATTTTTATGGCTATGTATATGTATTATACTGCTTAGTACGTTTATATTTATATAAGCTCGGAATGGACTTGTTTTTTGTTAATATATAAATTAATTTTGTTTTATTTTCATAATTTTCCTTGCTTTATACCTTTACTGACTGAAATGAAGATTTTATATTAAAATCTAACGCTTAAATTGGTCAAAGCAAATTTGCTTGCAAAATATTGAATTAACACAATTTGGTTTGAAATATTTAAAAAAATTGTTTTTGTTTTGTCTTTAAGAAAACAATTTCGTTGACTTTCGGTTACCATTTATATCTTAAGAAAAACAATAACAATGAGATTAAAATATTAAAACCGGAGATGGTCCCATATTAGGCTTGCCGAATACGAATATTCGGTTTAAGATGTACCGAACCGAACATTCGGCTGAACTATTCAGTTCTTATCTTCTTCGTGATTGCTTAAAGAAACAAGTTTAAACATGTCCGCGAGATACGCGGCCAGTAGCGGCATTTGTCTGCGTCTATAAATTATAAAGTAATATATCGGGCAGCTTCCATTTACTTCTATACAAAAAAGTGGTGGTATTTTGTATAGAATTCATGCGACAGAAGCGCCAAACGGAGCTTGTAGAATTATCAACGCCTATATTGATGATGGCGTTAGGTAGGAAGGATTGTGTCGGCATTATAATAGTACATTTCATTTATATTTATAAAATAATTTAAAGGACTTAAAATATACATTAAAATATTTTTATTTTCAAAAATTTTATTAAAATTATTAAAATATATTATCATTTCGTAAATCATAAGTACGTATGAGATTTTACAATTGTATTACTGGTCTAAGATATAATCATTTCCAAAATATATCTTCAAGATTTTAAGGCAATTCAGATGGAATATACCTCGTGTGGTGGACAAGGCTCAAGGCTGCAACAACAGGTTTGATAAACAATTTAAAATCAGACAAATTTCAATAAAGTAATTGTAGCAACCAGCCTTGAACATCCCATTCTCTATGTCTCCAAAAAATAACATCAGGGTACAGAAAAACTTAGAGGATGCATTTATCAAGAAATGGGAGATTAACGACTCAATTTCATTCGAAATTTACTTTGCTATGGTTGAACTGATCGCATTATATAATTATCTTCTAGCCATAAGTGGACGAGGGATTTAATAGACTGGTTAATTTATTGATACGGAAATATCGAAGACTCTTCAACCTAAGGCAATATTAAAAACCACTGACTTGTAAAAATGTGTGAATAATGTAATTAGCTTTTCAAGCTTCACTGCACAGTGGCTCGTCGAAGAATTTTCTGTTCAACACAGAGTTATTTAAATGAAACTTCTTACTGGGTAGCGCACAGCAACCGACATTCAAATTTACAACAAAGATATTATAAATATGGGGTAAATTCATCATGCAATAGCTAGTAGTAATATACGTAACATAGTAAATGCAATTAACAAGTGTTCATGCATTGGCTATAAATGATTCACTGAAATTCCATTAAAACGTCAGTGAAGCTTCAAAATTTTTCAAAAAGAAATGTTTCTCGTTCTAACTACTCCACTCAGGGTCAAGTAAAGTTTATTCATATTCAGAGAGATCTCAATTTTCTAAAACATACTTATATAAGATGTGAGTAGTAGATGAAATGAAATGTTTTACCAACGCCTTCATGAACACAATAGTAATCATTATATATTTCCAAAAACTGTGGAAAAACAAATCTCCATAACTTAAGTAAGCGTATATGCTTTGTCCCAAAAGAGATTGTGACCTTACAACAACCCTTCAACTTACTGTATGTTACCACCATTTAAGGTATTACACATACAGCAGGTTTTCTTTGTTTAGTGTTAGAAGTGCAGTGGACTCTGATTATGGTGACATTAGGGGGAAGTAACATTTAATTTATATCAAGCGAACATCATAGAAAATGCATGTAATTTAAAATATAATCATGTAAATTAGAAAAACAAAACTAAATTTTAACTAACAATAAATTGTGAAAAATGAGGTTTACAGTAAAAATTAAAAACGAAACCTTAATAATTAAAATAAAAGAAACTAGAGTAAGTTAATGAAAATAAATAATGCAGGTTATGGGCAAAACAATTTTTAACATAAATAGATTAGTGTGCACAAGGACTAGAGTTATAGAAGGCAGGATGTGTCACCGTAGACATTCATTGCAAGTATTTTCTTGCTTGTGGTCATTTGTATATATGTGTATGTTTAAATATATATATATATATATATATATATATATATATATATATATATACATATATATATATATATATATATATATATATATATATATATATATATATATATGTATATACACATATTTATATATATATATATATATATATATATATATATATATATATATATATATATACATATATATATATATAGGTATAAAAGTATTCTCTTTCGATAATTTCGAAATACGAGTACCTGTTGTGAGTAGGAGAAGACTTCTCGTCGCGTCGTCCTCTTCACTCCCACGATATAATTTCAGACATTTTGCACGATATTTTCAATCGCAGCTTTTTTAATATCCCGATGTTATTATTTGTATTAACGAACAAAGCAACATGTCAGTTGAGACCTGTAATTAATAATTTTAATTTCTTAAGTTTTGAGTTAATACTATTTTGGTAAAGTCATTATTATTCTAGATAAAAACTCATAGCTTCCTCTAAATCCTCTGTATTTATGGTAGTTGTAAATCCTTACTGATTTCTGATTTGTCTAGTTTGTAAGATATTTAATTTACAAAGAACCAACTAAAAGTGCTTTTAAAGAATGCTGAAAATCGTCGAGTTTTTTTGGATCTATTCAACTTCTTCAAAATGTTCATATTTCAAGGCGCTTTTGAAGAAAAGCTTGAAGTCTACTACAGCTAAATTAGGTGATTCCAAAAAGTGTGCCAGCATATTCTTCCCTCAGTGAAGACCTTTTTGGTGAAGAAACTACCTAAAAATAATTAAGAAATATGCTGGCACATTGTCCTGTAACAAAAACAACTTTCGAGACTCTCATATTACGTTTCGTACTGAAAAAATACGACGTAATATCACCTTACTAAAGGTTCAAATAACTATTTAAAGAGCGTGCAAAATTTTTGCAGTGATTGACTTTCGTCAATCTAGAAATACGATCAACAGAGTTTTGACTTTGGGTTAAACCTTGTACTTACCAAGAATCAAACTCCATCATTGCACTGCTCAGTCTTTTGTGGATGGATTACACTAGAAGTACCAAAATTAATCGCCCGTAACGATGTTTCAGAACAAATCAAGATTCGTTTCGGTTCATTCTATAAATTTTTGCGCATAGTGTCACGCCATTGAAACATCATAGACAATATTGTGGAGGTCAGTGCACACATGAGCAATATTTTCCTCCAAAATGCTCGTTAAAGATCGCTCGCTGACTCTCTCGGATAATCTTCCAGTTGCCTACGCCCATGCCTAACATATAAAAAAACACTCGAATTAATTATATCACATTGCATTAATTACCATATGCAGTATTTATCGTTTAATACCTTTCTAAAAGTTTATCTATATTAAAACGAAAATTTAACAGCAACTCTTTGTTCTGTACTTTACCAATTGACAACACGTCTGAAAAAGTTGTATAAACCGCACGTGAATACGCAAGCTTCAAAATAAATATTTCTGTAGTTGACGAACAACCGCATTTCTTGAAAATTCAGTCGCAGAACTATTTTTATAACACTGTCTTTATCCAAAATTAAGTTAATCTAAACAAATTGTTACATGAACCGAAGTCATTCTAAGCGGACCAAAGTTCACACAAATAAATGTAAAAAGTTAAAATGCACAGTAGAATGATTGTTATAACAAATGGTTCGTGAATATGTCAGGATTTATAATAATATATGTTTATACTTACAATTTTAATCGGAGAAAATAAATACTCTAAGCAACATGCTTTTTATGTTATACAATAAAATATACATATTAAAACTATGCACAGATTTATTGGCATAATTTGACGTATACTGATTAGAAGACATGAAAATCGAATAATAAATTTGATCTATTATATACATTTCAAAGTAATGGAACATCACGCTTGTCATAATTTGTAGAAAATAATAAATTAATTTAATTTTAATCAATTTAATTTTAAAATTTCCAACCTTCAATCTCGCAACAAAATATTTTGCGGTAAATTGGTAACTCGTAATTTCGTAATTAACGATTACAAAAATGATCATTTGGAACTTAGACCATAATATTTTTACATCAAAAAAGAAAACACTGTGACCAAATCATAACTGAAAATTAACATGTCACCTATGCTGATGCTTGCTTTGCTTTTTCTCCTTAACTACAGTCACAGAATAATAGAACGAAATTTGATATCACTTTTAGTCGAGTACGCATATGAATCATTTTCAGCAACTTGATACAATAGATAGTCTCCAATAGAAGTATTATTTCACTCGAAACTTATATCAGTCCATTTGTACTTGACTTGTTTTATATTTTAGTAATTACCTAAGTTGTCATATATTATTAACAATTGATTAATATTGAACATTTGGAAGGATGAATATTGTTAAATATAAACTGTATTATGTAAAGTATTTTCATATCTACTCACATTTGTGCCATGATTTTGATCATGCAAAATAAATATGCTAACTAATAATAACAGAGAATATTAATTTACATAGTAAAACCCATATTAATAATACGTTTTAAAAGTAAAAGCTATTATTAAAAAATACAAATTAATTTTGATCAAGAATAAGGTATTTTTAAAAGAATATGTATCACATTAATGTTATAAAGGGCAAAGTTACGATTGTTTCTTTCTTTGTTCTTTTTTATGCTTTGACACAAACCCCTAATGAACTTGCCAAAGCATAAAATTTTTTAATGTTTTGATATTGCCGACAAAGTTGATATTTGTGGATAGTTTTCTACAGAATGTTTATTTGGACGTTTATATCAGCATAATATATGCAATTTTAATGAGCATGGGAATGTACTCTGCAACATTGTTATAGGAACAGATACAGTTTTAAAATAATTTATTATAAAAAGAATTCTAAATTATCTAAGTTTGCCTCTTCAAATATATTTAGTTTTTAAACGCCTTAACTATCTTTTCCCTGGCAAAACAAACGGTATTGACATTAGTATTTACATTTAATATTGAGTTAACCTTGCACATATCATTTAGATTAATGGGAAAACTCTGTTCGTGGTTCGAATGAGTTCGAAGAACGTTTTGGCATGGACATTCATGTATCCATTTATGTTTTCGTGCAAATTTCCTATAACTCAATATTATATCCGAATATATATGATTTTCTATGACAATATAAAAATATATATTGTAGACAATTCGATGTACAATTAGCAATTAACGATTGGTCATCAAGCATTCAGAAACACCATACATGTATCATTGAAATATTCAACAGAATAAGATAGAGCGTAAGTTTAAGCATAATTCAAAACATCGATATTTACACGCTATGCGCATGAAATATGTACAAGCGTGGACCGTTATATATTCAAGCGCTCTTTAAATGACATTGTATGTGATTAATTTTTATTTCCACTTGGTACCATTTCAAAAACCTTTTATTATTGTGATATAATATTATTTATCGCAATTAAATGAAACTACGTGATGTAGTATTATTTCTACTATCTTTAATTTCTTTACCACGACCTAGGTTTCGTTGTATTACAACATCTTCAGGTGGGATATTAGCAAAGATGCTTTGAAAGATATCTTTGCTAATATCCCACCTGAAGATGTTGTAATACAACGAAACCTAGGTCGTGGTAAAGAAATTAAAGATAGTAGAAATAATACTACATCACGTAGTTTCATTTAATTGCGAATAATGAATTTCTACAAAATTAACGCCAAATATATTAAATATTATTTATATTTTTGTGTAACTAATTATTATTTTAACTATTGGTGTTTAATTTATTAAATCTCCACCGAGACACCACAATTACCATTTAAAAGTGAGCTAGTAGTGCGAAGCCAACAATGAAATGAGAAGGCTGTATGCCTACTTTGTCTTTCAAAGGCACATTTTCCAAAATTAAATATGTAAAAATATATAATTCCACCTAAAATTATAGATCACTGATTCTTGGAATATTCCCTTCACTTTCCTTTTAGGTTTTGATGATCAGTGATTATGACTATGGTAAAAGTGAAAAAATACGCTTTAAAAGGCTACATATTTTTATTGAGCAAACCAAAAAAAACCTGAAATATTTACCGAAATGTAAGCTTATAGCCTTCGGTATTTGGTATTAGTTTATTATCTCTAGTTTCTGAGAAAAACAGCTTTGAAAAGCATGTAAATGAACGGGCGGAAGCACGACAAAGTAATCTTTTAGGGGCCTAAATTTTATTTTTTATTTTAAGGACAGAGCCCTAAAAATATTTGTTTTTTATCATATTGATAATATTTGAATATTTGTGGGATACTTATAATTCAAAGATTAATTAAATTATTTCGCAAAAAATAATTTCTTAAATAAATATATTTCAGGCAGCAACTGCTTTATAAATTCTTGTAAATACATATATTTTTATCTTCAAAAAAAAAATATAAATAAATAGTATTTATATTTGTACATTAACATCGTAAGTTATTGTGTACGTGGTTTAAATCTAAGTAGAACTTTAAAAATTTACAATTATTTGATGATTTGTCAGTTAAGATTCTGTCACAATGGTTGTTTTATTTTTACATGGAAATTGTGATCCTGCTGTTAAATATTATATGTACCTATTTCTCAATAAGACTGTTGATTTATTCATGGTTAAAATATTATTTTTATACACATACAATATAAAAGGTAATACATAATAATTTCATAATATCAAAAAATGGAACTATCAAGTTTGCAATTTATTTATTGTCTTTCAAGGGTCTTTTCGACATTCCCCTCTTCCCTGGACATCTCTCCTATGTCCTTTTTGAAGGCAGTCCCCATTTTGTTAGCATCCAAGAATTATATTCTTCAAAGTTTACCTTTTATTCTTGGGAATATAAAAAAAACACGATATCCACTAAAATTTATGATCCTCCCCAAATCACGTGTTATTTATCTATAACAAGAGCTTGCGAACAAACAAATATTCACTTAGAATTTTACGTAGTTGAGTCGTACCAATACCCAAACTTCCCCAAATTTGCAAAAAGGATATTCTTTTCTCAGTATTTGTCATGACTTGCATAGCATTGATGTAATCTCAAATTGTTTCCGTTGAGAGAATTTTCTTACACATATCATCACTGAGATTTTTACTATCATGCTTGAACTCGTTGAATTAATTTTAGCTGGAGATGAGCTTCCATCATAAAATACCAGTAAAATCTGATCGTAAATGGTTTATGGAGAAGACAACTATAGTCATAAAAAACTAGCGGTCGTACGTTCTCTTGTAATAAATTCAGGTGAACGTAATACACTGAATTTTCAAACTACCGCTACTTTTTAAAAAACTTCAAGCTAATTATAAAGTTACGTGGAGTTAACCTAATGGTTACGTTTTTTAGAATTCTTAGTTGTTTTAATTACCCTTGCAACAAATGGCATGTTCCAAGTATTTTAAGAGTTACCCTCCGAGTTTTAGAATTATCATCCGAGTAGTTTCATTATTTTCTATGGATATATGTAAGTGGGTGTGTTTAACTATAACTCTTAGCTGGGCTTCTTCACAAGTCGCTCGATGAATCGTTATTTGTCTTTTAAATTTCGTTCTATAATATTAGAACTGCACTAGAAATAGAAATATGATATTTATTTATATATTTACTTACACCAATGAAATTCTTCCTCTGTTTTAATTAGGGGGAGTGCTATGGGAAAATTAGGAGAAAGCGAGCAAAGAATGGCATTTTCTACCACAGGCATAGCACAGGTAAAATATTCCCTCAATTTTTGTATAGAAATTGAGCAACACTTTCTTTTTTTTAACAGTACCACAAACAATTTTTAGTAGTGTATCAGAACCTGCCTAAATTATAATTCAACTTAACCAAAATAATTTTAACTGAAAGTTCGAATCAAATGCTGGTATGACTGGCTAAAAATCCAAGGTTGAGAAATTAGAATTCGGGCACTCATAATATTAATATTTGGCAATGTAAAACGGCCAATGGAATATCTATATTATCCTGAAAATTTAATCTGAAAACATCTGTGCGCCCAAAGAGCCTATTTCAAGACACTTAGTAAGGGCAAAGGCTGTTGCTCGTGTTAGATTGATTATCGGTCACGACTACCTACAAATATAAAGTTATTGGCTCTAACAATCTTGGCACATAGGCTGTTCTCAACTTTAAGGCAATTTTTGTACTCCAAACAACTGCTTACTAATAATAATTAGCACTCCCTCGTAATACTAAATTTAACAATTAACTTTAATCGTCGCCTCGTTACGAAGGCAAGGCGCGACTAGCTAATCTCTTATTAAAATCACGCTTACAAATTATATTATAATTATTTCCAAATAGTGAACTAAGCGAAATAAAAGCTAAAATATTATGTTTGGTATTAAATTAACTTGCCACGAATAGTTAACAAAAATAATTGCTATTAAACTAAAATTCATTTTAATTTTAAAAATTAAGAACAATTGTCTTTATTAGTTTCATCTGTATAGATTTTCATTTGGTAAACTAGATAAGTGGACGCACTGTAAAACAAACGACATTAAAAAAACTATGACCAGTCTGTTGTTGGTAGTCGTAGCGTAAGATATTGAGGTGATATGTTAATAACTACTTATAACCAAAATAATTAATAATCTTTGTTATTCTCGTAACATAGGCTACATAAGTAATAAATTTCAAGAAGGTCGATTGAGTGGTTGAGGGCTGAAAATGGAACAAATAAGTAAATTCACTTTCATCCTTATATTATTAGTTGGGATATTTAAGGCCCTGACATTTTTTTCAATGTTCCTTTTTTTTTGCACAGAAACCGAATAAAATTTTTAATTTCGCTTTCTATATAATGAACACGGAAAGGGAAGAAATATTTTAAAGGTAGAGACAATTTTTAATTAAAATCTAACAAAATGGGGTATTTTACATCATGATACTCATTAGACTACAATTCCTAGAAATGTTCGGAGTCGGCTTAGGCTGCGTTTTTGTAGTACCACAGCTCTAGCCTAGTCTCAATATATGCACACTAATGCTTATTAGGTTGAAACAGATGTAGACACTTTGTATGCGTCATTTGGTTTGCATGTAGCGGAGTGCATGTTTTGAGCGTTAACAGGTATTTGCCGATTTTGGATGGCGTATGGCGTTTGAAGGGAGATTTAGAGTGTATTAATGATTTCGAAATACCTGTTGTATTTTCAAAATAGAGAGAGCTATAATGAAGTATTAGAGAAAACTCAATTTGAAAATTGACTCTACTACTCGTGATATTAAAATTGAAGTCCCGAAAATGGAGAGTTTATTAAAACTATATTCTCTTTAAAGGTAATATGATAAAGATTTTTTTTAATATACTAGTTGATCGACGAATTGGTTATATTATGTACGAAATACCATTGAAAACTCTATTGCCAAAAATAGTAGCATATGTGAAAATGCACGTAACCCATCGATGACTTTCAGGTCAAGATATAAAATTTATTAGAAATACTTCCACAAATTGTGACATATTACTTTAGAAAATTATTTATTATTAGAGTTATGTAATATGGAATAATTAATATGTGATCACCGCGACAAAAACACCGTTACGGCGCCCTGACAATTGTGCCTAGATACTATGTGTGGGCGAAACCCGGGGGCGGTGGTTAGTTCATAATAAGCATAACTACAGTAAAATGTATATGGCATATTAGTTAGAGTCTCAGATACTATTCCATATGAAGTAATATTCTGTGTACAGAGCAGTAGCTGATTGTTAAAGAAAAAATGTGAATTGACCACGGTAAATTGAATAAGATATATAGAAAAAACCTTTTGAGTTAAAGATCGAAATATATAATTAAACTTACATATGAAGCAAAATATTTAATATTACTTCATTTTTCTTATTGCTATGTAAGCGTAAAAATAATGTCATTTTAGTTATTGTTTTCAAAATGCAACGATAGCAAACATTGTTCATAAAACTTGCGATGAATGATGTTTGGCGAAGTAAGTTTCTGTACATATATCATAATCAACAAAACGCAACGTAAAAAAATTGCTGAAAGAATTTTTTTATGAAAATTCCGAACTGTATTAGAAAAACAAATGGACGACATTGTCATATAGTCTCTCCATTAAATTCGGGACCGAAGTATTTTAATTATTTACATTATTTTTCTGTAAGGTATCAAACGCCTGAAAAAGATTATTACTACATAGAGCGGCGGCAAAAGTCAGTAACAACCTATAGATGTGTCTCTACTAATACCATTTAAGTGATGATGAATTTGATCCTTAATAATGAAACTTGTTTTGACTTCTGCTGGCACGTTATTGGAATCGCATAAACATAAATTTTAACAACCGTTTAATTTGGGTGCGAACGTTGCTCATGCGTGTTTTACTGTAAAAGCAATATGTCAATTCTATAACTATATAAACAATGAATATCTCATCATTATAGTAATTATGAGTTTACGCTTCATCAAAATAATTTAAAACGAAAGTCTATTTAGTTTTGTTATGAATAAATGCCTATTTACCTTAAATTCCTGGTTTAATTGAAATTTCCCTGTAATTTTTCTTGTAATATAATTCCTTTTTATATTGCAAATGCCTTGCGAGCTATTGCATAGGCACTACATTTTGCTCTGTATTATTTTGAGCGACATAACGCAAGTAACACGTGCTTATATTACATAACTTCAGTATAAAATAAAATAGTTGAGTAGAGACTCGTTGATACTTATACTGCACAAAGTACGTACTTATGTTGTCCATATTATGCTACCCTATGGTAAGCTGCCCTCTACGTGGCATCCGTTTGCCACTTCCAGTTTTGGGTTCGTTGTACTCGCTGGTACTCCACTCTACATTAAGCACGAAAGTGCAGACTTAGTTCTCACAGCGCTTGTTGATAAATCAGTTGGGACCTTTAAATAATAAAGCTTGGCTCAATACCCAGTGTAAAATTGAATAACAAAGGAAATTGTGCCCATATTTCTCTTCAATTGCGTTTAATTGGAAAACATGAGATGGGTAATATTGCCAAATCCAATCTGTACACAATTAATTAACATGAAATAATTAGTTAAATCTTATCTGTTATTAAAATATTTTTAAAACTAAAATATTCCCTTTACATCATGTATCTTAATAACGTATCTAAATTTAATCAAAATATTTATAGAATAAATTCACTTATTTCTCTAATTATGTATTGTTATATTTTTGCATTAAGCATGGAAATAGGACAATTTGCATGTTTAATGCATATGAATATTATTTCTCAATGACTTAATTACACTAAACTGGAAGATAGGCAAGGATTTTCTCTATTCAATTAGATTAATTTGTTTAATAATCAACACGTTAAATATTTGCCAATCTAGTTTGGTACTGATATTCAGTATTTAATTACCAAATATTATTGAAATATAACAAGTTCTTGAGCAAATGAGCTCATAGCAAAATTATATTTTCATTAGCTGTTCATAATATTTCCAGTTGCAAGATAATAAATTTTCTATTGGTGTATGCTTGCGCAAATATTTATAACATAATGTAAGTGTTCAAAAAATACTTCAAAGTATTTAAACAGATCTTAAATATTTTCTATACGCAATTTTTTTTCGAATCTTCCCTCTAGATGGAAAAAGAAAATATTCAATTGCTCCTTCACACTTTTCAAACATACTGTATTATAGCAATATATTAATTTCTATCGAGTCGAATGGCTAAGACTCTGCGTTATCTTAGCATTTCGCCTTCATGCCTTCATCGCTAATATTATAGAGTCTGTGTCTACATAATATAGCTAAATAGAGTTTTATTATGGAACCAAGTTCTTAACCAAGTCACCTTCCCCAGTTTTTAAGTAAATTTATAATTTTTTACTTATCAATTACATATATTTTTATGAGGATTGCTGTAAATTTTAAAAATTATATCAATGATGAGATTATACAGAAAATTGTACATACTTAAAGAAGCGACCAAATCGACGTTTTTAACGAGAATTTTTCGATCTTTTTTAACGAGAATTTTGGTGCCTGGCTTGTCCCAATTAACAGAGCTGTATTGATTTTTTTTTAAATTAATGTAAAAAAGATGTCATTTTCTAATCTAAATCATTTATTTTGTGTATTTATACACACACACATACACGAAAGAACGCACGCACACACACACACATACACACATTCGCGCGCGCGCACGTATGTGTGTGTATATGGGTATGTATACCTTTGTATATGCGCACGTGTCCTGAGCATGCATCCATTGGTTTTTAATCTGATAAGTAACCTATTGTTCTTCAGGGTATGCCAGAATTTTTATATATCTACATATATATATATATATATATATATATATATATATATATATATATATATATATATATACGTGTGTGTATATATATATATATATTCTTGAATAATACCGATGAAAGCTTCAGGCGGAAATCAAAATTTCGTAGTTTTTAGGTAAATATTGTAATGATGATTATGATTTTAAAGAATAAAATCATGTTGGGAAGTAATGTCCAAGGGTTAATTGTTTTACGGTTAAATTTACCAAACATTAACCATCGAATTGACACTTAATATTTGATTCCGCTTAAATATTTTCGCATAAAAAGGGAATTTATGATTTTGTGAAACATTGCAGCACTGTGTATTTGACTTTTGAAATTTAAATTTAATTTTATCATATTAATAACACACACTACATACTTAAAACTCCCAAGATATATTATTCAAATGTCGAGAATTTTGCAATGGGTGTATTTCTGTAAAATTCACTTCAAACAAGGCCGGTAATCTTAAAGCAAAACAATTCAGATTGAATAATTAACATCGACATTTATTCACTTCGTGTACAGACAGTTTTGTGCTTGCTGCAAAGTACATAGGTATACATTTTTTAACAACTTGTCATTTCGTTGTTTAACAAATCATATAAATAAAGTCAAATATAAATAAAGTGGAAATACCATAATTTCGCGCAAATAAATATCTGAAGTAATTTATCGTAAAAGTGAAAGCTCATTGGAATTTCTCGGAAGGGCCAAAGTTCATTCCGACTTAAGAGGCTTTGGAAGCTTTGAACACTACCCCATGGGACATTTGCAAACAAGGCTTAAATACTTAGGGATTGTGATCTACGAAATTAAGTTAAATAGAGTATTGAATATATTTGCTAATATCCCACCTGAAGATGTTGTAATACAACGAAACCTAGGTCGTGGTAAAGAAATTAAAGAAAATAGAAATAATACTACATCACGTAGTTTCATTTAATTGTGTTAAATAGAATAGCTGATATCAGTTTCATAAGGAATTTTAACTTTACACTTTTAATGTGAACATGAAATTATATCAAAATTAACATCGTGTAAATATGAACAATAAGTTTAAACAAAATCTTATGGTTATGATTAACAATTTTTCGCTAAAAATTTTATTTGCTGGCAGATTTACTATTTTGTTTGCTGGCTTAGAAAACTGGTTAAAGAAAAGAATTAAATTTTATTTTCAATATATGTATTAAAATGAATATTTAAATAAAAATCTAAACTGTTTTCCTTTTATTGTTACTTAATGTCAATTACAAATATTTTTGAGTTACGGTAGAAACTGTACGCATAAATAACCTATGACACAAAAGATGAATGCAATTCAATATTACAATAAGGCAAAAGTCCCAGAAAACTATTAGGGCATAAATTTTGAAGGATTAGTTACGTTTAACTAACATTTGCGACTGATTTTTGACCATTGGGGTTAACTGACAAAGATTTTTGAAAATTTGCATGTTACGGTTTATTTGTATGTGTATACCTATATTCACTACAAACCTTTATAAAAAGTGAGTTCAGTCTTGCTTTAACTTAATTCCGTAATAAAGTTTCACGATAACAAATATTATAGTAATTGAGGACATAATATAAATTTCCATCAAACATGTTACGCTTTCACAGAACTATTCTTGACTCCAATTTTTAAAAGGAAAATGCGTTCTCTGGTCACGTTACTAACATTTGGATGTCCAATAAAAATAATGATAAATTGTATTTCCAATTTCAGCCCAAAATTATTAGGAATATTTGAAATATGTTAAAGAAATCTTAATCAATTTAGTTTTGATAATGGTGAGTAATAAAAATCACCGAGTGCACGGATATGCAAACATTTTCATACACTTATATTTTTTAAAAATGAAATATATTTTTTTTTTATTAATAGGAAATTATTTTCAGTATAGATTGTGCTTATATCATTGAGCATATTTTCTTACATTAACTAAATTATTTTATTAAATAAATTTACACGGCGTTGGTATTCCCACACAATGTGATATTTTCTTAACCATTTAGTTAACCTATATGCTGTTTTCATTTAATTAACGAGTCACTGAGGTAATATACAATTGCGTTAATTTTAGGTTTGTAAATGATAATGTTATTATCAGCGTGTTTATATTATTTCATAGTGCATATATTAATTTAATAATATATTTATTAATTGTTAATTAGTGTATGGATCTTTTTAATACTGCCATTATATTAATTCAACATTCCTGTATATTATAACCGACGTATTCTTCTGACTCTTTTTATCTAATCGGTCTGTGTATGTAAGTCTAATAAACATAATGATTCCTATTACAATAAATTATAAACAGAAAATAATATTAAGTACATTTTATTTAATACGACAGAAAAGTTAAGGAAACTTTCTCAATACTCATGTTTCGATTTTACAGCCAAAATTTTCTAAGTAATATCGGTTTCATATTTTATAATTATTATATTTTATTTAAGTTATCTCAAAATTATATTTACAAAACCACATGATTAAAATATATGGAACTAGTTGTATTTACATACTTTTTTTGTTTGTGAACATATTCATTAATTAACATGTTTAAAGAATCAAATATAAAATTAGGTACAAAAATCATTTGAATTAGCTTTTATAAACATCAGGGCTATTAACAATTAATTTCGTCCAGTGATCCAAACTCAATATTACAGCGTCATATGCTTAAATTGGTAGGATATGTATACATACTGTATGCGATTAGCAAATAAAGAAGAATACGGACGTGCTGCCTAAGATTAAACTTTTTCATCGTAACGGTAGACTCTTTACAAGTGAAAGTAGATGACAAATAAACCATAAAAAAATATATGAGAATTAGAAGATCAATCAACAATTTTTATTAGAATTAATAGAAATAACACAAACACAGCCAACTAATGAAATAATACGCATGAAGGGAAAGGCTATGGATAGACAACGGATATAAGTTCACAGTGCAAGCTTTACTGGAATAAATTATAGTGTTGTTAATGTATCGACTAATTCATAAACAATGAAAAAAACATTGTATCAACAAATCATACGCAAAAAGAAACGATTAAATTTTTAAAGTAACTTTAATTATTGACAGGATTGCTACTGGCTGCTTTTCGCACAATTAATTGTATCATATATTTTAGAAAATTTATATGACATTATTAAAATTTGACAACAGTGGACCAACCAATCAACAAAATGTGCATCACGCATTACTGAAGTAAAAAGAATATTACTGAAGATGACAGAGCCGAATAAAGGCATATTAATTAATGCCAAACATGTATTAAACCCAAATAATAAAAAATTGCTCTATGAATCCTATTATCATTAACTGAAATGCTAAACAAACCAATGGAAATTATGTTCGTGAATATTTATCTATTATCTTGTGTAACATTCGTTACAATAATAGACAAATAATTTTACAAAATACTTGCCAGCCCTACCCCTAAAGGTCACTTATCGAATTCGTACAGCCAAAGCAATACTTTGAGATTTCGCGACTTTGAGAAAACGACAGATACGGACGCTAAATTCAAAAATGTATTCAAAAATAAATATGTAGTTTACATAATTCCCGAATTCATTTCATTGCAATAGTCAATTCTAATTTAATTATTGAGTGGTTTCTTGATTCACTTATTTCATATATTCCGTTACAAAATATATACTGAAGTTAATACTAGGATATGCAAAGTAACAAAATCCATTACAACTACTATTGAATTTTCTCAGAATTATATACGGAAAGATGTATTTACAAAATCCCGCTGCTTCATAACGGACACTCACTAGTCGTAGAATTATTAAAACACGCGTAGCGAGGCCCCTTGTGGTGTATAATAAATTTATAAGTTTTTGGCATTATCTTAATCGCTTATATTATTATTGCAATGAAAATATATGTTCAATATTTGTTTGGTAAACAGGTTTTATTATTATAAGTTATTAGAAATGCGTCGATGCAACAATAACACATATAAGTACTGCTACAGTATATTTAATTTTTTCTATTAGCCAGGTCAACTAACTAGGATGGCTCTGTATAAAGGCTTTATTTTCTCTACTGAGGTAGCAATGATTCGCGTTTACTAATTAATATCTAATGTTATTTTTCCTTTCAAGAAGCACTTTAGTTTGTTTAAGTGATTTCTGCCTGTAACTTAAAAACACTGTGTAAAAATATAACAAATAAATGTCATATTTTTACGTAAATAAGAATTTAAATACAAAAAAATTACTCGTCTAATATTTTCTAAAGCTACTAATGCCTTGCTGCTTCCACCCTTTCCAGAATTCCTGTAGTCTCTTATTTAACAACTTGGGATCTATTTAGCATAAATAATTGATTTAAGTAGCGATGTTAAACATAATTATGAACTTTGAATTTATCGTAACAAACTATTAAAATAAACCGACATGGTAGAGGCGATAAATACGACATTTGTCGCTTTTATTCGGGAATGTGGCCTTAAACCTATCAGTTATACGTCATTATATATCGAATGTTGGATGAAATATGAATATACAATAATATATATATACACCTTTGGCTATCTCATCTTTCGTGCAGTTGAAAGAATCCCGTATTTTTAACTTAATAATCTGCTAATAAAAGAAAGTGACTAATTATTTATTTTCTAACTAAATAGAAGCTTTAGTAAAAATGTTCAATGCACAGGCAGGCCAATTCTGCAGTTTTATTATCCTAAGTAATGCAATGCGAATTTATGTTAGTTTGTTCTTCTTTCACCTTGGAATGGAGTAAGAAATTAATGCGATTTTTTACACAAACATACTGGGGTCAGAAAATTATATTAAATCCACACTTCAAATTTAAAAATGACACAAAGTGAATTATGAAACAACATCGCAAAGGAACGATGGGTTGACGTGATTTCTTGAGTTGTTACATACACAATGTAAACGAGCAATAAAATAACTCAGTTTAGTCATTAATACAGAGTTCTACTTGTTATATTGTAAATGCAAAATGCGATTATTTATCCTTCTTTTACGTCACAACGGAATTACTGATCGACGTGGTTTTTTTCCACAGAGATGATGATTGGCGGACTGGGTAATAACATATATATCTTATCAACCTAGTAAATCTCGTCCCAATTAAAATCATAAATGTGTTAGTGTGTTTGTTTGCTCCTTTCTCATGTCGGACCAAAGCACAGGATCAAAGTGTATTTATACAGATATAGGGTTTTGGTGGGTCTGTAAATAATATTGACTGCTTTTCTTTTCAGGAAATGCCTTCCAGCTAATATAATGATTGCAATTAATATTCTAAAGGCAAAAGTTCATGGTCTGCTCTTCTTTCACGCAATTTTTTTTATGAATCTACGTGATTTTTGCATATAGATAGTTGGCAAAGGTAAAACCTAGTATTTATAGATAAAACTGGTTCTTTTAGATGTTTTGTACGCAAACCTGGAATAAATTAATGTTATTCTTGAATGTTAGTTAGACAGCTTTATGAAAAAAAACAGGACTCGTTATGGTCTTTCATTCGTTTGCCCATATTTTATATTAAAATCAAAACTAAGAAATTAATAGATAATATAAATCGAATAATTCCAAAAAATTTATATAATTAAAATAATTTACTAGAAACAATTTATAAAATACATTAAGTAGTCGAATAAATGGGACAAAATCGACACAAATAAAAAAGAAACAAAGAGCTGTTAAATTTCATTATCAATATAACGCGAGAATGACTAGGCAGAGAAACTTTAAAATCATTAAATTTGCATGGTTTACATAAAATACATAAAAAGTAATTAAGACTATGTAACTATAATTTTGCCAATTTTGCATTTTTTCTGACCGCGCTAAAGTAATTTTTGTACCATTCAATTTGGTGGCCACTCTAAAATAAATAAAATTAATTAGTTAATAATTAAGCCCATTAATCTAATTAAATCATTATAAATGCGAGTGTTCGTTTACAATTAAATTACTTTTTTTATTGCTTTGTCTTAAGAACGGTTTATACAACTGCAATCACATCTGCAGTGTAGATGAGATTGGGAATTTTTTCGAAATGCAAGGTGAAGAACATCCGCAGCAATCGTTCAGGAGAGCGTTTCAGCGTGGAATGACTGGCAATGCAAATACCACTTAAAAATATATAGGAAATCACACAATAAACATATGTTTTTCTATTTTATATATGCTGCTGCCTCAAAAACTGAAAATTGTTTCGTCCTCAAATTACGCAAGAAAAAATTAATATTTTACTACTTCTAAACTTCGAAAAAATAGACGTTTTTCTTTCTAATGTACATGAGCCATTAAGAATAAAAACTTACCAAAACAATCAAAGCAATCAATATGCCTTTATTTGGGAGAACGTAAAGAAGAATTATTTACGAAACGCTATATTACTACATAAAATCCAAACTTTAAAATAGATGTAAATAGGATAATCCAGTATTTTGAGTGCCATTTGTTTATATCCAAATAATTTTTAAGATATAAGCATATACGCCTTTAGCGAGAAAAATAGAAAATAGATAACTATGTATTTAAAAAAACAAATTATCGTATTAGGTTAAAACATAACGTAAAGTATTCACAATTAAAGAAAAATATAGAGTTCTGGAAAACAAATCGATTTTTAATGTTTGTATCTAAATAGAAAAACGCTTACCAATAATACTTAACGCAATACCAATATTAGGAAACGCAGTTATTAATTCGCACAAATAAGTACACTACACCCGAACATAGTTACGCCGAAAAACTTACTCGAAAGAAAAGACTACAAAATTATTATGTCAACCGTTTGTAAAGAACATACATAGTGTATAAAAATCTATAAGTATTAAAACCTATAATATTTATATTACCAGAGCCCTTATCATGAAATCAATCCATATCATTCAATCAAACACAATTCATTATATTTATATTCAATACCTGATGGAAAACATTACTACAATCCGCAAATTTCAATACCACCTAATCGGAAAAGCCGAGTTTGCATATACTTGCAGAGAGAGAGAGCTTATATCAAATCAGGGAAATTACAGGAAAGTTCCAAGTAAAAGACTTCATTATTCAATTCATTGAACCTGAAGATACGAAAAACTGCACGTATATCGCACTCTAATTGGAATGAGGAAAAATCCAACAAACACATAAAAAGAACTTAGTAAATATCCTTACTGAGAAAGAATTCATCTGGAATTCTTTCTCAGTAAGGATATTTTTCATTCCTACGGGAATCAAAAAGATTATAGGTGAATTAGTGGACGGCACCTAGTTACTATTACTAGTGATTGTTAGACTAAGGTCCTAGATATGACGTTAAAAATAAAATAATAATTTTATCATGGAACATAAATTACTACCAAGTTCTCTGAACCCAAAAAAATACGCTTCATTTCAGATTGGAAAATTTATGACTTGACGGACTGACAAGTTTAATAAATGAAACCGAGGAGATACCTGGTCAGTGAAAATTGGATATTCAACGAATATAATCGTTAGGCTAAGCTGGCCTGCCGCCATATTATAATACGCAATATTCATCAACACAGCTTTCAGGCGGCTCTACTGACAGTATAAGGTTAGAGAATCTAAAGTGGACGGACGTAGGAATGAGTACAGCCTAAGAATCGTGACAGCCTCATTCCATTTATTGTTGAAGAAGTTAAGCAAGCATACTTATATATTTCATCACCAAGTCACAATGTCATCTGAAAGATAATGGCGGATTATAGAATAACTACCAGATAAAGCGAATTACCATAATACTCATCAAGCCCCGACATTCAAAAGATAACGACGGACTATGAAGAAGCAATGACAGCACAATCACTAGATAAAGCAATCTTATTCGCTTTTACTTCAGTAGCAGACAATAGTTCTTCGAATGTCATTGGAATTTACGACCGCTGGCTCGCATGATTGATTTTATTTATCTCCTAATGGTCTACATTGAATTCATGGAGACTTCTGAGACCTAAGAAGCTACGTATTTCTAACAGGGTAAAACATTTTCTTCAAACGACAGTATTGTGATTTGATTTGATTTCATAGAAGTATTTAATAATTAAATTATTATGTACGTATACAGGCTATAAGCATTGTATATAAAGATATCTTTTCAAGTACGTTTGAATTTTCTTCACATTTCAAAAGGACATTACGTAAAACTTAAATTCTTTGTCTATTCATAAAGTAAAAATAAATATTGTCTAGATTCATCCAGAGAAATATTCAGCAAAGTACAATGTCGACAATTGCCTTTAATTTATTTTTCGATTTAAACAAATTATGGTTTGTAATTAAATTACCAAAATTTCCATAATTTAAACAATCTATTTCTTGTAGTTTCTGTAATTAACTTTTAATTGCGTAGTAATTACTAATAAATAGCTCAACGTAGTAAATCTATTGTATACATGAAAAAACCGATAATGTAACTTTAACGCTCTCCTTCGAGATCAAAATCGTAGTCGTGTTCTTCTGTAACAGCCATTTTAAATCAACATTATTTATTACAGGACTAATATCGTCTATACTACTATAATCGTCTTTTGATTAAATTTTTTGTAATAAATTGAATGGTGATATTTGAAACGATTTAATTTTTGAACAAAGGCAATCGCAATAAACATATAATGACTAGGAACATTTTAAAGGGGCTTTTTCTAAATTGAAATAATATTGAATATATTTGGCGTTAATACTGCAGAAATTCATTATTCACAATTAAATGAAACTACGTGATCCAGTATTATTTCTACTTTCTTTAATTTCTTTACCACGACCTAGGTTTCGTTGTATTACAACATCTTCAGGTGGGATATTAGCAAAGATTGAAGACCCTGAAGATGTTGTAATACAACGAAACCTAGGTCGTGGTAAAGAAATTAAATAAAGTAGAAATAATACTACATCACATAGTTTCATTTAATTGTGGACAGCTGGACTAATTTTTTTGAAAGATTAGTGTAGAAAAGATATTACTTTCTAATATAAATCATATATTTATATATTTTCACACACACATACACGCATGAACGCACGCACACACACATACACAAATTCGCGCGCGCGCGCGAATGTGTGTGTAGATACGTATTTATACATATGTATACACACACATGTCCTGAACATGCAGCCAAAATTCACTTCAAACTAGGCCGGTAATCTCAAAGCACAACAATCCAGTTTGAATAATTAACATCGACATTTTTTCACTTTGTGTACAGACAGTTTTGTGCTTGCTGCAAAGTACGAAGATATACCCTTTTTTAACAAATTCTAATTTCGTTGTTTAACAGATCATATAAATAAAGTCTAATATAAATAAAGTCGAAATATCATAATTGCGAGCAAATAAATATATAAAGTAATTTATCATAGAAGTGAAAGCTCATTGGAATTTCTCGGAATGCACAAAGTTCATTCCGACTTAAGAAGCTTTGGAAGCTTTGAACACTACCCCATGGGACATTTGCAAACAAGGCTTAAATTGATCGGGATTATGATCTACGGAATTAAGTTAAATAGAATAGCTGATATCAGTTTCATTATGATTAGCACCTTGTAATTTTTTGCTAAATATTTTATTTGCTTGCTTAGAAAATTGGTTAAAGAAAGGAATGAAATTTTATTTTCAACATATGTATTAAAATGAATATTTAATAAAAACTTAACTGTTTTCCTTTTATTGTTACTTAATGTCAATTACAAATACTTTAGAAACTGTAAGCGTAAATAACCTATGACACAAAAGATGAATGCAAGTCCCTGTATATTACATTAAGGGAAAAGTCCGAGAAAACTATTAGGGCATAAAGTTTGAAGGATTAGTCACGTTTAACTAACATTTGCGACTGATTTTTTACCATTGGGGTTAACTAACAAAGAATTTTAAGATTTACATGTTACGGTTTATTTATATGTGTATACCTATATTCACTACAAACTTTTATAAAAAGTGAGTACAGCCTCGCTTTAATTAAATTCCGTAATAAAGGTTCATGATAAAAACAATTATATTAATTAAGGACATAATATAAATTTCCATCAAACGTGTTTGTTACGGTTTCACAGTATTATTTTTGACTAGAATTTTTAAAAGGAAAATGTTTTCTCCGGTCACGTTACTAACATTTGGATGTCTAATGAAAATAATGATACATTGTATTTCCGATTTCAGTCCCAAAAGTATTAGAAAATTTTGAGTAATAAAAATTACCGAGGGCACGGATATGCATAAATTTCATACACTTGTATTTTTAAAAAATGAAATGTTATTCCTTTTTTATTAATTGGAAATTATTTTCAGTATAGATTGTGCTTATATCCTTGAGCATATTTTAATACAGTAACTAAATTATTTTATTAAATAAATTTACATGGCGGTTGTATTCCCACACAACGTGATATTTTATCAATCATTTAGTTAACCTAGAAGCTGTTTTCATTTAATTAACGAGTCACTGAGGTACTATACAATTGCGTTAATTTTAGGTTTGTAAATGATAATGTTATTATCAGCATGTTTATGTTATTTTATAGTGCATATATTAATTTAATAATATATTTAATAATTGTTAATTTGTGTATGGAGCTTTTAAATACTGCCATTATATTAATTCAACATTCCTGTATATTATAACCGACGTATTCTTCTGACTCTTTTTATCTAATCGGTCTGTGTATGTAAGTCTAATAAATATAATGATTCCTGTTATAATAAATTATAAACGGAAAATAATATTAAGTACATTTTATTCAATACGACAGAAAAATTGAGGAAACTTTCTCAATACTCATGTTTCGATTTTACAGCCAAAATTGTCTAAGTAATATCGGTTTCATATTTTATAACTATTATATTTTATTTAAGTTATCTCAAAATTTTATTTACAAAACCACATGATTAAAAGATATGGAACTACTCGAACTTTCACATAAATACATTGTGGAACTGAAAGAAGTTTATTCTCTCAATTTCACAAATTTACTGTTAAACCAAATTTACTCTTGACCCCTCTAATAACTGTGTTGGTATTTGACCCCTAGGTCATTCTGTGGAAACTTTCTATGTTATATTTAATTCTAGATAAAAGTAATCATGACTATATGTATGTGGCAAAAATATGAATAGTCTCTTAATATTGCACAAAATAATTAGTACTTGCAAGTGACGATACCAAGAGAATTAAAAAGCCAAATTGATTTCATTCCTAACAAAAGATGTTAGGAATGAAATCAAAACAACCGTTGTTTTGTGTGGAATTAGAAAGAAAATGGAAATACCAACCAGATGTACAAGTCGGACTTAAACTCGATTTTGAAATAAGTATCTGCTTTTAGGCTGGTTGAATCCTTCTGAAGATACCTAGTATCAAAACAAAATTGTAGATTTTTTCCGCCCCTCGATCTACCTCTCTGTCCATCTGTTAATTCTGGAGAACCCCAGAAGCAGTTAACTGCATAGCAAAGTGGTATATATCTGTACATATACAATGTAACGAAGCATATGCTGTTTTGTTTTGACACCCCAAAATTTTTCGCAGAAAATTTTAAAAATTCAACTTGTTCATGGTACTCTGTAGCAACAAGTGATGGTAGGCAGAAGAATGGTGATAAAGTATAAGTAGCCCCTTACAGGACTTAATCTAATCTGATTATTTATCTCTATTATAAGAATATAAAATAAACGCATTGAAAACTTCACTTCAATTTGAGAATTCAATGCGGACGAAGTCGCAGTGTACAGTTAGTTATATAATACATTGCTTAGTGGCACACTGCGATATAATTCAATAATAAATTGAACCAAATTTTATTAACGTCGTGTTCATTGAAATTAAAATAACGTTTGAAGACACACAGATCAAAAATCAATAAAAATATCAATGTTTAAGATCAAATATATATACTTATATACCATACATTATCCCACATATTTGAAATGCAAATTTCATGGAGTTATTCTTTTGACGTTTACAAATAATTCTGTTCAAAAAAATGGTCCCTTTTTTGTAATACTTCATGACTAAACATGTTTATCTAATATTTATCTTTTACAATAAGCTAAGATAAAACTTAACTGCTAAACTAAGGCACATTTTCATAAATGTACTCAGTGACTATGACAAAGTGACGATAAGACCAATTCACTACATTTTAGGACAACTGACTATCAGCAACGGACAAATGACTATGGGAGATAAAATCAGAACTGTAATGAAAACTTTAGCTAATGCACGTAATATTATATTTAGAACGATAAGGTAGTGGTAAAAAATTTATTCGACACATTTAAGAAGTTTCCGGTTTTTGAAGTGGAGATAAGAATCTAAAAAGTGAGTGTCCACCCATATTATGCTCGTAGAAAGTTCGTAAAGTTTCACATTTTTTTTGAGCGAACATACATCATATCTAGTCACACTTTGATGTCCGTCGAGCTAAGACAAAGATTCTTCTCTTCTGTGAAAATCTTTTGTGTGTTTTTATTTTTGTTCATAAATGGCTACATGTGCAGTCAAAAGATATAAAAATTGTAAGGGAAAGACATGTGAATTTGGAAACAATGGCACTTATTAAAAGAAAGCCCATATTTTGTATGTTATGTTATATATAATTCACCGTCATTTTAAATTATTAATATATTAATTGACGTGCCCTACGTCGATAACTTTAAGCCAAAAAATGTTACATATTTTGAAATACTGTATTGGATATTTCGACAATCCAAATTGTTTTTACTTAATCTACACTCATACTACAATCATGCCGTTAATTGAAAACATTAATAATAAAGTTTATTCAACATAAAAATATTTTTTGTCAATGACATCAATTGGATTCCTGAAAACGATTCAATTCAATGATGATAAAACCTTTTCGGTAGAGTTTTAATTCTTTGTACCGGTGAATTAAAATGGTCAGTGGAAATATTTATCAACGAAAATATTTCGTTATTTGATGATGTAATTTATGGTAAAAAAAACATTTATAGGAAATGTTTAGAATATGCCATTAATAGTCAGTTGTAATGGGATATCCCATTATAGCAGGCTATTAATTTTTTTTTTACATTTTGAATATTCATTTTTTCATTTCAGTAGCATTTAATTATTTTTCTTATAATATATCCATTGTTTTGATATTTGGTTATTTTAAAAGTTACTTTCTACAACAACATTTTCTTATTTTTTTTATTTTTATGATTTTTATTATCCTTCGTTCTTAAAATTACTAAATCATACATAAGCTATGTATGATTTAATAATTTTTAATTAATAGTTCTAAAGTGCATGTTATTTAGAGGAAAGGGATAAATATTTAGAGACGTAATATTAATAGCAGGTAACAAACAAACAACGGTGCCGTTAACTAAAACTTTTCGCACCTAGCTGCTTTGTGATACGTGAAAAAGTATCAAAAATAATTTTAAATATACTTGATATTCCATCGCTAAATTTCTGCCATTTGTTTGTAAGAGCAAGCTTATATTTGCATACTTAAAAACGCGTCATAAGCAATAATCATTAAATATTTTACAATTGGTTTGCAAATTGTAATCTGTACATGAGAAAATTGTATTTTCCTTATAAAAATCTTTGCGGGGAGTTCAGTAATAAAAACAGAATGTTTGATTAAAACTATTGATATTATATCGATATTGTCAGAAATGGCGTAATTACATGTTTTCAGAAATTGATCCTATTTACTTTTATATTTGGGTCACTGTTTTAATAGATGGCAAAGTTTAATACATAAATATATGGATGGGGGACATGTAAATATTTGTATCAACGACTAATATCAACATATTTGTATAAGAAACAAATAATGTCTTTATCGCAGTGAAAGTTAAATAAACCCACCATACCTGATTTTTAGATATTTTGTGAATACTTTTTATTTAGTACACATAAAATGTTCGTTTTTCAAAAATGTCTATAATATAAGAGTCAGTCTCTTTTTAAGACATTTAAACTGGCCAAGTTTGCACAAAATGCACCATATTTCTAGGAAAATATTTGAAACCGTTAATTATAATACTTAAATTTGTTCATCAAGAATAGGAAGGCGAGATATTTATTCAAGGTAGTCAATAGAAATATTCCGTCACCAAGTTATGTATTTAAATGAAATGGAAACTGTACAGCCCTAAAGAAATAAATTTTATAAAAATTATTAACTTCTTTTTAATGGATTAAAATATAGTTTTATATAAAAATTCCTGATCATTTTAGCAAATCTTATACAAACTTCTAATCGGACAATACGTAAGCATTTCAGAAAATGCGCGACTGCTTGCGTTTGAATATTTATATATAGTTGATTTATTTTTGAGATAACGTTTAAAAAAACTTCGGAATTAAAACAAAAAGGAGATAATAATTGAAATAGCACAAATTAGTGTATTGGCTCATCTCTTGGTCAACTGGATACACTATTACTTAAATGTTGTTGTTGCGAATTTCTTTATGCGACTTCATATTCCTTCTCTTCGCTTTACAGATTTTAGCGGTTAGTTAATTTTCCTTTTAAAACGTATTTGATACCCTCTCCATAGTTTTCTTCCTCCATGATTTTTGACGGTTGACTGTTTATTAAAACCACTACAGACTACATAACAACTACAGACTACATACAAGACGAATCACAATTATATAATGCTCATTAGCAAGGACGTTATACGAGAGGTATCCTTCATACGCAGATAGCGTTCATTTGTAACTAGAACTAATTATGAATACAGGCACTGTAAATGCTGTGGTCTAAAATTATGGGGTGAACTAGTTATGGAGTAAACTGAATAAACCAGATCCAGATATAGAACAACACAACCGGCGGAAGTCAAAGGATATTTACGAGCTGTCTGTTTCGAGGCTTAGGGCTGACAACAAATCACTAATCCCGAGACTGACACAAATAAGACGCATTCATTCTAAATGTTGTAAGAAATTTCGGCATTCATTCAGGCACAGAAATGTAAATAAGGATAAAAATGAAAAAAAATATAAAAAACATTAAAGTATACATATGGAAGTAAAAAGCTTGTATTTACATACTTTTTTTGTTTCGGAACATATTCATTAATTAACATGTTTAAAGAATCAAATATAAAATTAAGTACAAAAAATATTTTGAATTGCTGTGTTATTGAATTAGCTTTTGCATGTAGGTACACGGTTCTACGTATTCATGCAAAGTTCAAAGTAATCAGAAAAAGGACTAATTTACTGACTTTATATAATCGCTTCTTATATTTAAATAATTGCTTCTTATATTTAAGTCATAGTTTCTAATTGTTGCAATTGGCAAAAATGCTGTTTATACATAGTATTTACAAAATTTTAGAAATTGTTTAGATCGCTTTAACTTTTTGTTGTTAAGTTAAATGTCTTTTCTACCTAGATCAACAGCATTGAGATGCCAGTTTATTCTACACAGCATATGGTCTAGCAATTATTTGCATTTGTGGACAAAGTTTTGCTTTAGTTTTTGTTCCTTTATGTCTTCGTTTCCGAAAAAACTTTCAGTAAGAAATATACAATGAGTCTGAGCAAAATATATTTTAATGAATGCTCTTTGTATTATAGCATTAAAACTGTTCAATTTATGTGTTTATACAATAAAAATTAAATAAGTGAGCTATACCAAAATGATAGCAAAGACCATAGTTGTACACAGCACCCACATAAGATGAATGAAAGTAATAAATTATAATTTTCAGAGAATATTCATAGGTATTTTACGAAAATATAAAAATATATTAGTATTATCAGCAGAAAAAGCGAGTTTTAAATCCATTTATGAAGACAAATGAATATTTCTTGTGCAAGATATTAACACTATTTACTTGAAAATAAACTAAGTAGTAAAGAGTAAATCAGAGAACTTAGAAAATATTTGAACCAGAAGTAGAGGTTTATTAGATATAGTTTCATAAGTAGATATGCACAGTTATAAATGTTATTACAAAAAGTGGCAATAGAACCATTTATTCATAACATCGTATAGTAAATACGTTAGAATTACAGACCGGAAATATTAGAAGAAGCAATAGTATTCCGGGACAAGAAAAGGCGGGAATAGCTTAGGTAAGATACTGTTGGTCATAATATTAATAATAACGACAATACTGACACAAATAATATTATATTTTACACATATAACAAGGAAGCACATCAGTTTACTGACAGACCGAACTTTTAATATGAATTTCATTCGAAAAATAATCGGACACCATATCGGAAAGATATATGCGTAACACTATCATTAAAAAGCAACAATAATAACCATGGCGCAAATTCGCAGTAGTCGATAAATTCAAAAGAATTATGAATGTATCGATGCGCGCAACCAACAGACCACCGAGACTTGATGAAGTTTCGTAGGAATTGCTTTACATACCCTAATCAAACACACATATAACCACTTGTATAATTACATGAACACTAATAGTCAACAATACGATCAACGTAACCATTTTCTATTTATTCTATCGATTTTGATAATACATCAAAGAAAATGTACCGTATATTTTGAAGAAAATACATCAAGAAGTGACACTACTTTCTTTTTTTTAAGTTTTGAAAATGATAATTTTCAAAACATTCAAGGTGAAAATTTGAAAACGTAAAAGTAAATAATAATGGAAAAAAAGATCACTTACCCTACATAATAGCCTTGAAATACGACGGAAAATTATTTATAGGGACTGGAATATCGAGCTCAATATTTTTACAAATATAAGTATTAGTATATATTCGAAAAGGAAATGGAATATATATCATTTGAAATAAGAACTCACGACTTCACACTTCAATACTGTGAGACATCTGTTATTTCCACCCGCTTTTAACTTTAATATGATGCACAAATTCCTTACATTCGATTTCGGCCAGAAATATGGAAGTCTAGTCGATCTGGTTCTGTTTATCAATTAGCAAAATAGACCCAAAAAATTAATACTACCCGCAAAAACTGCCGAAATGCCGAGCTATTTCGATTATGAAAGTGGAACTATAAAAAATACAAACAATAACAAAAACGTGATATAGAAAATGAATTATTCAGTCGGAGACTTTATTCAAAATGCTAAATGGATGTGCGAGCGCGCTTGCGCGTCCGTGAGCACGTGCACGTGCGTATGCGTGTGCATGTGCGTTTGCGTGTGCGTGTGTGTGTTTGTATGTGTATATACTTTTTTCGTCAAATTAGAAGTTTCGGTGAATAATTATTCCAAATATAAAATGTGAAATTTGTAACTACGCCTGCCCTGCGGGAATAACTATATATTTCATATATAGTAGATACATTTTGCGTTCGAAAAATCTGATATATCTATACTTTATGCACACCACGCCTTTTAGGACACTATTGAAAAATTCTTAATCTCTTTGCCACAACCCAATTCGCAGAACCTTTTGAAAATGATAATGAATTTATCTGCCGGCTTACAATAGACGCCTCGGATTTCGCACACGCTGAAATAAAACAAGAAAAAATTGGTCTCTATACACCTGCAGCATATGCTTTTCAAAAGATATTCGGTAGTAGAGAAGAAATTCCTTGCAATCTTATGAGTTGTAAAACACTTTGGACTTTATTTATATGGGTAGTTTTACCCAAATAAATACAGTCCAAACTGTTTTTCAATTTTTTTCAATTTTACAGCGTTATATGCTTAAATTGGTAGGATATGTATACATACTGTATGCGATTAGCAAATAAAGAAGAATACGGACGTGCTGCCTAATATTAAACTTTTTCATAGTACCGGTAGTAGATTCTTTACAAGTGAAAGTAGATGGCAAATAAACCATAAAAAAAGATATGAGAATTAGAAGATCATACAACAATTCTTATTAGAATTAATAGAAACAACATATACACAGCCAACTAATGAAATAATACGCATGAAGGGTAAGGCTATGGATAGGCAACGGACATAAGTTCACAGTGCAAGCCTTACTGGAATAAGTTATAGTATTGTTAATGTATCAACTAATTCATAAACAATGAAAAAACATTGTATCAACAAATCATACGCAAAAAGAAACGATTAAATTTTTAAAGTAACTTTAATTATTGACAGGATTGCTACTTGCTGCTTTTCTCACAGTGAATTGTATCATATATTTTCCAAAATTTATATGACATTATAAAAATTTGACAACAGTGGACCAACCAATCAATAAAATGTGCATCACGCATTACTGAAGTGGAAAGAATATTACTGAAGATGACAGAGCCGAACAGGCCGAACTAATAAAACAATACTATGAAGGAAAACCGTAGACCGTAAAATATTAGTGGGATGTATTAATATTTAAATAGAAATTACGACTACAGTAATATGCGTCTTACAATATAAAGGCATATTAATTAATGCCAAACATGTATTAAACCCAAATAATAAAAAATTGCTCTATGAATCCTATTATCAATAACTGAAATGCTAAACAAACCAATGGAAATTATGTTCGTGAATATTTATCTATTATCTTGTGTAACATTCGTTACAATAATAGACAAATAATTTTACAAAATACTTGCCAGCCCTACCCCTAAAGGTCACTTATCGAATTCGTACAGCAAAAGATTTCGCAATACTAGTACCGAGAAAACGACAGATACGGACGCTAAATTCAAAAATAAATATGTAGTTTACATAATTCCCGAATTAATTTTATTGCAATAGTCAATTCTAATTTAATTATTGAGTGGTTTCTTGATTCATTTATTGCCTATATTCTGTTACAAAATATATACTGAAGTTAATACTAGGATATGCAAAGTAACAAAATCCATTACAACTACACATCGGCGAGAATTTTGTCAGAATTATATACGGAAAAATGTATTTACAAAATCCCGCTGCTTCATAACGGACAATCACTAGTCGCAGAATTATTAAAACACGCGTAGCGAGGCCCCTTGTGGTGTATAATAAATTTATAAGTTTTTGGCATTATCTTAATCGCTTATATTATTATTGCAATGAAAATATATGTTCAATATTTGTTTGGTAAACAGGTTTATTTATTATAAGTTATTATAAATGCGTCGATGCAACAATAACACATATAAGTACTGCTACAGTATATTTAATCTTTTCTATTAGCCAGGTCAACTAACTAGGATGGCTCTGTATAAAGGCTTTATTTTCTCTACTGAGGTAGCAATGATTCGCGATTACTAATTAATATCTAATGTTATTTTTCCTTTCAAGAAGCACTTTAGTTTGTTTAAGTGATTTCTGCCTGTAACTTAAAAACACTGTGTAAAAATATAACAACTAAATGTCATATTTTTACGCAAATCAAAATTTAAATACAAAAAAATTACTCGTCTAATATTTTCTAAAGCTACTAATGCCTTGCTGCTTCCACCGTTTCCAGAATTCCTGTAGTCTCTTAGTTAACAACTTGGGATCTATTTAGCATAAATAATTGATTTAAGTAGCGATGTTGAACATAATTATGAACTTTTCATTTATCATAACAAACTATTAAAATAAACCGACATGGTAGGGGTGATAAATACGATATTTGTCACTTTTATTCGGGAATGTGGCCTTAAACCTATCAGTTATACGTCATTATATATCGAATGTTGGATGAAATATGAATATACAATAATATATATATACACCTTTGACTATCTCATCTTTCGTGCAGTTGAAAGAATCCCGTATTTTTAACTTAATAATCTGCTAATAAAAGAAAGCGACTAATTATTTATTTTCTAACTAAATAGAAGCTTTAGTAAAAATGTTCAATGCACAGGCAGGCCAATTCTGCAGTTTATTATCCTAAGTAATGCAATGCGAATTTATGTTAGTTTGTTTTTCTTTCACCTTGGAACGGAGTCAGGAATTAATGCGATTTTTTGCACAAACATACTGGGGTCAGAAAATTATATTAAATCCATAATTGAAATTTAAAAAGTACACAAAGTGAGTTAGGAAACATTGCAACGGAACGACGGGTTAGCGTGATTTCTTGAATTGTTATATACGCAATGTAAATGAGCAACAAAATCACTCAGTTTAATCCTTCATTCAGAGTTCTACCTATAATATCGTAAATTCAAAATACGTTTATTTACCCTTCTTTCACGTCACAACGGAATTACCGATCGACGTGATTTTTTCCAACCCAGTAAATCTCGTCCCAATTGAAATCATAAATGGTCCAATTTTATTGGTTTGCTTTTTTCTCACGTCAGAGCAAAGCACAGGATCAAATTGTATTTATACAGATATAGGGTTTTTGTGGGCCTGTAAATAATACTGACTGCTTTTCTTTTCAGGAAATGCCTTCTAGTTAGTATACTGATTGTAATTAATATTCTAAAGGCAAAAGTTCATTGTCTGCTATTCTTTCACGCAATTTTTTTGGATCGACGTGATTTTTTGCATATAGATAGTTGTCGTAGGTAAAAGCTAGTATTTATAGATAAAAATGGCTCTCTTAAATGTTTTGTAAACCTGGAATAAATTAATATTATCTTTGAATGTTAGTTAGACAGTTTTATGAAAAAAACAGGACTCGTTATGGTCTTTCATTCGTTTGATATTTATATTAAACATTTTTTATATTAAAATCAAAACTAAGAAATTAATGAACAACATAAATCGAAAAAATTCCAAAAAATTTATATAATTAAAATAATTTACTAGATACAATTTATAAAATGCATTAAGTAGTCGAATAAATGGAACAAAATCGACACAAATAAAAAAGAGACAAAGAACTGTTAAATTTCATTATCAATATAACGCGAGAATGACTAGGCAGAGAAACTTTAAAATCATTAAATTTGCGTGGTTTACATAAAATACATAAAAAGTAATTAAGACTATGTAACTATAATTTTGCCAATTTTGCATTTTTTCTGACCGCACTAAAGTAATTTTTGTAACATTCAATTTGGTGGGCATTCTAAAATAAATAAGAATAATTAGTTAATGATTAAGTCCATTAATCTAATTAAATCATTATCCATGCGAGTGTTCATTTACACAATTAAATTACTTTTTTTATTGCTTTGTCTTAAGAATGGTTTATACAACTGCAATCACATCTGCAGTGTAGATGAGATTGGGAATTTTTTCGAAATGCAAGGTGAAGAGCATCCGCAGCAATCGTTCAGGAGAGCGTTTCAGCGTGGAATGACTGGCAATGCAAATACCACTTAAAAATATATGGGAAATCACACAATAAACATATATTTTTCTATTTTATTTATGCTGCTCCCTCAAAAACTCAAAATTGTTTTGTCCTCAAATTACGCAAGAAAAAATTAATATTTTACTACTTCTAAACTTCGAAAAAAAAGACGTTTTTCTTTCTAATGTATATGGGCCATTAATAATAAAGACTTACCAAAACAAACAAAGAAATTAATATCTCTTTATTTGGGAGAACGCAAAGAAAAATTATTTACGAAACGCTATATTACTACAGAGAATCCGAACTTTAAAATAGATGTAAATAGGATAATCCAGTATTCTGAGTGCCATTTGTTTACATCCAAATAATTTTTAAGATATAGGCATATGCGCCTTTGACGAGAAAAATAGGCAAACATCCAAGCATAAAGCCGCAAAGAGTTCACTATAAACTCTAAAGTTGACGATCCACCTTTACCAGTACAGCACGTCCGGATCTGTCATGTTCCTAGAAATGGCATCAACCACAATTAAATAGTTGGAAAATTCAAATCGTGTTTTATTTATCAGAGAATCAAGAGCCTTTCAATGAATAGGTATATATATACTCATATGTACACAGAACACATTCTATTTACGGACACGCTCAAGGAAATTTGTCATTTATCTTATCGAAAAAATGTTTAAAATTAATACGTCATTCCGTGATATACACAAAATATATGGAAAACAAAGAGAGTGCTCATCACGACAATTAATTCAATGTCAAATGTCTAATCAAATCACATCTAATCAAATCACAATAGAATATTTCGAAGAAAATGTTTTATCCTGTTAGAAATACGTAGCTTCTTAGGTCTCAGAAGTCTCCATGAATTCAATGTAGACCATTAGGAGATAAATAAAATCAATCATGCGAGCCAGCGGTCGTAAATTCCAATGACACTCGAAGAACTATTGTCTGCTACTGAAGTAAAAGCGAATAAGATTGCTTTATCTAGTGATTGTGCTGTCATTGCTTCTTCATAGTCCGTCGTTATCTTTCGAATGTCGGGGCTTGATGAGTATTATGGTAATTCGCTTTATCTGGTAGTTATTCTATAATCCGCCATTATCTTTCAGATGACATTGTGACTTGGTGATGAAATATATAAGTGTGCTTGCTTAACTTCTTCAACAATAAATGGAATGACGCTGTCACGATTCTTAGGTTGTACTCATTCATACCTCCGTCCACTTTAGATTCCCTAACTTTATATTGTCGGTAGAGCCGCCTGAAAGCTGTGTTGATGAATATTGCGTATTATAATATGGCGGCAGGCCAGCTTAGTTTAACGATTATATTCGTTGAATATCCAATTTTTACTGACCATGTATCTCCTCGGTTTCATTTATTAAACTTTTCAGTCCGTCAAGTCATAAATTTTCCAATCTAAAATGAAGCGTATTTTTTTGGGTTTAGAGAACTTGGTAGTAATTACTTCTCACATTATTTCTCCTTTTAATACAACTTCTGATATGAAAGAGGGCTAGTACCGAAAAAAAGTAACCGAGAATATTGAACAAGAGACGCACTTCATTACAAAAAAACCATGGCACACTTACAAAATTTATGCTATATTTTTTGACTATATCATAACTACGTATTTAAAAAAACAAATTATCGGATTAGGTTAAAACATAACGTAAAGTATTCACAATTAAAGAAAAATTTAGAGTTCTGGAAAACAAATCGATTTTTAATGTTTGTATCTAAATAGACAAACGCTTACCAATAATACTTAATGCAATACCAATATTGGGAAACGCAGTTATTAATTCGCACAAATAAGTACACTACACCCGAACATAGTTACACCGAAAAACTTACTCGAAAGAAAAGACTACAAAATTATTATGTCAACCGTTTTTAAAGAACATACATAGTGTATCAAAATCTATAAGTATTAAAACCTATAATATTTATATTACCAGAGCCCTTATCATGAAATCAATCTATATTATTCAATCAAACACAATTCATTATATTTATATTCAATACCTGATGGAAAACATTACTACAATACGCAAATTTCAATACCACCTAATCGGAAAAACCGAGTTTGCATATACTTGCAGAGAGAGAGAGCTTATATCAAATCAGGGAAATTACAGGAAAGTTCCAAGTAAAAGACTTCATTATTCAATTCATTGAACCTGAAGATACGAAAAACTGCACGTATATCGCACTCTAATTGGAATGAGGAAAAATCCAACAAACACATAAAAAGAACTTAGTAAATATCCTTACTGAGAAAGAATTCCAGATTTCTTACGGGAATCAAAAAGATTATAGGTAAATTAGTGGACGGCACCTAGTTACTACTACTAGTGATTGTTAGACTAAGGTCCTAGATAAGACGTTAAAAATAAAATAATAATTTTATCATGGAACATAAATTACTACCAAGTTCTCTAAACCCAAAAAAATACGCTTCATTTTAGATTGGAAAATTTATGACTTGACGGACTGAAAAGTTTAATAAATGAAACCGAGGAGATACATGGTCAGTAAAAATTGGATATTCAACGAATATAATCGTTAAACTAAGCTGGCCTGCCGCCATATTATAATACGCAATATTCATCAACACAGCTTTCAGGCGGCTCTACCGACAATATAAAGTTAGGGAATCTAAAGTGGACGGAGGTATGAATGAGTACAGCCTAAGAATCGTGACAGCGTCATTCCATTTATTGTTGAAGAACTTAAGCAAGCACACTTATATATTTCATCACCAAGTCACAATGTCATCTGAAAGATAATGGCGGATTATAGAATAACTACCAGATAAAGCGAATTACCATAATACTCATCAAGCCCCGACATTCGAAAGATAACGACGGACTATGAAGAAGCAATGACAGCACAATCACTAGATAAAGCAATCTTATTCGCTTTTACTTCAGTAGCAGACAATAGTTCTTCGAGTGTCATTGGAATTTACGACCGCTGGCTCGCATGATTGATTTTATTTATCTCCTAATGGTCTACATTGAATTCATGAAGACTTCTGAGACCTAAGAAGCTACGTATTTCTAACAGGATAAAACATTTTCTTCGAAATATTCTATTGTGATTTGAATAGACATCATAGAAGTATTTAATAATTAAATTGTTATACACGTATACAGGCTATAAGCATTTTCTATAAAAATATATTTTCAAGTACGTTTGAATTTTCTTTACATTTCAAAAGGATATTACGTTAAACTTAACTTCTTTGTCTGTTAATAAGCTTTAAAAATAAATATTGTCTAGATTCATCCAGAAAAATATTCAGCAAAATACAATGCCGACAATTGTCCTTAATTTATTTTTCGATTTAAACAAATTATTGTTTGTAATTAAATTTCCAAAATTTCCATAATCAGTAAACAATTTATTGTTTGTAGTTTCTGTAATTAACTTTTAATTGCATAGTAATTACTAACAAATAGCTCAACGTAGTAAATCTATTATATATATGAAAAACCCGACAGTGTAACTTTAACGCTCTCCTTCGAGATCAAAATCGTAGTTTTCTTCTGTAACAGCTATTTTAAATCAACATTATTTATTACAGGACTGATAAATATTGACTTTTAATTAAATTTTTTATAGTAAATAAAATAGTGATATTTAAAACGATTTAATTTTTAAACAAAGGCAATCGCAATAAACATATAATGACTAAGAATATTTTAAAGGGGCTTTTTCTAAATTAAAATATAATTAGTATTTCATTAAAGGCTATCCGCAATTATTTTTCAAATCTGCTTGGATTTTAACCCCTTAAGTAATTAAGCAAATAGGTATTTTCACGTTTAGAAATGAATTCGAATATAATAGCGAAGAGTAAAAATAATTCTGTGTCTGAATTTTGATATTTTATTAAAGCGAAAACTCTTCCAAATTAAAAGGATTAGAAATGGCATTTCATAAACTTTAAATTATTTAAAAAGACTTGAAGGGGTTCAATTTAAAAAGATGTAGAGCACTTCAGAATTTACATTAAAATTATATCTGTTTGTTTTATAAAAATTAAATTTTCTGTGTATCAACAAAAATACTAGAAGTACTATTTTCTTAGTTTAAAGAAATAAAATTATGAAGTATCATCAGAATGCAAGAGATTGAATACTAAATGCTATTAATTTTCAAAGAACAAATTTCGCTTAACTGAATTGAGGGAATTTATCATTCCGAGTAAAACTATACTGCAATATTTTTAAATAAGAAAATTACTGCGTGAAATTTGTTTACGCAAACAAGTTAAATGCTTGGTAATTGAAAATCAAATCGACCACAATTTTTTTCATGATTTATAATTAGGGCAGAAAAAGAAATCTAATGAAACATACAAAAAGAAAATTGAACGTAATACCGATTTTAAGTATTATTTTATACATAACATTTCCTGAAGTTTATGAGCCGTTTTTACCTACATGAAGTAAATAGTGGATAAATATTATTGAAAGAACTTTTCTTAACAACATACAAATCATATTGGTACACTTTTAATCGATAAGTTTCAGTTCTTTTCATAATTTGTAATCTAGTCTAGGTTACTAAGTTGTAATATTTGCAAGTTTGCCTTTGATAAAAGGCTTAAAAAATAAAAAGCAACTAAATTAAGATAACATTTTCTCTTTTTTACAACGGTAATTTTTCTATCAGCCAGCATTTACAAATTTTACACAATAAGGGAAAATATTTATTCCTGTATGTAAATAGAAACGCAACTATTCACATAATCATTATGATAATTGACCCCAAGCTTATCTTCAAAATGCGATTTCCTTAAGTCATCGCTTTAAATGATTGGTGCCATTAGACACATAAGGGATTACAAAGCCCTATTGCCAGCATAAAATATTGCAAAATGTTTGTATAGGGTAAATATGAACCTGGTAACAATCGAGGGAAATTGGAATAGAAATGCTGCCTTTTAATGTATTTTAGTTTTCCTACTAAGTAATTTACGTCTCAGCTATTAATGGCAAATAATTAAATTACTTCAAACTTATTACAAAACATTAATATTTATGTAATATTCTTATGTTTGCGCTACTTTTGTTTTGATATAACGCTCATAATAATATAGTACCTCTCATTAATTCATGTATTTCGAGTCTTATGTTCAGGACAAAATTACAGGTAATATTGTGTAAATAATGTAAAATATTACATTTTATTTTCAGTCATACAATCTTACTCATACCAGCGCGGCGTCCTTCATTTGCACAATACCTCATTCATTTATCAACTCATTCTGCAAACGAGTCGATATAAATACAAAATCAGTTATACGTAAAGAAAATAACAGTGATGTGATTTATTAACGACTGCTCAACATTTAGATATAAAAACTGTTGACAAACGCTGGCCGTACTAATTATTTCAAGATCGATTCAAAAGAAATAGGTTATGTTTGCGCCAATTTTTTTTTCAATCACAATGAAAAAATAAATTACGTATTTTTACTAATTTATAGCGGAAACATTGAATATACTTCTGAGAGGAAAATGGAATATATTTTCATAGTTCAATAAAAATA
Source organism: Druceiella hillmani (assembly GCA_039881145.1). Classification (NCBI taxonomy): domain Eukaryota; kingdom Metazoa; phylum Arthropoda; class Insecta; order Lepidoptera; family Hepialidae; genus Druceiella; species Druceiella hillmani. Next base: position 2,773,638 of record JAYKKI010000103.1, read on the forward strand.
TCGTCGAATTAGGATTTTAAAATAATTCGATTTTTTTTAAATGTGCTTGTGTCTTATAAATTATTTAAGAAAATGTTGAAATATTTGAAACATGATCAGTAAAAAAAATAAATAAATTAGTTTTTAACTACCTGGTAACAATTCCCAAAACTAATTTTGGCTTAATTTAAAAAAAATTATTTGTTTAACAAAAATTTATCATTCCAAGCTAAATAAAATATTACAGGTAGATAATTTGTGTCATCGTCGCTAATTATTACTTCAGTTTTTATTTTTGATACGTCAGTTCTTCATATCTTATAAAAAGGGTAGGAAAAAAATCAATCGGAGACGAGACGAGTTTAATTTTCCTGGATCTATTTTTTGTGCCATGTCCAGAAATGGAATATATTAACTTTTTGGTTCACAAGTATATTAATTATGTTCATTTAAAATGTAACCTTTGACATATTTTTTTTTTGATACGGTCTTTAATGAAAATGTTTCCTTAAATTGGCTGTACAGTAATTTAAAATTCCCCCTTTTTACCCGTATGATATTTTAAGAGAACAAATAGGAATTTGAGCAGATTTATGTTAATGAAATAAAATTTTAGCTTTAATTGGACGTACAATTGTTAATAAATTATCCTGAAATAATTAAAATTAAATAAACAATTCGACTTGAATGGTACGGTCAGGGCTGAACAATATTACTTTATTCATTTAAGACAAATATTTAATGTAATAATAATTTTATAGTTTTCATTTAATTAATTTTATTAATAACTTTAACAATGATAAAATGTTCTTAACGAACTGTGCTTAAAAAATGTCTCTAGCACTGCGTTTAACAAAGTGTAAGCATCCTTTGAGAAAGCCCTCTTTTTATATCAGACTTAATTGAATTTTCTCCTAAGTTATTTAGTTTAGTCTTTCTAATGTCACTATTAGTATTCAGTTCCTTGGCTGTACTGGATATGGTAGCGAAGTAGGTCAGTAACAAGCGCGAACTCATAGCAGAATGACAGCGTGACAAACGCGCCCCGCTTAAACGACGTTGTATCGTATGACTCTTTTGTATGTCATACTGGACTGCCTCACGAGTTTGTTGTGCAATACCAGTGCAATATAAACACTGACAGTTGTGTTTATTTATAAACTCCAACAGTTGTGTTTTGGAATATGGACTCAGAAATAAAGGAAATATTAATAGAAATAGCACATAAATATAATGGTATTTACAACTCACCAGTCGAAATTACAAAAGATCAACATTTGAGTTCTAATTAATTCATGTCACGAGAACCAAAATGCATGAAAGTACCAATAAAACTAGTTTTCAGATAACTTCAGTTTTTGGTAGAGGTTGGTCCCGTTCCTTCTTTTATTTATGTCGTGATGCATGACACACTTTTTTATTGGTAATTATTCTTTGGTATTTAAAAGCAGCCGTTCTTGTCAGATGAGCTACTTTCCAAACATTTCTCATCAGAAACGGTAGATATGTCATCCACAGATATGTTACCGATTGACCGCTGTGCAGGGTATTGCGTTAACAGCGCAGTGTCTTGCAGCACAGTATAGCATGTCACCCAGTCAGTGTGCTATTTGAAATAACCCTACGCGCAGACCTGCAGACGTACTGTTCTATGTACGCAACGCCTTTGGTATACTCCAGACATAAAGTTATGAAAAAGAGGGTGTTAACTCTGCAACAAAGCAAACATTTTATAACAAGGGAAAGTCTCTTAGTCAATTCTATTCAAAAGCCTCATCATACTATAGAAGAAGCAGTGACACAAGTTCATCTAAATGACATCAAGTTTAATTGTTGAAACTTATTTATCGCTAAGCATGCACGGAAGAACTCGTAGTATGAGTTCCAAATATAATTGGCAAGTTTATTTTTTGTTTCTATTCTTACTTCCTAGGAAATCAATTTACACATTGCATTTTCCGGTTTTGGACCAAATTGTTTCTGATCGAGGTTTATATCAAATGAATTAGAAATTTGGCTACATCTAGAAAGTGTGCAGATGAGATTCCTTATTTACATAATGTTACGAATTCTACATGTTAAACTAACTGTTTCAAGAGAGACCAATCTCACTGAACATAAAGGCGTGAATCGCTACACCCTTTCAAAAATTTATTTGATTACCATTATGTTTTGCTTGAAAATCTTTTGTAAGGTTTCTTGAAGAATTTGGTTATTAAAAATTTTCATATTAAATTTGGTTATTAAAAGACATTTTCTTTAGAATATTATTCAAGATTTTTGTAGATTGAGACTAGTAGACAACAAAGAAATGTAAATATTTTTGAGGAAAAATCACAATTTGTTTAATCGTAGAATATACAAAGATTTAACTACAAATTTTAAAACAAGATTTAACTACTAAAAATTTTAATACAATTTTTTTTTATTAATTGTACAAAAAGTCGGAGAATATATTTCCGTTTATTGATTTACACGATGTAAATTCCTAGATCGAAATATTTCAAAATAATGAAGTAATAACATTACCGCTTCTCGAAAAAAAAACTATGAATTTCGCCAGAGATGAAGCTGATGATGGAAAATGGAAACAAAAATGTGTAGGCGCTGACATTTTATTGGATATGCACTCGTGGGATTATAATATGGATGTCGCTTCCAGTTAGGTTTGCAATGGAATTTAATTGCTTCGTTTCATAGCTATTAATTGTAAGATTGCTGTACATTTGTTACTGCAGTTTATGATTGATATCTCTGTTGGATTTGAGATATTTAGATTCCAATGGTATGACATGAGGGCCAAATGAAAGAATTTATATTAAATATTTGTATTAAGTAGAAATTAGTGCTGGAAGAAAAATACCAGTGGGAATATATTTATGGGACTTTAAAGATAAACACCTGATTAGACCACTGGCATGCAATGAAATTTTTATTTAGTTTATAATGACGTACTGGAGAGAAAATAACAACACCAACGAAATTAGGTTTCACCACGAAGACTTCGATGGAACAGTTTTCAAATAATGAGTATAAAATTATTTCATAATGTGCACAAATCAAAATTTTAATGGTATTATATAAATTGTAAAACTAAAATATCGTTATAAAATAAATGAAATTTTTTATTTCATTTATTTCCAATGATGTCTTTTAACGTTTACTATCTATTAACGTCAATGTAAATGAGAAATAACAAAAAAAAATGCAAAATTGACGCTTCATAGAAACAAATAGCGGTTTTCATTAGATGGGACCGACATTCGCATGTGATCGCGCATGAATGCCCGTACAATACAACTGTCATTTTTATACGGATCACATTGAAGTTTATTATCCAAGAAAAGTTGCTGAATACTCTGACCACCAACGTCAACAGCATCCTATCTTAGTCTACTGCTGGACGTAGATCTTTCCAGTCCGCGTATCATTATAGGTAATGCCCGTAATCGCCATACTGGGCAGGTAGGTTATAGTGGATTGCGCAGCTGTGAGTCATTGGTCTGTTTCTATTTAGGTTATGCAATTGCAAATTACACTTCAGCTTTATACGATGAGTGGCCAAGAATCAAACCCGGATCTTGTGGTATGCCGTGCCATTAAAGGCTGTAACTTTTGTGATCAAAGCAACACTGTATAATTGTTGTGTACCTTCAATTCGTTTCAAAATTTAGGTAATTAATTACTAAAGAAAACTTTTCTGGCACGGCATTGTCACTACCAATATTAATATCACTACTTGTTAGCAATAAAATAAAATCTTATATAAAACCTATTGTATCTTAAACCTATCGCATCTTCTTCCTAAACTACAAATAGGTTTTTCTTTAAAAAAACAATTTTGGAAAACACCAGAAGTCTTTCTATCTCCTCTAAGTCGCATGCTGGGTCCCTTCGTTTGTATAGAGTTCAATGATATACTTAGTGCTTACAAATTTCATATGTGAAAATGATACAAATCGCAATTTGATTTAATTGTAAACATTTTTTTCATTGAATCAATTACAATCTCTTTTCAAAAACTTATGTGCCAAAATCTGTAAGTTTAAAATTTATTTGTTAGGAGCACAGGTATAAAAATAATATTTAAATATTGGGTTTTGTAAAGCTTATTAATATGGTCAAACCCAATGGGCTCGATTATTTCCAATTTCCTGCACTATCTTCCTTCATTTCATGTTTCAAATCCTAATAACCTAAATAAGATTATTTATATATTTTGTAGTCAAATCACAAAGACCGTATTCTCCATGATTGCAGGTTATGAAACGGATAACAAAACAGACTATAGAAATAATAGACCCACACGCCGTGAGTTTTGCGACAATGTTTGACAATTAAAATTTAAAAGTATTTACCAAGATAATGGGTATTTAGAACGATGTAGACTTTCCTAAATTAAAAATGTTTTAAAATAAATAAATTAGCACTCTGACATCAAAATTAACGCACATGGAAAATAATGATGTTTTGGTTACTAATGAAAAAATTGCTTCAAATAAAATATATTTTATGTAAAACTTAAACGACATGTTTTAGATAGAGAGAAACAAAACATATAGCCTTCACATCCGTGTTCACGGTATTTAAAAATTGAATTTACATTGTAAGAAAGTGGCTGTCAAATGACTTAAAATAATAAGAAATACCCATTTCAAAGAAGATCTTTTTTTATAGCATGAAAGTTTGAAGAAAATTATTTACTACACTTACTAAAAGTTATGTAATATCAATTGAAGCTTAAAATTAAAGTACTTGCTTAAAATTATATTATTCTTTTGGAGCAAAAATATGGATTAACCCAACATGAATAGCAGTGTTAAGATATTATATATAAATTGTCTAAGTTTCGTACATTATATTTATATATAAATTGTCTAAGTTTCGTACATTTTTTATCTTTAGTGATTGGTTATTAATACACAAGTTGGTTTATTATACGTAATAATCCTATTGGAAAATAACAGTTATTAAAACAATGGCAGAAAATGCAAATGGTTCCAATGAAAAAAGTAGAATATGGAATTCGGTGAATATTTCCAATAAAGATGACGCGCAGTTTGAATAATGGTAGATTATACAAATAGGATTCCAAGAAATGAGAGCGTAAAAGACCATTTTCGCTGTATCAGCTGAATATAAAAAATTCTGTAATCAATTTTTAGAAACCGTGTGCTCTTATCTATTATGGAGTTTCATTGACATAAGTCGATATGCCGTCATCAGATAGCGTTGTGGTTCTGTCATCATTAAACATATATGAGGCCAAACAAACATCTGCAATGACAGATGATATTTTTTATATTACACTGTCCATCTCAGGAGTGTATTATCAGATCTTGAATAAATTTATAAGGAACCGTCATTGAATTATCTTTCTAAATGAAGGAAAACAATAAGTGAAATCGTTTTGGGTATGTCGCAAACATACCTCAAATTAAAAAAAAAAATACAATCGAATCGCAAAGCTCCTTTTTATGAAGTGTGTTCGCAACATCTTTTGGGATATTTTCGGGAATCACAACCTTATATTATTATATAAATATGTGATATATATATATATATATATATATATATATATATACAAATATATATATATATATATATATATATATATATATATATATATATATATATATATACATATATACATATGCATATATTCGTAGGAGACTCAGTACGCTATTGAGAGGAGATAATAAGACTTAATTCCTTTTGATAAAATTTGGTATAAAACAAACATTAAATGTGTCCCCTGTGCAATTGTTTTCTGATATAAAAATTCTGCAAAAAAATTAGAAATAAGATACGTTAGCGCGTTTTGTACGAATAAGTAGTAATATTATTATCGGTAGTGAAAGTGCCGTGCTAAAAAGGTTTGATTATCAATAAATAACCTCTATATTAATAGAAATTAAAAGTTTACGACAGTTACATGTTGATCACAAGGCCTATACTCTTTGACGGCACGGTGCACTGCACGGATCTGGATTCTATTCTCGTCCACTCATCATGCAAAGCTGGAGTGTAATTTGTAATCTCACAACTAATATGCCACAATCCAATGACTTGCACCCCACTTTAACCTGCCTGCCCCGTAGGACTGTAACGGGCAATGAAAAGGCCTATGATCCAGCACCGGACTGAGATCGCAGATAATGCAGATAATGATTAGAGTGTTTAGTATATTTCCTTGAATAATAAACTTCTATGTCATCCGTATGTAGATAACAGTTATATTGCTAATTACATGGGAATTGATGCGAGAATATACGCGAACGTTGGGCATATATAATAAAACTACTCTTTGTCTTTACGGTTGTTTCTTGTTCACGTTGACATATCAAGTATTTGCAAATATCATTAGCAATAAATTGAATAAAAAATTACAAGTGATTTTGAAGTGATATTTTAATTTTATAATTTTACCAACACCGTATTTCGATTGCTACACATTATGAAACAATTCGCGGGGATAACTAATCTCATTGACGTTATTATTTTTTCCTGAATATTCTCTAAAACTTTGAACTAGAAGTAAAAGGGAAATTTCGTTCAAAACCTGTTAAACCTAATAATGATATTCCACCTAGAGTTTGCCTTAATGCATTAATTTCCACGCAATACAAATATTATTTTAATATAAATTCTTACATTTAGATACACTTATATCCTTCATATGTAAATATCTCAACTCCAATATCCTAAACTTAGTAACAAATAAAAATAATGTTTCAGTTTATAGTCAGAGAACGGAGCAACTCATTTCCATCTCAAACATAACAGGAAACGGCATCCAATATTAAAACCCCACAAGAGCGTACCTAATGAAATTTCAGCCTCTACATACTTTCATTGCCATTTTCCACCCCAGCTTCATCACGGACGACGTTGACTATTTTTTTTTTGTAGAAAAATTGAGACTTTAGCACTTCATTATTTTGAAATATGTTAATCTGAGAATTTATACCGTGTAAATCGATATAAAAAATATGTTATGCAACTTTTTTGTCTATTTAGCAAACACAATATTGTTATTAAATTTTTATTATTTACAATATACATAAAAGTGAAATATTAGCCATTTTTTCTAATTTTCTCACCTCAATCTATAAAAAAATTGAATAATATTCTAAATTAAGTGTCGCTGTCACGCAAAACGTATACTATTTAATCTTGCAATAAAAAAAATAATGCCGAATATGTAATACAAAACTTGAAGCCTGAGAAAGATCAACTGATGTTTGATTACATAAAACTTTGTTTAATTAAAATAAACCTTGATTTAAACTGCAGTCAAACGCTATTATGACAATAACCCTTGTTCCTCAGAGATTGAAGTACGAATTACTTCATCTCAACTCAACTTAAGTCATCATAAGGAATATGCCAAAAGATGCAGAAGTTCCCATGTAGTGATGTGAGAGTGGAATTATTGTAGAAGATATTGTTTGTGCGAAAACCATACTGAGCGTAATTATTCAGCGTAAAATAATCCTTACCAATGTAGTTTTATAATATAAAAACCACTGTTTTAAACTAATGTAGAATCGGTATTGGTTTCACTCACAGTTTCGGACTAGATTATGACATTTAAGTACTTGTTATGTTTTCTCATTTGGTTTTTTTCGAGAAATTGTGTATTATAATATAAGTTTCCAAAAGGTGGCAGACAAAAATATATAAGTTTATACAATTCCTATCAAGTTTTCTTTTGTGGTTCATTCGGCAGAATATAAGACAAACGTTTGTACTGTGTTGCAAAATGCAAACCGGGTGAATATGATATAATTCTAATGTTAATTTGATTCTCAGGTTCTGACTTCCTTACCACGCTTTCATATATAATTTGTTTACGAAATTTTGACACGAAATTATCAAAGGTACTGACCACTATTGTTAACATTGTGAACACTCAGTTTATTAAGAAAATAACTCCATTTTATCAGGAACGTAATTTTACAATGTGCATGACTGCGGATAACAAAATCTACCATCTCCATCCGTCAGTTCATAGAAATAAATTATAAAATGTAAGAAGCATTAAGAAAATAATTTTATTTAATTTAACAAGGTTAAGTAAAATTAAAGTTTTTTTCTAGACCATATTTCCTCAAATTGATTCAAATCGAATTCAATAATTTTACATATCTAGATTATCGAGGACTTTTTGATTAAAATAAATAAAAAAATGAAAAGTAGCAAATCAAAATTGGAATTCGTCCCAGTATCCAATAAGGTAACGCTAACAACTATTGTAGTTTGCAAGCCGATGCGGTGTTCGTTCGTGCACGAGGGGGCCCGCTCCGTAGGGAATAGATTCGCATGTTTTCTCGATTACACGGCTCCACTAACAGATATTCATGTATATGTACTGCCCAACTTAATACAATGTCACAGTAGCCGCAGTTGAGTTGGTGCATCCGTGAGTGTGATGTGTTCGATTGTAGGACGGAAAAAAACGTGTTTAAACGTTGATATTGTCTATTTTTCATATTCTCTTATAAGAAGAAATAAATTGCGAATAATCTAAAACAATTTGTTACCTTTTTCTCCCTACTAAAACTTCTGATTTTCTTTCACGTTTTTATATTTTTTCAGATTACTTTTAATTCTATAAATTTCATAATAACTTATGAAATATAGAAAACCAATACAATCCAATTTAAAAGACTGAACATTTTAAAACCAAATAGTAGCAGATTAAAAAAGAAAATAAAACCTTAAGTATTCATGGAGATTCCTAACAAATATTTGTGCAAAATATCGCTTACTGTTACGATATGCTTTCATTTCATAATGTTAGAAATATTTAATTTGTACTTTTCTAAGGTACGGCTGTCAGTATTATGATGAATGCCCCTAAATTGCGTTAGAAGTATATAAATGTATTGAATTCCTAAAAGTGCCGGATCTGGATATTTTCGTTATCAAAACTCATGAAAACAACTAGTGTGGACCCTTTCACTCACGATTGTTGTTTTCAAAATGTAACTTCAATTAGCTGAATAAATTAGTATCTTTTGATAAAAAGTGGGTTATATACGTTAATTACAGACATAAACGCCAATTGATTGCAGGGTACACAGGTATCACAGTACCCAAAACAAAACTGAATATCTGAAAAGTAATGCTGAAGTGCTTCTAAAATATTATGGACCTTTTTTGTTCCAATTTTTTTTTAAAGTGCTATGGTGAACGTAAATGTTTACTGCCAGGCATTAGATCGACTAACTAATGAACTAATTAGTCAATGTATCAATGTACAATGTTTTCTATCTATATCAGTATCAATGTTTTCAGTATCAATGTTTTCTAACTATAGTATGTAAATAAGATATTAAGTATGGGTAATTTGTATTGATCTGTTCATTAAATACGTTAACGTTGGTGTCGCTTATGTACATAGGGAGCATTGTCAATATGAGGGTGATGGTTATTTTCAATAAGACGTTTTGCAAAATGAGATGTGTCTGGTTTGTTATTTCGCCAATAAGCCTGATACATCCGTTAAGTGGTAGTATAATCTCTTCCGGTTTGACTTATATATACGCTATTGCAATCATATATATACGCTATTGCATTTATATTTTAAATGCCTTTCTTTTTATCTTAATAATTTTTTCCTTTTTTGTTAATTGGGGTTTTCCTAGTTTAATAGATTCATTACCTATTTATGGGATGAACTGATAATAAATTGTATTATTATTTGTTATGACAGGGTGCATTTCTTGGATTAGCATTTTCCTAACCTAACTTACGTAGAAAAGTAACAAACTACAAAACAAAGCGCAGTATGCAGCAATTATCATAAACAAAAATTAGTCCAAGTAATAATAAATATTATTATAAATCTATACCATAGATAAGTAATGTATCAATTCAACAAGAAAATCTCCTAAATAATAATATGCATATAAATAATACCACATGTACTTACAGTACTTAAAATAATTTGGGCCCTTATTAATAACAAAAAAAAGTAGATAAATATAAAAAGATCGGTATTTATGAACTTAAGTCCAACGATTGCAATAGCATATATATTTATATATATATATATATACATATATATATATTTATACATATATATATATATATATATATATATATATATATATATATAGATAAAAAAGTAGAGATTTTATTACCAGATACAAAAACGACATTACTAGTTCACGAAACAACGAATTATACACATCTCATAATGCAAACATACATAACTATTCTTATATATTACAAAAAAATAAAGTATAAAAAATTTCCTACATTACAAAAAAAATAAAAAAGGCAACAAACTCAACATTCTAGAAACATTCAAAATAAACAGACATATAAGAAACACCGACGTTAATATTTTAAATTAACCACTCAGTAAAATATCATCACCAATACTCGATATCTTCTAGTCATATTATAGTTAGACATCATTGATGCTGCAGTTCATTTCAAATTATTTCAGCCCGGTGATATATCTAAGGAGATACATCAAAAAAAATTTAAAAAAAAAATGGGAGGCATATGTAATTAGTTATATACCCTTGTTCCTACCATTGGTTACCCTTGCCATTGTTAAAGTTTCTAAAATATAGTATAAACTATGCTGCTACCCTACCATGAACTCATTAATGTAAAAAGTGGGTGAACCAGCTGAAACCTCACTTTTGCCATAGCATTGTATAATATTTAATTGCTATTGAAACTTTCTACGATCTCTTCCAGTTCTATATATGTGATCGATGTTGTCATACAATGAAACCTAGGTCTTGGTTAAGAACGTAAATAAAGTAGATATAATATTAAATTATGTATTATATCATTAAATTATTATTAAAATTAAGTGGTTATAAATTTCGCATATTTAAACGTCAAATATATTCAAAAATTACGAACATCTTGCCTAAAAGAAGAAAATATATCTTGTAATTTTTAATCTTTCATGGGTCTTTAAAAAAGTTGAAGGAACCTACAATTTTATATATAATTTTATAGTTACAAAATTGCTATCACAAACTTCCTATGGTGTAATTAATCATAAACTTATCGATTGTCATGGCATTGATATATAATACGCAAGTACGTACACGTACGCATGTACACACAAACACACATAAGCACAGGTGAATGCACGCACACACAAACACACACATTTACAAATGCGCACGCGCGCGTGTGTTTGGATGTGCGATTGCGCGCGTGCTTCGCGTATTTTGTTTTATGCCGAATAAACAATGACTCAACGTAATTTCAACAGAATACCATTTCACAATTATTCGCCTAACACACCTCCATTAATCTCCTCCAATGCATATTTCTCCCTCAAATGTTAACTCGATTATACCCAAAAGTAGAAAAGGGAAATCGTCTCCATTGAGAAATTGGCATAAAATATTAATGTAGGGCTGTCCCTAGTAACACTGTACTAATTACGTATACGTTCTTTGCAATTTTCCGTCGCACAAATCGCTGTCCGACGCAAACACTTTAAAATAGAGATAAGGTTTTTGTAAATAATTTGAGTTAGGAAAAGTTAATTTTCTGTGATTTTGCTAATATTAGGAATTAACGTATGATCTATCGTTTCATTATATCAATTGAATATCAGATCATTTTTGCTATACTATTTTATTAAAAAAAGTTTAAATTCATTGTATGAGTTTTTTGCTGGAGATATGTTTAAAATATTATGCTTGAAAGTAAGGACACTTTTATGTCTTTTAATATGAAAATATTTCACTTAGTAAAGGTTCGACATTTGAATGATTGGCAAAACAAAAGTGCATAACCAGCAATTTCCCATAGTAAAAGTTAGTAAAATATATAAATAAAAAGTAAAATCAACAGGGGGAGGGAAAAGGAACAACAAAATCCATAAAAACAGAAATCGAGAACCTTGGTCAAGCACTAAAAATAGGTTTTTGAAGAAATTAGGCCAATAAAAATTAGGTTGTTAAAAAATCATTCTAATAAAAAAACTTGTATTCCAATAGTGAGCCAATCGAAAAAAAAAGAATAACTAAATTTTATCAAGAGATGCTATCTTTTTTATAACTATCTTACGTACACAAGTACATACCCACGGACGCATACGCATATAATTTTTAAAGACAAATTTAGATATAAGTGAACAGTTTAAGGAATTATTTTTAAGTTTTTCCGGTAAGATATCCATTTTCAAAAAAGTTGCAAGTTAACTACTTGTGAAATTAACTAAGTTTTAATTACTTCCATCATAAAAACTCAAGATTGGCGCGCTAGTCGGATATAAAACATACACGTGGGATGAGCCATAAAGAACATACATTTTCACTGCACGTTTTTAATGTCTTCTCAAGTAGTACTTATTTTCATGGATACAATTCGTACTTTCATCGGCATGTTCCCTATTATTTTCTTCACATTTATTATTCTTTTAATCCTTGCGAGTTCATCCAAATCAACTCACATCCAATCTGTTACAAATCTAACAGAAAACAAAATGAGCCTAAAGAATTATCAAAACAAATCAAAGCAATCGAAATGGTATTGACGAGAATATAACTGCGTTGTACGCTAACACAATTCAACCACTCGCCTTGTCATCAACAAGCCCAGCAGAAATTTCTGTTTAACACTAGAGAGGGAGCTACGTGAAATTCTTGGGAGAGTTCCCTAATTTATCGACCCGCTCTCACAAGGATCACTTTATTCCTGGACATTACTGGAATACTGGTGAATCGTTTTTCAAACCACACACCATTTATTTATTTCTACTTGCTTCTTTAACAAGTTTAGGTCGTTTTGTGGACTTCTTTATTGTTAACTACAACCTCATACAACTTCCCAATGACTACTCAAATTAATGATTTAAGCTGCGTAAACGGATCCTCACGAGAGTAATCAATTTAGGATATAACAAATGTTAAAACTTCACCGAGTCGCAAGTTATACTGTGTGTAAGTTTCTAGGTGCAGCAAAATGAACAACATCAGTATTCCGGTGCTTCCCACTCCACTGAGTGCAATACTTTACGATTTTATTTAGAACAAAAATTGTTTGATCGAGTAATATATATTTACGACTTTTAAACATTCATACACATGATTGTCAAATTAAATAATTCATCTGTTTATCCAATGGCCAAGCACTATATATACTATACTTTCTTACACACACACACACACACACACACACACATATATACACACATATATATATGTATATATACATATATATAAATATATATATATATATATATATATATATATATATATATATAAATGTACAAAAAATATATATATGTATATATATTTTTTTTATTTCCATAAATTTGTCTGTTTGAACTTATTTAAACAACATTATTTTTAACACTGTAAAACGTGGTTTTAATTTTAGCACTGAAAATTTCATTTCGCATTTTTTTGCATAATTATAAATGTCGTCGCCGCAGTCTATTAGGTTGATCAGAAGGCATACGGCCTTTGGCAGCGGGGCGTACAGCGGGAACCCGTGATCGATTCCTGACCGCTCGCCGAGCGGGGCTGGACTAAAGTTCTGCTTGACTGTAAGAGATTGCTTTTCTAGATATAAGATAGCCAATTGTGTCAATTAGATACACTCAAATAGATAAATAAGTAAATAAAATTAAAAGTAACCAAAATTTAAAACATAGTCTTTTTGATATATTCTTAACGCCGAAGAAGTGTAACAATGACAGAGACGATAATGATAGAACGAGAGGTCAGAGTCATGAATTTTATCCAACGTTATTAAGAAGTATTTCTCCGACAAATGTAAAGTAAAATATATTTTTAGCCTTCTCTATGTATTTACTTATAACAATATTCAGACCTCTTAAGATTTGCCACCATATATAAGCTAAGGTATCAATCCGGTTTTATTCTTAGGCTTTATTTAACTCGTTCGATTATATATACAATCTAACGTTTCATTAGTTATGTATATATTCTAATTAAATACTGAAAATGAAATATCAAATATCATTTCAGTAGACAATAGAATGAAAATATAAACTCTTCTACCAAATGATTAGATTTTTTGATAAAAACACATTCTCTATTTATATATTTACGAGTTTCAAAACCTGCATTTTTAAGAAATATATACTCACTATATATATATATATATATATATATATATCGCATTTACCGGTTGATAAAATGTAATTACATGGAATAATTTCAGTAACTAACTATGTAATCATCTCGAATGCACTCTCACATTATTTAAAGGAAACTCATTAAATTTTCGGAGTGCTTATTGTAACTTTTATAGGAAACGATTAAGTACTTGATTTCCTGCATATCGACAGAGGGATAGATTAAGTCCAAAAATTCATATGACGAGCATAGGTTTGAAATACATATTTTGCCATTTATTACTTAGTACATATGACGAGCATAGGTTTGAAACACATATTTTGCCATTTATTACTATTTTAACTAGGATTATGTATAATTCCCACTGAAATTAGTACAGAGATCTCTACAGTTCCCAACCCAATAATTTCCTTTCATATAATTTGTGCATTTGTAAATAAATCACGAGGAAACATAAAAGATAAATAAATATTAGATTGCTCCAAATGATATGCAGTTAGATATAAAGTAAAACTCAAAGCATATTAGAATATGTCGCTTCTTAATTACAATATATAGATCAGTCGACTGCTTAGAAATATTTAACCTTCCGTTTATTTTAAGTAATTTTTATTTTCTTTAAGTTTAGAAAGTTCAAATTCTTACGGAACAGTTCCTAAATGATTTAGAAATTAAAATAATTGCGTTTTTTTACAAAATTCTTGGCATAAACAAATATCTCTTTAAGCCAATAATCAAGTTGTTATTGGATAAATAAATTCCTACAATAATAAACATTGGTTCGATTCCTTTTAGATCAAATTGTATCAAGGCGAGGCTTTTATCGAATCAATTAAGGCTTTCAAGGTAGCTTTCACGGAATTTGTGTGTTTATTTATCGTTCAGGTGGCCAAGTAGTGTTTGTGTATTGAGCTCTTCAAATAAAAGGCAAATGGAACTCGAGATAAAGGTTTGGAATAAGATTCTTCACGACAGTTTGTTTCTATTTATTATCATTCCCTTTTTCTGAATGTTTCGTAGCAAAGTGTAATTTTTTTATACAAAATCATATTTTTTTGCTTCAAACGTTTTATCGCTTTGTAAAATATATGTTGTTATCGTTGATGTAATAAATTCAAAAATACAATATACAGAGATATTTATTATTTAAGGTAAAGTTTCTCAAAAGGAAAAACTATTCAAAGCTTTTATAGGATTACTCACGTATCCATCTGTTTATTTGTCGGTAACGGCCGTTTTCCTGAAAAACCATTTGTCATTGAGCCTTAAAATTTAACACAGAACTATACTATCTTGGATGCATCTTAAAATACTATCCTGGATATTTTTCAATTAACATACTATTGAAAAGGAACCCAATTATATGTGGAAATTTTATGGGAATCAAATTAAGTACTGCATTTTTTTATTTTCATGAGTCGTGTAATCCAAACATATCATTTCAAAATACTGGTATATGTAACATATAAGATTCTCAGACACATTTTTCTTGTTATTGTAAGTAATATATTACACACGACAAATGATAAAGGATATGCAAACACGACTTAAACACCACCCACTCTAAAAAAATTACAGGGTTTCTAGAAATTTCCATAAAGTTTATAAGAAAATAATAGCGTTGTTTCTAGATTTAATAGACTTCGAGAATTTCACGATATTATATGTGTCTGTAGGACATCCTAGGTAAGAAATTTTGGTGGCGAAAAATTATTTTAATATTTTCGTATGTTCAAGCAGAAGCACAATAAAACATTTAAAATAATTATTCACTTATGTACAACGAATTTTTTACATAATATTTCAGTGCGATTTCTCCTCGTAGTTAACAGATTTTTTTAATTTAATTACCTTCTATAAGTTGCAGTTAAATCGATACGTATCGTTGAGAAAAAAAACTGTTCTTTCGTTAAACTCTACCAATTGAATTCATAAGAACCAAGATAAGTCCCAATAAAAAGAGTTTACATAATAAGTGCACACAGATTTCGAATCTATATTTATTATTGACTAATGGAATAGGTATCGAGTAATTGACTCTTTGGACTTTTCTGGCATTTTTCTTTTATATTTTACCTATGACGTATTTATATTTTACGTTTGAAGTGCATTACTTCAACAATTAATAAAGTTTTTATATATGTAAAATAATATACAAATATTGAAATGTGAATCTATGAAAAATAAAGTGAACAAGGTATAGATGCATTAAAAAATTAAATATATATTAACAAAGAATTTAATAGGGATGTTATGTGTACTTAAATATTAAGTTTTTATATATACCTAAATACCAAGACTTCGTCTCACGAGTAAGTACCTAATTTTATTTAATTATTATATTTCAGTTCTTTTCTCTTATTCATGCATTATGATTTGGTTTTCTATATGGTTATTTATTAAATGAAACCTGACATTTATTCTTAAAAATATTGAGGAAGAGATTGTATGACTCGTGAATAGTGAATAATGAATATCCTTATTTACCTTAATTCACTTATCTTCACAAAGAGTTAATTTGTGTTTTTCTGTGAAAGCAATATACGCCGCGACGAGGTGATCGAATTATTAGGGCTAGAATTCAAATATTATACTGTAAAATGAAAGTACACTAGTATACTAAAGTTTCTTTTTTAATAAAATTTCTATTTATAGCAATGAAATTTTTAATGTAATTAAAACTAAGAAAATGTAAATATAAATAAATATTTTGTTAGAGAAAAATAAATTTTTTCTCATTAAAGAAGCCTTAAATAAAGAAACTTCATATTAGAAATGTCATACTTTAAGAACAAATCGTAACAAAAATTAATTTTAGAAGCTCACTAACAATACAGTTCTAATTTAAAAAAGTGTAATAGTTCATAAGATGGTAGAAGTAAATATCATCATAGAAAACATAAGCACAAAATTTGTTCAAAGTAATCTGTCATGTCCGTATTATTTTAAACGAAACTTGTAATCTTACCTTTAAATATGAATTAATGCAGGGGACGTCACCGCGATGTGTTGACAGTGAACCCAATGATGAGCTTGGAACTGGTAAAGCTAGTGGGATATGATGCGATGGTTACAATTAGCATATTTTGAGTCGCATTAGCGTAATAATATTTTGCAATTAAGTTAAATATGATTGCATATGAAGATTTAAAATACATCAGTATAAACTGCTTACCGAAGTAATAAAATCATCAAAGTTTCAAGATTTGATTCGGATGACGTAGAAATATTTCCATTTTAATAGTAGAATATTTCCATTTCAATAGTAAACAGCTTAATTTAAAATTTTGAGATGTGCCTTTATTTATCACATGTTTAGTCAATTGAACTTTGTTGAAGCGAGAAGGTAATATTGGTCATAATTTTATACATCCTGGTTTGTAACAAAGAGACTCAGATAGCCAAGATAGAAATGTATGACTTTCTACTGCAGAATCCACAACTGCTAACAGAATTCAATAAAAATAAAAAAATAACTTCTCAAAATACATATGACGTAATTACGATTTAATATTTGGCAGTGAAAAACTTAAAAATTCATATGTAATTTAATTGTACACAGTAGCATTCCAGAGGGAAAAGAAAAAAGTCGTATGAACTCAAAGAAGTATTCGGTAAGGTAAAGAAGATATATGGAAGTTAAAATAATTTCGAAGTAAAAAATAAAATAAGAGACCTTCTTTCAATAACCGAATTATTCAAATATTTTTTGAAAACATTTCTTTTTAACTAATATGCCAGTACATTCACAACAATAAATTTGAAAAGCACATATCTTTCTACGTATTTTTCCATTAATTTTTAAAGTGTTGGTATCAAAATTATATTTGTATTAATTGATTTTAGCTTATTTATTTTTCACTTTCTAAACAAACAAAGAGCAAAAAAAAAGCAAAATTATACTTTTACATGAAGCGGAAAACTTTGTCTATTTGTTTGTTTGCTTTAATTTTAGAAAAGGAATAGATTTCATTTAAATTTTTCTTCATCAAAAGAAACGATATACTTAAGAATACGTCATAAATTGTATATTATTACGTCTTAATTTATAAATAAAACACTAACGAAAAAAATACTAGTCATGGAACACTGTTTACACGATTCAATACATACATAGATTGATCTATTTATTCGCTGGCCATCCCGAGTATTCTCACCGATTTACCTTTAACCCAGATGTGATTTAGCGCACTCTAATTTATATTTCTGAAACTTTCACTTTTCCTTCTTAATATTTTAATTATAAACTCCTTAATCGCCAAATAAGGATTTTACTTCCACTAATTTCACTAGTTCCATTTACATATTTATTTAAAATATCATTAAATAAAATCAACCTTTACAATTCTTCTATGTGTTACGTTACTTTAAAAGCTTAATTTCATAGCTTTACAAGATAATTTTGGAATTCGATTTCTCAAAATTTTCCCCAGGGATGGCCGTCTAAAGTTATTTCAGTCGATCTCAATCGAGATAATGAAAGCGTCAGCCAGAATAAGCGATTGTGGTAAACTAGTTATTAAACATGACATATTCTGCCTTCCCCTTGTCGAAGCTTGTGTAGCGTTTTTTTTAATGTTGATCATAAAACCGACAATCTTTAAATCTTGAATTCACGTCTTGAACCTCATTGACTTCGTTGTAATTTCAATAAGTTTTTAGCTTTGTATCATAATTGACCATATAATGAAGTTATACTACAAAACCTTAGTACGAACAAAATTTTAAAATGTTTTGATTGTTGTTAGAGATTTGACAGGAAAAAACGGCCCTATATAAAATTAATCTCGTATTCGTTTATTTTCTGTTACAGCTGTTTTTCTCATAAACCATACGACGTAGAAGTAATAAACTGTTACACACTGAAGAAGCATATTAAACTCGCATACATTTTTATTTCAAGTTAATCCTCAAAATTTTTTTTTTTTTTTTTTAAGAAATGTTTAAAAAGAAAAAGGGGTTAAACAATACGGTAGTAGATTTATTCTAAATTTTGATGTTTTTCATACAATATCGTGAAATATATGTTAATTAAAAACCAGACTTGAAAAAAATTCAAAAACTGATTGAAAAATAAGTCAGTTGTAGGCTTCTAAATTTGAAGATACAGATGGGGTTGGGTATATTCCTGTCTCTTTAGCTCTTATAGAATGTAATGTGCAATATTAAAAATGACCTCACAATACAGTATTCCCGTACTTGCCTAAAGATTAAATTGAAACTTTTATAACTCGGCCAATTTTTAATATTATTAAAAAAAATGTTCACTCTTCAACGACTTGTTCCTTGAAATTATGATTAATGAAATAAAAAAAAATAGTCAAATACCCAATTAATAAAAAAAATTAGTCAAATACCCACGTGCAAAAATATGAAAAACATTTTGAAACTACCAATAAAATAATAAAAAGTATTATAGGTTTAAATGGGATATATGCCGGTCTCCCAGCGCAAGTTAATATAAACTAAAGAATGTGTAAAATAAAACATTTCTATAAATTAGGATACAGAATAAAAAAGGACATTAATTGGAATACATTATATATGCATGTCGATCTAGCGTTTTAAAGATTTTTATATTTTTAGCATATCTATATATTAATCTCCATTTGTATAGGACGTATAGCTTTCACGGTAATTAAATTTTCTCATATATTAGGGTGGTAGGGAAATTTGGTAAATTTTCCAAAGGATTTCCACGTAATTTGTAAAACTATAAAGAATCCGTGAAAATGCAAGGCGTAAACTGCACCCTTTTATATTTCAATACAGACAAAATATTTTAGATCAGATAAATAATAACTACTGTTTTACGACAAACAAAATTACAGTCGTAGATAATTTCTACATGTAAAATGTTTATTTAAAATACACGTACGGTCATCTTCCTTACGTTGAAAATAAAAAAAAACTGCTTTGAAAATTTATTCATAATTGGTAGCGATTATTAATGCTGATGTTGCTATACAGGTAACCAACGATTCTGGTAGGACTGATAAACTGTGCCTTTTCTCAATAGAAACAGTAGGTCAAAGATTTTATTATTATGTGATCGATCTGAAAGTCCCAAATTCTTAACATTAATTTCCCCCTCGTTCTCTTGCGTTAATGCCTCTAATATTTTTTGCATAATTTTAAAATATTACTATCACAAGCTTAACACAATTATGAAAAAAAAAACAAATCGCTCTAATAGTGCTTATGTCATTAAATAGGCCGACAAATTTTATATTAAAACATATTTACGTTATTTTTTGAACAAATGGAAATTGTCTTGTATACTTCCCGCTAAAGTCTTTCAAGTCCCCAATAATTCAAGTTAACAAATAAAGGTATTTTATTTTTAGGAACAAGAAAAGTAAGCAATTTTTCAGGGTATAACGTAAAGTCCCGGAATATAGTATTATTTTTGAATATGTTATAAAATCTTTACCCTGAATATATTTTATTGTTTCCTTTTCTAAATTTTTTAACTGTCTTTCAGCGGCAGGTATATAATATTTGAATATTTGTTTTTATAGTGCTATATGTAAAAAGAAAATATACATGAGTCGACTAAGCCTTGATTCAGTTTTTCAGAACTTTTAAATATTTTTAACTTTCAACAAAATGGATTGAAATATAAATTATAATGAAACGTGAAATACTTTCACAAGGTTTCCAAACTGCTCGTGTCTCAAAAAGCGAGGTTGCATTTTAAACTGATTGAAATTATTTATCATTTTAAAATTTAAAGAATATGTCATTCATTTATTAGTTCCTTCACAGTATTTTACGCTGTTTTTTATTGGAGTGATTATACAATATCATGGTTTGACTGAATTTTATTTGTCAATTAGAGAAATTTTATTATATATTTAATTACGTTTTACGTTTTATTCGTTAAAAACTTTAATAACATGGCTAATGAAATAAAATTGGATCTAAAAAAATGCTGGCCTTGGTAGAACTCCTCCAGATTTATCTTTTAGACACCACCATTTGTGTTAATAAAAAAGTTTTGCTTTTTTTAACCAACAGGAAAAAAAATTTTAAAATATGTATATTCTAAATAAAGGTAAATTATCGATTTGAAATTTGACATGAATTTGTCATTCTTACTTACATTCGTATCTTGAAAATATTAAAACATTTAATTATCATTTAATACAATTTACCATCAAGAGACGCCGCAGTTAATAATCATTTTCGTTTTTCTAAATAAATGTTTCAACAGTTCTAAGTTCAGTGAAACCATATGTCTTTCTAATACGAAAATTGGGATGGTTTTATTTATTACATTCTTCTAAATTGTAAAAATTTCTTGAAGCCGATTTTTTAAATACTTAATTTTTAATTATCCAATATCCTCAAAAATTTTTGTAGTATTTCATATTTTCCATCCAAATAAAAAAAATATTAGCACACGGCGCGGCCTTAAATTGCTCGACTGGAAAAAATATTCTATGGCAAATATGCTATGGTATTTATTACAAATTTTTTGGAGTATCCGCGTCTAAATATAATTTTCTTTCCCAACCTGGTAGCCACAATTTCTTCACCTTCACCTATCTTCCTGCGCCTAAATCCTCATATGTCGCATATTTTATTTTGATTTGTTTCTGATGGAATTTAAATGTCCCGGATCGAGAACTCGCATAAAAGTTCATTCATACAAATTATGCTTGAATAATAACTTTCAATCAATTTCGGCGATGTTTATTTATACTTCTAGCATTTCATTCATTTTTTCATAATAATAATTTTGCCAAAGTGGTATTTAGCTTTCTAAATATTGACCTTTTATGTTTTCACCTGAAATATTTGTATACAACTAAAATATAAATGAATAAAACACTTATGTACTAACGAAAAGCTGTTTTTTGTTACTGTATAATACTCATTTAACGTTTGCGACTAATGCGCTACACATTTATCGTTTTAAAATTATTACGAAAGTAATTTGTTTTTTTTTTCTTAAGACAGATTAAAAGGCGACAGCAGCTATATTTAAGCGCCACACCTCACAGCATTCGCAGACAGGAACATCGCTCCCATCTACATCACATACGAAAAATGTAAGTGTTGCTACGTAAAGCTCTCGTGCTAACTCGTGACACGGACACGGAAGTTACTACCAGAGTAGGGAAGCTTACACTTGTTCGAGTTTATTCTTATTTAAAATTATGTTATAAAGTGAAATTTTTATCATTCTTCCAATATGGTTAATGTGGTTTTAAATCTTGACAAAAAACGTGGCGAGCGACAAAATGACAGGTTTTTATAGAGTTTTCATTGGATGTATAGAGCTCTATACCTTAAAGTGAGGTTACAAATTATATGGTTATAATATGATCGTAACATATTTAATATTTGTACATGTCTGCGTTCATATTATTTACAACGGTTATCAATTAACACTTGTGTAAAGGTGTTTTGTGTAACATTGAAAATTCTAAAGCGATCCGTGTTCTGATTCTTTTATGTAATATAAAGTTATATTCAATTTATAACATTAATTATTTTTTAAAGAATTAATTATATTTTGTTTCTTAGCATATTTCGCAATTTACTCTCTTGAATATATTTTAGCCATCAATATTCTGAAGATAAACTAAAAGAAGTAATATTTCTTCATAAACTTAGAACTCAATATTTAGTACAAAGACATTATTTCCTGATTTATTTGATCTTTTTCATATTAAACAAGTTGAGTAAGCGTGCTCAATATCGACTAGCATTAATTTAAGAATATGTTCGTGCTTCACCGTTCTCTTGGGGGTTTATAGTTTAAATGGTAACGAAATACTAAATCCCACTTATCCCTGTCATTCCAAATTGACTATGTATATTCATTGGATGTATATTCATCGCCTGGCGCGATATTCGTAGGTTGTCGTCTCGGAATATATTTTCTAAAATATGTTTGGTTTACAATATTGCCTAGATTTCCGAAAATCAAATGTTTCAAAACATTTAAAGATCTCTATGTAAATGCTTTAAATAAACCGTTTTAAAATAATCGAAGGGAGACTTTTCTTATATATGGTAGTGTATGATATAGTACGAGCCATTACATGTTTATAGACAACATTTTTCCTACTTTATGATGCTGATAATTATTGTTGGTTCTAAATATATGTATAAATAAGTTTCTCATTTTATCTTATATTTTGTTTTATATTCTCACCACGAAAAATTAAAATTTGCCAAAATGCGTAGAGCATAATTTCAATTACTTTACATTCCAATTACTTTTTCTATCAGTGAAGAAAAAACAACGGAAAATAGGACCATAAGTACTTTTTATGAACTTTAAAACTAAAAACGTATAATCACTAAATAAACCTTGTTAATCATTAAGTATGCTTATCGTATTATTAGGTTGTTATTGGAAATTGATTGCCTTTTATTTTCAGGGTTCTGAACTAAATTTATTTCATATTACACACACACATACATATATATAAATATATATATATATATATATATATATGTATATATATATATATATGCAAGTATGTGTGCATGTATATATATATATATACATGCGAATATATCTATACGTATATCGTAATTTTAACGGATTGAGTTCTATTCATGAAAAATATTTTAAAACGAATGATGAATTTAGAGTATCAAATGATAATAGAAACCAGAAATCTTGTTATTTAGAATACTTGTCCGTCTGCTAATTCATTCTGCAGTATCGTAATTATTTACACCCTCGAGCAACGTACAAAACTTTTTATCTCAGCATTACAGATTAAGAAAAAAATCTAACATGGAGAACACAATGCTATCGGTACTGTTAATGCCACCTATAAGCGTTATCAGTAAATTTATACCCATAGATTTATTATGATATGATACTACCATGCCATCTTGTTTAGAATAAACTTTAAACAAAACCAATTTCTTGACTGTAATGATTTAGGCAGGCAATATCCCTGCAGTATCAGTATTGAGGAATTAGAATCTGAATTTCTTGAGACCAATAATACCAGATCCTCCAGTCTCACGACTTGGACAGGCAGTACCCCCATAGCATCAGGACTGAGGGAGAGAAACCTCAATTTCAATTATATAGCGTCTGCTTGAGACCCATAATGCAGATTTGGTAGCAGCGGATTTTTAAGTCTCGGATTTAGATAGACGGCATACGTGCAGCAAAAGGATTTCCCACTGCTTATGTTAGTGAGTTTATTGTAGGGGAGCGGTCTAGGTTTTATTACATTTCCGAGATTTATACGATGTACAAGTATTTTAGTGAGGGTAATAAATTAAATTGATGTTATTCTATGAGGTTATACAATGCGAATGTTCCGTTGTATGTTGTAAAATTAAATGGAGGTTATTCTCTGTAATATATTTATACAATAGCAAGGGTATCTGAAAGTTAGAACAAGGTTGTACTACTAATTCTACATATCTCCCGTTTCCACTAACTAGTGTTCTTAGAGTTATATTAATATGTTTAACAGTTCACCTAAATCCTTAACATTTTTGTAATATCTGCAGAGACAAAAACGCATGCAAAAATACAGTTTCCTAACTCTCATGGCGTGAATTGTCTGATCGTTACTAAGTTATAAAAAGTCATCATCAGTAATGCACTGTGAATTTCTTTTCTTCCATTTGAGAGTTTAAATTTACTCTTGTCTTTTTCAGTTAATGACCGTACGTTCTATTGTAACTAACTATAAATATGTAAATGACTCTTAAAGTGTACACGACAGCTTCTGTTTAAATTTGGCTTATGCTAAGGAAATATATAAAAATTTAAGTCAATAGAAAACTTTTTAAGAGAATAATTTTGCAAGCTTGCTTGTATGAATTTATTATGTTACGTTTCGATTGAATAAAATGAAAAAAACTCGCACATAAAATTTAATATGTCCATGAATATATTTTATGCTCTCTTAATTAGTGCAAATTCAAATTAGTCAATCATTTTGAAACAAATATTAATGAAAAATACCGATATATTGATTATTTAATTCATGCATATAATCGTGAACATTTTTTTTAATTTTCAATATTGATTTCAAACCTTGAAACATCATATAATATAATACGTATATAAAATATTAAGGAACATGTTATAATTATCAAAATAGTACTTTTTGTCATATAACAGTAGTCATAATATAAACAGCAATTGAGAGAGAATATATGTATAACATTTGTATTGAACAATTCAAGTAGCTATTTCCAAATCGAACAGAATGCTTTGATACTAATAAATACTTCAAGAAATGAGCTAGTGGTAAGTGATATGGCACTTTACGGTTCAGTAAAATAGTAATGCTATTAGGTTAAAGAGTCTGAAATCTATAACTATAATTAGAGTCAAATATGCAAAGGTATATCTGTAAAATATATCTGTCTTGCACTAATTTACCTTTATAGAAGTAGTTTATTTAAAATGTTCCTAAAAATTAAGGGTGACATTCGTTTTTCTTATTTAAGTTTAAAATTTGTTATTAACATTATTTTTGTCATGAAAAATCTTAAACTGTGCCTCTGCGCGATGAAGGGTTCATCCTAACATACAGCATTTTATGGTAATTTTCTTGATATTTCTATAATTTTTTAAATAAATATTTTTAACAGAACTATAAAGGTATTCACAGTCAACAAGTCTTAAATACATAAAGAAATTTAAGGGTGGTGTTCGGATTACTACGAGTATCTTCTCTTATATAAGAATAAGGGAAATTTATTCTTATATAGCTGGGCATAACTGATAAAGATGGAATTTTAATATTTGTTCTTTTAGCGAATACTCATCATTTAATTTGATTTAAACTTATGTGACTTTGGTTTACAAATATTATTATTCTGAAGCATATTTTTTTTACACTTTATAGCAGTTACATCCATATTTATATATTATGTAAGATAACTAACATATTTGTAATTTATTTACTGTTTTAAAAAATAGTCTCGTCGATACTTAAGGCATATTTTTTGTAATAGTTACATATTTGATGTAACTATTTAAAGAAGCAGCCGGCTCACTTTTCCTTGGACGTCTCCTTCACGGCCTTTTCAAAGGCAGTTCCACAAATTGCTTCTTCTGCATCCAGGAATCCTTGCAATTTATCGTTTGTTCTATGGAATGAACAGAAATCGCCTGATATGAGATAGGGTCCTCCTTTAGCTTATGACTCAAAATTTATACACCCGACATAGTCAAATATTCTGGCGTTCTTCTGACTGACTATACAGCGACTTTATCGTGATGAATGAGGATTCCATTTTGAGGATGATGCTCTCAAACTTTTTCTAAAACAACAGGTTAACAAATTCTCATACATCGGTCAGCGGTAATTGTTGGTTAATTTTCCAGAATAATCGTTGCATAATAATCCTTACGTGTGAAGGAGGAGGTGACCATATTTGTGCGGAATTTCCTGTGCTAAACTCAACTTATTGCCAAACTTGTCTAAATCTGTTGACGGGTTACTCTTTTATCATTCTTTGTCAGGAGCCACAAAACATTGACTTAAGTTTCAGTTATTGTTGTCGAGGGACTTCCCACATATAGATCGTCACATAGGTTGATACGATCACCTTTGAACTCCTTAAACACGTAAACAATATGATGAGTTGGGGATTCATCACATAAAATACTTAGCAAAATCGACCGCAACTTTGTTTTTTATTTAGCTCACTATGCAAATTATCGAGCGATTTTTTTTTATTTTAAATCTTGACGTTGTACAGATATTATTTAAATTTCCACTAATGTGTAAAATTAATGAAATATTCAAGAAAAGTACCTCAATAAGTTACCAAAGGGTTTGATTTTTAAAGTTTTTTATTTATTTTTATTATCATTGTTGAAAATGGCCACTTGTACTTTTGTATATAAAATTAAGTTTTCGGCCTAGTCTATCCGTTCCTACGCACTAATCTCAAATACTGTTACCACGTCTAATTATATTATTTATCGATCAAGGTGATAATATATTGCTCTTATTATGCCCTATAAAGTATATGTTAAACACTCATATACCGCCCACCATGCACGAAAGCAAAAGAGAGACGGTGAAATAAGAATAAAATGAGATGCGTGACAAAGCAGTACGTGCATCTACAAAATTTTCTATGATATAGGCATCTTTCTGCGCAAGATAGACGGTGCACAATGCACTTTAATTTTGAAGCCAGGCGGAGTTATTATTATAGAATAGAAGGATTGCGAGAAATTTTAAAATATATGACAAAAAATTAAAATTATTGGTTCCGTGCAACGCCGAGTTTGGTGGATAATGGTTTATAATTGCGTCTTCTTCGTGCTATTTTTGACCACCGTTTCGTTGTTAACGTAACTTTAGATTCCAAAAATCTGGAGTAAAAACATTTTCAATACATTACCCCATAACGATATTTATGAAGTTATTGCATCACCGGCAAAAGTGAGTGTTTTCCTGATTTATTAACTTTTGGCAAATTAGTAGTGATAATCCTGTTAAGTATGTTACAGAAACTCGCCACATTTATGTATCACCATTTCTCTTTGGGAGCGTCTCTTCAGATATAATCATGTCAGTGGACGTGTATAGTTTCATTGACCCTGACCTGGTCTCATTTGTGATTGGCTACCATCAACACTGCTGTTTAATAACTATCGTAACTTTAAATACTATCGATGCTATGTTACAAAACATGACCAAATAATTTCATGATGCGAAATGATGTCGAGTTCTTGGAATGTGCAATTTAGTTTTCAAACATTTTTCTTCGGCACCACACTTCCCGAGCGTCTATACCTTTTCTGTCGTTTTATGTAGTACGTTAGTAAATTTGGTTGGATCCAATTCAAGTATTATTAAATATTCCAAAATTAAAGGGAAATTAATTCAATATATTCTTGATAAGGTATAATACGAATTTATTGCTATCGAGGTATATATATGGAGGCGTTGCTAAATTATGATTAGATATTATAAATTCGAAATAAAAGTTTATCAACCTTACGTTAATCCATTATCCCCATTTGAATCTTTCAGATGCCTCGGTTCCCTGTTGTCTTTTCCGAAAAGACCTAAGATTGTTACTATTAAGTGGCTTCCCTCTTTTTTAAGCTTTTTTGAATTTTACCTAAGTAAGGTCTGCGCTACATGAATTTACGTATCAATTATAGGCTTGTTTTATATTTTGTTTGTCCTACCTATAACAGTTTATTTTTCATTGAGGTATATTAATCTGTTAAAAAAATTAGTTTATTACTAAAATGAACAACTACTTTAATAGCTATGTATTACTAGGTGCGGGTAGCTAGCCGGTGACCCAAGAAATAATACTGTTTGTTTCATTAAATTAATGGAACAAGAACACGCTTTGTTACTGTTGTGTACTAATATAATATTAGCAATAAAGAGCTACAATCACTGTTCCTAACATTCATGGAAACTTAGCATTTTTTTACTTAAATCGTATTTTGCTAGTGATGAAGTATTTCAATTTTTTCGTGTCCATATGTCACCGACTCACAGTTTCCACTTATTTTAGACATACCTGCATGACATTTTAATAATTAGGCGGTTCATAAATAGCCATTTTTAATTAATATTTAATAAAACATTAAGTGAAATTAATGCATTCATCAAACGTTTCAATGAGGGTGATTTTTTGACCAATTTATCAAGTATCAATTTTATTTTAAAAGATTTATTCAATGTATCTACCATTGAATAAATCTTTTAAAATAAAATTTATTATACAGCTTACCATTTATTGTTACATTTGCAAAAGTGATAAATTTAAAAGTGATGCGAAATAATTTCAATTCAAATTATTTTTCCCAGGCTGCATAGATTGTTTTAAAATCTACAGATAAATAGGTAACCTTATTTTTATGTGTTTCGAAGCGTAAAGACATGAGTAATTTTTATTTTACTGAAAATTTTATTTTCAGGGACTGATATCAAGAAAATCATCAAAATTTTTTTTGTTGCAAAAGGTTAAATTTGACAGTTATTTTTAAATTTATTAATTGTTATATTTTAACAGAAAATTCTATAACTATCACATATATTCTTGTCATATGGCATTTGTATCATATATCTTTTAAACGATTATATTTTAACTCTAAGGCACGTTAAAATACTACCAATTATATACTCTACTATTTCTCATTCCTACGATAACACATAATAATATAAACTTTCATATTAAACTGAAATTAAAATCGGTTTTTCGACATTAATATCACAGAGTTTGTGCATGCAAATTTTCCGTGTAAATGATACACTATCTGAAATATTAAAAACATTTATATATGAGTTTCATATGTGACGTCATTTTTTTGGATTGTCTTTCTAATTTGTTACCTTCATATTCTTGATTTGTTAAAATCAGCTTCTCTTAAGCGCAAAAACTTATTTGACTAGTCATTCATTGATACAACGCATAATATTTGATCGTAACACTCGTACTCATTACGTAAACATGCTTTTGACGTAAGCCAATATGCCATAAGTAATTTATAAGCGGTATTAATGCAAAGCTGTATTTTTTCAATGTTTTACTAAAAGTATATTTTTTCCACTTCATTTCAAAAGAATCTGGAAAATGAAGTGTTTTTACTGGTATGCGTTAAATATTGCGATATTTTAAGTTCAATTTTGTATTTTCTCGTGTTCATCGATTCTTCTTGTTTATATTTATGTGCATTCGTTTTGTTCAATGAATTTTTATGTCAATACAATTTTAAAATCTTAAAGTTGATATAATTCATGAATATTTAAGGAAAATACAGTTTTAATTTAAAAGACTAAAAGTGGCATTTCATACATATTTTGTAAATCTAGTATAATTTTGAGTGAGCATTTTATTGAAAGATAAGAAAATATTGAAAAAAGGAAACAAATGATCCGGTGTTATCGTTAGTATAACTATATTCATTTAAAAATTTATCTGCTATGAAACATTTATATTCTTTTTAATGTACGTTCTTAAATATACTACATTATTTTCTTTAAATCATATTCATTTGTAATAATTCCGATAATGCTACTTATAATATTTCCCACAATTTTATACACTCTTTGCAATAACATAATAAGCGCCAAAGTTTATTTTTAACAGTTAGCTTTTAAAGGCAAATTATCAAAGTTGAAAAAAAAATAATTTTTTTATTACGATATAGGTGCTAGGTTTTAAATAAAGAAATAAAAAACAGAAAAGTAACAATATAATATTGTCATGCTACACCATTCAATTTTAAAAATTAAAGTCCAACTGCGTAAAAAGTATACAAAAAAGTTGGAAACAACTCGGTTTATTACTTAGGTACTTGTAATGAGATAACTGTCATATAACTAAGCATGTACAATGCATAACCGTTTAATAGACCACGTAGAATAGTATTTATCCTAATTGGGAACCACTGACAACGTGCATAATGTCAAGCTATCTAGAGTCCTAGCGTTAGTCGTAATATTTCACCTACCATCTAAAGTTGCAATAAAATAGTGATCATACACCATCCAAGAATACATACTTTTTATAAAGCAGTAATCTCTAATTGCGTGTCATCACTATTGGCTGTTAAAAGTTTAGAGAGACTGCATAGGTGTGACTTGATGTAACTTATTTGCCCAAATTGTGATAAATGTGACTGTATGTAAGCCATCGAAAAGAAAAAAAGGTTGGGCATAGGACCCAGACTGACTGCAAGTGCCATTACCATCTATAAAGTTAATGATATTCCTACAACGCCGTAATGACATGCAGATATATGTATACTAAACCCGACAATGTTTTGAAAATAATGAAACTTCCATGTTAAATTTCATTAGTAACAGCAGAAACAAACATTGGTTTTATTAAACCGATGGTATTGTTCAATTATTACCATGTGGTATTGTTAAATGATAATGAATTTCATGAATCTTCCTCAAGCACCTCAATTTCATTTTCTAGAATAATTAATGCTATCATTTATCAATAGTAAAATTAATTATATTTCTCAAAAAATGAATATCTTAAGAGATTTTTGTGCAGATAATATAGAACAAAGAAAAGCGGAAATAATAGGATATAAATTAATACATTCAGCAACAATGCAGTGAACATGAATGCACTGTTGTTTGAACTAGGACAGTAATATAATAAGTGATAATGCAATTTAACTTATTAAACATTTAATGCTGATATATAAAGAAAAACTTCATTAGAATACATTGGAGAGAATCTTCAAAAAAGACAATAAGACAAGAAAAAAAATTATTAATACGCAAATGAGCATCGACTTTTTTACGTATAAAAAAATTCAGTAGGTACCGGTAGATTATTACTTTATTTAATTATTTATTTAATATCCCAATATCATTAGGATACGTGGTGCGTCAAATTACAAAATTTGTCAATGAAAAATCAAAAAGAAAATGCGTAAGAACTGACATACCAATTATACGTAAGTGACTTACGTCATTTATGTACACGTAGAACCTTTAATAAATATAATTATTGAAGAACTGTACATATTCATAATAATGGATACATAAACTTAGCAAATGGTAATATTTAGAAATAAAAAAAATCTTCAATAGGAAAACCAATTTCCTTCTTTTCTAAAAAAATCCAGAAGAAGAGACGTTCATAAATTAGGTTGCATTTATTATGTACAGATATAAAAAATCCATTCTAAAAGTTTAAACAAAATATTGGCCAATAAGAAAAAAATAAATTTAAAAAGATATATTCTTCTTTTATCATTATGTTACCTGTAAGTTTATGGAATCACAATTTAAACAATCTTTAGTAGTATGTAATATGATTCAGGGTTTATCTTTTTCATCGTTATAAAATATTGTATAGTCATGGTTCAACAATATGTTTATGTTATTTTCAGAAATAAAACATTTTATTAATTTGTTTAATGAATATATTTATCAAAAAAAATATGTCACCTGAATACTTATAGATAACACATTAGGGACAAATTGGTTACATTATTTCTGTAGATTAATGTTTCTCACTTTTTTTTCTCTTATTTCTCTAAAATATTAGCTGCCTACTTGAATGGATCAGAGGCTAATGTTAAAAGAAAAAATACTTATCATATAAGAGACATAAATGCATACAGGTTGAACAGTTATGAGTAAGGTTATATACTCTACCCGATAACTTTGGTAATTTGAACTAATCCATCAACTCTCTGATTCGGCATTGAACAAATATCGGTGATGGACAAGATTCCATCCATACATTCTGTGATGTGTGTATGGCAGACTCCAAGGTTAAAACTTAAAGGCTAAACTTTAAATTTTTATTGTGCATATCTACATGCTATGATTACACACAAACTTTTCTCATAAACCTCCCACTACCGCACTTCAAGTGAAATTGTACAATAAAATCAATTGATATATAAAAATTAAAGTGAATTTATGCAATGAAAATTTGATCGATAATTTTTTTTAGCTTCAATTTCGCCAAATTACGCCTTAGTGCTGTGCTTTTCTTCTTGCATTCTTATAGGTACGTAGTTTATAGGTCAGTATACAAGAAATTTTAAATTGTTTTTTGTGGTATTACCCGACATCTAAATAAATATCTTAACGAAAAGCTTTTTCAAAAGTGTGTGGTAAGAACAGAAATAAAAAAGGAAGGTTGTGGCTATAATACACAAAATTTTGTCACTTTTTAAACTCTGAAAAATAAAAATGGTTTCTAAATTTAAAAAAAATTAAATACAGAATTAAACACGAAAAAAGCTTAAATCATAGTGATAAAATATTGATTGTGAAACAATTGAGCCATATCAATTATGAATTAACAATATTTTTTTTTAATCTCTACTTTATTAATATTGGCATAATTGAGCACTCAGAGGTCCAATACTTTACAACACTGTCTTAGAGGAAATGTTTAATAATTAATGAAGTGAAAAAAGCTACAGAATAACTCAAATACGTGCTCGGAGGAAAAAAGTTCTTCCTTTTTGGGTAGAAGTTACGCGGAAGAAAGCTACTACGGCATAATAAATACCCATATTCCAGCGACTTGCGCCAGCATGAAAATGTAATATTGATTGCGCCTGTTTGAAACAAAAATTGATAGTCTCTATTTATTTATTATATGTTTCCGTATGGATAGTTTTATCCAGCACAGTGTCCTTTCATTATGGTCATATTTCTAAATATTATTCGTTGAAATCATTTACAAACCATGACTATTTGAAAGAAAAAATTTTATTTTAATTTTTTTTTAAATAGTCTTTGTTATTTTAGTTTTTTTAAATAGTCTTTGTTATTTCAGTTTTTTTAAATAGTCTTTGTTTTAATTATTTCTTTTTTAGTTGTTTTTATGTTCTACCTTTATATCAATTTAAATTTTTATTATTTAATGATTCTTTGAAAAATAATATCTCGAGGATGTAATTGATAAACAACAGCGGCATTTAAATACTTCATACGGCATTCTTATACAAGAAAAAAAAATATGTAAATTTTATTTAAACGTAAAATAAGAGTTGTGCTCTTCTTATATTGTTAAAATAAAAAAGAAAATTAGAGGAAATTGTTTGGTTGGTTGGTAAATGGATTTGAGAAATTATTTCTAGGCAGGAGTCAATATTAAATTTCTTGTAGAATTCAGAAAATACTAATAATTATGTATTGCAGCTACCCAAGAAATGATAAAAATATAGACGTTAAAGTCATAAGATCATAAGAGTTATGCAAAATAAAACCGAGAGTAATGGTAAACGAACGCGACATACCCTTGATATAGAATAATCATGAAAAAATTATTTTAGTACCTAATAGTACTTTTTCAGCGTCCAGAACAAGTACCTAATAGTACTTTTCCAGCATCGGATCACTTCACTATTTTCGTGAAGCGATATAATTTTATGGGTGTAATGTGTATCTTGATATAATTCCTTTTATTTAGGTATTATGATTTAAATAAAAAGCGAGATCTCAGTGCCTCCACCGACTTGAACATGCGTATTTACCAAAATAATTAGAGTTTTCAAGACATTTTTTTTATTTTACCGAAAAATCACATTTTTATAACTTCGTTATGGACAAAAACGCAGATGGATAAGCAAAAGAAAATTTTAATCGTTTTTTGCAGTTACTGTTAATAGATAATATCGAATTTGTAGAAATCCATTGAAAATAATTTTTCTAAAAAAATTTTTATATATTTGAAAATGTTTAAATAATTTTTAACGGACTGTTTATAGATAAGTCCTTTTTTTAAATTACAACTTCAAGTATTACCAAAGTACTCTTAGTTCACAATCATATTTGACTAATATTTTATTATAAAACGAAGATAATACACAAAATATTTCCGAATGCACACTTTTTGTTCGTTCCGTACGACTAACAGAAATATGCACTGTACTGTTAATTTGTCGATTCGGCATCTTTCAGCGAGTTTGAAACAAAATTGCTTGTTACAGAAAATTACGGTAATATATAAATCACGGTATATAAAATTAAAATTGGGTTTTAGTATATTTATATTTCGATGGTCATATGCTCTCATCTATTATGTTTTTCCTGTAATGTGCTACTAAATAGTAAACCATTTTGACAGTTTCAAACAGTAAAAAAACTAAAATGTGGAGATGTTTACTAGGCGTTGACAAAATCTCAACTGATGTCTCAATCAAATGTGTCATCTTGCGCACGCTGATGCACAAATTTATTGTGTCCCTTTTTTTCGACTCCACTCTATAACTTGTTGTACAAAAAATACAAAAGTAGAAGTAAAGTATAAAAGGAAAGAAAAAATATTTCTGTTTGCGTTACGAAACGAACTATCGCCGTCCACGTTAGGTCTTTGAAACCCATCTAGGTGGATGAGTGTTTGAGTGTTTGAATGAGTCAAACCGTGGAATCTTATATCTTCATGGTTACTTTCTTGAGTGGGAAACGGAAATAAATTATAGAGTATACAATATAAAAAATGTATGCCGTTTAAAGTGGAATTTTAAAAAAATATGATAAAATATACGATTTCATGTAAAATATTTTCTTTTTTTAAACTTATGTTATTCTCATTAAATATTAGTAATTTGTGACATATTTTATAGGTCACAAATAAAATGTTACATTTACAAATATAATACTACAAATGAAAATAACAAATATCTGAGCAAATAGTCAATCAAATGTTTTACAGGCTTGTTTTTGCGACAGTTTTGTCAATACGCAATTGCAAAATCATGCGCTTCTGGCGCTCAAGGAGTATATTTTGTGCGTTCATGTCTCTGGTAGAGAAATAAAAATAGCACGTTTTTTGGCTATTACCTCATTTAAGTGTTGCTTTTAACTGTACATCTTTTTATATGTGCTTGATTACAATTATATCTTATAAAATGTGTTTGATTGGAATTATGTTGCGCCATTCTCCAGGCAGGTAGATATTGATATTTATTTTATTCAAGTGCTTAGATAAAAAATATAAATTTGTGCGAAATATTGCGTAAGGATACTTAAGTCAATGTATGCTTCTTGGAAGTTCAAAATAGTTAAAAATAACCTTTTTCTGAATATTGAAGTTAGTTCTATCGTCAAATTTTATATAAATATATGTAAAGTAAAATATTTTCAATGAAAGTGTCAGCTAGAATATTTCTATCCCAATGCTTGCGATCCACCAACTATATATAAAGATCCAATAAAATCCTTCAGCTCAGTGAAAGAACAGCGGTACTTGTGTAGATTCTTTAAATTTTTATGTGTCCTTTTTTACTATTTTAATATTATCATATTCCCTAAGCTAAGTAACGCGCTATTTGATTAAAAAAATTATTTTGTTATTTACCCACAGCTTTACTTTTCACTCATATTTTCGACCCTGGTGCGAACGTTCATTCGATAATAATTACACTTAGTATTAACCTGAAATTCGGATGAGATGTCTTTACTATCGTATAATAAAAAGTTCCTACCTTTGTCTAGATGTTAAGTACTTAATCACTTTGCTCCTACCTTGGCTTTGCGCGTTGATGAACGTGAAGGTATGCTTCTCTGTGACGAAAGTGTATGGCAGGAAAATACAATACTTATATTGTTTACAACTACTGATGCGCGATTGATTACACGCAGTCTCAGTAAGCAGGAGGCTGTCAGCTCCAGCTATAAAGATTATCACTTTTGTACAAGACGATTTTGCTAGTGTATTAATATTTAAATTTTCATCGGGTCTCAAAGACTAAACGTTATATTTTGATATTAAAAATAATATAATGTTTGAACAAAAATGTAGTTTTTTGCTAGTCCATCCCTATTCTCAATCCCTATTTCTCTTTTTCACACTATTTTTTGAGAGCAGCAAGGGAATGGAAATTATTTACAAAGTTATTTCCTTTAATCCCCACTCCATCGTACTCAACTTTGAAATAAGACGAGATGATATTCAGAACTTAATATTTTCTTTTTAAAATTTTATTTCAAACCCTCCAATACTTTCGGCTTCCGAAGATTTTATTATCAATCATTTCGTGCCTGATTCGTCTATTTTGGCAGTGAATTTCTAAGGACTGTCCTAAATACGCAGGTTGATATGAATATTTTCTCTTCACATGTATTGTCATTTTGAACTTAATAATTTAACATTTGCATAAAAGTTACTTTATATCTCCGTAATAAAACATCAGTTTGAAGAATAATTTATATCTAAGGGAGGATTTTTGAGTGAGTGTGATTTAAAGACAGTGATTAATTTACCTTACTAAAAGAGAGATGTTGAATAAAAAACAATTTTAAGCATTACGAATATTACGATATATCGATAGTCTTGCTTAATAGAATTATGTAATAAAGGTAATCAAAAAGCCAATTGTAACTCACGACATTTTTAAAAATTTAAGATAAATTAAATCTTTCACTTATATCAAAGTTGAAGATTATCCAATCAAAAATAATGATATTGTAACTATTACCAATAAAATTCTTTTACGCTTGCGACGCGTAGTTGACATGGTAGGGATATGACGTAAGCGTGTATCGTAGCCACGTAGGCTTCAGGCGGGTAGCGCAAAATACTAATTGTGTTTTAGCTTCATTACTGGCGATCACGTAGACAGATATTGGACTGGTGCGAGACAGATATATACGACTCGTAATTTATAGGAGTCTGTTTATATTGAAACCCAGTTAGTATTATTATTATCATTACTATTATTAAGGTTAACATTTTTATTCATGAGGCTGTTTTGGCATTATTTTTCAGCATATAAGTGCAATATTAACAACATTTTTATAACAATCGCCAATGGTTGGCATTGGAAAATATCTATTAGAAATTATTTTTCTCTATTAGAATATATTTTCCTTCAGAATCTTTGACTTAAAATTGACAATTTGGTTTGGTAATCAATTATATTAATCCACATACCTCGAAATAAAAGTTAAGATTCTGGAAATTATTTTTATTTTATTTGTCTCTCGAATCTGAAAGCAATTAAAAATATAATATACAAGGATTCAAAACCTATACTTTTTTCTGAATTTTAGGCAAAATAATTCTAATGTAACTAACAGTCCCCTCTGTCTTCGAAATTTTTGTAGTCAAAATTATAAAAAAATGGCTTTGCAGGAAATCTAGCTGAAGTTTACCGGAAAAGTATGACAATTTTTTAGTTATAGAGATGTTTATCATATTTAGATGTTTGTTTGAAATATAATAGGCAATATGTATACATGTCGAAAAATTATATTTATATTTGTGAGTAGTTTTAGTAGGCAGCAATGAAGTAAAAAATATCTGCTTAAAAATATTTTTTAAGCCACCACTTGTATATTTAGGACACAAAATGCATAGATAAGTTTATTCTGATAATTAAATAATATAAAACATTAGAAAATCACTTTATACATTGAAAGTGCGAAAATGGTAGATTTGAATTTGATATTTTTATAGCATCGTGAAAAATAAATCTTTATAAATTGTAAATAAATTAAATCTCTCCAAAAAAAATTCGTCATGTCTATATAAAAAATTAATTCAATTTTAAATTTACCAAAAATAAATTTAAAGTTAACAAAATTCGTCATGTCTATATAAAAAATTAATTGAATAAATTAAAGTTTCTCGAGTTAAATTCATTACTTGCTAGGAACATGTGAAAAGTACAGTCAGAAAAAAGGAACTTAACTCCAGCAACTGAGAGTTTAACTTCCAATAATATTCGGTAACTATTAAACATATAATCGGAATTGAAGACGTCACGAGTCATCTTGATCTAACCTCAATAATGCCGCGTTAATATAAATCATGTGCACCCATAAGAGTTTATACATGCTCACGTGTGTATAAACCTTTCCTAGTACCAATTTTAGTTGCACTAGATCGATTTATTTACTTATTTTACTCCTTTTTTCTTCAGTCCGTCCATTTATATCTTTTTTGAATAAAATAATTAACGAAAATTTATGTCAGATGTAGACGGACACAGGAAACAAATCACTTTTAGTTGTACTTATATTTTATGAACATATCATATTTTTATATCTCACATGTAATCTTGTATATGTATGTTGTGTAAGAATTCAGATACCTAATTTTGTCAGTGCAGATGGTCCACAAACCACATTTCAGTACCAAAATCGATTTTTTTAATTTGTGGAATATAAAGTACTTTAATAATGGTAATAGGTTATTATATAAAGAGTTCATATTTCACAATTAAAAAATACATATTTTAACAAGAAAATATGTACATCATGTGAATTATAACTGCGTCTCATAGTATACTAATCACCTCACCAGAACAAACGGCGCTCTTGATTCGATGAGTAAACAGATAAAACTTGTTTAAAATGTAAAAATAAATATAAGGCTTCTTTACTTCTTTCACTTATAAGGAAGATTTCTATATCAGAAATTTCAATAACGGATAACGTATATAAATATATCAATCGAGTCCGAAATGAGCTTTCGCTTCTTTTTGTGAAAATGAGGTGATAACCTGAAGATGCTTCATAACGTTACTTGTAGAGCAGACGGATACCTTATAATATATTAGTCAATGAGGAACAAACATTTTTATAAATTCAAAAATAAAACCAGATATGTATCAAATACATGACAATGAAAAATTTAATTAATAATTATAATTCTGGAATATTGTATTGTATTAAAACTCCTTTAAATGGTTATTATTATACAAATAGTCTCTATATTATATGTAGTTATAAATTTTATCAATTTACGGGCTTAGAAGTAGATAAAATAATATTTAAACTATCAATTATTTCAGTAATTCTGAAATTTTATTGTGTTGAAAGATAATGTTGCTGATATTCATCATAAATATTTAGTGATTCCACATTGTATTACACTCATTGTTACATTCGTCATCATTACGTGAATAAAAATGTCACTCATGTATCATTCCTTATTTAAATTAATACAAGATTAAAATATCTTGATGGGATTGTTATGTATCATTAACAGATTGAAAATATTAAGAAATAGATAACACAGTAATAATCAAAAAATACCAAGTGAAAATCATAAAGACTGATGTATCTCCATTTCATTATTTTTTTCATTACTTGTAATATTTTGCTTAAAGAAACAGGTTTAAACATGTCCGGAAGTAGCGTCCACGTCTGTAGATTTTAAACAAAGAGATGGGGCAGTTTCCATATACTTCCATACAAAAAAGTAGTGGTATTTTGTAAATAATTCATGCGACAGAAGCACCAAACGTGCTTATAGCATTATCAGTTAATGACGTTATGTAGGGAGTATTGTGATGACATTAGAATAGAATGTTTTATTTGCATTTATAAAATAATTTAAAAAGCTTAAATATATATTAAAATATTTTTATTTTTACAAAATTTATTAAAATGATTAAAGTATACTAATATTTCATAAATTGTAAGTACGTATGAAGTTTTACAATTACATTATTGGTCTAAAAATAATAATTTCCAAAGCAAATTTTCAAGACTTTAAGACGATTTAGATGGATTATATTTCATCTGGTGGGACATGGCTGACGGCTGCAACATCAGGTTTGATAAACCAGTTAAAATCAAATCAATTTCAACAAAGTATTTGCAGCCTTCAACATTAGGTGTACAGCAAACTTAGCGGATGCATTTATCAATAAATGGGAGATCAACAACTCAATTTTATTCCAAATTCACTATTCTATAGTTGAAATTATCGCATTATATAATTGTCCGTATTCACAAGAGGACATTAGATTTATAAAGTGATTAATTAATCGATACCGAAACACCAAGTGTCTGGAAGAAAATGCATGAGTGAAATAATTTTGCCGCAAATTTATGACGATGTAAAGAGTATTATCAAATCAGACCAGGTAATTAGCTTTTTGAGCTTCACTGCACAGTAGCTCGACGGTGAATTTTCTGTTCAGCAAAATGTTCATCAAATAAAACATCTTACTGGGTAGTACACAACAGTCAGCATCCAAATTCACCAGGAAAATATAATAAAAATGTAGCAAAATGATCATATGATAGTTAGAATTCATAGACGTAACATAGTAAAGCAGTTAACAAGTGCCCATACATTGGAAAAGGACGTTTCATCCGTACTACCGAAAAATTGGCTATAAATGATTCACTGAAATTCTATGAAAACGTCAGTGAAGCTTTAGAATTTGGCAAAAATAATTGTTACTCGTTTTAACCGCTCAACTCAGGCTCAAGAAAAGTTGGTTCATATTCAGAATGAGCTCAATTTTCTAAAATATCCTTGTACGAGATGTGAGTCATAGATGAAATAGTATGTTTTACGAGTGCGAACGCCTTCAAGAACAAAAAAAAGTAGCCATTTGATATTTCTGAAAGCTTTGGCACAATAAATCTCCGTAACTTAAGTGAGCATCTAGGCCTAATTTTGAAAGAGATTATAACCTTATTATAATATTTTGAAAAAATAGAAAGATCACCAGCTCAATATTTTCTCAAATTTCAGACCAAATTACTACTCTTTTAAGGAATTAGCAGTATTTTAAGGTATTACACATACAGAAGATTTGCCTTGAAAAAGCCAAAATGAGACGTACTTTGGAGACAGATCTCAGATACAGATTTGAAAGCATAGATATTTACAAATACTATGCACTGGCCACTAGTTAGACCTAAGATTTTGATTCAGTTTTTGTCTCACAAAAAATATTATTAACAAAAACAAAATTGTCGAGAGAACAAATTAAAATTGGCAAGACGTTGGAAAGCAGCAGCAGTGCTAATGAGGAAAAAGGACCATTATTTCCAAAAGATACGAATTTTCATGATTTTTCTGCAACGTTTTGTACATGCTATGAAGGGATATATTCCTTTGAACAGGCAGCCTTATACGAATAAACTCTTGAAAGCCCCATTCAAATATAATTGCCAAGTTATTTAAACGGACAATTATGATTGCGTAAACTCAGTTTATTCGCGTGGTGGAACAAGACTCTGAAAAGTATGCACACATGGCCAGTTTAATTAATTTATTTTATCCGTTGCTTCTCGTGTGCACACGGACCTTTATTTCACGAGACAGGAAACAATTATGAAGAAGAGGGTTACAAACTTTTTCCAGAGAGAGTAGAGAATCAAATTTTCTTTCCTCAAAATTTATCTCACATCAATTTAAGTCTTATTATTATATATCTAATACATCCTTTTATGGTCTAAAAGTACGAACCTTGAACGCATTGTTGAAGTAATATCATTTTTAATTCTAAGTTTGTTATTTTGTTCCTATATAACTTAATTTAACTTTAATGTTCCCTCTGCCAATAATAGCCAATGTCGAGGTTTTATTATTATTTTACTACTATATTAATGTTTGAGATTAACGTTTATACTTAATTCATTAACCACGTTAAATACTCACTATATTAAAATTTTATAGGAAAGTGATATATGATTCAAAAGTATAAAAGGAAAGTGGTCTTTATATTCGGTAATAATTAGACAATTGAACCACATATTCGGCCCAATAGAATAAGAAAATTTGCTGAACATGTTGAATACCGAATATTTGGCGAATATTCGGCCCGTTTCTAAATTAAACAGCGTACAAAAAACACGTATTTTGCATTTAAGTTGTCTGAAAACCAATTTAGAATTGGTAATATAATTTTTAATGAAATTCATGAAAAATTGGAAAAAAAATTAAAATACGGATAGAAAGTTTATTTCTGTTGTAGGATATACCGATCTACGTCCAACGATGGTACATAACATTTTAACAAAATCGGTAAATATACCATGCGTATTGGATCCTACGAACCTAACTTAAGACTTGAACTACGCTGATAGTATATCCATATACATAAACACACACACACAAACACATATTTATATACATGTGTCTATATACATGTGCGGGTATGCGTGTGTACGTGTACACGTTTGTGCACGTGTGCGAGCATGCGTCCGCACGTGCGTGCTTGCGAGTGTGCGGCGTACTTGCGTACGTGTGTGCGTGGGCGCGTGCGTACGTGTTTGTGTATGTGTGAATGTGTGTGTATGTGTGTTTACGTGTGGGGTACGTGTGTATGTGTGTAAATATAAATTATATGTGACCTCGGATTTACCATCCCGGGAGCATGATCAATGAAAGTATGGCGAAGTTACTCCAAAATTTCTATAAGAGATATGTTTCGGCGGAATTCTCCTGATCTATATTATCTAGAAAAAATCAAAATTAATTTTGAAAAAGAAATTATTGATATTTTAATGAATTTCTCTACACATAGCTGTTTATAAGTGACAACCAAACTAGTAATGAAATATGATTGTTTTGTGTCTAGTCGCATTAAGATATGTCTTACAAAGTTTATCTATGTTATGGCAAGTATTACTAATTTAGTTTCAGTTGACATTTCCCGTACAATCAGGATAATTTTGAAAAGACAATTTATGTAATATGAAATTAGGTGAATCAAAATTCATATTAGTGTACAAGGCGAATAAATTATTGAATAGTGCAATATTTACTTTCAAATAGACTAAATCCCTGTTATGTTTTCAATTAACGTAGTTAAGATGTTCTTAAATTTTATATTTATTTTGCTTGCTTATGTAAGCAACATTTAATTTTTTCGGCAATTGACGGATTCAAAAAAATATTGTATTTGATAATAAAATTCCATCTATATCATTTTCCATCTGTATTATTTAAACTATCAGAAAAAATCAATAACGCAGAATGCATATGCATGCAATGTATTTTTGTGAGTTGTCTAAATATATGATAAGAAAAGAATATTCAAGTAAACCATTACTAAAATCTTTGATCTCATAGAAAGCACAGATGTTTGCATTGAAAAGGAATTTGTGAATGATGTTGTTAATTTTTTGTGCAAATTATAATTGTTAACATTATATGAATGAAAGTAAACATAAATTATAGTAACAAGTAGAAAGCAATGTAACAATTAATATGTAGAGAACGAAACAATAAATTTCCGTAGCGAATATAACTAGAAATGGCATTCGTTTTTACAATCTCATTAACGATCTTATGAACGACTAGGTAATGGAATTTCACGCCCGAATTTCCACCTCTTTTCCCTCGAGCGATGTTGACAGTTTTTTGTCATTAAAGGAAGCTTTATTATTTTATTATTACTAAACATTTTGATCTAGGAATTCACAACCTCTAAACTTTTCAAACGAATTTATCTGAAAATCTTGTAGGAAATTATTTATCTATAATATTACAGATATATCAGGTTTCATTTGTTTAGTTTTACAAGTGTAGTAGAATCTGATTATGGTAACATTGGAGTGAAATGAGATTTAATTTATATCAAGCGCACGTCATGAAAACTAGATATTATTTGCGTATGAAATATTCTGGTAAATTATAACAACAAAAGTATATTTTAACTAATGATAAATTCTGGAAAATGAGTTCTGTACTACAAAAATGAGTTGTGCATACAAAAAAAGAAAAATTGAAACCCTAATAAGAGAAAATAAAACAACTAACAGTGAGTGAATTTAACAAACAACTGCAGGTTATGGGTAAAAAAGATGGATTACAAATGTTGAAATACAGTAGAATTAAAGAAGGAAGAGATTAGTATGCAGAAGTTCTAGAATTATAGAAGACAGTAGTCTTTCAATGTATCATCGAAGACATCCATCGAGAATATTTTCTTTTTTGTTGTCCTTCGTTTTTATGTACACACACACACATACAAAATGTATATATATATATATATATATATATATATATATATATATATATATATATATACATGTATATCAGTTTTATTTATCGACATTGTTATGCATGAACTGATCAAATATACGAGTACCTGTTGTGTGTGGAGAAGGCCAGAACGCTTCTCCTCATCGCGTCGGCTCTTCACTCCCACGTAATCATTCCATGACAATTGCACGATATTTAAATTCGCAAATTTTTGTAATATTACTATGTCGTTATCTGTATCAATAAAGCCACATGTCAGTTGAGACCTATAATTGAAAATTTAAATATCTTACCCATTGAGTTAATATTATATTGGTAAAATCATTTTTATTCAAGAAGATAAAGACACAGATTTTCCTCTATTTCTTCTGTATTTATAA
Source organism: Druceiella hillmani (assembly GCA_039881145.1). Taxonomy (NCBI): domain Eukaryota; kingdom Metazoa; phylum Arthropoda; class Insecta; order Lepidoptera; family Hepialidae; genus Druceiella; species Druceiella hillmani. Next base: position 2,818,261 of record JAYKKI010000103.1, read on the forward strand.
TAGTTTTAAATCCTTATCTTTTTCGAATTTTTCAACTTTACAAACATTTAATTTAATCTAGAAATACTTTTTCTGGATATGTTCAACTTCTTCAAAATGTTCATATTTAAAGGCGCTTCTGAACAAGAGCTTAAAGTGACTACCAGAGCTAGATTAGGTGATTAAAAAAATGTGAAAGCATATTCTTTCCTTATTGAATATTAGTTTCTTTTTAGTAAAGGAACTACGTAGCAATGAGTAAAAACTATGCTGGCGCCAAATACTATGTAATATCTCCTTACGAAAAGTTCCAATAATTGTTTGAACAGAGTGTCACAGTTATGACCATGGGTTTAACCTCCCACTTACCAAGAATCAAATTCCACCATTTTATTACTCTGCATTTCGTGGTAAGATTACGCTGGAAGTACCAAAACTTCATCGCTCGTAACGTTGTTTCAGAATAAATCAAGTTTCGTGTCGGTCCATTCTATAAATCTTTGCGCATAGTGTCACGCCGTTGAAACATCATAGACGATATTGGGTACGCTACTTACGCTAACACCAACTGGTCCAGCCATCATTTTGGTGCTTAGTTGCTAACTTTTTAATGGGTGCATATGTGTGACATTTTCCTCCAAAATACTAGTTAAAGATAGCTTTTTTCTCGGATTATCTTCCGGTATCTCACGCCCACGCCTAAAATAAAAGAAAAAACACTCAAATTAATTATATCGTATTCCATTAATGACCATATACAGCGTTTATAGTTTAATACCTTTCTAGAGTTTGTTTACATATATACAAGCTTCAAAATAAATATTTCTGCGGCTAACGGACAAAAGGCATTTCTTGAAAATTCAGTCGCAGAACTATTTTTAAAATACTGTCTTTATCCAAATACAAGTCAATATAAACGAATTATTACATGAACCAAAGTCATTCTATGCGGACTAAAGTTCACAAATTAAGGTAAAATTGGAAATGTAGTTATATAACTCCTTATATATTCACGAACCGTTAATTATAACACAATAAATACCATGATTGTGTTATAATAAATGGTTCGTGAATATATGAGGAGTTATAATAAGTACATCTGTGTTTATATTTACAATTTTATTTACAGTTAAAAAATACTCTAAGCAACATAATTTAAGTTATACAATAAAATATACATAATAAAACTACGCATGAATTTATTTGACAGTATTTTACATATACTGATTAGAAGACATGAAGGCCAAATAATAAATTTTATTTATTATATACGTTTCACTATTATACACGAGTACTCGAACATGAGACTTGTTCTAATTTTATGTAATAATTTTGCGTGAAGCAAGAATTAAATTGTCATATTTTGCTTCAAAATTTAATTGGCGTATTTTTCTCAGTATTTTTCAAATTGCTCGCATTAGTCGTTAAAGTGAAGAATAATAACACACAGATATTAATTCACGGTCTTTACTTGAGTTACGATTTGACTTGATTTTGAAGGGGGTTTAGATATACTTCAGACAAAATTGGATCGCCCAGTAACAAATAAAGTTAACAGTTAAGTACCATGAAAGATTTAATTTATTTTATACAAATGTGTACAAATTGACTTAAAATTAATTATTTTTTTGTTTATTTTGACGCAAAAGTTTATTTTTCCGAAGACAAATTGATTGTAAATTCGACATTAAAATATTACATAAAATTTAATTGACGTATTTTCCTTAAAATTTTTGAAATTATTCGTATTAGACGTTAAAGCGAAGAATAATAACATACAAATATTAATTCACCGTCTTCAGTTTAACAGTTAAGTACAGTAAAATTAATTATTTTTATGTTTGTAGACGCGTAATTTAATTTTTCCGAAGACAAATGATTTATAGATTCGACAATAAAATTTTACACTGAATCATGAAAAAGATGGAATTTTTTTTAGGGTATTAATGATAGGTAAAAATGTTCATTTGATGTTAAATAATTGTTGATGAAAAAGTTATTATAATTAAATAATTGGTTGACCTATATTATAATAATGTTATTGTTTTTCATATGCGTTTAACTTAATTAAACATAAATGTACATATTCATGTATTCCATACGAAACATTTATTATGTTAAATAAACAGATACGTGAGTACTCTTTAAATTTATATGTTAAATAAACAGATACGTGAGTACTCTTTCTATACTCTACGTGAGTACATTTATTATGTTAAATAAACAGATACGTGAGTACTCTTTAAATTTATATGTACTCTAATAGTTTTTGGACATTATATGTATTGTATAATTTACATGTAATGTAACAGTATTTGAATATTTATATTTATAGTGAGGCGCTTTTTCGTAACTATCCTTGATATTTAAAAATTTTTCAATGTTGCCAAGATGAACTGTATAGTACTAAGAAATTAAATGGGAGGACTACACACTATTAAATGATTAACTACAATGGATAATTGACTGAATCAATAAATTTTAAATGACAAATTCTCGCCTTGTTTCAATGTTACACTTGAAATTTTAAAATTTCTCATCAGTTAATAATTTAGTTATTTTCTACCATTAATTACACAATTGATGTCATAAGACAAAATCATGAATTAATTCAATATTTTTCATAATATGAATTTTGTCACTGGATGCCTAATAAACAAATGCAATATGAAGCAATGAGGGACGTACTGAATTGTTTTCGACTCGCCTTTTTATTAAAATATGTATCATACAAAATACATTAAAATTGGCAGAACCACATGCGAATTACTGGTCGAGATCGACGGAGTCATAAAAATATTGATAAGTATTACTCGATAAATATGTTCGATATTATTTAAGGTATTTATATAGTTATTTGGATTCTTGTGCGTACAAAGGGTTTAAAAGGAAAATATGACGAAATATTGTATCGAACTGCATCGATAAAACTCCGTTTAAAGAGGTAAATCGTTTCAAAACTACTTACTGCATACGCTATAATATTTTCAATGTAAACACATTGATAAATTTCAGGGACAAAAGTAGGAGTTCCCAAAGAAAATCTTAAATATTTCTTAGAAATATGTATAAAGTTAAAAATAATATAAAGTATTCCATTTAAGATATACAACACAAAAAATGTTGAGAAGTGGTGGATTCAAATTAAGAAGAAAAAAAAATTTCGGAGAATTACATTTTCTCTTGTTGTAATGGAATTTGTTTAATATTCTCTAGAAATTTACCAAAAACTTGTTTTTGAAGAAAAATTTAATACTGAGAAAAGAAATGGATACTAGAGAAAATAATATCTTCACATGTCTTGAAATTTTAATTCAATAAATGTGCTTCTCTTTATACGTAAAGCAATCAATAACAACGTGTGTTCCAACCACTTACAAGTGATGAAACTATTAATTATTTACGAAAAAAAGATTCTTTTAACATATCAATTCGACTAAAATTTTAAAATCAATTTCCTCTTAAGTAAAAATAGTGAGATCAATCGATTTATTCCTCGCGGACGAAGCGTCTTCCAATTAAAAAATTAAATTATATTTTAATATTAAAGTAATTTTAATATTTCCAAATTAGGTTTCCAACTTACATTTTACGAAAATTTACTCAAAATTTAATCGTTCTGTTCTCTTTCTGTTCAGAATGATCTATTTATAAACTAATGTCCATGACATTGCTTAGCCTAACCTTACGCTTGGTCAGACATTACTTAAATATTGAATTAATTTGTCATAAACAATATTTTTAAGTTTAGGGCATCATACGTTATGAAATGAAAATATAATGTTGACGATGATAATTCATGATTCATCTATCCAATTGTTGAAATTACTAAGTGGTTTTAAATTTGCCTATACAGATTTAAAATTTATTTCAGAAGCGTACTTCGAAGTAAAGTAGAAGTTTGAAGGGAAAAGTTGAAAGAGTCGAAATGAAGGAAAAACATGGACGTTTAAACAGGTGTAAATATTGAAGGACATATAATATTTTTATTAAACTGTTGACAAATCATTTTTAAGAAAGTAAATATATATGCCCTGTTAATCTTTCACGAGTTATCTGACAAACTAAAATTTTTAATCACCTGTAAAATTTACATGAAATTTTAATCACGTCATTTTTTTGTAACTTTGGTTTTAGCAATTTCTGAGATATTTTTGTAACATATTTGACATGGAAATTTTCAACAATCTTTCCAAAACTTCCAGGAAAATTTAAGATACAACTATTTTATTCACGAGTAAAAACACCATTTACTAATAAATTTTAAGAAGTTCATGCTTTTAATTAATTAATACTCTAAGCTCTTTAAGGATTCTCTACAATTTTAGTAAACATGTGAAAAGTTCAATAATTTCTTGACTTTACTTACCGGCGTACTTTAATTTTTTTTTCTTAAATTCATGTCATCTAAAAAAATAATTTGGTATAAAAAATTACTTATTATTTAATTATTAATTAATTTTAAAATTTCAAACCTTCAATCTTACAATGAAATATTTTGGGGTAAATCGGTAGCTCATATTTTCGTAATTAATGATTCAAAAAATTAAATAATCATTTGGAAATAGGACCAAAATCTTTTTAAATAAAATAATATGTCAAAATAATTACTCAAAATAATTACTCAAAATTGACCTGTCACTTACGTCGTTGCTTGCTTTCATCTTTCTCCTAAATTACAGTCACAGAACGAAACTTGAGTCCACTTTGAGTCGAGTAGGCCTATGAGTCATTTTCAGCGACTTGATACAATAGATATGTACATGTTATTTCACGTGCTCACAGCAAGAGTACCCACTCGCATTCAGGCTTTGAAAGCTTTATCAGTCCACTTGTAATTTGACGTGCTTGCTCTGTATTCCACTACATTCTAGTATTTAGATATATCATTAACAAACGAGCTACAAATGGATTAACATTGAATATTTGGAAGGATGAACATTGTTAAGTAGAAACTGAATTATAAACAATATTTTCAAACGTACTCATAAATGTATGATAATTTTGATCAAGCAATACAAACATGCTAACTAATAATAATAGAGAATATTAATTTATACAACTAGACCAACATTAATCATAGATTTCATAAGTGAAAGCTATAGGCAAAAAATTAAAATTACTTTTATGAAGAATAAGCTATTCTTCACAGAATAATTAACATATTAATATTATAAAGAGCAAAGTCATGATTGTTAGTTTCTTCGTTTTTTTATGCTTTGGCACAAAATCGTATAGCCGCTAAAATTGTCCAGATGAGTACATGATATATCGTACCTTTTTAGAACATTTGAGGAATGGGTACTAACACTTTATGTAAAGTAAGACAATGTGCACTAAACACATTTGAAAGTTAAACGTTGGAAAATGTGTAAGTACTTTATTATAATATGTATAAATCACGAAAATCTACAAAAAATTGAACGGTGTATATGCTAATTATAATACGGTAGTTGACTCATTCTAAATTTTCATATTTTTCATTAAATATTGTGAAATATAAGTTAATTAAAAATCAGTCTTAAAAAAGATTCAAAAATTGATTGAAAAATAAGCCAGTTGTAGGCTTCTAAATTTGAAGATACGGATAGAGTTCGGTATATCCTTGGCTCTTTTCCTTTCGTAGAATATAATGTGCAATGTTAAAAATGACCTCACAACACAGTATTGCTGTCCTTCTCTAAAGGTTAAATTTAAACATTTATAACTCGGTCAATTTTTAAGATTATTAAAAAAAATTTTACTCTCCATCAGCTTGTACCTTGAAATTATAATTAAGGAAATAAAAAAAAATAAGTCAAAACGCAATTACAGATTATAAAGTTTTTTGACATATTTTCAATGCAAAATAATATTGTTAAGTTAAATATGTATAAAAATAGATATAGAATAATGTACAGTAATAGAATTATGTCTTACGGAACAATTGTGACAACACATCATTATACAAGATATTAACATAAATAATCTAGAATGAGACAAAAACAAAGACTAACCGTGTCCAAATTCCATTGAGAGTCCCGTATCTCATTTGAAGCGAAATTACTCATTTTATAATGAGCGAAATTACTTCATTATTCATATGAATTTCCTAGCACAATACATTTTTAATATTGCCTGACATATTTAACTAGGTCTGCTCTAAATAAATGTGTCAGGCAATATTAAAAATTATAAAATATATATTACGACGATATATTTTTAATTACGACAATATCGACGATAATATATATATATATATATATATATATATATATATATATATATATATATATATATATATATATATATATATATATATATATATATTATCGTCGATGTCTCAAAAACAGCAACATCTATAATCATTGTTATAGTTATCCTACAACCTTTGCGCAGACTTTAAACAATCATGTCTTTTCATAATTTTATGTTTAGCTGTTTGGGGTATAATGGCTGAGGGACATATTTTTTTTGCTTTTTCCCAATATACCTGTATAATATTTAAAACTAAGAAAAAACTTTCCTAAAATTATTTTTCAGGCTGTCATATCCCTTGGAAACAGTACTCCTAACTATATATAGAATTATTTTTTAGTATTTAATTTAGCCCGCTTGAAAATTTCACATTGATATTGTTAAGTATTATTGTGATATGGGTGAGTTAAAATACTTTTTAAATGCAAAGTTTAAAATTTCTGGGTCAAGCGGTTTCTGCATCGAGTAGTTACTAAGACGTTTCGATCTGGCTGTGAGAGATGGATTGAAGAGCACGTGAGTGAGTTAAGGTACTTCAAAACTAAATCAGTATTTCTTTGTTTTAGGCTAAAAGCCAATTTAAATATAAAAGGCATACCAAAGCAATGTCCTAGAAGTTGAAATATTTAACTAATTTTTCCAAATACTCATTAACGAAATATAACAATTCTTAAATACTTCATTTATTTACCATTTACCAATATAATGTTGGTAATTTTGTTCTTTTAATCTTAAAAATGTGTAAGTAGGAAGGTGAAAGAGCATAGAGATACGGGTCAATCTTCTGGTCACATGAAATTGCAATTAACTCACAACAACGAAATAGACATTTCGATCATAACAAATATTATACAGCACTGTTGCTCTTAATTCAATACATCTGCCTCTAGTGTTCTGTATTTAAACAGCAAAAATTCCTTAACATAACTACTTTTTGGCATGTTAACGCGATATTGCATTGTACGGATATACCGCCAGTGTGTTCGCTCGATCATGTCGATAGGTAGTATAGGAATGATTCCAGATTGCGACAGCCTACTCAGTGAGATCGGAAAATAACTGTGTCAATGATGAGATACATTCTCATCTCCTTGAAGGATTTGGTAGTTGTCAACATGAAACCTAGCAATGCATAGGCCTGTATAGTAATTTTCTCCAACTAAACGTCAAAGTGAAATTTGAAAGAAAGAATAACTCCAAATTCTGATATATATCTACACATATATATATATATATATATATATATATATATATATATATATATATATATATATATATATATATATAATATATAATGAATCAACTCACGAAACATTATCACTAATTTAGGGAAGGAAATGGATTAATATATTTTCGACATATAATTTAACATACAATCGATTTACACTTACCGTAAATTAAACGTCCCTCTGTTGTCAGAGGGACATCGATATTTTGTTTTGTTTTTGAAAATAGCTTAAGATCGTCAGCATGTAACAAGAACTTATTGTATCTAAAGCAGCCACTAATTAGTTTATAAAAATGACAATCGGAAAAGGGCCAAGTAGAGAACCCTTGGACACTCCCGAAATTACAGGAGTAGATTGTTATATAAAACCATCAATTTGGATTGAATTGAAACAAGGAAGTAAATAACCCTTAAAAGAGGGTTTCTCTAATAAGATGAGATGATCAAGTTTTTCAAATGATTTTTTGAAATGTGCCTTTATGGAATCGATCTGCATCCTACGATGATTTGAAAAGATATAGGAGGAGATCCGATTCCGAATAAATCCTCGCTGTTCATTTACAATATACTAATACAAAAACGAATATATATTCTTTCTTGAACTACATTATAACCAAATCGAGTAAAAATTGTGGGTAGTTTTATGCAGAATATTTATTATCATGCTTATATATCGGCGTAATATGTGTAATTTCAAAGAGCATGGAAAATTTTCCCTACTCAATCCACATGTGAAACAACATTACTAGAGAACTAAATATAGTTTTAAAATAACTTGTAATAAAGATGTTTTTAAGTTATCTGAGTTCGCTCCTTTACTTATACCTACTTCTTCAAACGCATTAACTATCCCAACCCTGGCAAAAAATATTATCATTTGTATGCAATATTGGGTTTACGTCGCATATCTTATTCTGATTAACAGGTAAACTCTTCTCGTGGATTAAATGAATTCGAAGAATATTTTGGCATATCGTTTGTGTGTTATTTGATTCCTAATTAATAAATGCAAGGATATGGTCATACACGGATAGATATCCATTTATTCTATATTGTCGTACAAATTTCTTTCATCTTTCTTTTTTTCGAAGTAGTAATTATTATTTTCTGTGACAATATGGATATTTTCTTAGAACAATTCGATGGGTAATTTGTAATGAATGATGCATCATCCACCATCAAGAAACACCGTACAAGTATCACTGAAATATTCAACAGAATCAGATAGAATTTAAAGTCTAAACATCATTGACAACATCGATATGTTCATCGTACGCACATGAAACATGTATGGCGTTGGTAGCCAAATTGGTTCTGCCGGTTTTGATATTTGCATCCATGACAAACGCAAAATAAACATTTATGTAACTGTTTTTGTTTTTGAAATTCAATCGGGCCCAAATGTTTGCCCAAGTTAATCTAAATACATTACTGAAAACTGCATCCAAAAAGGATCAGTCCTTGCTAAAATGAATGTGCAAAACGAAGCCGCACAGACAAATAGACAAACAGTAGAACAAACAAGAATTGTAAAAACTCTTGTTTTAGACTAAGCAGCGTGTCTTTAGTAGGTATCACTTAATTTTACTTAAAATATTCACATTTCTATTCGAATGAAATACAAAGGTCGTTATGGTAACCCTAGTAGTATTGTCATAATAAGCAGATATTTAACCAAACTATCGGTATACGTTATAAATACTATCAATTTCCTTACTTTTAATTAATGTGTTTGAATTCAAGTGACTATTTTTTGCACTTCATTGGGTATCATCATTAAGTTACAACAAAATACATACAATGACTGAAAATTATATACATTGTTATTATATTTTATCAATAACGCAACTTGTAATTTTTGAGTAGTTTTTTCACTAGTTTTTTTAGTTACCTTCAAATTTCCAGCCATAATATGAATTTTTGTCCACATTTTTAGCATTAGGCTCAAAACTTACCATTTTTTTAAAAATTTAGCAATTTGATCAAAACTTTAAATGCACAGATATCTTAATCACCATCATCAAGCTAAATACGTCCACTACTGAACATATGTTTTCCCTAGATTCCCATAAAGATAAATTTAATTTTGTTTACATCCAATGGTTTCCTCCGACTTTTGCCACGTTGTCTGTTTAACTAGTGGCTAGCCATTGTACTCTGCATCTATTGGTATGTGATCACTATTCGAGAAATTTCTTGACCCTAACGCTATATAGTTAAATAGCGCCAAAACCGAGAACCAGCCCGTTGTTACTTCAGCCTCCCAATCCTACGAGCTACGTCGGTGATGTCAGTTTTACGAATCTCATTACGGAATCTATTTTGAAGAAAAACTTTGAGTGTATTCCTTTATATAGCTTGCTGAGTGACTTGGAATCTCTTTACCAGACTATAAGAAAAGAGCCAGGTTTGACATATGTTGATACTGACAATATACGCTGATTTAAATATTTTTTATTCAAATTCTGGTTATTTTGGATGAGAAAATGAGGCAGATTCCCGAATACCGCCTAAAAAATTGAAGTTGACTTATTTCAAGTACTTGAAGTTGAATTTACCCAATTTAAGACTCTGTCGTGGGTATACATTCCGATTAGCAATTTCGAGAATAACATTCTCAAAAACTATTAGCTTAGGTAGATGTGGAAGTTATATAAACTTAATTTTGTTTACATTTATTTTTAGCTCACGGACTGACACATTTTATTGCAAAAGTTTTCCAACAGTAACTGTTGGAAAACTTTACCTAGCTTTTTTAGCAATATCGTTTATGTTATGTGTGTATTATTTATTATTGTCATTACGTTTCTTAAATGTTTAACTAATTATAAAGTCAATGAACAAAAATCAAGTAGGTTTTAATGAAAAGTGTTTATTTTTTCTGCTTTAATAAGAAAGAGTAGATTTCTATTCTCCTTGCCAGGGAATTGAAAAATGAGTTGGAAAAAGCGTATCCACTTTCAAAAACATTTTTCTAGAAAGCATTCCGCTTTCAAGTCCAAAAATTTGCCACACACTTTACCACACATTTTAAAACTATAAACTATATTTATGCATGCTAATCATTTTTAATATTATGTTTTCTCGTGTAAAGTGAGAATTATATTTGGTTCCAATTGGGCACTTAATTTGCTTAAGCAATTATTCAAATTACTACCTTTTACAGCAATGCTCGAAAGACGTATGAGTTATGAAGGATTATTCAATCATCTTCGGTTAGATTCGAAAAGAAATGGATTTAGGATTGGTTCTATAACCTCTCCAGCTAAATATATTGGTGGACCGTCTCTTTTAGGGAAAATTGTTTATTCTCATAATTCCTTAAAAAATGTTATTTTAATTTTCTTTAACCGACTTCAAAAAGGGAGCAGGTTCTCAAACCGTCGAAATCTTTTATTTTTATTTATATTCAGCGATAACACTTTACCGAGTACCGATTTTAATTTCTCTTTTTTATTTGAAGAAAAGTATTTTATGAGTGGTCCCACATAAATATTATATCTGGTAATAAATTATAGAATTCCTTAACATATGACAGTAAATCAACTATAATTGAATATATTTGCTACAGGTAGTCGTTACTTTGCAAAATGACTACACCATTTACCAGATGAGGGTCTGATGATGAGTTCTGGAGTTAAATAATTGAACTTCTAAAGGAATATTTATAAATCAAACGTGATTAAAAATATTTGTAACTAGAATTTGTTATTTTGCAAAATAACTACTCCGTCGAACTGGTTAGAGCCTGATGATGGGTTTTGGAGATGAGAAATTAAACTGTTTAACGGATATTTGTAAATCAATCGTAATTATATATATTTGCAACTGATAATTATTATTTAGTTATTTTTTTGCAAAATATGGTATTGGATTTCGGATGTGAAGAACGGAACTGTTCAAGTTGTTACTTTGCAGAATCTGAAATGAGACTTTGGATATGGAGAACGGAACTACTCAACGGTTAACAGAAAACCACTGACGACTACTACTATCACTTCGTTTCTGTGTAATGTCAGCTTTATATGTACACACTTTATATGTGTGTATAATCAACTTTAGAAAAAGAATAAATTATCTATAATCTAACTTTTAACGTGACTTTAAGCAATTATAAAATATTCTAAGAAATAAAATAATTAAATGTTGGTTATAGTGTGATTATAATTTTTATTATAGACTAAAATTTCTAATACAAAATATCTTATAAAAAACCGACTACAAAAAGTAGGTACTAAAAAATAGGGTATAATTAACTCGAAATAGGTACTTAATAATTCGCAATAAATAACTAATTTACTTATTGTTGAAGTGGATGCCGATATGAATCTATTTCGTATTGTGAGTATATTACAAGTTAAGGGTTTAAATTTGAATTATTAAAGAAATTAAATTCTAATTTGTTTAATTTGATCGAAAGTGCTAAAACTGACTTAAAAATAAGTAACTTAGTTATTTATTGCAAAAAAGTAGGTATCTATTTTGAATTAATTATTTTTTTATATATTAGTACCTACTTTTTTGAAGTCGGTTTTTTAAGATTTTTTGCACTGTTAGTATCACGACGAGCATAGCTTTTAAAATCTTATGCAATGGAAGCTAACCATTATTACAAACATTTTACTCTGGTAGCCTGTATAATCTTTTACACAGGTAAATTAGTGCCAAATCCGGCCGAGTATGCTACTTATTGGAACTCTAATAAATATCAATTCAGTTTTAAGCGCAATCTAAATACTTATAAATTATTAAAACTATTTTAAAAATATGTAATCAAAGAATTTTCCCGTTGTTTCATTTATTTTTAAAACGCTTGCTCATTTTGTATATTGAAATATGCAGCCTTCCTGAAATGTTGTTAATATTAACCTCGTTTCTTAAGAGGATCGCAGATGCTCCGTGACAAAATAGACCATCCGATGTAGCGACAAGATGCTATGTATGTGAGTTGTCATAAATAATTTTAAAGCATTTCCACATAGATTTTATTTATATTTCCCGGATGACCTAGTATCTTTTTGTAATATTAGTAACGAATTAAGAAATTACAGCAATAAAATGACATGTTTTTTGATCTACTTTTACATATGTGAACTCCCATAACAATAGGCAATCCAACTATTAATCAATTAGTTTCATTCGCTTACATAATCTACACTTTTATTTAAATTACACTTTATGTATATAACACGTCATATGCAGCAAATTCAGAAAACACTTTATTATGTAATTTTAATATATATAGAATATAAAGGGACTCTATTTTTTAAGAATTTACTTAAGAATGATATTGGTTTAGAATGCTACTCAGGCATTTTTGAGTGTACATAAATTATAATCCATTTTGAATTTCATTATTTTGACGTATTTAATGCCGGTAACTAATATGTGGCACGTTTAGAAATGCGAAAGTTACGAAATATATAACAATTTCATTCGGAAAGTTTACATTATATTATTATTCGATTTGCATCGTTTTGGTGTCCATGTAAACTAGTAAAGATAATATTTTACTCGTGATAAAATTTCTCCCTCATTTGCTAGCACATTAGTAATACGTTTTAAGCAAAAATAGTATAAAGGTGTATAATCCAATGGCGCTAATGTGGATAAAACTTAAAAAAAATTAAAGAAAAACCTGGAATTTATTAATAATACTTTAAAATTGAATTGATTTTTAAAATGAAATGATTTTTTAAGGTGCAATTTTTAAAGTACATTTAAAAATAAATGCAAAAAAACCTCGTGACATCTCTTCACATGTCGTCGCCGTGGTGTATTAAATCGATCACGGACTTTCGAATAAGATCTAGTAAAATGGCTATAATTTTATTGTTGTCTTCTAGTTCAAATTTTCCTTACTCTCTTTTTCATAATTTTAGGTTCAGTATATTTGGGAGTAAGATACATTTTTATGCATATCGCTGAGTGTGCACCCCTTAAAATTCTTCTTTTGTATTATGTAATATATAATAAAAAATATTTCTGAAGGGTTTCTTATAAGTAGCTCTTTCAAACAATATTAAATACACAAAAATAACATGTTTTTCTACTACTTAATATGTCGTCTGTAAAACTGCCATATTAATAGTTCGAAGTATCAATTGCAGCGATACATGTCATTTAATATTGTCTATTGCTATGCATTACATTTCACATTTTTACATCAAACGTTTCTTGAGAAAATCGAACAGGAAAAAACAATTGACTTGTATTATAAAGACCCCTTTTTCTTTTGAAGTAAAAAAGGAAAATAAAAATGAAATTTCAACAGATTATAATTATTTGTAGCAAAAAAGTGTTCAGAAATAATTATTGTACAAATTTATTTAGTACTGTGATTTTATCATGTTGGGTCTTCTACATCATTATTGATTGATTAAAGAGATAATATCACGTGTTAAAATGTTTTTTCAAAAAAAAAAAAAAATTATTTTGGACATATTTTTCTCTATTCAAATTTGCTTAACTTTGCAAGTTGATTTCAGGCTCCGGTTTAAGATGTATGTGTAGGTTACATAATATTAATTTTTCAGTAAAATATTCTGACCCAAAACCAACCAACTTATTTTATGTTTTTCTTTGCCAGTATATTACTGGTAGAATATTTGCAACCCTTATTATTTATGCCTTGCATAAAATATTTTCAATGTAATTATTTTTAGTTAGTCTGGAATATTCAAGAATAATTATGTTTTCAATTTCGGAATAAAATTGATCCTAATGTACGGAGTTAGTCATCGATATCATATTATATTAATATTTATATTAATGTATTGGTTTACCTTAACAATGTCACCGTAATCGCATATACTTTCTTAATTGTTTTATTACTTTAATTATCTTAGAATGCTGTGGTGTGTTGCTTTGATATTTTTTAAGAAATTCTTGGTAAAACTGAAAATATTCCTCATAATGTAATTTTTCCTGCCAATATTCAATGGAGTACTCACATGACCGTATTTTTATTTTTGTATTTTTTCTTTTTCCCTAAATAATTTTCTTTGGTAAGTATATTCAATATAATTTGAAAAAATTATAGAATGATATGGTGCGCTTGCTTTGATGCCATTTTTGTAACATTTATATAGTTTTATTTTTTCTATTCAACCAAAACAAAATTAATTTACAATGTGGATTATATTGGCAATTTTTCTCGTCTGTTCACATTCACAAAACATCCATAGTGACGCTGTGTCTATTCTATTTCAATATTAAAATTTAAAAAATTTCGCACACTATAACAGATGTAAGGGATGTAAATATTTAATTTTTTTTCAGTTTCTCTATTGTAAGTTAGTTTAAATTTTGATTCTTTGAAAATTTCAAAAAACCTTCTACAGATTAATTGTATTCTTTCCATTGGTACAAATTTCAAATATAATGTTGAAATCAAATCTGAAACCAATGTAATCAAGAAAATATTTTATTTGCCCGAATTGAATTTGATATAAATCATTTTTAAACAATTCTATTTATAAAAAATTCTAGTTTGTTTCACATTTCAAATGGAAAAGAAACCATCTTGAAAGATATTTCTTTCATTATCTGCAAAATTATCTCTAAAACGAAAGACGGAAAAGGCTACGCCAGAGTGTGAATAGAATTTATCTCGAAGTATAGAAAACTGATGCGATCTGTTTTCCAAATTTCTTTCAAAAGTGCTGTCGAATCGTTTGATTTCATTTGAGACATAAAGCAATGCGCTGAATCTTGTGAATAAAACTTGTTAATAAAAGAGATATCATTTGCTTTCCTTGTGTATCATTTTGTGGGAAAAGTTTTGTCTTCAAGAAGTTGCTGTTGGACTTGTGTTTATTTATTATATCTTCATTAGTATTGGTAAACATCGGTGGTAATACATTCATACCTTCGTCGAGATATGCTACGAGAAGCGTAATTAAAGGTGGATTACTAAAAATAATTCGATTTCATGTATAAATACCGTCATTATCAATATACATCGTATGCACAATGTATATGTAGTAAATACCGTTTGCATTGTAATCAGTTAAAAATAATATTAGCGGGACTAGATATTATAATGTTTATTTGAGTGCATTTATCAATTTATCCTAAACACAAACGTTACAATTGCAAATTTGCATTGCGAGTGTAAACTAAGTGGATAATTCTTCTTCTCTTTACATTCCTGAAAAGAAAATAATAATGCATTGGAAAACGTCAAGATACTGTTAAAATAGAGAAATATTTCTTTTTAATATTTATGTACGCTATATCCGGAGTTAGAATTATTATATTGGGAAAAAGAATAAATTTGTTAATTTTCTCCCAAATTCATAAATAAACACAAATATTGAATTTTTTTATTACGCAGATAATTATATCTTAAGGACATCAAACATACATATCTAATATTTCTATGAAAAAAATTAACATATAACTTAATTAATAATATTTCGGTGCTTTTTTATGAAATAAAACGAAAACAAGCCAGTCCAATATAATGTGCATGTCAGTAGTTTAAATAAGGTGCGCAAAATAATATTTAAGTACTGGTATATTATAAAAATTGTCTTTAATTTAGACTCTTAAAAGTTAATTAATAATACATTTTTTTCAGTACGAAATAGTCTCCAATTTTTAGTATGAGAGTATAAACGATATTCTATTTTCTTTTATTATATTTTGTTTTGTATTTATTCTTATAAATATGTTTCTTTAATATATCGTGTAAATTAATATCATCATGATGTATAAATAACTCAATATTGGACACGCTGATACTATTGATTAAATATCTTCATTATCTTTTTATTTTTTGTACTTATCAAACTTAAACTTCGTCTTGAAGAGGATGTAATATTTTAAATAGTTTTCTTCTTTCCATTCCCAAAGCTACTTTCTAAAATCTTGAATTTATAGGATGGTTCTTCCTCTAAGTTTTAATCGTCCTCTATTTCTTTTGTTTTTTTATATTATAAAATATTAAACCTTATTAATTGATTTCATACAAAAGGACCACATTTTATTCTATTGGCTACATTTATCTCTGATAATTGGTCTCGTAAAAACTTTATAAATTTCTTCGTAGCATGTTACCAACAGCGTTCTTTCCAAGATCAAAAGCAATTGTAATATAAGTACTATACAAAAGTGAACAAATACTTACCAGGTCATTTAGCTTAGTACACTCAAAGAAAATCCACTTATCTAAATTTGATAGAGACGAACGCGATAAGATTAGAGAACATGGCGGAGATGGGTGGCCAGAGCACTACTAACTAATATGTAGGTAATGTAAAAAAAAGGTACTAGAGTAAACGCAAATGTTTTACTTTATTTGGAAAAATAGGAAATGAATTTATCACATGTTATCATGCATATTACAAGATGAATTTATAAAATTGTGGAACTTCTTTTTGCATACTAGCTTATTTTTTTCATATTCAGAATCGACAGAATTTATTCACACACCAAAAAGCTTGTCAGGCACCAACAGATCAGTTCACACTTGCAATACGATGCACGAGAGACATTTGCGATACGATAGACATGTAAACATTTAGGCGTTTATATACACTTATTAGTATATATTATTACTATTTACAAAATGGTAATTTTTCAGGAAGTAAATATATAAACCTCTGTCTTTCATAGGTGCATTTTCCCAAAAATATGTAATTCCAAATAAAAGTAGAAATCACTGATTCCTTGAATATTCCTTTCACTTTCATTTTATGGTTTTGATGATTAGAGAGTAAGTTGATGGTAAAAATAAAGAAAAAATTCACTTTAATCATCCAAACTTTTTGCTATGCAAACCAAAAAACTTGAAACTTTTACAGAAAATTAAGCCTATAAGATTCAGTATTTGGTATTAGTTTGATATCTCAAGCTGCTTCTGAGAAGAGGGCTTAAATACTCATATAAATTAACGGACGAACAATAACAGTGATCTTTTAGGGGTTTTGTTTTTTTCATTTTCTAGGATGGAAACCTAAAACGGTTTATTTTTTATCATTTTTAATATATTTGTGGCATATTTCGAATACATAGAATAATAAAATTTTTTACAAAAATTATTTCATAAAAAAAACATTTCATGTAAAAACTACTTACTAAATACAAATATTTACATTACACCATAAAATTTCTAATCGATAATAATATTGGTCCTTTTAAAGTATACATTATTTGTAATACAGACGTTATTACTTCCAAATAATAATATTAATATAGAGAATTTATTTCTGTGTATTGACATCATAATTTATTATGGACGTAGAAAAATCTAGAAGTACGTAGAAAAGTTGGTGTTAAGCCATAGAAATTGTAATATATAGACAAATGGAGATAACAATATTATGATGATGTAATGAAATGTAGTGATTAATATAGGAAATTGGGCTTTAGAATATTCATATGAAACTTTGATCTCAGCTTAAATGAAATTCATACCTGACTACGTTCCTAATTAAAAACGTGAAAAATATATACAGTTTTAATTTGTAAATTTTCTTTTGGAGATATCGAATAGATAATATCTTATCTTTCATATCATAACGCAAGTCACTTCGTATGTGAAACAAATAACTGAGTTGATTCTTAATCTATCGCAAGCAAGAACGTTGAAAAAAGCCTGCATGCAGTTGTTAGAATGAAATTCTCAGAAAGGCTATGATAAATACAAATAGCCTTGATAAAGTCTTAGGAGTATCAGTAATTTAATAGTAATACGACAGACAGTTCTCCATAGCCATATTCCATTACCAAAGGATAGAAAAATGCATAAAAGGAACACGTAAAATCAGGAAAAAAATTTAATTGTAATATTTAAAAAAAATAGATAATTAATCATACTATGGAAGAAATTAATGAGAAATATCAAATGCGATACAAAATATGCGAACAATATGCTTTCGTGGTAAAATATATAACGCCGTCGCTGCTTGATAGTTTTGAAACTTAAGCCATTCTCAAAATTAAGCCAATATTCTTGGTCTTAACAACCGCTTGCTAATAATAATTAACACTTCCCCGTAATACTAAGTTAGTTAATAATTAACTTAAATAGCCGCCTCGCTATGAATGCAAGATGAGACTTACTAATCTCTTACTAAATCACGCTTACAAATAATATAATATTTATTTTAAAATAGTGAATGAAGCGAAATGAAAGCTGAAGTAATAAGTTTTGATCTTAAATGTTATTACGTATGGATAGTTAACCAAAAATAATTGCAATGATAATAAAATTGATCCATTTTAACAACTAAAAACAATTGCATTTTTTTATTTCAAGTGTAAACATTTTTTCAGGATTAACTTGAAAACCATAAATTAACATGAAACTATTAGTAAAACCTTACGTGTTATTAAATGATTAAAATAAAATATTCCCTTTAAAACATATAACGTAATAATTTATTATATGTTTCTTTTATTATATGTTGTCAACTTTTGTCTGACCTGTATTCCTAATTTACATAAAATTTCTCAGTGACTTAGAGATGGACAAAGTTTTATAAATTAGAATACATACTTGTAATTAATCATAACATTAAAGAAAATTATAGGTACATAGGGAACGGTCGAAGAGACCTTTTGTAACGAGGATTTTGGTGCCTAGTTAGTCCCAATTAACACAGTTGGACTAATTTACTTTTGGAAGATTTATATAAAAAAGATGTTTTATTATGATATATTTTAAATCATATATTTATGTACCTATTACACACACACACATACACACGTACATACGCATGAACTCATGCGCTCACGCATGCACGCACACACGCACACACCCACACACATGCGTGCGTGTAAGTGTGTGTACACACTCACACACACTCGTGCTACGTTGAGCATGGACCCATTGGTTTTTAATCTGATAATTACCATGTTACCCTTCAGGATATGCTAGAATTTTCAGAAATATATTTACCCTTAATGAACACCGAGGAAAAGTGTCATTCAAAGTGTTATCAACTTCTCAAACTCGTAGTTTTTGCGTAAACATAATGTTATGATTTTAAAGAATAAATTCATATTGGGAAGCAGTGTCCAAAGATCAATCATTTTGCATTTAAATTATCGAAACTTTCACTTTGAAATTGACACTGATTCGCTTAAATATTTTTGCATAAAAAGGGAATTTATGATTTTAGGAAATATTGCATGACTGCATCAAACAGGGGTGAAATGTTTGAGACACTTCAAAATAATCTTTCGTTGAAAAAATTAGACCTTAGTATTGGAAATATCTACTATATATATTTACATATACGCTTTGTTTCATGCTCCTGTATTATATATTTAAAGGGGTAATTTTTTCAATTTCGAAAATAATTACGTTTTCTTTCGTCATAAAATATATCTTACATTCTTATGTTCATTTTCACGAAGGTACCATACGCGCTGTGTAATATTTTATGGAGACGAATTTATCTGCGTTACAAAAAATGAATAGAGTCATTATCCTTGTTGGATAAAAATAATACAAATATTGGAAAAATTAACTTTTGTTATTTGATATACATGTCGATCAGGCAATATTCCAGTCATAGCGGCCAAAAAAAATTAGAAAATTATGGAATTGACAAAGAGAGGACTAATGACTAAAACTTATATTTTATATTTTTGTATTTGAAAGTTTATTGAAATTACTCCGCCTTTGCTTCCACCTTTTTTAAATTGCATTACCTTTGATTATTTTTGCATAAAAACCGGAACCGCGCCGTAATGAAGATTTTTTAGTTTTTTTTTAACTGAATGCTGCAAAAGTCAAAATCAAGTAAGACTGAAAACTTTTTTAATAAAATTATATTTGCAATTCTAAAAGTAGTGTTTATTAATAAAAATACAAGAATTAAGGCATTAGAGGGAGGACAAGATATTGGCACGATTTTATAAAACGTATAAAAAATTAGTGTCGCAATTTAAGCAAGCATATCAGTGCATTACATCACAAAGGCACAGCATTGTTTGATTGATAACGGTGGACTACGAGGAAGCAACGGGAGCATAACTAACACATAACGCAAATACCAGAATACTCAACAAGTTACAATACCCGAAAGGTAATAACGACGTGGCAGTATAACCAGCAATAGAATAAGATTCAAATCGGTATACTGTGGTGAAAACCAATTTTTGTGCAAGAGTTGCACTGCTGCACTAATCACCTGAATATTAGCAAATTTTGATTGGTCTGGAAATTTGTCAGAACAAAGATGCGAGTTCTCGGGTAAACAATAAAACTTTCGATTATCCAAAATTGTCTTTTATCCAAAATCTTTAACTACTGCAGAGACCAAAATTGCTTTAGTAATATTGATGGCAAAGTCAAGACCAATTTTACAAATGAGAACGTTATAGTAATATTAAAGTGCATACTGATAATATTAAGGTACTTTTGCTTGAAATTGCCTTGAACGCGAATGAGAAACTATTAGATATCTGAGAAAATATAAAGATTATAAGAAGAAGAAGACAATACACTTGTTATCATTAGACATTTTAAGCAAGCCCCTTGCCTGAATGTGAAAATTCATATTAAAGTAGATGACCTAACACAAAGGGATAAATTTAATATAGATTTAATTTTTTTACAAATTTAATAAATGTATATTAATATACTATTACTCCTTCTACATGCACACTTACATTACATCCAAAAAGGCAGATATTTTGGTCACATAAAACGGTGCGTAATAGTAAATTTCAGACGTTTAAATGATCATATCGTAAAAGTTAAATATCCACTTCTAAATGTTAGCTGTCCTAAAATTAGACACTGGCTAGGATGCGCTCAGTAATTAACACATTCCTTCTAGCTTCCAATTAACACCAAATAAAGACGAACAAAAATAGCAAAGGAAAAACTTCGTTTTTCATGGACAGTGGGTAATACGAAGTCCTAAGAAGGCCATTGGGGCTTATGAAAGCTCCCATCATGTTCCAACAACTTCTAGGCATAATTTTATGAGATTCGTGTGATTTATACCTCGATGACATAAGAGTTTACTCGACATGTCCAAAGGAACGATATTAAGACAGGTTATCAACAGCCTCGAATAGGTCATTTCAAAATTCAATTAGATAAATCCGGACTCCTACGAAAGGAAGGAGACTTTGTCGGACAAAAGCTAACTGACAAAATTTTATGTCTTAACGATGATTATTTTTAGGTTGCCTAAACTAATAAATGAAATCATTTCTCGCCTTAATAGGACATTATTCCCGGGCTGGCTGCTCGGGTTACTTCGGGATCCTATTGGAGACAGGTAATGTTCTCCACATACAAACAGGGGACCTTCGAAGCTTCCGTAATGGTGTCTCATTACTAACATCAAATGTTTCCCCCTAACAGGGTTAAGTACCACTCCCTCGAAATGAGCAATTTAGTAGTTCTACTTAATCAAGGACGTTTTTTGGGATCGCTTTGAATTACTCAAAAATTGAAACATTCTAAAACAATTCACAGCGACTATAGTAACTACATCCTAAGAAAGCATGTGCTTTTTATGCCTACTCCCATATATTATTCTTTGCTCACTGCAATTATACGAGGGTACGATACTTTAGTGTAGTACAAATATTAATATATTATTATTAAAAATACTAGAGGACTTTGTCCATTTTCCACCCAACCCAATTCATAAATTCTTTAAAAAATTAAAAGAGTTATGATGAACTCATCCATACAATATCTACATTATGATAAAACATTCATTCCCACAACAGATTTTGTTTCAAGAAACAGTTGATCCACTAAACCTGTAGCATACGCTTTTCGACCACTACCTGACACATAAATTTGGCTATTGGTAGTAGAGAAGAAATTACTTGCAATACTATGGATTCCAAAACGGTACGAACACGGCTAACAGCATATTTCGTTGAAGGGTCTAAGGCTTAGATTAATTAAATATAATTACAGCATATTAAGTGGTAAACAAATAAAATAAGAATGTACACGCAATGCTTAAGACTAAAATTTGTCATAACAGAATAGACCCTTTAGAAGTTAAAGTACCTTAAAAAACAAATTATTAACATCTTATTAGACACGGGCGCAGTTGAACTATTAAACCGTGAAAAAACCAAACAGATACAAAAAGTAGCATAATGCTTAAATTTGAAAGTGATCGAAATAGAAACTATATACAAACAGCCAGACAATAAAATAATATCCATAAAGATATACACTAGAGATAGCTAATGAAAATAATTTCCTCTTAGAGAACCTGCCCAAATTATTCATAGAATCGAGGATAGATCAACTAATTTGCAAACAATGATTACAGCCGTTTTTTTTTAAACGATGATTTGAAAACGTAAATGCTAACGGTTAAATTTTTATAGTAACATTAAATTTTTGATAGGATTACCGTTTGCTGCTTTTACGACAAAAAATTATATCATATATTTTCTAAAGTTTACAAGAAAATATTACAATTTAACAACAGCAGATGAACGATGATTTTCAACTAATGAAATAAACATTACGTATTACTGAAGTAGACAGAGCTGAATAATCCGGAAAAATAAAACAGTGCCATGAAGAAAAGTCATCTATCCCGAACACTTAAATAAAAATTATAGTTAAAATAATATGCTTCTAACTATACAAAGGATTGCGCGGTATCAGGAATTCCGACTAAAATAAAAAAAAAATTCTAAGGTCAAAAATGAAGTCATAGAATTAATTTAGAATTTATATAATAACTAAATTCATTTCACCACAACATTCAATTCTAACTCCAATTTACTGATTGAAGGGTTTCGTATTTCGCTTATTGCATATAATAATAATATGTATATGGCTACACCATTGTCATACATAAGCTGATACTAGGACTGACCAATTAAAGAAATCCATTAAAACTAGATGAGGATTTTATAAAAAATATACACTTAAGCGCAAAGACTTATCAGAATAAACACAAACATTAACATCCCTTTGATCGAGAGAAAGGTAAAAGAAACTAATTACGAAACCCAATATCAATGCATAAAATTCGGCTTCCAAATCTTGCCTGTCAATAGAGTAATTCAATATTGGAAGTACCATATGCTTACATCCTAACTATATAGAGAAATAATAGGCAAACACTCAAACGCAAAATCGATAAGAATTTATTATAAACTTTTACCTCGACAATTCGCTGTTAGAAGTTCGGAGTCGTCATTCTCTTAAATATGCTGAGTAATACGAATGGTATCACCTTTTTCAGAGAATCACGAGCCTTTCAACGAATAGGTATTTGGAGCCTCAAATATATACACAGCATATCCTATTTACGGGCACACTCATAGAAATAAGTCGTTCATCTAACCGCGACAATACTTGAAGACAATAAGTCATTCTATGATCTACACAGAATAATTAGAGAATAGAGTGTTCTATCGCGACAATTGACGACGACTACGATTTTTATTTCCTCTTTTGATATAACTTCCGACATAAAAAAGAACTCGAAAGGTTAGGCAGTGCAGTAAAGAGAGAGACAGAGAAACATTGACAAGAGAATGCACGTAATTCTGAAAAAAAAAACACAAAAGCAAGCTACATAAGTATATTTCAACAAAAACAAATTTTTGGATTTGCGAAAAACGTACATACAAATTTAGGAAGGAAAATGATACTACATATTAAGGATAAAATATTTAAAATTAAAGAGAGGAGTATATCGAATATTCTGGAAAAACAGATCGATTTTCGGATGTTTGTATCTAAATATACAAAAACTTACCAATAAATAATATCTAAAATACCATATCGATATGAGAAAATGCAGTTACATTCGCACAAATAGGTATTCTACACTCAAGTATAATTACGTCGAAAAACTTGCTTGAAAAAGCGAGCCTACAAAAAAACTAATATGCCAACTGATTATAGAAACTAATGTGGTATAGAAAAATTTAAAAGCAATAAAACCTATATTACCATCGCCCTAATTCATGAAATCACTCTGTATATTTCAGTCAAATATGATTTATTAGATTCATATTCCATACTTGATGAACAAAATCTGGATAATAATAATCAAATTCAAATACCGCCATCTCTGAATGACCGATTTTACATATATTTGCAAAGAGATAGCCAAAAAGGTTCGGTTATGTCATAATATGGAAATGGAAGGAAAGCCCAAAGCCGAAGACTTCATTATTTAATTCATTGAACTTGAAGTTACGTAAAAGTGTATCGCAATCAAATTAAAATAGAGAAAAATCCTCCAAACATAGAAAACCAACAAGTAATTATCTTCACTTAGGTAGAAATAATATAGATTTCCTACGGGTATAAAATAGATTATAGATGAATCAGTAGACCACAACTAGTCATTACTTCTTTTAATAGTTAGACTAAGGTTTCGAATAAGACATTAAAAATAAAACGTATAGTAAACTACTACCGAAACACTTCATAAATTAAACCAGGAATAATAAGAAAGAATATGGCAATTCAAAAATAATAATCATTATACCGAGTTGGTCTATAAGTATATTATAACAGGCAGTACTCATAAGCACAGCATTAAGGCGGTTCAATAGTACTACAAAAGTAAAGAAACTAAAATGGACGGATATAGAAGTGAGGACAATCTAATTATCGAGATAGCTTGATTCCATCTAAGGGATGAAGAGTTGAGCAAGCTCACTCGTGTACTTCATCACCAAGTCAGCATCATTTGAGAGATAATGCTGGGTTACATAATAACTACCAATTAAAGCAAATTTACCAGAATACTCATCAAGCCACGACATCAGAAATATAACGACCGACTATGACATGAATTTAAAATCACCAGGTAATGCAATCTTACTCGCTTTTACTTCAATAGAAACTTACACTAGTTATTCGAGTTACACTAAACGTTACGACCATTGGAAGGTTTGATTGACCATTGGAAGGAATGATTGATTTTATCTATCTTCGTAATTGTACGCATTAGACACATGAAGACTTCTAAGACCTAAAGGAGCACGTATTTCTAATACAGTAAAGATCTTCTTCAAACGATTCTATTAGGATTTCATTAGGCATCAGATAAATATTTTAGTAGAAAACAGATGGAAATAGAAATATTCTAACCCTGAGTGTTAGAATATTATCGAATGAATATATATGTATTCAGAAAACGCTAATTACTTTTCAAAGAAATTTACTTGGCTACATTTTGATTTGCCAATAAAATATAGCCAGGCATTTGGCTACATTTTCTTATATTTTCATAGGATTCAAAAGTATTCAATAATAAAATCGTTTTAAAGCCGATGAATAGGATGTTGAGTAATATTAATTTTATTTATTGTTAACATCTTTATCATGTGTTACATATAGAATATAGGCATATGTTATCACGAAAGCATGAAGTTGTTTTATATACTTTTGTATATTTATTTATATATCGCCTGTTTTTATTGTTTATTATCCGTTTGCATGATTTAATGAAATCCATGAAATCCTTAGATATTTTAAGCATGAAAAGAAGACAAACAGATATGTAAATAAAAATTATTTTACTTTTATTATTTTAGTTAGGGTAATTATAAACAACTTATAATCCAATCTATGATTTATTGTATTGACTTGAATATTTAAGGGTGAAAGAAAGTCGAGCAAACTTAATATGACCTATGCTCTTTGCCTCGAAAACTGCTGAAGTCAAAATTATGAAAAATACTAAAGTTTCTACCGAAATATTTTCAAGTATTTACTTTTTATTTGTATGTAGATTAATATAACTGTTTAAAATTTTTAATTGTTTAAAATTTCGACATAAATGAGGAGGGTTTTTTACTTTTGAGGTAAGTTACCACAAGAAAACAGTCATGTATTTTTAATTGCAGGCTACAAGCATTTTATATAATAATACCATTTAAAATATCTTTAAATTTTCTTCCCATTTAAAAAAAACACCGCAGTAAAATTCCACTTCTTTATCTCTTCCTAAACTAGGCAAATAAATATTACGAGTATCTAGGTTAATCCAAATAACTATGCAATAAAATGCAACCACCACAATTGTCTCCAATTTATTTTTGTACTCAAACAAATCATGATTTGAGCTTAAAACGGTCAGAGATTAATAAAAAAATGTCTACACAATGTTCCTATCAAATACTTGATAACATACTAAATTCTAATAAATATTTTGACTTAGTAACTCTATCGTATACCTAAAAAACCAAGTGCAACTTCAGGGCTCTTTCTCAAGATCGCAATAATATAGTTTTCTCTTATGATTGCTATTGCATATTTTTATTATTTATAATATTGAATATATTTGGCGTTAATTTTGTAGAAATTCGTTATTCACAATTAAATGAAACTACGTGATGTATTATTTCTACTTTCTTTAATTTCTTTATTTGGTAAAGAAATTAAAGAAAGTCGAAATAATACTATATCATGTAGTTTCATTTAATTGTGAATTATTTATAATACCAAAGAAAAAGTAAATCTTTTCAATCCAAATTTTTTTCAAATAAATTAAGTAGAGATATTTAAAATAACTTAATTGTTATAACAAATGGAGTCGCAACCGACAACAAATGCCGAGGAATATTTTAAAAAGGCATTATTTGAAAGCTAAGTATAATTGTAATTTTAATAAAATCGCAATAAATTTATGATATCAGCTTGTATTTTAACTCTTAAAGTAGTTAAGCAAATAGGCAATTTACGTTTTAGAAATGAATTCAAGTATGATATATTGCTGACATATTCTGTGTCCATATATAACAACTTATTTGAAGCTAAAAGCTATTGACTTTAAGATTTATAAAGGAATTGGAAATGGACGAGTTTAAAAAAAATTATGACAGACCTCAAGTACTAACACTTTTCAGTTACTAACACTTAACAAACTTAATGAAGCAAAATATTCATCCTTGGTAGTAAATGGAAACGCAACCTATACACATAAACATAATAACAGTTGACCGCAATTAGACCTACAAAATGCGATTTCATTAAACCATAGCTTTAAATGATTATTGCTATTAGACACGGAAGGGATGACAAAGCACTATTACTAGCATAAAATATTACGAAACTTATGAGTAGGGTCAATGAGAACCTGGAAATAATGGAGGTAAATTTGAATAGAAATGTGGATAAAATTTAAAGAAAAAACATGCATATAGTTATGTTGCTTCAGTTATGTTAATATTACGAATTAGTGAAAAATTTCTAGAATAAATTTCAAGTCTAAATTTTTTCAGCTTTCTTTACTAATGTATTTATTCCGTACTATAATTGAAATTATCATACACGTTGTGAAACTATTCATGTTGCCAGTGTAAATAAAGGCAAACAAAAAACAAAATTATCACACCTAAACTTACCAAACAATTTATACGTATTTAGAAACTTTCTCCACAAAAATGAGGTCAGGATTGTGTCTTGAATAATTGGATTAATAGAGTATGGTCATCCGACTAAGTAACCAATATCTTAGCTATTATTAGTAAATAATTAAATTACTTCAGACTTACCAAAAAAGGTTTATAAAAATATTTAATTAATTGATATGACAATTATAATTATACCATCTAGTGACTGTATACATACCTAGTTTTGTGTAATGAACAAACTTACAGTTAATTTTATGAAAGTAGCAATGGATAATATTCCATTTTATTACCCGTTACGAAATGTTACTCAACTGAGTTTTCTGTGACTGCACCGTATCTCATTCATTGAGATAACTCATTTTGCAAACGAGCTGAAATTAAAACAATTCCAGTTATACGTATATACGATTTTTAAGCAACTACACAATATGTAGAAATAAAAACATTCGATAATTACTCGCAGTCTAATTATCGCAAGATTAAACCAAAACGAATAATTATTTTTGCGTCAAATGGTTTCAATCGCAATATAAATTTGTTACTTAACTTTACATTTTTACTAATTTATCGTGGGTAAATAAAATAATTTTTTCAAAAGACAAATGGACTATAAATTCACAGTTTATATGTAAAAATGTTGTAAGTAATGAAATGCAGATTTGAGAATTATTTAATTTTATTAATTGAAACAGCGTTTTTTTGTAAATCGTTTAAGGAAATAATGAAAACCTGAAATTCTTAAAACATGGTCAGTAAACAAAATGAATAGCCCATGATCATTTGATAACAATAGCCAAGTAAATTTTTGATTAATTGAACTTAATTTTAGAGATTTTTCAACGGTTATCAAGCATTTAACTTCGTAAACTCAAAAAATACTTCAGATGGATAATTTCAATGATTCTTGCTCATTATTATATTTGTATTAATTTTTTAAACACCAATTTTCCATGTTTTATGAAAAGTGTGGTAATAAAATCTATCGAAGACTAGATGAGTTTAATTCCCGTGCTGTGTTCGAAAATAAAAAATTAACTGTTTTAATTCGCGGATATATTAACTGGATTTTATTTTTACTGTGGCTTTTAACACATTATTTGATTATCATACAGTTATTTTGAAATGAAAATAAGTTTCCTTAAATGGGATTGTGCAGTAGTCTAGGATTTAACTTTTATTGAAATTTAACGAGAATAAATAGAAATCTGGGCAAATATTTGTTAGTTAAGCAACGTTTTAATTGGAGATATAAAATTAAATCAGCTATCCTAACATATTTAAAGTAAAATAAATAATACGGGTGTAATGATGTCTTTATAGATTTTTCCTTTGCTATACATTCACCATATGTTTTACTAATAGTAGTATTACTCATGTTTATGGGTAAATTTAGTGTGCACCCATTCGATACGCTAAATGTTCCAAATCAAAAAATAATTATAGGATTCAAAGTTTGGTTTTTATTTCAGAAATAATAAAAGAGTAGTGACTGAAAACTTCTCGTTTATACCGACAGATATTTAGAATAATTTAAATGATTGATGGTCCACCGAAGACGATCAAGCTACTGATGATGATGAAGTGATTGATGATTTTAAAAGTATATGTTGAATCTCTGGCCAAATTATTTTGCCCAATATCTAAATCAGATATTGGGCAAAATAATTTGGCCAGATTTACATCTAATATATATCTTAATATATTCCATACATTTTGCTACAAGGTGGTTATCTGATAATGCCAATGAATTAGATCTTACACGCAAGTTGGCTGGGTCAAACTGAATGCGTTTTTAGCACGTCTGTGTTACAACAGCGGTTTTAATGTTAAACACTGTGTGTGGAGTGGAAGACTAAATAAAATGACTGTGCAGTCGTGGCGGTAGACGCATAGCTCACGCGCGCCAAGTCTGGTATGAAAAACAGGACGGGCAAGGGGTCAAAACAATGGCAACGTCACAAAGTTGCTGTGATTTGATGACGTTATATCTTATTACTTCCTCTACTGGATATCACAGTTGACTGGCGCACGAGTGTGTTATATAACAGCCGTGCAGTACAAAAACTGATAGTTGTTTTTACTTACAAAATTGTCTATAGCATGTGAAGATATTTCAAGTACGGACGTAGAAATAAAGGAAAAGTTCACCGAAATAGGTTGTAAATGCAATTGTGTTTAGGATCCCAGCAATTAAAATTAAAAAATTCAATACCTGAGGTTTAATTTTTCTTATAAACAGGGCCGAGGCCTGTCATAGTACCCGCAAAACCGGTCTTCAAACGACACGATCTCTTGGTACGGACTGCTCTTGTTTCGTTTTTAATTTAAATCGTAATGCACGATAGTTTTTTTCCTTCGTCATGATTATTTGGTAGTTAGAAGCAGCAGCTCTTTAACGCGCGATGCAAACGTGCTGGGCTATCCACTCAATGCATCTGGTTTGCTTCAGCCTTAAAGCCGTGTGCTTTTGTCTTAAAATCTTGCTAACTATGCAACCGTGCGTTGTTCAAGTAAGATTTTAAGGCTTACTGTAAATAATAATTTTTTCATAAAATAAAAGTACTTCAAAAAATTTTATACAAAGGCCTTTTCATCCTATTTAACAAGCAGTGACCAAAGTTTATTTTGTGTACGAATAATCAGGTGTCTTGTCTGTCTATCTGTAATCCATGTCTTTTACTAATATATTCTAATTCTAAAATAATGATATGGTAATTTTAGAGAAGACTAATTATTAGCCGATATTAGTTTCTTGGTTTAGTTTAATTTTTTTTTCTATATTACACAGAGTATGGTTTGAAAGGGCTAGTTACATGGAAGTTCAAAACATTTCATTTCAGAATTTTACAGCAACCCTTTTATAGATCAAAACGTGTATTTTTCAATATTTTTGGACTTGTTTTTAAGTTAGCAAATACATTTCAAATTAGCGTAGTAGGTATTAGAGGAAACCAATGATGTTTATCTCCGGTCTTATATTTTTGGAGAAATTCGCTATATTTTTACGCTTGTGAATGATATACGTATTGAGAAAAAATATATTGAGAAAAAAATAATATAATTTTTTAATAATCTAATGAAAATAATGTGTACTTTTAAATGTTGAAACTTGTTTGTTACTAAGCATGCATGGACCAACCTAGTAGTATGAGTTCCACTCCTAACTTTTTGAGTTTCCAATCGTTTTACTTTCCAGGAAATCAATTTATATATTGTATTTTTCGGTTTTGGACCAAATTATACTTGACTAAGTTTTGTATCAAAGGAATTAGGGATTTTGTCATATCTGATAACTGCTCATGTGAGATTCCGTATTTATTTTAGAATATTAAACGAGCAATTCTTGTATGTGTATATATATATATATATATATATATATATATATATATATATATATATATATATATATATATATATGTAAATGGTTTCTCGGAAACGGCTCTAACGATTTTGATAAAATTAAACGAGCAATTATTGTATGTACATATATATGTAAATGGTTTCTCGGAAACGGCTCTTGTGATTTTGATAAAATTCGTATTAATAATAAATACGTAAATTAATATTTATTCCGTGGATAATTATATTGAATAATTCCAAAGATGAACCATGTCGGTTAATTATTTTGGAAATGGCAGCCATTTAAAATTTTCAAAATTACTATGAACACTATTCTATGACTTAATAACTTTTGCAATTTCACTTTCCTATGGGAAACTCGAAATCGCACCGAGCATCGCTCGGTTACCCGGTACTATAATATTAAGCATTCTATATGGCGTAGTAACTACTTCAAGACAGACATATCTCACTGAAGATAAAGGCATGGAGCGCAAGGCCGTCGTTCTTGTATAATTTAGTAATTAAAAATATAAATTAAATTTTTTTTCATTTAAAGGAACTCGAAATTACCTTATTTTATTCTTAAGCGACATCAATTCTCAAAAACCGACACCCGACCGGGAATGATATGATTTGTGATTGTACTCATTTATGTTTTTAATGAAGCAAATATTACTTTTATATTAGCTTTATATATTATATAGCTATACTTTTTATTATTTGGTTACTTGCTTGATATTAAATCTATGGAACCAATGAAAGTGTGGCGACGGGTATGCCAGTATTATAATTCATGTTGATTTAACGAATGAACAAATCAACAGGGAAGGAAAATTGAATAGTCTTAAAAATTTGCACAAGTAGATACTTATGTATTTAAGGATAAATCGTAAAATATTAACAATTGTTATAAAGTTTTTTTATTAGAAAACCAACAAGCAGAACATTAAACAAAAAATTAATATTTGACTTTGTATTAATTGAGTTCTCGAAAGTAAATGAAGCACATATTTCACACTTCAATGAAAGTATGAAACCAAAAAATCTACGAGACTGTGACAGATGGATGTACGGGCAAAACTAAACTATAAATATTTCTTGATTTATTGCGGAATCAATCATTTTATTACCACATCAGGAAAAAATCACGCAGCCAAAAGACAAAAAATATTTTGATTTCTTAAAGGTTTTATTAAACACGACATTTAGTTTATATCAATGAACCAAATATTAGATATTAATGATGTGCATTTTAACTTCCAGAATTTTGATTCCTAAATATTCATGTAACAATCAACTGCAATACTGCACGCATTCTTCTAAATGTAATGGTTAATAAAAATATTTATCAAATCAAAACCTTCACTAAAATATTTTATGGATAACTAAACTTATTATTGAGAACAATATTTAGAAGTCGTTAAACCTCCCTGAGATTAGTCCATGAGATTCAAAATAAAAATTATTTCCACTTTGATTTAAAAACTTTCGCTCGTAAGATGTCATCTCATTTCTAATACTATCTAGTAGTAAAAAAAACTAACTATTGGGCAGAAAATACTTATGTGTTTTCTTCTCATGTTGACGAATAGTAGCACGGGCGTTACCCGTTAGACTTCACCGTGCTTTTTATGAAGTTAAATTCGTTTAGTTTTAAGATGGTCAAGACGTATTTTCGTTGAATATATTGTGTTTATTTGTTATTAAATAATTATAAACATTATATCTAAGAGTCTTAATAATCCTTAATTGAGTATAAATATGCCTAATTTTGTACAAAAAAAATTCAGGTTCGTGTTTATTTAGAGTTTTCGTCTTAAAAAAAAAATGTCCATTGATTGATAAAGCTGTTTTATTATATTTCTCCTCGCAACCCGGTGACTTCATTGATCTTTAAAATAATAGACCTGATTTCATATTATAGTAGCACAAAAGAAGGTATGGATTCCGTTGATCAGAAGTGTTACCTATATAAATGCAGCGATATTCCGAATTATAGATTTCTGCGTAATAAATGGCTTTACCATTTACGAAAGCTATAAAAAATAACCGATAAACCACCAAAACGCTTACGATTTACAATATCCAAAATCACAAAACAACCCCATTCCGATTGATGTAGGTACCTCACAAAGGAGCAATTTTTAGGAAACAAAGAAAATATTATTTTCTTTATCCTAAATACATTAGGAAAAAGCCTGTTTATCAATACCATTTAAGTTGCCAAACTCTAAGATGGAAAATATGTAAAAAATGTGTCGTTGGCACAAATTAATAGTTTTGCAAAATTATGTTAATTTTCGTGTTTTATTTTTTATTTGTCACATATAATTTTTAACAAAACAAAAATTAAATGAAATTTTTCATTTATTTTTTGTTTATTTTTCATTTATTCTCAGGTTTTTTTATTGTTGAAACTATATGTTGACGGCTTTATTATTCGCGTCCTTTGTAGCTATTAAGTTATATATATATATATATATATATATATATATATATATATACATATATATATACATGCATAATATGTATTTTCGGAACACTTATAAAAATTAAATTTATTTATTTTTATTGGGTTGGGTGACTGGAGTTCGTGGATTTTATTATCCGTAGTCATGCACCTAACGAAATTACATTCTACATAAATATTGCTGCATAAACTGAGAGCTTACAAAACTAATAATTATTGTCACTATTAATAATCGTTTCATACCATATTTCTTAAACAAGTTATGTCCTGCAACACAACACATACATTTCTTTTATATTTTTCTGGGCAGACCATAAACAGAAACTTGATTTGAAGCGTTGAATCTTATTTCTTTAATTCCTGCTGTCTTTTGGAAACTAAAATTGATTTTACACATTTTCACATCACTTTCTGCTTTCCAACTCGAACGAAAACCAAATCCACAACAAGTACTTATTTATTACAAACTAGTACATAATTTTAATATATAACCAAGGCCCATCCTAGATTAGTTTAAAAGGATGGTTTATAAATATATACGAACCATATTTGTAAGAATTGCTTTATGCTGGATACTTACCTATGGCTGGTTTTCCCACAATATTTATATTAAAGTTATTCCTAAAAGAGCAACTTGAAGTGAAGCGAAAGTAATACGTCTTTTAAAATTTGAGATACAAATGTAACTTTCATTTAATTCAGGGCTAAGTAAAACAAAGTTTTATTCAGGGTTAAGGAATATACTAAGTTTTATATAATCCATCTTCAGTATAATCCATCATCTTTCTTATGTTTCAACTTTCGTATTATATATTTGAATTTATTATCATCATTTAAAGATTAATTTACATTTATTTTCCGTAGTAACCACATTTACTTCAAAATATTACTCAAGATTTTTGCAAACTGAGGCGAGTAGGCAAAGAAGGATTTTAAAATCTTTTAGAAAAAGAGCTTGTATTTCATTGTGAAAATTTAATTACACTATTATTTTTATTAATTTCACAAAAAGTCGCAGAACATCTTTTCGTGCAACGAATTAAACAGAGAAAATTCCCAGATTAATTTATTTCAAAATAATGAAGTACCAATGCTTCCATTTCTCGACATGAAACTGTCAACTTCGCCTGGGTTAAAGCTGGGGATGGAAAGCAGAAACGAAAATGTGTAGACCCTGGAATTTCATTAAGTGATGGGGTTTTATTATTGGATACCGCTTGCGGTTATGTTAGCGACGGAAATTAAATGCTTCGTTCGCTAGCTACTATTTGTTACGTAACTTTTTATTTGTTACTAGAGTATATTATTTTAATCTTTATTTTAATTGAGATATTTAATTCCAAGTTTGTATAAGTGCGTAAGCATTTATAATATAATTACAATATTTCTGTTGAGTAGAAATTAATGCAATAAGAAAAGCAATATCAGATTTTTAAAATAGAAACTTAATTAGACTATTGGTTTAACATGAAATTTCCGTTTTCTTTGTTGTTAGAGGAAAAATAACAACATTAACGAAATTTGGTTTTATCACAAAGATTTTTAATTTTATTAATTTTTTTTTCATTTTTAAATAATGAGTATGAAATTCTTTCACAAGGTGTACCAATCAAACTACGTGTGGTGTTACCAAAACAGTAAAACTGTAATATCGCTTCAAAATTACTTGCATTTTTTTATATAATCTATAGCCAATGATGTTCAAAATTGTTTTAACTGTTAATGTTAACGAGAAATTACCTAAACGTTTTAATTAGTGTTTATGAGCTTCTCCTTTGAAAACTACCTTGGTTATGCGTCATAAAAATAAAGAGTGGGTTTTATTAGATACGACCAACGTCCGCGTCTCTACGTGCATGCATGTACATGTAATTAGCAGCGTAAATGTCATCACTATAAGGATCACATAGAAGTTTAATATCCAAGCAAAGGTACTAAATACTCATTAGCAGCCTATCGGTCATCATTAGTAGCCTATCTCAGTCCGTGACTGAACATGGGGCTCTCCATTGCGCCTATCGATGGTGAAAACGCCCGTAATCGCCACACTGACCAGTCAGGTTACACTGCGTCGCATCGCTGCAATTAACTGATCTGTGGCATTTAAGCAATGTAATTATAAATAACACTCCAATCTCGTATGATGGATGTTCGATAATCGAACTCTGCGGATCTCTGCGGTTCACCGTGCCATCAAAGATTGTAAGCCTTGTGATCAAAACAACATACCACGTAATTGCCGTAGACCTTTTATTTATTTTAATGTAATGGAAATTTATTGCTCATCAAACTTTTTTAACACGGCACGGTCACAACCAACAACATAATTGATCATTGGCAATAAAATCATATCTATCTACTTCCTAAGTTAAAAAAGTATTTTCCTTTAAAAAAATTATTTTTCTCTGTGACATTATTTTAAAAATTATTTGTTTAAGTCAAACTGTATCGAAAGGAATTAAGTCTTATTATCTCCTCTAAGTGGTATGCTGACTCTCCTTATTTGTATAAAGTTCAATGAGATAATTAGTGTTTACGAGCTTCTCCTTTGAAAACGATAAAGATCTCAATTAAGGTCGAGGCAAGGGTTTTATTGTAAATGTTTTTTTCCTTTAACCTGTTTTAATCTCTATTCCAAAATTAATGAGCAAAAATCTATAAGTTTGCATATTTATTTCTTTTGAAAAAATATTTAAATGTTAGTTTTATAAAGTTCCTTTAATGTGGCCAACTCCAGTATGGTCAATTATTTTCACATTGTCTCCAATAATCCCTGTCAATAAGTCTATAAGTCCTGCACTATCTGCAATAATTTAATTTTTGAAATCCTAATACAATCATGGCATGTGCGCAATAAGTGATTTTACTAGAGCTTAAATAGTCCAAGTATGACTAGCAAAATCACTTATTCCGCACATGCCATGATTACAGGTTATGAAACGAATAATAAAAAAACTGTATAGAAAGAAATAGACGTCAGTCCTGAGACAAAGTTTAAGAAGTAAAAGTTAAGGTATTTAACTAATTAAATGGGTATTTGGAACCACATGGAATTGCCCAAATTATGAAGATTACTTTTAAATAAATAAATTATCATTCTATTTCCAAAATCTGATCCTGATTATTATATTCTACCTAGTATTTTCCTTACTGCATTAATTTCTACTCAACGCCAGTTTTATTTCAATATAAATTTTTACATTTAGTTAAATTTATATCATTGAAATATAAATATCCTAACTCCAATAAAACGTATAATAAATAAAAAAGTAACGTTACAGTTAATAGCTACAGAAAGAAGGAACTCATTTTCATCGCAAACATAACTGGCAGCGACGTCCAATATTAAAACCCCACGAGAGCGCACCTAACGAAATTTCAGCTTTTTGTTGCCATTTTCCATCCCCAACTTCATCCCGGGCAAAGCTGACTGTTTTTTTGTCGAGAAATGGGAATTTCAACTTTTCATTATTTTGAAACATGTCGATCTGGGAATATATACAGTGTAAATTGATATAAAAAATATGTTCTGCAACTTTTCGTGTACTTAGTAAACACAATATTGCAATTAAACTTGTATTCGTTACAATATATAATACAATTAAATATATGCTCTTTTTTCCGAAAAAAATTAAATTCATTTTTTGTCTTCTTGCCTCAATCTTCAAAAAATCTTGAAAACAATTCTAAAGAAAACGTGTCACGAAAATCAAATATTGTCTCAACTTAAAATAACAACAATAAGTTGGAATATATAATACGAAACTTAAAACCTGAGAAATATCAACTGATGTTAAATTATGCAAAAATTTGTATTTTATTTAAAATAAACCTTGACTTAAACTCCTACGTTTAATGCTATTATGAGAATCAGACCTGTTCATCAGAGGTTGACATGAATTTCTTCCTCTCAACTCGACTTAAGTCACCCTCGGGGAATTACTTTATAATAAGGAATGTGCGAAATGATGCAGAAGTGCTCAAGTAGTGATGTAAGGGTGGAAGTGTTTTGGAAGATATTGTTTGTGCAAAACCCTGCCAAGCGTGATTATTCAGCGTAAAATGATCCTTACGAATTTAGATTTACATTATATAAACCACTGTTTTAAATTAATATAGAACCGGTAATAGTTTTAATTACAGTTACGGACTAGATTATGATACTTTAGTACTTGTTTAGATTTCGTTCGAGTCGGAAAGGAAAAAGTAATGGGAAAATATATTTTATCCATTTAAGTTCCTAAAAGGTGGCAGGGAAAAATATATAAGTTTATACAATCCATATCAAGTTTCCTTTTCTTGTCCATTAGGCAGCTAATAAAAAAAAATGTTTGTACTATATTCCAAAAGGCAAAATAAGTGAATTTAAAATAATTCTAAGGTTAATTTTGATTCTCACGTTCTGAGTTCCTTGCCTCGCCGCCACATATTATTTGTTTACGAAATTTTGACATGGAATGATTAGCAATACTGACAATTATTATTAACTTTGTAAACACTCAGTTTATTAAAAATATAACTCCAATTTATCTGGAATGGAATTTCTTAAGGCGCATGACTGCGGATGATAAAACCTACGATCTCTACACGTCCGTTCTGGAAAAGTGATAAACGATAAAGCGTTAGACGAATTGAAAACAAATTAATTGTATTTAAGTAAACAAGGTTAAACAAAATCAATGTTTCTTTCTAAATAATATTTCCTCAAATTGATTCGAATTGAATTTAATAATTCTACTCATCTAGATTATTGAGGCCTAAAATAAATCAATAAATGCAAAGTATGAAATCAAAATCGGAATTCAACTATCGTTGATTACAAGTCGGTTGAGTGTTCGATCGTGCCCGCTCCTTAGGGAATTGATTTGGACATTTTGTCGATTACAAGACTCCACTAACAGACATATACTTATATGTACATCCCTATTTAATATAAAGTCACACGTACCGAAGTTGATTTGAAGCATCCTTGAGTATGACGTGTTCGATTATCGGATGGAAAAAACGGTTTTAAACGTTGATATGGTCTATTTTTCATAATCTATAAAAAGAAGAGATAGATTATTTGCAAGTAATTTAAGACAGTTTGTTACCTTTATTTTCCTACTGAAATTTCATTTTGGTTTTCTCGATTATTTTTATCTATTCTTTATAT
Organism: Druceiella hillmani; assembly: GCA_039881145.1. Taxonomy (NCBI): domain Eukaryota; kingdom Metazoa; phylum Arthropoda; class Insecta; order Lepidoptera; family Hepialidae; genus Druceiella; species Druceiella hillmani. The sequence continues at coordinate 2,857,009 of JAYKKI010000103.1, forward strand.
TACTTTTGATTCTAAAGATTTCAGCTTAACTTAGAAAATATTGATAACAAATACAATCTCATTTAAGACATTAAACATTTTAAAAACAAATAGAAGAAGATGAATTATAAGATAAGGAAATAAAACCTCAAGTGTTCGAGGAGATTCCTGATAATTATTTATGCAAAATATTGTTTTAATATCATAATGTTAGAAATATTTAAGTAAGTCTTTTCTAAGGTACAAAGATCAGCATTACGGGTGAAAATAGAGAAATAATGATGTTGGTAAATTGCGTTACAAGCATATAAATATACTGAATTTCTAAAAGTGCCTGCATCTGGATATTTTCGATGTCAAAACACTTAAGTGGGATCATAATAATTATCTTATATTTCGACGTATTTACCTTTGTATTAATTCACTGGTAATATCTAGAATTTTGTATTAAAAGTGTTATCGAAATCAAAAAATATTTCATGATAAAGTAAAAATGTATCGAAACTAGTTCTAGTAATGACATTTAACTCCTATCCATTAATTACAACAAAGTAAATGTGTTTTAAACAGAATCAAGTCTGGATTCTTTTATTCACAATTTTTTACTTTAAATTGTAACTTCGATTAGCTGGATAATTAGATATTGATAAAAAGTGGGTTACATACATTATTCCCAGATATAAAGACTAATTGCTTGCAGGATAAACAGGTATTTCAGTATCTAAACCAAAACTAAATATCGAAGATTATACTAAAGTGCTTGTAAAATATTATGGGCCTTTTATTGGAATTTGCTTTGGAAAGTTCTATGGCTAATGTAGATGTTTACTACTAGACATTAGATCGACTAACTAATAAACTAATTAGTGATTCGGAGTGCCGTTATTTACTCTGTTCATCGCTATATTTAATGTTTTTAGTGTCCAACCTGGTGTTATTTTTCACTAATTTGTTTTGTGTACACAAAATGAACTCGTGAAAAATTACAAAATTAGAACTGGGTATTGCTGGTAAATATTATTGGGTATTGCTGGGTAAATTGAGCTAATTTACCTTCACTTGTAAAAATTTTTTTATAAATTTATCCACACGCTGTCTTGTGAAACTAAAAATTACGATCCAACATGTTCAAAATGTTTTGTGCTCGCTGAAGCATATACATCGACATTTTTAGCAATTATATATTAAAACAAAATATTTTACCTACATCATAAAACATTACATTTCAATTTGAAAATCCTTGCTACTGAAAATGTTTGTACGAGCCACTGTATGCGGTTAGTAAAAGCTAATATCAAAAATAATTTTCAGGCTGAATCTACTGACTAGTTATCTGTATTAATAAAATTGATTAAACTTCCATCAGTGGATGAAGTTGCCACCGGTTTTATTGTTGTGCATTTAGTTGTTCATTACTTATCCACAAATATGATTATTGTTCTTTGCTTAACATTAGTGTATGAAACCAGGATTTCACACATGTGTTATAAATAAATTGGTCACAAATTTGTTCTTTAAATTAGAAAACTATTGATAATGGAAACAGACATTCTTGCATTCAATAAAGTATTGAAAAAAGTATATATTAGATAAATTTTACTGACGTCGCTGGCTGATGCAATCATAATTCATATTTGGTTATGAAAATATTTTGTATTTCTAGGCTTTATCAAACAGATTATAACAAAATATTTTTATTTAATACTCATTTAAATACCACCCTTTGCACCGGGATGGGGGAGGCATTTCGCAAAAAATGAACTTTAAAAAAGAATTAAAAAAAAAAATTAATGGAAAGGAATATTTCTGAAAGCAAAATCCAAGCGGACCTGGAAGTTCGAAGCTGAATATCGACCTAATCGGCAAAAGGGTATCGAAATTTAGGCATCGGGTCTCCAAAGTGAATAAGTGCTCAATAAAATTATTGTTCACCTTATATTCACGCTGAAGTATTATACGTCTTAAAACTAAGAATCATGTTTTTTCTAGGAAACGAATATTTGTTAGACATTTTTCACTAAATTTATTTATGACCCTGGACTGTTGAAATTTAGACAAATCTGCAAATATTGTGGTCGGGTCCTTTTGCAGTTCTGAAGTATTCTACATTAAGGAAATCGTAAACTTTTGCTTTAGCTTGGATCAGCTTTTCTTTATTAATTTGATTTTCTAAATTACGTTGTGTCAAGATATCTTCCTTAATATGTTTATTTGGTTTAGTGTATTCTTTATATATTATATTAGAAGCTTTTTGTTTAGTAAGGGCGTCTTGTTTACTACAATCGCGGTATCATGATTTTATCTTTTTACGGAAGGGTGCGGTGGCAATATTATACTTGGACCCATTATATGAGAATTCTCTTTCTTTATTATTTACACGTTTTTTTGAACCGTTTGAGTAAATTATAATATATATACATAGACAAAATCCTCATCTGCTGGTAAGGAACGCAGCAAATATCGGAACTGACTGTCAACATTCCCAACTCCTTACACATTAATATAAAATTCACTCTAGAATTAAAATCCCATAATAAACAAAATTTTCTGAATATGATATTAGAACGTAAAAAGTATAAAGATGAATTAATCACAATTAGAAAAGACATATTTCTATAGTTTAAAGCCATTCACAATACCCTTGTTCCCAGAAGTTAGCAGCCTTGCCTTCGACTATTGATAGAGCTTTACCCATCCCACCAGAAAAACCTAATTTACGTTAAAAAATAAAAACTATAAAGCATACAATGATTATAACTCAACCATTGTCACAAAGCTGTGGAAGAATAAATTGCGGCAAATGCTAGTTCAATAAACATAACAAATAGTAATAAATTTACCCCATTAATAGGTAATGTATCTATTCACTTAGAAGAATTCCATACTAAAAATATACATACAAATAATACTATAAATACCTGTAGTACTTAAAATAACTTGAGTAAAACCCCAATTATAAATAAAGAAAGAATAGATAAAAATAAAAAGAGTGGCATTTATGAACTAAAATGCATTGATTGCAATAGCATATGTATGGATAAAATAAGAAGAAACTCTACTACCAGATATAAAGAACATTTTAACGACGAACATTTTACCAGATCCAAAGAACATTAGAACGCCAACTAGTTGACGAAAAATAAACCAGACACATTTCATTATGCAAAACATGTTATTGAATATAACCATCACCAGTAATTGATATATTACAAATAAATAAAATTCAATAAACTTAATATTCTAGAAACATTCGCAATAAACAGACATAAGAGACATCGTGGTTAATATATTAAATAAACAATATAATATCATCACCCATACTCAATACCTTCTAGGCATATTATAGTTAGAAAAAAAATATATATATATATATTTATATATATATATATATATATATATATATATATATATATATATATATATATATATATATATATTTATGTATATAACAATGTTCCTACCAATTGATAATCTTGCCATTGTAAATATTTCTAAAATATAACATAAAATATACTGCTACCCTGCCATAAACTCACTGATATAAAAAGTGGGGGAACCCGCTCAAATCCTACTTTTGCTACTGTGTTGTATAATATTTAAACGCTGTATGAAGTTTCGAAGAGATAATCTCTTCAAATTTTCACCCTGAAGATGTAGTCATACAACGAAATTTAGATCGTGGTTAGGAATGTAAATAAAGTAGATATAATAGCACATCACATAGTCTCATTTAAATATTAATAAAATTATGGGATAATGATTTTCTACAAACTTAACGTCAAATATATTTAATAATTATAAACATCTTGCCAAGAAGAAGAAAATACATTGTTTAATTTTTAATCGTTCATCGTCTTGAAAGAAATTGTAAGAGCCTGTAATTGCTAAATAAGCTTACTGTGGTAAAATTAAGCGTGAACTTATTGATTGTGATATTCAATACTACCATCATAAATTGTAAGTTAAAAATATACGAAGAAAATTTTTGAAAAACAGTCAAGTGATCCTTAAAATCGAGTAATAATTGTAAGTAAAAATGATTAAAGTTATTTTGTAACAACTTTGTTGTACAAAAATTAGAAAATAACTACACCTTCCATAATCACTGAATATAAATTTAATAAAGTTGCATGGAAGTTGCCACTGATCAAAAAATTATCGTTATCAAAACACTTACATCGAAATTATTTTTAAGTTTTTCCAGTATCTTTTTCAAAAAAAGTTGTATTGAGAATTAATTACTTGTGAAATTTTCTACGCGTTTATTATCCTTTTAATGCTTGCGAGTCAAATTCAATCTGTCACGAATCTAGCAGAAATATAAATCAGCCTAAAATACTGCCAAAACAAAATCAAAGCAAAGACAATGAAAATGATGTTTCCGTTAAAGGCGGAATTGGTCAACTGGAATATAACTACACTACAAGAGAACACAACCACTTGCGTCATCGTTGACGTAACCGATAGTCACTTCTATTTAAGTCTAGAGAGAGTCTACGTGAAATTCTTGGCTGAGTTCCCAAACCCGTCACCCCGTAAACAACACTATATTTCTTCATATTACTGGATTACCGGTAATCGTTTTAACAACCACATGCATTTTTGATCTTTCCATTTTCCATTTTCATCAACGAGTAAAGACTGACTTGTCGACTTTTCTTTATTGTTAATAAAAGTACCTATTTAAGCTGCATAAGTGGATCCTTACAAGAGATATCAATTGAGAATATAACAAATGTTCAAAGCTTCACAAAGTCGGAAGTTATATTGTGTGTAAGTTTCCAAGCGCGGCAAAAGAACTAAATATTCTGGCGCTTTTCACTCCATTGCGCGCGATACTTCACGATTGTATTCACAATAAAAATTCTTTGAACGAGTGATATATATGGTTTAAACCCTCATACACAAGATTGTCAAATTATTGAATCTGTTACCCGATGGCCACGCACTGTGCTTTACATTAAAATCGTACCTAATTCCTATTAATTTCTCATGATCATAATTTTAATATATTATATTTTATAGCTTTGTCTGTGTGACCTAATTTAAACAAATCAATTTTTTTGTCTGTGCTAAAAACTAGAATAGTTTTAGATTTACTGAAAATTTCACTTTGCATTTTCTTGACATAATTATAAACATCATCTCCGTGGTATATTCGAAAGGACCTGGACTGGTGTTCTGGTTGGCTGTAAGAGATTTCCTTCGCAGTAAGCACGCTATTTCTGTCAGTTAGATACACATAAGTAGATAAATAATAAACGAATTAAAAGTACCTAAAATTTAAAAAAAAATTGTCATTTTGAAGCGTTCTTAACAAAAAACAAGTCTAACAATAAGAGGGTCGAAGATAATTGGAGGAAAGGTCAGAGTAATGAGTTTTATCCGACGTTATCATGGGGTATTTCTCTTACTAATGTAAGGTGATATACATTTTTTCAGCCTGCTCTAAGTATTTACTTAAAATAATTTTCAGACCTTGTAAGATCTGTACCATATATAAGCTACCAATCTGGTTTTATCCTTAGGCTTTGTTTACCCCATTCAAATAAATTAAGATGGAAATTTTGACGAAAAATGTGGCAATTTTATATGTAATCTATCGCATCATTAGTTCCGATATTGTTTAATTAAATACTAAAAATCAGATATCACTTTGTGTAGTCGAAAGAATGAAAATCCATACACGTCTACCAAATGACTAGATTTTTTTATTAAAATACGTTCTTTATTTACATATTTACGACAGTTTTCAAACCTACATATATAAAAAATATATGCATATATATATATATATATATATATATATGTATATATATATATATATATATATATATATATATAATATATATAAACATATATATATATATATATATATATATATATGATATAAATTCATCACCTCGAGAGCAATTCAATTTACTATTGATAATAAAATTCCAGGTCAGATACCTGGAATTTTATTATTATAGTGACGATATTCAAAGGAACATTTCAGAAAGGTCGTGTCAGAAATAGTTTTCTAATTGGTAACTTGGGTAACAAATAATTTAAGTTTAACGTTAAAAATTAAATAGAAAAACACTGTTCCTTTGTTTTCCTCACATATTTCAAAGGAAACACACTAAATTTTCGGAGTCTTTATTAAATCTTTTATATGAAACGATTAATTTAACCAATAGAAGCATAGACCAAGTCCAAGAAATCATATGACAAGCGTAGATTTGAAATATATATTTCGCCTTTAATTACTTAATACCCTTTAACTAAAATTCTGCATAGTTCCCACCCAAACGAGTATAGGGATCTGTACATTTCCCAATAATGTAATTTGTGCACTTGTGAATAGACCAAGGAGAAACATAAAAGATAAATAAACATTAGATTGCTCGAAAGGTTGTAAAGTTAGATATGAAATAAAACGCAAAGCATATTAAAATATGTTGTTTCCTAATTGCGATATATAGTTCGGTTCACCGTTTCAAAATAAACCTTCAATTTTTTTTTGAGTAATTTTTAATTTATTTAAGTTTAGCAAGTTCAAATTCTTATAGAGTAATTGTGTGTTTATTTAACATTCAGGTGAGTAAGAAGTGTTTACGTATTGAGCTCTTCAAATAAAAGGAAATGGAACTCAAGATAAAGGTTTGGAATAAGACACTGTAGAACAGTTTGTCTCTATTTATTACATTCTCTTTTTCTGAATGTTTCGTACCAAAGTGTTTAAAACTTTTCTTTTATTAAAAATCATATTATTTCGCTTCAACAGTTTTATCGCTTTGTATAAACAATACGTTGTTATTGTTGATGTAATAAATTCAAAAAATTCAATATGCAGAGATATTCGTTAATTTTGGTAAAATTTCTCAAGAGGAAAACCAAAACAGGGCTTATACACAATCACTCACGGGTCCATCCGTTTATCTGTCTGCCGCCGCCGTTTTCCTCAGAGATCGTTTGGCATTGAAACTTAAAATGATAGAGTAATAACTCTGTCCTGAATATTTCTCAATTAACATACCAAGGAAAATAAAGATAAGTGTTAGTGGAAATTTAAGAGGAACCAAATCAAGTGCTGGATTTTTTTAAATTTCATGAATCGAGTGATTCAAACGTTTTATTTCAAAATGCTAGTATATACAATATAAAGATCTCAGACATATTTTTCTTGTAATGCTACGTATATATTACACACAAAAATATTATAAGGAATATACAAACATGACCTAAAAGTAATTCACTCTCTATTTTCAAAACTACTGAATCTAAAATAATAAAAATTACTGGGTTTGTAGAAATTTACATAAACTTTAAAAGAAAATAATAACGATGTTTATATGACTTCAAGAATTTTACTGTGTTTTACGTTTGTAAATTACATATTACGTAATATATTTTCGTGGTGGAAAATAATATTAACATTTGCATATGTTAAAGCAGAAACAAAATACAACATTTTGAATAATTATTCACGTATATGTAACTAATTTTGTACATGAATATTGCAGTCCGATTTCTTTTCGTAGTTAACAGATTTTTTTAATTTATTTACGTTCTGTCAGTTTTAGTAAATATAAAAAGATATTTAAAACTACACTTTACAAGACAGGTTATCGATACATTTCGTTGTGAAGAAATTGCTGTTTCTTAAACTCTACCAATTGGATTCATAAATACCAATAAAAAGATTTGATATAATGAGTGCACGAGGATTTCTAATATTATTATTGACTGATGGAATGGGTATCAAGTAATTGATTTTTTGCATTTTTCTGCCATTTCTCTTTTATATTTTACATGTCATGCACTTCAACAGCGAATATAGTCTTTTATACATAAAATAATACGCAAATAATGAATTTAAGTCGACTAAGCCTTGATCTAGGTTTCTTCAAATTTATGAATATTTTAAACTTTTAACAAAAGGTATTGAAATATAAATAATAATGAAGAGTGAAATCCTTTTACCGTGTTTCAAAATTGTTCAAAATTCAGAAAGTAAGGTTTCACTTTAAACGTGGTTTTGGTTTAAATTTTATATCTCTTTAACGACAAGAGGTTTCTTGTAATTATTGGACTTATCTTTCATTTATTAGAACCTTTACAATGTTACACATTCTTTTTTAAGGGAGTGATTATACGAAATATGACTGAATCTAACTGATCTTTATTTCTAAATTATACAAATTTTATTATATGTAAAATTGTATTTTATTAGGAAATAAATTATAACAAACAAATCTATTGAAGAAAATTTAATCTAAAAAAATGTTGGCCATGGTAGAACTTCTCCGGAATTGTTTCATAGATACCGCATAGTAACATATAAATTTCGTTTTTTTTAAAGGACCAGAAAAAAATTGACAAATAAGTACACTCTAAATAATGGAAAATAATTTTAGTTACATTTGTCATGAAATTTTCATACTTATATTCGTATCTTGACCTATAATTATTACTTAGTTCATTTACCGTCGAAAAATTAACCAGTTCAAATTCATTGAAGTTTTTCGAAATAAATGTTCCAGCAGATTTAAGTTCAATTAAACTTTACATCATTCTAATATACAATTTCTATAGTATATCCTTTTATTGTAAATTTAAAAAAATATTTATTTATTAATTATCCTATGTTCCCAAAAGTTGTTTTAGTATTTCGTATTTTCCGTCCAAAATATAAACAAATATTGGCAAATAGCGTTAAATTGCTCGACAGGAAAAATATATTCTCTGGCAAAAATGCTATGGTATTTAATTTAAATACACAGTGCATCTACAGTGCCCGTTTTTAAATGTTACTTCAAATAGAATTATCTATTCCAACCCGACAGCCTATGTTTCATCATCTTCACCTATCTTCCTACGCCTTAATGCTCATACGTCCCTTGTTTTATTTTGATTTGTTTTTGTAGGAATTAAAATATCCCTAATGGATCACTCTCATATATGTTAGTAAATTAAATGGTTTATTATTTTATTTACACATATAAATTATTATTTTTAACTTCATTTTTAATAAACTTATTATTACATATTCTATTTAAAAAGTAACTTTCAATTCATTTCGCTAATATTTTTTACACTTCTTGCGTTGTGGTATACTAAAAAATTTTGTGACAATAATTTCCTCAGATATGTATTTAGCTTAGAGTATTTACTTTTTATGTTTATCACGTGAAATATTTATAAACAACTGAGGTATAAGTAAATGAAACATTTATTTAATATTGAAAACTGTTTTCTTGTTGTTGCACAACATTTTTTAGCCTTTGAGGCTAATACGCTATAATAATTTGTCGTTCTAAAATAAATTACTAAGGTAATTCGTTTTTTCCTTAAGAAAGGTTAAAAGGCAATGGCAGATATATTTAAATGCCTCACGTCACATAATTCGCTAACGGGAATATCGCTACCATCTACGTCACGTAGGTACAAAAAATGTAATTTTGCTAAATGAACGTCTCTAACTAGCCCACGACAAGTACACGGAAGTAGCTGCCGGTGTGTAGAAGCCTATATTTGCGTTTGTTTTTATTTAAAATGATGGTACCACATAAAATTTATATAATCCTTCTAATGTGGTTAATGTAGTTTTAAATCTTCACAACAAAACTTGGCAATGAATATACATGTCATGCAGTGAGCAAGTCCACAGTGTCTTACGCTGGCTTTCTGGCAAAGATTTGGTTGGAAAAGTTCTGGAATGAAAACAAAAACCTTGAGGATGAGCCCCGTACTAGGCGTTCTGTTGAATTGAACCATCAACAATTAGGACGCCTGATTGAGGATGATCCTCGACTGATGGCTCGTCAAGTAACAGATGAACTACACTGCAGTCATGTACCATAGAAACACATTTGTACGAATGGAAAAAGTTACAAAATACAGTATTTGAATACTCCACGATTTTTCATCATATCATCTTCGGTGCATATTAGGTACTTGTCAATATTTATAGACATTGAAACGTAACTTCGACTAGCTGAATCAGTCAGTAACTGGCGATGAAAAGTGGATTGCATACGTTAACCATACTCTCAAACGCCAAGGGTTAGATGTCGGAGAAAAAGAAGTTTCGGTAACTTGAAATAGGTGTCAAAAAGATGATGCCCAGCTACCAGTAGAATGTCAAGGGAATTATTCATTAAGTCTTTCTACCAGAGTGATGTACAATTAAAGCAGATATTTACTGTGAATACTTGGTAACAAATTTAAGAGTCGACAGGGTCGAGTTTATTTTCTAGATGATAATTCTCGACTACATGTCGCAAAACGTACACATCATAAATTAGAGGAGTTCGCTGTATTCTATTCACTCATCCACCATATTCCCTGGATATTGCGCCCTCTGATTACCATTTATTCAGGGCTCTAAGTAACCATTCACCGTTAACTATGTATAATTATAGAATTATTTGTATATATTTATACATAAATAATTCTTTAATTTTTAAACAATTTATTATATTTTATTTCTTGGTTCATTTTAGAATCTAATAAAGTAGTGGATATTTAGCCATCAAAAACTAAAATAAATATTATTTTTTCATTTCAATGTTTAATATAATGGCGTTACATTTCATGATTCGTGATCATCTTCCCATTAGACAAGTTGAAGAAGCGTGCCCAAAATCATCTAACAGTAATTTACGAGTATATTGGTGCTTCAACATTGTTTAAGTAGTAATCAAATACTAAATCCAACTTGTTTCTGGCTGTTCACATTCCAAATTGGCTCTAAATATTCCAGCCAGCCTGGCGCGATATTCGTAAGTTGTCGTTTTCGGAATGTATTTACGAAAATATATTTGGCCAATAATATTGTATAGAAGTCCACAAAGCAGATATTTTAAAACATTTAAAGACCTTTATTTAAATTGGATAAATAAACCATTTTAACATAGCCGCAGGCAACGGGACTATACGAGACATTACATGTTTACGGACAAGATTTGTCGTATTTTATGATCCATACAATTATTGTTGGTTTTAAATACATGTATAAATATTTAATCTTATGTTTCCACAATAAAATAATTGAAATTTGCCTAAATTCATACGGAATAATTTGTTAAGCGTTCTTCGATGTCTTTTTCGGTTAGTGAAGAAACACGTGGAGAAAATATGACCATAAAGTAGTTTTTAACAATTATTTTGGTACATTTGGAAACAATGTAATTACTCATTAAATGTTACGAATCATTAAATATACTTATAATAGTTTTGGGTGTTTTGGACTTTTTTTTACTTTTAGGCTATTAATGTAAAATATATATCTGTAATAATCTAATAAACTTATCTTAGTCACCACGCTTTCATACATATATTAATATATATATATATATATATATATATATATATATATATATATATATATATATGTATATATACGTACGAGCATGCGGGAATATCTATACGTATAATAAAATTGTAACAGATTGAATTCTGCACATGGAAAATATTAAAAAAAAATCATTTATAGAATGATAATAATTGAAACAGAAGATTTGTTTTCAGAATTTCCGTCTGTCTGTCTGCTGATTTGTACCACTCAAAATCAATTCACTCAAAATCAATCACTCAAAATCTACTAGTCAAATTTTAATGAAATTTGATATCATAATTATATTTATATTTTGTTGGAATGCCGAGTTAAATTGTATCTCTACTTGAGACTCATAATACCGATTTAGAAGTAGCAGATCTTCAATTGTCACAGTTTAGGCAAGCAGTAAACTTGCAACTGCAGGGTTTAAATTATAAAATTATGTTGTCATGAGGATTGAATACGATTGTGAAGTAATATGAGTATCGAAGTGGCTGAAAAATTAATAGAGTGATTTGTATCAACAGGAACGTACGGAACGTGAAGCTAAATGAAATCATTTAAAAAACAAGTTAGTTAAAAGCTTTCTGATACTCAATTTAAGCTGAATACCCAATAGGTTTTATATTAGTATATAGCGTAATTTATTTTACATACTTATGCTCTATTTAATAAATATCTTATTTAGCAACAATTAAATGATTATACCCTCATTTTTATTTTTGGCAATCGTGATAACAATATCATATTAATTCAATCACACTTACTTTTGTATCTTTTTGCTAGTAGAAAATCTTTCAAATTCAAGGTGAATCTTATTTTATACAATTTTCTAATCGATTCTTTGACGTACAGAAAAACCAAACTACTCCTGTAAAATGGTGATCAATAATTCGTTTTTTTCTTTATCTTATTGTATTCCGTAGATATTTTAAAAATGTATAATAAAAAAGAATAAAATAAAAGTTATGGCAGTTATAATAATAGCGATTGAATCAGCCGTGGTATAATAATTAGCACGTTGATATGGCACGCTGAAAATATAGCTTGAATTCCCAACGGCCGATCGATTTCCTTTGTGTGGTCTAGAATAGAGTTTACAATATTAAGGTTTTTTTTCAATAGTAAACTTTTTACTATCTGGTATTTGATGCATAATATTTTCAAAATCAATGAACAACTACTCACAATTAAATGAAATTACGTGATGTAGTATTATTTCTTTAAGTTCTTTAACACGACCTAGGTTTCGTTGTATTACAACATCTTCAGGTGGGCTATTAGCAAAGATTGAGCATCTTTGCTAATAGGTCATGGTAAAGAACTTAAAGAAAGTAGAAATAATACTAAATCACTTAGTGTCATTTAATTGTGAGTAATTAATGGAACACGAACACTTATTCTTACTTTTGTGTATTAATGAAACATTAGCAACCAAGACATACAATTAATATTTCTAATACCCATGGAAATTTATCATTTGAAATTAACGTTGCATTTCGAAAGTGAACTTCTTTTATCATCAGTGCCTCTTCAAAATCTCAACACAGTTTTATAACTTTTGATATTTGTTCAAGTCCATAAGAAATAACGTTTTCTAATTTCATCGTGTCCGTTTGTCACAATCTCACATTTTCTACAACTTTAGGCTTACGTGCATGAAATTGGTAAGTATGTGTTTCATAGAGAGTTCTTTTATTTAATATTTACTTAGTCATTAAACAACAATTAACGCACATCCCCAAACGCCTGAATTGGGAGTGATTTTTTTACATTTTTATCGCATCGATAAATGTTTGGTTAAATAATTTAAAATAAAATTTCATTTACGACTTTTCTTTTAAGGTCGTGTTTTACAGTGTCTAATTTAAAAAGACTAGAAATCATTTCAATTTCAATTATTTAGGTTAATGTGCACCGATTATTTTAAAAGCTTCTGATAATGGAGGAGAAATTTCCATGTCGTTGATAATTATATAGCTATAAATAAAGTTACCAAGAACATTACTATATTTTTATTGTCGCAAGAAGTTAAATTTAGACTATTATCTTTAACATTATGTGTTGTTAAGTTTTTAATAACAATGCTTAATTCTAATCTTAATAACTTCTTCGATATTCCTGTGATTTATGATATATGTTGGAATCTTAAACTGCTTTAAAATATAACCATCTACGTGCTTTATTACTTATAATTCGTACTTTAACACTGAATTACATGAACTATAAAATTGAACTGCCATGGATATCAGGTTTTCGACATTATTATGCCGAGATTGTGCAGGTAGACTACCGTTTAAATTATTTAGTGTATGACATATCAATTTATACATAGTTTTAAATATATACTATATATGTGTATATAAATATATATTTATATATATATATATATATATATATATATATATATATATATATATATATATATATATTTAAGGAATACCACATTACCTAGCTTTATTTACATTTTATTTCATGGTTTCAATAAAAATATATGAAATTGTTAAGATTCTGTAAAATCATTTGATTTCCCTAATTTTTAGAATAAAACTTTATTTGCTAATGTAAATTAAAATACTATTCACACCACAAAGTTTTTTCCTACGGAAACAAGTTATATTTACCTTTAGTTGGAAAAACCGACGAAGAAATATGATGTTGTTGTTGTCGTTGTCGTGCCCACATGAGATGAAAAATATCTCATATGGAAAAATCGCCAGAGCCTCGAAAGGTTGGACTTCTACCAGTCCCGCTTCGATGAGCGGCCAGGAATTGAATCCGGGTCCTCGTAGTGCGCGGTCATGCGCTCAACCCAACACACCACGGTGACGACTGTGATGTCTTTCTACATATGCATATGTATATGTAGAGTTTCGATTTGGAATGTTTAGGTAACTGTGTGTGTTTTTAAAATTAAATTATTAATTCGAAACTTTTGTATATTTTTAAAAGTATTGAACTGCGCTATATTTTTTTAATTAATACAATACCTGCTGATGTTCATATGTTCACTAACTTGCGGCTTCATTCGCCTAGAAAAAAAAATGGTGATGAAACAATTAATTTTATTACGGGACGAACAGTCATGACTATATTTTTATCTTCATGATATAGACTAAGTGTATGGACTGTTTTATACCATTTGAAAAATACAAAATTTCATTCGTATCGCTATATCATATACAAGGAAAAAATAAATAATTCTACATGGTTTTATAATAGGTGCTGATATATTGCCAATGGCAAAATGCACAAGACAGGAACCCGAACGCAAGACTATGAAGGATAAGTTGGCACCGTGAAATGATTTCAAAACTCTATAACGATAATTTTAAACTTTTTTATGTGTAGTAACGATTTGCTTGTTTCGTAAAAAATAAACGGTCAGTTCACTTTTAGTATAAAAAAGGTTTTGAAAAGCTGACGAACTATTCTCATTAATATACTTTTTAAATAAAAATAAAGAAAAATAGAAGAAATTTGTACTTACGCACATACATACACATACACATACAAACACACACACACGCATACACACACACACATTGACATTCAAACACACTCAAACGCGCACTCACACACACGTATACACACGCACACGTACAGACACACGCGCACGCACGCACACACGCACACGTACGCGCATGCGTACGCATGCGTAGGCACAAACGCATACGTATGCGCACGCACACGCACAAGCACATGCACACACACACAAGCACACGCATACGCCCACGCACACGTGCACTCCCAAGTGCACGCACACGCGCACGCGCACACGCTCCCTTAGAAACATACAGATGATCAAGTTCTATTTGCAGTTTGAGTTTTTTTCTGCGTGTTAATTTTCAAAACTGCCACGATCGATCAAGGTAAAAAGTGAAGGAACAAGCCAGTTCCAGCAATTTTGCTAAGTGTAGGAAAAGCAATATTAAAATATTTTGTTAAGTTCTCGCGATATATTTTGTCATTCAATTAATTTTTTTTCTTTTGCGCAATGGCTTTTTCCTCTTTTCGTGCAAATGAATAACAGATTAAAAGTTCTGTTTCATTCAAAGGTCCTGGAAATTTAATTTTTTTTCGAACAAGATATATATTTTTGAGGAGCTTAAATACCCTGCTGAATTCAATAAGAAGAAATAGATTATAATATATAAATCGAGTTCAAATTTTCGCAAAAGGATTTTCTACGTATTTTCGAGTGATATGTTTAATTTGTAAAGAATAAAAATGATCATAGTTTGTTAATTCTTGTTTCTCTTATTTATATTTTTGATGAAATTTGCCTATCAAAGAAAAAAAAATTAATTCATAAATTCTGCCAAGAATCTGTGAGTAACGAAATTATTCACTATGTAATAAAAAATCTATAAATGGAAATAAATGAAATATCGACCCCTGATGTTATTTTATTGAGGCTTTCTCAATTCATAAAAATCTAGAAATGCCGTATTTGGCATACCGTAATTTCTTTGTATAGTATTTTTAAATCATGGATTATGGCTTACGAAACAATTTATGTCTTACGAAATTGTCATATCTGCAATGGAAAATCTGGTACTGAGAAAGGTCAAATAACAACTATGTAGCATCATTATTCGTATATTTCCACGATCAATGGATTGTTTTGTTCATTTCCGACAAAAGAAGGAATATACTACATAAATCGTTTTTTTTTTCACTCACTTAATACCAGTTAAAAAAATCGTGGCATGTAATTTAACACTATTATTCTCATTTTGCATGAATTCATATCAAGGAAAAGGAAATTGTTAAACTATGTGCAAACTTTAAAACTTTATTTCTCTCCGTCAGTTAAGAATTCTTGACCGTAAAGTAAATTAGTTTTGGAATTAAACTACTTAGGGGAATATTTCAAGCAAGTTTAATAGTTAAAAAAACTTTACAGCAGCACTAACCTACAAGCTTTACTATATTTCATTATTATTTTACCAGTTAAATTTAATAAGCCCTAAAGTTTAGAGGTAAGCGTTTGTAACTACTGCTAGGGTACCCGGCTTTGCTCAGTAAGTTGACATGAGTTTGTGTGGTAGTTGGAATAAAAGGATAAACTTTAAAATATAAGAGGTAAAAATGTTTATTCTAAACATATTCTAATTATTTACAATACTTGTTTAATAACAACAATTTTCATTTTGTTATCAGGGGTATATATGTACATATTTTTCGAATTTCTTCCTCAAAAACAAGCTACGTATTGACTGTACGCCCGAAAAGACCGTGAGAGAAGCAGGATTCTTTGATGCTTGATGCCATAATGTAACGTTTGCCTTTGGGCTTTACTAATTGTGAAACTATAGGCTAATTTGATTAGAAATTGCAATCTTTTAATTTAGAATAGCAATTCAATATAAATAGGTGGCATTGTGGGGATAAAGACTATGCATTTGTTGTCCTATTCAGTCATAACTTCGGCTTCGGTGAAGTTGACGATCATTCTTATTCCATTACATAGTTTTTGTGAGTTGAGATTTCTAAGTAGTATGACCGGAGATTCAATTTTCTGCCGAAAGCAGTCTAATGGCATTCCTGGTACTTCCAAATAGTTAAAAAATTCTGTAGGGAAGTTTACGCTTTCTTCACCATTTACCATCATGTCCATCGATTTGTATATTCTCTCTTCACCGGGAATTTTTTTTTAATATTAAATTTTGTATTGTCGACAATATTATTTTTAGTTGCCAAAATTGCCCTCTGAAATAGCCAATCCGGATTGTTATAGTTATGAACAATGTTTGGTTAAATTTTGGTTTATGAGTTCGTTATCAATAGTGGCTATATTCCAGAAAACACTTTTGAGTTCAGGTCGTTTGGTCAGAAAGATATGCGCCTTCATCAATTTGTAAAAGGTTTTGAGCAAAATAGACTGTTGTTTTACATGTTGATAGTTTAATTCTCGAGTTTTCTGTTAATCGTAGTATTTGTATGTGTGGTCTTAGATGTGATTTTTTTAAGCATGCATAGATTTTGTCTGCTGACTTGGAGATAACTGGAAGTTTTTGTCCTGAGAGTGAGCGCAGAATCTCAGAAGATTTTTCCTCTCTAACTTCAGAGTTTCCTTGCAAGTATTGTAGTGTCTCCATGGCTTGGAGTGACTTTTTAAGTGCCATTGTACATTCATACCAGTAAATAATTTCAGCTTGTTTTGGAATATCACCTCGATTTTCTCGAGATTTTACGTACTGTGAATTGTTCTTCGGCTATATTCAACGGTAGTTAAAGGGTGGAATAGAATTTAATTCTTCCTCTTTCCATAAGTATGGTGGCAATATCGGATGATGCCAATGCAAATACGATGTATTGTTTTGCACGTATTTCTACCAGCAACACATTCATTAGAAACATTTGTTGGTGCCACCTGGTGCATACAAGTAAATAATTCTCCTAGTGTTGTTGTTGATACGGTCCATGGTAACTTTGTAATTTTTTTGTCATTGAGGAGTGATTTGTTGTGAGTAATGCATTGACGTAATTCGTTAATATTGTAGCTTTTTTCTTTGTAATTTTGAAGTATAGCACACTGAAAGTATCTTGTCGTAGTGCTGGCATTATAAGTTGAACTAAAGTCTGGTTTTTTATTGCTAAACATTTATCTTCTAGGCGAATGAGTGTTTCATTTAAGATTTTGTCGCAGAATTCGATGACTAGTCCTGGATGAGCTTGTCGGATTTGGTACAGTCTGTCATCATTCATACTATTTTTGAAATAGTTCCATAACTGTTTTGGAATCGATGGTTTATGCGTTGTTAGTATTATGGCGAATAAGTCTCTGTTTTGTTTAGCCGAGTCTGTGAGTAAGGCTTCTTATAGTGTTAGTTCCTAGTGGTTGTCATTTTCCAGTAGTCCTAAGCGTTGGCGTGCTTTTCTGTACATCTGGCATAGGTAACCGTCAATAGTCTTGAGATCGGTGTTTTGCATTCGGTGTTTTACGGATGTACGTTATATACTCGACCTAGTGCGTTAGTTTTCATGAGTTCTGTATGATACTCTACTGGAATTCTTTGTTTTCATCGTTGAAAAAATTTTCTTATTGTATTCTATGTATAATAGTTAGAGACGTCGACACATGGTAATGTTTTTCTCTTTGGCACAGTTGGAGCTACTAATGTAGTGTTCTTCGGTGGTTCGCTTACAATTTTTCTGGCGGTGTCATTTGTGAAGTAAACTCTCTGTCAATTCTCCAAATGTACTGCTAGATGCTGGTTGGTTGGGATGCAGTTGGTTCGGATCCATATATGGGAAAACCGAAAATCTGCCACCCTGCTAGGGTACTCCTTTTTTATTTGTATTATTCCCTGTGTGTTATTCCCATTTGTTATACGAGGATCTCATAGTTTCTGTTTTGTTATTTGCTGTCTTTAGTTATTTGAAATACTGCCATGTCACTGCCTTTGTTCACAAACTTACAGTCGTATTTAATGGATGTCACTCAATTGCAGTGTTCTACGTTTATGTATGCTTGGAACATTTTGGAAAGTAGTGGGTTATATAGTACTATCCATTGATTATCTATTTCCTGTTCATCTCTGCCTCGTATTCATATTTTTGCTGTAATACCATATTTTTTTAAATGATCGTCTCCTGTATTTGGAATAGCCATAACTCCGGTTTGTATGTCGTCCAAGTATGATTTTTTGGACATTTTTTGGTACATTTTAACATTTTAATTACTCGTGTATGGCGAAATGGGGTTCAATATCCCATATGATCCGTGAATTATGTTTTTCACAATTATATTATATATAGTATAATTGTGAGTATACATAATATATATATATATATATATATATATATATATATATATATATATATATATATATATATATATGTATATATATATATATATATATATATACATATATTATCTAGCTCTGGCTCTTCTTGTGGATTGGCAAATTCAGCTTGGATGATTTTGTCGAAATCCGTGGGATGAATTCTGTCGTATAGCCATATGAAATTGTGTGAGTGAGGCAGTCCTCGTCTTTGCAATTCGATTGCGTACATCCAGCATCTCACGGCTCCAAAGATGTGGTATGTTCTGATGACTTCGATAAATCTCATTTATTTTTATCGAAAAATTTTGCGGAAAAGTCGATTTTTGTCGGAAAAGTAGCGCTATTATCTCATGTTGATCCGTAGGAGCTTGTCTGTATCTTAGCTGTTCTCTGATTTCTGGCCACGATGATATTTTCTTATGTAGGTCACGACATCCTCAGTGTATTCTTGTAAATATCTTGGACTTCCCATGTGACGTACTTAATAACGCCCTAATTATTATAGCTACTCTTAAGTAAAAATGAAATAATAAACAGATGATTTCAGTCAAATATAATAAAAGCAACGAGAATTATATGTAAAGTTTTTGTCTAACTGTAATAATCTAAGTTACAAAATAAGTATATTTTTAGACATACGGACATAATAGTCTTCACAAATTTTATGAAATTATTTTATTTATTTAACTATTTTGCAACTCCTAAATACCATAGATATTTCAAGAGAGTGGCCAGATAAGTTCTGCGTTACCGAGCCTAGCTTTTACCAAGGTGCTCGATGCATCTTCGAATACATACGTTCACTGTAAATCATCCATATTTTCTTATGTAGGTCACGACATCCTAAGTGTGTTCATGCATATGTCTTGAACTTCCTATGTAAGATGAGGGTATGATTACCATTGTTCCAATGTCGTCAATGTTTTCGTCATATGTGATCAGGTCTCGAAGTATAGGGCGCGCCGCGGCTCTTTTTGTGCTTTATATGTAGACCCGCCACTTCCGACTAATGCACTTAGAGGCAGTAAGCTGATCTCTTTTTAACATGGTCGACCATATTGATGGAAGTTCAACTTAAAATGGACATGACTATATTTAAAAATCTGGCAATATTTTTTAACTTTTTGTTTATATAAACTTCCAATGATGGTTTCACAAACTACAGTTAACAAAAGTTTTAGCTAAATCGACCGAAGTCTGTTTTCAGAATCGCGCGTATCGTATATTATTTCAATTAACACAACTTTTTTGTTGTGTTGTGTGAAACGATTTTAATGGAACTAACATCAGTGAAAACCGCTATAATACATCAGTAAAATCCGTATTCAATTCGGTTAAGGCGTTTCTGAGATTAGCGCGCACAAACGCACAAACAAACATACATACGGACAGAAAAAAGTTATAAAAACTATTTTTTTAGCCTTGGTAACATAATTACAACGTGCATACATTTTTTAAACATTTAATGTACAGACACGGCTCGTTTACGATTTTATTATTTATTATAAGATTCGGTAGTAATTCTTTATTCTTCAGTTCGTTCATTTCGTTGTTCTTCGGTTTCTTTGCTCCTCACGGTACCCGTTCTTGTTTGTTAGGATCGTAAACGTGCATCATTCTCTTCGACTGTTTGGTTTTTCGCTGTTTTTTTTTGTTATCGCTGTTTTGCTTCTGACAATATCTTCTCCTCTTTTACGTTCGGGCATTGTATAAAATATAAATGAAATCAACTTTTTATCGAATACATGAAGTACACTAAAAATACTTTTCACACTTTATTTTCAATTTATATTCAGTCATTGTATCACTTTGATTACTCACACTTCACTGTTTGTTTCTATTTACTCACTACCCTTCACTGATAACTTCGTTCGAACCCACGACGGATCTTGTTTTATATACCCCTACCAATGGGTAGCTCCACCTATACAAAAAGGCTTCAAATAGTCCACAATATTCCACAACATTTGAGAGTATTCTGGAACGTTAAAAATAATTTGGATTGTTTCAGAAAGATCGCGGAAGTTCTAGATTATTCTCAAACATCCTAAAACTTTCCAAAATCTTCTGGGGTGTTCTTGAATATTGTGAAATGCTCTCGAGTACTTTCAAATATGCTGGACTGTTCTAGAAATTTCTAGAAGGCGAACTTCCGGCCCATAATCACGCCCTTCAGGTAAAAACGGGAACCTTCAACATGGATGGGGATAGAGGGCTACCACATTATGAAACTCCCTCGATTGTACTGTAACTCGTTATTGTGTTTTAGCGGCACGCATATTATACATTTATTTTTATAATATATATATATATATATATATATATACATACATATATATTAACTTACGTGTTTCCACCAAACGCAATAATATTTTAAAAAGAGTTTAACGCTGTTTTGTATTCATTTTGATTTGGATAGAAACTGTTTTATTTGCCTTTTCATTGCCAATACAGGTTATCGCTATACAGACAGGTTACTGTTTATTATATTTAGCTCTTAATAATTTATCGTTTATTTTATCAGTGACAAATCTCTATATTCTTGTGTAAACCAAAAATTGCCAATGATACATAAATAACAATCTTGCCTTCATTTCACCCAGATTAAGGTAAAAAGACACTGATTCCACTGGAAATCTGTACTATATCATAGAAGGTGCAAATTTAGATATTTAAATAGAGAAGACGCAGTCGACAATGCCTCCAAAAGTTTGGTCGAAAAAGGTGTGCAATTTTAATGAGAATTGTTCAAAGTGAAAATGGTCTACTATTAAATGTGTTAATAAAAAGGAACCAAATGGAAAGCAGAACACCGCAGTTTAATGTAATAAGTAGCGGGATTCATAACATTGTTCTTCATACAGGGATGTTTAAACTAATTTTTAATCTATATGTGTTACTGTTAAGCCCTCCAGTTTTGTAACACAAAGCTTTTTTGAAAATCAAAGGATATAATTGAGTTAGAGGTGTTATTAACCTAACCTAACAACAACATTATTAACCTGACCTAACCTGAAACAGATATATCGATTCTCGGAAAAAAAGTTACAGCGTTGTCTCTTATACTAAAGGAAATATAAATAATATTTTTTTGTCTTTTTAGTATGACGCTAATGAATTAAATGATATTTAAAAGGATAAAGCTTAAAAAATTAATTTGATGAAAAGCACTTTTATTCCCTGGATGAAATAATACGTAAAGGCACGATTTGATGTAAGACCAGCGAATTTCACAATTAAATGTAACTACGTGATTAGTATTATTTCTACTTCCTTTAAGTTCTTTACCACGACCTAGGTTTCGTTGTATTACAACATCTTCAGGTGGGCATGGACTGTTCTAGAAATTTCTAGAAGGCGAATTTCATAGTTTCATTTAAATGTGAATAATGAATTTCTACAAAATTAATGCCAAATATATTCAATACAAGCAAATTTTAAAAAAAAATTATTTCATATTTTTTGAATGACTTTTGCTAATTGAGTGAAAAAATTATATTTTAATTTGAAAAATTAATACTATTAAAAAATATGTAATTTGAATAAAAGAATTTTTTTTGAAAAAAAATGGTATAAAAGTGAAAAAAATCCCTAGAAGAAATTATAATTTAATGGGTTCCATACCACCGACGCCGACACGAGAGACACAGGAAGACAGATAAAATCCCATGTCAGACGAAGTGTCAAGTGGATCGAACATTGAGGAGGCTCTCGGGTTACGCGCTTTGTGATATACGACGAGCCATGAAGCAGTTGAAGAGGAGATCCCCTATCGCTCACGAAATTCACCTTTTCAACTCGCGCTTTCCATCGGAGTTTTAACAACATATTTAGGTTATTGAATTGCTACTCACAGTTGGTTTGATTTTATTAGATCGCCTGTGACTATAACAAATTTTACTTGGTTAAATTCTTCCCGTTTTTTTGTGGATGGGTCGTACATATTCTAAATTTTTCTTTTCCCCTTGTTAGTATCCATAATTTCACATAAATTAATTTATTAAAATGTTTAAACAAGTACTGTATTCTAACTTTCTAAAAAGTGCTCGAAACTTGCCGTTGCTACAAAAATCTATTTTTTTTTCGCTAAGTCTATAATTGTGTTTTTATAGCGTTAATATTTTTAATTCAACTTTATAATAAGTAAACAATATCTATTATGTATTCCTCAATTTCACATTTGAATTATAGGCTACTAGTAATTTATGAGTAATATAGAAATCTATTATTAATTTGAAACCTAACAGTTTATTTTTAGAATGTGTAAATGAAGAGTTACGACTTTAAAAATAATTTCATTAATATTCCGTATTATCTCGACAAGAATATTCCTCAAGTAATGTTGGTTTCATATAGAATCTATCTAAAATATAAACAAAAACACCGCTAAACCAAATAGAAAAATTTTATCCGTAGATATTGATTTGTTCGTAAAGTAAAAACATTATGGCATCTGTGTGATGCTCCCAATCCTTACTAAAAGACTGAGATTAATAGGCGCGTTCTGTGGTAACGTGATTTAATGAATATATTTCATATAGTATTTTTGAGTTCAGGTAAAGCAGAATATCATTGCAACGAATTTGAAATATACAAATTTTCAGATGTATTTTATTGTCAAGTGTCAGATATATACCATCCGGTAAATTGTCTTGTTAGGTTATAACAATGTTTAATTACAGAGCGCTTCTAACGAATCCAAACTTGGCACTTGTACCAAGACCCTCTTTTTATAGAAATACTGTAATGAGATTTCAGTACTTCTTGGAGAATTTCTGTAAGGATTGTCATAGATTCAATAATGCTAATAATTTCTTTCTACACTTTATCTTTCATTTTTTTTCACCATTTTCTTTTTTCTGTTATTCCTCAACATATAAAATTTAAACAATGGATGTTTTTACCAATTCTCGATATTAACATTTTTGAGATTGCTTTGACTGCGTCCATACCATTAATGACTTGAAGCGTTTTTTAATGGCCTACTGAACGCGGTAAAATATTTGGTCTAACTCGTGCACCTATTCGTAGACACATACTCAAATCTTCTGCACATAGAATAATAAATGAATTAAAATATCCCTGATACATGGTCTGCCATGTAAATTACTCCACAAACGCATAGCTGACTATCACCGATATGTAACAAAAGGGTTTAACTTAAGCAAGGATGCCTTTTTACATAAATCGGGTTATATATTTTTATTTTATAATTTCTTTCACATATTTCACATATTAATTCTGGCAGGATGTGTAGTGATGTGATGTCACACAAGATGACATTAGAGTGTGTTAATGCAAAGAACGTATATTCTGTGTCTACTTTTATTAGCAAATAAGGTGTTTTATTTTTTGTGTAATATTTTTCCAAATATAAACACTAAAAAGATAATGAACAT
The DNA here is from genome assembly GCA_039881145.1 of Druceiella hillmani. NCBI lineage: Eukaryota > Metazoa > Arthropoda > Insecta > Lepidoptera > Hepialidae > Druceiella > Druceiella hillmani. The sequence continues at coordinate 2,881,509 of JAYKKI010000103.1, forward strand.
TTACCACGCGGGATCCCCATTGTTGTAGCAAGTTTAGGAGATATAATTTAAAAGTTTTGATCAGACTTTCTAAATGTTTTTTATACCCATGGTTGAAGAATTAGAGAAAAGACAAATTGAATAAAACTACACTTGAATCTTACTATTCCAACTGAGAAATATTATTGTAGAAGCAGATGGTAAATATGGATATATATAAACAATGGCAAATAAATACAAAAATATATTTTGTTAAAAATAATAAATAGACCACTAGAAAATCTGAGGTATGTATATAATTAATTGTATTTTATTAAAACTATACAAGAGGTACGTCAAAAACCATGTAGTAATCAAAAATTAAATATTTGATCCCTAGATTATTATGATAATGCAACTTCAGAGAAGATTTGTACACAGACACTGAGAGAGCTTTTATGTTTGCCACATAGTTTTATGTCGCATACTGTAAATGATTCTATGCAGAATGCAATGCTTTATTCTAAGAGTTTAGAAGGTCTCCTTATCTCTAGAACATAGTTCTAGGTTATTGCCATCACTATTTCAAATATATTGATGATCGTAGGATATTTTGCATTCCTTGGCCATCTTCTGTTTCATTGAGGTCATAAATCTGATTATACATTGTAGTATCCCATATAAAGAAATTATTCCGCATGGCATATTAGAAAAAAGTAATAAAGTTACATTGAATTTCATTTATATGTAAACAATATTCAATATTATTGAAAATATCAATTGAGTGCACTAACCTATTTGAGGTGAATGGGTGTTTTATATGAATTGTACTCACGAGGTTTGTAATTAGAGACGTAAGAAGGCATAAACATTATCCAACGTTTTGATTTTTACAAGATTATAAAGGGAATCAAACTTCATATATTCAAGTACCCGACATGTATTTTGTAGCAAAAATCAGCTGTTGGAAAACAGTTGTTCACAAACATCTTGTTTTTATCGGCAACATTTCTTTTATTTTTATAAATGTAACGATTAGATGACCTTAATAAATTACAATGTAACATATTATTTTCAAATATTTAGTAAACAATAATTATATGAATGTATTATTTATCTTTATGCTTAATCACAACAAAATGTCAACTTCAACATTCTAACCACGAAATTCACTAAATGATTCATATATTAAATATATATCATTATAAAGCTTGATTATACTGAAAACATAGTTCCTAAACCCATTTCTGGAGATCATCTAAAACCTACAAAGTTTTAAAAAACCTATTTCTTGTGTCAACCGTCAAATGGATCTGTATTCTGAGCGGATCTATACACGCCACATCAACTGAACAAATTGCTTCGTGAATAAATAAAATGCTGCGCGGATAGAAAAATACAAGTTTAGTCTGTTAGACGCAGCAAGCGTTTCCAAACTGATATATGTCTCTACTGAAATTCAATTTTGAGATTGCACATAGAAAAATTCAATCTAATCAAAACTAAGAAGCAAAGAGGCATACAGTGTCGGAAAAGTCGATTAACCTAAAATCGTTCTAAGCGCGCTATAGGAAATATTAAGAATTTCATCAGTCAATTCAAGAATACAATCTGTTTAAACTTATACACTAAATTAAAAGTTCTTTATTACTCTTGTCCAACTAAACCATTAAATGAATCAAAATTTAAAGTTTACCATCATGGAACACGGGTGTTATGATGCATTTTTACGAGGGTGGAGGTACTTGCCTTAAATTCAAAGAGATTGTATATAAATAAATAAACGTATTATAACTAAATGATGCGTAGCTCTAATATATCTGCCTTTGTCGTTTCAGTAAAGAGTTGTTAGAAATTTCAATTAATACGACTCACTTTTAGTGTACTCAATTTAATTTTTTATTGGTACCACACAAATTAATGACCAATGACGTTTGTAATGAAAAAATAGTTAGGACAGAGTATAATATTTGAAACGACTAGGCGTCTGTATGGCTCATAATAAAATAAACGGTTGCTTCTTCCTTTTTACCTTAAATTAAAAAAAAAACAAATAAAATAGTGTAACGGATCGATTGTTAAATTAAAATTGCAGGAAAAATGTGACCAGAATACTTACCGTATATTCAGAAGAATATATCTTGTAAGGGTCTTTTTTATTATTGTTTTACCTACTAAAACATTACTTCATCTACATCAATCATTGCTATTGCTTTTTGACGTGAATACGTCTTTAAATTTGCTACCATACGGGGGCAATTCAAAAAAAACCTAATGATAACAAAATCGAAGGATGCAGTTTGGCGTTGCAGTTTCGCTCTATCTTCTACATCAAAAATTAAATTATATCGCTGGATTGCTAAAGGATCAAGGAATTCATTACGATAAGCAAGAACAGTGACGCATCGCGCGCGGTGGAGAGGGAAGCGCCTCCATTTTGAGGTTATTTTTCTGCGTATCGAGATTTGCAATTAGTATAACTTTTAATTCGGAAAAGCTAGGATGTTCGTTTAAGTTTTTATCGTCAGCTGTCGTTAAAATCTATCGATTGTATATAAAACATTAGTTTAAAGTAGTGACAGTGAATATAATAAGGTGTTCGAATAAAAAAACATTATCAAAAATATGTAATGTCGGCCTATACGAGTCGAAAAGCGAAAACTAAATACAAAGATCGTATACAGCTGGAAAGGGCTTCTCAAGAATAATCGAATGGTACTAATAAAGCACCATATGATGGAGTCAAGCAGTGCCGGGAACGTAAAAGAATGAATGCGACCGAGCGGATCAATGACGGTGCCAGTACATTTGCAGCTGGGACGGTTGAAATTATGCTTTACATAGACGTATTAATGTACAACACACGGCCGTGTCCATGATACAGCCACACTCCATTTTTTTATTGAAACAGGTGCAAAAAAAAGTTTTTCATTTCTATCCCTTGGAATGGGAAACTTGGATGATTTTGATTTTTATTTGCATTACATGATTTTGATTGCTTGAATTTGTAACAGCAATATTTAATTGTAAAAATAGAAACTAAATATATTTTCTATTATTAGGAAAAAAATGCCGTTTTCGGTGATCTCAATGAATTCAAGTGATTAACAGCAGTATTGGAAAATACAATGTGAATTTTTTTTCTTGTTACAGAATTAGAATAGAATCAGATTTTGTTAAAGTAGATTCTTGAAACCTGCCTAAGGTTAAAAAAGAAATGGTTGCGTATCTTTTCTGAGAGAATCCGGTTTTGTAAACTTGAAGATTAAAACATTTTCTCGTGAGACTTTAGTTTGGTTTTGATATTTTATACCTTGTTTCACTAATGTTTTCCAAAGCTATTGACGGAATGCATTGATGGTATAACATCACATCACACAGCCTAGTATTTCAGTGCGATTTTCAAACTCTTATTCTATGTTTAGCTTTGTTAACGAAAATTGTTATTGTTTTCTTTAATTTATGTAGATTTTCGATATAAGACTGTTTTGTGAAATAATAAAAAATTCAATAGAAAATTTTCATTGTTGGCGCATGCTAAGCGAAATGATTTCATTTGAGGTTTCTAACTAGATACTTTAATTTTTTTATTAAATCAATGTCTGAAGTATGAGAGGAAGGCAAATACATATAAAAATAGTCAATGTAACCACAATTCCATTAAAAATGAGGATAAACTTGCTGAAATGCTTGAAAAAAATTTCGTCCCAACTTTGAATGTGCCTTACGTTAATTTTATTTCAAGTATTTTTCAAATGAAGCATCTGTCCCAAAAACTTATTTCATTTAGACTTCGAGCATGTACTTAGATCAACACTGTCTATAATGTATGACTGTGATAGATAGACGGGTGGATATGACAAAATTATAAGGGTTTTAATTGTGTTCATATTTAGTGTTCATTGCTGAATACTAAAAATCATCACATGATTTGTTGTAGATTAAATCAAATTCAAAAGTAATTAACGTATGGATGTAAAAAAAAATATTTTAGAAGTGAAAAGTATTGTTATTCACTTTTGCCTTATATTTTTTAACGTTATGGTTTAGTTTTACATAAATTTTTACATTTTTTTTATAAATTTACGTAGAAACAGAAACAATCAATGCGAAAGTAAATAGTTAAAATAACATATATAAACATCAGACGAATCGTCTGAATCTTACAACTAATACATCACCAGTGGCCTTATCTCGGCGTTCGAAGTTAGGTTTTTCTGTTATTCGTACATGGAACTCACAAACAATCCCGCATGTAAGTGATAACGTAAACAAAGCTGAAGATCTTATATACTATTTTCACTATCGGATATGCGGGTAATTTAACTTGCGAGTAAGGACGACATAATAATTAGATGGTGTTTAAATGAGCGTTGGTTTAATTCGATTTGAACTAGAATATTACAAATTAAAGACCTTAAATTTGATATCATTCATTATGGAAAATACAAATATCTTAACTGCGTAAAAACGTTTAAATCATGAAAATAACAGTATTATTTTTCTTTAAGTACCTTACAATATAACAATGAATTATAAAACTTTCAACTACAAATATTATCTAAACTGACAATAAGAGACCAAAAATTGCTAAGTAATAAAAAGCGTTGTTCAAAAGTCTCCAAACGTTTCACAAGTCTTTGTTAGCTCAAAATATGCTTTATTTAAAGATAAAATTAAGTCACATAAGTTTGTTTTAAAAATGGCTTTTTGAATAATATTTTTATGGAAAAAAGAAGTACATTTCATTACTTGTGTATTTATATATTTCATCGTTAACATGGCGATCTTATGTAAATATCATTTTCAAAAACAATTTTATTAGCTAAATAACATAATTGTAGTATAATAGGATATATAATAATTTTCTTATTACAGAATTAAAATAAGATGAACTATTAGGCTTGTTAAAACTAAATCAAATTAAATTTTATTAAACTAAGGATATTGTCAAATAAGTACGTTGACTTAGAATTCAGGAGGTTAAAATTTTGTTCATGATTTAAAACTTCCTAAAAATTAATTTATGCAGTATTAGCTTTTAAGTTGTAAAAATGATTGCCCGTCTCTTTCACACATTCTCATTGGACTCAAATACCCCTAAAATTGAGTCAAATAAATTAAAATTAAATTGTTTTTCTTATTCTTAACTTGTTTTCAAAAATAACACCACTAAAGTTATTGAATTTCAATGAGATTTTATTAACAAACTTTTGAATTAAATTGATATCATTTTAGGTTACTTTAAAAGAGCAACAGAATTTATTTCATGTTCAAAATACACTCGGTAATTGTTTATTTCATTTTGTTCTTTACCAATACCTTAAATTAAGAAATCATATAGAGAAGGTTACATTATGTCCATTATTTCAACTCACATCACCGGAAATTTTAGATCTATTCAGAGGGTAGATTAGCAGCGTAATTTACATAATATTACGTTACCAACAAGCGATTGCTTTATGTAGGCTTAACTCTTTTTGGCTCATTACAAATCAGATCACATTGTTCAAAAATTAAAATTTTGGTGTACACATTTTACGACAAAATTTTATTTGAACTTTATTGATTTTTTTATAAAAGGGGGCATAACCGTCCCACAAAGTATAGCGTCGAAAATATGACTCTATTGAAGATTACTTGATATATAAGTATAACTTTATTAGACGTTAATGTTTTATTGTACGTAATAGTCTTTCTTGTAACTTATACTTGTTCTACTTCGAGTCAATATATCGTAAATTTTTTTCCAAATTTTTTAAGTAAACCTTTTTATTTGCATTAAATAAACTTAAATTTGGTTTGTAATATGAATAATGTAAATACTCAAGTTTGTTTCAAGTTTTTCTTATTTGTATTAATAACTTAGATTAATGAAAAATTTTTATAGGTAGCTTAAGAGGTCTCCTCCTTACAGTTATATAAATATTAAACTGTTATGGTCAAAAAGCTGCTTATAATTTGATTGAATTAAAATGTCTGGTTAACTGAAAACGGGTTCACTTAAAGCAAAGGGATAAAATGTATTGTTCGTGTATTGGAATTGATAAATGAATATTTTGGTATTTGAACTTCAATAAATTTTAGGTAATTACAAATTATTGAAAGTAGTTATTTAAGAAGTAAATTTTACTAAAAACAAAAATTGATATGAGGTAATAAAAATATATTTATTTTAATTATACCTAACATAATAAAACATTCATAAATAAAGAAAATAAACTGAGCGCGTAATCCAATTGTTATGTGGCAAAGGAACCTATCTCATTTTTTTCTGTCTTATATATGCAATGGTATATAAACGGGTTTGTTAAATAAGAATATGCAGACAAATACGTTTTATTGTTCATATATTAAATAAAATATTATGCTTTCCTATTCACACCTTTGTTTTGTGATGTTGACAATATTATTATATTCACACAATTGTTTTGTGAAAAAAAATTTAAATATTATTGTTTCTTTTGTATATATTAGATAAATCAATAAAATATTTGCTTTTTGAAATAACCGAAATGTTTAAGGAATAACTTAGAATGTATTTTTTACAACAATCTATTTAAATCGATTTGCAGCTGCTTATACTAAACTATAGAGAAGGGAGTTTTTTAAAAACTGTAATTTTTAAGTTCAATATCGTTTTCTTGTTAACATGAATATCTAACGAGGATTAACCCAATTTTCAAATTTAGGTTTTTGGTATGATTTGATGATCTTTTACTGAAAATTTAAAAGTAATAAAATTAATCCTATTTAAACAAAAATCATAATATTTTATTTAATATATAAACAGAAACAATGGCAGCAACGTATTTGTCTGCATATTCTTATTTTACAAACTCGTTCATATACCATTGCATATATAAGACATATAAAAACATAAGAAAAGTTCCTTTGCCATATAACAATTGGACCACGGACCCAGTTTATTTTCTAATGTTTATTTATGAATGTTTTATTATGTTAGGTATAATTAAAATAAATATCTTTTGATTAACTCATATCAACTTTTGTTGTTAGTAAAAGATACTTCTTAAATATCTACTTTCAATAATTTACAATTACCTAAAATTTATCTAAGTTGGAATACCAAAATATTCATTCATCAATTCCAATACACGAACAATATATTTTAACCCTTGGCTTTAAATGAACCCGTTTTCAGTTGACCAGACATTTTAATTCAATCAAATTTTAAGCAGCTTTTTGATCATAACGGTTTAATATTTAAATAAGTTTTAGTGTAAATAAACGCATTAACAATTTTTATATGATGTATAACTTTTTAATACAGTAAATTGTACAGGTCTCATAAATGAGGTGACAACCCTGATTCCAATATATTTTATTATAGACGACACACGCCCGTGGCTGTCGAAAACCTCCTTGCACGCTACGGCGCCCTTAAATTAATACTATCACTATTATAATTGTATATTTTTTATGAAACACTTGAAATTTTTTGTAAGTGGCATAGTTAAATATAAAATTATAAGTAACTTTCAATATTTTTTAAGATCCTTAATTTGTGCCAAATTATTTTTACTATTAATACATATTTAAAAAATTAAAGTTAATTATCAATCATTAATTAAAATTTACATCGGAACATTTTGTTTTAAGACTCTAGTTTGTTAATGTCCTTTAGTGATATTACAGAGTCATGAGTTAGGTAGGATCCAACTTTAATTATTAAGTACTCACACCGTGCGTGAAATACATTTACGATATTTGGAGAGTATTTGATAATTTTTTTTTTCATTTATTACAAAACTAATTTAAGGTTTAACTGAAGATGAGCCAAGAAAAAAATATCTGTAAAATTTTTAAAGGTGACCGAAATTTTAACTCAACCTTTAAACAAGGACCATAACACTGAAATGGGATGTAATTTTTTATGACTTTTTTTTTTATTTTTTTATTTTTACTCTACTAAAGCGAATGAGACAAGGTGACATCCATACTCTATCTCTGTCATTCAGTTTAGAAGATTGCAACAAATTGTTTATAAATTTTGTAATTTTTAACGCTTATTTTTAATTAATCTATACATTTTTGATATTTTGCATGACAGCAAATTTATTAGCAGTCAGCAAACCTTTGGAATATGTCCTTTTTTTTTAATTATGCCTCAGACTGTTTTTGTAATAAATTATTTTCTTACACACATAATAAATGAATTATATTTGTATTTCAATTTATTTATCTCTTCGTTCATAAATATGGAATAATTTATGATAGTAAAGTTCAATAAAATCTTTTATGGGTTTAGTTGGTGGTAAACAAGAAATTTTTGTTGCATTTGCTTAAAATGGTAAATTCTTTTAAAATAAAAGCATGTTTGGTAATCCATATTTTATTAAACTAGGAAAATTGCAATATATTTTAATAATTGCTGTGTTTTAGATAGCTTAATCAAATTCGAAATCGAGTTTTGTGGTACTAAAATACTACACGGACTTATGTTACAAAAAAAAAATCGCTGTGATGGAATTTGCTTCACATAATTTGACCACAAATTCCGGTGTCTGTTTAAAATAATTTAAAACATGCACATATCCTGACAGCCGAACAGGATCGACAGATCAAGGTTTTATTAATCACTAGTTTTCGTTCGTGGCTTAGAGCAGATATGTTTTTTTATTTTCGCAGCTGATTTTCTCCAGTAATATAATGGTTTTATCCCAAAGTACCATTCTTTGGAATAAAGGTAGATCATGTCTTAACTTGAAGTTAAAGCTGAATTCGTTAATAATATTATTTTTATTAATTACTTTTAAATTTGCGCATTTTATGTTACTACCTGAACGCTGATGACAAAATTTGAATCCCTTTTGAAGAAAAATTGTAAAATAAAACTAATTAAGTACAGTCTTCCATAATAAAAAACACAACATTCTCAAACAAAACATCCACTTTTGCGCAAATCATAGCGGCAAATATAATTTTGCGCTTCAGACCTGATGTACAATTTTCTATATTTTTTTCTCCTATTAATCTGATTACTTGAGTGACGCTAGTTGTGTCTGACCCAGATCACGGTTAGTTCAGTTCAGAGTCATGGTTAATAGTTTGAAAACTACGCTTCCTAATAACCTCTTTATTTAAAGTAGGCATCAAAAATTTACTTCTACTTATCTTTTGCCTGCAACTCCCGTCGTATGTAAAGTTTGATTTTGAAATTTAATAAAATAAATAATGTTTTTTTATCCCGCCACCCAAAGCCAGTCTCATCTTAGCCATTCGCAGTGGTTTCTGCTTAATACAGTGTCTATAAATATAACCGTAACTTTGTGATCTCAACACGTACATAAATTTTATGTAAACGAAAATAACAAAAGTGATAAAGTATCATCTGTGTCGATTGTATGTAATTGACTTATTTAATTTCTTATTAAAATTTTTTTTTCAACCTACAGCATAATACCAATATATTGAGCACATTTATGAAAAATAAAAAAATGTACACAAATGAATAGTAGAATCAAAAAAAATTAACAATCACTATAAACGAGTGCAAAATATACAAAACCCAATTAATAATAATTAAAATATTACAACAAAATAAGTAATAGTGAAACCAACTAAATATCTCAAGATCTGGGGACTTAAATTGAGACTAATTGGTCTAAAATATTAAGTAATCCGCACATCTGAATATGGATGAAAATTTAATTGATAAGTTCTTTCAATTAATTCAGTTCTCTATTTTTTTTTATTTTATGCAACTATCATATTTTTATCTATGTATGATAAGTGTGCAAAATTTTAAATAAATATGATGTTTGAAAGTGGAAGTAAATTAAATTTAAAAAATAAGTAATTCTATTTACGGTCTAAACACCTAAATAAATAATAAAAGTCTGTTGAAAAGTATATATTTTCATTTTTTTTTTCTGTTCCATATATGGCACAAAATATGCAACTACGCAAGTATAGCTCTTAAATACGAATAATCAATAATATCTAATATTTAGGTTTTACATTCAAAATAAACATATCAATCTCTTTCTGATGGAGAAATTTGTAAATACAATTGTTGTCTGTATTCAAACATAACTCAACACACTTTTCGCATGATACTTCCAACGTAGACAACGTTCTCATTCCATATAGGAAAGTGATCAATACGATCACGCCTTACATTTCGAGGGTTTGCCTCGTTTGACTTTTTCTTCTTCATCTCAATCAAATCATCTGTCACAGAAGATGGTCGTCGTCTTTTCGTTTGTAGCAATGGGCCACACTGGCAGAGATTTTTAGCAATTTCTAATTTGAAATCCTTTAGTTTTGTCGGTGTGGTATTTCTCCTGTTCCTCGACTCTTCTATATAACAGCCAGCAATTTATGACTATGACGTCAAGGAGGTGGTAAAATAGATGTAGATACCATTCTTTGGTCCTTATATTTATTTTGTATTTGCCAAGAAATGAATTTAATAAATCAATCCCTCCCATGTGATAATTATATATTCGGACCATTTTTGGACAATCTACTTCTACATATATGTTTTTGTCTCTTGCACAACCGTTTAACTTTTTAGGTCGGTTGTTGTCCAACAAAAACTATGACAAGACGACAGGTTTATTGTCATACCACATAACTGTAACAACCTCTGTTTCTTGTACATCAGTAACCCATTCATTTAAATAGACCCCTTCTTTTTTGCTACATTTCATATCTTTCAGGGATGGGATTTTCAAATCTTTGCCAAGGCGACCTTTATTGACTGTTCCCAGCAATGGAATTGCTTGTGTTTCAAGGTAAGAAATTAATTCTGGTGCAGTCTAGTAGTTTTCAAAGTATAGTTTATATTGTTGGTTTTTCAGAATAGTTCTTGCCAGACGGACTACTATATTTCCACAAGCACCCAAATCAATCGTTCCTTACATTCTCTAAGCTCAGAGTTGTTCTCCATTCCAGAGTTTGTCTCAAAGTCCTAGGCCAACCCCCGATTGTTGCACAGTTAACGAAGTTTATAACCCCACTTGTGTGGTTTCTGAAGCAGATACTGGCGAAGGAAATTTGTGGTTTTCGTTGCGTTCACACGTTCACATTCACGTTACGTTTACACATCTGTTCGTCCACGGACAGTGTCTCCCTCTTAGGTATATTTTGGCATTTTTTTCTGAGGGTTTATAATATTGGCATAATTTTGTGTAGGCGGTCGTATCCTGAACTACCTGCACGTACTTGTAATGAGTTGTCATTTAAATGTAAGAACTAGCGAATTATTTCGAAATTATTCAAGGTTAACGTCTCCCTTACTAAAGGTAGACCTATCTCACATTCAAAATACATCCGAATATTTGGCAATGAAGTAATATCCATGAGCAATTATATACTTAATTTTTTTTTAATTCGTAAAGGGTGGTAATGACGTGTTTCGAACAGTCAAATCATCGATGCAATCTATTTATAAATGTTTACTAAATTAAAAGTTCTCCGTTACTCTTGTCCAACTAAACCAGGAAATGACCAAAATTAGAAGCTAAGCACCATAACAAGTACGGGTGTTACGATGCAGTTTTAGGCAATAAAGGACGAAAAAAATTATTTATTTGACGATAAAATTTTATAAATTATATTTAAGGGAAGCTTGCCATAAATTCAAAGGAACTGTATATCAATTAAAAGGTATTATAACTGAACGACGTATAACTCTGATATCTCTACCTACGTCGTTTCAGTAAAGAGTTGTTAGAAATTGCAATTAATATAATTCCTTTTTAGTGTACTCATTAAACATATTTATTGATATCATTTTTATAATTATAAGATATATATAATAAAGTGTATAATATTCGAAATAACAAGTCATTTAGTTCCAGTAAATTCATGGCTCATAACATTTGAAATAAAAAATTTTTATAGATTTCTTCAAATAGAGTGCAAAAAACATCCAAAAGGTTAAAAAACTGACAAACCGCTGACCCTTTCCGTTTTATTTTAAATTAAAAAAGAGAGAAATAAAATGGTGCCACCGATAGGTTTTCTGATGAAAATGGCAGGAAAAATGTAACGAAATTACTTATGGTATATTTAGCGGAATATATCTTTCAAGCTTCTTCTAGCAGCTAAAACCATTAAGGCAAGTACATCAAACATTATGATTGCCTTTGACTACGGATTCAGCTGCCCCGTTATATCTGACGATCATTTTTAAAAATTAGAACATCTTCAAAATTTGTCCATACGTCACATTCTAATCTTATACTTTCTTAATGAGAATATATCTTTATACTATTTTACACAATCTCAGTTACCTAAGATATTTTGGAATTGTGGCTGTTTGGATTTTATATAAGTCTAAATTAAAATTTGAAATAAAATGCACATATTAAAATAAGTCATAAAAAATATATGTGTATGAAATTGAGATTCTTTGATATTCTAGCTAATATTTTTTGAAAAGCGCCTAATTAGTGAATATTTACGCCATACTGTATTTTTTGTGATTTAGTGAACATTTCGTTCATCATGCGAAAAGAAATTATGATTGACTCATTTATATTTTATTAATTATATTTCATTTTGAAAATTTTCATTGCCAATACTCTGTGTACTAATTAATGTTCTATGGAATCATAAATCTTAACTGGGAGCTACTATATTTCACCAAAAGTGTGAATTATTATTTGTATTTTAACACCAGCAATACCTAATACTGCTCTCTGTTTGATACCAAATAATGTTAATTAATTTTAAAAGTGAAATATAAAAAAAAATTATTTGAATTTAATTTCTAATCTATAGAAATTAAAATAAATGCGAGTAATGAAAGTAATAGAAACCAGTAGAAATTATTTTCTTAATTTCTTTATTCATCAAATGTAATCGTTACGGCCCTTTCCTGTATTTAAAATTACCCTACGGTCTTTCCTGTATTTAAAATTATTGTTATAAAATTCAAGAGTTTAAATTGTAAAAAAGAGCTCAGCTCTTGTGTATATTTCGGTTTTACAAGCTATTTATATTACCAATGAACAATGCCCTAAAATTCCTGTGTGTTATGGTTTTTCTAAATTTTTTACAAAATGTTTTCGTTCCCTTACTGATATTAATGAATTGATAATTTTACTTCAATTGTTACCAGTTTAGTAAGTTTTAGTTACTTTGTAAACTTGATTTTTATTACGAACGGACCGCAATAAATATATCAGAGTATCAGATAATTTATAAAAAATAAAAGATATACATCACTATTAATTTTTCCTTGTTTAGTATTAATTGGAAATAACTTGAAAAACGTTTTTAATTGTTAACGTATAATAACTGTTTTTTTGTGTCGATTTCCTTTTTTAATTTAATTTAAATAAAGATGAGAAATTTAAATTTAATTTTGCGAATATGATTCTCGAACTAGATATCTTTCTGTGTTAGAAGCATTACAGAATATTGAATGTAATAAGTATTCAAAATTATTTTATATTTATTTTTTCATGGCTATTAGCCAAACCTGTTAATTTGACAGCTCTCTGATTTTTTTTTACGTAACGAACAACGTAACGAATTACGTAACGAACAACGTTGGCCTATAATTTTTCCCGGAGAAATCAGTTCAATTCCTGGTAATTTCCTATTAATTGCCATAGGTGTGTCTCTTTTCTAAATAAGATAAATAAATCAAAATAAAATACATCACAACTTACAGAGACGTAGATAAACGTTTATTGAAATGGCTTAAATAACACAGAGGGAATACGATTAAATAGGTAATAAAACAATTTATAAGAGATAAAAAGTGATATCACCTCCTAGTGATATCTAATTTGGTTTAATTAAAAAATTTCTAAGTGTGCAAATATTGCAAAAACATATTGTCAATTAAATGAAACTACGGGATGTAGTATTATTTCTACTTTCTTTAATTTCTTTACCACGACCTAGGTTTCGTTGTATTACAACATCTTCAGGTGGGATATTGGCAAAGATAGTCTCTTTAGAATAAGAAGAATCTTTGCTAATACCCCACCTGAAGATGTTGTAATACAACGAAACCTAGGTCGTGGTAAAGAAAGTAGAAATAATACTATATCACGTAGTTTCGTTTAATTGTGAATAATGAATTTCTACAAAATTAACGCCAAATATATTCAATATTTGAAAACATATTGTGTTTATTTTTTTTATTGTATAAAATTACAAAATTAAAACAGTAGCAAAAAAAACTTTAAGCGTGCAGCAGCTATTTATCTAGTACTTGATACGAATAAAAAAATTAATTATTAAAATTTTTGGCAAGAGTCCATAGTCCTCAGTGAGTATAAAGTTAATATGTCAGAAGAAGATCAAAGATTTAACCTAAATAAGTTTCATGCAGCAAATAAACCAACTAATCTCAAAAAAAAATCAGAGAGCTGTCAAATTAACAGGTTTGGCTAATAGCCATGAAAAAATAAATATAAAATAATTTTGAATACTTATTACATTCAATATTCTGTAATGCTTCTAACCCAGAAAGATATCTAGTTCGAGAATCATATTCGCAAAATTAAATTTAAATTTCTCATCTTTATTTAAATTAAATTAAAAAAGGAAATCGACACAAAAAAACAGTTATTATACGTTAACAATTAAATACGTTTTTCAAGTTATTTCCAATTAATACTAAACAAGGAAAAATTAATAGTGATGTATATCTTTTATTTTTTATAAATTATCTGATACTCTGATATATTTATTGATATTGAAGGTCCCTTCCCCTATAAAGAAAAAAGGGAAGCTTAAGAAGGGTACTCATGTATCAGCCTGTCCGTCTGTCACAGATGTTTCTCCTAGAAACTACTTGACATAGAAACTTGATATTTTAAATGATAATGAAGCCCAATAATTCACAAATATCTCCGTAATTGACACTAAAATATTTATGAAAAATGTTTTTTCAATTGTACTTCCATACTGAAACTCTGTCATTCAAAGTTATCATTTGAAAAGGCTAGTTAATATACTGAAAAAATAATAATTTTAAATAGTGTTTCCTTCCAGATGAACAAAAAATGTTCAAAGCAATACACTAAACTACCTTATTTCTGAAACTAAGTATTCAAATATTATGAAAATAGGCTTCTAGGAGCCTATGCATGGGCTCAAAAATGCGGTGGAAATTCTAAATATTATTATTTTTAAAATATTCACTATAACATAAACATCTCCTTTTCATTATATTAGGTATTATTAAATATATGTCACGCGAGGAAATCCGTATCAGCGATAAGTAATCGTAAATAAAGTAACAAAGACCAATCAAACGAATGACAAGGGTTTCCCTCGACACGTGGTCCAGGCTCGACTTGCGCGTTGCCGATTTTTATGATGAGAAATCAGTGGTAAAAACTTGCCGTTATAGAAAAAAATGTTTAAAATACTATTTATTGACTAGAAAGTTATAATAACTCATTTTTTTCGTCTAATCATTAAGTAAAGTGTCAAGCAAAAGCTTCGAAATGGCTGATAGCAATATCGAACTTACTTTGCTAGGATATGTAATTTCTGCTGATATGATAAGCTCCAATCAAACCAAAGGAAAATAATTACATTTTGTTGACCACAAGTTTGTCACGACCGAGATAATAATTATGACGAAGGTTTATCTCGATATTTCGGCGACGTTCGAATTCAATTAATATTATTGTTTATAATTTTAGTTTCAGTATTTATTATTTAACTTATTTTCAATAATTTAAATGGCCCTATTTTCATTACACGCTTTTTAAAATAAAATTAACCTATTGAAATAACTATATATATATATATATATATATATATACATACATATATAATAAACAATTTTAAATCTATTTGTTTATTATTTTGTATGCATACATGTCAAAGGAGTTATTATTTTCTTTTACTATTAGGATAATTAATTTCACAATTTAAGAATTTAATAGTCACGTAATTTTGAATTTGTTACTCCAAAACAATTTTTGCATTGCATAACATTAATTTTTGGGTATCAAAAATATTTTTGTGTACTAATTTTTTAAACAAATAAATTCTTAAAGAATTTATGTGGAGTCCGTTTTTATGTTAAGTTCATTTATTAATGAATTCTAGTTCTATACTTTTTGAGTCATTATAATAGAAGTTAACAAAAAGACGTGATCATATCGCTAAAAGTTCGTTTAAATCCCAAGAACCATACTTTAAATTCAGAGTCGGAATACCAAGTAATTTCATTATTGGAAGTGATTTCAAACATTATGTTAAAATATATAACTGATAGTATATTTAGTAATATTTGCGACTGAACCACTCCGAGCAAAATTACAATGTTAAATCAAGTGGAATAACCTAAAATAATATTACGTTAGGTAAATTACCATTTAGGATTATTTAGATTTCAAGTTGCATTTGCTTCAAGCTTGTTATATCTAATTAATTTGGAAACAGAATAACGTGTATCATTGCCGTTTTTGGAGAATCCAGCAATCAATTAAATGCATTATTAAAATGAGCTTGTCACATATTTGAAAACTTATATGTGTATATTTGTTATTTGAATATCTATGTTATAGTATTTATTTTACTTGAGTCAATGCCAATACTATAATCAACACAGCGAATCTATTCCGTTTCTTATATTCGAAAAATATTTCAATTTAAAAGAAAATTAAATGAAGAAACATAAATTTTTTCAGAATATTTGGCGTCAAAATAGAGCTAATTTCGAAATTTAGGTCGATTTCGTTCAGATATAAATGTTTTCTGGAATGCTGGAGAAACATCTCGAATATTTCTGGCAGAGTATATAAAGAACTAATGTGTTATCTTTTGTTCGGTTAGTAATCAAGTAAAGAACAAACAAAATTATAGAAATGTTGCGTACAAGATTTTCAGCGCTCTTGTTTCGCGAAGTCCATTTAAAACGAACAGCGAACAAAGCAACACGGTGTACTTTCCAGTGGCAAATACAAGTATTGATTCTAAAGATTTAAGGAAAAAAATTTGGATCTCCCTTTCAATCCTCATTCGGAGTGATGTTCGAGATAATGTAAAAAAAAATTTAAATATAAAAAAACTAGAGAGAAAGTCACCCTTAACCGAATATATTACTTTAGCCGGAAAGCTCTTTTAAGTGTGAATTTAAGTGTACTTTGAATTATCTGCTAGTAATTTCTTCCAAAAGTGTAATTTTCGACAACCAAATTTTTCATTGAAAATTATAAAAACAATTACTTCAGAACATCCACTGTCGATAAGTGATAAATGACGATGGTGGTTACATAAATGAAGGTTGACTTCAATGATGCACTGAGATGGCGCATTGATTAGTCATCGCCTTACTATTTTGAATTATATATATTATATCAATAGAAAAAACTAAGTAATCAATTAATAAATGGGACACAAAAATGCGTGATTTCCTTAGAAATATTTATACAAAACAAAGTCTGTTTAGAAGATGTGACGAAGCATCAAAG
The DNA here is from genome assembly GCA_039881145.1 of Druceiella hillmani. NCBI lineage: Eukaryota > Metazoa > Arthropoda > Insecta > Lepidoptera > Hepialidae > Druceiella > Druceiella hillmani. The sequence continues at coordinate 2,898,893 of JAYKKI010000103.1, forward strand.
TTTGTCTCGCAAAGATTTAATATAATGTATATAATTAGAAAACCGTCACTTCACAATCGACAATATAATACAGTCATATTTATTAGCGGTGGTGATATGACGATGCAAACCATTGTAAACTCCAATTGTGAAATCAAATATTAAAAAAGATTATTGGGTAAACCAGAAGATTATTCGAAAGTTTCAACTCATACTTTATTGCTAATACTAAAAAAACGATTTTGTTTTCTGTATTAAAAGGCTGTTATTTTTTTTCTTCCTCGAACCTAGGGACGGTTACAAGTCAACATAGGGTCTAACGCAACATGAACAACATACATTGAAGTTTTATGCTTTGTTGTTACTGAATTTCACGAATTCCTTTGATAGGCGCGTTGCCTTTTATTTAGACCAAGCAGGTAATTGAATGTATAAAAATTAAAATTATTCTATCTTTGATTTAAAGCTTTCGACCACCTTTTTCGAATTGAATCCTGAAATATTTAAATTTAAGATTCAATACGTATATTTTGTAATTCGCATATCTACTTAAATCATTAGGGCTAAGCAAATTTTAAACAAACTTCAGTTTCCCGTCGTGTATAGGAGTAGAATACTCTTCGATATACTCAAAGAGAACGTTGTAGGTGATCTACGTGAAATTCACTTGATTTTCTGTGAACAAAATAATAAATTTAGTTATTGTGAACAATTCGTAAATAACTTTCCACTAACAAAAAAAAATTATTACAAAAATGTGCAAAAACCGTAAACTTTTTCAATAGTTTTCCGTAATAAGAATATTGAACTGATTACATATCAAAGAAATTTGTCCTAAGGAGACGTAACAACACAAATTTATTTTTAAGTTTCATAAAAAAATATATAAGTTGCCACATTAAACTTGCCTTTTTAGAAGTGGAAAACAAGCGAAAAACTATATTAAATAAACTACTTACCCTTGAGGAAACACCAACTTTACTGGACAGATACTACCAAAGAGTATACATACAAGTGGATGGTTTGGAAAACGAAAAAATTCTGCAAAATAAATTTTCATTTCTTATAACTTGCTCTTTCAGCTGAAAACCCATACGAATGCATTATTTGTACCCTTAGCAATTTCGGTATAAATATTTTTAAACAGTAATTTTTTCAAATATGTGCAATTTGATATATTTTATTATTGCATAAAATTTAAAGTTTCTGCATAAAATTGTTTCTGAGCAAATTTTTCTGTGTGTTTTTACTCGCCCACACGACACAAGTATTAAAAAAAATGAGCAACTTATCTGTGCCATCTTAATTTCGGTATGAATATTTACGGGTTTTAATATTAACGGTATTTACGTAAATGCGAGTTATTGTCTTTATTGCTTGACCAAATTTCTATGTCAAACGATTTCTTAGAAAAACGGCTATGATACACAAAGGAATGGAAGGATTCGTGAGTTTTCGTTTATCTTTTAAAGTACCGAATCTAACTTCTCTTTAAGCTTATCAATTTAATTCAATTATGAACTTTTTTGGGATTGGCTGCACAACACTAACCTCTATTATATTAATAGAGGTCAGTACTTCAGGATATCTTTCTTCCTAATATTTAATTCTACTTTACTGTTCTATTATTATAGTTAAAGGGTATCGGACACATATCGTTAAAATCAGAGTGTAAAAATATAAGGCAAGGAAAAATAACGACTTCAAACTAATGATGGGCACGGCTCATACTAGTCAAATGCAATCACTGCAAGTGTACGGGTTCAAAAAATGGAAAAGATTCGTAGGAAAATTTACAGATATATTATTTTGGTATAAAAGCTTTAGTATTTACAGCAATGATATTTAAAAGACAAATAATTTTGTTTCAGGATGTATTTAGTATTTACTCACACCTAAATTTTATGTTCAGATTCTGTGTTAAGTGCCTTCCCCGTACTCACCGCACTTTCGCAGCCGATGACAATAATTTTGACTTAAAATATTTACGTTGTATCTGGTATTCGAATTTTGCTTACCTAAAAAATGAGTTAGCACACTTTGTACCATCTTTAACGATATTGTTGGAGAAGTTTCATCTAATATAACTGAAATGACTGGTTATCCTTCTATGTTGAAATGATCGTAACAAGACTTAGTTGTTGGATATCGTTCGATGTATTAGGGCTATTAAAATGACATTTGGCATACTACCATCACTAAAAAACGGCATAATATTCGTAATTTCACTCATTCAGTATCATAAAAACAAATAACTTACCTGAATAAAATGGCATTAAACCAATCCACTGTTATGTCAAAGTAAACTTTGAAAAATATCTGACTAGAAGAAATGTGTCAGGGTTGTCATAATAAATAAACCGTAAAGATTGAATTTGAAATAAGAAATTAAAATTAATATCATTTTAATAATAAGAAGCAAATAATAATTTACTTAAACGACAAATGAAAAATATCGTATTAATAGTTATTCCGACAAGTTTATTTTTAAAATCGGTAATATTTTTTTTTAAACTTTAATATTTGGGGTATTTTAAATGGCAATAATTTTGTTTTACGAAACGTAAACAAAGTTAGCCTTGAAATTAATTTTGATGTCCTTTTCTTTTTTTATCCTTTTTATGTAAATCTATGCAAATGAAAGGGATAGTTAGATGAGTCAAATTCACTCTCGATCGCTAAAAAAGTAATCGTGCAATATTGCCAATTTTCTTACGTTTATCGAAATATAAGATATAGGTTGAGGCATTTTCATGTCAATGACTGTGATAATTTTTATATATCCAAAAAAAGTGGAATGATTTAAAAAAAAATAGGTGTATTGCAATCTATCCATGATGTACTATTACAGATTAAAGTCCCAAGTTTTCTAACTTTATATACTGTACAAAGGCCTGTGAAGTTAAAAGTATGACATATTGTTTTGTTTTACAATTAAATTATGATGGTACTAGAATTCTTCTATAAATGTTTTTGGATTCTAATGAGAATATGTTCATACGTACATTTTCCTTCGATTATCGTAGGGGAAAAATAGTGTCGCAGTTTTTTGGTTCCAGAATTCACTTAATCCTTAACGAAACTTTAATTCCAACCAGGTTTTAAGGTCAATTTATCTTCTGATATTTTTAGTAAAAAGTTACTAGACCATCCTTAATTTAATTCTGACGATCATTCGATAATTTCCTGGAATTTCATTTGTGTGCAAGACCTAATTATGATTTACTTTTAAGTGATTTAAAATTGTATTACACTATGACTACTTTTTATTATTATTCGTTACTCAAACCATGTACTTCTGAAATAAAATAGGAGACCGCTCATAAAATACGCCGGACAAAAATATTAATTCTTTCTTCTACCAGTCGATGACATATTTTGGTGATAAATGATCTTTCCAAACTAAGTGATCGTAACGCTTTTCTATACTTCAATTGTAGTACATATTCTGCAATTGTAGCTTATTCAGCATTTTATCCAATAACATGTATGTAAAGAAAACTTCATCTGATTCTAATATCTTCCTTTTTAAAATGTGCTCTAAATTTTGTTCTTAAATCATATTATTAATTTAAATGTTTTTTGTAATTCTTCAGAATACTGTACATCTGTTTATATCAAGTCACCTTTATAGATAGGCAGTTGCCTTTCTATATATTCCTGCGTATACATAAAATAGTCAATATTTAATTAATAACCAAACACCGTTCCTTTACCTTTTTTTATTGATCGGAGGAATGGCTGAAGGTATATAACACAAACTAAAATCTGTGCCGTATCATAGAAGGAAGTGGTGACAATTTAGACATTATAAAAATCTTAATGGAAAGATGGAGTAGCGTGAGTAGCATTTCAGGCCAATAATGGGTATTTAAATTTAAGAGGGAAACAGTTTGATTATTGAATGCGTTTATAAACAGAACAGCAAATACCAAGCAAGACTCTACGGAATTAACGAGATTATTGTATATCCAGGGCAGTTTTAATTATTTTTTTAAACTACTTGTATTACAATTGATTTGTAGGACATAACAATTTTGAAAGGCCAAGAGTATTTCCAAATCAATGGAGACTAAAGGATACAATTGAGTTAAAGGCATTTTTGTCTTAAATAAAGATTATAGAGAGTACGGCAAGACTGGCATCTATGAAGGAGTTACGAGAGGTAAATCGAAAATTATTTTTTATTTATTTCGATAAAATCTTACCATCAAATAATTTCTGTTCGTGGATGAGAATTGTTCAAACAGTGTACTAAGTAAATATAATATGTAAATATGTGAGTAAGAATAAATGTATATGTATATATATATATATATATATACATATACACACACACACACACATATATATATATATATATATATATATATATATATATATATACATATATAGAAAGATTTAGGATATTTGGACTAGCTGCTATATATCTAATTTTTTATCTCAACAAAGAAGGATAAAATATGGCGAAAAATTAGTTGATTCTCTAGTACAATTTACCGACTAAATATACTAAATGTAACTCTAAAAGGTGATTTAACGAGTTTTGAAGTTGCATTACCATTATTTTCAAATCCTATAAGTTTATAAAAAAAAAATTAATTCCACCAATAAAATAAATATTTAAACTTGTGTAAAATTTCTTCAAGGACTTCATATGTGCTATAAAAAAAATTGAAATCTTACTTTTCTGTCTAATGTATGTTACGCCGATGAAATAAAAGTTTCTGAACAGATCAAAACTTTAATATTACATCTAATTTATAAAACGTTGTTTTTAAGCGCTAGAATTATGTACGACAGTTGAAGTAAAACGTGTGTATATAAAAAAAAAAAATTATTGCTGTTTTTCTGGTAGTATTACTATTTATATTAATTACATAAAAAAATTAATTATACTTTAAAAATACGTAAAAAATACGTTGTATATTACATGTTTAAAAATATATTTGGAATGAAGAACATAAGTAAGTAAAACTTAACTTAAATTGTCTTCGTGGACAAAAAAAATATACGAGAAATTACTGTTGGATTTATTCTCATGCTACCTAGGCAGAAATCTTGTAGCAGACCCCGTATCAAGTGAATCAATAACACTAAAGAAGCTCTTCGATTCCGCGTTTGTGATATACAACGAGGCGCAAAGTTCTCGAAAAATCCCAATGGCGAAACTTTCTGGACAGTTGGAAGAGAAGGCGATGAGGTATACACGCCTCATTTAAAAATAAATTGAAGCATATTTAATCACTTATGAGCATCCATAACCTACTTCTATCATTAAAGGAAACGAAAAGTTGAATTTCGTACAGCTGAATTGTGTTTATCCCTGTTGTTTGCATAAATAATGAAGATGTAATAATTAGAAAACGTGTACGTGGAAAAATTTCAACACAGTTGCATTTATATAATCAAAAAAAATATTTTTGAAATGGCATTCTGATCAAATAATATCTCTATTTCCACAAATTAGAGATTGCCATCGCCCAATCTTAATTAATTTTATTTTACTTTATTTTTGTATCCACATTAAGAGTCGTAATTGAAAATTTCGTATATCTAGTTTTATTTTGACTTAAGTTGTGTAACTCAGAAAGCTTTAGTTTTGACACTGATTCGCGTATTTATTAGAAATATTAAATTTTATATTCAGAGAGTAGTTTTTAAATATGTAGGAAAAAAATTATAAAAATTGTATAAGGATCATTTGGGCTGGGCACATAATTTTCGAATGATGATAAAAAAAATGAAAAAAAAAATTCATAAATAATAATAGAGCGAGAGGAAGGCCCAAACTGTGATTTACGGTTTATTTAGAAAAAGAGCTAAAAGTTCTGAAGATCAAGATCTGTGGAAGTTTACAACACCAAACTACCCATTTTAAATTTGGGAAATACAAGTCTATAAAAAAATGATTTTAAAGTGATACAGTTTTTCAATTTTAAATGAAGTAGACCTAATTCTGTATTCCATTACATACTTAAAAATCAAAGGCAATTAATGGTTGATGTATACAGCAACGCAAACGTCTGCCAAGTCAAGTTGTAAATGATGTATTGTTCTAGAATTTATTTATAAATATGTGTGAATTACGTAATATGCTCCAAGTCGAAAGTCCAAGTCTTTTTTTAGGTAGGTTAATTTTCATCACTTTAATATTTTTTGTGCAATGTTTAAAACAAGTTAATACTAATTTTAGATAAAAATCTTACTTTAAAGAAATTATCTACACCTGTCTAATACGAATTGTGTCAGTAATTAGAGTTTATTGATAAGCTATATATAGAAATCTATATATAGAAATCTATCAATAACTTCGGATTATGTTGATAAATAAAGTAGCACTTTTAGTTCGTAAAGTCTTGAAAGAAAAATTTAGTGTTTTAAAAACATTTTGATAACTATTTGTTTTATTTCATGTATAACGCCGTTACAATAATGTTGGTACCACCACCAGAGACGTTATTCATACAGTAATACTCCCAAATTGAATTAAACAATTTCGTACTTGTATGTTGACATGTACGTGATTTCGTCAGCTCTAACAGTACACTACGCGATGGCCAGCAATCACACTGAAACACAATTAGTATCTACGTGAGGCTTCCCGACCCTTGATTAATGGCTGTGACGCGTGTGGGCGTTCTGTGGTGTCGTGGTTTAATGAATACATTTCATGTATTTCCGAGGTCACCTCACAATAGTGATGTACTTCGGCGAAACTAAACTTGAAGTATATATTTCCGGTTGAATTATGATGTAAAATCTTGTGGATGCAAGTCTTTCAACGAACCGCTTTCTTATACCACGTGATTTTATAATTAAAAAGAACTTATGGCGATATTCTGAGAACGACAATTTTTGAGAATTAGGATTTAACTACCAAGTTACTGGCTCTCAAAGGAGACTGGTGAAAATGAGCCTGAGGTTACAGAAACAGAACAAATTTTTTTAAAAATCTAGTATTTTTCGAAAAATAAAAAGTAAATAATTCAGCAATTGCCAAAAAGGAAAAAAACAAAAAGAAAACAAAAAACTTATCTTCATTAAAACACACGTATTAAATTGTATTATTTGAAGAGTTATAAACAAGAATTATGTCAAGATTTGTTAATGGAGGTATATGCTGTATTTTTCTTAACGAACTATAATGAGGCATGGAAACAAGGAAACCAAGTGATTTTATTTTTGAATTTAGGTTACCCCGTCACAAATTTGGTTGCTCGCCATGTTGTTATCTATAAAATCTTTCTGCAAACTTGACAGATGCCCATAAAAAAATTGCCGAAATCAAATTTGGATATTTGTTTGATGATATAACTTGAAATTGGTAACTTTATAATATGAAATGGAAACACATTCAACATGTTCTTATATCTCTATTGCCTTGCTAAAAGATAGGATTTATAAAACCCCTAAAACTTTGGTGTTGCAAAACTTTGATGATTATAACCAAGTAGTCGAAAAACTACTCTCCGCGGCCAAGTTTAATGGGGTGATAGATATATTATTCAGTAATTCTAGACATAAAGTTCTAACTTAGTCTTTTTCAATTTTCTAGCAAAGCCAACACAGACCTAATTGCTTTCACTTTACTAATTTTTACTTTTAGCTTTTCACGTAACATTATTGCAAGAAAGTTCAAATTCGGTTGAATTTGGACTTTATTGTAGTAATGTTTTGATCATTTTTAATTTTTTTTCGGCAAGTTTTTTTAAGGTATGAAAACTAAAACAGATTAGATGAGTTTAATTTGTCAATGTAGAGTTTCGTTTTTCCTTATGTTTACTATTTTCCTTTTATTTTTCTCGATTTCTTTAGAATGTGAAATTATGTCATTGCGCTTTCACCATATTTAATTTTTAATAATTTAGATCACGTCCTTACTGTGGCTTTTTTCGATGACTTAGTAGAATCTCTATAATATTGGAAATAATTCTAAATGCATATTAATAGTTCTAAATTCAGAATAAGGCATAGCATCAAATAAACGTGATCCATGGTAAGCTATTTGATTTTTTATTTGAGCTAGTTTGAGCTTTTTGAGCCATCCGCAATGGCTAAAGATGCAGTTATTTCCTGCATAAAATTTTTAGTAGGGTAACGAGCTTCAGAAATAAACTTGTGGAATAAAGAAGGGCATCTTAATTAAATAAGGTAAAGTACAAAATCTTCAGAATTATTAATAAAAATTTCATTTGTCTCTCAACAGGTTTATTAGTAACTACTTTTCTCTAATTGGCTATATTACGAAAAACTTTGTTTATTAAATTTATAATACTAAAGGTACTAGTAAGCTGGTTTTCATTATTAGAATTTGAGACGTAAATTTTTCTACCAACAGCAAACTGTGTCTTTCTGCAATACAGCACCAAAAATCTACATTACAGTTGTTTTAAAGACGATAAGGCCTAATTTATTCTGACTAGTCCTAACCAATATAATGATTGTAAAAGTAAGTTCATTTATTTATTAGCCTTACTTTCTCAATATAATTATTTGAATAATATCCATTATATTCTGAGCACATACAGTAACACAGAGATAAATGTAGAATTAATATATTTTGTCTCAAACTAACTTTCAAATTAATGAATGCGCGATTTATATAAATTTATTCACCCTTTTTATCGACATAAGTAAATGTAAAATTAGTATTTTTTGTCTGAAAGTAACATTCATTATAATGAGTACATAATTTATATTAATTCATTCACTCTTTTTATGGAAAAAAAATAAAATTACATAAACCATATATACGCATACATTTAATAAATGTAAGGTTTTTAATTGTTTGAGAGGGCTTGCTACGAACGTCTTGGAAGATTTTTTTTTCATAATTTTGAATGAGTTCTAGAGGTCATAATTTTATAAATATGCATCATGCATGCAAAATTTATGTTAGGGAAAACTAATATTTCTCAACAGTTGGATAGAATTAATATGTAATGCAAAATAATTGTAATAGCCTAAATATTTACGAGTGAGCCTCATACTGCGAGTTTTTTTTGTAAGGAAAGTAGTTATAGTAAGCTAACGCAAAAGTATGTAACAATTTTAAAAAGAAAGGTTAAGTTCATTCGAGTTTATTTTTGATGAATTACAATGAATCGCGTCCAAAAAAAATATCTGAATACTTTTATTGGGGTTAAAATATATACTCAATATAAAAATATTTTGCGTTTGATACTGAAATAACTATCTATATTTTCTTTGTTTTATTTGAAAACAAAACTAACACTGCCCAATTTAATCTATGTTTGTGTTCATTATATGTTACCACATTCATAAATTAAATAATGATTTGCAAACGTTTAGAAAAAATTTACTAGTGTGAATTAGTTACAACCATTTTGTACAAATATAAATCATAAATATTACTTTCCATGTGTATATATATATATATATATATATATATATATATATATATATATATATATATTATGAAGTTAAAAAAACGACCTTAATTGATCTATATTTATAATATCTTTAGTTCATATATATTAACAATTCAATCAACACAGCAATCCAAAATATGAAATTAATTTTAATTAATTGTCATTTATCGAGCAATTAACTTTCTATTGTAATATAGACTACGAAACGTAAACCATGATTTCTTCATTATCACACATTTTTATCACATTCACCCACTAATCTGGTATAAAATCTCATAGTCAACAATTTACATACCGAGGAGACATCTTGTTATCGCGAGAAAAATGTTAAGAACAACGTGTAATACCCTCGATCATTTTCAAAGATATTCTATTCTTCATTGTGATATATGTGTATTAGTAATTCCCATCAATAAACTATTTGTCCATTAACACGAATATTGGTAAGAAAATAAAAGTAAACATTTTTTTAAAATTCTTTATATTGAAACATGTACAAATAAAGGTTTGCCCTTGCATGATTCATATGCATGACATTTTATCCCTTGCATATAAACTTGCAAGATTCTGATTTTGCTTTTATTTGCATTATTTTTATTGCTTGATTTTGCTGAAGCAATTAATTTCGAATTACCACAAAAAAATGCTGTTTTTTAAGGACGCCTTTAAATCGGGATGATAAACAATAATATATATAAATACGATGTGATTATTATTTTTATGATATCCAAATTTGAAATGGATTTAGATTTTTTTTAAATAGATTAGATACCTAAACAAAAGAAACGATTAACAAAAGAAACGATTACATGTCTTTTTTTTGGGAATTTGGGATTATAAAACTAAAAGATTAAAAAACTTACCCATGTGAGTTAGGTTAGGTTTTCTTCTTCGGAGATATTTTTCAGGATTGGAAATAATTATCGTAAAATGAGAATTGAAGTCTTAATAATTAAAGTGTCTGCGGCTAACAAGTGATATGAATATGACAAGTCTCAAGAGACAGAAATCAAAATTAAAATAATTTAAAAAAGTTGATGACATGCGGTAGCAAAGCTGCCGCCTGTCGGCAACTTGTCGATGGCACCGCGTTGGTGTCTGCGCATCTTTGGTGCCTTTTGCGACAATTGGATTTTATAATTTTATATTGATCGTGAATTTATTTAATATATTGCTTTTTATATGCACTTACTCGCTTTTAATTTTGTTTGGTCCAATTTTAATAACCGTATATTTTACCGTCTTGAGAATACTTTTCTTGTTTAATTGATATTGTATTAATATACAAGAGCCTATAATAACGTAGGGTGTTACAAGCCTCAGAGCCGATAAGGCTCATTAAATTTTTGGTTGACCATATCATAATTTCAAAATTTGGAAGAGTTTTTAATGTTATTGCATTAAAATTTCATCAGTCGACTAATTTATAAATCAACAAAAAAAAAGGAACTATGAATGAAATCAGTGCGGCGATTCGTGCATGACTAAATTCAAGTTGCATTAAACCTGGATAAATGTTTAGTTTGTAGGGGCATTGTCTTTTTATTCAAAATTTTTAATTTCGGTGAAGTTTTTAGAAATATACGTAGTTCAATAAGGTAAACGACAAGTCTGGTTTTAAAAACTCATTTTAATGTCAAAATAATTAATATTGTTTTTAATTTATTAATTAAACAGAATTCAAATTAAATAATCATATTCTCTAGTCTAAATAATGATTATGCAAAATATTTGTCATTTTTATATTTTTTTTATAAAGAGTTGACCGAACGAGACAATTGTGTGTTTTGTTTCTTCTACGATATGTTGATTTGATGTATGAAAAATATTAGCAGTTGAGACTCTGGAGCCACTTAAAAATACCATAGGCATGTTTTTTCAGGGTTATTAATTGTGTTTATTTAAATTTTCTCTGCAAAACCATTATCTTTCAGCTTTAAAATGTCATCGTATTTTTTTTGTTGAATAAATTTCTTTGTAGATATTTTTAATAGAAACATTTTAACTAAAATATTAGAGTATAAAAATTACCTTTCTAAATGTTTTAATTCGGGTAAGGATTTTGGAGGAAAGTCCCATAAGCCCGGATGGTTTCTGAAGATGGACAGGCTTTGAAATGGTACAAGAAAGCGCGCCATTTTGTTGCCTGTATCGCGGCTAGGGGGGAGGAAGAGATGAATCTCGCGAGTAACTCCCGCTTCGTTCGTTGCGGAGATTAGTGCAAATTTAGAGGTTAGTAAATATTTTGTTCGCAATAATTTTTTGGATTTAATTGCGCACGTGGTGGATATGTCAAATAGGTGTATGCATTTTACTAGAAAATAATTTTTAAAATTGGCATTCTATTTCGCTGAGCAATTAGAACTGAACCATCAATTCAACACGACAAACAAATTTGCTGGTGAGCATTTTTACTATCACTTTATCAAACGCCATCCTGAACTCAGCTTAAGAAGGTCAGAGTCAACGAGAACGACGAGAACAGTTGATTTTTTAATAGGCTACAAATTGATCGTTTCTTTAACAATTTGAAATATATTTGTAAAAAATATCATTTTGGCCCATTGGACATCTATAATTATATATCATTGGACTGTAACGAGACAGGAGTCAGCACTATCCAGAAGCAAGTTAAAGTATTAACACTCAAAATAAATCGCCAAGTTGGCAAGTTGACCTCTACAAAGAGAGGTAAAAATATCAGTTATTAAAAATCAACGTGCACATGTTAAGCTCTCCACCCCACATGACCCACCAACTATAGCCCTTAGACAAGGTTTTAAAAATAGGTTCGCTGAAAATAAAACATCAAATACAAAGTCTGTCGTGGTCAAAATGCAACATTTTAAAGGCAAGAAAACTAACGACCCGAAAAAAATAAAAATACGACAACATTAACAACAACAGCAGTCGATGTTGATGATGGATCAACATCGATGACGGAAAATGTAACAATTTGTTTAATTTGCCAAGAAAACAACAATGAAGATTGGATATGTCGCCAAGCTTGCAGCCAGTGGGTACATGAAACATGAGCTGACATTGAACGAGCCTCAGAGTCTTAATTTCCGTTATTAATTATTGATTAGTTCTATTAAAATTATATTTTTACGAACTTCTATTTAAAATATTTTTTAATTTCAAATAATAAATAAAAATACGACTGTCGGATATTAGGGGACCTTTCTTTAAACGTCATTGTAACTGTATGAGTTGTTACTTAGTATTTACTATATCTAAAGTAATATTTGAGACTGATTACATAATTATTTTGAGTAATTATATATTTGAGAGTAATTTTAATATAAATAAACAAATTAAACAAACACATGTTTCTTGTTGTTAATATTATTCCTTAAGCGTTCGGTACTAGGGGATTGGTTCTACTTCTTTGAGACCCTAGAAAAAGACCCTAAAGTTTGAGCAAAACTAAAAATGGTACAGCTACCACATTTTCGACTTTTGAACCTTACTTTTAAAAATAAGATGGTTATTACTCCACAACTTACTGATATGTAGATGTAGTTATTTCGTAATTGCTTTCATTATATGATAGAGCCAGCTCAAATAATAAAACCATTTTTAGGAAAAACAAATTCACCGTGAAGTCATTAATGTCTAATACCAAGCCAATGATAGGACATTTCAAATTTTATTTGAAAAGTATGTCAAAGTTATTTAAAAATGTTTAAGAGCAAGCATCATAATAGTAAGTCATAAGTTTTTTGTTTTGGTATACTTAAACTGTAAACTTCAATGTACTTTATTCATTTATTACCGGCAGATCAAAACGAATAAAAATGGAATGTCTAAATTTCCGCAGTCCTTATTAATTAATTAATTTACAAATCAAGTTTATCAAAATAATAAAACACAATTTCTTAAATACGGTACGAAAAAAGTTAATTCATTAAAAAAAACTCGAAGAGCGATAAAATGAATAGATGTGGTTAATAAAAGTGAAAAAGCATTAAAGAATTATAAATTATTATTGCAATAGATATTTCGAAATGCTTCTACCCCTAAGACATGTTCAATTTCAATCTTATATATATAAAATTTGAAACTTGGAATGTAAAATTTACATTAAATAACCCTTAATAAATTTACAGAGAAACAAACAGTTCTCACGTTCTAATTTCTCATGAGGCGTGTAGCCGCAACCGTCAACAAAGCGCGTCGAAAATCCTTTAATATTACAGTTTATAACGTTCATAAAACTACATACTTGTTGAAAATGTTCATGTAAACACAAGGGTAACATAACACGGAAAGATTTATTTGCCTAGTCTTTTGGTGTATTTATAAAATATTGTTGGCTTATAACTTTTTAATGGTCGAATTTAGTCAAACTAAACAAGGAGAAGCTAATAATGTGGCCCATTGGGCACTATTTCCTTGAATTTTCTGAAACTTTCCACTATAAAATCGTACCTATATAATATATCTTCACTAATTTTTAGGGTTTCACACCGGTATAAGAAAAAGGGATCCAAATAATACCATTCATGCGTCCATCTATTCGTCTGGACAAGATTTTTTTTTCAGGAATTGCTTAACATAGAAACTTTAAATATATCATAGTAATTAAGCATATTAACCCACATATATTCCAACAGTTAATGTTCACTTCTCAATAGCTAATACTCAATCCTCAGTTGCTAATACTCAACTTTCAATAGCTAATACTCAACCTTAAATTGGTAATACGCAACACTCAATAGCTAGTACTCAACTTCCAATAGCTAAAACTTATCCTCCAATAGCTAATAGTCAATTCCCAATAGCTAATACCGCATCCTAAATTGCTAATACTCAATATTAAATAGCTAGTACTCAACTCGCAATAGCTAATACTTAACTCCCAATAGCTAATATTCAACGCCAAATATCTAATACTCAACTCCCAATAGCTAACACTGAACTCTCAAAAGCTAATATATTACATTTAAATAAATACTCAAAAAAAAACTATTGTTATTTGAAAGAACCAGTTAGAAGTCTGAAAAATTTAGATGTTATATTTTCAGAAATATCAAAAATAAATAAAAAATATGGGTTCTTCTTATATTTATAAAACTATTAAATCAAAACTTTAAGAAAAACAGAATTTTTAAAGGTTATTAAAAATTCTGCCTAAGCACAAACTTTTGATGATATATCTAGATATTACAACTAGATATTACATGACATGAAAAAATTTAATGCTTAAGCACAAACTTTTGATGATATATCTAGATATTACATCTAGATATTACATGACCCAGAAAGATATATTTCCCTTTTGCCTTGGAATATTTGCAGAAAATCACAAGAAATGAATACTACTACAACAATAAATATTTATTACCATAATTAAATGAAACTACGTGAGGTAGTATTATTTCTACTTTCTTTAAGTTTTTTACCACGACCTAGGTTTCGTTGTATTACAACATTTTCAGGTTGGCTATTAGCAAAGGTATCTCTTAAGATGTTGCATTACAACATCTTCAGGTGGGCTATTACCTAGGATACCTTTGCTAATAGCCCACCTGACGATGTTATAATTCAACGAACCTAGGTCGTGGTAAAGAATTTAAAGAAAGTAGAAATAATACTACATCACGTAGTTTCATTAAATTATGAATAATGAATTTCTACAAAATTAACGCCAAATATATTCAATATTTAAAATATCTATTAGGTTAGGAATTCCTTATTGACAATAAAATAAATAAATTCATATAAGAAAAAGGTACGTGGTTAATTTTTGCAGGAAGAAAACAATGGTCACCACTGGCAGTTATGTAAAAACACTTTTGAATGCTGTTTAATTTCAAGAAGTGTAAAATAAATGAAATTGTTTTTCAATTAAAGCCAATTTTAAACATTAAATCAATATAATACATATATCGTATTCGAGTATCGAGAAGAGCGTGGTATGAAATAGATAGAAGGGCTGGGGCAATTAAATAATCTCCTTAAAACATAAGTTCATGCCTTACACGATTAAAGGTAAATTTCAGTTATGCACTCGTTCAAAATCTGTAAACTTGAAAACTTTTAAGTTTTTTTTCGTCGAAGGTTCAGACATTTTCGTGTTTTTATTTTAATACTATATGTTATGTATCTATCCTCCTATTTGATAAACTGGAAACTAGATTTAAATTTTTAAAGAGAGTTACCAATATTACCTGCGCTCAGATTAAAAAAAATCAATTTATTAAACCATTGCAGATACGATCGCGTTAATACTCTTATCCGAAGATGCATGCAGATTGAAAGACAGAGAGAGCAAACGGAATCCAAAGGAGATAGAAAAAAAAGTAAATGGTTTGTTATAAAACTTACGGCTAGAGACTTATGAAAACCTTCTTTTGTTATAAAATATATACGTATATTTATGATGTATGTATTTGCCCATTATCGGTTAGGATTGAAGTGTTTTTTTTTACAAGTTACTTGCGATTCCCACGGTCATCCTCGTATCGCCATAACGTTTCGTGAATGATCACCTTTTAAGATGCTGCTCCAAAATATTAGCATACTCCTATGACCTGACCATCAACATCGATATTTTATATATAAATATTTTCAGGGACTAACACCCTACACGACAATGAAAACCCCATCAATACCAATTTTTACTTCATTATACTTGATATATATGTTGCATTTTGCAAAATCAAAATGTCTTATACCACTGACAAGATCCTCGCTATTTAAGTGTATTCCCACTGAACAATTTTGATTGTTAGGTTTCTTTTTGGATCATTTCCTAATTAAAACCAATAATGATTCTATCAAAAGCTTTATACAAACTACCTTTGATCTAGGGCTTTGCTAACGCGGAATAGTGACAATGCGATAACGTAATTTAAAAATCATGTTCTAGTGAAAATACTGGAATTGAAGTGTCGTATGTTGACTCATATATACACATTTATTTGAGTTAATTAATTAAGAATAAAATTTTTTTCCAACATATTTAATTTCGAAATAAAACGCATTCTTCATTCATCTACATAATTCAGCTATATGTATTTAGCGAAGAGCAACTAAGTAATAATTCAAACTTGAAATAGAGACGAACAATCTTATTTTGACATTTTTTATATTAGGTAACAATTTTATTTCAAATTTTTGACACAATTTTATTTTGCTTGGAATATAATAATATCTATATATGAACTCGTGGTTTTGGCTATTTGTGAATGATACCATCGACTTCAGTTGCATTCGGATTAAAAAGAAATTCTGTTATGTCACATTCTATGAAAATAGCTTTGCTTATATAAATGCCTATTTCTTTAATGTTATCTTATTTCACATGTATTTTCTTCGTATGAGCTTTCTCTGTAAAATTTTCATACCGGCTAGGCATGTTTTTTGCATTCCAAATTTTTATCAGAAATTTATCAAAAATTATTGTAAATTAGTTGATGATTTTTAATAAATCATTCCACCGATCTAATGTTCCACTCACAAAATGTTGCATAGATATACGAAATCGAAAGTAATTATATTAACATTTTTCATGCTTGGTGGGTAAAATTATAAAAATTATTAATGTATATAAATATATGAAATCGGATTAAATATACGAATCGGATAATGTATATAAATATACGAAATTTTTATGAGATCCGTGTAACATTATTAAAACATTAAGCCCAAATACACATAACATTAGTCGTAATTATGAAATTAATATGTAAATACTGCATGGATAATAAATATAATGCAGTATAAAACCTATGGTGCTCAAAGTTCTGAAGTAAGAAGGGACATATTCGCTCGCAATTAAATCACTCTTATAATATATATTACTCAAAATGAATTTTAATTACTATGTCGATGCATTTTCTTTTGTGTGAAATGCATTATAATTTGAGTTCATATGAAAATTTTTCATTTCCAAAAATGGTCTAATTCTACATAGAATTAGAAAGCATTTATTTTTGTATTATTTCCACAATTCTTTATTCAATTATTCTCACGTATACCTTACATTATAGTATTTATCACAAATTTTATAATTAATTAGTAGGTAATAAGAAATCGAAAATATTTTTTCAAAGAAATAATTATTGTATTTAAAACAAAATTTCCCACAATTTCACAACGTAGATTATTATTTAATGAACTATTGATGTGAAGTAGCAAATTGTATCGCTAAGACTATGAAAAGGGACAATTACCAAATGGTTATGTTTAAAAATGATTTTAGCTGTTAATTGCAATATTCTTTTTTGCTTCTAAAATATTTTTCTTTATTTAATTCTGATGTGAATATATTATTTGTTACAGTCATAAAATTTTTCTTCTGATCTCCATTCATAGATCTCTATTACCAACACTGTATACTCGTTTAGTCGAAGTCAGTGCTCAGTCGCCATTGTGTTTAATATATTTTCCCATGATTCGTAGAATAGGTAGTCGGAATTAGTCTACAAGTTATTAGTGATTAATGTATGAACGCGGATTATTTAGTTTCAAATTTATTACTCGGAACATATTAATTTTTGAACCAAAATAAGCTGAATAAATCAATACCAAATGACTTTTACAACATTTGCAGACATAAGACGAAATAGGTCAAGTTTTCCTGTATTAAATTAATGATACTAATTCATAGGCAAATTAGAATCCAGCAATAAATTTGAGTTTCAAAGATAAACAGAGAAACGACAAAATTATGGCGCAAAGCAATTTTTCTGTTTTTTTTTAGTTATATTGTCAATATTTTGTAATATTTTATACACTATAACAATGAATCTACTGTCATACAAACCTACACTTTTGAGTTTTTGTAAGTAATCAAATCATGGATAAATAAATAAAATCATGCATATTAAGGTTTAGTCAATTATTTCTAGATATCGAGACATAGCAAAAATTTGGGTCTGGTTTAAGTTTAATATTTTGGATCAAAAATATTGTTGCCTACTCTCTTAAGAAATGCATATATCAGTCCTAAATATGCACACTGGGTTTATTTAGAATTAAATTTCATAAAAAGTAAGTTCATTAAAGACCAGTAGCGGGAAATTATGAAGTTTGTTAAAAATAAGCAAGTTTTAAATTTCTAAATTTAATGATCTTTAATACGATGCCCCTAGATTTACTCTTAGAATAAGGTAAGTATCATTAAAGTGACATCACAATTCACTATTGCCGTCTTTGTCTAAAGGTTTTGTTTACTCGATATATTTTTAAAACTTATTTCCATTCCTTTTCAGCTTGTAATTGAAATTATGATTTATAAAACAGAAAAGTTAGCTAAACAAGGTACTAACTTTTGTATCTTTGCTAATAGCCCACCTGAAAGTGTTGCAATATAATGAAACTTAGATCGTTGTAAAGACTTTAAAGAAAGTAGAAGTAATATTACATCACTTAGTATCATTTAATTATGAGTAATGAATTTCTACAAAATTAACGCCAAATATTTTCAACAAAAAAGTTACACAAACACCTTATTCCTTCTCTTTTCAAATTTTAATTTCTTTTCTCAGTCAATTATTAACTATTCCCTAAACCAGAATCCCTGAATTTTTTGGAGTAAGTACTATTTTTATAGTTTCTGTTTCAGGTATTGTTCGAATTTACATTGGTTTCCACTTTTCCAATATATCTATAAAAAGCATATTTAAAAACTTAGCTTCCAGTGTATAT
Source organism: Druceiella hillmani (assembly GCA_039881145.1). NCBI lineage: Eukaryota > Metazoa > Arthropoda > Insecta > Lepidoptera > Hepialidae > Druceiella > Druceiella hillmani. The sequence goes on from JAYKKI010000103.1 coordinate 2,917,927, forward strand.
GCTAATATATATGAGGGATTTACAGAGTTACTAATCGTAATTAAGCAAAGATGTTGTAAAGCGAACGCCGGCCCGCTCTCTCTGTAGAGAGCGTGTCGGCGTCGGTCGGTTCACTTTACAATATTTTGTAATTAAGGTATCTTCTATGAGGTATAATGAGAGTTCAATTGCTCCTTTGAAACGACATGGTAAACCAACATACCATATTATTATTACAATATACAGGCGATAACTCGTTACGTGACCGGCGATAACTCGTTATGTGAACATTTTACAAGTACATTTATATACCCATTTTCTTTTCAATACTTGCATACATATTATACATATAATATGTTGTTGTTTTAATATTTCAAAATTGAGTTCTTGCTTTTATAAATATTGGATTAGCAAACAAAAGGCGAAGAATATAATGCTTCCCTCCGGAGATATTTAATTTGCATTGTGTTTGTAACCATCTCGCCATGACGGTATTTTTTTCGTTATCATCATTATTGTCAGGAGGCTTCACATATAAAAAATGTACATAAATGTAAAAAATTCCTACAAATGTCAGACATAAAATTGTTATTTAAGCTTGTGTGAATAAAGAATCAAATTAATATTTTTTTAAGTTGTTTTTGTCTTTCCTATCAAACGAATTAAAATACTACGAAATAAATATGCAGTATATAAAAAGGTAAATAAAATTTTGATCTACACCCACATGACATGATTACATAATATAATATTTTCATTGTTCTTTTTATACCAAAAATATTTAAAATATTTGTTTTGTTAGCTTATTTTGATCCCTTTTTAATTTTTCAGATCTCATCTTTGTGTTACGTAATGTTGACATTAGTTTATGCCATGATGAAACTGCGATATATGTATTTCATTCTTTGGGTTACAGTTCAATCTATTAAAGACAAACTATATTCATTACAACACATAAATTGCAGTCATCGATTTTTTTGACTTTACTTGACACATGTAGCTTATCTTTCTTTAATATTGCCTGCACATAATTTTGCCTCACGCAAGATCACTCTTTTCATAAAAGTTGAGAGTACTAATATTGAACTGGCATCCTTAAAAGTTAGAAAAGCAGTACATATCAATTAAGGTCCTCATAATTAAGTGTAGATTCGGGTGTAGTATCAAAAGTTGCTCTTCTCAAATGTATTTATTAATATAAATTTAAGAATCATGCAAACAAGCAATAAATACATTTTAATATAATTTATCATGTATTAAAATTATCCCAATAAAATATTTATTTTCTTTGTTCACAATGATTGATTTAAATTATTAATTCTGCTGTTTTCATTTACTGAAAATTTGCGATAAATTTAAAAATGAAATGACGAAGATAAGAAACGGCTAAAAATGGTGGCGTTTATTAATTCGTGGAACATCACATAATATAATTTAAGCTATTTAGCCGACACTCATATACGTCGTGAAGAAAGTTAATATTTTTCTATTACACGCATTATTTTCGTTTCTAATACCTAAAAACATTTAAATGGTTAAAAGCTTATTAATGACACAATATTATTTTTTTTTGTTAATAATATTACTCTATGTTCAGTACAATTATGTTATTGTGAATTTTTTTAAAAGATTACACTCAGAACATTAATGTAAATCAGTGACATAATTTAAGAAAAACCTTTTAGAGTTGTGTTTACATTATCTTTGGATGAGGTAATGAAAAACTTAAATACTCTGTGGAGAACTCCGTAAAATTTAATTTGACCTAAGGTGGTGTGTCTACATATGTGTACTTTATACAAGCAAATGCGCACACAAACACACACACACACACACACACACACAAACACACACACGCACACACGCGCACACATACACACACAAGCGCTTACAATTAGTCGGAATTTTCCCTTTCTTGCAATTGTCCTTTTTTGCAATTGATTAATCAATAACATGTACGTAAAATGCATATTAGCTTTAAGCTTTATGTCAGTTAAAAAAAAGAAAATAATTTTGATATCAATTTTTAATTTTAAAATCATCATTATTCTTGTCGATAATTGAGGGTTGAAGAATTTCGATCCTGATTTCTCAAAAGAGAAAACAAAATTTTACTATTTATTTATAAACAAAATGAATATTTATTTCACATTCCGTAACTTTAATTGTTCAGCAGGTAACTGATTGTATCGAATTGAGAAAGTAATACGTATTGATTTTTGAAGTACGGAACTTTCTATAATCTACCTGAATATTTTCTATGAATTATTTTTAATTTTGGCATACCATAACTGCTTCATCAAAAAACAAACTTTTTAATTTTGGCTTCCATAAAATTTAATAAAGCCTGTTTTATTTTGTTTCCTCTAAACTTTATATGAAAAAATTTCTTCGTTATTTTTCCACTTGGTGTACTCTGTTGGTTTGCATACTTTAAATTTTGTTTGCAGCTTAAATAAGTTTAAGGCTTTGAAGCTTCTTGCATCTTTTTCCTAGGTTAATCATATTTTATTCTTTAAGTGGTCATTAAAGATATATATCTTTATAATTCATATACAAATTTAGGAATACATTCCAAATTACAATCCAAACATTTTTTCAAATAAACATTAAGAGTTTAAGAAAGGAAATTTGAAAACCGAAAATCTTTTAATTTGACTGCATCCAGCTGTGTTAAAGCACTATTTAAATCTTAGTATATCATAAAATCATAACAAGTAAGAATGATGTTCAAAGAAACACATGAGATAATGTTTGCAATTATCTTTCCACATTTGGGAAGACTTTTAAATATCACTGAAAATAATCCGGCAAATAATAATACTTTTAATAATATTTTAATGAAATTTTAATATCCTTTCACAATTTTCGATTAATATAAAATTGTGGATATAATAATTATAATTAATTCATATATATTATATCCGAAGGTTATAATAATCTCCTGTCGATATAAACACATCAGTATTTACAATTAAATGTAACTGCTTAGACTGCTTAACTGCTTTGCTACGACTTATGTTTCATTGTATTACAACTTTAGGTGGGCTATTAGCAAAGATTAACTCTTAGAAAGATCCAACAGCATTTATATGTTTCAAAACAATAGCGGAAGCCGGGTTTGTGTGGGTTTTCCCACTGCTTATGTTAGTGAGTTTATTGCAGGGGAGTGGTGTAGGTTTTATTATACTTCCAAGAGTTATACGATATACCAGTATTTTAGTGAAGGTAACAAATTAAATTGATGTTATTCTGTGAGGTTATACAAGTCACATGTCGCTGTGTATGTAATAAAATTAAATAGAAGTTATTTTCAGTAATATATTTATACATAAGCAAGGGTATCTGAATATTTACCAAATTCATATTCAAATTAATTATACCAAATTCATAACTAAGGTTTATAACATGTATTTTGGCATAACAATCATTAACTAAGACAAACTATGAACTCCTCGGATCAAGACTATTTGAAAATAATATGCTTGCACCTGTCACCTCATTTTCTTAGTATCGCAACTGAGAAAAAGACTATTCCATATTTAGCTGAAGACCTTGATCTAGTTTATTGCAAAAACATTCCTGGCTTAGTGAAAATATTTAACTCTGATGTTAAATGATATATATATATATATATATATATATATAATGAGAATAATAATATATATAATGAGAACAAATATTGATTGTTCATAGACTCATCAAAGCAAAGTTTCAAAGCATTCCTTTTGCGTAGTGCAATAAGTACGTTTCGTTGCCAATCGCCTAATATGTACATTTAAAAGAATGCTACAACAATTTGACAAATTTGTTGGATAAAAATGAGTACGTACAATACGGTTGGATGGTCTGTGGAGATCTGAAAGTTGTAAGTATGCTGCTCAGTCAACAAGGTCGTTACACAAAACACCCTTACATTTTCTGTGAGTAGGATAGTTGAGACAGAGGACAACATTGGATGAAGAAGGAGTTGCCACCGAGAACTAAACTAGTCGCTGGAACCAAAAATATAGTGAGAAAAAATTTAGTCCCCCGGGAAAAAGTTTTGCTACCCCCTTTACGCATAAAAATGAGAATGATAAAACAATTTGCGAAGGAGGTGAATAAAGAAGGAGAAGGTTTTAAATATCTACACCGACTTTTTCCATCTCTATCTGAAGCCAAAGTGAAAGAATTAATATTTTCGTTCACAAGAAAATTTCCGGACACAAAAAAAATTATGGAAGACACAACTTTCGATGAAAAATTATTTAAAATTAAATAAGAACGCTGAAAATCATCTAAAGAAGTAGTGAATAATTTCCTATGCTACCATAAACGGTCAAATTAAGAGAAAGTTATAAAAAAATTATGGAAAATTTCAGAAAATTGGGATGTTTCATGAGCATTAAACTTCACTTCCTTAATTCGCACTTGAACTACTTTCCTGATAACTTAGCAGCTGTAAGTGAAGAGCAAGGCGAAAGATTTCATCAGGATTTAAAAGAAATGGAAAATTGCTATCTATTTCAAATAGGAGATGGAATAAAAGGATGATGGCAGATTATAGTTAGTTACTTAAACGAAATGTTCTAATTTCAAGCGAAAATCTCACAATAGGAGCTTCAGTGAAAAAAAGTACCACAAATATCTAATATTTATAATTTATTTATTAACGTCATTTAAATGTTTTTATTATTTTTCAATGTTGTAAAATTGTTTTTTTATTGTAATATAATTTTTTTACTTTGTAAAATTAGCTCTATTTTGCATTTTTATACATGGGGATTTTCCAAAAAAATTGGGGGGATGGGGAAAATCTAAATAAAATTCTTAATCAACACATCAAAATACGCGTATTAAATTCAAAAAGCGAAAATAAAAGTTAAAATTTGCAGACTTGGTAATTTTTGATAATTTATTATTATGGTTTTCCTATTTCAATAACGGTTTTATTAACAGCGTAATACTACACTAGGGTTTATTTAATATAGTAGTAGTTTTTTGTGTCTAATAAACACGATGTAGTTAATTAATACGCTAATATTTAATCAAACATGTGAAATACGAATATTATTACACAGAAACCGGTTACAATATTATCATTTAATCGAAATCTAACACTTTTTTTGTTTTTCATCGACGATGTTCCAACGTCGAATAGCTATTTTATTAAACAAATTTTCTTTATAAAAAAAGAATTGTTAATCTTTTCCTGATATCTAATTCAACATTTTCCATACAACCAGACTATAGGTTTATTATATTATAGGTTATTGTCTTATAAAAACTATTTTTTGACATCGATTTGACTCCATAAACTCGTTTTCATGCAGTTAGTTTCAAAATAAGTATACAAGCAATTATGTCATCGTAAACGCCTTGTAGCTGTTGGACGAAACATTTAATTGTGGCTAAAGTATAACAGATTCTACAGCATTTGCCTACATTCCAATTCCAAAAGGAGACACATTAAAATTCAAATAAAGCTGGTTATTTTTCATCTATAATTATTTTAAACTTTAACATTTATTTTGGTTATTTTAGCAAATTTGTGAGGAAATTAGGGCAATTAGTCTTTCGGTTTTCGAAATGCTTTTGTTTCATCATAATACTTTCTTGATTGTGAAAAGCGAACGAGCGCGATGTCCTCACATTTTGTAACGTTTATAAGCGGATTTATTATTCACGATTTCAAGATTTTTGATCAGTAATTGTAATACAAATATACAAAGAAATTTCAGCTAGATTTTTATTATTCATGTAAGTATATCTTGAAATATCAATTTGTTTACGTGATTATCAACGAATATACATTAAAATTGTAAACACTAATACGTAAACATAAGTCGAATAAATATCAACAGTCGTTATATGTATTTAACTTTTTATTTGAATTTCTGACCAATAACAGTGTTAGCAGTATGAAGGTGTTCAGAAAAAAATATTGATATATCTATTAAAAGTTAAAATATTGATATATCTATTAAATTTTTTATTTTATCAAAAAATTCTCATGTTCTTTGAAAAAACCGAAAAAGTGGATATTTAAAATATTACTTTATTTATTTTAACAATTTTTATTTCATATGACATTGTCGAAAATAGTACAATTTTAGTTTGTAAAATATTTAAAATATATTAGTAAAATTTCTCTAAACAATCGAGGATGTTAAGGTAGAAACGCAAAGGGTAAGCCGTTTTAAACAAAGTATTTTCTGACAAAGAAATTTTCACATCAAGTGCAAGCTTAACAGCGCAGCTACCCTTAGCTGCACTGAAGGATGTTATGGCAAGTTATTTTTATTCCACATTATTTCAGAATAAGACCTGCATACAACTAATTGACTTTGAAGGCTTGGGCTGCTTCATTGTCCAAATATTTATTGTAAAGATGCTTTTTATTTATTAACTTCATTTTTATTGTCATTGCTAGGATTCTGTTACTTAAAGGCAAAAATGGAAGACTTTATTTGTTTGCCTGTTTGTATATCAAAGCTATTTTACCTGGCATCACCTATTGCTATCAGCTTGAAATTTAGCTTAGTTGTAGAATTCATGAGAATTCGAAAAACGTTTTTTTCATTTTACCCAAATTTAAAAATATGCATTGTTGAAATTTAAAAGTATGTGTCGTATTATAAGATTTTGTTCACGAACATAAAAGTTATATCCTTCTTTATTCTATTTTTATTTTAATTATACTACTCACAGTTTTTGACTTGTGGACAAAAATGTGCGAAATTAAATAATTTCTCCTTTCTTTATCTCCAAAGATTACGATCTGAGAAATATGAAATAATGCAACCCAATTAAACATCTTGTTAACATTACAGAAAAAATAGAAGAACGCTCCATACATTTATAGGTTTAAAAACACTATTAGTAGATTTCTCTCTCTAAATACATTGTTATTAGAATGTAACGATGTCAATAAAACCCTAACAATAACATTCATAAACATTAATAACAAATGGAAAACAACATTACAGTGAATAATTAGAGAACGAAGCAAACCTTGTCTTTTCTCGCAAACATAAACCAAAATCGCGTCCGCCCTTTCAATCCTATGATAGGGTACCTAATGAGATTTCAATCTTTGTGCATATTCGTTTCAATTTACCACCCCCTTATTTCTCTCGACCGATATTGTCGGTTTTATGCTGTTAAAGAAAAACTACTATTTAAATATTTTGGAAAAATGGGATCTGGAAATTCACGTCTGTAATTCTGATGTAGAATTTAACATCTGCGATTATTAGATATAAAATGTAGTTTCTACCTATTGTAACAAAAAATGTTTCTTTGTTTTGATTTACTATATTTATATCATATACTGACTGATCCACTCCCGAAACTTTATTTCTTCGAATTTTAGCCTAAGATTTAAGAAATAATTTAAAAAATTGTATATTCTCTCAGGATGCGCATAGATATAATACATATAAAATAGATCTATCAATCGAAATACTTGTACATAAAATTATTTGAGAAATATATCAACCCATTTAGAAATAAATATTATAAATGGGTTGATATGTTTCTCAAATAATTTTATGTACGATTGTTGAGAATGTACCACTAATAACAGGATCTAAATCATTCAAATTGTATCGTTTTATCAGTAAATTATCCTTGTTTTTGTGTTTAGGATTTGGAGATTTAAATATACAAATAGAATTCAAAGTCATAACGAGTCCTTACATCTAATAATGAGATAGTTTTTTTCAAGTGGAAAAAAGAGCAATGTCAACTGTTGATGAATATTTTGTTAAAATTTAATTTGTTTTTTACATACAGCAATCACTGAAAGTCGATCGCTTAGTCGGGTTGTACAGTCGTTAAAATATTATTATATAAAGTCGTTAAAATATACTTTCTAATAATGACATAGTTTTATTCAAGTGGAAAAAAGAGCAATGTAAAATGTTTATGAATATTTTGTTAAAATTAAATTTATTTTTTACATACAGCAATCACTGAAAGTCGATCGCTTAGTCGGGTAGTAAAGTCGTTAAAATATTATTATTATATAAAGTCGTTAAAATATACCTTCTAATAATGAGATAGTTTTTTTAAAGTGGAAAAAAGAGCAATGTAAAATGTTGATGAATATTTTGTTAAAAATAAATTTATTTTTTACATACAGCAATCACTGAAAGTCAATCGCTTAGTCGGGTAGTAAAGTCGTAAAAATATTATTATTATATAAAATCGTTAAAATATACCTTCTAATAATGAGATAGTTTTTTTTAAGTGGAAAAAAGAGCAATGTAAAATGTTGATGAATATTTTGTTAAAATTAAATTTATTTTTCACATACAGCAATCACTGATAGTCGATCGGTGTTAAAATATTATTTACTGTAAAACATCGTTGCCAAATTTTAATAGATTCTTCAATACGTTTCTATTTATACGTGACAAAGCAGTTATTTTACGTAACTTATTTGTATCTAATTGCATTATGAGCTGTATAAAAACATTTAAAGATATTGTGACATACAGATATAATTCATTTGGAAATGAGAATTTCCTTATAATCAGGGTAATTTTGGATACAAAAACTTACTCCTCTTTTTGTTTAATTATCTTGGAGTCTATTTCGGTCCAAATAAACCAAGATAAAATGTTAATAAAATTTTTCGCTCGTCTTGTTTGTCTGGGCAATATTGATTATATTCAGCAATATAATATAAATATGGAATAGAATAAATACAAAGGATTAGATAACATTAAATATATATTTTTTCTCTTTTTAGTGACTTTAGTACAAGTGCAAACGATATAATAACTAAAAGGAAAGAATACTATAAAGGAAAATTTAAACATAATAATTTTTACTTTACTATTTTTAATCACCTGGTTTAATTAGATGGGAATTGTCATAGCTGCTGATTGATTATAATCATGTATTTTTAAATTTAAATATACATATTAAAGCACAAAGCGCTCGTTTTGTGCATAAATTATTATTAAAATGTTTTTTTTTTCCAGACTTGCATTTGGTCTCTCTTCAGTCTCGTAATTATTCAACTTATGGTATGACAGAAGAGAACTTGATTTCATTTGCTTATTAATCTTTATATTACGTCTTCTCTTACAGAAAATATAGTTTAATTCTTAAATTCCTTAAGCACTTATGACATAAATATTTACTTTGCGTATATTAAATTCTTATATCGTAATTCATGTTCCCTTGCTGCTTGATGAAAAAAGATAAGCGTAGTTTTCAAAAAGATAATAATTTCTATAATATCAGTGCATGGACTTGGAATAAAAAAGGACAAAACAATTAAGTCTATGTTTAATAACGGAGATTTTAAATAAATCAACTCCCGTTTCTACTGCATGCGCATATCCAATGTAAGTACTGCATACTATGCAAAATAGTTGTGGCCAGGTTTACATCATAATGCACACACACGAAAAAAACGAAGGTCATTTACACGAGTTAAAAATAGCTCTTTAAGTCATATTGTATAACTTTTTATGTCAATTGCACATGTTAATATTAAAACAAATAAATAACTACTAACTGCAATAACAAATAGAAATTAACGTTACGATCAGAGAACAAATTCTGTAGTTACAATGAAAAGCTACAGAATGAGGCCATACATTTTCGAGCGAGAATTAGTGGAAATAGCATTCGCTTTACAGTCTCATGAGTGACTGTTTAATGGATTTTCAGCCAGTACGCACATCCGCCACTTTCCCGTCGAGCGATGTTGACATTTTTCTGTCGTGAAAAGAACCTAAATTAATTAAATTGTCCCGGGAATTCACACTATGTAAACTGCTAAGGGGACCTGATTTGCAAATTTTATGTCGGGTCATATTGTGGTATATTTGTTGATACACCTCGCTTTCCTTGTTTCAAGGTGAATGTATAATTTAATCCATTTATAATAATATTTGAAGAGAATGGTATTTAAGTCGTATTAAGCGTACTTCGTAGAGAGCACATATAAGTTATGTATGTGAGTACCCATTTTGATAAATTAGAGGAAAGAAAATATTTAGAGTTATTTTTTTCTACTCTAATTGTAAACGTATTGTAAAAAAATATATATTTAATAATCTTTGAAGAAAACTTAAATATAATTAAATCCATATTTACTAAATATAAAAGTACCAAAGTATTTCTTGTCAAAGTTTAATTGATTTTAATTAGTTACCAGTCACCTGTTCCGACAGTGTACGGGTCCTTTTTAATGCAAACAGATATATTTTAAATTCTTTTTCTTTTGTACATTACATTACGTGTTTTGCCAAAACGATATATAAAGAAACTTAATGCAGATACAATTAAAATTTCTTGAAATTAAAATTTTTTGAATGGTAATACTTTTTTCACGACTTATTTTAATTAAAAAAAAAATGTCAGGCATTATGCGTTTTTTTCATGCAAATATTCAAACCATATATTTAATTCCAAATATTAGTTAAGAAAGTCTTAAGAGTTCTAATTGGTTAAACTAATACCACTTAAGTTGAATTTTCTCTCTCGTGTCTTCAACTTCTGATTTCAATTTTTCTCATTAACTAATAATTTGGTTAATTTAAAGAAATAGTAACATAAGGAATAGTTTTCCCTATTTACTTTTTTAATTATACCGGCTCATGGAAATAATTTATAAATTTCTACGTAATAGAGCGAGGTCGGAAAAGAATTTGGTATAATCATTGAGGGATGGTATCAAAGAAGAAGTGTAAGGTAGACATACTCGATATTGATTAGCTTGACTTGCTAATAATACGTTTCACTGAAGATGCTTTATAATTGGTAAATTTTCACGAAAATCACAGTACCTGATTGACAAAACTTTGATAGTATCTATAAATAATATTTTGTAAATATTTTCGATATTTTTCAATGTATGAAATAATTTTTTCGCATTCGTTGGAGAGAAAAATAACACATCAAGTTACATCATAAAAGTAACATCTAAAGGTGAAATTTATTTCCAAATTATCTAATGTTAAGCGAACACAAATATACGCTGTAATATTGTCGGTGATGGATTTCGGTTACGAAAACAAAATGTGAGGGGAAAATTAGTTTAAGTAAATCTAAAATGAAATAACATTGACATGTATTTTCAAAGTATTCATGAAAAGTGACGATTTAAAGTTCAGTAAACAATTTCTTAGAGCAAATATTCACCCTTGTTCTTTTTATAATATAAATATACTAATTGAAAAGGTAACTAAGTTTGAAAGGAAATAAATGAAAATATTTGTAACTTTACCCTGTCTACTGTTATGAAAATCCATGTTACGAAAATTCGATAGACATTTAGGTTCTTATCACTTTCCATTTAGCAATTACTTACTTCCGCTTTCCCCTCTCTTGAGCAATTTATTTAGACCAAGTAGTGTCTGTGCCATTGCTTGATCTAACATTACGCTAGGTCAGACCTTAAATAAATAGACATTTAATTTATAGTAGGCAATGTTTTTATTTTGCCATTCAATACTTTAAATAGATTACAATTTTTACTTTAGCAATTCATTACTTGATATATTGAATACTAGCGTGACCCGTGCGAAGTCTTCGCATTATTTATTCCATTATGAAGCTCAGATGACAGATCAAACAAATATTTTACTAAAATTGACATATAGAGGCGCAAGTATCAAAAGCATTGAGCTAAAGCGCCACTTTATTTGTACGTGAGTGGAATTGAAATTAAACAAACATTTTACCGACCGTCAATCATATTGACGTTGAGCCGTTAGATGGCAGCATTGCTGTTTTGTGTATATAATTTTAATAATTAATTAATTTGCAAAAACAATAGCAATAATATTTTTTTTAGTTATGGATGCCGGTAGAGCAAGCAATTATCTATAAAATGATATATAATTTATGTGGATTAGTTGTGAGGTTTTTTCTAAAAAGGGAGAGTAACATCTTAACCTTAGCGTATTAATATATATGATGATGATGATGATATTCGGCGTTAATTTTGTAGAAATTTATTGATACATAAATGAAACAACGTAATGTATTATTACCACTTTCTTTCAGTTCTTTACCACGACCTAGGTTTTGTTGTATTACAGCACCTTCAGGTGGGCTATTAGCGAAGAATGTTTACTAGCATTACAACCTGAAGATGTTGTAATGCAATAAAACCTAGGTCGTGGTAAAGAACTTCAAGAAAGTAGAAATAATATTACATCACGCAGTTTTATTTAATTGTTAATTTATTACATATTTATCAACGTATTGAAGGCTTATATATTTCTTTACTGTTTTAGTTTAGAAATTTAAATTAATGTGGGAAGCGTACTTTGAACTAATACAGAAATTTAGAAAAAAACAATTTCGAAAAATAACAAAAAAGAGAATATTGCAAATTTGTCTCTAAAAATTGGAAATAAAATTTCAACTGATGGTTCTATCAACAGTTACAGTATATGTGTTACTCTATGAGAACTACTAAACGTTTTGGAAATTTTTGTTAATTTTTTAGTTGCATTGTCCAATGCATACTTTGATTTTTTTTTTTTTATTTGCAAATAATTGGCCAAATAAAACAAAATTATACCCAATTATTTTGATAAAAATATTAGGTAGAGGAGGAAAGCTAATTTGAAAATTTAAATTTCAAAACGGCGAGCTCGTAACTGAACTGTAAAAATTTAGTCGCTCGTAGTTTCACAATTGTTATAACAAATTATCACATTAAACTTACATCAAATTTTTTTATCAAATAAAAAATACACTTGATATTACGGAATCAAGGTCATCACTCATATCGTCGCTTGCTTTGACCTTTCGCCTGAATCATAGTTCCAGAATAAGAGAAAGGAACTTAAAGTACGCTTTGAGTCGAGTACGCTTTTGAGTTGACTTCAGCGGCTTAATACAACAGAGATTTACGTGTTTCTACTTACAGCATAAGTACTCACTTGTATTCAGGCTTTGAAACTAATACTTAACGTTTATAGCTGTGTCTTGATAATAAAATCAGCTTTCACCTTATCTTGCCTGCATTACATCTTGTTATTTAGGTAAATTTCGTTATTACGGTATCAGGTGTGCTCCATATTGACCAACGAAGGAAAAATATGAAGGACGCGCATATATTATAAAGTACAAATTGTATTTTTAAAGTTATTTTGATACATACATATAATTGTGCCATCACTTTAGTTATGCATCATAGTATCTAACTAAGATAATAAATAGTATTAAACTTCATTTGAAGTGGGTGAAAGGTGTGTTCAAAGAAATAAAACATCTAAAATAAACATTTGAAACAATACTTTGAAACTATGATAAATACATTAAAGTAACGTAAGAAGATAGAGTATTTTAGGATGCCAAACACTGGACAGGTAACTAGTAAGACCGCTTTAATAAACTATTTGGTCTTGTTTAGGTCATGTTATAAACAATCCTGTGCCATGCAGCCTGTCGTGACGTCCGTTGATAAGCCTGTAATATATTGTTGTTGATTGAGAATAGGATTATGTGGTAAAAGTTATTTTAAATCGTGCTTTAAAATACGTGAAAACGATTGTTAGAGAAAGTGAGACTAATTAAATATTTGAGTTATTAGCAATTTAATGTACCTTTTTGTGTTTGGCATTTTTTTATTAAAAATACATGAAATAAATAAGGAAGCCACTGCCTACATTTAATATTATATATTTGTAAATAATTTAACTAGATTATCATATTTCTTAAGTTTGTGTTTAAGAATAGTAAGGAAACTGTCATCTTTATGCAACCATTCTGTCATTGGCTCGAAAGCATCAATCTAAAAGAATGCTTTCGCCGAGCTTTTAGTAAAGATACCCTCTATTCTTATTGTTTACGTTTTTTGTTACCTTTTTATTGCAAAGGATGCCTCACATACATATTAATCTCTTCTGAAAATTAATGTGAGATGATAAGTGGAACATTGTGTAAACTAAAATGAGAAGGGGCCCTTTTACATTTGGACTTATGTAATCACGTGAAACAACTGCTTTTTCTATGTTTATTTATGATGAAATATATAAATATTCGTACGCAATTTTCCTTCAGCCTTATCATCACTCTGAATTATTAGCAATGTTATGGATCTTGAAAAAACGTACCTTTTACTTAATTAAACTCAATAGATTGCTCGTGGCAGAGGTAAGCTCTCTTTTTCTCAGCGTATTTTGGTTTCAGAATTTCAAGTAGCCTGTCAGAAGCCCTGCGCGGTAATAAGACCATCCTTTTTAGGAGGAAGGAAATCCTTTTTTATGCAAATAACCCCCCAATGTTGACAATAGTCGCTGTCAGTATTTTATATATTTAACGTTCTTTTCAAGCGAGCCCATGTTATTTAAAACTGAGAATTTTCTGTGTAAGTAAAAGTCATACGGCTGCCGCCGTGGTGTGTTGGATTGGTTTCAAAGCATACGGACTATGACGGCGCGACGCAACGCGTGGATTCGGATTTGCTTCCCGGCTGCTCTCGAATGAGAAAAATAGTATTCTATTTGTATTAGAGTCCCGATTATGAAAAAAAAATGGAAGTTCCGAAGATAGATTTCTCCCGAAAACGATTTTTGTAGGAGTCTTTAAACAATAGCTCCAAAAGCAACTAACAGCACAAAGTAATGGTTCAGTAATAGCTGAAATGAATTGTTGTATATTCCTTTAATGGGACTGAAAAATAAATATGTTAAGTACTAGAATATTTATTTAAAAAGCGTTTTAAAAATATAATACTTGGTTTGAAAAATTTGAAGACAGAGTATACAGCCAAAAAATTTTAACTCGCCGAAGATCAAATGTTTCTATGTACACGACACGACGGTTGGAGCTGTTAATATCAATCGCATTAATAAACATTGCATTGCTAAACCTATTTTAATAATTCATGTTAATTTATCATAAGTGCACCAATAAACTTAGTCTGCCACTAAAGTTTATCTGCCTTATTACCGCGTACTTAAGAGTTTTTTTTTTATAGTTTCAAAAGTTTTCAATTCAGAATACTCAAAATAATTTGTTCTGAAATTGTGAAAATTCTTTTTGTGGGATTTTTCCAAAATTTTAAGATAGTCTTATTTAGACATAAAAGAGGGGAGGGAGGGTCACGCAGGGCAAGTTGATTTTCAGATTAATATTTTGTGAAAGTGGCTAGAAACTAAATGTGGTGAATGGAACTTAAACTTTTGAAAAGTCTTCTGACGATGTCTCAACCCACGGAATATGCTGATTTCTTTTTGATCCATACTTCTTAATAAAGTAAGGTGCCTGAAAAAATTATTAAAACAAATTTTAAAAAACACTACGTATTAATTGAGCTCTTTATATAAAACAGTATTTGCAAAATTTAATGCAAAGAAGATGAAAACTAGGACGGCGTGGCCATAGAAATTATAAATAGAAATTACAGTTACATGTTTAATTGTGTTCCGTGTGTTGCTACGAAACCTTACAAACGGAAACTGATGAAACTTCTATTTACTTTTGAGAGACTTTTCTAATATCAACTCACTCCGTAGAGAAAGCGAAAAAAATTTCCTCCTCTTTATATGTATGATTTAGTTACCATATTTATTGAAATATTTATCTAAAGCAATTAACTGAAGAAGATTAATCAAGGCCTACAATTAAAGAATATATTTGCTCAATCCCATATATATTGGACTAAAACTGTAAAATTGCCTTATCGTAACGAATGGACATTTTGGCTTTATTAACAATTTTTATTTTGCTACAAAACCTGAGACACAATCACAATTCCAAGTTTTATTGCAATGATCGAATCGCAGCCCATGTAGCAGAGTAACAATTTGAATAAACGCAGAGTCAGTTGCCATTCTTATCTATTAATTTTATTATGGAGAAATAAATGCATCTTTTATGACACGAGGAGAAATAATAAGTAACGATACTTAATATAAAACATAATGTTTATCAGTCTAAATTTTATTAATTTACAAAAAAATTTACATCTTGACTCTCCCAATATGCTTCTACAGCAGCTATCACCTAACAATTGTCTTAAAATTTCTTATGCCTAAACTGATCTTTAACTCGAGGAAAGAGATAAAAGTCGCCGGGAACCAAATAAAAAAATATAGTGGATGTTCGAGCAATTCGAAACCAGTTTCTCGAATGGCAGCCATGGAAAATTTGGCTTTGTGTGCTGGTACGTAGTCTTGGTGATACAATACTCCACCTAAAAAGTTTCCCCGTCTCTTCTCCCTCAATGCTTCCTGCAATCTTCGGATGTGTTCTACATGGTAAGGGCCTGTAACAATGTCTCCCTTTTCCAGGTAATATACCAGTACAATTTGTCCGACGTCCCAAAATACGAAGGCCATAAACTTTTGTGCCGATCTTGCGACTTTGAATTTCTTCGATGTCGATGAAAATGGTATTTTTCAGGTCGAAGACTGTTATTTTGTCACAGGATCAAAGTAATTATCCAGGTCTCCTTCATGGTTATAAATTGCGTCCAAAATTAGTCCGGGTTTGCTTTATAGTTCTCAAAATTTGTTTTTGAAATATCGATTAATTCTTTTTTTGTTCAATTGTTAATATTTCAGATACCCAACGTGACGACACCTTATTTATGAGACGTGCGTCATA
Source organism: Druceiella hillmani (assembly GCA_039881145.1). Taxonomy (NCBI): domain Eukaryota; kingdom Metazoa; phylum Arthropoda; class Insecta; order Lepidoptera; family Hepialidae; genus Druceiella; species Druceiella hillmani. The sequence continues at coordinate 2,934,481 of JAYKKI010000103.1, forward strand.
AAGGATCCTCTGAATGCTACCATATGAGTTTTTTGTGATATCAACGAAATATTTCGTGGTCACTTTTTGTCAGATAAGATGTTGATTTTTTGACATTTTCTGCAATTTAGGACGTATATGGCCGTCCTTGACTATGCTCGTTCTCTGTAAATATTCTGCCTGTCTGAAACTTTTCACGCCAGTGTACAACTGTAGACTATGGAGGAGTAAAGAGTCCCAATTTTTCTACCAAGTCGGCATGTATGTCTTTGATAGATACTTTTTTAAGCATAAATACCAGATGTCGACTTCGTTTCTCCTATTTTCGTTTACTCTTTCTAATGAATAAAATGTCGTTATTCTAATGAATAAAATGTCCAGTAATGACGTTTTTATATGATTTTTTACCCATCAATTGTGAAAGCTATAGAAACCTTTGAACATTTTAAGGCCACTTGACATATCCGATTATCACTATTTTTGACCACCCCTCGTACTTCACAGGGAAACGAAATCACTTAGTTGGTTTACAATTTACTGCAAATTAAAGCTTTAAACTACAGATACAGTTGATTCCTTAAAATTCGCAATAAAAAGGCATAAACAATTCGGTTATCCTAAATGCGAGAATCAATAATTTTTAAAAAAAAAAAAGACATTTATCCACAACCATCAAGGTATCAAATGTAAGTAGAGTGTGTAATGGAAAAAAAAGTTTTTGGAGATCGAAGTAATGAATAAAACAAGAAATGATTTGAAATGCGACAGTGCTTCTAATATTGATTTATTTAAATCTGCGCGTAAGTGGATAAATTGAAAATAAAAAGAAACAGGACACTGCTTTAAATAGTTGTGGGCTGACAATTTTTGTGACCTATTATTTAGTAATTTATCAAAAAAAACTTACGTTAAAAAAAATTTAATCTAATTTGGGATCAAGGTGTTATTATATGTTCTTCGTCATTTATATTATTAGCTAGAATTTTTTTCGGGCCTAGTGAAGTGAGTACAAAAGCCCAGGAAACATTTTTTTGAAGCGATCATTTTAAATAAAATGTAAGAAAAATATAAATGTTATAGTGTCACCATCTCTAAACTACAATTCCTACTGCTGCTCGGAGTCAACTTAAAAATGCAATTCTATCAACCCCTTCATGCAGGTAACTTGTTACTTTCGAAAAAAAAGAGCTTGGATCGATACTAACCCCAACATTAATGGAAAATTAAATTGTGCCCCCTTTGTCTACCGACCCCCTTCCTCTAGCTGCCTTCAATCAAGGTTAAGACGAGACTGTTTTTATATAGCCGTTAATAGTTACTTTGCATAGCATTTGATCAAAGAACTAGTTAAACATTCATATAAGTGTGACATAAAATATTCTTTTTAAATCATATAAGTTGTTAATTTATGAATATTTATTATATATTTTTAGTAGCATTTTATCACACGGTTTGTTTTTATGATAAGTTGTTTTCTTTTATTTTAAATATATTCTTGTCACATATTTATATGTTCATTGTCCATCGACAATATTTCCAAATTGAAAATGATATTTTAGTTTTTTAACAAAAAAAAGAAGTGCGTAAAAATATTACATAATTAAAGATGCTTATTTACTATTAACCGATATATTATATACTATTCAGCTGGATGCATCGGTATTATATACATCTTAGTATTTTACATTTTTACCTTCTTCGCTAATTTTGAAAAAGTCTATAATTTATCTGAAAAGAATTTCATTTAGCAAGTTGGCTACCATTTTTGAACTGACCAACTATACATATTTGTGCATTACTCTTAAATATTACAAATAAAATAATTTTGAAGACTATATTAGGTAATTGTATATATTTTACTTGAGTCATGAGTAAATGGTGCAACTGCGTCGATGGAGGCTACGCATTCAAATAAATTATGCCACAGTTTGCAAAATACCATAAATTCCACCTTTTTACTCAAGTTATTATTTTAAAGCGAGTTTATCGTATTGTAACCTTAATAAATAAATACATATGCTGAACAATAGAGGCACTATTGGTCAGAAATGAAAATTTTATATTTTTTCTTACTTATATTGTTCATAATATTAAAAAAAATATTAGTGAGAATCAGTTATGAAGAATAAATATTGTAAATTTAAATTAGCTAAAAATTCACTCTTCAATTGGCACTTTGATCTTTATAAAAATTTGTTGAAAGGAAATCCAAGACTTTTTGAATTAATACAACTCCATCCAATTTAGTTCAAAATTTTTATGCAAAAATCGATGCCTCCACACGGGATATCCAAAAAAAGTAAGTGTCGTACATATACAGACACACACTTTCTATTTACCGATATGCATACACTATTTAACAATAAGTTTTTTGTTTGCTACATCGTGTAAGTAAATTACTTCTCTATCCCTTCTAAATTTCCTTTTAAAGTAATTAATATAAATTAAATAAAAATATTGGAATTTCGTACTAACAAATATCTATACTCAATATAAAAGTACATTGGAAAATTAAAGCTCATCGAAAATTTTCGGAAACGCCGAAAGTTATAAGAAGCTTTGAAAGCTTTCAACATCATCAGATGGGATAGTTTCGAACTAGACTTAACTACTTAAGGGTTGTAGTTTACTGGGTTTAATTAATTAGAGGAGCAGATGTCAATTACAAATGGAAATTACACAAAACGGACATGAATTATAATGTACATGTTAACTTTGATGTATGCCGTCAGTGTGTCAATTTTATTAAATCTCCTAGTACTAAGTAATCGTCAAAATTTTGGTTTTCTAAAATTGAAGATGATAATTTTTTAACATTTTGTATTAAAAGCTCAACGAAAATTTATTTTGAAAATTTTTTTTTTAAATTGTAAACTTTGTAAAAAAATTAATGAGCAATTTTAATTGTAACCTATATTTTGTGGTTGTTTAAATAATTTTGAAATCAAACCAGGACAATACGGATCCCTAGCCGATCAGACAAGAGTTGGTGGATAACAGCAGGTCCCAAAATATGGCAAAAAGCAGAAGTCGTCATAGAAAACTGTTTGCATCGGTTTGGCTCCATGAAAATAAGTGCACAAAAAAATAATAAAAACTTTACACACTTACTTTTTTCATTAAGCAATATGTTTTCCTTTTGGATCAGGTATAAATTATTTGCTCTTACCAGACCTTCTATTATTCCGTAAAAAGCGATGTTTGCTGAAGTCAAATTATTATTTGCAGGTAATCGAGGAACAGCTGTATTTTAGGATTTTAGATGGTAAAGTTATAATTGGAGTGCACATATTTTACAAATAATCCATAAAATAGTTTAACTTTTTTATGTTCCTTAATTTTAAATTTGCTTTAAATATCATTGTTAATTGATGATTTTTTTTTGCATGTATGTTTATCGATTACTTCGAGATTTTTGGGCCGATTTGTGTATTTCTGTTTTTTTGTTAGAAATAGTATATTAGCAAGGTGATCCCATATAAATACAGGGATGATCGGATGACAAAATTTGGACTGAACAATTTAACTACTTAACTAATGGTTATAACTCAGTTGTGATTTAAGATATTTGCTACTTGTAGTTGGTACTTTGCAAAATATCTACACTATTAGGTCACATTCTGATGATGAGTTTTGGATATGAACAATGAAATTATTTTAATGATGTTAGTAAATTAACCGTAATTCAAGATATTTACTACTGGTAGTTATAACTTTTAAAAATAACTACACCATCGAAAAATTCAGTGTCTACTGATGATTTCTGGACGAGCAATAGATTTCTTTAACGGATGGTAGTAACTCAACCGTGATTTAAGATATCTGCAACTGGTAGTTGACTAGCATTGACTCAAAGAAAATATTGACGTAAATGTCACTCGGTTATCAAAACAAGCAAAATGGTGAACCGTGGTTAAATTATTTCGTGCTTAAAAATAATTTATTTCTTGTTTTAAAAGTTCGTTTTTTACGTTATTTTAACAATATTTGACAGTTATTGTACAGCAAACTGAATGGTAGTTTACCTACCTAAAACGTGAGTGTACAATTTGAAGTAATTTATTTGAAAATATTTTTGATGTGAAGTTATTTTTAAAAGAGCATGAAAGTCTTGTTTGGGACAAATAAATAGGTCTCGAAAGGGACATCCCTTCCGTGGCTGTCCCATTCATCACTCGGATATTTATGTAATGTATGGTGATGGTATTTGCTTCTTGTAGTATTGTAAGTAGATTATTGGTTTCAGCTTAAATTACTGAAGTGTTTTATTTAAAATACCTACAAAGAGAAGAGATAAAACCAAAAAATTAATGATGATGAGCGTGAGTCTTCTATGCTACCAATATCCTTGAATATTTTCTAAGATAATATTATTACTGATATGCTAACAACTCTAATGAATACAAACTTAGGGCATGATACAACTGTATTATCAACATCTGTTGTGGAACCGGTGTATAATAATCCTGTGCTGTCGACGTCAGTTGTTTTTTATCCAGAAATAGTGCGTCCAGTTCCTGAGGTACCGCTCCGCAAACAGAAACAATTCAAGCGAAGAGTCACAACTAAAATCATTACTTCAACTCCAGAAAAACAGACTACGGGCAGAATCCTTAACAAACTTACTTAATACAATTCAGAATATCACAGACGTCTCACTTGTAAAAGATATTTTTAAAAACTTATATTTGACGAAGAAAAGTCCAAGGAAAAAGAAAACAACAGAAAATAAAGCTGCAAAGTGGAGTACAGAAAAAAAAGAAAACTGATAAAACGGCACAAAGTAAGATATGATTGGAATGCCAATGACCGAACAATTTCTAATTTAGATTCTGGCGATTAATTTTCTGATTGCTATTATGAACCCTGACAAAAACTGCAAAAATCTACAAATACTAATGAGGGTGTATGCTATGTCTGTAAACAAAAATTTTCTACCAGTAAAGAGGACTGGTTCCAACGTAGAGTTTGTCAAAAATGGACAAATAAAAAATTTTGCGTCGAGGGTACCTTTATTTTTTTATAATATGTGTCATTAGGCTTAAGTTTAAATAAACCTTGAGAAGAGTAATTGTTGATTTCGTAAATCGTATGTGTGATAAAAATATTCCAAAAAATTATTAAACATGTAGGTAAAACAAGACTTTCTATAATATTTGTAAAGCATTTTTTAATTTTAATTTTTATTTTAATATGTCCCTTTCATGACTATCAATATTGTTTTCCGTTTACATTTTCAAACATGATGAAATATAATTACGGTTTGAATAAAAACTGTTTTTATTATGTCTCATTTATTGCTCAAAATCTTTCAGTTCAAAAAATTGTTTCGTTTCTGGCACCTATCCCCTATATATTTCCATTAACTTTTTAAAAATAGTATTTTTTCACGAAGTAATTATGTGGCCTACAATACCTTTCACAGATGTTAAAACAGCATATATTTAAAAAAATATATGACATAGAATTATTTCCACAGTTTTCCCGCAAACTGCGCCAAGCATTGTAATACCCTATTTTTTCACAATTAAAGGTTGACTAGTTTCGGAAATGAGAGATATTTTTTTTGCATATTTTTCTTTATATCTAAAATATTTTTGAGGTTCTTATTTTAAGTTCTTAAAACACACTCCACATTACATATGGAATTGAAATAAAATTGAAATACCTAATTTGGCCCCCGCCCTCCCTAAAATATGCATGTAAATATTTATAAGTGTTAGCTATTATTATATATGTGCGCGTTAATATGGTTTATTCTTATTCCAAATTTATACTTTACGCCGTATAATAATAATCCGTTTTAATTTTCGGGGTACCGAACCATGAACATTTAGTTAGCGTGGAACTTTAAACAAAATACACTTTTTTAATTTAAGTTATTTTATTTGCTCTTTAATATTGAAAATAATAAGTATTGCATTGTGTACCGATATAATAAAAGAAATAAGGCGTTTCTATTCCTTCTTGACAAATTATCTTTATTAAAAAAAAATATGTGACATAATTGACTAATTATTATCAGATGGTGCGAATATATTGATACAAGAAGCCTTCTAAAATGTTATTGTAACATCTGTATATTATTTTATAGAAGGTGCTGTAGGAAATTGTACCTTATCAATATCATTCAAGTTCGATAACTGCAATCCTACTGGTTTGCTCTTAAATAACACACGATAAAAGCTATCGGGTATCAATAGATCTTACAACCCCGGGTCGCATGATTGATTTTATCAATATTCCTTTTAATCCACATTGGATTCGTGAAAAGTTATAACGTGATACCTACGAAGGTACTTATTTCTAATAGGGTAAAGTATATTCTTCGAATGACTATATTATGATGTGTTTAGGTACGAGATAAGTATTGTAATATAAAAAAGATTGGCATTGCAATAATTTAATACTAAGTGTTCAAATCAGTAATTTAGTTAACACATCTCTATATATATATAGACATATATATATATATATATATATATATATATATATATATATATATAATTAAATTTTACTGCTTGATTTGCAAGCTTAATATAGGCACAGACACAAGTGATTTTTTTCAAAGATTCGGCAGTATATTTAGGTACTCACCAACATTAAAATTTATGTGAAAGAGAACTCGTAAGTTTTCATAATAAATATCATAAAAATCACATTCATTAGATTTTCAGCACTCATGTTTTTATTTATAATGTGGATCTAATTAGAGTATTATTAATTTCACTACAAAATTAATGCAGATAAGGTAATTTAGTATAATAAATACAAAAATAATTTTTTTATTTAATACACTGTATTTCAAAGTTTGAATTTGCCATACATTTTTGTGTTAATGGTCGGTTGCTATAAAATATGGTCTTTAAAATCCTTGTAAAAAATGTTTTAGAAAATCCTTTTAGCTGTTATTGGATAATGTGCGAAAAAACAGGTTCACAGACAAATGGATAAAATAGCCGAACTCATACTCCTATTAAATAGAATTATATGGTAAATTGAACCTCACTGCTTTGTCTAAATGGGACCATTGATTTGGGAGTTGGGAGCAGATTCGATTCAGGATTTACATGGTCATATGGCGAATAAGGCAAAAAAATTGTTTTCCAAAATTTGGATTCTTGTTGTATACTTTAAAAGATTTTTTTTTATCTATACCATCAATTTTCTTATTTTATACTTCATTAGGGTAAAGCCGATCGGATACTGGCACCATTATTTGGACACCCCAAAACCAAATACAGCTTGATAATTGAACGTGTACCAAAGACGTGCCTCCGATATGTGTATATGGAACATTATGGTTATTTTTCCTTTCTATTCCTAACATATTTTCATATTATCAAACATGATATTTTATTGGATTACGGTGTAATTAAATTTACTAAATTCACACAATTAAGCCGAATGATATTATAATTAAAATAAAAGAAAGGCATTTAGTGATTATAATAATATACTTTAATGGATAATTATGATATATATAATTGATAAAGCGATCTCTTACAGCCATCCATAACACCAGTCCAGCCCCGTTCGATCAACGGCCAGGAATCGAACTCGGATCCCCACCCCCGTGCAGTGCGCCGCTATGGCGACAAAAACACACCACGACAACGGAGTTTTTCCTTTACGCTCTTCATCTTCGTCTACTATGAATAGCATTAGAGAGCCAGCAAGATGAAAAAATACGTTTTGTAATAAGCATCTGGCAATAAGGTAATCGCTTTATACACATGTACTTAAGTAGGAATTCACATAAACAACTTTCTTTTGATCGAAATAGTTCAAGCTTGTGATTGGTTCGATTCATTGGCTGTTTATAATTGGTAGTGAATGGGGTTTGTCATTAATATGATGACTTGGCGATGAAAAATAAATGATCACGTAAGAAATAGTCAAAGAGAATATTCCAATTAGGCTGAGCTTGCCAATAAAGTGATCAATCCAAAAAAACCAAATTCTGTGTCGAATATAAAGTAGATAAATTTGCAAAAACGTTTCTATGCTCTGAGGCAACGAAATATCAGTACGTTTGCAAATGTTGTAGATTCAAAAGGAGGAAAAATCCATCGATGGATGTAGACAGTCAGGTATCAAGCACATGTTATGGATAGAGGATGCACGGAACACCAAAATAATATGGTGTGATATCATCTTCAAGGTTGAAAGAGGTCGCTTTTTATTGAACACCGTTTAGGAATAAAAAAAATTGATGGCAAGTATTTTGTAAAAAATTTGGACCATTTCTTGAGAGTTGTGAAAAGTGAAAAGCTTTATGATACAAATGGAAACTTGTTAATTACGAATGCGAGGTTTCTATGCACGCTTATGCACACATAAATATACAAGGGTAAGCTTTGATTTTGGGTTGTAAAAGTATAATTTTGTATATAAATGTGACCCGTTTAATTAGTTATTATATGAGAAGATATACGACAGATTTATTTAATTTTTTATTTTCAAAAATAATTAAAAAACTTATTTCTTTTCATTTTTTTGTAAGTATTTTGCACTTTTTGTAGTCTACAGATTACTTCGATTGTTAAAAATACAAACTTCCTTTTTTACATTCAAAGTTATTTAGTTTTAAGTGGACATAAACCCAAGAAATCTGAATTCCAAATATTCCAAGTCTTCAATTATATCTTTCAAAATAACCTACTTTAAATTAAAAAGAAATATGTTTTTTAATCATTATCACGCGCTCTTATAATTGAAATTGGCAACTTTTTAAATTTTCGTATGTTTAAAAATTTCCATATCCGTATTTTCAAAAATAGACTTTTACTAGTTATTTTCATTGCGTTATTGTAGTTTTGTTAACTCATTCAAAAGTCTGTAAACCATACAAAATAAAAAATAATTAATAAAAATAAATTAATGTAGGTAAATTTGCAAGAATAATTAAAAAAATTCATTAATGTAGGTAAATTTGCAAATTTTGCTAAAATCTCAAAAACACAAAAAATATAATCGTACGTCAGTTAAACAGAAAATTTAAGGTTCTCAAACGACGCATCCATTTATTACAAATGCATCCAAAAAAGAAGTTTCGGTTTTTTTTGCATTAAAGATATAACTCAGTTTCATATTTTAACAGAATGAATAATAAAAACAAACTTGAACAAAGAGACAATATTTTTTTGCGCTTTGAGATATAGATAGTAGGTTTTAGATATAGATAATAGGTTTTAAGAAATAAATGAATTCCCTATATAAAATTATAAAAACTAAAAAAAGTTTTTATTTTTCTCTTTATTTCGTGAGTCTGTTAAAAATATCTTAATAATTTATAGAATTAACTAAATCTTAACTCTTGTTTTGAATATATTTGGCGTTAATTTTGTAGAAATGCATTATTCACAATTAAATGAAACTACGTGATATAGTTTTATTTATACTTTCTTTAAGTTCTTTACCACGACCTAGATTGATTCTTTGCTAATAGCCCACCTGAAGATGTTGTAATACAACGAAACCTGGGTCGTGGTAAAGAACTTAAAGAAAGTAGAAATAATACTACATCACGTAGTTTCATTTAATTGCAAATCTTAACTCTAAAACAAGTTTTTGTTTCCATTTTGATGGCAAATATTTTTGTTTTATTGAGTTTACTGTGTATTCCATTTTAGTAGAAAATAACGTAGAAATATAATTTTGTAATAAATATAACTCATATTTTAATTGATGAATAAAGTGAACTATGTAGGTATCATTTTCTCGTCTAGTGTAGGTCTCTTGTCTAGTGTAGGTATCATTTTCTAGTGTAGGTATCATTTTCTAGTGTAAGTATCATTTTCAAGTGTAAATATAATTTTCTAGTGTAGGTATCCTTTTCTAGTGTAGGTATCATTTTCTAGTGCAGGTATCATTTTCTAATGTAGGTATCATTTTCTAGTGTAGGTATCCTTTTCTAGTGTAGGTATCATTTTCTAGTGTAGGTATAATTTTCTAGTGTAGGTATAATTTTCTAGTGTAGGTATCATTTTCAAGTATAGGTATCATTTTCTAGTGTAGGTATCATTTTCTAGTATAGGTATCATTTTCTAGTGTAAGTATCATTTTCTAGTGTAGGTATCATTTTCTACTGTAGGTATCATTTTCTAGTGTAGGTATCATTTTCTAGTGTAAGTATAATTTTCTAGTGTGGGTATCCTTTTCTAGTGTAGGTATCATTTTCTAGTGCAGGTATCATTTTCTAGTGTAGGTATCATTTTCTAGTGTAGGTATCCTTTTCTAGTGTAGGTATCATTTTCTAGTGTAGGTATCATTTTCTAGTGTATAATTTTCTAGTGTAGGTATTATTTTCTAGTGTAGGTATCATTTTCTAGTGTAAGTATCATTTTCTAGTGTAGGTATCCATTTCTAGTGTAGGTATCATTTTCTAGTGTAGGTATCATTTTCTAGTGTAAGTATCATTTTCTAGTGTAAGTATAATTTTCTAGTGTGGGTATCCTTTTCTAGTGTAGGTATCATTTTCTAGTGCAGGTATCATTTTCTAGTGTAGGTATCATTTTCTAGTGTAGGTATCATTTTCTAGTGTAAGTATCATTTTCTAGTGTAAGTATAATTTTCTAGTGTAGGTATCCTTTTCTAGTGTAGGTATCATTTTCTAGTGCAGGTATCATTTTCTAGTGTAGGTATCATTTTCTAGTGTAGGTATCATTTTCTAGTGTAGGTATCATTTTCTAGTGTAAGTATAATTTTCTAGTGTAAGTATAATTTTCTAGTGTAGGTATCCTTTTCTAGTGTAGGTATCATTTTCTAGTGCAGGTATCATTTTCTAGTGTAGGTATCATTTTCTAGTGTAGGTATCATTTTCTAGTGTAGCAAACACAAGTTGCTTCCAGTTTAATCTACTTTCAATTTACCCTATTTCCATTACCCTTATTGGGGTTTGATACCTCAAAATAAGAAATCGTATATTTATCTGATAAAAATATTCGGGAACCAAAAATAATTTTAAAGAATTTAAAAGGGGAGAAATTATATGCCAGATATATTTCTAGATCATGTGACATATGGGTCACTAGATGAAGACAAGTTATAAGAGGCCAAAACTATTTTTTAACGTTTAAAACTGCTGAAATCATAATTATAAAAGACAACTTAAAAATAAATTTATTTAAACTTTGTGATGATCATAGTTTTTGAGAAATTTGCGATAGTTTAGTCCGGTGGGGTATATATGTACTATTTAACGGGTGAAAGAAAATATTTTAATTTCTAAATAGTGTAATAGAAATAGCATATACCTTTAATGTTTATATATCCCAAGGTGTGTACAAAACTATCAGAGTGCAAATTCTTTTCACACTTTTTACTTTTTTTCATATACATGGATTGAACCTCTTTCAGTTAATGAAAGAAAAAATAAAACGAAGACACTGAATTGTATCAACTTACTACTTTCGCAATGACTTTCCAAAAGAAAAACCAGGTACACATGATACATAAAATGATAAAAAAAATGTTACACTTCATTTTAAATATTTTGAAAATGATGTGTTGAGATGTGTGTTTAACCACTATACTAAATTTGTTGTTTCAAGTGACAAACAGATGGATGGACGTAAACGGGAATGCGGGTTACGTCATAAAGAATGATAAAATTAATTTTTCTTATTATATTTCCACATTGCTTAATGAATATGACAACAATTTCCCAAATGGTGCCTCCATGTAATTCACTGTATAACTAAATTATCACCTTTATTAAATTTACTGCAAATAAATTAGAATCAAAACAGTACAGTCTTTCCTTAGTAATTTCACATAATGGTACTCAAACATATATATGAGAAGCTTGTTTGACGTCTGTGCGTAATAAATACAATTTCTTATCAACCGGGAATACTCGTAATATACACCGCTCGGCTCTCACGAAATAATCAGTATCTCCTATCAGATACGTAAATAAAGAGAAATCTACCGTTCACCTTTAAAAAGTACGATTCCTCTATGCAGAGATTCCCGGTCGTACGTAAGGCTTCGTATTTTCAAGATAAAATGAGAAAAAATAGAGGAGCGGAACGAGAAAATCCTACCTTACCGAAGCGGCTAGGCGAAACGCACATCTTCATCTACTCGACTGAGAGTTTTCTTGTAACTGAAGTTTGCTATGTTCGTCCATGTTGTATTCAAATAAATTGGTTCACGTAGAATACATATAGATCTATTTGATATGAAATATTTGCTGAAATATAAATTTAATATTGTAAATAATTTTCAGTGAAAATATCTAATTACGAAATAGTTTGACTCTTGATTTTTAATTATGTATTTAATTCCCAATTTCAAAATGCTTTAAAGTAGGTAATTTAATGATGAATATTCACTATTGAATTTTTGTCGAAAAATTTTTTCCAAAAAATTAAAATACCAGAATTTACCTAATATTCACACTGAATAGGAAATATTATGAGCAAATAATAAATATGTAGATAATAGTAAAAAACAAAATTCTAATATATGTGAAATTATACGTGATAAAATGCTAAGTTTAACTATGAAAAATTAAGGAGTTCTTTACCTAGAGAATGCGTAAAATATTATAATTTACACAAGTTCTATTATAAATTAAATAACGTTTTATTTATAAACCAATTTCAATTAATGTGAGCAATGAATGAAACTGAATCTACAAAAGTTCAAATTGGAAATCAATTGGTAGAACTTTTAGACAACACCGAGTACAGTCCTAGAATAAGCTTTACTTTGTCTCACGTGCAGGTTAAAAAGGTAAAAGTAAAAAAAAATATCTCCAAATATAAAACTATTCATATCATTATATAAAACTTCATATCATTATATAAAACTATTCGTATCATTATATAAAACTATTCATATCATTATATAAAACTATTCATATCATTATATAAACTATTCATATCATTATATAAAACTATTCATATCATTATATAAAACTATTCATATAATTATATAAAACTATTCATATCATTATATAAAACTATTCATATCATTATATAAAACTTCATATCATTATATAAAACTATTCATATCATTATATAAAACTATTCATATCATTATATAAAACTATTCATATCATTATATAAACTATTCATATCATTACATAAAACTATTCATATCATTATATATAACTATTCATATCATTATATAAAACTATTCATATCATTTTTTATAAAACTATTCATATCATTATATAAAACTATTCATATCATTATATAAAACTATTCATATCATTATATAAAACTATTCATATCATTATAAAACTATTCATATCATAAAACTATTCATATCTCCAAATATAAAACTATTCATATCATTATAAAACTATTCATATCATTATATAAAACTATTCATATCATAAAACTATTCATATCTCCAAATATAAAACTATTCATATCATTTTTTTTGGTAGTAGTTGTTCTCCAATATCGCATTTGCTTTTACCTTTTATATCCGCAAAGTACCAATAGCAGATAATGCCCGATTGTATAAGCATAGATAAGCATATGATAAAGTTTATTGGTTGTTTGTATATTTATATGTATTCATATCTCTTTTTACTATCTTGGAGCCTGAAGATGTCAACAAAGAAATAATAAATTACGCAATTTCTATGCTACTAACGTCCACTTTTATGAAGTTGGAGTTGGCTGGAAAAATATTTCGTAAATAAAACTACTTTTAGACACGTTGTCAAATTATGTTTTACATTATAACGTATGTAAATAATAATACGGTTGTATCCAAATAAATACAGTTCGTAATAATACAGTTGCTTTTATTTTTACAAGTCAATATTGTAAACATTTGGGAAATTTGTTTTTGCTAATTAAGAAATAAAACAAATTAATTAATTAAGCTTTCCCTTTTCTTCAAAATTCAACTCATATAAACCCATTTAATGCATAAGATATTATTATGAAAAATTATAAAAAATGCATAGGCAATAAGCACAAAGCCGCTTGAATGTCGGCCTTATGTTCAGCGCAAGTTGTTCTGGACATGATTAGGCATAATCGCAAAAAATGTTGAAGTTCGCTTATGATCTCTTCTCTATGGGAGAACTAGACAAATATTCGTTCACAAAACACACAGTCCAGTAAGTCAATGTAATAAATTGGTGTTACCACAGGTTAAATACACAGGAATAAAAACAAATAAAAAAACAAGTAAATTTAAAAAATCAAATAATCCGACTTCATAAAAATCGAACGAAAAATTTATATACTTGAAAAAATCTAAGTGTGCAAAAACTTAGTTAAAAAAAATTCCAGCTCCCTCAACTCTTACTAGTCAACTAATCATGATTTGTATCGGTTTAGCAAGGACAAAACTTTTTGTTAGGCAGTGACGAAAAATTTCTCAATGTTCGGATTACGCGAAGCAACTACTGCTCCTAGTTATTATGACTATGTTTAAATCAATAGACTTATCAAAGTCATTGTCTAAAATTCATTACCACGTATGGATGGATCTGAATGCCTGCGTAGGCCTAATGATACCCGATTGCGAGTAGCTGCTATTGAAGAAGTAACAGTTTAAGGAGCTAGACAATAATAAATACAGCGCTTTTCTCGGGTTGTTGTTTTTTTATAAATTTTCGATTCCCCTCTTAATGTGATTTGTTTTTTCTCATTTTCCTAATTACTATTTTTTATTAACTACTTCTCCATTCGCTATTGGACCTATTTGACAATCACTTAATCATTATTTCGTAATCATCTCTGTACTCTAAAATATAGTACAAAAAGAGTCTACAAAAACGGTTTCCTTGTTCGGTTTCCTTTTTCCGTGTAACGGAATTACATTACCTTTGGAATTACAAAATCCAACAAAAGGAACAAATTAAGAATTTAACTTTTCATTCGATATTATGTCAAAACTAGTTATGACACAAAACTTATTATTTATGCGTGCACCTGAAATAATTTAGAGAAGGAAGAAATTTAGACAGAATAGCTTTAGTAGTAGCAATATTATTATATCGATAATTTAGGTAAGGAATCATTCTCTTTAAATTTACAATTGGTAAAGGATTACTGTGAATCGGATGTAGTCTCTCTCTCAATCATACTTGCTGAAAAGATTTACATTGAAAATGTGATCAAGCTTAAGGATATTTTACATTTTTGACGAAAAACCTCAATATTTGTGAAGTTTACTCTGCAATTGGGTAACATGTGAACTCTGACATTGGGGATAAATATGGTTTCAATTTCCTATAAATTTTAACAGCAGCGACTATTCATATTGCGCCGATGTGTGTGTTGCAGTTGCTATGAATATATATATATATATATATATATATATATATATATATATATACATATTTATATATGTGTATAATTACGATACTAGATGCAAGAACCATATTATGAACTTGTTAATTAATACTAATTTTTAAATGTCCTGTCATTTTGAATATTCCAGAAAGTGCATTCCATAGAAGCAGAGAAAAAGCAGAATTGCAAGACTGTAAGTTACCTATTCTTTACTAGGTTTTTCGCGTTACGTAGCTCAAAAACGATCCATATAAGGCCACTTACATGTTTGTCCATCTGTCTTTTACAGACATTTTTCTTAGAAATCGCTGGGCGTAAAGACTTGAAACTTGGCACCGTATTAAAACATATTGACTCGCATATATTTTCAATAGCTTATACTCAAAAATATTTATGTGTAAATTTCCAAATGAGGCTAGGAGTAAATGAATAATTCCAGTTTTTTTCAAATTCCATATAAAGGACCCTTTCTCATAAGTCAGCCAACCAAGTAGGAGCGAAAGATTAAGCTATGACTACGTTACTTATTGACAAAATTTGACCTTAATAAAAATCTCTTATTTTTCGAGATATAGACACTTTTTTTATAATTTATGAAAGTTACTATTGCAGGTCGGTCTTTTTGGTGCTACGACTGTAAATTATTTATTTATTTATCACCTATGGGAAAAAATCAGACACAAGTCATAGTGAGATAAAAAAGCGAGTTTTTCAAATATTAGGTTAACCTGTATCCTACCATTCTCATATCAAAATAATATTCTACGTAAACATATTCTCAGTCTTATATAAATATTTGTATAATATATTAAATATTCAGGAATTTTAAAGTACAAGAAATTAAATTACAAAGTATGTAATATTGGGAAATTAACAATAAATTTTGATATTATTGAAATCAAATGTTCATTCATTATTTACTATAATAGTTATCAGTAATATAATTAATAGTAATAACCATTAATAGTGATAACCTTTTTAATAATATGGACTTGAAAAATGCTTATCAATGCTTTCAAAGGATTAATGGTTGTGCAGTGTCCGTTTAATTGACTGCTTGTATTGAAGTAATGAACAAGCGAATAAGTTCAGAGAATGAAATATTCAGTAGCGATCATCACAAAGTCTGAGTAGTAGTACGCGAGCACCAGCATTAGTGCAAGCGGTAGGTAGATGGAAAAACACGAAGCTACAGGTCGCTCTTCCTGGCGCACGAAACTGCAACTGATTCGCTATATAGGCGCAACCGTAACGACTATGGCAGATATTATAAAGTGCAACTGTTTCGAGTTTGGTGCACTTTCACTGAGAGTACAGTATTTGAATGCATACAATGCACAACAATAGTCTATTTTGGGCGTATGGAAGCGATATTGCAATGTACGTTTAAAACGTTTTTGCACTCTTTCAACCGCATCAGAGTACGTAAGATAGATTCTAGACTACAACAGGAAATTTAATTTGAGATTGCACAAAATATGTGTGGAGGATTTGATACGTTCTCATTTACTTAAGAGTTTGGTAGTTCGTAAGACAAAGCCGACCAAAGCATAAGCTTGCGAGATAATCTCCTTAAAGTAAATATCATAATGTAAGTTTTGATCAAACATCACGTCTATATCACACTAGGATCGATGGCCACCTATGGCATAGGTGGGAAAATAGATTGTCTTGTTTTTAGAAAAAATTATCGATTTATACTCACTGTGACTTAATTGTACTTTGTTCATTCTGCATTGTGCATCTGGTCTATTAAGATCTTGTAGCTTTACAAGATTACAAAGAATATCTTATTTTGCAGAAAATCCTTAAGTCGTCAGCATATAACAGAAATTTGTTGTGTTTAAAGCAATTACTAATGTTATTTATAATCATAATAAACAAAAAGGGTCCAAATATGGAACTATGCGGTACTCCTGAAATTACGAGAACATACGGTGATTTAAAACCGTTCATTTTTATTTTCATTACAAACCAACGAAGTAAGTTACCCTTTATACCGTTAAAAGAGAATCTTTTCAGCAAGATGAGATGAACAACCTTGTCGAAACTTTTTTTTAAAAATGTGTAGATGAAGTCAATCTGTGTCTGGCAATCCACAGATTTAAAGAGATATTGTGTATGGAATAACAGGTTGGTTAATGTTGATCGGTTTCGTACGAATCCATGCTGCTCCTTAATAATACGCCGATGCAATGTCAGATAAGTTCCACTGTGAACCACTTTTGCAAATACCTTAGATATTGCTGAAAAAATTGATGTTGGTCGATAATTGTCGATATATTTCTTGTTATCAGATTTATATACTGGTAATGTGTGCAACTTTCCAGGACCTAAGAAACGTACCCTAAGCGATACGCATATTAAATATTATATAGAGTGAAACAAAAATTGTATCGAGTGTGTTTTTAAGAAATATGGGTTATATGGGTATGACCCTTTATTTTATTATTAATAAGTTTCTCAGTATTTGGACATAGTCATGAAAACAATACCGGGACGTTTTCTTAAACTGATTTTGTCTTAATTTAGAGATACTCAAGTAATCTGAGATGTTTCAATATAATTTCCATTTCACCCAGAATTTTTCTTTACGTTTTTTTACCTGTATCAATTTAGGAGTATACCAAGTTGGATCTTTTTATAGTTTCTATGATATTAATTTGTTGATAATGTCAAAGACAATTATATAAAATCTATCCACAGTGCAGGTAGCTGAAAGTTGATAGAACTCCTTTCACCAGTTTATAGACTACAGTGCTTTATTGATTGCACTATTGCCGCATTTGCGGATTTATAATACAATTATACGGAGTCAGACTTTTTCATCGCGGCCTCTGGACGATGGCGATCCTCACGAAGTAACTCCTCAGTGCTAAGTCGAGAGACCCGTTATTACCATTTTTTTAGGTAATTAAACTTTTATTTTAGCAACTCTTTTAGGTATATCTTTTGGTCTTAATCCGAATCCTAATGAAGACACTACTATAGAGAGAATAGGTTTCATCAATATCTTCTACCTTTGATAGACAAATAAGGTTTTTTGTTTTGTGCTGAAATTTCTAAAAATTAATAAAGTCAAAGAAATTAAAATAAATTTAATAAAAAAAGAGATATTCACAATATTGCAATAAATTAGATTTTAGTCTTAACTTTACCAATAATGGTAAAATTGGTCACTCACGTCTCAGTCCAATAATCCCTGTAAAATAATGTTCATCACATATTTTATTATTAATAAAATAACACAACTATCAAAATAACACAAAATGACCGCAAAATGGATTATTGGTAATATGCTCACTCACAATGTTACTTGAAACGTCGGTACAAACATATTAGATTATCAAAACCAGCATTTGGCTGAGCTTCGGACAATTTCGTTTTTATTATAAAGATAATGTTTTCCCTTCAAGAAGGGTTACTTCCTGTTTAGACGAAAACTACGTAACAGACAATCATTTATTTACCCATACTACATTAGAAGAAAGGGTGTTACGGCGTAATTAACATATCCTTACATGTAATCAATCAATCAATCTATCCCTAGCAATAATCTTTTTTTATATTCAAAGAAGTCCTTCATATTGAAGGTCATTAAAAATATGTATTTTTTCTGTAATTAGTAATTGAATTTTCTATTTACCATTATTAACTTTCGTAAGTCAAAATTTATAATAATATATTCTCTTCTTTAGCTATTTTTAATTCCAGCTTAAATTAATTCCAACAAATTAGCTTCCACCAATTTTCGATCGAAGAATAAAAGGTTTAGTTTCCAAATATTTTTTGGAGAACAATATATCGAAAGCAGGATAATTTTGTGCAAAAACATAACTAATAAATAGGTTTTCTTTTCCCCAAATTGGTTTTTACTTTGCACGGAAAAAAGATAAAAAAGTGTATATTTTCAAAAACATAACAGAAATATTTTTAGACATGGAAAAATATTATTCTGGACAGTGGACAAATACAGTAATATAGATACGGGGTTATAACAAGTGACAATTGAATTAAAGGTAAAGTGATAAGTTCGCAAGGGTTGAGTAAAAAAAAATCGAGATCAAGAGTAACTGAGCGCATTATAATAGTGGTGTTATCTTAAAAACTTCAATACAGTTATATTTGGCTACACATTCTCAATAATGGGTCTGATCAATGCACTTTGAAAAGAAAGAAAATGGCTGAGAATAATCAGGTCTATTCTCAAATTCACCATAGTCATGTCGCAGTTAATTATTTACTCAATGGGAATTAGATTCATCTTAGACATGGTTATAATTGGTGGATACCCTTTCCATAATACTTTACAGGAGCCAATAGAGTTATTTGTCTTCCCCTTACATAATCATTCAAAATGGAAACCAAGAATGATTTGCAAATAGCACGAATAATTTTATTTTCTCTTTGGCAGGGTCTTTTGACGCACGTCTAATATTTTTCATTACAGGTTTTTCTTTAATTTTATGCTGAACGTTTAAATCACTTCACGTTCAGTTAAATTTATATTTTGATCAAAACAAATATAAGCGTAACAGGTAAATAGTTAAGAGTGACAACATACATATCATTTAATTTATTTACACTAGAAATTAGTAATTGTAAATTAAAAGTTATATTACGTAGTGACGATTATTAAATAAAATCTATTTGTATTAACTTTATATTATTTATGTTGAAGAAGCGTATGTCCGTCCAAATGCGTGTGCGAAAATTAAAAAAGTAGTATGAAGTAACAAACGGTAACCAAGGTGGTTACGATTGGGGAGAATAAGGGCATTAATCCCCCGTACTCAACATCGTATTGAAAATTGTTATAAATATATATAGCTAACCAACTCGTAATAAATGATCTAAACGTAAATTTTAAATTTACTTTGTTAATTGAAGCATATGAGAATAAAAATATTGGATCAAATTAAACGATTAAATCATCATCATCATCATCATATATATTAATACGCTAAGGTTAAGATGTTACTTTCCCTTTTTAGAAAAAGCCTCACAACTAATCCACATAAATTATACAACATTTTATAGATAATTGCTTACTCTACCGGCATCCACAACTAAAAAATTTATTATTGCTATTGTTTTCGCAAATTAATTAATTATTAAAATTATATACACAAAACAGCAATGCTGTCATCTAACGGCTCAACGTCAATATGATTGACGGTCGGTAAAATTTTTGTTTAATTTCAAATCCATTCACGTATAAATAAAGTGGCGCTTTAGCTCAATGCTTTTGATACTTGCGCCTCTATATGTCAATTTTAGTAAAATATTTGTTTGATCTGTCATCTGAGCTTCATAATGGAATAAAAACGTAATAAGCAGTGTGCAAAATTAGAAATGAATTGAATACCTGCAATCAATTTTGATTTATTAAATTGAGTTGAATAATTTATAATGCGAAGACTTCGCACGGGTCACGCTAGTAAATAATAATATTGAATATATATTTGGCGTTAATTTTGTAGCAATTCATGATTCACAACTAAATGGAACTATATATAGTTTTATTTCTACTATATTTAAATTCCTTACCACCAGTGGTAAATAATTTAAATAAAGTAGAAATAATACCACATCACGTAATTTTATTTAGTTGTAAGTAATAATAATAAATATTAGTAGAATTGAAATCTAATTATTGCATGTAACCGATGCCTCGTTAAATACGTATTTTGTTAATATAAAACCAAGTCCATTTTGGGTTACCACATAACAATATCAACACATTATTTGTCTACGTTATTATAATATTTTGTAAATAGAGATAGACATAAGGATGATATTAAATTAGGAAATAAAATGATATTTAGGTAGGAAAGTGAAATACTCAAAAAATATTTTTTTTTATAAAACTTTATTTCTGAAGTGGAACTTTCCATAGCTGGGTAATATTTTATGGATCCAAATTTATGATGGAACCATTGCAGAATTGGAGACATTCTTCTAATAATTTTACGTATAGTTTATTTGCTTTGAAATATTGAAAGAATTTCATTTCACAAGCAAAGAACCGGTTCTTTCGAAATGATTTGAAATAACCCGAAGATTAATTTGCGT
This sequence comes from Druceiella hillmani, assembly GCA_039881145.1. Taxonomy (NCBI): domain Eukaryota; kingdom Metazoa; phylum Arthropoda; class Insecta; order Lepidoptera; family Hepialidae; genus Druceiella; species Druceiella hillmani. The sequence goes on from JAYKKI010000103.1 coordinate 2,955,810, forward strand.
TATTGCAAAATATGTATATATATGATATTGTAGCCGACAACAATTTAATGAAATTATCATATATTCGTAGTTGCTCAATGCTGTCATGTACGCCACTTGTCTACATTATACTTAAGTTAACATTTACATAAAAATGATAAATCACATTAGGAAGTACTAGCAAAACACAGACGTTTCCAGTTCTACTTGAATTAAAACGAGTGTTGGCTTCCACAATGGGCTTAGATAACTAATGTAGATAGTTATCATTGGTTATACAGAATTTATCAAAATTTAGACTCTTACGTTGTATTTCTAAATTCCCCACTAGAGGAAAGCACAAAGGAACTTAATAACTTTAATATTTTATTTGAAGTGATATCTTAAACTTCATTACCATTACACAAAACATTTCAGCTAAAAATTTTAAATTATGGACGGAGTTATTTACCGTTCACTTCTCAGCTTCCTAAAAATGGTTCGCATCATTTATTGTACGATATATGTATAAATTTTCTTCGTCTATAATATACACACTCAGAATAACACAAAAATACATAATAATTTCTGAACATATTTGATTTAATTTATCACGTTTTTTTTTAAATTACGCGCAAAAATAATTAATAAAACAATTATATTTATGTTTGAACTTAAGTAAGAACTTTTAAATGAATTTGAACATTTCAAAAATTATGGTAATTACTTAATAATTTATATTCGTTAATCGTATCTCGTCCAGTATATACATATATATATATATATATATATATATTCACATTTAATCTGGATAAAATTAATTTCATGAAGGGTATGAATTTCCAATTACACATGTTTTATGTATTTAACGCTGTTTACATTAAACAAAGAAATATTAATTATTTTCGTTTTTGTGTACAATTATTTTGGTGCAAAAACATCGAAGGCCAAATTCAGGATTTAAAAACCAAAAAACTATGTGAAATAGAACGAATTACCGTCATAGATTATTTGAAGGTTGTTTTACTCCGCTATGTAATGAATACAGTTTATTAGACATTATTTTCCATACTAGAAAATTTAAGAAAATTACCATAGAAATATTAAAATTTTATAAAAAATGTTTCGCTTCATGCATATGCTACGATATTCAACTGATTATTTTATATTAAAATTGCTTTTACCCTTTTAACTTTAATTTTTTCTGTAATTTTGGCTATTTATAATCTTTAATGCAAATTAAATAAAACATTTAATAGACTTTTATCCATTTCGAAATCTAGCAAAGAACCCATCTATTTCTTTTACAATTATTTTCCTTCGAATATTTTATTTACCTATTTAAAAAACACGCATCGTATTATTATTGAAAAGGTTAAAGTAGTATTGCCTTATTAAGTAAAGTTGTGACTACACTCAAATGTTTCCCTTGTATTTTTCATTTCCCTAAATATTTATCGTGATAAACAATATTCCGTGATCAAAGATAAAATTCGAAACACAGAAATATTATTACATAAAAATCGATTCATTGTTATTAAACGCAATAACAAGTATCTATTCCTCTTCAATTATTTGCATTAAAATAAAAAAACTAAATTCAAAATAAAGTTTGAAACTTTTTGATCTTTGCTTCTTCGACTTAAAGGTTTTACGGTTCAAATTTTCTCCCACACTTGTCTATCAACCTCTACTTACTGTCCCCAAATTGAAGGACACGAAGAATAAAAAGCTCTACCCCGTCACTGTCATCATTACTTATTTTATTTATAGTAGTCCAATGTTGCCTTGTTGTGAAAGCTCTGGACCTTGTAACCCAATATAATCTAGAGACGAGAGATTTTGGGTTTTATCAAATTTAACCTGTTAAAAAAGGAAGCAATGAGGAAACTAAAATTTTAAACTATTGGAACGAATATTTCTTTATAACAGTTTACAAATGAAAATGTCAAAATATATTACCACCTCTCAAGACCTAAATAAATGGAACATTAATAAATACTCTACAAGGAATATTCAGGTACAAAATTGTACGCATGGGTATGTTAAAGGCTTATAATTTGTATTTCAATCAAATCTTTTAAACTTAGTCTAATCTTATCTGATTAAAAAGCTAACTTATATAATTAAAGAATTAGACTTCCCTTCCAGTACCGTGTCGAGATCCAGAATAAGCTTCATTCTGGTCGTGCATAGCGAACTAACCGCTCGATTCCTCGCCTTGCGGCAAGAGATGCAACATCAGCACTCGCCGCGGCACAGTTCATAGTTTTACCTCTGTGCACGCTCTCTGCGTACAAGAAAATTGGGAAAATAGAAACGAACATGAAACATTATTATTCATTCATTAACAATTTAAGCGTTTTGGAAGAATTGTTTTGGTATTTATATACATTTTAGAAGATAGATGTGATTGTTCATGAATTGATTATATACGTCGTTTTATGGTTAATAATCTGAACGTGTGTTGTTAGGACAATAACCTAGTGACTATCTAGAAAAGCATAATGTCTATTTTGATGTTTGATTTTCTATGCAAGCATGAAAAAATGTTCCTTAAAAAATCTGTAGCTTTCAACAAGATTACATGGGATATATATTTGAAAATGAAATTATTATCTTCGCTACGGAACTGCACATGGATATTTACGCAAAGAAAGTATAACTTGTCTTATTTTTTACGCCTCAAATATATGTACAGAGTAGTGTTATGTACCACATAATTCCTATTACATGCTAGTAAATAAATGACTTCAAATGAACTTAAAAAACAAGTAACTAGTGTCTAGGCCAAGCAACATAAACCAAAAGTAACTAGCACCTAAAAATTCGAAATACTCAACGTTTGAGACAATATCGTACTTGACTGCTTTTATAACATACTAGGATATCAGTATGTGACAAAAATATGTTTCCAATTATTAAGTAATTACGTAATTCGAAAACCTCAGTATTTAGTACCATCTCGTACTTGACTCATTTCATAACATACTAATGTCACTAAGTAATATGTTTACATGGCAAAAAATAATATTAAAAGTACTAAAAATTTTAACAGAAATACTATACAACTTAAATATTTGTGGGTGTGTCAGTGTATACGGAACGCTTATACTGCGAGTTTTACCAAAAATAAAAAATATAATGATATATGCTGTGCTTTTTAGAAGTAAATTTAGAAAAATATTTTATTTTTCCAGAAAAATATGTACCTTCTGAATGCTCCACTCTTTCCTCCACCACTGACAGACATAATATAGTTACGTATTAGCGACTCTAATAGTGAATAAAACTGATGTTTAAAATAAACTGAATGATTGCACGCAAAGATTTCCAACCATTTAACCCTCGCAAGTTTTGCTAACTTCTTGTTTTAGTAAAGATAAAATTTTACATTTTTAAAACCACTGATTCATTATATATTTTATAAATGGTTTATTGTCATATATGTACTAAAGTATCTTAACCCACTTTAACTAAATAATAAAGTTAATTTTTCAGAATTCTCTCGCCGATTTACGTGATCGCCAATTGGATGAATTTTTACAATATGACCTTCGTTGTGTTTATTTTTAACCTAATAAACATAAACAAACTTCAGATCAAATTTCAAATTTATAATGCGGAGAGCAAAAGAGAAGGTAATACGATTCTTTTAAACGTAACAGGAAAATTAGTTCTCTAATGAACAAAATTATATAGGTTGAACAAATTTTACCGGGATATGTAAACGTATTCATATTAAAATCTACAATTTTACTATTACGTCGACAATTGGGTTCATGTTATATATCTGGCCAGCATGGAAAATTTTCTTTCATAAATGTTAAACGAATCTAAATCAATAAGGAAAATTTTCCTTTGTGGAATAAAATTAAAGTAATACTTAGATGTTTTCTGTGTTTACATTGTTATAAGACTGAAAATATTATTTTTTATGACCTATTCTACAGAATTGTAATGGATGTGAATTAAATTTTTGGCAATAAATGTATTATTGTCAAAAAATTTAAAAGGAAAAAATATATTGTTTGTGAAAAATTGTAAGTAACTCTGAAATATATACAGTAAAAGTAATTCAAATAACTAATACAACATGATAATACAAAAAAATAGAAAACACGGAGTTTGTGCCGCCATTTCCAAGCATTTATTAACATAATTTTTTAAAATTTTTATCATACCAGCGATGCCTTCATTTTGTTAGCTTGAAATTTACCGTTATACATAAATAATATTGAATGTGGATGAGAGATGATGGCTAAATATCGTAATGTTATAAGCCAAAATCAAGTTAAAAAAGGATAAACTATTTCCACAACAAAATTTCATTAAAATCTGTACAGTAGAAAATTTTCGTAGAATCTCTAAGCGTAAATTTTACTAAAAATGCTAATAGATGGCGTTGGTAGTACCGTATCATGATATATCCACGAGCGTAAAACGTACCAAAAAAGATAATATATACCGTCGGTATTACCAACATCATAATATTCACCAAATCTGTTTTTTTATTAATCTGTTATACCTATATTTAGGTATTCTATATGTCGCTCTAGGAAAAAACTATTAACGTGTACCATCAAAATCCATCTAATCTTTTTCACTTAGCTAGAAAACAATTTATAACGCAAGCAGACATACAAAAAATAATAAGAAAGTTTTTCTGGCTCCTATTATCTATATTATATTATACTATATTATATTGTTTTGTAAGCTAAATCGATCACTCTTTTAAATATATTTTCCATGTACAGAATTCATGCCGTTACAATTTTATTATAGATATATTAGCCATTTTTTATTGGTTAGCAATTTTTGTGACGTGACTACCGTAAGTAGTTTTATTTATCTTATTTGGGGAGTTATACATTTTATCAAATTTCAAACTATAACATAAAGTTAAATAATAAATCTGATTTAAATTTAAAATAAAATAGTGCAATGAAATTATTGAAAATTAAAATTAAAAGAAGTGAAGCATAAAAACAAATTTCCAGTGCTTTGCCATTTTATTGCCTTGTAAGCATTTAATATCGATCAAAATGGATTATATTTATTTTTGTTAATTTCCTTATATCCACATTACGTTTGACCCAAAAGTTTATATGACTGCGTAAATTGCACGACGTATTTCTTACATAAATAAGTACTATCAGAATCCTTTGACAAAAAACCTCAATTCAAACTTGACGAATTGTATTAATATTTGCTTATCTGATTAAATTCAAGAAATGTTTTATTGGTTTCACGATTTCCGAAAATTTATCTATTTGTATTATGCCTTTGAAGATGTTTTTTTTGTATACATACATTTCATGCTAATTATTCTCGGTGATCACACTGGATAAAAGTGATGTTAGTAAGAATTTCAAAGAAATTTAATACATTTTTAGAGGTAAATATTCGAAATTATTCCCAAAAACTTTGAAAATTATACCACATTTAAATAATATTATATTTGGCGAAGATATGTAAATTAAATTACAAAAATAATATTTTAGTTTCTGAATATCATCAGAAATATTGAGTTTAAAAGGATTTGCAAATTTTCACATATCGACATCGAAAGAAACAATAACAACGATTCTCCTAGCTTAGGGTAATTTTCGTACAACTGTACTCCACGTGGCCAACTACCACGTCCACGTGGTAAACTAACATGGAGTGTACAAATTTAAATATCTCGTTGCAACTTCAAAACCGTGCTGTTTTAAATATATAATACGTGGAAGATAACAAATGAGCTAAAACTCCGACTTCTCCCCAATGGTTGTTTTATGTATAAACTGAGAATATTTTAATTTTGTGTATACCCAATAAGTACTTAGTATAAACATGTAGCGAAGTCTTGTTTGAAAACAAAATGAAAAGTCGCAATTGGAACCGAATTCTTTATACAATTCAAAAAAAAATCGACAATATTTTTACACAAGCTACGTCAGAATGTTTATTGGAATTGAAAAGACATGACGTGAGGTAAAATTAACTGTACTTAAGAAAGCTAAGAGTATTAAAAATACTTGAAATGATACGTAACCTAATGCCCTAGATTGACCAGCATTATGATATATTAGTGAAGTGTGCACCCTCTTCTCGTTTACAAAACAAGGAATTAACACGTGTCGATATAATTTGTAATAACGATGTAGTCGATATAATTTCGTCACCATGTGTCTTACGATTATTAAAAATTAGCGTTTATAATAGTAAATTTACCAACATAAGTGAAACAAAAGTGCTGGGAAAAATTTAAACTGAAAAATTTGCTGCAATTATGAACACTTATAGTTCGATATATTATTGTGATAAAAATTATCTGTTTAATCTTAGTTTTTAATATATTTCAGTGTTATAGAAAAAATTTAAATTTTCACCTTATTTTTGTAATTATCAACACTTAACATTTTCGATACAGATTGCACTTACGTAAGCGTTCACAAATTATTATTGCCTATCCTAACCCGATTCTACTATCTATCATCTTTGTGTATATACTACAAATATTTTGCATAGAAACCCATAGTTATCTTCAAAACAAAAGTTACGAGCGACTAAATATTATTGTGAGAAAATTATATTACAATGACAGAAGAGAGTGGCTTTTTTTTGGGTGCACAGGGAGATTCTGACCCATAAAGTAATTTCAAAGGAACAAAGCAGATAATATTCCTATCATGCACACACATAAATAGGCAAATGGCTGATCGGCAAACCGCTATAACAAAATGGCTTATCTGGTGAAAAATTTATGACATCGCAAATAAAATGTGACAGTTTGATTAATCACCAAAGTGAATTTTGTTTGAATAGAAGAATAATAGTTGAAAAATAAAAAAGCATCGCGCCGTCAGAAATAGTTTTCTATGATGAATCGTTGAGAATGCGAAAGCTATGTTAGACGATATATGTATATGATGAGAAATAATGTTATTTGAATATATACTAGGTTTTACGCCTGAGAACAATATACAAGGCAATACTTTTACGAAGTAAAAAATTTATATTTGTAAACAGAAACAACATGTAACCTTTGATATTTTAAATACCTAAATGTGTACTAATTCCTTGTATTTGACAGATTTTTTTTATATTGTGATTTAGTTTTCAATTTTTTTTTATGCATGACTTTATTTTATATTTTTGGGTTTATATTTCACAATAATTATGAGTAACTAGATTTGGGAAAGTTTCATTTCTTTCAGTCACTCATTTCTTGGATTACGTACTTCAAAACGAAAAACGAAACCCTCATAAGATAACTTATGCGTGCTTCTGACTGTCTGTCACAGCATTTTTCTTTTCAGAAAGTGCTTGATGTTAAAACTTGAAATTTGACGTAATATTAAAACATATTAATCCAGAGATATATCAACAGCGAACACTGAAAAATATTTAAATTAAAAATTAAGAGAGAAAAATTAAATATTTGACTTTTTTAAATTATATACATAGTGTGCAATACGGTGTGGCATGTTTAATAATAAGAACCACAAGAACTTTTCCATAATTTTAAACAGTATATATCCGGAAGTATACTAAAAAATATGCAAAAAAGTTTATTCCCCCTCACTTATTTCCTTAATTACTCAACCTAAAACAAACAAAATAGAACGGAAAAAACTTGTTTTTAAGTTAAAAGATAAGGTAAAATATATAGAGAAACATAGCTAGGAAAACTATTATGATGGATCTTATGATTTTTAGAAATTCACCATATTTTAACGCTAATTAATGATATGGTAGACAATATATTTATGTCAAAAAGTAACATATGTCAATATAGACACTATGTACTTTTAAATGTTTTATAAGTAATTTAATGTGAATAGAACACCAGTAGTTCTATTTTACTCATGCTTGAAAGATTATTTTTAACTGCTTAACCTCTTTTGATATCTATCCATTTTATCTTGATTAAGTATGCAGTTTGCAACTGAAATTATCGACCGCAACGAAATATGTAAACTTCTCTTCTTGATAATAGTAATTTATTAGAGACTAGCTGGTGCCCGCGAATACATTCGTGTGGACTTCAGTTTGGTTTTATGACACATGTATTCGACATTACATGAAGAGCTATCGCATTGAGTTTCCTAGAGTTGCTAACAGGCGACAAAGTCGCATTAAGCTGACCGTGCGAAAAACAGCTTGTACTAAGATTTACACCCGCAATACTCAGTGTCAGGCTTTGAACTTTTTTTTAAATTTTAATAGCGTTTTTAATTGCCATAGGCTCATAGGTAACTGAACTAGTTTAAAACTAAACAGAAAACTGGAAGAAGAGGGACCTGGGGTATGAAAACACCATCAATTGCACCGCACCCTATTAAAATCTTTGCTTCTATTACATTTCGTTGTAAATTGGTCAATTTTAACCTGGTACCGTTACACAGTTTGGGCGGGCTTAAATTTATAAGGAACATTATAGTTACGCCGAATTTTAAATTTATCTTATGAGCTGGCAGTCCAGGATTTGCTCAGCGATTCGAAAAACTAAACTGAATGGTTAAAAGATTCTTCTTGTTCCATAATTCTGTGAATAGAAATAAACTCTACATTAGCTCATGGAAAAATACTGAGAATTTTAGTATTATTGCTGCTGCCTGATCATTCCGTGGGGTCAAAATAGCTCTTTTCTTTTTTTAATAGCAATTTTCATGTGAGTCAACTTTTTTTTGTTAGTATGGATACGTACCATTAACAATCTCAAGTAACAAATCAGATAACACTTGCGCATTGTTGTTACCACCAATTCGCGCTCACATATTTATCATCAAATGCATAGGGATTATGAAGTGACACACACGGAAACCGTTAAGACAGGCTTTAATCTCATCAGCCCTTGTTCCAAGTGATATAACAGGCAGAGTCTGCCGAAAGTCACTACAAACTGTCGTACTGTAATACCACCCATGTATTTGTCGTTTTGCCTGATATTACGTAATGTGCGGTCTACTGCCTCTACTGCTTTGCGATTTTCCATAGTACACTCATCCCATATAATAAGGCTACAATCACGTAAAATCTTTACTTTGTCAATGTTTCTTGAAATAATAGCAACAGGGCTTTCTGTGTGATCTAACTAGATTGGGATCTTAAACATAGTGTGGGCAGTTTTTTTCCTGGTAATACCGTGGATGCTATACCCGATGAAGCAACAGAAAGAGCAATTTTACTTTGACCTTTGCCAAAATGACTTTGGCGAAAATAGTATTTTCCGTTCCACCGGAACTATCTATAACCAGCATTTCTCCCAAATCATTATCCATGCTACAAAAATAAGTGCTATTCTTCAGTTAGCCTCGAGACACCAGTTTCTAAACTTTCGGCCAATTTCATTATTTCCTTGATGTAATCTCTGTTAATGCATCCAACTGTAAATTATGGCTCTTACATGTAAATTATGGCTCTTACATATATTAAATTACTTTTATGTAACTTTGCAATATTGCGTTGTTATTAGTTACTTATGCGCGCCTGAAAAAGTCTTCAGCTAACCTATCTTTGTATTTATGCTAAAACTGTGCGGGACCTAAAAGTGCACAAAACATCAGCATAACCGCAAACAAGTGACGCATTCGATGTGGACTTCCACTTATACGTGCTTCGGACAAAGCGTCGTCCCAAGTTGATCACTTTCTAATAAGTGAATTGCCCGGCAAGCTTCTTGGTAAGTAGAATACACAATATAATCAATCCTTCGAAGCTCGAAGAAAGAAGTAGATCCTCGAACAGAGTGCAAAAATAGATGCAAGTTTACCCACCTTTAAAATGAACATCCAGATGAATTACGGGAGGATGTCTTTCTTGGATCGAAAAGCTTGAAATTCGCCAAGCTGCCTCAGGTGAGCTAATATATCGGCCAAATTGGAACTTCGCAACTTCATCATTATTATTATTATTTGTAAACCCAAATGTGGCTTTGTCATTTCTCTATTTAACATATTTACATATGCATTCTATAGATTGAACACTATTGCGTATTTCAACGTTGATATGAGCTTGAAATATTTTAAATAATACGTGTGAACCACCATCTATTATCCAAAATAATTCCTAGGCCATGTAACTTAATTTTAGCCGTGAAGCCACTCTTTTGAGGTGATTTTCGACAGTACAGCGGATAGCCGTTTTTCCCCGACGTCATTTGCTCTGAAAACACTTGAGGTATTTTTTAGAGCAATGACCTTCTTGCATGTAGGGTGAGTTTCTATTCAGAGCACCACATAGCCCGTGAACGGCGTGAATATTTACGGTGTCAAGTAACGGGGGATAAATGTTCCGATTTGGAAACTTAGCCCTTAATATTTTGTCGATATCATCAGTCCTAAGTTTTTCTTCCGACTACAGTAGTATATGGGCTTGCCCCGTTTTTACCACTCAACTGTACATAAAACAGGGTTGAACCGAAAATGTTTTCTTTAGGAATCAGGTCAATTATCAGCTTAAGATGAAAAACTCGGGCTATTATATCATGCCTATTATAAGTTTCCTGGCCGGGAGGAAGTGCTTATTAATGTTTTATTTACTTTGTGTTAGTTCAAATCTTTATAAAAAGCTTATATCTACTGTACTTTTGAACATAACCAAAAGCGTCTTGCGAACGTTCATGCATGTAAAGTAGACCTCCGGTAAAACTTAACTGTGAAACAACTGATCGTCCCATGTTTCGCTATTAACGTTATTATCTTATAGCATTGTATTTCGCAAGTGCACGTAATCTTTAGCACGTAAACTTATCTGGTTACGTAAACGTATCTGGTTGTATGTAACTAACCTCTCCGTTTCTATTTATTCACATATATCCACGATGAATTGGCTATACAGTTCTCGGAATCGTTGAAAATAAGTAAAATTATTTTGTTTTATTTGCATTCTGTATGAATAAAACTGTAAGGTTGGTAATTTTATTAAAATTTATCATCTTAGTAGTTAGATAAACTTGACAGAATATAATTGTACCCATTTTTCCCGTGACAATATATTAAAGGATATGGTAGGGACTATATGCTCGATGTGTTTCAGAAATACGTTGCAGACGATTATAGTGAGTGCATAATACAGTATCACATCTTTCGTATTCCTGGTCAATTAAGATCACTGCCATTTCATCTGTAGCGGGGGCATTGTACCTACCACGAAGTTCTCTAACAGGAACATAATATTTTGATCTTATGGAATGGGGTCTAACGTGTCTTTGGAGCTTTTCACGGAGGGATTTATCTAATACAACTTATCCTGAAGTGGAGATGTGAGGTTGATATTCAGTTGTTGAAAGTTTCGTTTCCGTATGTTGATCTGTTCATTGTAATTTAAACACAAAACACATTTGAAGAAATTTTGAGTCACTGAGGAAATAAAAATCCAATAAGGTGATAAACTTGACCTTGCACCTTGAAAGTTGTCATAAATGGTCACTCTGTAATTTGTTTTTCTTCAAAGGATGTCACTTGGAATGCACTATTGTATAAGGGAACATTGTCGAAGAAATGAAGAAATGTTTCGACGGTCGATGTTTACCGTTTATTTGATTACGATATGGTGATTTAATAAAGTCTGGGAGTTCCGAGAAATTTTTAATTAGTGCTTTTCCAACTGAACAGCTGATTACAATTGTTTTTTTTATCCATTTCAGTGCGTTACAAAAATGGCAACATACCAACATACCTCATCAGATGCGAATCTGGCACATTTAATTCTAGGCGAATATAAATAATCCGATTTCTCCCTGTTGATCCATGGAATAATATTAACTTCTTCCCCATTTGAGTCTTCTAAGGAACTAAATGACATTCTATTGAGATTATATCAAAGTCGATCAGCATCTAATCGTAACTAACGTTGATATGAAGTGTCATTATGCTGTATTTCTACTTATTCTTTCTCTCTAAACTAAGAAATTATTTTCCTCACTCTGGCAAGTTCGTTCATCTCTAGCAGTCTACAACCGTTGCTGATGTTTGTCTTCATTTTCGAGTGTTCTACCATTATTGTGTCGCTTACATTCAGGAGTTAATTGTATTTCACATTTTAAACTACTTTTCCGCTCTCTAGACTGCGTTATTAAAACTCTTCGACAGCTCAAGCAAGATTCTCTCTTAGTTAGCTTCACAATCTGCGGTTAGTTACGCTTGACTTTCTTCATTAGTCATCTGAGACCGAGTGTTTGCCACCTGAAGCTTCTTTATTAGTCTCCTGAGACCAAGTGTTCGCCTCCTGAAGTTCTTTGAGAGCTCAAGCGAGACTCCCTGTCACTGTAGATCTCAGACTCACGTAATGTTACATGAGCTTCGCGTGGTCAGACGCGCTTCAAGTTCTTTGAAAGTCTCATAAGACCGAGTGTTAGCTGTCCGAGTTATCTGAGAACTTAACCAAGATTAGCTATCAGTAAATAACTTGGACCCGCATGACAGGTTATGTCATTGTCGATCCGCGGATAAGCTTGCCTCACATTGTTCGCTGTTCTCCCGATTGCGAGAGGCCACCACTCGAGAACACTGCAAATTCAGTCAAGACTCTGAACCGGAATTTCTGCACGATCCTAGCCTGACGTTTCTGAGCTGCAGCAAGTCTCTCCTCATGATCTTGTTCATACTCCTGGAATCAAATTAACCTCATCCTTTTAGCACTTCTGCTATATAGGGAGAGATTTTATTATTATCCAGGCATTTTATATATAACTAATACTAATACATAAAGCTTTTTATACCAAAATTATCAACAGAACAATAACGTACTCAACACGTTAAAATCATTTCCTAACAGCGCTAAAGCTGATTTACCTTGAGAAAACCCAGAAGAAACGAAAAAATATGCACACAAATACTTTTTTACAAGCACGCAATTAAAATTCAAAAAAATTATTTAAGACTGAAATTAGTTATTTTAAACAGGATGTTAAACAAACACAATAAAACAAATAAAAGTTATTTCTAATTCTATTTTTTCAATTTTGTGGAGATTATTCTGTATACGTACCAGTAAATATACTTATTTGGTAACTTAGGTCATTATAATTAGAAAAAAACTTGATATTTAACTTTCTTTAATTTCATCGTGTGCTTGTAAATTTATTATACATTGGAAAAAAAACAAAACACTAACACACAATAATCTATACATATAATTAAATATATAATATTTTTACAGACACACAATAAAAATAAAAACACCTGCCAAGTTAATAACGCCCTACTTAATAATTAGCTGTATAATTACATATGGCTGCTCTTATGTAAGAATAAAGTATATATTATAAGCACAGGATTTTAGCCAAACATAATGAAACCAACGAAATTTACGTGTAAATTTTTTTTCTAACTATACAAATTTCAAATAACAAAAAAGTATATTTATAGATCCAAATACAGAATATTCTTCACCTATTTTGTGAAATTACACTATTTAATTATTTTGAAACTACTGAATATCGTACATAATTCAAGAGATTGGTCAGCTAGGCTATGCGTTAACGAGCCTAGCTGTTACCAAGGTGCTCCGCGCATCTTCGAATACACGCGTTCGCTGTGAATCATCCAATTTTTAGGGCGGGGCGCGGCTCGCGGTGCAGTTTATGTAGGTCAGCCGCCCCCGACTAACACGCGAAGAACCAGTAAGCTGATATCTATTTAATATTTTCGACCATATTGATGAGAGTTAAATTGAACATGTCTATATCTCCTAAACCATGCATTATTTTTAACATAGTGTTCATATAAACTTCCAATCATGGTTTTATAAACTACAGTTGACAAAATTTTAGTTAAATCGACCGAAGCGCGTTTCTAGAAGTACGCGTGTTTTTTAAACCAATATTAATAAAAAACACTGGATGTTTTGGGAAACACTGGATGTTATGGGAAGCTTGCTACAGTACACCAGTGAAAATCGTATGCAAATAGGTTAAACCGTTTCTGAGATTAGCGTGCACAAACGCACAGAGAAACAGACAAAAAGACAAAAATTCTAAAAACTATTTTTTTGGCGTCGGTACAATTGTACATCATGCGCAAAATTGTTTTTTTTTAATATTTAATGTACAAACACGGCTCATTTATGATTTTATTATATATATAGAAGTCATGAGTTTTGACTTTTTAAACCTATAGTAATTCCAGCATTATCGGAACTCATTAACTCTCAAATAATTGTACCTATCGAGACATCAGATTCTGTACCATGAATTTACAAAATTATAGAATTGTTAACTTGTAATAAATCTCAAACTGGTATATAAAAGTGAATGTAAAATATTAGAAAATCTTTAACCGTCGTCAATTGATTACTTTGTGATTAGATAAATAAATCACAAATTATTTATACATGGTGTTCAATAATGTAATCCAAAACATGTGAAAACAACTCTATATCTTAAAAGAAATTGAATTTAGTTTGACGTAGATAAAAGAGAGATATCAGAAGTCGTTGGAGCTCCTTACACTAGCGGATCCTGCATACCTATTTAATATTAAAATCATTATGTTGATATTTTTTTATTTCTTAATAACTTCATTACTCTTGAATAAATTCAAGGCTTATACAAGCCTTGGTTTATTTTTTGTATTATTCTGTCCTGAAAAAAAATTGCTCTTACTAATAGAGATACGTCTTCTTCATCCGAGCTGCTCGCTTACATCTCATAGGCGATCTTGAAGATCCTTGGCCACTGAGCTTTAATTCACTTTCCCGATCTTCTTCGGGAAATATTTGCGCTATATCATTATAACTAAAACATTTATAAGTCATTCCTAATAATAAATGCATATAAATTGGCACAAATTTGTTTACGTAAAAAGCAAACTTTTCATCACCAAGGGGTTATGAATGATCGATCTCTGAGTTGTCATTGAACAATGGGTACCTATTCGCTTATAGAAAATAATTATTTCTGTGCATAATAATGTTACTACAGGTTATTAAAAACAGGGGTACATATGATACGAAGGTATGATTTTAAGATGGAATATTTTGAATTGGACGTCACGCGATTTCTTCAAGGTTAAGAAATTCTACAAAATGATTTTGCTCTATTACTGCTAGATTTTTTCGGAAATATAAATTAATGATCCACATGTGAAATCGTTTCAAATATTAAATTCAATTAATCCATCTGCGTATCACATGGCCGACACCGGGCATTTCAAATCATCAACTCGATCTTATACTTGTCAGAGCGGATGACATAGAATTCACTGAAATTATTCACGATACTGTCCGAACTTCTTTGACGTATTGTATAATAATCTAAATCAATAAAATTAAAGTGTATATTGCCTTTTACGGAATACAAACAATTGTTCTCCTCAACGGAGTTCGACTAGAGAAGGTGCGGGAATTCTTCTACTCCAGATCCAAGTTCCAAGAGAAAAAATAGCTTTTTCTCTTCATATTTACTTTAGAATGAGTCAGACAGCGGCTGCCTGACTCGTTTTAAAATGCCATACTTAATTAGTGTTTGTGAAAAAAGGAATAAAATTATTCTAATCAAGATTCATATATTTCGGGCACAAATTCTATGGTTATTGCTAAATAGACACGAAATGTAGGCATTTTACAAAGACCTTACTTAGCTCAGGGTATTTCAAATAAGATATGTATGATGAATCGTTAATGTTTCGCTCTGGAATAAAGTCACCAAAGATACGGTCCCAATATAATCCTATAAATATCAAACGTCGCAGAGCTAATAGAGTAATGATGTCTTTGTCGGTATGTATATACTTACAGAATTGATAAAATCCAGAATATCCTTACCAACTTCTTCAGGAAAACAGATTCAACAATTATAATGTCCAAGGCTTGGAAACAAAATAAACATGTAAATAACATGTGGTGATTCAATACTTTGATTACCAGCAAGAGTGAAGGTCATGAACCGAAAATTATGGAACCTGCTAAAAATGTGGATTTCAGCGAGTGACTGCATCAGTACCGAGTTCCAGTAGGAACGGCTCGCACACAGATATATACTTGTTTCAACCTATTTTAACTTTGTTATTATTGGAAATTAATTCTAAACCAAAATTAAGTGACATTCATTTGTTCAAATAATATATTATATGCACAAATCGTGGAGAGTCAGTGATTGGAATATGTCCAGAAATACATATATTTAGGTAAACTATAATCTTAATCAAAATACAGACACCGTGATGAATTAAAAAAAAAATATATTTTAAAATCTGATCTATCATTTAGACTAAAGAAGAAGGTCCAAGACTCATGCTTCTCGTACGCAAACCTGGATCTATAATACCCACACGAAAAGAAAAAATTAAATATGTCAGAGAGACAAATATTCTCGAACTGAAATTTGGAGACAAAAAACAACATAGCAAAATAAGAGAAAAGACAAAAATTATCGCTACTTTAACCCACTACAAAAAATGAAAGTAGGCTAGTCACGTTACATGTCAAGACAAAGAGAGATGGACTATGAGAATTATTACATGGGCTGGCCCTCCTGGTAAAAGATAAAGAGAGCATCCTCTGGAAAGATGGGAGGACGAACTCATAAGGTTTACAAATAACGATGGGATAAGAACAATCCAAGACAATAAAAGATGGAGAGAGATGGAGGAGACCTATACTCATCGAGATTTCCTCAATACATAATTATGTTAAAGCATAATGTACGTCATAAAATAGTATTAAGTATTAAGGAAATAAAAGGCTTAAATAAATAAATAAAATAAAAATACATGAATAAATAAAGAGTCGGCTAACAAGTAAAGATTTTTGAGTGATTTATTACGAACTTATTTTCATATAATTCTGCTATAATTTTAACAACCAACTGGTTATAACAGGAAGGCAGCAGAGAGACGATTTAATGTTCCTTTGTATTACGTAATCCAGACTTTTTTTTGTATTCAGTCAATCATAAAACAGCCTAAATTTGAGCCCGACTAGGTTATGACGATTCCGAAATTTTTTTAAAGTGTATACACATATTTTTTTCTTTTAAGTGCATCTTATGGACAAAATATTAGACTATAGTTATAAATAAATTATATTTTAAGGTGATATTTTTGTGTTACTCACAACTTGACAGCTTTTATCGTTTAGTATAATTTCAACATTTGTTTCTAAATACCGATATTGAGTAGGAGTTCAAAGTATCTAAGTCAGAGATGGTAATATTTTTCATCTGATCAAAGAGTTCTTCGCGTTGTCATCAATTATAGTTAGTTTATATTTATATCTTATATATGTTTGTGTATACATATGTGTATATATATATATATATATATATATATAAGTATATAGATACAGATATTATATGTGTATCCGTAGGATTGTCGAATATGTAAGTGCAAACAAAAGGCATGATCTTGGTTTCTTTGTGGTCATCATCATCATAATTTATTGTTTCAAAATTAATTACAATAATATTTAGTATTTTCCTTAAGGAAGTTTAAAATACTGCATATTCAAATCCCATATCTCATAGGATTCGCGTTAGTTTCTATGTCAAATAAGAAAAATTTAAGTGTTGCTACGTGAACCCTTCAAGCTAGCTCGTGACACGTAGACGGAAAGAAAGCCGTAGAAATAAAGCTAAAGTTTATTTTTATTTAGGATGATGTTTTCACGTGAGATTTATATGATTTTTCCAATGTATCTAATATTTATTTTCAATCTCCGTAGCAAAAGTTGACGGGTCAAAGAATGATAGATTGTTATCGAGCTTTTATCAGATGTTCAGAGGATTTAATACAGTAACAGATTAAAGTCATTAATTACCTGTTTAATATGATAACAACATAATTTATGTTTGAATTTTTCCATATTTAGTCACATTGAACATCGATTACAATCGCACATGTTAACGTTTATTTTCTAAAATACAAAGAATCATGTTTCGGAGCAATGCATCCTTACAAATTTTATACGCCTGGCCATACTACAAATTCTGTCCTTTTGTACTAAAATTAATTATAATAGTAATTTTTTTCGTCATTAATATTTGAATATAAATTATTGTCTTCACTGACTTAGAACTTGATCAATAGATTGTAAATATATTTAGCCCAAATGCGTTACATTTCATGATTCATTTCATCCTCTTCACTTTGAACAAGTTGAGTTGGAGTGTTAAGTCATATTTATTGGCTTTGATTTTTACGGAGTAAATGGAACTTATCTTCGTTATTATGCTCTCCCTCTTGTAAAAGGTGCTATATAACTGGTTGACATTTTATAACATTTAAAATTTATTGGTTTTGATTTTTAAGGTTCGAAATGGAACTTATTTTTATTATTAGGCTGTCTCTCTTTCTGTTCATGGAAAAGGGTTATCTAGCCAATAAATGGAAAGAAGATTAAACTCGAACTTACATATTACTTACAATATATTGCAATATTAATTACTAAGAGAGATATATAGAGAGATTCTCGCTTGAATTTTTGATATTGACTAAAATAACTCTTTGAGGAAACGCTAAAAATTGTTTTTATAAGAATGTGTTAGATCCCCTGGTTTTTAAAATAGAATCATTTTTATTACAATTCTTCTTTATACACCTGGAACTTCTGCTCAATATAAAATATGGTGCAAATATGGTGTATTTAAAAACAAATGTTCTAATTACATTACACTATAAAAGTTGTCTAGTTATGAGTAACACAAACAATATTACTTTATAATTTAGTACAATTATAATAACTGTTTAACTTTTTATCTACATAATGCATCTTAAAGGGAAACATTTATGTGTACATATTGTGAAAAAGTTACGATTGAAAAATTTTCAAAATACTCATAATTAGATTCCAATTCTAAATCGGCCCTTTTATGCTTAAGTCTGGATTCTGTAAAACAAAAAAAAAGTAAATCGGCGATGTGATGCATTGCTGTTATAGATAATAGGTTGTTTAAATTATATTAAAATAAAAAAAAATGTCTATTACTTATTACTTATTAATGTCTATTACTTTTATTATTACTGAGAAATTTTCACCAAATTTAACAAGCAATAATGGATCTATGGCACACTCCATTGACTGTTACGTCCTCGGCACCAACATTTTTGAAAAAATACATATCAATGATTCCACCAATCGATGATTTCGATTCGCGCACCAAACTTGTTGTGGATGTAACGGCATTTCGTGATGGCATATGAATTTATTTCACTCCAAATCGATAAATTTTATTCATAGACGTAGCTGTTCAACCAAAAATGAGCCTCATCACTGAACAAATGATTGCTCGACAAAAATAGTTGAGAATTGGACTTCCACATTCCGCTTCATGTGTGCCAGCCGCGGCGCCTATTTGCCTTGAATCATATTTAACCATAAATGGCATAAAATTACCCTTTTAATAAATTTAATTTCAGTTCTATCGTCGTGATTTCTATAGATTTTTTTTCATTTAAAATTGCATATATCCAAAAGACCACTGGATAGTTTAAATATATTGTAAATAAGATAATCGTTACATTTAAAATCGTCGCTGTAGGTTCGCGATAAATTTTTAGTAACATTACATTTACAATATAAACTTTGGCAGTTTTGGAGATGGGGAACAATATATTCATTGTCGACATTTTTAACAATATTTCTGGTTATTGCTGTCTCTCTTTATTATTATCTTATATATAATTCGGAAAAAAAATATTTTGAAAATCCTTATAACTTTTTTTTCAAGTGATATCAAACATAGAATAAGAAGTGTAAAATTTTTCTTATAAAATTGTCATAACCTTGTTTTCCAGGAATCCATCAAATTGATAGACACATATTTTTAGGGATAAATAAATATTTCTGTATAATTTAATTTATCTATTTATTGAATAAGTTTGTCAATGTATATTAAACAAATTTGTGTTGATTGTAGACATTTTGAAGTTGTGTTAATTTCCCTTATATAATTTTTAAGTAAATAATCGATACGGAAAGGAAAAGTTTATAACAATTAAACATAGTTTTAAATAAAGCTTTTTGAAATTTGAATGAACAATTAATGTTCTATCACAATGTTTCATTTTGCGACAATAAATTACATAATTTTGTATACTTTTAAATTGTTTATTTATGTCCCGAGGTCTATAAATAACGAATCTGTCATGGTCATTGCAAAGAGCAAATAGATTACCATGGCGATTTCATTGATATATATTTTCTTAACGCGGATATTTAAATATAAGTTTTAATAAACTTTCTCCGTAAGTGCTATTTCTAAAAAGTTAAATATCATTTTTGCGGATCTTTGGTTGTTATTGCCTTTAATAGATATGCCTCATCAATCATTCAAAACCTACTTTATTGTTTGAATTTTTATATTATTGCTTCGTAATTCGATTTTATCATTATATTTCTCATAATTTCGTAAGTTTATTTCTTTCCTTGTGATGCTAGCTTTGAAATATATTTGTTTTATACAACGCTTATAAAGCGTAATTAATTCTAAATTTGGCGGCCGTTTTTTTTATACACCTTGATTATATATAATTTAAAACTTTTAATGATTCTTTTCTTTAATTACTTTCGATCGTCTTGCACCGCAACAAGACCAATGGGGAAAACCTCTAAAATTGATTAAATATTTTTTCTTCCACATGTGACTTTACTTAGGACCTAACTGTTTATAAGGTAAAAAAGGTTTTTTTGGAGGGATCCGATATGTTGACAATGTGTTTATCAGAAGAAAGTATGTTCCTCAGGTCAAAAACGTATGGACATCAATATTGTATGAGCTAATGCCTAAATATTATTTTCAGAATGTTTGGATCCCTATATATTATGCTGTAATATAAAAACTTCTTATCAAATTCAATTTTTCTCCATCATTTTTAATTTCAATAAAAACTTAAAGTTTAATATAAATTTTAATTTTGAAATAATAACAAAACGAAAAGATCTCACCACTAAAGAGTAAAAGTAATACAGCTCCAGTGCAAATGCATATAGTTTACTAAACTTCACTTTTATCACTTATGTATAGTATGATATAACTTCAGAAAGTAATCGAAATAAATAGTACCGAGCTATGAAAATAAAAGGCTTAGTAGTTAATATAAAAAAATGTATGTTATACAATACTAAGTCTGTTTAAGCATAAGTATTGTAACCGTTATCCTTAATGTAATTGCAAAATTTAGTTTTTTTTGTTTTTTGTTACCTGCGAGAAAAACTCGAGTTCAAATTTAAAAAAAAGCTTAATAATAAATATCGAAGCTGGCGAAATAAATAGAAATATATGAAAGATTAAATATGGCAAAAGTCCCCTCAAGTAGTTTATATAGATCGATGTATATAGATCTTCTTCCTTCTTAAATACTCTGATAATTGTGTCGTTTTTTTTTTTCAGGAATATTTTTAAATTTGATTTTACCAAGTTTTAAATGAAACTATAAAATCTATATTATCAAATCTTCTCTTCTTCGGCAGTCTAAGTCCCGAGTTGATAAATACACAGATCATTTTGTCCATTTTCGTACCAATACTGCTAGCTTTACCTCTTATTATTTTAAAATAAGATTTAAGCTTAGTTTTTATGTAAAATAATATGTAAAATAATAAAACATTGCAACTGCATTAACAGTTAGACGAATTTCTTGAAAGTAATACTTTGCATAACAGCTGTAATAAAAACTTTATAATAATTGATGAAAAAAAAATTTATTGCAGATTTAGTGAAATAATCTATACGAAACTTTCCTAACGTTATTTTTGAATATTGAAATTTGTACAATTTTTAGATTTTGTAGCTCAAAAATGAATATGCACGAAACCATTACTGTCAATCTATTGACCAAACTTGAAAAACAACCTGTTCACGTGTATGGTATTAATGGAAAGATCTTTCAGTGTCATTAAGATTTAAATAACTGCATCGTATATCAATTGATTTCTCTGTGAAACTATCCTACTGTATATAAATAACCATTATTTATCATAAATATTAGACTTTCTGGCAAAATATGAGTGATAATTTTCTTTTAAATTAATTTTCTCCTCAAATATTGCTTTCAAAATACACAGTCGGTCTAAAATTATCATAACTGAAATGAAGCAATTTCTGCAATGAAGTTAATGTCAGATACTGAGTGCTTTGTACTGTGAAATGACTCAATAACTTAATACACGATTTTATAGCTCATTGTTCTCGTAGTGTAATCAAAGAAAGTCAGTCAATTATGGCACGGGCTTAAAAGCTGAGAGTTTCGAATTATTAGGTACTAATTACTTGTGATTTATATTTCTTTACATAGATACTAGTCACATCAAGTTTCTTTGAAGCCATCTATACATTGACATGAAATAGGTATTTCGTTGTTTCTTCACACTGTACTCAATACGACACCAAGTGTGATTTGAAAGTATTGGCATGAATAACCATTAGTTTTTCAGTTGCACTTGATATTTAATTTTACGATTTTAATTTTAATTTTACGCCTAAAGAATTATCATATTATACTTACTGTGAAACTTAACTGTGTACTTAAACATCCATTTATTGTTCTATAGCAAAAATTTGATTTCATTTCCAAATATTTATCCCAAGTATTATAATCTTGTTCAAAACTGACGACAACTAGTTTTCAAAGCACAAATTATTTGTACTTGAATTTAAAATCAAACTACGCACATACATTCGTATGTGCCTCCCAACACGTACACACGAGTGAATTTAGACGCATATGTTCGTCCGAATTCACTCGTATTTATGAATATGTAGAGTCTTCGCTATCTATATATGAATATCGTAGAATTTTCACTATCTACTTCAAATATAATAATCACGCGAATTTGCACGGGCACGTCATGTGAATACGCCATGCGAACGGCGTGCGTTCGCATGAACATGCACTCATGTTCTCAGGAACATGCACACAATTATGTACAATGGAATTATATGACAGTTTATTATGGTAATTTTCTTTAGTATTTGGTGTTATTATTCATTTTGTGGAACCTAGTCACATGGTAAAATTATCATTAAAATACTAAATTTTACCAAAGTCGTTTTACTAAAACCAATGAACTTAATTTACTTACACCAATTTTTCTGTGATCTCTTGATTAAAAATTTTGAAATTGACATAATTTTAGGACATAGCTTCATAAATTAATTTTGAAGATAAAATTTAAATGCCATTGACGATAGTAATAAATTAAATTAATTAATGTTTAATTACAATTAATATACGTGTCAAGCTACTTTTTGTTCGTATATATATATATATATATACATATATATATATATATATATATATATATATATATATATATATATATATATATATATATACATATATATATATATATATATATATATATACATACATACATAAGAAAAATTCAATGAGCTTCCATGTGCATCTAAGTAATTATTTAACGTATCCTGTGTAACTTCAGTTTTTGAGTTCTTGTTGAGCAAAATTTTACATTTGTTTTCAAAACAACATACAGTTACAAAATTAAAAGAAACTACGTGATGTAATATTATTTCTACTTTCCTTAAGTTCTTTACCACGGCCTAGGTTTCGTTGTATGACAATATCATCAGGTGGGCCATTAGCAAAGATCTTTGCCTCATAATTTTAACAGTTTTTCAGAATTCATAGCTTGATTTTGATAATTTGATATTTTAAAATTATTTGCAACAATTTCTGATCTATGAAACTGTTTGGCCACACACAATTATGTGTTTGACGTTGACACTATGAACGTAAACAATAAATTTCTAATGTATTTTAGATATGTAATTTAATGTATTTTTAACATA
This sequence comes from Druceiella hillmani, assembly GCA_039881145.1. NCBI lineage: Eukaryota > Metazoa > Arthropoda > Insecta > Lepidoptera > Hepialidae > Druceiella > Druceiella hillmani. Next base: position 2,979,508 of record JAYKKI010000103.1, read on the forward strand.
TAATATAAAAAAATTTGCTTTCTGCTCCCCTCTCCCATATAAACATTAACTAAGCCAAATTTCAAATCCACCGCGCGCGCGGTATGCTTAAAAATGATACAAAATTTTTTCTTCATGTATTTATATAAAAATTAACTGAAACTGTATACAGTTCAGTAATCAGTTAAACTTCTATAATCTCAATTGCCGTGATTTTAGGTTTCTTTCATGTAAGTAAATACCTTTTAAATATACTACTATGCAATATTACAAACTACATTCTGTGCTACCTAATAATACTAATTTTACGTAAGGTAATTTCCCGTAAATAAAATTTAAAAAAAAAACAAAATGAATAATTCATGTTTCTTAATTTTTTATTTCAAAAATAACTTCAATACTGAAACAGAATTTTGAAGAAATAAACTGGTGAAAAGTATTCCATAATTTTATTGCCTACTGTAACTTGCGCTGGACCTTATAAACACTTGTTACTTTTTTAAATATTTTCCGAATGTAGTCAGAAAAACTGAATTTTCTTTGAGTTTTAGACAGGATTACTTATAATTCTGATTATATCTATTCACCGTAAATATTTTTCTTACATTTCGGTCTGTTTCTTCTGAACAGAATATAATACTCTGTTTAATATATCTCAAAGTATACATTTAATTTGACTTATCACTCATTTTTATGATACTACAACATTTACGACAAAATGCATGAAATGAAAATGGCCAATATCCGCCGTCAGTTTGGAAGCTACACTAATGAACTTGCAAACATGTAGATGATTCACAAGCGATTGCCGCAAATGCGCGTCGACTCACGCTCAAAATACCAACACCGACCAGATCCAGGACAAGATTTGAAAATGCATGCAAGCCAAGCCAAACATCCGATCCACAAATTTGAATTTGTAACGCTTGCCGAAACTTGACAAGCAGGTAGAGCCACCATTACGAGCATACAGTATTCCGAATGTATATGTACAGGATAAAAATGAAGTAGGAGGCGTAGAAGCCCGTATTCCGCGAATTCGGCTCGAATTTTTACATCATAATATTCATATTTGTACAATTTTAATAAGACTTTTCACCTTAATAACAGTATTTGAAAATATTTTAATAGAAATAGTAAATAAACATAATTTTATACATATGCTGTGTAGAGGAGCCTCAAAGTGCGCGTTTTACTGTTAAAAACGTTTGTTGAACATATATGTTTAACGATATATCTTTAACGGAGAAATATTGAATGTTTAATAAAATGCCGTACTTTTCAGAATTTGTCTTAAATTATTATAGTAAATAAATAAATAAATAATAAAATACTTCTCCATTTCAATTGGAATTTATTGTAGACCCTGCATTGTATATTATGCAGCTTACATCCATCCGAAGAGACGAAAAAAATATGTACCCTTATAGGTATATGAAGTAATTTATGTATAAATATATATATATATATATATATATATATATGCGTGCGTGCGAGTGCGTGGGCGTGCGTGCTTGCGTGTGCGCATGCATGCATCCGTGCGTGAGTGCGTGCGTGCGTGCAGGCGCGCGTGCGTGCGAGCATGCATGCGAGCGTGCATGCTTGCGTGTATAGTACTAACAAAACAGCACAGATAAAAATAATTCTTGTTCTTGAATTGTCAAAACTGAAGCAATTGTTTCCAAACAGCGTGGTTCAAAATGTAGAAAAATTCTTCAAGAATTCGTCTAAGAACAGAAAAGATAAGTTGTTAAAGAACACTTTTGTCTGGATATTTTTCCGTTAGTTATTATAAAATATGGAAACATCTTAAACTGTATTAATAGAATTAATTGAGACGTACACTTTTAGTTTTCTCAACAGACTGACATTTATTAAACCAGAGTTAATATAAAGTTCAAATAGAGCACACAGTTAAACTAGTTGTCTACAGATGTTGCTATAGGTATATTAACTTATGAGGCAACAGATGAACTGATGATGAACTAATGATGAACTGATAATGCAACGTTCTTTTGCATTTTGATATCCCATGAAATGATACTATCTGAGAGATTAAAAAAAAATTATGTATTAGATTTCCTATCCAATGTATCACTGCACCAATTTGCATCTACTAAGTCCACTATCCCTTTATTCCCTGACTCACAATATTTAATACAATAATATTTGGTTCGCTGTAGATATCTTAAGATTCATTTAGCATGAGTCCAGTGGTCCTTATTATAACAATTATTAAATAGGTTTAAGTAGCTTATTGAAAAAGCTATATCAGGACGAGTAAGTATGTAAATGTTAAAAAAAGTTAGGTAAATGTTTATCATCACTCTTATTTTTTGCCTAAACTTAATCCACTCTTCATAGGTTTTTCTACGTTTTTACAATTTAATAAATTTAATTTCCATAAAAACTTATCAATATAGTTACTTTGATCTATAGTTAAAACTGTATTATTTTTATCATAACAAACTGACATACCAAGATACTGTCTTATTGGCCCTGGAAGATCCAGGTCCAATTTTGAATTGAGACTCTTATTCTAATTTTAACTTAGAGTTTTTAACTGTTATTGGAAAAAACGGAAACAATCTTAGAGATATAATGCAATAATAGTCTTACTTTAACTTTCATTCTTTACATATAAACAAGGTACATATTTGGATTTGGAATATCAATTCTTACATAAAAAAATATCTACTTTATGGTACCACATTCTTGAAGCCTGTTTTAATACATAAATAGCCTTCTTTAATTTTAGAACTTTATTAGTGTCTAAACAATTAAATCCTCCAAACATTTGCACATTTGTTTCATTATGGTCCCCATTCAAAATGCGGTTATCATATCTAAGTGGGTAATATTAAGTCCAAATTTTACTGACAAAGAAAACAAACTTAAAGTATTATGTCTAACTACTGGTGAAAAAGTTTCTTTAAAGTCCACCCCAGATTTTTAGGAAAAACCTTTAGCCTTGCCCGAAAACAAACTTTTTTGTCAAATTCTAACTTTTTATTAACACCCACTTAACTTTTTATTAATTTACACTGCACAATAACATAATCATTAGGAACGTTGACTACTTCCCAAACAATACATCCTCAAAACTTTTTAACTTTTCTTGCATTGCCTGGAACCATTGGTTTTCTCAAGCCCTTCTGAAGCTTGATTTAGTGTTAGCTGGGTACTACTATCTATACTTTTATCTAAGTAACAAATACTTCCAAAAGTATATCTATTTGATGGACGATATTCTCCGATAGGTCTTAACTGTCTTGTATATATTATCTTGACCTTCCAAGCAATATTCACAGTCACTTGGTACTTAATTTGAAGGGTTATCATTCATTGACTCTTACTTCAATGTTGAATCTGTGATGTCCCCCACTGAATCCTGTAAAGTCTCGTTCATATCAGGAACTTCTTGAGCTACATATTCATTGCCAATCTCTTCAGGCACTTTTTCAGCAAGTTTTATCATGGTTGACCCCTTTTCCATAATAATCAGATCTCTACTTGTGAATATTTGCTTTCTAACTTGATCATATAGTCTATATCTTTTAATATTATCGGGTAATGTAAGTAGTATACATTCAACAGACTTTTTGTTCCTGTTTTTGTTTTTGTTTTGTTTAGACCTTCTTTCTATATTAACGTGAACCATAACAGGAGATTCGAATACTCTCAAATTGCTTAGATCTTGCTTAACACCTGTCCATAGCTCATATGGTGTAATACCATTTAGAGCCGATGATACAGTACGATTATGTAAATACACAGCCATATTACAAGACTCGGCTCAACATTTTTTCTCGGCATCATATAACATACATTTTGCCTTCTTTATAATTATGCTATTCATCCTGTCATACAACCCATTTTGTTGAGGTGTATAGGAGTTGGTCTTTTAATGTATTATTCCACATTCCTTTAAATATTCACCAAAAATTGAATTACAAAATACCTTTCCGTTATCACTCCTAAATATTTTCACTTTTCTATCAGTTTGGTTTCCTGCTATTGCTATTTAATTCCACCAATAAATTTTTGAAAATATTTAAAATCCGTCTGAAGTCACTAAGAAATAACTAAAAGTAGGATGATCCTCCCGGTAACGTCTCCTTTATTGGTCTATAAAGGTCGCTGTGTACAATACTTAACAGTTTAGTACTCTTGTACCACAAAACGTGTGTTTTTTTTTTAAAGATAACCGACATTGCTTGCCTTCACGACAAGTCATGCAAGAAAAATTACTTATATCAACTTTTTCATCAAAATTTATTCCTTCTACTGCATTCTTAGTTTTAATGAAGCAATCACTATTTACGTGCCCTAATATTCGGTGCCAAGTGTGACCTAAAGAAGTCACTGCTGGAATCGGACTCATCCGATTATTTAATTTATGAACCCCACTTACCAAAGACTAATTCACCATTTTTATCGTGTATATGACAAGTATCACATATGAAACACACCTTTTTGCCTCTTCTTTCAATTTTCTTACTAAAGTAAGATTTGTTGTCACTTTCGGTAAACAATTCACATTTTCTGTGTTAATATCAAATTCACTTTCTTTGACTGAGGTAATTATCTTAACGTCGCCTGCACACGTAACTGAAACAGTTTCTTGGTTTGCCAGTAATATTTCTTTTTGAGCTTTGCGGTATTTAGCAGTCATCCAATCAGGGCAAGCGGTTAAGTAAAAACTTGCACCCGAATCAAAATACAATTCGCTTTTATTAAAACTTCCACTCAAAAATACGGCTGAAAATGCGTTAGTATGTTTATGGTCTTCGTTTTTATATTTACTTGATTTAGAAAACATATTTGGGCATTGTCAACGATAATGTCCTATCTGTATACACCAAGAACATTTGACATTTACAGTATTTATGTTGGTGTTGCTCGTCTTTGGCATAATTGGAGCGCCATTTTTACAGCCGCACATAGAGGTTTGTTTTCGTTTATGTTACCAACTCCTAGATACTGCAAAAGCACCACCTTAACAGTCATAGTCATGATTTTCGGTATCCATATCAATAGGCTTGTTTTTAATGGCGTACGCTGTTACCTGAATGCTCAATCGCCAATATCATTGAAGCCTTTTCTGGTAATCCAGCTCGTAGTAGGGATCTTATCCACTCATCATTTATTTCAAATCCTGTTCCATAAAATTTCTGACCTATTTCTATAATTTGGTTAGGTTATGGAATTGCAATTATTCAAACGTATAGATAGCAGATTTCTTAAAAGACTTATCCTTCTGGTAAACCTGGAATCATGAAAGACAGACTGGGATTTTTCCCAGAGCTTTTTCGTAGTTTTTACTGTTTTGATGTGGACGTACCACTGTACGAGTTTAAAGTAAGGATTAATTTCGCCTTTGTCTTTGCGTCATTTGTAACTGATACAGTACCACTTCCATCTCTTTCCACTTACACTTTATCACGCCTTCAGGAATCAAAAAGTTTTGTGCTGCGAACACCCACTCGTAATAGTTTTCTCTTCTAAGTAACTTAAGCATATTGGCTATAAAATTAGCCGCCATTGTCTGACCCAGCTTGCGATGCCCAAATAACCACGTTTCAATAAAATTCAATATGCGGAAACTTCTTGGAAAATATCGATGATTTATCGAACTGTAATTATTAACTTCACTTAATCATTTTTTCAAAGTCTCACTGGCTTTACTGAGTTTACAGGATCCCATAACCTGTTGACAGAGTTAATTGAAACGCACACTTATAATTTTCGCAACAGACTGACATTTATTAAACCATAGCTTTTAGAAACATCATAGACTTAGAGTACACAGTTAAACTAGTTGCCTATAAATGCTGCTACTGGTATATTAACTTATTTTGATATAAAATCACTTAACTGTACATCAACTTATGCGCAGACATTACTTGCGTTACTCTTCAAACAAAGTCATTTGATAAGATAATGACGTGCAACAAAATCAACCACTAATAAAGTTTTTACTAAAAATATTATATTGCAAATGAATATTTTTTTGCGCAAATCCTGGTACGTTGTTTCTGATGATTTTATAGCAAAAACGAGGTAGATAATCCTTAACTCTAAGAAATTTATCTTCCCGACCTGCGATTTTCAACGTGTTTTTATGAAGTCCTTTTTTCTACTTTCTCAATTAAACGTACAATTTCAGGGAGAGATACTTAAATGCAATATGATACACGTAACTACTGTTATATTTTGTTGCTCTCATTTTTAAACCATTATAAAAAAGTATTCATCCCGACAATTTAAAACTTTCCCAATTCAGTTCACTCATCACTCCCTCTTTTAACAGGTTAAATTTGATAGCTACCAAAATCTCATGTCTCTGGTTTATATTATGTTACAAGGTCTAAGAATTTACAACAAATCCTTGTTGGACTACAATAAATAAAATGGAATAGGTAATGATGACAGTGACGTGGGTAGGTCTTGTTTCATACTTCTTGTATAACTTGCGAGGCAACTAATAGAGGTTGACAGAACAATAAGTTTCGATTCAACTGTGTGACAGAATTTGTATTAAAAAGAGAATAAAATCTCTAAGCCGAGAAAGTAATGATAAAAAATTTGAAGATCAAGAAGTTAATTTTAATAAATCTGTTTTATATTAATGCAGGTAATTGTAGAGATAAAAATATTTGTTGTGTTATTTAGTAACAATGGATAGATTTTCATGTAATAAAATTTCTGTTTTGAATTTTCTCTTTAGTTATGGAATATTGTTTGCCACAATAAATATTTAGGGGCTAAAAAATTATAAAAGAGAAAAATCTGAATGTAGTCGTAATTTTACTAAGTGGTAAACTACTGTCTTGATATGTTCTGAAATAAAATGAGGGGGGCATAATAAATATACAAATAAAATATTTTAAAAAATAATTCTGAAAAAAACAAGGTGCGTTTTTTGCTTGATTCCGAAATGTATAAAATCCATTAAATATTATTTTTATTGACATCTGTTTTACAAAAATGATTAAATATGACAAAATCATGGAAAAATTTGGTTTTGTGGGTAAAAAGCGATTTTAATATAAAATGAGATGTTGAATATGTTACACACGAACTGAAATATTTTTACCAAATTTTAATTTTTTTAAATATTTCATTGTGCGACCAATATGCAATAACTTTTTCTCATTACAGGCTCAGCAATAAAAAAAGGATAAATAATATATGACGGTAAACAATCCTTTTTCAAAATTTTTTTAAATTTTTTAAAATCCTTTTTGAATTTTATCTTTTTATTATTCACACTACTATTATTGTGTTTTTGCTCATACTGAATTTATTTAAAAACCAACAGAAAACTTATTTTTTGTCATTAAATGTAAACAGCCTTAAATTAATGAAACATTTTTGATTCAGAATTGCTACTCTCCGTGAGATTAATTTTACCATGATCCATTATAAATATAAATGTTTTAAAATATTAATTAGCAAATTCATATATTTTGAGTTAATTTGGCGACCCTTAAAACGTCCTATTTAAAAATAACTTTAACCAAAAATAGATAGATTTATGAATTTGTATGATATTAAATATATGTGAGCACATAAATTTTATGGACTAAGTGAGAAAAAACTAATACCAAAGCTTAACAAAATACGATTTGTCATCTTGTGAAAATATACTTTACCCAAGAATTAAATCGAAACTTCAGTTATAATTTTGAAAATGTTGAAGAATTCCAACCATTCCCTATAGTACAATAAATGATGTGAACCGATTTTAGGAAGTCGGGGAGTAAATGGTAAACAAATTACGGTAGTAATTTTAAACTTCCAGCTGAAATGTTATGTGTAATGATAATGAAGTTTTGAATGTGTCTGAACAAAAGATTAAAGTTATAAAGTCTCTTTGTCTTTTCTTGTAGCGGAGAATTTTGAAATATTACCTAGGCTCTGAATTTTGATACGTTCAGCATAGCGAATGATAATTACCAACATTTATCTGGTCTCAGTTCATTGTGGAAACCAACTCTTGTTTTAATTTAAATAAAATTATTAACTCCTGTATATTTTACTCGTACATTTTAATGGCATTTATAACTTTTAATGTAAATGTTAACTAGAGAGCAATGGAGGTAAATAACGTGAGTTACAGAGTTGAGCAAATATATAATAAGTTTATTAAATCAACGTTTATTATAAAGTTTGAGTTATATATAATAATAAATGTCAAAAATAAACCCAGCACGACGACGGTTTTCAAATTAGATTTCTTTGATATAAATCACAAATAAATTCTGTACAAATAATAAGAAAGGAATGCATTCACAATATTGATTCTATCATAATCTACCGTAATTCCCCTTACATTTCAGTATATATACACACACACATATATATATATATATATATATATATATATATATATATATATGGTCTTGGTTTTACATTAACAAAATAATATTTTACGAGGTATCGTTTATGTGCAATAAATCAGTTATAAATATGCGAATATTTTATAATCGGAATTCATCATTTGCACAGTAAAAAGTACATTATTTTTCTTATCATATACTTAAATTTGTTGCGCCATTTTAAAATCTACGACATTATCATTCCTGTCACGCGTTTAGAGCATTTATAATAAATTTCTTAACTACACATATGTACAACACTAAAAAAAAATTTAACATACGAGTATTTGGCGTTATTTTTGTATTAATACATTATTCAAAATTAAATGAAAGTGTGTGTTGTAGTATTGTTTCTACATTCTTTAATTTCTTTACCACGACCTGGGTTTCGTTGTTTACAACAAAAAAAATATTTGTTGTATTACAACAAAAAGATGTTGTAATACGACAAATATTACATCTTTATGTTGTAATATCTATTGTGTTATATCCAAAATATGTGGCAGGTTTATAAACTAATATTATACATGCAAGTATGTGTATATACACACACACACACACACATATATATATATATATATATATATATATATATAGCCTTAACACTACTAATTCTACTTACTTCAACTATATTAAAACGGTTCATTTATTTCCCTGTAGACTCAAACAAAAGCCTTTTAAAAGAAATATTTGCTTTGGAAATCTAAATAATTATTGGTTGACACTATTTTTGAAAATATATTACGAAGACGATTATCTACGAATATCGGACCAAGGCTGGAAAACTATAGAGAAGTAATTTAAAATGACAAGCTGTGATGGATAAGTGAGATTTAAAATTTGATTCTTATTTGAATTACAAGAGCCCGAAAGAATGTTGAAGGACAAATATATTCGTGACTTCTTGTCACGCTGTTGAGAATGCTAACTCTACTTGCGTAATATGAAGAGGGTAAAATGAAGTATGTAGTTTAATGCTTTTGCGCTAAATATGTTTCCAGTTTAGTGACAAGGTCCTAAGTTAATTAAGATAATGAGTACTTTTTATGGTAGATTGTAATTCGATGCACAAAATTAAATTATAAAAATTTAAAGAAAAAAATTAATTAATTTTTTGTATGTAGATGCACGTTAAGTCTATAAATATGCAGTGATACAAAAGAGGATGTTTCGCGTTAAAATAGCAAGCATTAATCCTACCACTTGTAAATCCATTAACTGGTATAGTATCATACTATATAAAATTCAATATCCTATTTTGTTGCGGTATCTCCCTTAACATCCGATTAATACCTGATAACAATTATTATCATCTTTGTTAACAACATATCATTCATTACTCGCATTCTTTTTTGATTAAAATAGAAAATTAATACAATAACCACATTAGAATTATCATATAAACCTCACCTCAAGTATCAAAAAAACCATGTCACTTAATTTCAAAAACTAAATAAATTCTGATTATGTATTACACATGTCTTAAATGGCTTAATATATGTTATGAAACAAGGATGTACGAGATTCCCATATGGAATAATTGTTTTATTTATTTATTAAAAGTATTTATGCTCTTTTGATGACAAACCTAAAAGGTAAATATTTAGAAGACTAAGCTCAAATATGGCCAAAATTTTTACCATTAGAGTAAATTATATAGCTCACTACAAACAAATAGTGATAAAGATATTGCTGAAATGGACATAAAAATATTATTGGCAGAGAATTTGTAACAAGTGAAGATAAAAATAATTTATTTGTGCAAATAAAATAAGAATCAATTTAATTTGCACATACAAATGCAAATAACCGATTACATTGAATATATTTGTTATTAATTTTATAGAAATTCATTCTAATTTAATTTTTCACAACTAAATGAAACTACGTGGCGTAATATTATGTCTACTTTATTTATATGCCTTACGACCTAGGTTTCGTGGTATGACAACATCTTCAGGTGGGCAATTTGTAAAGATTGACAATTTGCCAAATAGCCCACCTGAAGATGTTTTCATACAACGAAACCTTTGTCGTGGTAAAGAATTTAAACAAAGTAGAAATAATATTATTAATTAGTAGTGAATTAAATTAGGGACATTTTAACTTCGAAAAAAAAACGGACAAATCAAAACGAAACAAGGGTAACACGAATATTAAGTAGGGACATAAAAAGGACGTGTGTACGTGGGATGTATATACGTTTATATATATATATATATATATATATATATATATATATATATATATATATATATAAATATATATATACACGCACATGTTTATATTGTAGTATTAGCCTTGTTATATTTCTACACATACTAAAACTAAAGCCTCTCTCTCTCTGTGCTCAATTTAATTGAGTTCTACTTGATGAATTTTCGAGTGCTTTTCACTTTCAATAAGAGATATATGCCTAAATATTTTATTTTGTATAAAATGTTAATGTATATGTTCAGATCAAAGAGTTATGTTGATTTTAAAAAGCCATATCCCTAAATTGATAGGCACGACTACGTTATAGAAGATGCCATGATGATCAGGATATTTGGTAGCGAGAAGTAAATATATATATATATATATATATATATATATATATATATATATATACACACATGTGCATATTGTAGTATTAGCCTTGTTATATTTCTACACATACTAAAACTAAAGCCTCTCTCTCTCTGTGCCCAATTTAATTGAGTTCTACTTGATGAATTTTCGAGTGCTTTTCACTTTCAATAAGAGATATATGCCTAAATATTTTATTTTGTGTAAAATGTTAATGTATATGTTCAGATCAAAGAGTTATGTTGATTTTAAAAAGCCATATCCCTAAATTGATAGGCACGACTACGTTATAGAAGATGCCATGATGATCAGGATATTTGGTAGCGAGAAGTAATTTTGTTAGATATATATATATATATATATATATATATATATATATATATATATATATATATTATATATATATATATATATATATATATATATATATATATAAATATATATATATTTATATATATATATATATATATATATATATATATATATATATATATATATATATATATCCTAATCTAATTATCAGTAGAGGAAGTTGTGAAATATTTGTGGGTGAAGCTGGATGAAATATTTAAATTTTAGTAATATTATAGTTAATAAAAATATAATCTAGTAGTTAATGATATTTTTTTTTATAAATTCTTTAATGACATTTTCCAATAATTGCCCATCCGATTCTTCATAGGATGTCCATGCGTCGGTAGTTCAAACAAGATGTTTGGACGGAGGAACTCTTAAGAAGTATTTTTAAAAATCCATATTTTTCATATCTTCACTTACATTGAACGACCCTATGTCGAGATCATAGTAAGGGTAGTTATGAAATTTAGTGAAGATATAGTTATTAGTGCGGTTATAAAGCAAATTCTTGTTTTTTACCAAAAACTAAGAATACAATTTTAAATTTTATTCTATTTTTGGAGAATATCTAATTTTTTAAAAAATTGTTTTTTTTTTCTCTAAGATCAACCATATAAAAAAGGACATTAAACTGAAATGGCAATTTTCTAAAAACTGCTATGATTAATGATACATTAAATTGAAAATTAAAAAAATAATGCATCGAAAGACAATTTACAAATTTTTAAACATCACATTATTGAAATATTTTAATAATAATTTAATTTTGATCATCACGTAGGTTCATTTAATTGGGAATAATTATAATGCATTTTTTTCTGCTTTAATAATGATTTCAGGAATACAAATGTAATTCGTTAGTCATACTTTAAAACAATGTATCATTACACAGTAGGTAAAAACCTTACATCCACGGGCCGCGTAAGTGAACAAAAAAGCAATGGTAGTAATTTATTGAATATATTTGGCGTTAATTTTGTAGAAATTCATTATTCACAATTAAATGAAACTACGTGATGTAGTATTATTTCTACTTTCTTTAATTTCTTTACCACGACCTAGGTTTCGTTGTATTACAAAATTTTTGTAATACAACAAAACCTAGAAATCAGTTATATTAACAAAGTGATATAAAGAACAGTTTTCCCTTTTATGTTTTTGAGAGAAACAATATTTGATGTGACGAAAATCGTAATTGTTATAATTTCATTATCAGTCATTTGATCAGTTCAGTAGTTTACTTTTCTCTCATAGTATAATTTAAGTACTAATTTACTATTTACGCATTCCTGTAGCTTTGACTTTGGTTACTAGACTGCATTTGTGATTTTTATTTAGATCGCTCTATCAGAAATAAGAACTTACTTGTTAACAGGATCTAAATCGTTACGAATTTATTTGGATTGTTTTACCTGCCATGGCTCAAACCTCAAACAAGTTACTGATTAACCACGTAAATATGTCATGATGCATAATTAATATGGCGTTGCACAAGGCAAAGGTCTGAAAGTTGCCAGGTTTTATTGTGATTACACCAACCAATATATAGGAGTCTTTATTAGAGTATGCTAATCTTATTTGGAAAGTGGAATAGCCGAAATTGGCTTTTAGAAGCGTTCAATAGCCACAAATTTTAGTGAAAGAGAGTAACAAACACCGACTGAAATTGAAAATAATCTAATATTGAGTATGCCTAAAATCAAAATATTTACTCCTATACTATAGAATGTTGTTTATCATGACTTATGAAGGGTAAATATGCCAACATATCTTTTTCGATGTATGCAGAGCTTACTTTCACGATGTTTTGCAAATTGGATCCCATTTTGACAAATGTTGAGGAAAAATATAGAAGACCCGAACTTTTTTATACCACATATTTATTGATTGATATGGAGTGCTGCATCAAAACGTAAATTTTGGAATAATTGTCAGGCACAATAAACATTGTCGGTATATCTTAAACCTCCGCTGCAGACGAGACTCTAATTTCCAGTATCAGTTCTTAGTGCATTTTTGAAGTAAGACATGGAAAAGCAATTATGGAAAAAAAAACAAATTTAATGATTCCGTCGAGCTGTCCCCTAATTTTAGAGGATTAATGATATTTGCAGCTTCTGCAAAACGTACTAACATATTTGTAAAAGGCGTTCCGTTCGATCCATACCAGGGAAAATGATACCAGCAAGACGAAACATTATACCACTACACAAAAAACGAATGATAACACGTTTTTCCACATTGATGAATTGATCACGATCAGTTTAAAGTGCACTCCCCGAGTTAAAACAGATCGATTTTTTTTTATTTTAGCCTAATTTTAACATATTCACTCCTGGAAAATAACTTTTTAACATGACTTACGAATAAAAATTCCAACAATCGTGTATATCAGGCAAAATTAGTTTATTTGACTTTCAAAGGCGTTATTTTGAGTAAATTGTTTAAATAAATTACTGTAATTGGGGAATTAAAACCTTGCAAATAATCAATTTATTATATAAGTTCTGCGAAATTAAGTTTTATCTCACTAGTACGACTACAAATGTTCAAAGTGAAAAATAAGGATCAGAATCAATTTTTTTTTATAATTTCATATTTTTACAAACAATGTAAATCTTCGAAATCCTATTCTGAAATCAAATTGTTTGCCGGTTAATACACCTTAATCATTATAGTTTTTAATATAATTTACATGTACTACTTTCCATAATTTTTCTACACAATAAGTTTCGAAAATTTCTGCACATTTTTTTAAATACATTAAAAAATTAAAATTTTAAAATATTTTCTTAATTTTTGTCACAAAACAATGTAACTTTTTGTAGGCACATTAATAGACTGTATTTTTTTAAACATTAAACGGCTTTACCCCGTATCTTGGCACCGTATCGATTAAGACATGACAAGGTATACAATTATATATTTGGAAAATAATGAATGGCTCCTAAATTTTCTATTTTTGTATAACTCTGTTTTGCCATAGATTTATTTCAATGATGGTCCTTCACACTTAAATTTTGGATCAACCCTGACGCAGAGACAGCTGTATAAGTAAATATATCGCAAACACTGTTAACACTTAATATTATATACAGTGTCTATAGAAATACATAACAGTAACCTTAATTTTATCAGACATAATAAAAAAGAAAATTTTTATAGCAGACTTATTAGTTTTAAGCAGATTTTTTTTCAATACACATATTTCAATTCGATTTAAGTTCTACTAAAATGGTTTAATATGAACCAGTCTAAATGTATAATATTATGTTTTCTTTAGTAATACTTCTCACATTTGATAAAAAATTGTTTAGTTTATCGAAATTTATCTCGAAAACCTCTATCTAACATTTGCCTAATTCGACATAGAACTACCGATTAAAATGCGTTATAAAAATCATCTGTTAATAATGAACGATTAACCACTTTGTACTTATAAACCGCTAATGTATTCATGATATGATATTTTTTCAGCTCCGTTTCAGACCCAGACTCCGATTACATTAGTAACTTTTGAAATCAGATTCTTTCAGGTGTGAATTAACATAACCTATAATTATCAAAAAATAATTCACTTTCATGTAGATTCTACTCCAAATTAGACTTCGTAGCAAAATTATTTGCTAGAGATATACTTATATATAAATAAGCAAAAACAAAAGAGTTCAGTGCCTTCTTCTTCTCTGTTTGTAATTACATATTTATTTTATTTGGTAGTTATTGACGAGCCTAAATGTTATCAATAAAAACAATTTGAAAAATGTATATTTCCTGAAATTTTCATTAATAATTATGGTCGCATTTCGACTACTTGGTGAACACCAGTCCCTATGAATGAACTGAAAGTAATTTATTGAATAACAACTCTATCTTTATAATATTAATTTACCCTTGGTGAACATATTTAGTTTTAAATCCTATATTTTAAAAAATTGCAAGATAGGTTTTTCATGACTTAATGGGAATATCTAACATATCTTTTTTTTATTAATATGACGTATAACAAGTTGACCAAAGATCAATTTGCATATCGGAGTTTTTTTCACGATTGATGTTGGGTTCTGCAAAATTGGTACGTTTTCCCGCTTTCCTTTAAAAAAAGAATATTGCTTATCCGCACGTTTCATTTTTCAAGAGTATTAAACTTAATACTTTCAAAAGAATTTTAGTCGACTCTAAGCTTAAAGAATGATTTTAGTTGCAACTCGAATTTTAATTTCTTAAACGTTTTACAAAGAAACAGATATTTTGATTTTTTTACATTTGTAGTACAGAAATATGTATGTTTATGTACTATTTAATATATATTTCTATTAACAAATTAATCATTAGTAACACACAAAGATATTTTTATGTGCAGTTTTTAGTGTTCTATTTATTTAAAACAAATGAATAAATTGTTAGATATAAAGCTTAAAAATAATTTGATATAAAAATAAAATTATTTTTGTAACTGAACAAGAATCACAATTAGTAGCCCGATTAGTACGAATAAATGCAAAAAAAAATAATTACCAATCATACACAATTAACTTCGATAAATATGGCTTCGTTACGCGGTAATGAAACAGTTTGTTATAAATAACAAGCTATAAGGGCGATTTATTACTTTACGATGAGAAATTAAACATTTGAATATAAACATAGGTAGACTTTAATGTCTATATCAGCAACTCACGATGGGTCGTATATAAAATCATACGAGATACTTCTTATAAAAATATTTCCAAACCCACTTATTTTAAATAATATTTGAATAGTAAATAAGGTATTTTGATATCGTTACAAATTACATGTTATATTATGAAAGACGTTTGAACGAAAGTATAATGTTGTAGGCAGCCATTTAAATCAAATAAAATTAAGTTAATTTTTTTCCTAATTATGAATAGTAGCATTTCTTTGACATGGCAGTTCACTTCGATATTATATAATAAAATGTTTTAAGGGTTTAACATATATATCAAATAATGTTTATGTGCAATTTTACACATAACCCGTTAGCAATATACCCTCGATATAAATTAACCCGACAACAATATATTAGGAAAGATAGAGTGTTTGGCATTAAATTTCGGTAAATTAATTTACATTTTTTTACAAAAACTCTCCTTATTTTGATAAATTAGACGTCAAAAAACTTGCAAGATAAGTCACGTGAAAAATCAATGTTCAAAGGGTACAATATTTATTAAAATATACCATTGCATTGGACGAAATATTGCATAATTATCCAACACTAACTGACAAACATAAAATCGTGACATTAACTATTGATTCAATATAATGATATTATTGCTATTTCAGGTTTTTTGTGTGTATGCGTATTTTTCTTTTTAAATACCGACGAAAATATAATACAAGCCCATAAAAATATTTTTAGCTACATTCTAATGAAATAACATATCAAATATTGAAAACCAATATATGTTTATCGGAAAACAAAATGATTTGTTTACTTTATTGTCTATTAGATACTGGTTTTGAAAGAGGAAAAAGGCAATATTGTTTAATGTTTAAGGTATACCTAGGCTAAAATGTTTGAGACAAAAATTATATATAAGGTAATGCGATGTTTTTTACTTCTAATTTATTTCCATTTTAAAAATATTAGTGGCCAACGACAACCCTTCACCCAATATAGCGTTAAAGTAAAAGCTAGATGAAAGTTGTCGCTGAAGAAATTATGTATTATACAGAAATATTTTTAATTTGATTGGAACTGGGATCAAATAAAAGTGAGATTATACCTTATTATAATTTTAGTATTGGATGAAATGAGTAATTTTAAGCTATTTATGCACAATTTCCACCATCGCCATAAGGTTACATGGTTAGGCGTCTCCAAAAATTGCCTTCCTATAACATCGAGTTGGCAGCAAAGAAAATGAACTTTCTTTAATATTTTTTTTATTAGGTTAACTTGTATCTTAACATTCGCACATCAAAATAATATTCTACGTACATAGATCCCAAATCTTATATTAACTTCAGTGTAGTATATTAAATACCAAAAAAATGTAATGCATTAAAATAAATTATATAACATAGAATATTGAAAAATAAATCAATGAAATCAATCATTATTTCAAAATTCACGATTATCATTAGTGATAAAAGAAATAGTAATAAAAATAATAATAATTAAAACACATAAATGTACATATTTACATACATAAAATACAATATTCACATACTACAAATATTAAATAAACTTGTAAGATATTATTTGTGAACATGGGGAAAAATAGGAAATTTCATGTAAATTTAAAAAAAAGGTAAATATTGTCACAGATTTCCAAAGAAATAAAGATTTTATAGCACCCCTAAAAAACTGCTTGTTTTCGAATAACGAGCTAGCGAATAGAGTATTCTGTCGCGATTATCACAAAGACTGCACAAAGGTGCACGAGCACCGGCATTAGTGGGAGCGGTAGGTAGACAGAAAAGTGCGAAACTACGGCTCTCTTTCCCTGCCACATGAAACTGCAACTGACTCACTATATCGACTTAATCGTAACGACTATGATTGTTATCATAAAGCTCAATATTGTCCCCAGTTCAACACGCCTTTCATAGACAGTACTGTATTTGAAAGGGTGCAATACATTAAAATTGTGTTTTTGGGAGGGTTGAAGCGATATTGGTATTTTCGTTTATATTGTAATTGTTTGTAAAATATTTGCGCACTTACCAAATATACCAATTATACTTTAACAATTTTTAATATTTGCAGACATCGATTATTTGTCGGTACATATATATACATATATATATATATATATACATATATATATATATATATGTATATATATATATATATATATATATATATATATATATATACATATCCAATTTAAAAAGAAACCTTTTCAAATGATTCTTTGCATGATAAATAAAATGAAAAAAAAAGGTGCGAGTGTGAGTTTTAATTTATCGAAAATTTAATGCCAAACATTGTACCTCACGTAATATATTGTTGTGTGTGGTTAATTTATATCGAGGTTACATTGCTGTCGGATTATGTGTAAAATTGCACATAAACCTTATATGCTATATAGGTTAAGCGCTTAAAAACATTTTATTATGTAATATCTAAGTAAACTGCCTTATCAAAGAATTTCTACTATTCGTAATTAGGAAAAAATTAACTAAACTTTATTTATCTCAAATGGCTGTTGTAACGATATCAAAATACCTTATTTACTACGAAACTGTTACTTAAAATAAGTGGGTTTGGAAATAATCTTAAAGTAGTATCTGGTATCCTTTTTTATGCGACCCAACGTCTACGAAGGTTTATATTCAAAAGTCTACGTAGGTTTGTATTCAAATGATTATTTCTTCATCAAAAAGTAATAAATCGCCGCTATAGCCAGTTCCTTACGTCAAACTGTCTCATTGCCACGTCACGAAGCCACATTTATCGAAATAAATTGTGTATCAATGGAAATGATTCCTTTTTCATTTATTCGTACTAATCGGCCTACTAATCGGGATTCTTCTTCAGTTACGAAAATAATTTTATTTTTTCTCTTTATTTAGTAATTTATTCATTTGTTTTAAATAAATTGAACACTAAAAACTGCACATAAAAGTACGTTCATGGGTTACTAATGATAAATTTGTTAATAGAAAGATAAATTAAAAACTATATAAACATACATATTCCTGTACTAAAAATGTTAAAAATTCAAAATATCTCTTTCTCTGTAAAACGCTTAAATTAAAATTCGAGTTGCAACTAAAATCATCCCTTAAGGTAAAAGTCGACTAAAATTCTTTTAAAAGTATTAAGTACAATACTCTTAAAAATAAACTGCGAATAAGCAATATTTTTTTGTGAAAGAAAAGCGGAAAAACATACCAATTTTGCAGAAACCAATAATAATCGTGGAAAAAACATCGATATTCAAATTGATCTTGAATCAACCTGTAATATATATTTATATAAAAATGAAATGTTAAATATTCCCATTAAGTCATGAAAAACCTATCTTGCAGATTTTCAAAAATATAAGATTTAAAAGTAAATATGTTCATTAAAAAAATGGTTAATAGAATATGAGTCGGGGTATATTTTATAACGACTAAGTTAATAGAAATTTTTTTTTAAATGCATAACGTTCAATAATTGACTTCTGAAAATATGTAGAATTTTTAAATTAGAGTAGTCAATATTTTGCGGGACAATTTAAGAAATATGCGGAAATTATTACCTTTATATTTATTTAAAATCGTAACTATAGTGACTCAACGAAAAGAAAATACTATCTACTTTATTACTATTTATTGACGACAATCACCACAGATTTATAAATATATTGATATAAAGTTTAGGATATCAAACTACTGTGAGTTATACGACTTAAAAATTTACAATAAATAGTAGATGTAAATGTAAGGCATTATTTATTCCTGTTTCACTTATGCTGTATACTAGCCGTGCTGAAGCGACTTTGCTCACATGGAATACGGTATAAGGAGTTACTAGGAAATATTTTGTTTTTTTTTAATTTTTTTTTCTCAATACTATATGAGCATAAAGTTTACTAAAACGTTAAGAGATGGCTTTGTTAGTACCAGATCGTAATCTACCCATCAGCATAAAGATTAATAAAAACGCTAATAGATGCATTTGGCTGTGTCAATATTGTAAATTTCCCTAAGTCAGAGTATTTTTCATGTCTGTATTGTTCAGACAAAATGTCTTATTTATTGGTGAATAACATAATAAACATAATTAACAATAATACACTTTTGTAATTTTAAATTTTGCGTTACTGAAGAACAAATTAAAACACAGAAACACATAGAGACGAAAATTCTTAAAACCGATTTTCTAGCTTCTCCTATCATTGTACATGCAAAATATATCACGTTTTTTTAAATATTTTCCATGCTCACAATCTTATTATATGTATATATTAAGGTATACTTCAAGAGCGACTCAATCATGAAAGGTCTATCGGAAGGCAAAACCTTAATTTGTCTTAGTTTACCGCCTCCAGTTTTTATGGTTTTTATCTCTTTAATCTCAAATGCGCTATCAGTAAGACTATTATATATTCAATTTTTAAATTACTTTTTGCTGTACAGCATTATCGATATATTTAGAGGTGATAAAAAGAAGACATCATTGGTAATTTACTAGTAGAAATTTGATTAACAAATACTTCGTTCACTTAGACACACATTTAATATCAAAAGTTTAATTTTAAGGTCCATTATGAAGCATTATAATTCTGTTATGACTGACCCTCAATTTCTCTACCAGAGCCTTAAAATTTCTATACTTTAAGGCTTTTCGAAAATATACGTTTCATATAACCCATGTGTATAAAATAGAAGAGATATTTTTTTCACTGGTCGCTTTTCCTTTTGAACAATTAAAAAGCTCATTTAAAAAAATACGTTTCATTAAACATATTTCATTTCTTAGCTCCGTTTGCCATATATTAAGCTTCAAAGTGACGTACAATATGTGTTACCATTCTTATATTCCAAGTAAACATTGGAAAAATCTGAAAGATATGTAAATATTAGCATTTGATTAGATTATAGAAATGAAATTATTTCGGTTAATTTACCTGAAAAATTTTGGCAATAAATTTCATGAAACCTGCTGCAGACCTTGTTAGTTTTTTCTTAATTTGCAGTATAATTTCCTGCGTTGTTTGGTTATTTAATTAGAATTAGTCTAAATAAAAAAAGATATCATATTATCATATTATGGCGAAGATCAAAGAAATATATTACGGATGGTAGTTTCACTACCACAAATTATCCTGTCACGAGTGAGATCGATCCAAGTCAAAATTTATTACATTCAGAGTACTTATCATACACTTTGATTAATATAATTAAACAAACTATGTAATAAGTACTCTGTACCACAAGTGTAATCTATGAATTTATTCGTATTATTTGTTTGCGTTTAACTATTTTTCCTAACGTTCATGAATACATGGGTGATATCAGATTTGACTTTTTTTTATTAAATGAGAGAAAGTTTTATGTCACAAAATGCTTTTTTATATTTATGGCTTATTTTCTTTGAATCTCCTCATTACGTTGTGTAATAGGATTAAAAATTATTTCTAATTGCTTCTAAAAAATTATTAAAATTACTTCAACGGCTAAACGTTTCATTTTATTTAAACAGTAACTTCTAATTCTTCAGTGAGCGTTTAGTAAATTACTGACTATAAATAAAGACACACATACATTTTAACTAATCCACGGTCCATGGGCCCGGTTTTAATTTATATTTCAAAATAATGCGGTTAAAATCATTACCCACATACATTTAATGAGGAAAACTACTATCTTCCTAAACTTTCATAGAGTTAAAATTATAATTTAATTCCATTTTAACTGTAACAAATAAACAAATTATATATCTGGTCTTGGTCATCTCAAACTAATAAACTATTTTAAGCTTTTTTTAGTAATTGTCTCACGTATCACTGTAACCACTTACTTAAGAGAAGGATACTCTAATAGTAATATAGTATGGTACATTGACAGAAAGTGCAATTGTTAATAAATGAAAAAATGAAAGAAAACGATTCGAAGTAAAAGGCTAATTAAACATTTATAAATAATCAATAGTCTGAAATAAGAAAGCGTCGGTCAACTTTGCGAGTTATAACTATATGATTAGTGAGGGTATATTTTTTTTTTTAACTACATCATTGATCTCTTAGAGTTTGACATGTATATAAATTTTTCTGTCGGTTTTTGTATAGTCGAGTTTTCGCATATGTTTTTTAATTTCCTTATTTTATTTTTCATTTATGCCTTTAAATGTATGGTTTTAACTAGAACTTTTATAAATCTGCAGCATTGAGCACCATTTTTCATCTTTTCGCAATATATAATTAGACTATATATTCTGTGAACGACTGTTTATTTGGTTCTTCCAGAGAATGTAGATCATGAGGGGCATTCAACAATTTCTGGAGTCCTAGGCATGACTCTAGTGAGAATAAGTCGTACTCATGAACGAAATACTGTGCCACGCTTATGGTTTGAGCGTTTTTGAGTTATTTTACCTAATATTATAGCATGCTCTGTAGAGGTATACGCAAGATTTATTTTACAGAATATTCTGAAAATTAAATATTAAATTAACAATTTTCTTTTAGTTCATATTTGCCAAAAATTGTTTCTTTGAATTTTTCTAATTATTTCAATTCTTTACTGGCTTATTAGTATAAAATAAATGATACCTTTATGCAAATAAGTTACCGCACAAAATAGTATTATGAAGACGTGAAATGGGAAATAATTTTTGAAAGCGGGCTTAATGTTAAAACATTTTTTTTCAAAAGTAATCTTGGTGAATATAGATATCATTTAGGTGAAAATTGGTTAATTTATTATATATTGATCGAAACCTCTCACAAAGAGTACGTAAACTGATCAATAACCATAAGATATTCAAAACAATATGGTCATCAATATCCGTGATATCGGAATTTTACTTATGTCATATATGTTATGATCGACATTGAATACCTAAGTCAAAAATTAGTAATAAAACTCCAATTTAAAGTCATCATTCACAGTTATGTAATTAAAGTAAGTGGATTTTATAAATAAAATAAAGTATTTAAGAAGTACTTAAGAAGGAACTTTTACTAAATAAAATGTGTTTAATTGAATTACTTAATTTGAACTTTAAATATTTGTAGACCAGAAACAGTGTTAATTTTTTTATTTATGTAAAATATGAGTGGCAGTTTGTTTCAAATGAATTAATTTTTTTATCTAACTTCATGAAGCATAATGCTATAGTGCATAACCTCTTGCTAGCTGTTCATTTTTTTATCAAATTATATAATTGGAGCAAATATTTTAGGAAACCGAGCTTATTGTTTCTAGAGACATTTTAACTAATGAATAATTTCATCGGAGATAAAATACCTTACCTTTAAATATACTACAAGCAATTTTTATCGTGTAATATCAACTTATATTTACTAATAATAAATATAAAGAAATATATAAATATGCACTATAATTTAATTTAAATTTTTTGGTTAAATAACATGAATAATTAAAAAAAAAGACTGACTCCCTCTTTCGACACATCATAGAACTAACAGTATTTAAAAATATATGAAATTTTAATTTGGCTAGTCTACCTTTGCATTAACAATAGTAGATAATTTATCGGAGTACCTCTTTAGCGAAGTAGACTCCTTTTGCAAAATATTGTGTTTTAATTGAAAAATGTTCTTTACAAAATATTGAAATGTTTCTTTTGATATTTATGTCTAACGATTTTTGATGCACAAAACAAGTAATCAATTATTTTGCAAATCAGCTGTTTAACAAAATCAAAAAATCACTGAAAAATTTCAAAAAAAATTAGGTTATTTTTAAACAGCTATAATTTTGTGAAAATGGTTTCCATTAAATTGAAAATGAGATTCTGTACTTTTTTATTAAGTCCCAAGTTATTTCTTTACTATTTCTAGAAACTTAGAGATTAAAAATTAAATAGTCTAGAAATACCTGATTTTTTTCAATTCCAATTTTTTTGAGAAAATAATATTTTTTTCATGAAATTTATTCAAAGCATATTAAACTGCAAGATTTCCTTCGATTTTATTTCTTACCATTAATTCGGTAATAATTTTAATGGAATTATACATTATCTAGGGAAAAAAACAATTTTTGGTTTTGTTTGCTCAAAACTTGGAAACAAATGATCGAATGACAAATGAATGCACGCTTTAAAAACCTTGAAAACACCCGCTTTTAGAACGACCTTATCTTATCATCAAAATTTGCAATAATTTCATTGTAAATTTAATTTCATTAATTTTATATACAAAAATAAAAAAATATTATCAATTTTGAAACTGACGGATAACAAAACTTCGGTTATATTAACACGTACTTTTACTTTTAAAAATATTGGCATGAAAATTCAAAAGTAGCAAATTTAAATTAAAAAAGCAAGATATGCCGATTATTAAAACCATTTTTTTAAAATGTGTGTAAGACAGTCCAAGACATGTTGTTGAAAATATCCTCAAAATGTGTTTTCCCCATTTATTGCCGAAACTGCAAAAGTGATGGAGAATAATATTCTGGTTTATAATCAGTTCAATACGTCATCAAATGAGTAAAAAATATGTTAATTGATTGGTAATGTTTAACTGGTCCTTGAAATATTAAGGACCTAATATACTTGGATACTTAAGTGTTTCAAATTAAAAATAATATCGTGACACTGAAAATAAGTCATCAGTACATATTTGAGTATTTTCTGACATTATTAAATGTACGGAAATATTTTCCTAGTGGATTTTACGTTAAGTTCCTATTCTTGGCTTTAAATGCACAAGATCTCGAACTTTGATGCAACTATATCCTTAGATTTAATATTCTCGAACGTGATCACGTCTTCTGTGAATAATTGCTTTCTGATTCGAGTGCATATAAAACCGATATTAATTTAACTTTCTTTTTTTGTTTTAACTCCGTCCTTTTTTCGTTATTAATTTCAAATGTATTAATTATACTTTTTTCAAATTATATCATTATAACTTCTTTACTTCCATTTTACTTTTTTTTAATTACTACAACAATATTTCACAACACTGAATTATTTGAGTTATGATGGTTTGATCGAACGCAAAGGATAATCCACAGAGTAATTAGTCGATGTAATGTTTATGTATTAAAAATGTTTAAAAAGAAAATTTATAAATATATTTGTCTAAGTTGATGACATAACATAAGTAGAAAAGAAAGTATTGTTAATTTGTTTTTTTAGGAACTGACGAATAACTAATAATCATTTTGATAGAAAAGTTTCACAATGTTATAGTTTATATTTCCGAAAATGTTATATAATATGTATTTTTTTGAGTTGTAATTAATATGGTAAACATAGTAAAAGAATGAGTCGCCGGTCAGCATACTTTCGTAGGGAATACTGATAATCTATTACAGATACACTAATTATATTCATGTGGAAATTAAAGATCTGTTAAAAATAAGCATTATGGCATTTATCTATCTTGTAAATAAGGCACAGTAACTATTTTTAGATAAATTAGCGCATAGAACGATAATAACCATGGTTAAGTCAATTGATTAATTTTCATTAAAATAAATATCATAACCATTTTAAGTGTTTTAAATAGGTAAAACTAGCCCCTCACACTTAGTAATTCGAATAATTAGTTTGAGACAAATTAAAAGTTTCTCTAAAGTTAGCAAAAGGAAAAATGCTCATTTCAGTGAGGTTCGGTACAATTTATTTACGCATGGAGGGGAGAATAAAGGGAAAGAAACTTTGTCAAACTAGGGTATCTTGCCGAAGAACATTATATTATATATTTTATATTAAAAGAAAGCGAAAGACTGCGCCCATGAAATTAAAAACACGTATACAACAATTTCATGAAACTGGTTAATCGTACCCGTACGAATTCTTCGTTTTACCACCAGGAAAAGGTACTTAAAGACCAATTCACACTTTGTGAATTAAAAAGTGTAGGTGTGAAGTGATTAGGTAACTTATTTTTGTGGTGTTAAATGTTAAGTGTGAAGTAAATGTTCACGGAGTAATTAGTGATTCTTGCAGGTTCAAAGTGTGTGTCTGCATCTTAGCGTGTCACTTTTGTACAAAATGGATAACGAACAGAGATTAGAATTACGAAACATTTAAAAAAAAATAGTTGCAATCATAAAATATGAAATCGAACATGAATTATTAGTGGAAATTGAAAGTCCTAAAAAATTATGGCAAAGAAAATGCATAAATAGAAGAAATCAATATGAAGCTAGTAATAAACTTTTCCAGGAACTTATTAATGAGAATGTTCAATGCTTTACTAATTGTTAACGAAGGTGCTTCACGTATCCGTTTATTTTTATATTATGCAGAGTTTGTATTATATTAGCATTCGTACATTGTGTATTCTATTACCAAATTTATCATTTGCTCTTCAGTTCACTTCATGATTCCATCTTGAGATGTGTACTATGAACTTGTGAAAGCAATACACGCTGTCAATGCTGCGAATATGAGTGAGTATGCGGGGAAGGCTACTAACAGAAATAATAGACTGCGCTTCTAGTCACTTTACTCGCACTCGCACTTCACACTTAACAGCGTGACTGTTCACAAGTCGATGTTACTAATCGTTTAACACCAAAATTTCTCACCTGCACTATTAACTTGACAAAACGTAAATTAGCCTTAATGCGATATGTAAAGAAATATGTCAGACACTATTTTGATCTACGCAAAAATAGACCGTGCTCTTAATCACTACTCGCACTAACACTTCACACTTAAAGCGTGACCGTTTACGCGTTGATTTTACTAATCGTTTAACACCTGAATTTTTCACCTGCTCTATTAACCTCACAAACCGTAAATTAGCCTTAATTCGATATGTAAAGAAATATGTCGGACACTATTTTAAACTAAGCGAAAATAAACAGTGCTTCTAATCACTACTCGCACTAACACTTCACACTTAACAGCGTGACCGTTTACGCGTTGATTTTACTAATCGTTTAACACCTGAATTTTTCACCTTCTCTATTAACCTTACAAAACGTAAATTAGCCTTAATTCGATATGTAAAGAAATATGTCAGACACTATTTTAAACTACGCGAAAATAGACAGTGCTTCTAAGCACTACTCGCACTAACACTTCACACTTAACAGCGTGACCATTTACAAGTTGATGCTACTAATCGTTTAACACCAAAATTTCTCACCTGCACTATTAACCTCACAAAACGTAAATAGCCTTAATGCGATATGTAAAGAAATATGTCAGACACTATTTTAATCTACGCAAAAATAGACAGTGCTTCTAATCACTACTCACACTCCCACTTCACACTTAACAGCGTTTACGCGTTGATTTTACTAATCGTTTAACACCTGAATTTTTTACCTGCACTAATAACCTCACAAACCGTAAATTAGCCTTAATGCGATAAGTAAAGAAATATGTCAGACACTATTTTAATCTACGCAAAAATAAACCCGCGCGAAGCTGAGAGGGCTTGCCAGCTATTCTTAAAGTGGTTACACAATAAATTTTATTGGAAATTAAAGACCAAAATTACAAGAAAATAAAAATATAATTAAAATATTACACAATTATTACACCTGATTTTTTTTAAACAAATAAAAAAATAATAAAAACTTACTTGATGCCAGTTAAATAGCCATCCAAGCCACTTAACACCTACCCAGTAACAGACGAGCTACAGATGGATAATGAGCAATAGCTACCGATATTAGAGACCACTTATAAGGAAGCCGAATAAAGCTAGATAAAAAGTCACCTGCAAGAATGCTGATCGATGCACAAGCGTAGTCGATGAGCCAAACCAAGGTAAAGAGATAGTCAGTTTATTAGGAGATTTAAGAGAGAATATACATGAATAAGAGAGATATACAAAATATTTTTTGAGCTTTCACGGTGATCGTAATATAACTTGCCACGCTCCAAATTATTTTATCACTTATTTAAGGTTATATCATATATAAAGAGGGTGTCGATTCATTCGTAAAGCTAGATTTTTTTCAGGCTTTTCTCAAAAATATAAGATGAAACAATATGTAACAGTTTTTCCTGTAGACCTACAATACCGAGAAATAATATACTTTTCAATTACAAAATATTTTGTTACTTTCAACATGTTCTCAATCATAAATACGTTTATACGTATAATTTTCATAAAAATAACTTTCATATAAAATAATCATTTTGAAAAATTCTGGATTACTGGTATAATCTACATTCCTTTCTGGGAAATAATACTCGTATTGCTCATTATCAAGGACGACTATTTTTTTCGGCACATTGCGCTTTTAAAAAACTTAAAGTGTTATAAAAATAAGTGACTCAAGTCTTTCAATGGTGGCAAAAACATTTCATAGAAAAAATATTATGAAAAGTAGAAAAAGTAAAAAATAATCACAAAGTTTTCTATTTCTTTACCAATTTCTTTTAAACTTTAGATATGAGGGGGTAACGTCAAAAATAAAAGTGAAAAAATTAAATTGGCATGGATGAACCACTAAATTAAATTGAATTAAATTTTCATCAAACATTTAAATCATATCCCCTAGAAAATAATCCCCTAGAAAAATATCGTACATACTTATGTTGGTATCCATAAAAATGAAACATTTAAGGGTAAATATAAAAGATTTTTGTATAATTTTTTATAAATATTAATATTATTTTTAAATTAATCCATATGTTTTTTAATATTATATATTTCTACAGCAGAGAGCAGATTTGATATACAATTAGTATCTTGTGTTGAACTTGTGTGAAAATGAGATACTTTTCTTGCACATTCTCTTATTTTTAACGTAGATTTTTAAAAATATTTCATATTTATTTAAAATTTAAACAATGTAATTAAAGTAAAACTATAAAGGACAAGAAAAACTTGTACTACGGATGGATCTTGTTTTGGCTGTATTGTTTTCTCCTTCAGCTATATTTCCACATATATTCTTCAGCCAATAAAATTATTGTGTGTATTTTCAAAACTTTAAATTTTTAATATTTTGCATCAATTTTACGTAACTTTCTATACACCTATTGTTTTATAATCTTAAATTTAGTAATTTAAAAAATAGAATGAGTAGGAAATGTATATATGTCGTTCACACTTTTGTTTCTTTGGCATATATATTTTCAGATATGAACTATTTGTAAAAAATATTATAATAAGAATATTATATGCAACGTTAACATTACGTACATAATGTTAACGTTTACCGCAAAATATTATAATTTTAAAGTTTTGAAAATAAAATATTTTTATTTGGCTGAAGAATATATGTAGAAATATAACCTTCGAAGAAAAGTAATATAAACATTTGTAAATTATATACCCAATACAAGATCCATCTGTAGTACAAGTTTTCTCACCCTTTACAGTTTGATTTTCTTCTCTATTTTAATTACATTGTTTAAATGTTAATTTAATAAGATACACTTTTAAAACTATAAGTTAAAAATAAGAAATGATAACATAAAAGTAAGCCACATAATAAATGCACATTTGTTTCCAATATACGGTAATAGTTAACCAATGGAACTGATGTGGATAATTTATTTTATTTCATTCTTCTGTAATTTGCCTCCAACGTTTCACATATTAATACTTGAACAGAAAATATTAATTGTATATCAAATAGTTCACAAATATTGAATTTCTTTTATAGAAATAAATAATATTAAACAATATATGGGCATATTTAATAATAATATTAATATTTATATAAGGTTACATAAAAAACTTATATATATATATATATATATATATATATATATATATATATATATGTATATATATTTACATATATATTTTTTATAGGTACCAACATAAGTGTGTAGGATATTTTTCTATTGATATTTAACTGGTTTTATTTAAAAATTTAATTCAATTTAGTCTACTGGTTCATGCATGGTAATTTCGTTTCATTCACAATAATATTTAATGTTACCTCCTGGCAATTAAATTTTAAAACAAATTGGTAAAGAAATAGTAAACTTTGTGAATATTTTTTAACTTCTGCTATTTTTTATAATATTTTATATTTTTTCGACGCATTGTTTTTATTACAATTGAAAGACTCATTCACTTATTTTTACAACATATTAACCTTTTTATAAACGTAACGCGCCGAAAAAATTAATCGGCCTTGATAATAAACAAAACTTGTATTAGAAATCTGAAGAAAAATCTTGCTCAACCACTTAATCAATACTCTCTTTATATAAGATATAAGGAAAATTTTATTCTCTCTCGTAGTCTAAAGTTCCATGTTATTTTATGCCTAATTATACAAAGGAATAAAGAAAAATACTTCATTAACAATGATATCGGTATTCGACAAGTGATTTTATTTTTCATATAAATTTATGAACAGCAAATTTTAACAATTATCAACCGATTTATAAAATATAAATGCCTTAGGTGCCCTTTGTATTGTATTCCATTTATCTTCAAGCTAAGTAAAGAAAAAAATTGGAAAACATTTAACTTAAAAATAAAGATACAATTTTTTAATTTTTTTGATGAAACAAGTTCTATATTGCTTACTTTATAAATCATAAAGTATAGAATTTGGTATCATATTACACTGGATTTACATATGTAAAGTTTATTTAATGGAATTAATGAAATGAACTTTTGACGTCTAAATTTACATTGTAATTAACTTTTTTATGAAATATATGTGTGTATGTATATATATATATATATATATATATATATATATATATATATATATATATATATATATATACATATATATATATATTTCATAATTCATAATTTCATTGCCATCATATTTAAAAAAATAATAGTTGTCCACGCACAGAAATATCTGTAAAACTGAAAGAATAATGTGTTGAAACTACATCTTACCTTTGAATAAAACTTTATTGAAGTATTCAAAATTCGTACAAAATGACATACACATTGCGGTTTATTCAAAATTGACACTCCGAAACGTGGACTTGTCACGTGACGTCGGCCATTTTAGCAAACCTGTCAAATTTCTACCGCTCTCGGTACAATTGCGCCAGAGTAACTGATATGAACGTGTTTTCTGCGTACAAACAATTTTTGTTCTCAAGACTGCCTTCGTACTTTTGGTAAATTTGACGTGACGTTATTTTCTTTCAATATTGCAAATTCAGTCGATGCATTGTAGACTTATGATGCGACACGTCTTAAATTAATGTTGAACAATAGTGTTCTCAGTAAATTGTGAAATCATCATTCATCTCATATATTATTGGACAAAATGTAAAATCCAGAGTACTAGTCTGGACAAAATGATATATATGTCATTTTGTCCATATAGGTGTGGAATATTTTAATTTTCATTTACAGGTAATATGCCGCGCAACTACAAAAGGGAATCTGAACGCCAATATTGGAGTCATGAATCCATGCACAAAGCAATTGAATCAATCTAAGAAAACAATATGGGATGGCTATTAGCATCAAAAAAATTCAATCATGATGTGCAATGGAAATAATATTCATGTCGTGCGTAATTGAGATATGGGTCGAAGTTTCAACTGCTGAAGACTAGGCGTGAATAAGTTTGTAAAAGAAAACATTTAAATAATTTATCTCCATTCATATTAAAAATAGACAAACACAATCTTGTCCGATTCGTTTAATTTTTGGCATGTATAATTTTAAACTATGGTCAGTATAAAGCCAGATGGTACAACGCAATATATGACTTTTATAATAAGAGAAGAAACACTCGTTACTCGTGACTACTTATTTGATTAGATAATTAGTCTAATAATGATCTGATTTCTACTATTACTAAATATTATTACTAAATAACTGTTTTTTCTGCGCTAGGTAATTTTAAAGTTAGAATGTTATTTTACTTTTATGTTTTTGTTAAATAATATTTTAACAAAAAAAACTCCATGGGTATCTTAATACCCGTTCCTATATTTGAGTACTTTTCAACTATTGTTTATTATTATGTGAGTTCAATTACTGTGGTTTTTTATTATTTGTTTTACGACATGCAATCAAGGGAACGGGTATATACATCCTTTAATGTACACAGTTGGTACATACGATGGACTTGTTGCTACGGGAGCACACTTTTAGAGGCAGTAAGAACATTATTCCAGCAAAAATAGGTATAATTTTCATAACCTGCAGTGATTAATAGAAAACGGTGTTACGACGAATAGCTGGAAAATTGGTAATATGGGGAAGCTCATTTGCATCACAAATATAATGAGAACTAATATTCGCCATTACAACTCCATCAACGAGTGTCTAATGGAATTTTAGTGTGCATTTTTTTTTAATTTTCCGTCTCACGTTTCCTGCCTAGCAAAGTTGACAATTTTATATTATAAAAACAAACTATTATTTTGTTGTTCTGAAATAATGTTGTCTATAAATTTACACCATGCGAATCAATACGCGGAAATATGATATGCAAATATTTTGTGAGATTATTAAGTTGTAGATAAAGGCGCATTTATTCAATATAAACTATAATATAAGTTTCGCATTCTATGATATGACTAGTTTTTAACCACATGAAATGCGTGATGGTTAATTTTTTATTTTAAACATATACTAACAATTAAAATTATCATCAGTATTCATAAACGAAATAGGCAACGGGACAAATAAAAAAGTGTACGCCTAATAATAAAAATGAACCGAAAATTTGCGACTATGAAATGAGATTTTATTAAATAACATTCTTAACAAAGAAAATATTCGCAAAAACTCGTACGTTTTTATGAGTGAAATTAGGTTTTACCATTATTATTCTCACGAAAATTTTGTGGGTCATATGTATTTTGCTCACCTCAATTCATATAAAATTGAAACTAATATTCCAGAAAATATTCTTATTACTAAAAATGATTGTAGCTTATTCTTAAAGTCATAACAATAACTTGTAATATTTAATATTATACTTCAAACCTGGAAAACGTCAGCTCTAATTGGGTTATATAAAACTTTATATTAACAAGTACTTTGCTTAATTAAAATAACACTTGAGTTAAATGCCAGTTTAACTCTATTATGAAAATCACATCTGTTCCTTGGAGACGAAAAGACTTATTACTTCCGCTCAACTTTAAGTCACTGGGGAGTAACTTTAATATGAGGAAATTTGATGTTGAAGTTTCCAAGAAGTGATGTAACAGCGGATGCTTTGGGAAAGATATGGTTCATACGAAAACTGGAAGAGGAAAGTACTTATAATGGAATAATAAAATCCTTACAAAAGCTGTTCTAATATACGTTTTGGTTTTAAACTTAGTTTTGGGCTGGATAATTTAATTAGATATATAACTAGATAATCCGAGAAATATATTAAATAAGTATAGGTACATAAGTACCTATAGTGCGATTGATTCACTTTCGAGACAGAAATATTTTTCGGGTTAATAAACTAGAAATGTGTATTATCAATTTCGATTCCGTAAAGGTGATAGGCACGAATACATCACAAACATAAAGAGCACACCTTACCGTTGACAGTAAACAAGAGTATCCAATTATATTTTATACTTTTTTAAAAACAATACGAAAATATTTATTATATATACAAATATCTATAGCTACACCTGTTCTAAGTAGATGTTGCATGGGTAAGAAGGTGAAAGTATTTTGCTATCCCAGTCCTCTTATCAGTTTTTTCTAAACAAATAGCATATTTGCTAGAGTAGCTGAGAGATAACTTTAGGCTAGAAAGGAAAACAACATAGAAGGTTACACGGATTTTTAGTCCCAGCATGACGTCGTATTACATTTCAAAAAGGTTAAGTAATAAAAAGTAAGTAGAAAGACGAGTAGAAAGAAAGAGAGAAGAAGAAATCTGGATAATATTCAAATTGGATTATAGTCATACTATTTTACGCAAAATTTTCGAGGCAGCTGTAGAAGGACAGCATTGAACTTCATTGTTATTAAATTTGAAAATATCGTAATTTTTTATCTTGATTGCTGTTGAACTACGTTTTGTCTACTTGTTAATCTGAGACATGAAATATGCTATATCAAGTTTCATGAAATTTTCTGCCCAGCAATTTAACTATGACTGAGCGAAACACACTTTATTAGCTAGTTTCTTTGACTTTATTCACATTAAATTAATATTTTCTGAAAAAAGTAACATTCACTATGTATTTCCACGACAATGTTTATAGATACATTAAACTCATAAAAATTGGCTAAATAGTTCAACGGCGAAAGGGGCATAAACAAAGATTAAATACGCAAACTCATTTGGAATCAATTATATTAGTTTTCAAAAGTTAGAAAAGATTTATATAAAGAAAATATTGATACATATCTCCTAACAAATCAAATAACTGTTGTGAAAATGCAACAAACTGTATTTGGCGGAGTTATTATTGACGTGATCTAACTAGTACTAGCACACGGATAAATTTATGAGATTCCACAAGCGACGACACATCGACCATAAAATGGCAAGCAAATATCGTTTAAGTAATATTGTGTCAGTGACAATGGCGGATAAATGTTAATACGTAAAGGTTAGCGTCACTTTGGTCAATTTAAATAACATGTAAATTTATTTTCTCAAAACACCTCTATAAAGGATGTTCTTTACAATTTTAGGTGGAACCAAAAATAACTATGTCACTGGGTGAGCTTACATGCGAGCATGCTCCTTTAAACTAAACCCGGAAATAATTTATACTTCAAGGAAATATTTAAAAATTTGGAGGTTTGCCCTGACGACTGTTTTAATTTTAAATATACTTTGAAAAAATACTGCAGTTTTTTCAATTAATAGGGTAGTTATTGCAATCAGTGGAGAACAAGGTATGAATATTGTTTCTCTTTAAACTGGGCAAAGAAAGAAAAAAATAGTTTTGACTACTTGTAATTTAGAGTTTTGACTTGTAACCTTGACTTGTGACCTTTGACTTGTTCTCAAACATGTAATAATGCTTTGGCTTAGAGGACACAGCAAAACGACAAATCGTCTCATTAAAATTTTTAAAACATCCTTTAATTACATTACATTAAAATTTAACAAATTAATAACAAATTGAAATCTCATTTTCTTAGTTTTAAATTATGGCTACATATATTTCCATTATCTTCTCGAATAAGATAAAACACGACCTCTTTTTATATTGAAGATGGTATAACAACATATTATCCGTGTTTGCTTGATAACGGACTATTTGCTTACATCCATCGACTTCTCTTTCCACCTTTCGAATAAATAATTATTGCAAACGTACTCGTGATATGCCGGCACCGCTGGATATAGAAGAGTTTTTGCAAACTTATTTCTTTGACATTGTCTATTATAGGACAAAAATGTAGTTGTAGATAGATACATCACTTTATTCAAGAGAATAGAATTACAATTTAACTTGGAAAGTATTACAATTCCAGTATTTCTATTCCCCTCATTTTAAAACCCATTTTCCCTCCCTTCGTTGTTTACTATTGAAAAATCCCTCCTCAGTTGGTACATACATTATACAGAAAATGTTTCATCAAAATTATTATAATCCTAATTACCATTTTTGGAAAAATCTCTTCTCACTGACTATGTACATTACACGTTCTAGGAATTTCCGCTAATTAACACATTAGTTTCAAACTTTTATTACATTCGAAATTTGAAGCCCCATTTCAACAGTTTATTGCTGGATTTCTAAAAAAAATGTTAGACTATGTTCAATTTTTGACTTTTTTTGTATATTTACAAGTTAATTTTTAATAGTTTAGAGTTAATAGGAGATTAAAAATTTTTTTTCTGCACAAATTTTAAATACCCGTTTCATTACTTTTAAAATATTCTCTTTCATTTACTGACCATAAGAAGTATTCATTACAAATTAATAATACCATTTAACAATATCATTTCTTTACAAATTTCGAGAAAGATATTTTACGAATCATCAATTTAATAGCACCATCTGGTATTTTCTCTTTCAATTTCAACTCACTTTTCACCAGTTAATCGACTGAATTTTGAAAAATCCCTTCTTAATCTTTTATTAACGACCTACGTCGTTTAGAGGAACCGTGCACACTTTTAAATTTTTGAACACAGGGATTTGATCCGTGTGTTTATAGATATCTCCGTTGCCAGTACTGACATTATACCAATAAATAAATTTCATTATTACTAGTCACTATTTTATTTTTCCCGTAAAAATTTACGATATTATGAGAGAAGCTCAGAAAAAAATTATTTATGCGTTTAAGTTTTACTTATTTGATGATGATGCTTCATTCAGAAATATGACCTTCCTTATCTACAAATACTTTTCATAAACTATATAAAACACACTAGAAAATAAGACAAATAAACACACAAGATATTTAAATAATTTTATACATAATTTCATGGTTGAAATGCTTGAAAATATATTATTTATTAAAAATTTCCAGCAATATTCTATTCGATATGAATTTTATGGAGCAAACCGCTTCGATCGGTATTTTTGTCGCAAATTTTCACAATTTTTTTAGTCCTGTTTATTGCAAGAGTACAGAAAATGACATAAATGAAGGT
Organism: Druceiella hillmani; assembly: GCA_039881145.1. Taxonomy (NCBI): domain Eukaryota; kingdom Metazoa; phylum Arthropoda; class Insecta; order Lepidoptera; family Hepialidae; genus Druceiella; species Druceiella hillmani. The sequence continues at coordinate 3,015,903 of JAYKKI010000103.1, forward strand.
TTGACGACTGACAGGTAGGTTTAAATTTGTTTTCCAGTCAACATACGAGGCAAAGTTAGCATATCTCAAAAAGCCACTGTCGAAAAGTATACTCACGTAATTATTGGTGACTTCAAAGCACAATATAGTATTAAGATAGAATGAGCCCTAAAAATATATGAACGTTACTTGTGTACTGGAAACTGACAAAATCAAACAAGAGTTAATAAAAAGTGACTCTTTTATGGAACATTTTGTATGTTTTGTATAGCAATAAAAAAATTTTTTTTCGCATTTTCAATAAAAATTCATTACTAAAAGCATAGCATCCGCATATTATTTTGATATAGACTTAGAGCACAATTCTAACTAAAAGTGTAATGAAAATAAGGAATAAAGAAAAAAGCATACCAAAGTGTGAAAAATTTCTTGATTGTGGTCAAATTTATGTTCAAAAATATAGCTCCTACGCTACGCAGATGTTAATAGGTACAATAAAGCTGTTGACCTGAGTAGAACAGGCATATGAATAACCAGAAGTAGAAGACACACGAGAAATCTTCTAACTATTCAAATTAAATGAATAGAAATAACCAGTTTTCATTGTAAACGAAATATTAACTGGCTCTCATTCTAGACAAAATATTAATTTTCATTTAAAATTTTCATAACGATTTTTTAAATTTATTTGCCCTAAAAATATTTGCAAAGTATGTCTAAAATCAAAAACGGAAAAAAATCTGTGGGAAAATTTATATTTCTATTGACAATTACTCGAACTCCGATTTCAAAAAACCTTAAATCGATTTTAAAAATAATATACTAATTAATATTTCCTTTGATATTGAATACATTTGGTGTTAATTTTGTAGAAATTCATTATTTCTCAATTTTTATTTACATCTAAATGAAACTACTTAATGTATTATTATATTTACTTTATTTAAATTTTTAGCCACAACTTAAGTTTCGTTCTATGATAAAATCTCCAGGTGAACAGTTTGAAGATATTAATAATATCTAGAAAACTGGTTAATATCCTGAAGATGTTGTCATAGAACGAAACCCAAATTATGATCAATAATTTAAATAAAGTAGACATAATAATACATCACGTAGTTTCATTTCGTTATAAACATTTTCTAACAAGTATTGTTTTAATTTGTATGTAGTGTCGCAAGTTTCGTCTTAATAACTTCGTTAAAAATAAATCTGCCTAAAACACTTTTAACCTCTTCAAATAGAGTGCTATGTGCAATAGCTAAAAGGTTGATCACGGATTCGTTTTAATTCATTATAATTTTACGTCCCCCGCAAGAAATTATTTAAATATTTACTAAATTGGTATTATCATTAGTTAGTCTCGGTGGTTAATTATTTCTTTAGACCCATGTATTAGAATTTGTAGCTGATTTTATTTTTTAAAACATTATTTCAACAGTTTTGTTATATCTTTATTTGATCTTTTTTAAACATGTAAGGTAAGGCATTCTGTCCAAATATAAAGGGTTTTAGGTCATTTCCCATCTATAAATTAAAAACTATTTCAGAATCTTTACAGATCAAACACCATAATAGTTATATTATTTTAAAAGCTGTTTGTGTCCAACTCTTTTTTTCTATATATTTGAACTGAATTATAATATGCGCTTTATAAATTAATGGTGGCCCAAGACATCGTATGTACAGAATTCAGTAAAGAATGTGCACTCTTTATATCGTTTATTTTATATTCTTATATCAGCCAAACATAATCTGTATAAACCTCTCGCTAGCAAACTTGAGGGTCCCCCCACATTTCTGTGACTACTATCACTTGCCTCTGTAACCCGCTGTAGACCGCTATACGTATGGGGTAGGTTTTTTTAATTTTTCAGGAATCTTTTTGACCTATCGAAAGAAAGTGAAACCAATGCTCCATTACATTCCCCGTTTACACTTATAACACTCTTTGTAACGCATTTAAACATTTCCAATTTTATTATGGACATAGATAGACACAGAGAACATACAGAAAAATGACAAAAAATTTACATTTTTTTATCCTTATGGGTATCCTATAAGGAACCCAACTAACCAAAAAGCATCTGTGTAGCACTTCTATTTTATTTAAAAGTGCAGATATCGAAACAGTAACATTTTGGCGCAGATGGGGAGTATTGAACGTACAGGTTAAATTATATTTTATGTGGTTTATGCTCTATAGTTTAATTATATTTTCATACTATAAACCTGCTTTTCTGGCACATTTTGGGGTTAATAAAAATTTTCCTCTTTAATTTACTCGATGTTAACACTTGAATGTAATAATTATTACCTCTACCACAATTATAAATAGAACTCGTTTCAACACTAGATCAAGTGTCTTAAGCCCAAACCAAGCTATTACTAATTTCCCCACATTTAAAGTACTGTAACACTCTAAGCTACTGTAATAAGTACTAAAATATATTAATCCTAATTTTGCCACGTCTCAATTACCGTAGCAACTTTGCATACAAACAAATAGAATCTAGAAACCGTCTACAGAATGATATAAAAAAGCGAATGTCAACATAACAACAAGATGGACGACAGGTATTTGTGTTTATCAAAAATTAATTAAAATTAGAGAAGTATACAAATGTTTTATTGAAAGACGAGAGTAATTTGACTATCGTAATTTTGACGTATATTAGTAAAATGTTGCGACTATACTTAAGCAAATATAATAAATATAAAACATGACATCGACCTTATATAATAAACTATAGTTATAAAATTAGAAGATGGATATTGAGAATTTGCTTAACCATTTGTTGTATTAAATAAACGGTATAGTTGACTGGAAATTATATATATATATATATATATATACACACACACACATATATATATATATATATATATATATATATATATATATATATAAGGATGATTGACGCAAAGTAATAATTAAAAAATTAAAGGGTTTATAAATAAATTAAACTAATATATAGGTTATTGATAAAACTCTATAGGATTTCGGTGATTCGGTAATAAAATAATAATCGTAAGATGTTAATAAACTTGATAATTTTTTGTTTTTGCCGTGATGTTTTACTTTGGGTAATAATTTAAATTGAGACTTTACCTCCTTTTTATGACTCGATTTATGGCCATAGATAAATTTCAGTGACACTTTATTAAGTTTCATGCAGTTCATACCAATACAAATAGTTTTTTGTGAAGAATTGTGCCTTCCTTTTCCATATTTGGGAACCTGATGTTTTATCCCGAGTCTTGATTGATGGGTTATGAACTCGTATTTTATTGGCCACATTTCAAAATGATTAGTCATTACGACCAAGTATAACTTACAAAAAAAACAATTTACATAATTTTTTCGAAGGTTTTCAATGTTAAAAGCATGTTTCCAAAATAAAATTTGATGAGAATTTTAACGCAATCTTTTAAAAAATATCATCTCTTATTTTAGAAAAATTTTCACGCAATTAATTTCTACTAGAAGATTTAATATATTTACCTTAATTATAAAATATTTATCAGTGTTTACATATACATCAACATTTATTACCAGGTTTTATCATTTTACGTAAAATTTTCGGGTAAAATTGACCTCTGCTTCTCTATTTATCTAATCTTCCTTGCTCTCGCTAATACTTTAGCAATGGTAAACTAGGGAAAAATTATCAAATTATAAATTGTATGGTCGTAGTTCTTGTGGTAATCTTGAATGAAGCTCCAAAATAGCAGCAGCTTCTAGGCCTAAATCTAACTGCGTCTGGAATCGTAAAACGAATGCGCCCTGGTAAAGCTCACAATTTACGAAATATCCATGGGTAGTAGCTGCAGACCAGAGCTTGTAACCGAACCTTATTGGTTTACCGTGGATACGTTGTTTCAGTATCGTGCCTCCCAAAGTATGGTACTATAGTTTCGTCTATGGAAATGAGTGAAGAACCAGCTTTTTCGAAATTTACGATAAAATTTACGTCCAGTTTTGTGAAATATTCTCGAACCTTGGTAAATTTGTCATTAGGCGGCAAGAATGTACTATTGGAAAGATGGAGATACTGCAGAATTTCGAAAAACCTATTTCGCCTTATACTAGATACTATTAGGTCATCATGTGTGTCATTTTTTATTTCCCAGAACATATTCATGTACGTGGATGTCAAATATCCTGTAAGAAGCAATGTATCAAATTACTCTAAACTTAAGCGTACAAATTGCTCTTGTTTTATATGAATTTTACTATGTCTCCACTATAGAGCAATTCGAAACATTCCACGGTAGACATTTCCTCCTGAGGGTTAGAAAAAAACTTCTTCATCACGGTCTACCGCAAGAAATAAATGTATTGCTGGCTGTGTTGTACCATTGCTTTATGGTATTGCTTATTTTTCTTTTGTTTCTTTTGTCAGGGACAGGGACGTCGATTTCTTCTACTCCTTCTCCAGAGGTGGAAGGTATATTATGGAGCTCTGCTTGAGATCGAAGCATGCGACTCGGAAGATGTAGAATATCAGCTTTGTTTTCATTTCCTCTATCTTCATCCGTCACGTCACCATCATCAGGAGAAAATAAAATAACATCACCTGTATCCTCCCCGGCATGCAACGCCACGGCAATCTCATCTAATGTCAACCTGTAATACGAAAACAAACTCTGAAACACTACCATCTTATAGCGATAACATCAAAATGCAAACAACAGTTTTGTTATTACTTAGAATGAATTCAGAACAATAGAGTTATTATAATGCCCAATGTGTGAGAGTTGTGAGTAACATAAATGATAAGGGATATTTCCAACATTGTATTAATAATTATATAAGTTATTTTTGTCGTAAAAACTTTTGTATTATAGCTTATTTATTCATTCACTACATGTAATAAGAAAAAAGACAATACTTACGGTCTTGGTATTTTTATTTCACTTTACATCGCAAGAAATCTCAGAAACTCAGAAACTCGCACTGCTCCAAATTTGCACGGAACACCTGATTGAATTTGATAAATGACGTATTATATATTTTTAATTATCAATTAATAGTGTTCCTAGTTGGCTTTGCTATAATAGTGGTAGAATTTAAAAATAAAATCTCTATGTGGTAAAAAAGTTATTAAATTTCACCTACATATGACACTAGGAATTGGAACAGTTAATTAAAAAAAATAACAAAAAATAGAATATGTCGTTTTATATGAATCATAAGTGTACTCAAAACGTATCATAGGAAACTTAAATTCAAAGGAATAAAAAAAAACCTAAAAGTGCAGGGACAAGTAAATGCTAGAACTACGACATCATCGAAAAAAATGAAAATACCACGCAAAGCTAGTATGTAATTCACCCACACGGGCATAAAACGTCTAGCAATAGTCCAAACGTTCACGAATCATGTGCAGACGTCGTTGGAATATGTGACAACACCAGACGAATATGTATTGGCAAATATCGTCATGTTTTCATGGTCGGACATCAACGCGTGTACCCCAATGGACGGTTTGCGCATTGATGCCCGACCATGAATGCTACGGTAGACTATACTGTTATTGAGCACAAAACCGTACGTGTAATCGAGGCTCGACATGCCACAGCTCTGACGGACTCCCATTGAAAGACGCACTGTGTACACATCTATTAGACACGGCAAACCCATATGTAAGCAAACGCAGTTTCCAGAGAGATGGGTAATTAAATTACATATCAATACAAAACACTTATTGTGATTTTACCCTGACTTTTCCACGGAAAAGCTATATCTCAATTCCGAACTGCGTCATGACATATCGTTAGTATAAGTTTTTTAAGAATTTGAATAGTCGAGTAATACTTGCAAACCTATTGTAAATCAATTTTATTCTAATCGAAAACATAGTGAAATATATATATATATATATATATATATATATATATATATATATATATATATATATTTATATATAAATATATATGTATATATATATATATATATATATATATATATATACATATATATATATATATATATATATATATATATATATATATATATATATATATACATTACTGGAAAGGGACGCAACCCATGCACGATATATATCATTATGTCGTTTTTAGGGTTCCATGCCTTAAATGAAAAACAGAACATTTATATAATCACTCGCTCAGAAACATTTGGTATAGTAAAAAATATATATCAATGCCTAACTCAAAAATATCTATTTGAAATTCCATGGCGGATAAATTTAATATTTGGATATTATTTCTTTTGATTTCGTATGTGGGAAATGGGGTGTCATTTGAAAAACTATAAGCATCTCAACAATTTGTTTTTCATTGTTATAAAGATTAAGATTTTCATTATTATACTGAAAAATGTACAAAAAAACAAGTCTAATTCCCATATTTTCGAAACTGTTCAATCTAAAATATGGAAAAAATATGGATTTTTAGAAACTTCTACGCAAAAGTTCTCGAGAAACTCTAGTGATGATACTAAACATAGTTTTTTGAAAACATCCCCATGTTTTTAAGCTTACGAAAAAGATAGTAGGCAGAAACCATGCAACTGAGTAACTTAAAAGTTGGCGTGGTAATACTTCTTACAAACCCACATATAGCACATATATTTTACATTATCGATTTTTTCAAAATGTTTGTATAAGAAAGATCTTAAAAAATATTATTTTCTGAATTTGTATATTATTTTTGTCAATTCATATCTTATTTCAAACGATAGTCCATCATTTGAAAAGTATTTTTATCTCTAAAAAAGTATTTATCACAATTTTATATTGTATTTTTAAAATATGTTCTAAAAATGTGCAAAAATATAGCATACCACCCTCTTATTTCTGAAAGTTCTTAGCCAAAAATCACGAAACAACAAAATTGGTAAAATCTGACAAGAAGATTACATAAATAGCGATTATCCTAGATCCAAGCAATTATCTCAGTTATTTTAATTTTTCAAACATGCACCATATTTTACGCCTATGATAAATGCAATACGTTGTAATATATTTACGTTAAAAAAAGTTAATATTTGTGAATAGTCTAATAGAAATACTCTTAAATGTGTATAAATACCCAATTGTGTACGGAACCTTGATTGGTGCTTGGAAGATTTTTTTAATTTTATTTGAAACTGGTGCACTATGGAATAGGATAGAACACGGAATATTAAAAATGGTGTTTACACCAGTGTCGCTATTGTCAAACTTTTTTATTTTATTTAATAGTTTAAGGTTCAAACTAAACTATTGCGTAGGAATTTTACATATGTTATCTAGAATATATTTTTTATCATGCGACCATCTTTATTATTTCCACGGACGTCCATATTAAGCCTGTTCTCTTCATAGCCTTCAAAGTGATTTTAAGGGCAACCTTTATAGGAATACATAGAGTGTTAAGCATTTCTAGAAACTAATTTTCTTTAAATTTTGAAACAATTAATATAGACAATTAAATTAAAATACGTCATGTAGTATTATTTTTACTTTCTTCAAGTTCTATACCACGACCTAGGTTTTGCTGTATTACAACATCTTCAGGTTACTAACAGAGATTCCTAGCTGAAAGAAAGCTTTGCTAATAGCCCACTTGAAGATGTAATACAACGAAACCTATGTCGTGGTAAAGAACTTAAAGAAAGCAGAAATAATACTACACCACGTAGTTTCGTTTAAACGTCAATAATGAATTTCTACAAAATTAACGCCAAATATATTCAACAATTAATATATTTATTACTTTATAATATTTATGTTAAAATAATTTCAAAATAAAATGATGTGAAAAAAAAAAAATTTTCAACTTCATCCAAAATTTTGACAGCTAACCACGTCTCCCCACGTTTTACATTCAATGGTTATTTATAACCTAGTTATTCCTAGACATTTATAATAATTAGCTGCAGATTTTTATGGTTCCCGAAGTTATTGATAAAAATATGAGAAAGGTCAAACAAAAGGAAACCGCTCCCCATCGCAGTTTTATATGTAGATTATTGATATCATTAGTTTGCGGCATGTTTTTAATTCACTACAAACAATTTTTTGATAATAGAGTACTCATTTTGGATGTTAAAAAATTAACTAACAAGATGCACGGTACCCTAGTTCTTCATTCAGTTAATTCTTTATATTACCACGTAAATATTATTTATTTCTTCATTACACATTTATAGTGGTAATTAAATATATATATTTAATTGTAACGAATATGATACATTTACGTTTTTTGTGAACTCTGAAAAATTTCTGCTTTCATGTGTTCTAAGCGTGAAATAATTCTTTTCTATACCGAGGGAGGTAAAACAAAATTATACTATATATTTCCTACAATGTTTCTTTACAAACATGCTCAACTACTAGCGAAGATTAAAACCGACTAAAGTAAGAGAAAAAACCCTGGAATATTTTCAGGACGAGCTAAGATTGATTATCAACCAACCGAGTCAAGGAAGTGGTAATACCAATGAGGGTAATACTGCCGGATTTTTTTACAATACAAGCTGCTGAGTAGATATTAATTTGATCAAACAACTTTATACAATTCTTCAGGCTCTTTCACAAAGTGTGATGATAAATGCTGTAAATATGGCAATTATGCTATGAAACTGCCAAGATTTGTATGAGTAATTATGAATGATACCATATGCTATCTACATTTTTCAATAAATCTTATTGATCAAGTTTCGGAAGACCCACAAAAATCAAACACTTTCGCCCAACACACTTAAAAACAATTTCGCCAACATCATAATAAAAAGTTCTCCCGCACAAATAAGGATATATTTCTTACTCTTATTTATCTTCAAATCCGTATATAACCAGCATTAGAAAAGCGTATAACAATACCATGAAGGGACTTAATGAGGATACCCCAGTACATCTAAAATTGAACGAATTAATAACAGATCCTGAAGTTCTCCAAGTAGAAGAATAGCTTATATAATTAATCTATTAAATATACAATTTTTCAAGAAAATAAATTATTCTTGTTTATGTAATATGTATTACTTTTTAAAAGATTTTCTACAGCTATTTGTTTAAAAATTAAGTAGTAATTTACTATTAGCACTTTCTTTTTTTTATATTGATCTGTGTTTAGGGGTTTGATAATAAGTTTTTGTACAAATTTTAAATAGTTTTAATAGCTCAAAAAGAAATATAAGTATTATATGGTAATTTTGAATTTGACCTTGATTGGTTATATAGTAAAATTTTTTGTACTAAACCCTTTAAAATTTTATTCATTACTTTATATCTGGGCAAAATTTTTTTTTTTTAACTTTCGAAATATAAAAGTTTTCGATTTTTTATCCGAATCAGACCTCGATTTACTATGGTGTAGTATGAAGCATAGCCATAAAACGTTGAATTGATTGACTAAAAGTTTTTCAATTATTCAACAAATTATTTTACTTTTAATATAAATTTTAAAAATACTTCAGTATCTTTTTAAAGTACTACATAAAAAACACATGAACTTGATTTTTTGGTTTAGTGAAATAAGTACTCAGAGAATATGAATTAAGCCGATACTATTAATCTATGTAAAAGTGTATATATATATATTCATGAAGTTTATACTGTATATATTTCATAGAAATCGACCAAATAGAAAAAAAGGCAATGTTATTTTTAATTGTTAATTTTTATAGAAACTTGAAAAACAATTTTTCTTTCAAATTATCAGAATAACTTGCAATAAATCAAAACCTAACAAACAAAACAACTTGACTAAGAAAAAAGTTTACTTTAACCAGAATATTTTTTAGTTATGATTACATATTTCCCCCATATATTTATATAGCTAATTTTTTTACAGACTTTAATGTAGAAAATTAAGTCACATGGCGGAGTTATTTCTGTGACAAAAACCTCTTCACAGCTAATAATAACATCAAACCAGCTAGGCTCAATGAGTGGCCGACAATGGTGACAATATCACGGTACATTGATAAAGACTGTAAGCCAACACAATCAGACTTGCACACAAGAGTGATGAGAAATAACAAAATATGACGAAATGTTATGTATTCTTTTATGTATACCTTAAAATACCACAAGCACGAAATGTTGGCAGGAAATATAAAGCTTATATATAATATTTTACAAGTTTTCACTGTTTTTGTTACTATTTGTACACTAGGACTATTTAAAGCATACTGCCGATTTCAATGTTTCATTCCATGCTCTAATCAAACTATGCTACACTGAATACAGAAAGGGGGGAAGTGGACTTGTAATTGAATAATAAACCCTCACTCTTTCTAACCATATCAAAAAGATGCAAATCAAAATATATTATCCTAATGGTTTTGCAAAACAAATTGCTACCAATTTCATAATACTCAAATTTGAGGATGTATCTGATACCACATTTTAAGACGTCAGAATTATAAATTTTTGAATGAGGAGTAAATAAACATATTTTAATTTTTAAATTTTATATGATTTTGTCGAAGTTTCTTGTTATTTAAACGCTTTTTTAATTGTGCTGTATTTTATCTATTCTACTAGTGTTATTATTACAAAATTGGGTGGTTCTCGAATACGTTGTAAATAAATAAATACAAAAAATATAAATAAAATGATCACTTATTTACACAAATCAAACTAATCCTATAAGAGCATAATTAAAAAAATAGAATTCATAATTAAAGATTTCAGTTTTTAGGAGTTCACAAGGACAACAGAACATTTAATTTTATTGATGTTATTTCGTTATTATTACTAATATTTTCAAATTCTTTCTTTTATCCAGGGTTTACACGCAGACTCTACGTGAATGTGCTTCTAAATTATTTATCAAGGCTCATTTTCATTAACATAACAGCTTTCCATCGCTACACCGAACAATCTATTTGGCCACGGAGCACCTGCGCTCATCTTAAGAACCGACGGTTAATGTCGACAAAATTTCTCCTCGAGTGCATATTTCAAAATACATGATGAGTGCCGGCATTTCAAAATTACATGAAATTGAAAATGTAGCTCAATCAAATATGTATTTTCCCTATAGTTATAATAATTTTCAAATATTTTCGTTACTGGATTTAATGTCCGTACTTTTAAAAATTGAAGGTAAATATCACCAATCATGGTAAAGCAGAAAAATAACGTTTTCACTTTGTAATTCGTTACATCAATTATATTTTATAATCATTCCTTTAAAAGTGATAAAAAATGCCATAAATTATACAAATGTACAGTAACTGACTTATTTTGAATTACGTTACTTTAAAATCCTCTTTAAGTACTCGAAATTCAACCCAAAATTTAATTTCTGGTAAGAAAACTATTTGAATTCAATTACAACGTCGTATCAAATACCATAACAATAATTGGTTTTAGTTATCAATGTGAAGGGTATGTGATAATTTTATGATGACACTCATTCAAGCGCTTAAGATATTCACAAGATAATAGATTGACTATTCGTAATAGTTTATTATATTAGGAGTAAAGAAATTTTCGTTACAAGTCTTGCTCAAAATTAGGTTAAATATTTGCTCATAATATTACTAATAGGTTAACTGCAATGTTCTATAAGACTAGCTTGATTAGCAGTAAGGAGACAGTAAAGATAAAAAAAACTATGTACATAGAATATAAATAAAAAATTAATACTTACCAGTATGTATAATTATCACCTGCAGGGTGTTGAATTTATAATTGACTTAATATTATGGGATGAAATAACTTCTATGTAATCACCGCAGAAACCACTTTTGTTAGAAACTGAAAAATTCCTCATGGTATTAAATCATATTAAGTCGTAATCAAAAGCTAAACTTAAAATGTTAAATATAAAGACTATATCAATAGCTGACACTTTAAATGTTACATATAAAGAATATGGAAATTTTAGGGACGGAGGTAAATTAAATATTGGAAAAAATTGATATGTACATGTAGTATGTAGTGTGAGATGGCGAGTTTTAAGCATCACAAAAACGTGGTGTTAATTTTAGGGAGCATATCTTCGGGGATATATTGATATGTCGGCAAAAAGACATTTCCACACAACCCCTTCCTATTTTCCGAATCAACAATACGTAAGATAATGAAAGAACGGAATTTTTAGAAGCCCGTGCAAGGGTCGTGGTTGTTGATTATCAAGGTATGACTATTTTTGAGATAAACACAATAATATATATGTCCACTTACTTAATACATTAAGTATTAATAAATATTTGTGGCGCTAGAGAAACCATATTTGTGATGAAGGAACGAAATCCTCAATGGGCGAGCCACATTCGCGGTTTCTGCTATTTTATTATAAACATGCTTTGGCTACGTTTCTCTAAACTAAGAAAATATGGCGTATGTCACATCATCCAACATGAAATATTTTTAAATTCTCTTTCCAGATATACATAAAAGACCCTGTTTATTTGCCCATGTAATAGGACTTTAGGTGTGATTTTTCTCAATTAAACTGAAAACAAGTTAGTTTCTACCATTCAAAATTGGTTTACTCAGCTACCTTTTGATTTCGCATAAAGACATTTCCTATTAAATTTAGGACCTTTGGTGCTAATAGTTTTCGTAAAGAGAAATTTTATAAATATTTTTTCTTATCTTATTAGTGAACGTCCTTGTTTAATCAGAATAAAACGTTCAGTGTAAATTACTTGTTTCAAAAATGATTATGTGCCATATCGTAAACTTCAGAACTATCGAATCGATTATGAAACATTATATAACTAATATATTCCGTTTAAAGTAATGTATGAGAGTGTATTAAAAGTTATATTAATAACTATCAACAACGATCGGTTAGTGATTACTGATCACGCCTTGGATTTCCTTGTTATATTTCGCTGTATTTTGACACTGAATGCAATAGTTACAATTTAATTTTTTTGCTGTTGAAAATATTCTGTACCGCACTTTTAGAGACGTTGCTAAAAACGTCCACCACAATTATATTATACAATTATCTTTGAAGTTGCTGAAATTAAAATTGTACGAAAAATATCGTTAATAACGGTTTATCTCATTTTTACAGGAAAACTATAGACATGATTTATATTTCAAAGCTTTTGAGATAGTTACTGTATCTTATTGATGAGTATATGTTATTATTGAAAAATAAATAGTCCAATATATTTACAATATGAAGGATTATTTGTTAATAGTTAAATTAAAATACTCTCTGCCCTTCAATGTTTATGTATGAATAATCGTATAAGGAAGATTTAATGTGAGTCCTATTCACGTTTTTTTCCCATTTTGTAACTTCTTAAAATTTTTCTCTCGTAATTTCTGAATTACTTTAAAGTACGCTTCTAAAATAAATGTCAAATTTCAATGCGAATGACTCAAAAGCACTTAAAACTTTATAAACCTAGGTCGATAAATAATATAATCTAATCTGCGACATTATATTTTATCTTTGTAACGCTCCAAAAATAAAAACATTGCCTACGAGAGACTAATTGCATATCTAACTAATGTCTGACCTAGGATATGTTTAGGTTAAGTAATGTCGCTGATATTAGTCTGTTTATAAATAAACTATTTTCAAAGGAGAAAGCGTTACAATATTAAATGTTAATCAAATTTTCATAAAATGTAAGTTGCTAACGGAAAATTAAAATATAAGAAGCCAAGATTATAAATATTACATATCACTGAATATTAAAACTGAATTTACTTTTTTAAATGGAGAATGCATCATTCACCGGAAATGAATCGTTTGGTCTCCCCACTCTTGCTCTCAGAAGTAATAGTTTTTTTTCCAATTTGAGTCGGAAAAATGTATTAAAGAAACGTTTCTCTAATAAAGTTTCGTAGTTTCATCATTTATTAATGGTTAATATATACATTCTTATTAAATGATTATATATCGAAGCATATTAGTTGAATGAAAAATGTTCGCTGGTATTACAAGGTATTATTTTGCTAATTTACATTCCTATTTTAACATTCAGTTTTTCAAAAAAACTAACAATTTCTACGCAATAGTGAATAACTCCGCAAGAACTAGAGAAAATGTGTGTCATACAAAAAAAATTTCATTGTAAATTTATTCCACCGCTTATCAAAATTGCTTAGAAAATGCTGATAAATATTTATTTCACTTTAGGTAGAATATACACGATATTTTAAAGGATTTTGCTCCGAAAGCTCCTCTTTTCGTTGCTTAAATTAATGAGGTTTTTTTTGAATTGGCAATATAATAGAGTATGTTTATATCTGCAGTATGTAGTTTTGGAAATTAATTGCATTTCAGATGGGGCTTCAGTAAATTATTTCATTATGTTGTTTCATCATTTTTACCATTTTGAAACCTTTATACTTACAAGAATCCACGTTATTTTATAGATGCAATAAATCGATCCATTATCAAACATATTTATCGATATTTTAACTCAATCACGATCCGCGATTAGCGCGTGATTTCATCATTTGTAATGCAATTTGGGTGGCACGTATTTTATTACCAAGACGGAGTACGAAATCCTACCACAATATTAAGCAACGGTGCAAAAATTAGTGTTGAAACCATTGCTTCATGTTGTATTTGATTATTATGTGTCCAATGTTTATGATACCCATAAGGTGGGCAATATCGAATCAATTAACGTCAAAATAAAATGGTGTTACGAATCCAAATTTTATGAACTGGTATAGTCTTTGCTATTTTTCTTTAAAAGTATAGCGAGGAAACTATATAAATAACTCTTACCCTTATGCCAGCTTATATAATTAACTCTGGAAAAGAACCAAAGTATCAGTTAATGAAAGTTTACAAATTTTAAGTGTAATATCGAAACAAGACTACAAATTTAATTTTAAAATTTATTTATTCAATAAATTAAGTGTGTCGATTAATTATTTAAATGTACACTGAGAAGTTCTTTACCATTACTTGAAATTAAATGTAGGTTTTGAGTGTTTGTATTAAGGAAGGTAACTTAAAAATTAAGAATAAAATAAATTTAAAACATTAAAACTTAGTTAAGTCAGAAGAGAAATAATGTGTTAATGAATAACTCAAAGGATCGTCTGATGAAAGGCAACAAATATGTTATGATCACATTTAATATAGTGCTTTAATTTCATTACCTAGCATTATTTAATTTACTTTGGTCTCATAAAAAAAAATTATACACATATTTAGGATAATTACGAAAAAGCGCATTGTTCTAAATATGAATATATAAAAATCATTACGCGTCTTTTTGTAGTTTTAATATTTTTGCTTTTGCATCTATTGTGAGTATAATAACATATTTAAGGCAAATACGTCGATTAAATTGGGAAGCAAATCGGGCCAATTAAATTGTGAAGAAAATACGCCAATTAAATTCTTTCTTCGCTCAAAATTGTGGTGTTTCACTACATTTCTGGTTATAAAACGATAAAGTATAATCAAAAGTCATCGAGTACCTTGAAAGGTATATAAGTAAAATTGTTATTTGTCTCTTTATGTCTTCTAATCGACACGTGTAAAATAATGTCAAAAAAAGTTTCAGACAGAGTTTTATTTTCAATGTATGTTTTATAATTGAACATAAATTATATAACTTATATTTGTTAATTATAGTTAAAACTTAGATGGAAATATAAAGGAATTTGCATATAGGAACTCCACAAATATTTACCAACTACTCATTAAGACGTAATAATTCCACTGAGTATTTCCACTTTTACATTAACTGGTATGAATTTTAGTCCACTTAGAATGGTGGACTGAGTTTCGTAAAAGTTATCGTTGGTTAATATGATAAGCCATTTAGATAGTCCTATTTTTGAATGAATACGGTGCATTCAAAAAATTTCGGAATAAATTTTTGAAAAACTTATGAAATAGCTTCTATCCACCAACCGCAGAAACTTTTAGTTTGAAGCTTGCGATTTCGGGTGTGATGTACAATGGCATCACTTGTTCTGACGTATTGTCACTCTAAAAAGTGTAAAAAAAACTGCTATCAAATTTTCTTTGAAATGGCAAAAACTTTCATACGATGATAATACTGCATATGGTAAAGAGTGTACTGGTTTTTTTTCATTTTAAGAGTGGATGTGAGAGGCTATGATATAACCTAAAAGAAGGACTACTGTGAATGAGCATTTCGCATAAACATGTTGAAAAATTGTGCTTATTTATTACTAACAATTGGCAACTAAGCATCAAAATAAGGTCGTCGCCGTGGTGTGTTGGGTTGATCACAAGGCATACGGCCTTTGACAATGCGACGCATCACGGCGACCTGGGCTCGATTCCCGGCCGTTCGTCGAACGGGGCTGGACTGGTGTTGTGGTTGGCTGTAAGAGATTGCTCTTGTAGCAATAAGTCCGTCATATGTATCAGATACATTAAAGTAGATAAATAAATAAATAAATAAAATGAGAGATACGCTGATTAGTATCAGTGCAGGTAATAGTAAGTAAACAATGTCGTCCATCAAGTTTCAGTAGCTTTTTTAACAAAACACGTGAGTTCGGAAAGTGGTTTTACTTATATTTTCCAGGACATTCAACATTCATTTTTGGGCCAAAATGTTAAGGTCATTTACGTTTTGTTATTACCTGATCTTATTTTTAAAGAATTCATGCTCTTGTTGAAAACCACTTTGATATGTGAAAATCTTGAGAATATTTCATCGACATGGGCTTCTATCGAATCAACTGGAAGATATTTAATCGGCTCGACTAGAGAATATTTAATCGACTGGCGACAATTCTTTACATTCATTCCGAATGCTTCTAGAGAGCTTTCCAGAAATGTTATAAGTTAAATATCTTGTAACATAAATAAACCCGAAGTTGGTAAAAAATTTACAAGTGTTGCAAATATAGAGGTTTCATAAAAAGCGATGAGTCTTTATCTTCTGTAAATGTAATGAAAAGTATGTTGAAGTAGATTTTATTGACGAGAGTAATATAAGGTTTGCTCAGTGTTTAAGAAAACTCAAATAATCAATTACGGGTTCAACTTATATGTAGCATTGTTTGGTGATATAGATAACGACATCATAATATCCAAGGAAGCTACAAATGATAACATCATGCAAAATGTCATGGTATACTAAGGTCAAAATGAAAAGAACCACTAGGGTTTATAATATTTTCATGATGGAACAGCCTTGAAACAACGGATATATAAAACCAGTTCACGCAAAGCAATATTAACACGGAAACTCTTATATATATATATATATATATATATATATATCAGACAACTAACTTTGAAAGACTTGTGTAAAATGCTTTGTACTAATTTAAAAAAATATTTCAGATATAATGTATGTCTCTTTTTTATGACATTCGTTTAGTATGACTTAAGTGATATTTTCCTCTATTACACATGTACCACTAAACAAAGAAGACATCATGTAGCTGCAATATTATAAAATTTGCAGACCACGTCACAAACAATTTACCCGATGCTAATTCCTAAATCGAAAAATTTTAAAGTAGTAAAGCTTCCTTTCACGACAGAAAACTGTCAACATCGCTAGAGGGAAAAACAGCGGATGTAGAAGTAAGCCGAAATTCCACTATTATGTCTCTTATTTTTATAAAGATGATTTCCTTATTTTTGTAAAGACAAATTCTATTTCCGTTTATTTTCACTATCCAAATTTGCTGTTCACCGTAACGTCGTTTTTTAATTTGTTACTGGGGTTTGTGTTTAGTTTCATTTTCGGTGTATTAAATTTTTTGTGCTATTAAAAAAATTATGTATATGCTGTAGATATCATTTCATCCGTGTCACACAGTGGACATTTTTCATTAATTGTGCATGTATGGAACAGAGTGAGACATTCTTTTAACTTAACTTACATTATTATCTCTCCCTAATATTTTTCCTCCATTTTATATCTGATCCATGAAATTATACCGTTGAATTATATCCTTACCTTAATGGATTAATTTTGTTGCATCAAGCAACAAATGAATGTAAATTGTGATATAAGAATTTATTTGCACTAAAAGTAGATATTCATGTATTAAATGCTTTCATTCTCGAAAGAATAAAAAAATAATAAAATATATTTTAAAAAACCGATTTCAAAACAGAAAAAAATAATTAACTTGAAATAGTTACTTACTTATTTGCAATAAATAACTAAGTTATTTATTTTTGAAGTCGGTGCTAGAAACAAATTTATAAAGTAATTTAATTTATAATGTAAATTTAAAACCTTATTTTCTAATGTGCTCACAATATAAAATTGTACATTTGTTTAAGTCGATCGGCGGTGTTGGCACCGATTTCAAAAATAAGTTACTTAAGTAATTATTGCGAATAACAAGGTACCTATTTTGAGTTAATTATTTCTTATTTTTTAGTGCCTAATTTTAAGGTTGGTTTTTTAGAAGATATTTTATTTAAGAATTGTTCGTGTTTAATAATATTAAACATCACACTATAAACAACTTTTCACTATTTTTCTTATTAGAATGTTGAATAATTAACAAAGTTACGAACAAAAGTTTGTATGTAAATAATTTCCTCTTTGCCTAAAATAGTTTGTCAATAACACACAAAAAAGAAGCGAGAGTAATAGCCGCCAGTGGCTTGCTGTTAACCGTTGAGGAGTTGCTTTCTCTATATCGGAAGTTCAGTTTTGCAAAATACCACCAAGACTACCACCCGAGGAGTTCCATTCTCCATACCCGAAGTTCATTACCAGATTATGCAAAGTAATAACTAAAATAACAATTAACCAGTAGCAAATATAATGAATCGCGATTGATTTACTACCATACATTAAGAAGTTGCGTGCTCATCATCAGACCCTGAACGAATTTGAAAAGTATAGTTTGTATAGTTAAAGTAATAGTTTGTATTTAGTGTAAACTCAAACTCCATAGTCCTAAACAAGACTACCTTCAAACAAAAATAATTTACTGTTAAAGCGGTAAAAAAAAAATTATGCAAATTATAAATATAGAAAATATTCTGACAAGTCCTAAATTACTTTCAAATGATGTGAATAACTTTAAATTGATTTGGATCATTTTAAAATGTGGAATATTCTAAAGAATTCGAAAACTTTCTGAAAAGTTCTATATTATTTTTAAATGTTATGAATCACTTGAAATTTATTTTTATCGTTCTAAAATGTTCTGGAATGTTTTAAAAAATTAGAAAAGTTTATGAAAAGGTGTAAATTACTTTCAAATGTTGTGGGTCGCCTTAAATTTAATCACTTGAAATTTAATCTGATCGTTCTAAAATGTTCTGAAATATTCTAAAAAAATGTTTAATCTGATCGTTCCAAAATTTTCTGAAATGTTCTAGAAGATTTTAAAAAGTTCTGAAAAGTTCTAAATTACCCTTAAATATTGTGAAGCACTTAAAATTTCATCTCATTGTTTTGAGATGCTCTGGAATGATATAAAAAATGTTAAAACGTTCTGGAAAGTTCTAAAATATTTTCAAATATCGTAAATTATTTGGCAATAGTTTGAAACTTAATCAGAATATTCTGGAATGATAAATTATTCCGGAACCAGAAATTTTTATCGTCGATGGTATTTAAGTTGGAACTCAGCGTGTTTCGATCGCAATGTTTTCTCAGCAATGGTCAAGAGAAGATCGACGAGAAATCTTTCTAACAGTCAAGAGTCACAACAACATTCTATCAGTGAATACAAGTGATTCTCAACAGTTTAGCATCCAATACGCCCGAATATTCTGGAATTAGAAATTATTTTGGAATCAGAAATTTCGATCGTCAATGGTATATAAGTTTGAGCTCAGCGTTTTTCCGTCACAGTGTTTTCTGAGCAGCGTTCAAGAGAAGATCAACGAGAAATCTTTCTAAAAGTCAAGAGTAAATTTATATCAGTGAATTCAAGTGATTATCAACAGTTTAGCATCGAATACGTCGGAATATTTCAGAATCAGTAATTATTCTGGAACCAGAAATTTTGATCGTCGGTGGTACAAGAGTTAGAATTCAGCGTGTTTCCGTCACAATGTTTTCTCATCAATTGTCAATAAAAGATTGTCGAGAAACCTTTCTAAAAGTCAAGAATGAATACTCTTTCAATGAATTCAAGTGATTCTCAACAGTTTAGCATCGAATACGTCCGAATATTCTGGAGTTAAGAATTATTCTGTGGCCATGAATTTTGATAGCCGATGGTATGTAAGTTTGAACTCAACGTGTTTCCATCACAGTGTTTTCTCAGCAGCTGTCAAGAGAACATCAATAAGAAATATTTCCAAAAGTCAAGAGTGAATATTCTATCATTGAATTCAAGCGATTATTAACAATTTATAATCGAATACGTAAGAATATTCTGAAACCAGAAATTTCGATCGTCGACGGTATGTAAGTTTGAGTTCAACGTGTTTCTGTCACATTGTTTTCTGAGCAGCGTTTAAGAGAAGATCAACGAAAAATCTTTCTTAAACTCAAACGTGAATTTTCTATCAGTGATTATCGACAATTTAGGATCGAATACGTTCAAATATTCTGGAATCAGGAATTTCGACCGTCGATGGTACATAAGTTTGAGCTCAACGTTTTTCCGTCACAGTATTTTCTCAGCAGCAGACCAAAGAATATCAGACAGAAATGTTTCTAAAAGTCAAGAGCAAATATTCTGTCAGAGAATTCAAGTAATTATCAACAGTTTAGCATTGAATATGTCAGAATATTCTGGAATCAGAAATTTTAATCATCCATGGTGTATAAGTTTGAGCTCAGCGTGTTTCTGTCACAGTGTTTTCTGAGACGATCAACGAGAAATGTTTCTAAAAGTCAAAAGTAAATGTTATTTTTTTAGTAATAATATTTTATTTGAGTAAGGTGCATAGATGTAAGAAAGTGTTTACAAAATTTCGCTTGTATTCACCGAGAAGAAAAGTAGCACGTAAAAATGAAAAAAAGAACAGAGAACAGAACAACTTACAAGAATTTGAGAAGGGGTGCAATGATTAAGATAAAAATAAACAGAAGAAAAAATAACCAACATTATCGTAGAAACGCGAATTAGAGTACGATCAATCAAAAATCGTCAAATAACTTCGTTCGGGGCTTCATCAATATGTAACGTAAAAAATTTAGTCCACTTTTTAATACTCATAAGCATATTTATCACCGAATAGGCTCACTAATGCAGTAACTAAATGGGGTACCAAAATGCCTTTAAGTGTACCTTGTTGGTAATGAAGAAATTCCAATAGATCAGCGTTGCACTCATATTTAAGGGCTACAACGGGAAACTGTTCAAGAGTTACAACGTTTACTCGTAATAAGCATAATCAATTAATCAATGTATTCCAGACTTCTTTATAATGAATGGTTGCAGACAATTATAAAATCGTCATTCAGTCTGATAAAAGACCAATTGGTGAGTATGAACGAAGGTTTAATGCACCTCAAGTGCATGAAGTTGCAATAGTAATTGTCGATAATGAATACAGTCATCGTGACATAATTATTCAACGTCAAAGCAGTTAATTGCAATGAATTTCTGAATCACATCGCAGCTACAATGTGCTACCATATCCGCTAATATTTTGGTAAGGTGAAGACTGTTATTACTTCAACATCCAATAAGTCAATTCAACTACAGGTCTCGAAACTAACAAAAAAGTATCAGCGATGCAATTCTAAGCTTATCGAATTGTGATTAATAATGGTGAATATAATCACATTCTTAATTGTTGACAATTATTTCAGCAATTCCTAATTGATATGTATGCTCAAATTGAGACGGAAAAAATGCGATTTATTCGCCATAATCAACGGAATTTGCGTTCAGAAGAATGTATCCACTTAAGAGTTGCAATAATAATTGGTGGAAACGTTGATAACGTAGGAAAATTGACAACCTTGCCATCTACGTTTACTAGAAGTCAACGTCATATGCATGAATATAGTCAGAACGTAATGACCTACGTTAAAAACATGGTTAACCAGATTTATTTCTAACATTTACATGTAACTCTTCTTGGCTGGAAATCAAATAACAAATACAATATTAACAGTGTTTTCTGAGCAACGTTTAAGAGAAGATCAACGAAAAATCTTTCTTAAAGTCAAACGTGAATTTTCTATCAGTAAATTTAAGTGATTATCAACAATTTAGGATCGAATACGTTCAAATATTCTGGAATCAGGAATTATTCTGAAACCAGAAATTTCGATCGTCGATAGCATATAAATTGAAACTCAGCGTGTTTCCGTCACAATGTTTTCTCAGCAATGGTCAAGAGCAGATCGACGAGAAATATTTCTAAACGTCAAGAGTGAATATTCTATCAGTGAATTCAAGTGATTCTTAACAGTTTAGCGCCTACACGTCCAAATATTCTGAAATTAGAGATTATTCAGGAACTGTGTTTCGAAGCGTCACAATGTTTTGTTGTCAGCGGTCAAGAGAAGATTGACGAGAAATCTTTCTAAAATTCAAGAGTGAATATTCTATTAGTGAATTCAAGACAGTGAATTCGGTGAATTACTACAGTGAACTACAAGCAGCAAAAATTTGGAATCACCTGGATCCTGACATCAGGAAAATCACGCCTATAAATATTTTCAAAGATCGAGTAAAAAAGTCCTGCATCTCCTGAAACCTTTTCCTTTGTGTCCTCGCCCTTTCCTGTCTTTCCCATCCCAAATCATGTCAATATTTTGTTTTCTTTTTAAATTTACGTTTTTTTGTCTAATGTGTTATTAAGAATTTTCATTGTAAAATCTCATACAGTCTACCAACTAAATTTCAATACAAATTGTTATGGTTGACTGGAAGAGATTGCTCATGTAGCAATAAGTCCGCCATATGTACTACACATAAAAGTTAATAATAAATAAATAAATAAATTATCTATCAAAATCGAATATGGCTGAAATATTGAGAAAGTATAAGTGACGATATCCTGGCTGAACTACGATGACAAAACCCGGATTTAGAAATAAATTTTAATGAGGAAATTTTTAACGAAGCTCTTATATTGCTGGAAAATAGATGTTTGAAAATATCCAATCAAACACTAATAAAACTGGGTATCCAACCACCTTAACGAAGTGAATTTAATGCTATGTACAATGAATTCTTAAAGGATACAAGTTTTAACATTGATGAAATACAGAGCTATATTCAATACGACAAATCCTTATTAAATCAGAATCATAATATTTCTGCATGCAACTATCGGTATGGGAAGACTTTTTTAATTAATTTAATTCTAGCTGAAAATCGTGTTAACAAAGATATAGTACTCGCACTGGCATCATTGGTAATAACGGCTACATTTATGGGTGGCAGACGAAAATCACATTCTGCATTAAAATTACCGTTAAAAGTAAATTACAAAATCATCAGTACGTGGAAAAAATATTGAAACAGTCCAAGGCAATTATATAAAAGGAAAGCACAATGGCCCATTTCAATTTAATTATTTAAATAATAATTTTATATGTACTATACATATCGTACGTTAAATGAAATAAACATCTGTATACATAAGATGAGAAACTTAACTTTAAACCGTTAAACGTTTAATATATTTTGACCCGGGCAACGTCAGGTATCGCAGCTGGTTCTAAATTAAATGAAAAATAAATCCTTTATTAATTTTTATGACACCTCTTAGTATCTATTAACCACAGGTATTAGCGCATACTAATATATATTATTTTAAATCTTACGATCATTTCCTTTATGACCGAGATAAGTATGCTGAATATATTTTCATTCGAGTAGGTAAACGGGCCGTAATTTGGGTAAAATTATATCTACTTTTTACTCTTTTATTTCGCGGAAAAGCAAAGTTTTATTTGTACAATTAACTCAAAAAAATTAGAAACATTATTTTTAATTATATAGAAAATTTAAAAAAACGAAATGCCTTTCTATCCAAAAAAGAATTATTTCTATACTCCCCATGGAGAATTTATTTATATCAGCTTTAATATGAAATAAATATGATAGATAATATTTACTTATAAATTAATTTGCCCACTTTTTAGGGTTCCATACTCGGAATGAAAAGCAAGAACCCTTGCAGGATTACTTTTTTGTTCTTCTGTCAGCTGAAATTCTTTCAGAAACGGATAAATGATTCAAGGTGATTTTTTTACAAAATATTAAGACGTATGGCCAAATAGTTTTTCTAAGTAATAAAAAATCTCTGATTCAATGCACAAAAAAATATTTAAAAATGACGTATCTGGAAATTGTTTCACTGACTTTTTCTATCAAACCTATAGGGTATTCGATTCGAATTAATTTCTCATTCGATATGTGGTTATTATGTAAGAGTCTCATTTTTTTGTGGTCGAATTTTTTTATGTTAATAAAATAGCTACTCACTAAGATTCACGGTGTGACATAATGATATAGAAATATCAGAGTCCTACTCACATTCGACCATCTATCTTAACTTACGAAGGAAATATAAGACATTTGAAACACAATTTTTCTCTATTGCTTCTCTACACTTGAAAGAAAATGACGATATTGCGTTATCTGTATAATTCAATTATTTTGGATTAAATTGAAATACCAGGACTATCAATAAGCTATAACTGAGGAAATGTGATAAAGGTATAAGGAAGATTTTATTATTGCTAATGTTAAATTTTTTTGCATACAAGTTATATCGCTTGTAAAGTTTGAAATTTTATAGAAACGTATATTAAAAGGTACAAATTATTAAATAGCATAATAAATTTTATTTTTTAATCGATCGTCATGTTATAAGATTTCCCTCCTCTCATCAATATGTAAATCGTTCCTTACTTTGAAACCGCTAGAGGTTTTTTCGCACCTCGGTAAATAAAATTACTCAAAAAAATATTTTGATTTTAGTTTAATTTTCACAAAATAAAGTGAAAGTTTGCTATAAACTCGGTCAGTAATATAATCCCTAATCGAAACTTAGTTTGGCTTAGAAATCTTCCTACCTCCTGTAATAATTAAAGAAATCTTACATTGAATTTAATTCGACAGGGTTTATAAACTTATAGGTTTCCATTCACTTGTGTTCACATTCCGACACGGTAATCGGTTCACTGTGAAATAGACTTCTAATCCAAATTGTTTACATATTTTTTATCAGAATAAAAAATTTTCTTGTCAAATATAACTGACAGTGTTGCAGTATTTAAATAAAATTTGCAGATGTATGAGACATCATCATTACTAATATGATATATTTATATATATATATATATATATATATATATATATATATATATATATATATATATACATCTGTGTGTGTGTAATGTAATTTATCAAAAGTTGCGTTTATATAAAGTAAATGAATAGTATAAAATATAAAAAGTAAGTGAATTTAGTAGTAATAGTAATACAAATTTTTAAATGAAAATGAATATCCGATATAGATGAAGGGGCTGAATACAAAAGAAATAAGATGTGTTAAATAAACGTGTCAAATGCAAACAAAATTTGTTTTACAGGGTTACTGTGTATACTTAGACATAAATAAATAGACGTGACGTCAATGAGGTCAGGTCGTGTTGACCCAGAATATTTTCAATTCTGATTATGTTATTAATTACAGTCATCAAAATTTGTAGAGTTTTATACTCAGTTGCTGGAGTTAAGACCCCTTTTTTCCTAATTGCAAAACATTTCGCATGCTTCAAGCTAGTAGTGACTTTTAGATTAGTTAAACAACTTTTACATTTTGTAGTAATTGTATATATAAACATGACGAGTTTTATTATTTATGAAAACATTTCGCATACTTGAAACTAGCAGTGATTTTTAGATGAATTGAATAACTTTTACATTATGACGAATTTTGTTATTTATGACGTAAAATGATTTGTGAAAATAATTTCAATTTTTCATATTTCTGTAAGTAAATGTTTGAGTAAAAAGTATAGCCTTTTTGAATTTTTCAAAGTATTTGTGAAACGTTAGACTATAACATCAAATTTCCTTTCCAACTTTTTACGTCCCTTACTTTTTTAACAAACGTATTCAACTATTTTGGATACTTTTATTCGCTAGCTTGAAGAATTACTCAAGAAGTAAAAACATTCCTGTGTAAGCGTTTTTTACGATGCCAGGACAAACTATTTATAATGTTAATATTATTTCTTACCACACAGATTATTATAGTCTAATATATTTTTGCCTTCGAATAAATTTTGAAATTAAAAATCATTTATGCAGTTTTCCGGTAGACTCTGTAAACTTTTATTAACACAATATTAAATCTGAAGGGTAACAATTTTGAAGAGAGGTGGGAGGGGGGATTTAGTCTATGGATGTTTTCAATGACAATTCTAGATTTATTTTACATAAAACTCGAAAAGAATGGTTTGGGAATTCTTATAATTATTTCTGGATATTTTAATTAATAATCCACACGATGTAAAACAATTAAACAATTTAGTTAAAAACCATTTGCCTCTTCTAAAAGTTTTATATAAAACTTTTTGATTATTAATTATTAGAATATTTGCTGGTTAACATACTTTATCATTGTTATTAATTTCTAGGTTTAATATGAAGCTATATTTAAAATAAATAATTGTGACAGATTAATAAAATAACTAGTAAAATGATATTAGGTAAAGAATAAAACGTTTTATTTAATAATTTCTCACTGATCTTGTTTACTGTTGGTGAATTTTTGACAATAACTTAATAAAGGATTTATGAAGTGCCCTTCATTGAGAAATTAATGCAAAAACAAGTTTTGAATATAAATATTATTAATATAATAGTTCAAATAACAATAACAATCTCCCAAAATTTCTCCCCAAATACGAGAAAAATTTTATGTGATTGTTATTGTTATGTGAACTATTATATTATTAACATTATCCGCACACACTGAGTCGTACGTGACCCCGCATGATTCCAATAACTGTCTACGTGATCACCAGTAATGATACTAAAACCCAATTAGTATTTCGCGCAACTCGTCGGAGGCATAGATGGCTATAATCCCCGCCTTCTCACTACTCCAACGATGTCAGCTACGAATGTGTCGAAAGCGTGAGCGAAATTTGTTGACGCAACATAACGAGCAATATTTTTTTATTACCAGCGATTGATTACCAACGATTTGGTGCCATTAGTCATTATATTTTGTAGTTTTTATTTTGAAAATAATTCTCTTTCCTTAAGTTAATAAAAATATCTTTACTCTCACTTATTTTTCCATTACTTTTGTTGCCTAAGATATTATAGATAGTGTGGAGTTTTTTGTGAGCCTATTGAAAATACGTATCGATAATTTTAGTAATGATATTTCGGAACTAGGAACGGATAATATTTTTTTCTTATATCATTAGCTATTTTTGGCACCAAAATATTTTATAAATATTTATGTTATTAGGAAATTATTATATCCTTTATTTTTTGTTATAAATTGAGTAAAATAATTTTGCATAAGGTTACAAAATTCCGTCATTATGGTTTCTTCAATATTTTTGACGTATGTGATTAAAAAGTTTGAGAGGATTTTGTCTGCACCACATGGAGATATAGATTATCATATCTCAAGGGGGGTAGGTCATCTCAAAATCTATACCTACTCTGAATGGCCTGTGGGAAAATTAACTTTGCCGAGTTGAATATATTGAGAAGTAAATCAAAAAAAGTAATCGAATATATTTTTCTTCTATTTTCTTTTTGTTTATGTAATTCAATTACATTTTCAACAAAATGTTATCCCTACAGACCTTGAACTGAGAGATATACCAGTATGACCTACGTATGTACATGATGAAGGTATACGTTTTCCATGTTTTCCGTTCGATTAAGGAGTCTAAATAAAATGAACAATAATATTTTTATTTGTAATTATTAAGTAAAAGGCTGATGAGGGATTAAAATATCGATTAAGTTTTAACGACTTAAAATAACCTCATTTTACTGATAGTAAAATCGTGACGTGATACTAAAAAAAAACTATTTCTACTTCTTTAGAAAATTACCAATATCAGATAATACATACATATTTCTCAATAATTCATATTTCTCAATAATACGTATTATTCAATAATACATCTTCAAATATATATATTTTTCAAAATTATCTAACGACACTTTTATATGACAACATTTTTCAACTCTGTATTTACGCTTGGGCTTACAGATGACTTGAAAATTGAAAAAAATATAATTCCTCGGAAAATCCTAGCCCATCTCATATTTCTCCCTGAACTTCACAAATTATTTAAAATATTAAAAAAATTGATGTTCCCGAAGTTATTTTTATAATTTAAACCTCAATTGTTTTCGTTAATTTTATGTAGAATTGTTATTTCTAAAATAACTGAAGTGTCATTTTAATTAAAATAATTACCTTATAATCTTATGTCTATACTCAATCAACAGTCAAATACTTTTTTCTTTTACTTTGTAGCATTCAGAGAATTTCGCACTAGTTATTATTTTTAACAAAGATACTAAAACGACTTAAGACGATTTTTAATTTGTCGCTAGCCGGGGTAAATTCAAAAGATATTGAATTGGCCGCAAACTAAATTTTCTCAAATGCAGGGTACATAATAACCATATCTTGGTTAGTATATATATATTTACGGGGTTAGTATATATATATATATATATATATATATATATATATATATATATATATGTATGTATGTATGTGTGTGTGGGTATAGTGGCGCCCCAAAAACCACATTGAGATTGATCTATTTAATGCTAGTTCCACTGGTGTAACACAAGAGATTTTTTTTCTTCAGTTTAATTTTTTTTTAATTGTTTCCCACATAAGGTCAGTTTTTCAAAACTGCTTTTTTTCCAAACTTCAAATAAAACTGAAACGTAATTAGCGACGATCAAAAAGTACACAAATAAACTGGGTAAATATTGTAAGTAAAACAATTTTTTGTTAAATTAGAAATTATTAAAAATTGCACTACATTAAGAATTCAAAATATCTGCCTCCAGCCCTTAAGCAAAGACTGTAACGTCGTAAAAAGTTTCGTTTTAAAAACCTTAACGAACGGTGGTTTTTGATATGTTCCACCATCACATTTATTCTTCTTCGTAATTCCTGCAATGTTGATATCTCCTTCATGTAAACCTTTTCTTTAAAAAACACACACAAAAAATAATCAACAGGGTGAAGGTCCGGGGAACGCGCCGGCCATGATATTGTACCACCTCGACCGATTCAACGGTTAGGAAACTCCTTTTAAAAGTAAGTCCGAAAAATTCTGGCCTAATGTCTCGTCCTCCAAAAGGTCTTCTAAATTTTGTGACAAAAAATTCAAATAGCGCTGTCCACTAGGCGTGGTGGCAGTTCAAATACAGTACACTGCCAATGCACAAATTCACTAAAAATAGAACCTGGAATCGGTTAGATCTGTTAGCGTAAAGGATTCTGCACTTTCAAAAGTGTAAGTTGTTGATATTGAAAATACCAGAGAAAGAAATTTATTCAAAAAATTTGGGTCGTGACAAAGTCGTTGTAGAATTATTCTGCAGAATTGCAATCTTGAGATGTGATCTTTTGGCATAAACGCTTGGACGCATTGGATGTGCGATGTATCTCTTGTTAATCCGTACCAAAAATGTATTTCAACCTATTCAGGAAGAGTATGGCATTATTCAGCCGGTAGTCCCAATCGAAAGCAATACAAAATCCAATTCACTGCTCAAGTAACAAGTAAAGAATCCACTTCAAAATTCCAGAAACACAAAGCGTAAGCCGTAGGTATTAAACAAGCAGAATGCGAATACGTGACAACGAGATAGTAGCAGAGCCCTCGCTCGCTCAGCCTATAATAATCCTGGAAGAGGAAGTGTAGACAATAACATTAACATGATAAATACACGATGGTGCGGCAACACAATAAAATTAACTATAATTTTCGGTTCACCGAATTTCAAAACAGAACATTGCAAAACTTACTTAAATCGTTTACTTATCCACTTTGTGTTTCTTATTGATCGCTAATTACATTTCAGTTTTATTTAAAGTTTGAAATAAAAAAAGTAGTTTCAAAAAATTTACCTTACGTAGGAAAAAATAAAAAAAAAATTAAATATAAGAAAAAAAATCACTTGTGTTACACCAGTAGAATCTGCGTTAAATAAGCCAACTTTTGTGATATAGGCGCACTTAACTTTCAGTACATTTTTTTCACCAGCGCTGATTAAATTAAAAAATTATCTGCCAAATGTAATTCATATAAAACTTCGTTTTTTGTGACTGTTATTGTTGACTGTATTAAGAGTTAACTAAGCCATAAAGGTTTATCACCTTACTTTTGATGACTATTATCAACAGAAAGGTGATATATATTACACTACATTAGCATTTTAAAGAAACGTAAAAAAGTCAAGACAACTTTTAACCTAGAGGGGTGTAACCCCATACACAAAATTGACCCACACAAAACCCTCAATCTCAGTGTTGCTTTTGGGGTGCCACTTCTTGAACAGCATATATATACATATATATATATATATATATATACATTTATATATATATACATATATATATATATATATATATATATATACATGTGTGTGTGTGTGTGTGTGTGTTTACGTTTGTATGAACGTACGATTTTATACACAGTTCCAAAGGCTTATATTGCCTTATGTTTTATATACTATGGTATACAACAATTTATGGAAAACTAATTTGATATAAAGTGGAAAAATTTGCAAAAAGAATTTATATATACGGCTTCATATTTTTAGGTGTAATGTATTTGAAACATAAATTTTAGCTTTCTGCATTCTCTTTCTTTCTTAAATTTTTACTATGCCTAATCTCACACTCCTGTTTGTACGTAGTATGCTTAATATATATTATATAGATTAACAAACATTAACTTGTAAAGTGGAAGAAATTATACTTGTGTCAATTTAAATCTATTTTCTTTCAAAGACTTGAAGGCTTCGCAGTGTTATAAATTGAACGCACTTCGGACCATTTATGTGTCATAAGGAAATATTAATGGAATATTTACAAGTTTTCAGGGAAAGGGCCGAACACGTAGCTAAGAATTTATTAACCAATCTAATACATGCCATTAAAATATGAAAAATATTATGAGACCGATTTTCGTATATCTAATATATATAGAATATAAAATCTCAAAAAAAAGGCAATATAAAAATGTTGGCTCATTTTCAATTATATATATATGTGTATATATATATATATATATATATATATATATATATATATATATATATATATATTGGTTTACTAAATTTTATTTGAATTTTTAAAGAAAATTATTTTTATATATGCATATATTTTGGCATCACTTTAAATAATCGGGTAATATTATAATTATTTACTTGGCACAATTGTAAATTATGAGTAATAAATTAATAGCAAACTTTTTATTAAACTAATCACCCTTATAATAATGAATTAATCGAATCAACTGTAAAGTCATATTCCTGAAAT
This sequence comes from Druceiella hillmani, assembly GCA_039881145.1. Lineage (NCBI taxonomy): Eukaryota > Metazoa > Arthropoda > Insecta > Lepidoptera > Hepialidae > Druceiella > Druceiella hillmani. Next base: position 3,047,238 of record JAYKKI010000103.1, read on the forward strand.
AATGTAACTTATTCACTTGTATATCTGATATCCGTACATGTACTGCTATTTAGTTTATACTAAAATTGGTAACCAAAACTCGTGATATGAGTACAATACATTATTGTTCGCCCTTTTTTTAATATTTGTTTCATAAGTTGCAATCGAGATAATAATATCTAGATTCCCTTCGCTGTATTTTGTATGTTTCATTTAATTTATGACACGAGATACGAAACAAGGACGATGTGCAACTAGCTGGGAAGCAAATTCGTCTCACACACATCGTAGGATTTTGATTTTAATTTCATTGTTAAAATTAATTATATAACTTTTTTATTCCCAACTGAAAAGTTTGTCACCATTTTTTATCCCATTTACAATGCAACTAAAATTACAGTTGCATTGTAAATGTGATAAAAAATGGTGACAACCTTTTCAAAAAATAAAAATATGAAGAAGAGTATTAAAAACGAAATCCTGACAGGGACGAAATGTGGTTATCGTATATAGTTAAGTAACATATACTAAATAAAAAATGCTTAAACTTAAGTTGTGCTACTCTTATTCGGAGAATACTTACACCATTCATAAGGTTTGTATAACAAAGGTATTCACTACTACTAATGAACTCAGTAAAATGATAGAATAACTATTCTGAATTTATTTAAAATATCAACGTCCCGTTTCACACACAAAAACATAAGATATGAAGTTGTATCTATGATTGTCATTATAAATTACATCTGCTATATCAGACGGCGTTTTTAGAATATTGTTAAAATTTATGTTATTCTTTTCTTGTGTCCGTTTTTGCTGAATTTTCTTATTTTTTCCAATCATAAAATAGCATGAAATGTTGAAAAAAGACCATGAGCTACATATCACAACGTCAGTAGGATAGCATGAACAAATAATGGAGAATTTAAAATTTCGTAATAATATTTTGGAAGAAGTCACAATTCACCTTAAAATGTTCGAACAATAAATGAAAATATGAAATTAATGAGAGAAGCGTGAAATATTTTTAATTTTTAAATGTTTAGTTTAAAAATATAGCTTATTTGAATATTAATAATAAACATAAACAAACGTGAACGGACAAAAATAATTATCATTCCAGTCATTGGGCTCAGGTGCTATTTGTACATCTTTTAAAACGAAATAAATAAACACTCAATAGTAAACTGGATGTTACACAAGCACAAGGTTTTCCTTCGTTACAATTTCACCCAAAAAATGTCGATCAAATGTTTGTGATGCGGAAAATGTATTTCCTCAAAACAACCCGAGCTTGTGATAAAAATATGGAAGAGCATTTCATACGACCTCGTTTTTTAAGGGTTTCTATTATTGATGAGGGTTGATGGTTGATGAGATGATAAGCTGAAACATGTTATTACATCACAATGTAAGATTATATTAAAGCTACGTAAAGTAATGTAGTAAAGTTTACGATTATAGTATTTTGTACTCAATATAGTAGGAGTTATAAATCCATTGAAACCATAAATTTTTTTCAAAATTTTCGATATAGATGTGGACATTTCTTTCTTTATCATAACTTTAATCGCTGTGAAGTAAAACTTTATAAATTATAAAAAAAATGTAATATTAAATAATTAGCAGTTCAATGAAAGTTTTTAAATGCTTTCCCGGATCATAGATATCTTTAATATTGAAATCCTATTAAACACGCTCAAACATGGGCGTTCAAATGATCTAAATATTGAAATTATTTTTGCCTCCAGACGATAAAATACCAAACCCATAAGCATTTATAAATATTTAAATGTACAAACAATTTTTTTTAAATATTTTACACATAATAATTTGTCATGACGAAAATATATGACCTATAATAGCTTTGACAAGCATAAAAACTTGGTGCATATTTTAAAAGTCATAAGATCTAAAATAAATGTTTCAATTTTCCTGGAACCTTTGTATAAACTTCTAGAAACTCTAATTTATTTCATAATTTTAGGTAAATTTCGTAACGAATTAGTAATTAGTCAAATACTAATTAAAATTATCTGGAAGTAGGGATAATTGCATATTTTCTGTTTCTAATTGTAGATTTTATTCTCAAACAGGTCAGAAATGTTTACGGTGGTTATTAAATTAAGAAAATATATAGTATAAATCCTACATATCCTTAAGGTAACAAATATTTTATGGATGGACACAAAAGAACTCTTGCTATCTATCATGTAATTTAATACACATTTACTCTTCATATCATCGGATTGAGAAAAAAATTGAAACCATATAAAATGGGGTTTGATAAATTAAGAAAGATCCATTTTATAATGCGTTAAATATAAAATTATATCTGGAATAAGAAACCGTCTAATGCAAATTTCATTGCATCGAAATTACAATATAATGAGTACGAACTAATAACAAATGTTACTAATTTCACAATATATTCGTTATTTAATAAAAAAACTGTGAAATGATATTTAGATTATATTTAAATAAAAGATAAATATTGGGAGGATTATTTTTCAAAACAATAAATGAATTTTCAAACACTGAACGGACCTTGCCAACGTTATGTCATGTATTGATTGAGATAAAAAATATACGGATATTGTTTGTCAAATTTCCGCAACTATTCTTGGTTTAGAGTTTTCTATATGTAATCTTAAAAATATTTTAGAACTCTGATATAATGCGTAAATTTCTTTCGGATATAGTGCGTAAATTTTTTTGTAACTTATGTCAGTAAATAACCTTAATGAAATTTTTAATAACGAAATGTAATTACTACTCAACGAGAAAACCCTAAAAGGTATGGTGAAATAGATACCCATTGAGGGTTTTTCCACCTTTCTTACGTGACTGTCATTCCATAGAGGTAAATTATACTTAGATTACTGACGAAAAAACCTCGAAATATGCAAACAACCTGATTATACCTAGTGCAGAAATATTGAAAGAAACTCTCTTCATATGGACTGGTAAATGTCGACAAATATGAATATACAATGGAAATAAAACAAAATACGTTAAACTATGTTCTAATCAAATCAGAATTAGCATCTATGTTTGGGAAACAAGATGTTTTACAAGTCTCAATATTAAATAGATATACTGTATAATAACTTGAAGTTCCGTATCTCAAAAAATCAATAACGATCTTATTTTCAATGCCATAAATTTTATTATCTCCAAAGCGATTAAAGCCTTAGATTTTTGAATACATACTCTACACTGATCATAAATAGACAGTTTTAATGTTTTTTTTTGTGTTGAGGTCTTACAAAGAGTGTATACCGATTAAACATCAGTTTTTTATAATCATGATTATCAATTTTAAAAACAAACATTTTAAAAAATTTTAAATTTATATATTTTTTGACATAACGTGTCTGCGTTATTTATGTTTTGGTACACATTTTTGTGTTACGACATTAGAGAAGCAAGTAGTGATATTTTAAGTGATATAAATATACTAGATTTAAATTTCAATAAAAAAACTAAAAACGAGAATTTTTATTGAACGGATCGGAAATTTATGTGTATATAAAATGTATATATACATTAAATTATTATATATATCTTTTACGAATTCTTGCTTATAGTCTTCACGACTAATATCAACTGACCCTAACTACAAGTACAAGTTTGCTGATTGTTTATTTGTCTCACTGTCAACCTCAATTAGTTAATTCAGCAATATTGCTAATATTTAACTTATAACATGAGAGTATTACTGTTTTTGTTTCAAAATAGAATTGATTTTTCTTGTATTACAATTTTGCAAATATTTTTTTCTTTTCCCCGCAAATGTAGCCTCAGATCAAAGCTTATTAAAGGATAATCTTGATCCCGACGTCAATATAATTCCTTGTTAATAAATGCTTTTAAAAAATCATCTTAAACGTTTTAATTCTCCCTATTTATTACAAAGAGAGAACATAAATATCATAAATACCTTATCTTGTTCCCTTTATTGACAAACCCTTACTTATACCCAACCACATGAAAGTTGGGCGTTTTTATACCATTTTATTAAATTTTGTATTTATACATTTCACCACACCACCAACTTTTACATTGACTGGAAAAAATTCTTCTCATGACTAAAAATTGACCACATGTAGATTTTTACTGAGACCTGTAAATGTAAAGCTCAGTGATAAGAGCTAGATTTTAATTTTAGTTTTCACTTAAATGTACGGTATCGAATGGTGACAAAGTTTACAAACTTTAAGGAAAAGTTTGCACAGTTTATACTTATCCCCCGAGTTCAGAGATTTTAGGGGAAAGGTTATTAATTTTTAATTTACGTTATTGAATTATGAGAAAAATTCACAAATTTTAGGGGAAAAGTTTACAAACTATAAACTATTTTCCAAAATTTTTTAAACTTTAGGGGGAATGTTTACAAATTGAATGAGAAAGTTTGCAAAATTTAGGTATTTTTTTAATTTTTACGGCACGGAATGGTGATAAAGTTTACAAAAGTTCAGGAAAAGTTTAAAGTTTTCCCAAAATGTTCACACCACTTTAAACTTTTTTCCAAAACGTTTATAAATTGAATGATGGCAAGGCTTCTAAACATTATTTTTTTTTATTACGGTTACTTCGAGGGCACTCTACTATATATGATGTTTTTCCTTTAAAAGTAAAAGCAACATATAAATCTAATTTTAATGTCAAATGTAATATCACATTTCAAGAAAACAGTGCTCTCTACATTTTAAGTATTTCATAAGATTCTTCATTTAGGTAGCGTACTTTGGGAAAGGTATACAACATGCATGATGCATATTTGTTTGGTGAGTGTTAAATTTACACGATATACCATTTATTTAAATTCCCGAAAAATATCAATTAAAATTCACTATCAATAGCACTTCGTAAAACATATTCTGAGATTGTAGAAACTTTTGTACATTAGCTAACTTAGAGAAATTGCTTCAAAAAAAAAAGAATGTTTGGTATTTTTGACGATCAGCGTACACTTCAGTTAAATTTTTAAACTTTCTTTCCTACAAATTAACATTTTTATTTTCAGTTTTTTCTTAAATTTCCATATATTTCGCTTTAGAACTTTTATGAAAATTTTAGTACTTCTAAATTTAAGCTTTTCAACCTCAAATTGATTATATATGTATCCATGGGTACAATAATTTTTCCGAACGAAAATTTTATGTTTGTTTAATTCTGTATATTTTGCTGCACATATTTTCATTTATTTATTTATTATTATTAACTTTTTTATGTATAGTACATATGGCGGATTTATTGCCACATGAGCAATCTCTTCCAGTCAACCATAACAATTTGTATTGAAATATTAGTTGGTAGACTGTAAAAGATTTTATAATGAAAATTCTTCATAGCACATTAGACAAAAAAAATACAAAAGTAAATTAAAAAAGAAAACAAAATATTGACATGATTTGGGATGGGAAAGACAGGAAAGGGCAAGGACACAAAGGAAAAGGTTTCAGGAAATGCAGGACTGTTTCACTCGATCTTTGAAAATATTTAGAAACTTACCTGTCCACATTTATCTAAAATTGTGGATTTTATCAAACTTTAACCCTTATGTGAGTGACGAGGTACCCGGGTACCTTTAGCATTTTCATATTTAAAGGAAAGTATGTTTTACGCTCTGTAGATAGCTGTGATTTCGTAAGAGCTCTTAAATATTTATAAATTAAATAATTTTTAGTATTTTGACCCTGTCAACTATTTACAATGTTTTATGGAAACCAAAACATATTTTAAACGCACAGTAGAGTGATAAGATACCCGGGTAGCTCTTTGTGTCTTGTGTGACAATGAAAAAAGTATTTATAATTCCGTACAAAAATTAAATAATAAACATTTGTTATGATGTTTTATTTCTATAAAAATTACAAATTCTTTGTTTATGCAGAATTAGCACAGCTCTCGAAGCAGGTGTTACATGTTGGATGAGTTACTGCATGTTCATCACAAACTGGTTTTCTACAGTTAGTGCAAAGTGTTAGTGTTTGTCTTTGCTTGCGTTTGAGTTCTCTGCATATGTAGCAACACGCCCTGTAAAATCTCGTCTAGTCTGACTTATAGAAGTCGTAGATCGGAAGAAGTTGTAGTTTTAGTTGCATAAGGAATCGAAAACCCTAGTTCTTGGCCAAGCACGTCCTGCATTGGAGATCTCACATGTAATTTCGATGATGCAATTTTTTGATCTTTCTTCTATATTTTTACCAAACAGTTGTAGACTCAATGATTTCAAAAACTTTCTACGTCTATCACTTGAGACAAATTGTGGCTTATGTTCCATGTAAATGATATATGCTGCCAAAGCTGCAATGTCAATGATATTGTAAAAAATTGTTAAAGACCACCGATTCGTTCTGCGTTTTACGGTATATTCTGCTAACAGCTTATCCACATTGTCCACTCCCCTTTTGGTTTTATTATTATATAAAATTATTTTTGGCTTGGCAGTTTCCTTATCATTTTCAATAACTGGTGACATGTGCATTGATGATAACATGATTACTGCTTTATTCACTTTAGGTACGTAGGAGCACACAGTTGCTTATTTGCTAAAGGCGAAGTTAGAAGGATAAATCACCCTCTCCTTGTGTGCTTGCATATTTGCAGGAAGAAACCGTTTATTTTTTCTTACTGTTTCAACTAGTATCATATTCCATGAATTCAAGGAATGAGCCAGTTGAAGAGACGTAAAAAAATTATCCGTAGTTACATTCAGTCCTGAATTTTTATATTAAGCCACGAGATCTGATACAGTGTATTCTCCAACATTAGTTTGACGATTGCCATCACTTGAGTTTCCTACATATATTTGTCCATTTAGGAGGTAGGAATTATTTGCAGCAAAGGGAATACGCCCACGATATACATATAGCGGTTCTAATACATTCACGAGGCTTGTACATTTTATTCAAATTTGAAATGAACATAGTCCAAATATCTCGTGTAGTGGCTGCTTTATCAGCTAACAAACGTTCAGGGCGCGTTACGTCATTATCAAACCCTATGAAGGGTAACAGCATTTTGAATCTATCATGGGACATCGCAGCCCAAAATAATGGTAAGTGACTATATTTCCACAGTTCAGTCAAATGCTCTTTATTAGATCTATGCACCCCACTAAAGATTAGAATGCCAAAAAAAGCATCCAATTCTTGTTCCGTGAATGGTTTGAATATTTTTTTGTTTCGGTCGCTTTGCTAATATCAGGGTAATATTCCATCAGTTTATTATTCTGTGCTTCAGTAATCTTAGTCCCTTTCCAATTAGTTTCCCTCAAGATTATGTCACACATTTCATTGGACAATATATTTTTAAATATTTCCATTTACTGGAAGATGCAGCCCCGCCCCGCTGACAAATAATGTTTTAACTACTAGTTTGCGTTCTGGGAAATGAACTAGACTGCCACCGCGTTACATCTTTTGCAATAAAAATATTTTCAAACGATTTCTCTTCAAAACTTGCATCGGAATCGTATGAGTCAATCTCATTTTCGACTTCAGCTTCTGGCTCAACATCCACCCTCTTCCAATTCACCCTCTTCAACCGAAGGAATATAATCGTGTTCATTATCAGAAGCAACAAACTCACCTTCGTCACTAGAAGATTCTGCTAATATGGCTTGTAATTCTGTTGAATTATATCTTCGAACACGTGATCTTTGTTTAGAAGTACTCTCTGCAATATTTATAACGAAATAATTATAAACTCACAAAATAAAACTAAGCTCGTACAATACGAACAAAGTAAACAGTCGAGTGGCAATATCAAGCACGATGCATTGAATGGATTCAGTGTTTCTTGCGCGCCGATAACCATGTACCGCACTCCACCCCTCCCCCGCTTTAATTGCCACTCCACCCCTCCCCCGCTTAGATCGTCAACTGTTTAGCTTAACTAAAATAATAATATTCTAACTGTGGATAACGTCAAAACAGACCTTGATTATTTACGTTTGTATGAAGGTACCCGGGTACCTCGTCACTCTGATAAAGGTGTTTTATTTGTTACTCACATAACGGTTAAATTAATAACATTTTTTAGTCTTCAAGCCTTTACACATAATATCCTTAACAAAGTATTAATATCAATATGTGATATGTAATTATAACAACAAAACAATATCTCCACCTATTACTAGTATGTCCAGATTAATTGAAAGACATTGGCACTAATATTATCCGGACTGTGTGATGAATGGGGTAAAAGAATACACATCGACATCGTAATCTTAATATAAGCCTGAGCCATGTCTGATACATCCAAGTCTTTGTGTAATAGAACATCTACTCCTCTCAATACACCCATTATATTATTTGAATCGTATGTATAATACCTCTATGAATACGGATAACCCCAAAATATAATGTAATTTTTAAAACATTTTTGCACAACGCGAGGACAGAAACTCTCGCAAATTTTAATTATTTAAGAGAAAATGTAACCCTTATAATTACTTTCCAATGTAAATATTTAAATTTTTTGGTATCTGGATGGTAATTTGGGTGTAATAAAGTCAACTTAACTAAAGAAGGATTATTTTAGATTAATTTTTAGCATGTAAACAACTTCTATTTTTTCTGTATGCGTATAATCGAGTTTATACGAATATGTGTAACGAGTTATTAATAAAAATATTTAAGATAACTTTCAATATAACATGATGAAACTTTTCACATTCGTCGAGCATCCACCATCCATGTTCTTTTTCTTTCTCTTATCTTTACTTTTTTTTATTAGAACAAAATCAATTATATACATTTAAAATAATTTAATATTTAAATTTATATATAATTACAAAATTATTTTTATTAAAATGTATCTTAAATATTGAATATATTTGGCGTTAATTTTGTAGAAATTCATTATTCACAATTAAATGAAACTACGTGATGTAGTATTATTTCTAATTTCTTTAATTTCTTTACCACGACCTAGGTTTCGTTGTATTACAACATCTTTGCTAATATCCCACCTGAAGATGTTGTAATACAACGAAACCTAGGTTGTGGTAAAGAAATTAAAGAAAGTAGAAATAATACTACATCAGGTAGTTTCATTTAATTGTGAAAAATGTATCTTGCTAAATATTTACAAATACCATGTAAACTACAAAATATTTTTAAAAATTGCAATGGTAAATACGTTTATGTGAAATTGATGATTGCGAAGATTATAATAAATTTTAAAATATTACGCTGATTAGCATATAACCAAGATCTAATAGGTTAAAAGGAAAGTATTTATGTGAACGTTTAGACCTACATTTGAACCTACCCTACTTCGCGATATAATTACTCACGGACAATATATTAGTAGAAATTAATAACAATAATTTATAATTATTATCCTTTAAGGAAAAACCAAAAAAGTAATGTCACACTACTGTTGATTTTGAGGCTTCTTTTTCTTATTCTTTTACTAAGCATTTGTATTTAAACCTTTTATTCCTTAAAAATGAGTTTTCTTTGATTTCTTAAAAAATTGTATTTAAACTTACGAGCCTTTTTTAATAATTAAAACGAAATAGTGTCCGTACATAGTTTATTCTAATCCTATGCTAGTTCATATATTAATTAAACAAGATATTTATTTGTTGAAGGTTTGGACTTTTACACCTCAAAAATTAAATATGGAATTTTTATCAAAAATTAATTATTTGTTTATCCACTTATTGTGCATTTTGATTAAGTGATTTTGAATAATTAAATTTGAATTTATCAAAAAGCGCTTAAGTAAAGCAGAAATTTTGAAATTACGAAACTTTCATTAAACTGTAGACGAAAAACAATAAACTTTTGATTAGAAGTCAGAATAGAAGATATTTTATTGAGGAAAATAAAAAGAAATTGAATTATCAATTTGTACACAACTAAATATAATAAAATACTGATTTGGGAGAATTATTTAAGTTTTTCATCATAATTTTAAAGACAAGAATTTTTTTTTAATATTCTAACCATGAATTGATAGTTTAAAAACTAGCACATGGAAAAGTAATTAAAAATATGCATTGAATTGTTAATATAATTTATCATATTTTTTCAGAATATATTGATTTTGTGTCTGATGCACGTCAAAATAGAGTACTTCTTCATCCGTTTCATTCAATATATACATAAACACACATATCAACATTCTCCATTCCAATCATCAATTGTATACTACATATTACAATTTACTGGGAACCTTCTTCTATTTTAATCACTATCTGTGGTGGTAATGAGTGTCACTGTTTAATTTTTGTTCGAAAATCAATCAATCAAAGAAATTTTGTTCGACCCAAAAAATATTTTCTTTCAATTTAAATTTAGAGATTATGTTTGAAATTAAATCAAGGGCCACTATGATTAAATCGAAAAATGATCACTTTTTATTTGGCTGCGAAATATTCAAGTATACTGATTGAGTAAACACTTCGTAAAAAATGTCAGATGAATAATATGGGTCGCCAAATTTTAAACGAAATACCAACTCTAAAACATCATTAACGCTCCAATAAAATTTAAAATATTTAAATTCATCCATTGATTTCACTACTTTGGATGGTTTTAAGGTCGTTCTGGAAGCCATATTTTATTTTAGATTTAATCTAGACTTAATTTATCTTAGATAAAAACCTGGACTAAATTCATTGGTAGATAAAACTGGTTCATTGCTTCAAAAATGGCAACAATCCGAAGTGGAAAAAGATATTCAAATTATACATTGTTTAAATTACATTTAAAATACTTGAAAAAAATGTTTTTGTGGACTATATAGAATAAGATAAATTACCTTTACTTTATTTTAATCAATAAGAATTTAATACTTTGGCATCTCTATGGAATGTCAGTTTACTTTGGTAAATGTTCCTTTCGAACTTTTATTTTCTATTAAAATCTAGATATTATACATTTTTCAGCCATTGAAATGCCACTTTAAAAGTGAATTTTATGATTATTCCAATGCAAAGTATTTATTTCAATTTCTGTTTCTCAATTTAATTTTTTTCCTTAACAATATGTTAAAAAAACTAAAAAATTCGCCTTTCCATATGACACTTGTCATTGGCTTTACTTCTTTATAGACTCCCAGTAAAAGCTGGCATGTGAATATTTTTTATTTACTTAAAATATAGCTAATCTAAGGAAATAAATCCCAAACATCCATACCATAAAAAAGTACTAGAAACGTTTGATATTTATAAATATTTGGAAAATTAAGAGAACTGTTTTGATTGTGACCACAATCAAATTCAAGAAATAATTAAAATAGTCCTGGCCATCTAACCCATTCTAAATTATGGGTTATCACTCTTTCTATTAGGGTATCAACTACGTAGATACTTTCTTAATTTGTAGAATTATAATGCATAAACTTAACGCCGAACAATGGCCGCCTCATATGGAATAAAGGCCGTCTCTCCGCAACCACGCAGATATCTCCCCATTTCTTGGAATTACACCAACACAACCACGGTGCACCAACTAAATGGAGGGAGATAAATTTTAATTTTTACGTAAAATAGTATTTTTGCGATAATAATTTATTTTTGGCGTTCAAAATAAGAGACGCTAGAGACGTATTCAAATACAGGCATACGCACTTTCTCTTTCGTCTGTTGTGGTTATTTTTCACTGTATTTCTTCCTTCATGAACCTAAAAACCGATTGAATTTTTTATATTAATTTCTCTCTTGTTGATATTCAATCGCCAGTGTTAACTAGCTCCTTAGTCTGTCTCAAACGACAAAATCCACGAGAGTTAAATCAAGTGACCGTGCGGGCCGAGATATTGATCCGTCTCTGCCAATTCAACTTTCTGGGAAACAGTTATTGAGATGTTCTCTTACTATTGTAATCCAATGCGCTAGGCAACCATCTTATTAGAAAGTGATTGGTTGTGTCTTTTTTTCTAGTATTGGTATCTAAGCCTCGTTTTGAAGCCCAGGAAAATCGTTTAAATTTTTCGGTGAAAAATGATGGCAAATCAAAATTCTGCAAATAATTCCTCCTCTGAAAAATGAGGCCAAATCAAAATTCTACAATTAAGAGAAAATTGTCTCTGAAGTGATACATGATTTTTCCAGTGCAAATGACTATCCTTGTCTGTTTACTCGTGGAGGTTGTGAAAATTTATTCTTCCCTCCCTTGAAAATTTAAACACATTGGTTCACAGGATAGATTCTAAAAACCACGTTCAATAAAAATGGACATAACTGAATTCTTCGAGCGGGGTCTTAACTTTCAATATCTTGTACCCTTTTGTCGTGGCGAAACATATTGTAAAATACTTTGACATTACGAAGCATGCGATCCGGATAGTGCTCTGGGTACATCCGTTGTACCAAAACTCTATTATTGTTATCTCTGTCATATATAAATATATTGTTGGCATATTCTTCGTTGAAAAAGGAAGTTATTTTCACAGACATAGTTCAAAATCAACAAAATAAAGGAAGAGCGCAAAACTACCAATAAGCTTTTACTTGCTAAAATTACATTAAACATTTAATTAAATTGAATACAGAGGGATTTCTATTCTATTATAACTCTCTCAAATAACTTACATAACTACTTGTTTTACTTTATTTTTATTGTTACTTGACAATAAAAGTATGTAATAACGGCGGAATAAGTGTGACCAATATGTAAATAAAAATAAAGTGACGTATATAGATAAATAGAATATATATATATATATATATATATATATATATATATATATATATATATATATTTTTGAAATTGATGAAGCAGTAAATGTTTTTTATATATAAGGTGTTATGTTATTATAAGAAAATTATAAAATTTTGCATTATATAAAAATTACAAAATCGAGGTCTTTTCATTTTAGGAAAATGTGACCACGATTTGGAATTCAACAATTTTTTACTGGAAGAAGGAGAGCGCAATAATTCATGATAGCCCATTATTGATATTCTGTGAAACTACATTTAAGAAATGTTTTTAAGGGCTCAAGCTAAAAAACTAAGAAAATTACTGGAAACCTATAAATCGTCCTGCATAAATATTTCCAAGGGAAATCTAAAATGTCTTACCTCTTTTAATATTTGTGCTCATCGTCCTTTAATTTCATTTAATTCCCTTTTATCAACCACTTTCCAATAAATGGCTCGCGGCTTCGCCCGCATGTAGAAATATTTTCTTATGAGAGGTATGGTAAATTTATTTTTAAGATGCTTGTTATATATACGAGTATACTACAGCACAGGTATAAAATAAAATAGGTGAATATTATTATAACATTTTATGAAAATTAACCAAATATATTATCCACGAAAATGGAACGAGTAAACAAATAAAACTCACTTTCGTATTTATTACATTAGTTGGAAAATGTGGGAATAAATTGATACAACAATCTTACCATATGCGAATATAACTCCTAGTAGTACGAAGGACACTTTCAAAATCTTTGATACTAATATTATTTAAATTTCTCATGTTTTTATAAATTTACTTTTGAAATCTTAAACTATGCTTGACCGTATTTAAAGTTGAATTTCCTAATATCTTTCCTCGGTTGTTACGTGACTTATTTCAGTAGTAGTTTCTTTAAATAAAAACAAAATAATATGCCAAAAATGTAACATTAAATTCTAAATATATAGTTCTAGATTCTGCACGTCTTTGTATAAAGTTTCTTTTTACCCTGTGAATCTTTTGACTTTTATTGGCTATTTTCTAACTTAATTATCAATTCATGATCACGTTTATATGTAAATACTCGGTAGGTTTACTGTTTCCCTATACCGAGCTATGTCATTCCGGGATCATCGGAACGTCCTGATATTCTTAGAGGATATATTATTCCATGTTTATATTCTTAATATTAAATAAATTTATACAAAATTTCATTTAAGAATAGTTTTTTACAGTGTAGTTTACACGACAAAAGGCTAATTTTGGGACTTTCGGGGTATTAAATATTAAAATATATACTAAATATTTTACAAAAACCTCACCTACAGATACACCAAGTTTCACTGAATTATACTTGGTACATTTGGTGTGATAGAAGACTTTAAATATTTTTCAACACATAGAAAACCAACCCCTCATCTGTACCTTTGCTCCTTTCTCAGTTAAGTATAAATGATGAAATATTTAATGCATTGCTTCCAATTTTGTTTCCAAAATTAAATACTGCATTTTTAATCGTTATGATATGTGCAAAAAAACCTCATCCACGATTTCCCACATTTCCAAGTAAATTATCCAAATGTGTTTGTTAAAAGTTGCTTAAATTACTTGAATGACCTTCGTGCTAAATTTTTAGACTTTATGCCCAGTTATTTGAACAGAGCGTTAATAAATGTCAATGGGTAACGGTATCAGATTTTATACATTAAGTTATAAATTTTTAATTTTGTATGACTAATGTAACAATAAAATTTAAAGCAAGTTGTGTAGTAATTTTTTTCATTACAAAGTTATTATGTACGGCTCATTTTAAAAGGAAGCAAACAATTCAGCTTCATTGGATTGGATTTCGTTTGTTCAATAAAACAAACCCATAATATACCGTATGGAGAGGTTTTTATATTTAAAGGAGCCGTTTTTCTCCTAAATTGGCTGGCCAGTAGCTCCGTTAACAAGTGTATAAATCGTTTATTCGGATTATCACGTACACTTTAGTTTCCGATTATTTGTGAATCTCGCCAAGTCGGAACGTGATCGCAAATGTTGACTTAGCATTAGAGAGATACATTTTCTTATACATTATTTTCGATGTTTATTGGAAAGATTGAGAAAACGAATATAGTACCAAATCCCTATTTATATACTAGCATAATATTGAGAAATGAAATACCTCATATATACTTATTTTACTACAGTAAAATATTTCATTAGCCGTATGAAGTAGAAGTGTCCATATTATATTTTTAGGTTTCTAGTCTATAATTTATTACCCTTTAAAATCAAAGTCCTGATTACAAAGAGGAAATTTTAAAAAAATTATGCAAACCGCAAATATTTGTGTAATAGAATTCTAATAACCCTATAAACGGAAGATCTTAAGTAGTAGAATTTTTGTAATATTGGTGAAAAATATAATAATAATATATTATTCAATAAAAACAATTAACCCATGTTTATAAACGTAACGCATGTTTGTTAAAACACAAGGTTCAGGATTTTAAAATATTCCTAAAAAAGGAAATGTATTTCAATCCCATCCGTCAGTTACTGGAACTGGGGGGAACGGAATTACCGTTATATTACTCATATTATTCTGTAGAGAGTACTGATTTAATTTGTACTCTTACATTATCATTTCAGTCTTATATCTAATATCATTATAGTTTCAATAAGTTAAATGTAATCGTCTTATCGGTAGATTGAAATGTTAAAATATAGTGTCAAATTAAAACTATTCCAATCGAAAAAATGTTTAAGTAGCTTGAATGATGATTGAGAATGTTTATAATATTTTCAAAAAATTATTTGATATTTGATCCAAAATTTTAAGTGTGTTCGGTGAATAAAGGTACTTTACTTCCTTGTTATTAATTTGTATCAAATGAATTTCCAAAAAACCATCCACAAAAAGAAATAAAAGAGGACACTTGTCCTCTTTTATTTCGAACATAATTTATTGGGAACATAATTTATTACGAAGCAAAAAACTGACGCAATTCGATTTCTTCATTTCTTCAGAAACTGCTATCAAATCGTTTGGCTTCATTCGAGGCAAAGATAATAAAAGAAGATGTCGCCTCTGGTCAGTAACATGCCGACAACTTGTTAATAAAACAATATTATTTGGTTTTCTCATATCGGATTTAGTGGAAAAAGTTTTTTCGTTCGGGCAAGTTGTTATCAAACTTGTGTATGTTCATTATATCTTAATTCGTGTTGTTCAATGTCGTTCCTAATATATTTGTAACCATCTAATGCGAGTTATGCTACGAGAAACTTTGTTAGAGACAAAATAGCATAAAGTTGTACGTTTGATTTAGATTGAATAATATCAATACGTATGTAATAAGTACACTCTGCATCACAATGGGGCAAACATTATTTTAAATAAAATAAACAATTTAAAAATAATTTCAGAGTATTTAACAATTTGTCGTAATTGCGAATGACATACAACACTTCAAAAATGCAATGTAATATTTCTGGATCGTGGTAAAACTAAAGAAATATGAATCATCTATTTATACGTACGTGAAATTCTTAAAAATTTCTAACATTTGTATGTTTAAAAATAAATAAATAAATAAACAAATGAATGAATAAAACGGGAGATATGTAGAATTAGTTGTATAACCTTGTTCTAATTTTCAGATGCCCTTGCTATTTTATATTACTGAGAATAACTTCCATCTAATTTTATTACATGCACCGGAACATTCGCATTGTATAACCTCATAGAATAACATCAGTTTAATTTATAACCCTCACTAAAATACTTGTATATCGTGTAACTCTCGGAAATATAATAAAACCTACACCGCTCCGTACAATAAACTCACTAACATAAACAATGGGAAAACACACACAAACCCAACTTTCGCTATTGTTTTTGAAACATATAAATGCTGTTGGATGTTCCTAAGAGTTAATCTTTGCTAATAACCCGCCTAAAATGTTATAATACAACGAAACCTAGATCGTAGTAAAGAACTTAAAGAAAGTAGAAATAATACTGTATCACGTAGTTTTATTTACTTGTGAATAATGAATTTCTACAAAATTAACGTCAAATATAATCAATAGCTAACATTTAGTGATCATTACGTTGTTTTACGAATAAAAATAGTCAGAAATAACTCCGCATCAGTTGTTTTTTGATCTAATCTACAAGATCTATGCAGCATTACGATACATAAACGTATTATTTCATACCACCAGAAAAATAACCAGAACATAAATACTTGTTACTATCACAAATGTATATAACTGATGTAGATTCTGTATAGATTGGCCGATCTATAGCGACAAATACGGATTATGTTGGAAAAAATCTATAAATCTGAGAACT
This sequence comes from Druceiella hillmani, assembly GCA_039881145.1. Classification (NCBI taxonomy): domain Eukaryota; kingdom Metazoa; phylum Arthropoda; class Insecta; order Lepidoptera; family Hepialidae; genus Druceiella; species Druceiella hillmani. The sequence goes on from JAYKKI010000103.1 coordinate 3,064,221, forward strand.
TTTTGTCTGCATCACCTACCCGTGCAAAGCCAGGCCGGGTTTGCTAGATAAAACTAAACTTAAGAGAAGAAACCACAACACTATCTAACATCGATTAGAAGAAAAATCATTTGATAATCTACATCAAACGTAGGTTACTGTCACTAGCAACGAGAACGAAATATGAAGAAATATACCTTGCTTTCTATGGACCATAATTACACAATGTATTAATTAAAAATAAACACGGTGTCGATAATTCCACGACTTTAAATATATGTTTAGGGATTATCATGAGCTGATAAGTTCGAGGCCAAATCCTTAACCTTGGAACTACCACAAATATGAGGCATTAATATGTCATATTCGTATATTGCGAGAAATTTCAACTTCATATCAGATGCGAATGGAAATAAATATGAAAGAGGAGAGTTATGTACACATGATTTAGTTGTTTTCTAAATTATTTATATTTTAATACCATTTTTAAGAATTAAATATAAAGTAACCCAAAAATTAATAGGATGAAAGTCCTAAGTTCTTGCAGAGACTTGGCAGAGAAGTACTTATGACTGAGCTAGAGCATTATTATTCAAAGGGATAATAAATTATTAAACTTTTTATTAACGCAAAAGTAGCGTCCTATATGTTCATATATATACCGTTTTTTTGCATTATCAAAGAGTTTAAAAAGTTCTATCATGTAGAATTTGTAAACGAAAACACGCATATTTTTTTGCATAAGAAGCTTAAAAATAATCCACAGATGCAAAGAAATATCCGGAGCGCATTCATACATATTTTAAGAAAATATATAAAGGTAGAATCTTGAAAATGGGACAAAAAAATTAGTCAGTATGAACTAATTAAGTTAGATATCAATTCTGATAGACATTTAACCATTGACTGGTGACATAAATCTTAACTATTAGCAGTTGGATCTTAATGGCCACACCATTTTCCTTAAACGTAGATTAAGATAAAATAATATCCTTTGTATATACGAGCTAACATGGAGATTCTAAGTAATGGTTAGATAAACATTTCAAATATCAGATTTTAACCACTCAGATTATATTTCTAACGGTAAGACAGTTAGACTCCACCTGCTACTAAAATGTAATAAATATCCAACTTTGGTCAAAAAGAGAATAAATTGTAGTGTAATGTAAAAATAAGGTACTTGCAAATATATGAGATCTTAGCATTGGAAATGGCTAAGCACGTTGACACATCAATGCACGTTTATGCATTTGTATTTACGTTACACACTCTTTTCTATGATGGGGTAGTTTTTCAAGTCACAAAACAATATATTCCGCAAAAAAATTTTACATTCGTTCTCATAATACATGTGTGCAGATTTTGTCGGAAATCAAACTTTTCAAAACTTATACAGAATCACGTTCAAATTGACTAGCCAATGAATAAAACCAAACCCATAACGTTTTAAACATCTTTACGCTTTCTTTATAATCGCTATAGCTTTCCTGTAACTTTTGCATGGATTACTGAAAACCCTGATTTCTATGTTAATTTTAGATTCATTTTCGCAAATAAGGTGAGAAAACATATTTTTTTTGGCATATTTTTTAGTATATATCTGAAAATACCTAAAAGTCTAAAAAAAACATTTCTCGTACCCTTCTAACTAACCATTTTAAAATAACTCCACACTCTAAATTTAACAAACAATTTTTTTCTAGTATTTAGTACGAGTACGACCTTTACGACGAGTATTTAGTACGACCTTCAATAAAATATATATTTTTGAATGTTAGCTTTGATATATGGACGCATCGTAACATTTTATCACTGTCGATACGAGCCGTTACAATTACCGACACAATATTAAGAAAACTTTATTGTTAACGAGTGATTGTATCAGGTTTAAATCCATCACTATACAAAACCAGTGAAAATTAAAAAAATTACATACACCGAAAATATATGTCATAGAAAAATAATGTTACGAAGAATGCCTTAATTTGTATTCATTCATTTACTCGAAAATAATATACATTTTTTATTTATTACATTAATTGGAGTGTAAAGTACTATTTATTGCGCTCATATTATACATAAGTAATTATGAATAATAAAAAATAACACAACTAAATAATTAAATTATTATATTATTTACGGACTTCTATTTACGCTATTCCCTTATATGTGTGCTTAAATATACGTTTTCTTTTTTATAAAATGTCGTTTAAATTAACTTAAAAACTAATTAAATTCATCTTATATGTTATTTTAAATAAGTACCGTAATAACTTAGCACAACTACTAGGTTTAATCTTAGGGTTTAGTTCATTTAAATAAAAAAAACGATACTCTTAAAGGATTACTTGGTTGTCCGTCCATCGGTCCATCCGCAAAAGCCCTTTTTTCCTGGAAACAGCCTGAGATATTAAGTTGAAATTAAGCCTACAACCTAATATTACTAAAGCATATAAGTATTTATTAATAAACATACATCTACCACTTACGAAAAATTCTTCACTAGCAAGTGACAGTTTTTTTATTTCACTTGTGTATTTTTTTTGTGTCTAATGTGCTTTAAAGAATTTTCATTGTAAAATCTCTTACAGTCTACCAACTAAATTTCAATACAAATTGTTATGGTTAACTGGAAGAGATTGCTCATGTAGCAATCTGTCCGCCATATGTACTACACATAAAAGTTAATAAATATAACCTAATATTACTAAATCCTATAACCTAACGTTACTACAAGAAAAATATTAAAAATTTTTGTTTCGGGCAATCAAAAGTAGTGACAATTAAAATGTATTTTTTTGAATTGTTGCCTTACTCACTTATATAAAAAGTACAATAAAAAATCCAAAAAATGCAATTATTACTAATTCTATGTGGTATGATTTATTTTTTTAGTTAGTTTGATTTTACACCTCTTAAAGTTATAGTATTATTAAAAAAATAATATTTGTAAACGGTTCAATTAAAAATACTATTTACCCTTTAATTTATATGTGTCTAAATGTGTACAGATCCCTCATAGTGCGAGTTCTTCATGCTTGACCGCTTTTTTATTCAGAAAGTTAAAATGCTACATAATTTTTTGTCAAGTTTAAAGTCAAGTTTTTCTTTTAATGAGATTGGTATGTGCTGTATTTCACTTAACTAGCTAATAAAAATTCATTAGAAATTTCCATTTGAATGAGAGCCATAAATATAAGTCTTTGTCCAGATTTTCCTAGTTCTTAAATATCTGATCAGAAAAAATAAATTCATTGTTAGGGTACTTACAGATGCAGATAGTTCTCTTCTCAAGCATCTCAAGAGCTTAACCTCATAGTAAAAATATAAACTCAAATAGAGACTTTTCACAAGGAATACATTTGATTGTAAATTTAGTAGACCCGTAATTGACAGATTACAACATTATTTCATATTAGTAAATTATTAACATTTTAAAAACTGTATAAAATTTGTATCAAGGTCTAGAAAGACCTTTAAATCACTTATCTTATATTCAACACCAATGGAAAATGTCTATAATTTTTTGTTTCGAAAACAAACTATTTTCCAGTAACACAATAAAATATATGGCAAATAAAAAAAGAAAGCCGATCTATGAAGGGAACTTGGCTGAAAATATTTCTTCTTCTAATGAAATGAAATGAAATGAAATGAAATTTCATATCGAATCGTAAAAAAATTAATTTCCTATCGACATTCTAACTGCATTGACATACTAAGTGCCAAATGGAAGTTTAGAGAATAAGTGACATTTAACAATAAAATCCAAGAAAATCTTTTAAATAAACTTCAATTTGTTTTATTAAGTTTGTAAAACCTGACGCATTAGTAGGAATACGCAAATTCCGAACAGTAGATGGTAAATTATTTCTTCTAAAAACAGTTTCTTCCAGTCAATCAGCAAATCTAAGAGTTATCACTGTCTGATGCATATTTATTATCAACTGCGACCATGGAATAATTATCAAATCTAATATTTATTTATAAGATTTATTTTAATATTTATTTTCTGAAATTTATTTGATTGCAATGGCTTTTATTGCATAAATCTCTAAGACGTAATATCATCGATTTAATATTACCAAAATAATTTTAAAAATGTATGTATTACCAATATTATTCTTTTACTCCGTAAGAAAAAACATTAATATTCCTATTGTCTAAAAAACCTAACCTAACATATACAAACTTATATATGCCAAATTCTTTTATAAGCAGAACGTTTATAATTTGAGTCTTCAAAAAATATTAAGTGGATAATTCCAATCCAGTGGAGTTGATACTTCATAAACTTAATTTTTCGCGCTTTAAGGTTTGGTATTCCAAACTCTTTATTATGGTCATCTTATTTATGCAAACATACTTCCAGTTCTGAAATGGTTGTCATTATATTTTATTTCTCTTCTCTGCAAAATTGCAGTTATTACATTCGAAAATCCTGGTTATCGAAATCAGTTTATGCTGAATTATAAACTTATGCTGAATTGAATATCATTAAAAGCTATATGCTAATTCAATAAATAAAACTTTTCAACCACATTTCACAATCGTACCCGCTACATTGATAATCAAAACTTTGAAGTATGATCTTACTAGAGTTGATACAGATTTTAAAAAATATAAAGCGACAAATGCTAACATCAGTATATTATAATAACAATATTTCCTTCAGGTATGACAACATAATTCATTTATTTATTAATGTACTTTAATGTATACAGTTGATGTATATAGTGGAAGTATTGATACGAGAGCAATCTTTTACAGCCAATCTTATTTAAACAGGGTCAGTCTACATATAGGATCCCTCCTTAAGTTTATAGTTCGCGTTTAAGATTCCGTATTACTAAATAGAAAAATTGGTTTAGACATATTAATAGGTTAGATATAAAAATCATAAAATAAAATCAAATTATATCTGGATGTAGATGAATCTATTTCCTAGTATGCGGGGATATGGTAAACACTTGATAAAATTTTCTTACTGATTTCAAAAAGGATTTCCGTATTCACTTTCGTTATTAAATTATGTAATCTTTTATTGTCAGTGAAATAATATTCGTTAAGTGTATTTGAATCGCTCTCATTTAAACTGCATTTTATGGTTTTACTACCCTTAAAATAGAAAACGATCTTAAATGAACCAGTAGGGTTTTTCCTGAGGTAATAAAGAATTGTAAAGAAATATTTCTTATTGTTAAATAAGGGCGGAATTCTTCCCGGTAACACATTTAGTGTTTGAAGAAAAATCCTGGAAACTATTTTAATTTATTTTATAGCAGGGATTTTGAGAAGTCTATATTGATTTTCTTGATTGTAGATTTTTACTTTTTTATTTATTAAGATATTCTTTTCGCAGTGTTTCGTAGTGTATATATATATATATATTTTACATATATATATATATATATATATATATATATATATATATATATATATATATATATATATATATATTAGGTTGGAAACTTATAAACACGCCATTTTTATAACCGATTTCTGGAATATTGTAGAAGTTTCTAGAATATTTCTTGTAGGATTTATAAAGAATCTGGCATTCGAACTGCTTTTCAGTTTGCAATTGAGTAATCGGCGAATAAAGGATAAATTAAAAATGAAGTATTTCGAAGTGAACTTAGAGGACTTTTTCTTCATGAATCTCGTTTTGTACGAAAAAACAGCGAAGCATCCCTCAATATATACACAACGATGAGTGAAGATATGCCCTCTTACAACACAGCCAAGCACTGGTTCCAAAGAAGTGGATTTTGACCTGTCCGATAAACCCCATCGAAAGCAACTTTCTAGAATTTATTTAGAACAATTAAAAGAAACAGATTCCAGAATAAGTTCGCGATGTTTGGCAGAGCTACTTTCGTGCTCTTGTACTGCAATAGAAAAACGACTTTATGCTTTGAGAAATAAGTGGAAGCATTCCATTTGTCTACCACATGAGTTAACACCATTTGAACTTCAGAGGACAACTAATGTGTGCTTGGAGCTACTCAGTTTCCATCGTACCAACGAGAGTCTAAATTATTTGGTTACAGGAGATGAAAATGGGTGGCTTATGTTAATTGTTAGCGTTAATGCCAGTGGCTAGAAGATAGAGAAAAAGGTTTACCTCTACCAAAAGCAATATTGGACATACGACACTTTTGAATGCATGGTGGGGTATAAATGGAGTTATTCATTGAGTTATATATCGAGAATTTTTCCAAGCCAGCAACACAATTATAACTAAGATTTATTTTAAACAACTGAGCAATGTCACTGCTAAACGTACTTCAAATCAAAGCAAAGATTATTTTATACATGGCAGTGTTCGACACCACGCAGCAAAAATGACGCGTGAAAAACTACTTACACTTGAATTGAAAATGCTACTTCACCCACCGTACTCTTCAGATATTTCGACATCTAATGATAATCTGTTTCGCTATCTGTCTGGTAATTTATGTGATGGAAAATTTAAAGACATAATTCATATCAAAATCGCCAATATTCCTTAGTGGAACTTGACGGTTTTTTCAAGCAAATGTCCAAAGATTTCCACAAAGACGTAACTTTAGCTCTACCTACACGTTAACGAAAAATGTTAGATGTTAGATAACAACGGTGTTAATATACGAAATTAAATGAAACTACGTGATATAGTATTATTTCTACTTCCTTTAGGTTCTTTACCACGACCTATATTTCGTTGTATTACAACATCTTCAGGTGCGCTATTAGCAAATCTTTGCTATATATCTTTACAATAGACTTATCCCTCATTATCTTTTTATCCCTTCTCCGGGTGTGATTTGGTCGTTAGTAAAATGTTGTCTTATAAAAACGTAAATTTGGGAATCGAATATGAGTTACAATATAATTTGAAAAAATCACATTTCATGACAAAATGTTTTAGTTTTGCAAAGAATTTGTCTCTATATAAAAATTTTAAAATTTAGGATTTTCAGGATTTCGTGTTGATTGAATGTGTATATATAAAAAAAAAAATATATATATATATATATATATATATATATATATATATATATATATATAATATACTCGTAATATAATGTTACTTCAATATATTATAAAATTATGTTCAAATTTAAAATTTATATAATACATCAATTTTTTTTTCATGAATGTATGCAACCATATCACATCTTAAGGACCTTTTTAAATTAATTAATTTGTACAAACAACTCTTTAATAATGAACAGAAAGGGTTGATTATTTCTTTGCCATAAATAAAACATAGAGTTTGCACTTTCAACATATTATCGTTAACTTACGTAATTATTTTTAAAATATGTTGTGCCCTAATCACAGCAGATTTCTCTGAATAACTTATGAATTCTGATACATTATTGTTAATTATCGTTGAAAGGACAAATACTTTCTGTCGTTTTTAATTTCTAGATCTGTAAACAATTGGGAAAGGAGGTACTTAAGGTACAATATGCGTAAAGTTTTGAAAAATAAATGAAATTATTTGTTAAATAAAACCAACTGGTAAACTTATTGGGCAATAAGTTTACCAATTGGTTTTAAGAAGTAACAAAACAGAAAAAAATAGTGATCTGCAATTTCAATCACCTAACTTAGGCATTGGTAATAACCAAAGATAAAAATTAAGTGCAAATTGGTACATAATTGAATAATAAACCTTTTATAAGTATAACACAAACTCATGTACAAAAATATCTAATATTACATTAAAAAATAAAGTTATAACTAAAAAGATCTCGTATATCTTCTGAATAAAATATGTAAAATAAATGCAGACACAATACCCTTCACTTGTATTAATAGAAAATTATTCTGAGCAGAATATTTCTATACATTCCATCATTACAGATTATACATTTAATAGGTCCTAAGAAATGGGCTCTTAAGAAATTAATAGATATTATCTGTAAATTTAGGGATAGCATAATGATTTAGAACATCACTAACAGTTAAGACCTACCACCCCATATGTTAATGAAATGCAGAACAATAGTCCCAGTACTACTGAGAAAGGCCCGTACATATAGAGAGACAGTTGCAGCTGAAGATTTTGTCTTATAATATTTGTTAAAAGCAGTCGGTAATTTAAAAAAAGGGAAAAAATAAAGTTTATGTAATATTTTATATATACATCTAAGTTACTTTGAACAGAGAACAGATTTGAGTCTCAATGTAAATTGCGTGCAAAGTTAATCACCATGATATGCCTTTGTTTAGGTACAAGCTGCTAGCTCTGCTCGCCGGTTTGAGCGATTTGTTTTTAAGTATCTCTAACTATATTAATACAGAGATTGTGAGTTTTTTTTTATATGTGAGTAGTAATTTCTAAAATTACTAAACCAATTAAGAATAGATCTTACAGTTAGGAAACAAAGATGAACATAATAAGCCATGTTTTAAAATTGTTTTTTTCTCAAAGATATTATTTCTCCAAAAAATATTGATATCAATATTGATATAGTCATGGAAATATTAACAACGAGACGACTTCTTTGTTGTAAAATAATTTGAGGCATATGAAAACAAATCCGAAATTAGAGCGGCAATTAAGGTCTGAAAAATGGAAAAGCCCTTGGGAAAGATGCCTTTCCTATAGAAACCATAAAGCCTATGGGAGAGCAAGGCGTTGATACCTTTCCCACCATATGCATCAAAATATGGCAGACAGGAATGTGGCCAAAATAAATGGATTCATGCAGTATTCGTGTCTTTACATAAAAAGGGCTCAACCAAGAAGTGTAACAACTACCGACTTATTGCCCTTATCTCACACGTAAGCGAAATTATGTTGCATATATTAAATGAACGAATGAAGTCTTGCTTTTCCAGGGAAATCGCTGCAGAACAGGCCGGTTCCCTTAGTGGAAAAAGTACTCGTGGACAGATCCCCATAGTTTGTTTGACCATCGAGAAGGCTATGGAGTTCAATAAACCCACATACATCTCTTTTTTTTGACCACTCGACGACTTTTAGATGAGTGAAATGGCCAACACTATGGAGTTCACTACTTAAAATGGGAACGCCAATATATCTCATACATCTTCTAAGATAACTTGATGAAGATGGAATAGCATTAGTACGCATAAATAAAATCTTGACAGATAATTTTCATCCTAGTGCTGACGTTCGTCAGGGGTGTAAAATATCTCCAGTGTTCATATGTACAAAGAGTTCAGAATAAAAAATTACACTCAAAAATGAACAGACGGCGTTGGCATTGGAGGTTATAAAATATCAAACTTGCACTACGTAGACGACTCTACCTTGTTTGCTTCTTATGCATGCCAAATTTCGGACTTACTTCTCATAATGAAGCGCGTAAACCTTCATCTTGAGAAGTAAGTCTTGCTCGAATTTGGTTTAAAAATCGATCGCAGTAAAACTAAAATTATTGTTATTGACCATGTCAAAAACAACTTGTCTGAAGGCACTCACATAGTAAACTGCGAAATGGTTCAATTACATATATATGTATATATATATATGTATATATATATATGTATATATATATATATATATATATATATATATATGTATATATATATATATATATATATATATATATATATATATGTATATTTATACATATATATATATATATATATATTGGAGCGTTTATCTCTAACAACGACGGACGAATTGACCAGGTGAGGAGACGTATGGCGATGACAACATATACTATGGACAAATGGAAAAAAATATGTAGGAACTGAAACATTAGCAAAGCGACTAAAAATCGACTCGTTCGACCTTTGGCGTTCCCCATATTTCTCTACGCTGTAGAGACTTCAACGCTCTAAATACTTCCGAAGAACAAAATAGACATATAGAATTATTTCTACTTCCAGAACTCGGCATCAAGCAAAGTCCATTAACACTCGTTCGGACTCGGATTATTAAATTTATTGGTTACGTCATGCATGAAGATAATATCGCAACGTTGGGCAGGGAAAACTAAAAGGCACTAGACTTCGTGGGTGCGGTGGATAGAACAAATCAAATCTGCTATAAGCGGTCTCCCGTGTGAGTGCACCAAAAAGAAATATGGAGAAGCATAGTGACAACGGCGGCCCGTAACAATACTACAACTGACAAGAGCGAAACAACGGAAAAGATGAATATCAAAACAAGGTAATTTATCAAATATCTGGAGACTGCAAGTCTATATTGTACGGTTAGCGTATTATGTACATTCATTTTTGTGGTGCAAAATCGGAAGGAAATAAAGACAGAATCCAAAGACCATTTTAATGTTTAATAAAAATATTTTTTTAATTTTACCATTTTAATGTTTTACGTCGACAGTAAATGGTATCGATATCATATATTTTTGATTTCTAAAGATATAACAGTATTACTGAAAATGTGTACCATACAAAACTAAATTGCTCGCTGGGTCGCACGCGATAATTCATGTTAGGGTTAGAGAGGTTCTGAGCACTGCGTGAACGAATTTGATATCGATTATACTTCCTTGATGTTTCTTATTATGTTATTATTTATAGAATATGAATTCAATTACATGTAAAATTATTGACTCTAAATGACTTTGAATTGAAAATAAATTAGACATTTGCGCAAAATAGTATGTATATTGCCCTTTACATAACCCTGTACCTAAAGAAAATTGCTATTGAAATAGTTTGCAGATCGGTATAAAGTGCATTTAAAATGCATTCATATGTGATGTTGCACTTGTAGTCATTTTTGAGAGCAATAGTTCGTAAATATCCTATATGAAATTATTTGGTATTAATGATGAAATATAAAATAATTCCAATGGATAAAGCTCAAAAAAAAATCATAATTGGAATAAATAATCGACATATGTGTAAAAGAAAAGTAACCTGTCTTGAGCTATAATTTTTCGAGCAGACGAAGGCATGAATCGATCAATAAAGACGGTTATAATATTGGTATGTCCTTTACATCCTTTAACTACGTAAAAGCTAAAGATTGATAAGTGAAATCCGTATCATGACGATACTATTATTACGCCAGCACAGCCAGGCAAGGGAGCAGTTATTAAATAAATTTCTTCGAGTCCTTAAAATAGCATATTATATTAGTTATATGAATTGAAGCGAGCGCTTTTAATACATGCTACACAATTATAACGTATACATTCTACCTATGTTTTTCTAATACATGCAGAAACCACGAAATTTTTGAAGAGTAAACTTATGGAAAACGATTTTTTTTCTAAGTGATTATATAAAAAAAGGACAGCTGTGTCACTGAAGACTATAGATTTTTACATTTATATATTTTTTTCTTTACTGCAAATGCAAATAATTTACCCTCAGTTGGAATTAGTTGTTATAGGACAGTGTGAATATTTTTTGTTTGTCCACTTATTAATGTCATTAAACGATGTAAATGTTTTTATAACTTGTACTGTTACTGCAAACTAGGTTATTTTGAAACTAATTGCATTGCATTAAATTATTCAATAATATGGGTAATTAATTTAAAGGTCTCATTGACTCAGTTATTAGGTACGAATATCGGTATTATATTGTGACGTCGATTTCACTTTTCGTTAATGCTTTAACAAATTTATTTCAATATTTTTTCAGTGAATATTACTAGTTAATTTAATTTTTACTACATCTAATTCTCCAATTCTTCACTTGTTACAACATCTTCAGGTGGGTTATTAGCAAATATTCAATCTTTGCTATTATCCCACCTGAAGATGTTGTAATACAACGTAACCTAGGTCGTGGTAAAGAAATTAAAGAAAATAGAAATAATACTACATTACGTAGTTTCATTTAATTGTGAATAATGAATTTCTAAAAAATTAACGCCAAATATATTCAATCTCCAATGTTTTTCAAAAATTATATAAGAACAAATATCTTTCCAATTATTTAACAGTTTTTTGACTATAAATGGCTTTATTTTTTTTTATTTTTAAAAACGTTATTGCTAACTCAGAAGTAATGTTACATTTAAGTGACGATCTCGTGATATATTTGAAAATAAATTTCCAAACACGAATATCTGAAAAATCAATGGGACTAACAATTGGTTTTCCGTATTTATGCGTGACAAAGTGGCACATTAATTTTTAAAGGTATTAATGTTTTCTGCTTACTAAGCAAACATTTCCGTAAAGATTTTCTAATAAATTCCCGGTAAAAGGGTAAAATTACATCTAAAAAAACTAATATTATTTTAATAACAACAAGACGTGAAAAACTTTCAGCTCGCAAAACTCGTTGAATTTCTTTGATTTTTTGTAATTAATAATTTTTGCCCCAATCTTCTTCAAACATATTGTCAGATTTATCTCGCTTAACTAATAATCAAAATAAGAATGTATATAATCCTAAAGTTATATATAATGTAAACAATTCAATAAGGAAAATTCATTAAATCTTTGCAAGGCGGAAACGGTGCAGGGGTCCATTATTTTACGACAAATGAACTGTGACTCAGCGGAACTCGAATAGAATACGCCACTAATAAATATCTGTCTCGTACACCGGCCACGCCTGCCATTAATCTTCTCCCATACCTGTATTTATCTTAAATATAAACTCAAATACATACGTATGAATGAATTAGAAATTAATTTGGCACAGAATCCACATAATTCGCATTCCTAATTACACTGATTATGTTAAGGTTTATTATGTTATAAATTCGCATCGCACAAATCACCATCCATGTGAAAGGATTACGAATGTAAATTTTAAAATAATTAAAAAGGGTATACGGATTTCGTCCTTTTAAATGAGTTGGGTTCGGAGAAAATAATTGCATGTGATTTTGTTGGAACCTTTCTTTGTTCCAAGTTTTAACTCGGAACTTATCATTTTTTAAACAGCGTGCATTTTTCCCACGATATTCCTTCACGTCCTTAAGGATATTAATAAAAAAGGAAAAATCGAATATTCACAAAGAATTATTATTTTACATTCTCTTTTATTTTAGTTTTTTCCACCGATAAGAATGTGATGAAACAAACCTACAATGAAAATCAGGGAAAAAACGTTGTGTTAAGATATTAATTTGCCTTAGGTGATTTTATTCGTTGCATCAAATTTTGAAAAGTATATAATATTGTTTTTCTGAAAAGTAGTATGGTTTTATGTAAGAAATGTATTGAAGTGACTTAACTACTAATAGGAAACAAAGCAGGCAAAGAAACTCAAATGTTACCGAGATTGTCTCGGTAATATTTGAGTTTTCCCCGTCTTTTTCCAAAAATTTTGAAAAATTCCACGACGAATGTAGTGACTTTAATTGAAAAACGATTAAATTGTTTTTTTAAAACCCTGACTACTAGAGATAGTAAGAACCTATTAATATAATTACAAACCCAAGAAAATCCGTCGGGGCTGCCATGCCCTGGCTATGCCTAAAATTTTGCAGTTTTATCAATTCGTGACTAATTGAAATTCTCGTAGAGGCGCAAATAGCTTTCTACCCAATGTAATTGATATTGGGAACGGAAATGGGAATGACAGCCCCGACGAACTTTCTTAAGTTCAAGGCTTCATAAAATAATATTTAATCGTTTTTCAATTACAACGACTGCATTCATCGTGGGATTTTTCAAAATGTTCAATTTTGTTAATCTCAAAAATACGTCAAAATGTGTGTCTCATAAGTGAGTTGGGATTCTTTAATTCGTGAAAGAACTGTCTCCAAATGAATTCATGAATATTTCGTTCAATATTTTTATTCTGTTTTTTTGTTAATTTTACTTTCCGCTAGAGTTATTTTAGGGACCATTATAACTACTTTAAATTGTATTCGAGGCCTGTAATTTCCAATTAAGTATTGGTTTACGTCGTCAAAATCAACCCAAAATGTCGTTAGGCAATGAAAACAGCATGCGCTAAGATTAGGCTCAAAACAATTATTGCAAAGCTAGTATTCGCCCAGTACAGTCACTCGAATTGATCTCGTGAAATAAAAAAAATATTTAATTCTCAGCCTATAATTTCTTTTAACAATTAGGTTCAATAAACTATAATAGGGTATATTGAGGATTTTGTAGAACTAGTTTTATTCATGGTTTCGCCAACGTGATGTTAGGAGAATGTAAAAAAAAAATTTATTGAAGAAATAGGTTTCAATTAGGCCAGTCGTATAGTAACGTTTTATTAAAAGACTTCAGAAAGGAGGAATTTTTATTTTCGACGAGTATTTTTTTATATATGTACACCGATTTCTCCAAGATTTCCCCGAGAGCCAATTTGCAGGATTCCTTTTTTTGAAAGAATTTACTAACTAGGTGGTCCCATATAAATATGGTAAGGATCTGAAAATGACGCTCAGAAATGAAAAATTGAACTCCTTAATGAATGGCAGTAAATCTATTGTGATTCATAAAATTCGCTACTGATAGTTGTTTCTTTGCAAAATATTTGATACCATTGATCAGATCAGGCTCTAATGACGAAGTTTGAAGATGAAAAATTAAACTCTCCAATGTATGGCAATGACTCAACCGTGATTCATGGTGTTTGTTAATGGTAGTTATTACTATGCAAAATAACTACACAATCGACCAATGAACAATGGGACTCCTTAACAGAAGGTGGTAAAACAACCTTTATTCAAGAAATGTATTACTCATAGTTGTAACAAGAAATTTATTACTCATAGTAAAACAATGATACCATCGACCAGATAAGGGTCGGTGATGAACTTTGGAGATGACAATTAAAACAACTTCACAGATGGTAGTGAATTAACCGAGATAAAGACCAGGGTCTACAGTGACTACATTAACCAACAAGGAACGACTACGCACAGCAACTTCCTGATCATCATGCCTTTGTCAGACAACACTTATTGCATTTTGAGAGCAAAATAATGATAATTTGTTTTCAGAAACGTTCCAACGACCGAAACTGAAAATGATTAATCATTAAATGAACGTAAAATTGAAATTTTAAATTATGTGTGTGAAAAAGGATTGGAAATTTAGTGTATGTTAAACGTGCTAGCATACCATTTTTTATTGTTCATCACATACTACGAAGAAAGGATAACCACTCATATCATGTTTTATGGCCGTAGAGCTTATTAACATAAGATTTCGTAAGTAGGGTGAAATTTCAAGAGATGCTGAAGAGTAATTTCTTGATAATATAATATGGAGTTATGACTGAGAATTCACGTGGTTCGGAATATTTGGCGTACAATTCCACATCCTTGGTGAATCGTAATACCCGCCGCAGACCGGAATTTAAATATCACTTCAAAGGATTTACGTAGTGGAATGTGAAAGAGGCATTTTATTGGTCCCGCAGAACTATGCTCTAGTTTAAATGAAGTACAATATCAGCATTTCCTGCAAAGGGAATTTATTGACATAACAAGACATCCTATTAAATGTCCGCCTGAGAAAGTTAAAAGTAGTAAGATGGTGCAGCATATCCCTATGTACGGAGTCGATAATAACACTTAAATTCAGTTTTTTCACCTTGATGTATTTGTTCATGCTGGAGCTATTATAAAAATATAGTCCACTCTAGGCAGATTTTGCCTGAGCATAACTTACGAATAAAAATCCAAACTGCAAACAAATAGTATTTTATGCAAAATCAGCTACCTTTATTCGTTTGTGGGGTATCTTTTAAGACGATATAGATAACATTTGGCATCAAAACCGTCATTTTAAACACTTCATGTAAATAAATAAGTATACTCTGTGAAATGATAACTTTTAATTAATAAATTTATTATTTAAAAGTTTAGTATGAGGATGTTGTTTCACTGGTGTCACCATAAATGATAAAAGACATTAAAAAATAATCCTAATTATTTTATTGAACATATTTGTTAAATTTTTACTTTTTATTTTTGTAAATTATAATACTTGTACATTGTATAACTTTCGGAAGTATAATAAATACAACACCGATCTCCTAAAATAAACTCTTTAAAGTAAGCAATTGGAAAACGCACACAAACACGGCTTCCTTTATCCTTTAATAGCGGAAACCGTGTTTGTGTAGGTAATATATAAATGCTGTCGGGAGTTTCTAAGAGTTTATCTTTGCTAATAGCCCACCTGAAGAAGTTGTAATATAAATAACCTATATCGTGGTAAAGAAATTAAAGAAAGAAGAAGTGATATAAGGAGAAGTATATAGAAGTAATATTATATCCCGTAGTTTCGTTTAATTGTGCCCAATAATTTTTTACATTTTTATATAATCTTGGGGAAAATGTCAATTTTCAAAGTGTTCCCACGCAGATGTTTTTCAAATTATTTTCTGTTTTTATCCATTAATGGTAGTGGTTTCTAAAATAGATTATATAGCCTTGCTAATATATTTTTTCTTCAGAGCGGATCTTGAAATTTGAACAAATTTTTTTGGATTCCATATTTTAAAGCAATGATTAAAATTTAAAATGCTTTTCTTAGTTTTTAGTACAAAACAATATTTTCTCTAAAAATTATATTTTCTCCAAATTTTTTGACTACTTGTTTTACAATCTCGATGCATGATCGCTTAAAGTGCGTCAGGGTGTAAAAAACCTACACATTTTTTAAATAATCGATGAGTAAACTTTTTCAACTAAATATTTTGCTAAACATCTTCTCTGTCCCCGTGTTGCAGCCATTTTATTCTGAGATTATTGGCACGATATAAATCAAGTTTGGATCGAAGATGTATGCTATGAACACCTATACATTGAAATAGTGGAATTATGGAATAAAATAATATTAGGGGTAGAAAAGTATCCAGTGCACAAAAGGAAATGAGGAGATAGGTCTTAAAATATGATATAGAGGTTTCAAAATAACTTTTATATCTAAGTCAATAGTTGGCGAGATATACGCTTCTAAGGCCTTAAAAAGACCCCCTTCCCCTTTAAATTTTCAACTGATGTGTGTAAAATAATAAAAAATGTAAGTACTTAAAATAACCATTCAACGAAAATGATGTTAATATGATATGTTGTGTTGTTTCTTTCACATTTGGGATATTTACGCACCGACTACGCAACAATAGCTCAAACTATCAAAGTTTACATACAGAAATCAAAATATATCTTATTGCATATGAAACAAATTTAATATTGTTTGGTTCCACGGAACGTTCTTGCGCGAATTCGGCTCCCATTATCCAGTTTTATTTTAATTGTTTACTTATAATTGTTCTGTTCTTATAGAAATACTTTTTCATTTTTTCTCATGCTCTGCTTCGTGGGTTTGTTCACTTTATCTGATTTAGTAAATTTGGCACAGTAAAACATATTATAGCATATATTTTCTGAAGTAGACGGGCAATTGAAGTAGTCGTTTTTATTAAAGTTTATGTGTGTTCTGTTTGGAAAATACCGCTTAAAAATGATAATAAAAGTAATAATCATCATCACTATTTATATGTGGACAGATGATGCAAAAAAATGGCAAACACTAATCAATGGCAAGCAAAAAATTATGTTACACGCTGAACTGTAAATTGTTCGAAACGTTACATATAAAAGGGTAGCTATTTCGGCGTGTGCAGTAAGCTATAGGTAAGTATCACCGATACGGCCGGTTTACAACTAGTAGCTGTTGATATATACATACACACACGTAGGTATATATATATATATATATATATATATACATACATACACAACAGAAAAAGAAATTAATAATTATTATCAAATGCAAGTGTTAAATAAAAACATATACATATGTAGCTATTATTACCTAAGGAGGAATCATAGCACAAGAAAACCAAAACTAACCAAAATTTGATAAGATAAAGAGAAAAAATAATAATAAATATATTCCAAACAAAATAATTTTGAATTGCCATATCTGCCATATCTCCATAGGCTAAAACATTCGAATAAAATTTACTTTCAAATTACTTTAACTAAAATTATAATATTAAAAAATGTACAGAATTCCTGGAAATTTACATAACATTTACGCGAAATTAATAGCAATGATTCCAGTATTCAAATTTTTTTCGGAATTCATAATATTTTTCTCGAATCCATGAAATGTTACATTTGATAACATGTTTTAAAAATTATGTCAATATTTGTGAATATAATATCAGTTTAATCAAGTTACTACTTACCTTTCCTAAATGTTTAATCTTTCATACGTATCTGTGTGCCAACCTCCCGTAGTGGTTTTTTTCTTAATTTTAATTACTATCTCTTAATTATAAAATACACTACAGAACAAAAATTATTATTTTTACGACATTGTTTAAAACGCAGTGCAACAGACAAAATGCAATGTCTCGTAAATAAATAATTATATTAATAAAGATTAAATTAGCATCCAATACAATGGCATAGAATATTGCACATCTATTTCTAATGTTAATTTAGTAATGGTCACTGAAATAATTAATTCAGTCATTTAAAATAATTGTTTCAGCTAATACATTTCCAAATTATATCGATAACAGATTTCAAATTATAAAAGACACGCTTTATATAATTACACTATATTTACATTAATAGAGTAGAGAATATAAGCGATTGTTGAAAATTATGGCCGCATACGAAAAACTGAATACGTTCCAGTTAATTTAATCTTTAAAATTAGTGAAACGCGTTCGGCCATGCCAAATTTATAGATTAATTATTGCATGGTAGACTACTGCGTGATTCATGCAGTTGCCATAATGCATGATAAAAAGTTTTAAAAATCAAGCTTGAGAAATTATCTTCAAAATAATTTTGCTTGGTAATGGTATAACTGGCCTGATTGAAATTTGTACCCAATTTTTGGAAAACAAAATTATATTTTCCTATGTCCACGTATACGAAGTATGTTTGACAATAGCTTTTTTATACGTCTTCTAACGAAAGCGGTTTTAACGATGTTGCCTCTTCAACTTTCGGTCAGAGTTTTCGAAGTTATCATAATTATTTCAAAATTCCTTCTCTGGTGATGGAAAGTATGAGTCTCAATAAATTAATCATCAACCATCTACGAGTTGCGAAGGCAAAACTGGGGTATCAGAAACAATATAGATAATAGTGGCTATTTCTTTTAGTGGTTCAGTATCTTCTTCCTCTAGTTATGTAGATATTGGTACTACAACGGTAACTATATTTTAGAATGTCCGAAATTCTAATATCCTTGTAACCCAAAAATTGTTTATAACTGATTTATTATCAGACGATTTAGAAATGCACAAGAATTTCCAAGGACACTTTGGTTAGCCAAGCTCAATCAACCATAGTCTGAGGAGATCAAGATCAACACGTGTTATTATACAACGGTGGTCTGTTGCAGATACTGATATCCCGTAACCCATTTTCGATAGCTCAGCTTCTGGGTTAATCGTGAATACTAATGATATGTAATTTTAAATGTAGAATATCTGGTAAACTATATTAATACTTATGGTAAATTACTATGCAACAGTAACAGACCTCATATCTAGGCAAGAAACAGTATATCGTAAAACTAATAACGAAAACATTTTGAAATTCCTTCTATTCATTATTTAAAATGGTCATATACAATATCTTAAACAAAGAACCTTTTTTTGTTATCCAATGTTAAATATTGTCATCACGTATTCAATTGTACGCCATGTATTGCTATTTGTTTAAGTAATTTAATTAATTTTTGGTCTAATACATTGACATTAATTTTGTTACCGTGATTTCTCTAATATTTTTTAAATCATAACTCACTTTTAAAATCATTACAGAGAAAGGACCTGTAAGTACAACAATTTCTCCTTAAAATCAAACATTTAAATTATGAATACTTTATTATTTAAATCTAGCAATATTTTCAATTTGTTTTACAGAGCATGGCAGGATAACCATGGGGTAGCAAATAAAGATATTTGGAAATTTACGAGGCATTAGGCGCGCTATTTTGGTGAAAAAAAATTAAATATAAAATTTTTTTTTTTTGCCTCCATATATTTGAATGCCTGTGGTATATATTACATATGATATATGTTATGTGATATTATAAAAAAGAAAACGTTGGGGTGCTGGAACCTAAAGCAAAAAGAAATTTTTTTTTCTATAATAGAACATAATAATTTTTATTTTTAAAAAGATGGCGTATATATTCTATAACATAATAAAACTTTAGCTCGACTATAAAACGTATCAAAGTCATTTAATTATATGGAAGAAATAAAGAAAAAGAAATTTGAAAAATATCACTAATATAACGCGCGTAATGATTGGTAAATTTACAAAACATCTTTATTTGATAGTCCCTTCATAGAAAAAAATTGGCAAACCGAAATTCGTCTGAGGTCGCTACCCCATGATTATCCCGTCATAATCTTTAATGGCTAAAAATATAAAGTATTTTAATTTTAATAAAATCATCAATAGTAATAACATATAATAATAACGACATAAATATTATCGTAAGCATGTAATTAGGTGAGATTGCACGCAGGTGAGATTGCGCTATTTCGATTATCGATGACATTTTCAATGCCGCAGGAAGTCAAAGCATTTTACAGACACACTACAAAAAAACACGTCTCCTTATTTCTTTTGATATATCCTGACGAACTTAAATATGATCTAAATCATTGCATCTGTTTATTGTTATAATTAGAGCACTCCTTTTATCAAATGAATCATATTTAAAAATCGTCCTTCCTCTAAATTTATATCTATGTTTGTACTTCATGGTTGCAGGTTACATCGCCTACTCGGCGTTGTATTGAATACAACTTAATATATTTCAATAGGTTCAGCGTATTAGTGTATCTTTCAAACCAAAACCACCTTAGCTATTATACAGAAAGCTCAGCTGCAGTTTCAAACTCTGTTATAAAGATACTTCCGTACATTTCCATATACATATTCAATACACCAATAATCACGCTCAAAACAACCCCCTGCTACACGCTCTGCTGTACCGATTTTACAACCTTACACTAACTCGGTATCTACCCACGTCTTATAATGGTTACCATCTGTACCTGACTTTACTGACACGTTTAATAC
Source organism: Druceiella hillmani (assembly GCA_039881145.1). Classification (NCBI taxonomy): domain Eukaryota; kingdom Metazoa; phylum Arthropoda; class Insecta; order Lepidoptera; family Hepialidae; genus Druceiella; species Druceiella hillmani. The sequence goes on from JAYKKI010000103.1 coordinate 3,085,150, forward strand.
ATCCAAAAAAAATTAACCCGTTGCGAACCCACGTTCAGTACCAGCAAATGTCATTTATTGCTAAAATGGAGAAAAAGAAATCATTGTATGCTACATAACAAATTAGTCTAATAATTTCTGGCTAACCCTATATTTGAATTATATTTTGCAATTAAAATATTATTAAATTTATTAATTTAAAATTACGAAACTAAAATGGGTAATTGTCAAAAGGAATTTATATAACATACATTACCGTATATTGTAGAGTCCACGAAATTTTAATTGGAAAAGATTGGTGCTATATTGAATTGTAAAACGTAATAGTTTTACAAATATTAGCAAATATTTTAAAAATAAGAAGACAAAAAAAAACAGTAAGTGTTTAAAAAAATTTCTGTTACTACTTAAAATAGTTGTTACTTAAAAATAGTTGTTATGTATGTGTGTTGAAAAAAAGACGAAGGAGGTTAAAGGACGGATGATATAGAAATTTATCTAATTGTTTTCAGAAATTGCGCAATTTCAACAGTAAAAACTGAATGTTTTTACTATTGAAATTGTGTTAATTTTTGTTCTGTGGCTACTAAATAAATTTATCTGAAAACAGTGCAAACAACAAATCAAAAATCAACATTCGAGTATCGTTTGCTGGAAAATAACGGCAAATTTTATTTTTTAGCCGTATTACATTTACAATTTGAAACATAAAACCAAAAACTTTAAGCAATTGTTAAAAATCAAACATTAGACATAAAGTTCAGAAAACTGGTATTGTCTCAGTTTCTTGGAAGATAAACATTTAAATTAAATTAAAGGCGCAGATTATTCTTTATAATAAGATACTTATAAAAATATGTAATTAAAATACAAAGATTGCATTATTTTTATTAATTTCCATTTTTATTCAGTAAAAGGGAGTGCTAATATGAAATATTTCAAGACTTTAAGAAATGAACTAAAACTGTCTTTATTTTTAAGTTACGAAAAAGATAAAGGTATTTCCTTTGTTTCAGGAACTGTAATGTAAGTAATAAGTCAATGAAAGACAGCACATGCGTTATTATAATTCAGGTTTAATGAAAGGTCAAACAACTAAAAAAAAAGAAGATTCAATTCATTATTTGGTGCAAGGTAATAAATTATGTTACTCATTTACGGCTGTACAGAAAAAAACTGATAGAAGTGGTATTTTCACGAAACTGTTTGAAAACACGTGTCGCCAATTTCAAACAAATGTATTTTAAAAGCGCAAGTTACATTAATGCGCAATCACTTTGATGAGATGTTCAATACGTTCTCATTTTCCCACGACCAAGTCAGGTTTTCTTATACTGCTCGCACCAAACCTTTCTAAATCTCAATATTGCTCACACATGTATCGGCAGCTCACCACAACATTGTGGCAAAGCAGCAGTATAGACTAACCGACATATATAAATTGAATTTCTTTAAGAATACTTAAATTTTGCCAAATCAGTATGTTTACATGCAACAAAATATTTGCAAAATTTATATGGTTATATCATGGAAAGAAAAATAATTATTGCAGATCGAATAAATTAATTTAAAAAATATTTATTTTTGGTCACATTATGCGAAAAATAATCAATTGTTTCTTCCATAATAAATAGCATACTTTACGTTAAGCAAAATAAGTTTAGTAATTTGATATTTTAACTAATACTTTCTTATCTACAAGGCAGGGAGAATCTACTTCGACTGATTAACAAGAGGCACAACGAAATTATAAGATTACATGTTTTTACTAAAGACCCTTAAAATCTGACCAAATCAAACAAAAGGTTGCTAACAGGGTTTCGTCAGCTTTAAAATTGTTGGTTAAATTAATTTTGCATATACCTACACCAAGATAATGTCCAAACAATATCAAATTTTATTCTTTGAATGATGGTTATTTTATTTAACTAGCGATGTTTCTGATAAGCCACGAAGCAATACAGTTTAAGGAAACAACAAAGATTTCGTTTGATCTAATGAGTAATTGTGGCGACAAAATATAAAATGTGTAAATTAGTAGTTTAATAACATAATTTAAAATAAACGACAAATGTTCAAACCAGAACAATTGTAAGAAAAATTAAATTTGTACTGACTATCAATGATATTGGCTGAACTACATGAAGAAAGAAGTTCCATACAATGTTATTTTTTAATAACTAAGCCACCCAACCCTTTACTAAATAATGTCTAATGACAATAAGATATTGACAAAATATTTCAGAAAATGTTTTACTTATTAGCCGGAAAATATTACATATTTAGTAAGTATTTGACGTTTCGTAAATTTAGCATTAAGGTATCTCTTTATTGCTATGATAAATGTGCATTAATACAATTCTCCGCTACCACTTTTATGATTGCTTGAAGAAAAATAACCGTACTAATGGAAAGCAGTGCGTCAAAAATATTTGTAGTTGCAAAACGATTCAAAGCGTTCATTATATTTCTAATTGGGTCTCTATTGAGACGTTGACCGAGCCGCCGTCGAAAATTCTGGAAACAATTTTTATTTCCGTTTCCTGGATAAACCTTAAACATTGCTATACTAAATGTAGTCTTCGATCAAAAAAATTCAATGGATCGAAATTCTTTTATGTAAATATATCTTCAAATCTTTAATCCAAATCTTTACATCAAAATGATTACCTTTGTCGGAAACTAATTCTCCCGTCCAGCGGCTACGATCTATTTTTCTTTCATATAAAGGTCTTTAGGGGTCTAAATTAAAAATAAATTATAGCGTATATTTAAATGAGACAACCCAACCACTTCAGTATTTAAGTCGATGCAAAGGTAATAATCGAAAAAGTTAAAAATATTAAATCTTCGCCTTTCCTTAAATTTCCATAAGATGTAAAATTAAAGTTGTTTACCTAGAAACACACACGTGTATAGTCACTTAAGTATTATTCAGGTAACATACACTGTAGACTTTTATCATTACTAAGTTTGTTTACTTTCTTAATCAATCTTTGGATAAACAGTAGTGGTTCATTTCAATGTCATTAATACACTATAGATTATTATGCATATTCATTTGTCTTAAACTGCAAAACTTTCATTTTCATATTTATAGGATAATGATGAGTGATCAGGTGTTCTGTGCTAGTGACACAGATTCGGGCGCAATTATGTCACTAATAACGTTTTATTAAAGTCCAACAAAATATTTTGAAATTAAATTAAAATTTATAGAAAATTACGCAATAAGTTACTTGATTTCGCTGGCTTTTACTTTCGTACCCAATTCTGGAATTAAATGGCATTTCTGGGCCCTAATAAGCAATGAAGAAAGGAGCACTGTCACCTATCATGTCAAGGAATGGCAGCGAGAACTTGTCCTATACAATGAATCAAATTGCCCAGTTCAATAAATCGTATTTGAGAAAAGAAGTCTAATCAGACCTTTTGTTTGGCACTACGTTATTAAACTTAAATATGAGGAGCAAAACTGTATTTTTACGCAACGTTTCATTTATATCACCAATGAGACGGATATCTACCTTAAAAATTAGAGAATTGGATTAACCTCTAATAAAAGTATGGTGACATAGTAAAACCTAACAAATTATGGGTATTAGTCATTTCAGTGAGGATACTCTAATTTTTTGACGGATATAGAAACACTACAATCACAAAAATATATCTATCACTTACATTAAAAAAGAAAACGCAAAACAATTTTAATTAACTTTTAATTTACCCCCGAATGCGTTTTCCCCTCTAATCCAAAAATAAAAAGGAACTCAATATTCTCACATCTGTTCATTTCATGAAAAACAAATATACATAACAGATAATGACGAGATCTTCATCACTATAGTAACGCTGCAGCGTATTATATATAATGAACAAATTATCGTTTTCCCCAAGAAAATAATTTAAGTTAGCATGTAATACAACACATTTTTGGCTTACCCTTTTAAAATTTTAGTAAATCTTTTCTTTGTAATTTTTTCTCAAATTCATTGCAAATTAAGGACGCGTTGTATTTTAATTATATATTTTTAAATACCTTAACCTTATCATTATTAATTGGTCAATTCAAAAAAATACCAATTTTCTCAAGATTACATCTGCTTTTTACTTGAAAATAATTATATTTTCAGATAAAAAGCAGATTTAGGTTAGTTTATTTTTTCCTTATCCTTCAACTTTTGTTTTAAATTTTTCTATTATACTTGAAACCGTTAGTGAAGTATAGCTTAAAAGAGAAAATTTGTTGCCATTTTTCAAGATAGCTGCGCTAATAGAGCATGATTTTGATATGTTATTTCTAGGTAACAGTACGTCATATATATAAAGTATCAACTTTAATGGAATGATTTTAAGGACTGAAAAGGGAAAACCCTAACATAACTGGACAACTAAGCCAGTTCATGGCATTTATATCATTTAAGTTCAGAAGAAAGTATGTTATATATGTCACTACCGACCAAGCCTTCATTAAGGTTTTCACAAATTTATATTTTAAATGTATAAAAATGCAGGTTGTTGTAAGGGTTGAGATATTTTAATATAGCTTACTATTGGCCATGGCTTAGTAAACCAGATTTATTTGTATTAGATGTCTCCATCACTAGCAACTCTGACTGTTATTTCTACGGAAATATTGTTGCAATTTAATAAAATTTTTATCACATGTTTGTTACTTATATTATAGATAAAATTTGAAGGCACCTTCTTTTATTCATTATAACTTTTCTGATTTTTAACATTTTTTTAATTCAAAGGAATTAAACTATAGCATAATATAATGGAAACTTCGGTTTTCTCGAAAATATTAAAGCTATATATATGTTATTTGTACATTTTGATTGTGAGCATTTGTCTATAGTATAACAGTATATTTTATTTAATTACAAATTTAAATGTTGTGTTGATTAACAAATCGACTTAAAATTAAAATGTTTCTGCGTTAACCAGAAAAACAATGGATATTATGTGGTTACCTTATTTTCACGTTAAATCATAATATATTTATTATACAAATTATAATAACAATCATCTGTAACGTTGCATATGAGATGGATTAAATCTCAGCTATGATGCGAATGAATAACTTAAAGTGTGCGGCGTTTCTAATTTATTTTTACTGGAGACTATATAACTTGCCATACATTTTTAATTTTCCTATATTAAAAACGTATTTCATGTTTTGCTTTTATAGTTTCGTTCAAACATTAGGATGAAAATGTGTTGTGAAGAATTTTATGGGAAAACGTGAGTAATGAATAATAAAGAAGAAATATGATTTCGAGAATTTATTAGAGATTATATTACTTATAAATTTAAAAAATACTTTTCACAAACTGACCTAAAAATTATGTTAATTTTGTAAATATGACAGTTAAATTGTATGTGATTAAATATTTTATTTTATGTGATTACATTTTAATACTTATTTGTATGTGATTATATTTATATCAATTTATTTTTATTTTTATATTCATATCAATTTCATTACAAATAATATGAGAGAAACTAATAATAATATGCAGTATGGTGGTGGCCAAGATACGACAAAAATATACAAGCGCACACCAAATGTGACAGAAAGAAATAATCACCCGTGCTGCAGTATGGGCAAGAAAAGGTGTGTCGCACTGGTCACAGCATCATGTTACGGCTCTCCTGAAACGTCCAAGGTGCTTTCATTTTAATTATGTGCATATTAGTAATTTTAGTCGATCGATCAAAGTTCGGCATCCTTTACGTTTGTGAACTATCTGCTAATTTTAGCTAATAATTTTGTTTATTGCGTCACCTTTTTCGTGAAACTTTTTTTTGTTAACAAGGAAGACACAGCTTTTTATTGTGTGTACTTGGATACATTTGTGTGGTAATTGTTACCACTCTAGAACATAAAAGGCTTCATATTTTTTGACATGCTGCATGTCATTTAATTCGACATAATTAAAAATATTTTTTTAATTAGCCGTTTTACGTTGACAAAAAGACGGCAGAGTTTAAGATAACAATTGAGTTTAAGATAACATTTTGTGTTAAACTAAATTATTTTTTGTTAATAATCCAAAATCGTCTCTAAAAATAGATACATGTATTGCCTTCTAGACTCACATGTACTACCTTTTATGTAAGCATAAATACATGAGAAATATATCAAAATTTAGGCCATCTAGCATCATGGCCGTAGTTTGCCTACAGCCTTTGCCCAGGCTTTTAAAATCCCGTATTTTTTTCCTAGTTTTACACTGAGTATTTCAAAAGTATTTCTGAATACAAAATATAAAAAAATACAAACAACTTTAAAACTCTTGTAGCTAGCCCTTTCAAACGACACCCACGCCATATACGAAGTTTCAAAAGTTCCTAGTGCTTGATTTACCCTTCCTAAAATTTCCATTCAGATATTTTTCAGTTTAATCTAATACTGTTTGTGCGAATTAATATGCTTTATTTTTATATGATATATTAATATGTTTTAGTTTCTACGTCAAACAGTTACTGAGAAAAAAATATTTGAGTAATCCGTGAGTAATCCATTTTTCTTTTTAAGCTATAGAATCCTCAATATGCATTTAAAAATGAATGTAAAAATATTGTTTTTGTAATTTCTGCCTGTCTGTAGGTTTATTTGAACACGCATTACTTAAAACTTTGACTCAATTCAAATGGTATTTATCTGCAAAACATATTTTCTGAACTTTATTTACATTGTATTAATACAATAAAAGTAAAGAAATATAGTATGTTTACGTACACCAATAGGTGGCGCTAGGCTTATTTCATATAACGTAATGAAGTTTTCCACCCAGACCCACATTGGCGAAATGGGCATGATCCAAAGTAAAGTATGAAGTAGTGGAAGAGGGGTAGGTGTCTATGTAAGGCAGACGTCTATGTCTGCCGTCCTTCGCACGTAAAACTTGTCAATATTATTAGCTAATATACCACCTGAAGATGTTGTAATACAACGAAACCTAGGTCGTGGTAAAGAAATTAAAGAAAGTAGAAGGGATACTACATCACGTAGTTTCATTTAATTGTGAATAATGAATTTCTACAAAATTAACGCCAAATATATTCAATATTATTTGTATTGGATACAAGCCTGCTTTGTTTCCTCAATTCGTTTCAAATTATTATCGGCATTTGTCATTTATTTACTTTTATAGATTAAGTATTAGGCTGTATAATAGTTTCTTAATTGATTGTCTATACATATAATAAAATTGTAGAAATAGCTTTCTGTATATTAAAGGTGTTTTGGAAATAATTATTTAAGGGAGCATAACAAAAGAAATAGAACATAAAAATACTGTTTTTTTAGAATTTTTAACCTTTTGTCCATCTATGTGTTTGTTTATACATCACACTAACATTGCTAAAACCAATTAAGATGGTGTATAAAAAAAATATGAATTTTGACTAGAAATAATATTTAGTATTCATTTTATCGCAATTTATCTATTCTGTCAGACGACATAGTAAATAAATTAAGGTCTTGCTTTAAGAAACCAACCACAGGGAAGTGCCAGAGGAAAATTCATGTAAAAAAAATGGCGTAGTTTTCAGAAAAGTAATAAACTGAATAGATAAATATTTAATAATAAATCTATTATTGAATGTATTTGGCGTTAATATTGTAGAAATTCATTGTTCACAATTAAATGAAAATACGTGATGTAGTATTATGTCTACTTTCTTTTAGTTCTTTACCATGACCTAGGTTTTGTTGTATAATAACATCTTTATCAATTTTTGCTATTAACTCGCCTGAAGATGTAATACAACGAAAGCTAGGTCGTGGTAAAGAACTCAAAGAAAGTAGAAATAATACTACATCATGAAGTTTCATTTAATTATGAATGTATTCATTAAGAAAACACAATAAATAGTGTAATAAAAATGCTTCGACTCTGCTATTATGGAACGCAAAAAAGCTTTAAACCAAAAAAAATTGAGAAAGTCGCTGGGTTCGGTTGGAACTATTTGAAATTACCGTCACATTTTTGAAAACTAATTATTTTATATTAAAATAGAATATGGTTGTAAAATAAAGGTGAAATAGGTTGAGGTCTCGGAAAATAGTCCTATTTTGACCAAAATCACCTTAATTTTGGTTACATCATCACTTACCTGTCTCTGTTTATAATGCTGGAGGGTTATTAGAGGAAAAATAGATTGGTAAAAAAATCATAATGAATGGAAACCTAATCCCAGTATTTACTTTATTTTTGCTTAAGAAAACGCTACATAACTAAAATAATATCTTCATTTCAGTTACCATTAAAAAGTTATGTTACCAGGAACTTGAACAAGGTTACTGACACATGTATACCTTCGTGCCGTCTCGTCGTTCTCTCGTACTAACATTACTGCTAAATGTACAAAATTATTATTTTATGAGACCATTTCCTAGTAAAATATTACTAACCAAGCGGCAATGAAATGGTTATCTTTAAAAGTAGCAATATAAATTCTAGGATATTTCAATGGTTGTTTAGTTAGTTAAATGAAACTTTATTGGATTTTCGTTTAAATTTATAAATATATTTATGAAACTCTGTACACGATTTAACGGTTAAAAAAAATACATTTCAGTGTCATTATAATTAATTATAAATGTTTTGGAGTAAATATTTAAAAATGTTTTTAAAAACAAACTGTAAAAATTAGCATTCAGAAATCAGTACATAAAGTTTCGTAAAATAAACTATATCTTTATAAAGCTCCTGAAAAGTAATTTTTCTTCCTTGGAAAGTAATTTTTCTTCCACGAAAATAATTTCAGGAACATACTGTGGCCTCGCACCAGAAAACTGCACATATATGAATGTAAGGTTAATTGAATAATGATCATAACAAGGTACAAGTGAACAATTTAGATGCAAAACCTTCACATTAAATAAAAAAGACGTCAAAGAGTATACAAAATAATATCATCGGAAGAAAATATATTTTCCGCTTTTGAATTGAACGAAAGCACCAAGTTAATTGAAGGAAATTTGTTTTTTATGATATTCAATTTGAGAATTTCCGTTTTACTTTGCGTATACATTGTCATATACAATGCCCGTGCAATAATGAGCCTAATATAATTGATATGAAAGACGAGCGCGCTTTTACGGATTGCTCTCGGTTTTAGGTAAAGAGACTTGCAAATCTTATTCATGTAATAAGCTTATATTGATATTTCTCCACATAATATTAAATATGGAGTTATTTCCCGAGGTACTTGATTTTTTTTCCTTAAGACGAATCACGATACGACTAGTATGCGGTATTAGATAGAATAATATGCAGTATTAGCTTAAATTCTATATCTATTACTCTAATAATTAAGCACCATAGTTCTTTATTACTGGAACGACTAGCATATTTTTGCAAGCGTGGTGTGGTTATAGAATTATTTAACTCATTTATATGCTGATAATGTACTAATAAATATTTCGGAAAACATTTCGTTTTTAAAAAAAAATTATTCAAACATTTTAAAATAACTACCTTTGAATTGACGAAAGTAAATCGAAAATAAATCGTATTTATTAATCGCCGTGAAAATAATCGTGATTGGTTTTTTAAAACAAACCACGATACGACTCAAGTAATTACTCGATTCAGTATTGTTAAACACCATTTATTTGTATTGCAGGAACGCCTACCACATTAATGCAAACTTGGTGCTGTATGGCATTTTTTTACTTTTCGATATGCAAAAAATTACCAATCAATTATTTCCCCAAAAACTCCGTTTTCGGAAAACAATTTGTTTAAAATTTAAGAAACACATAATTTCAAGATTAACAAAATAAATAGAAAATATATCATATTTCGAGCTGGTTGTTAATAATGTAAGCCTACAATTGTGACCAACACAAAAAAGATATATTAAGGAAAATTAAAATAGTTCATTATAGAATTCCAAGCTCCTGACTGAGTTGGAATTTTGTTTTCTTCGTAATACTGATTTCTTACTAATGAAATTAAAAATAAAACCCTGTTTTAGTAAAAACACCTCTTATTTATAAAAAAAATAAAATACAATACTTTCGAAAGTTATCACTGATATGTGAGTTCAATATAATCCCGATTCTTTCTTGACTTGCCATCGTAATCACGTTTTCAGAAGATAATGTAGTAATATGTGTATATATATATATATATATATATATATATATATATATATATATATATATATATATATAAATATGAATGTATTAACAAAAAAGTTTTAAAATGGAAATACGTTTTTATTTAAATCATTGTTAAGTGAACTGAAATAGTAAGTTTAATGGTATGTTTCGATGTTTGTTTTGATTTCTGCTAACGGTCTAATAAATTTTATCTATTTAGACAAATATCGGATAAAATTGTCACAAATATGACAAATCCAGATCACAAATATGACAAATGGTAGTAACTGAAAAAAAAATCGTGACTATTTAGTTTTAAGATATATTGCCATTGCGTACGACAGAAGTCCGAGCTTTTGACTGGGTTTGAATTTAGTTTTCATGCGTAAAACATTGCCTCCGGAGTGTGTGTCTGTCTCTCTGTAATCGATTGTCCTGGCAACTAATAAAATTATTTTATTTGATCTCATTAATAGATAAAACTGATTCACGAGGAAGATTTATAGATATGTATTTCATGAATACTTTTTAAAAATAGTTTTATAATTGCTATGAAATTATCGATCTATGAAGATGGATTTCGATGAAGTCAGAAAAAAATATTTGTTGTAAGATGTCTTCACATACACTGGTTAAATCTTTAGCGATATAAGGAAACGAAAACTTCACAAAAAAGTCTGCGACAACATAATTTTATGTTACATAAAATTCATGATCACCCTTATATTCTTTAAAAAAAACAATTTTCAACTCACTTATCTAGTGCGTATTGTGTTAATCAGCCCTAATCCTTATTAAATTAATAATTATATTGCTCAGCTTATACAAATTAACTTTTCTTTGTGTAGCGCAGTTTTGTAACAGATAATTTAAAAGTTAGGGCCGTATTTTTAAGTAAGCAAAATTACACATACGGGCTTTCACGAATTGATGCGTTGCGTGTGTTTACTGTGTTCAGGACAGGACCCTCAGTCTTGATACTGCAAGGGCACTACCTATATATGAGGAATTCAATAAGACACCAAAAATATCTATATCCATAGATAGGGATTTCAGTAACAGCATCTGATTTAAACCCGAAATACTCAGTTTAAAACATAAAATTTTCAGTTCTTGTAGTTTAGGCAGATAGTATGCTTAAACTGATATGATTTTTAAGTCAACATTTGAAATTTTGATGATTATATATTGAAACGGTTATGGAGTACCTATGCGTAATTTCATCAAAATCGGTTTGATAGAAGTAGCTGAAAAATTGATTTCATGATTTGAATCAACAATAACAATATATAGAAGGACATGCTAAAAATCATTTAATAAATGAAAATTTTAGAAATATTAAAATTTTTTTTTTTTATTTAAAAATCTTAATAATATTTCCAAGTATTTACTGTCCGTTTATAAAACATAACCAAAACATTCAATACGTTATTTTTGTTGCGCGTCCATTCGAAAAATAATTCACATCTTGATAATAGATGTAAATATTTGCCTAGATTGTGTTTTATTTCGAAAACGTGCATGAAAATTTATTTTGAAACGACTCATAAAATAAAGTTTGTGTTCTGTCTGGTCGTCTGACCTTCAATATTTTGTTTTAAAGTGTTTGTATATTTATGATATATATATGCCATTTTTTAAGTACTTCTTTTGGTGAAGGTAAAAATATATGATTTTAGTCAAGAACAAAAAGAACCATAACAGTATAATATAAAATATATACAGTTAAGTCTTAATGGCAAACTGGAAAAAATTCAAATACTCTTAAATTAGTTGCATTCTATATAAAGAAGTTAAATTTAAAAAAGCGCTCGAAATTAATATTTATAATCAGTTATAACAAAATTTTAAGTATCCGAAGTTAAAACCCGTGTCGCTATGGAAGAACTCCTCGAAACAAAATATTAAGTGGAAACTTATTTAGGTAAAGTTAAGTTAGATGAAGTTTTGACCAGAGACACACAAGTATGTACGTTATTTACCGGCAAAGCATCTTCAGAGAAAGCTTACTTGCAGCGGAGAACTTACGAACTTACTTACTTACGAACTACCTAACTTGCAGCGGAGAACTTATGAAATGACTAAACTAGTTTTACCATCCTTTGCACCTGTATCAAAAAGTTTGCAAGTTGACTTTTGGCCTCCAATTTCCTTATAAAATGGTTCATATATGTATTTAGGTAGTTTGTTAGTAAGGAATTATCAACCTTATTAACAAAGTTTAAAGATTCATCAATCGTTGATGTCAAAATAAAATGAATAATATATCTTTATAACTAAAAAGCTCAATTGTCACTGGATGGGATGCGCAAATAAAAATTTTTGGTCGCACTTTATAATACGGGGATTGACATGGTTTTTTTAAAATATTTTGCTATGTATTTATCGATATTCCCATCTGTAGCATCCACTTGCAAAAAATTTGTAGTCATATTTCTGAAACTGTAAAAAGTACGCAGCTGGACGGTATTTAAAATAATAAAAAAAAGTTGATAAAAATGATTTCACCCGAAAACATATATATATATATATATATATATATATATATATATATATATATATATTTTGGCGTTAATGTTTCTATACCACACAAATTCATCAAAAACATTTATGTATCTAAACGAAGAAATCATGTAGCAAAGTTTCAATACACTTATGGAAGTGTTATGTTTCGCCGATTCTAATTAAAAACAAGTTCAGAAAAAAATCACATTTATAAAAATACTATGTGTCATGAATTAAATATTCGATAAACATAAAAATGGCCGTTCATCATTACCGCAGTTAGCAAGGTCATCCCAGCAGACGCTTAAGAGCTTATCGTCGATCTCAAAAACTGACTTTTAATTGGCAGTTGCACTCGCCTCATCACCAATGTACCGCTACGCGCTACAAACATGCCAAGGATTATAAGCATGGGCGTTCAACAATTATATCACAATATATTAACGAAATACTACAGCATCACTCGTCTTATAACTATGACGAAACAGTTAAGCATTGAGTTGAACAAGTTATTAAAAAGATCGGGCCACAATTATACTACCGAGCAAAACCTGTCCCTTAATATCGCTACGAGCTCATCAAAAAGAAGTTCAAAAACATGACAAGATTGTCATGAGCCTGGAGTGACTACCAAAGACTCAATGCCTCAATAGTTAACCGATACAACGAATTAAGGACTTTATCTATCAACTAGTCAATGAAACGTGTTCATAAGTATGGATCTTTATCGCACAAAACAGCAAATTCCAGTGTCGGAAGACAATATCGAGAAGAAAGTGATCATTACTTTGGCCTCTTTATTTTTTTCCAAGAAGGTATCCAAATCCTTTATTTTTTTCCGGAAGGAATCCCGATCAAAGACACCAAAGTTTCGTGAACGAGGTGCTTGGTGGACTCGACTTCGTCTTCTCCTTCATCGACCACTTTAGTGATACCAAGCAGTCGAATACCGCCAAGACCTAACAATAGTACTCCAAGATCTCAAAAAAAATGGCATCACAGTTAACCCGCCAAAATAAAATTTCGGAAGTTACAGTTAATATGTCCCATTTTAATATTACTTACCTCTGTACGGTACCAAGTGCCCACAAGTAAAGAAGATTCTGCAAATATCGAAAATACCGAAATACCCTTATTTATCTGAGGTCAGTATTGAAAAAAAAAACGATTCTGGAAAAATAATCCGATATTGTGACCCCTATTATTATACCAGCCGCATCTAACGACACGCCCATTCTATTTACTCCAATTATTAAAAACTGGTTTCTACTGATCAAAATTTGGCAATCTTGAGTAAATCATGTTGGTCGTCGAATCTTTAACAAAGTGCATCTATAAAATTTACTCGGTGTTCAAACTAAAGTTCTCATCTGTCAAGCAATCTTACTGAGATAAAATTAAAACGCTTTTACAATTGGTGCATCCATTGCATTTTTACCTGCAAGAAATATAAACACCTTTTTTAATTAAAGGCGCGACTTAAATAGACGCAAATCCGCGATCGACACTTTCTGTATAGCATTATATTTCTTTATAATATTTTGAACTATCCAACTTATCTAACGCATCTTAGAGGCAGATTTAGTTACTTGTCTACATAGGAAACGGCACAATCCCCTTTTTCCCTAATATAAAATTACCTGTTATGTCAGTGATACCAGGGATTTGTTCTCTATAAATGTTTTCAAAGGCCATCTGGAAAATTCAATCCTCTCATAACCTTTTCTTTTTTAATCCCATTTTATCCGGCTATCTTATCAACATGCTCTTTCAGGATTTTTAATTAATAAGTTTTATGTCACTCTATATTTATCTTTGGCTTTTATTAATAATTTTTGTAAACTTTCAGAAAAAGTAGTTTTTACACTATTTCAATTGGTAAATGTCACATGACTCGCAATAAGGTAGGCTTAGAATATAACTTATAATCTTACACATTAATAAATTCTAATATCCATAATGCTTTGTTCAAAAAGATTGATTAATTAGCGGTAATTCTACCAATTGTATGTACACTTAATTTTTTGTGTGCATCAAAGTTTTATATTCATAAATATATAAACAAAAGATATTCAAGTAATTTTCTAAAGTCGAAATCCAAACATGTTCCTCTTTAATTAAATAGCGAATGAAAAGGCTATCTTCTATTCCCGTGAGAACATCAAATAAATTTGAACAAATTGATTTCATTTGAAGCACTTCTCTGAGCTTGGGTACAAATTTCCATCAAATTACTTACTCAAATACAAAAGGTCCAAAAAGTGAGACTCTCCTTATAATTCAAATGTACTTGATTAATTATTGAAATAATCCAACCAACGTCTTTTATCTCATATTTGATTCTAAACCTTGTGATCGCTTTTGATACTTAGAGTGATGTAATTTTAATTTAGTGGCTTTTTTGCAAAGAAATATTTTTTTTTATTTAAACTCTTTACCAACATATTTGTCAAGGTTGGTCAAACTCTAGAAATATTTTTCGGAACTTACTTACGCTATATTTAAAACTGTAATTAATATATTTTTATGTTTATTCTTGGTTAAAAGTTTTGTATAATTCTTGTTACTTTATTATCTAGTCACTTATTTTTAACTTTTAACACTGGCAAAACGAACTATTGTCAATTTATTTTCAACTTATTTTCAACCTTTAACACTGGCACAACGTATAAAGTAAAGGTTACTTCAGGATAGAAATAATGAAAAAAAATGCGTTAAGATTCTAAAAATTGCCATAATGCTATAATATAAAAACATACCGCGGCCGTTAAAATGTATACTTATATTTGATAACCAATTTAAATAAACGTAGATAAAAAAAGTATCAGCTAAGTTATAATAATATTATACCTATATTTTATAACTTTAATCTATTATGATTTAAATATTCCTGAAAGCCCAATAAAAGCTCGATTACAACCCTCTATTTTCATTCTCAACCTTTTACGATCAAAATCGAAAGTTAATATAGCAACCATGTGGGGAAGATCATATAAATCTCATGTGACAACAACATCCTAAACAGAAATAAACTGAAATAAATGCGAGCTTATTTACTACGGTAACTACTTTCGTCTACGTGACATGAGCTAGCTTGGGAAGTTCATGTAGCAACACTTAGGTACTTTTGTACGTGATTACCGTATGCGAATATTCGAAAATAGAGAACAGACTTAGCACGATTTGCGAGAGAATATATTTTATATACGTGGCATTTAATATGTTAAATAAAAGTGCCACGTTATAAAACTATCATATACCTGCCACAGCATATTTTTTTTAGAAACAGACTGTAAAATATACGGAAAACCGATCAATAACGATTATTTATTGTAATATTTTTCAAAACTCTATAATTGTCAAAACAAAATAAGAAATTAAATTTCAATGTCTGTCGTAACTCATAGTTTTATATGAGACATTATTTAAAAACACTAAAGAAGTAAATACTTTAATAATTAAATACAAAATATGATAAAGAGAAAAAAAACAATATCGTAGCATAACCCCAGCTTTATGTAAAAAAAAGTGTCATGGCGTATTTAAGGTTATTACTGGAAGCTAATTTATAAACATACTGAAAATAAATTTAGTTTTAAAAATAAAAATGTGAATGTAAAGCGTGTTTTTGTTTTGAAGTTATATAATTTTAAATGAAAAAAAAACATAGATTATGATGATTGCCATGGTAATGGATTTATTGGAAAGATAATTATATGCCATTTGTATATAAATATGATTTCAGGCATAAGTCTAATACTCAACCAACTTTTTCCAACAATTATAATTTGTTGAGCGATGAGGCTCATTTTTTATTAAAAGGCTACTTAAACCACAATAATTTAAAATTTGCAATAAAGAAAATCCATGCACTATTATTGGTACGCCGTTACATCCAAAAAAAGTCACTGTTTGATGTGCTTTATGGACTGGTGGAATCATTGACTCGTATTTCTTCAAAGAAGATTCCGGCGAGAACGTTACCTTTAATGAACAGCGCCCAGCCTATTGAATGGAATTAAATTCTAAGAGAACAATGCATAGTTTGATTGAAATAAATTATATACATAACAGATAATGACGAGATCTTCATCACTATGGTAACGCTGCAGCGTATTATATATAATGAACAAATTATCGTTTTCCCCAAGAAAATAATTTAAGTTAGCATGTAATACAACACATTTTTGGCTTTCCCTTTTAAAATTTTAGTAAATCTTTTTTTTGTAATTTTTTCTCAAATTCATCCCAAATTAATGGCGCGTTGTATTTTAATTATATATTTTTAAATACCTTAACCTTATCATTATTAATTGGTCAATTCAAAAAAATACCAATTTTCTCAAGATTACATCTGCTTTTTACTTGAAAATAATTATATTTTCAGATAAAAAGCAAATTTAGGTTAGTTTATCTTTTCCTTATCCTTCAACCTTTGTTCCAAATTTTTCTATTATACTTGAAACCGTTAGTGAAGTATAGCCTAAAAGAGAGATTTGTTGCCATTTTTCAAGATAGCTGCGCTAATAGAGCATGCACAAACGTTGATTTTGATATGTTATTTCTAGGTAACAGTACGTCATATATACAAAGTATCAACTTTA
Organism: Druceiella hillmani; assembly: GCA_039881145.1. Taxonomy (NCBI): domain Eukaryota; kingdom Metazoa; phylum Arthropoda; class Insecta; order Lepidoptera; family Hepialidae; genus Druceiella; species Druceiella hillmani. Next base: position 3,102,361 of record JAYKKI010000103.1, read on the forward strand.
ATGGAATGATTTTAAGGACTGAAAAGGTAAAACCCTAACATAACTAGACTAAGTAACTTCATGGCATTTATATAATTTTCGTTCAGAGGAAAGTATGTTATATATGTCACCACCGACCAAGCTTTCATTAAGGTTTTCACAAATTTATATTTTAAATATATAAAAATGCAGGTTGTTCTAAGGGTTGAGATATTTTAATATAGCTTACTATTGGCCATGGCTTAGTAAACCAGATTTATTTGTATTAGATGTCTCCATCACTAGCAACTCTGACTGTTATTTCTACGGAAATATTGTTGCAATTTAATAAAATTTTTATCACATGTTTGTTACTTATATTATAGATAAAATTTGAAGGTACGTTCTTTTATTCATTATAACTTTTCTGATTTTTAACATTTGTTTAATTCAAAGGAATTAAACTATAGCATAATCTAGTGGAAACTTCGGTTTTCTCGAAAGTATATATAGATTTAGAAAAGCTGTATATATGTTATTTGTACATTTGGATTGTGAGCATTTGTCTATAGAATAACAGTATATTTTATTTAATTACCAATTTAAATGTTGTATTTATTAATAAATCGACTTAAAATTAAAATGTTTCTGCTTTAACCAGAGAGACAATGGATATTGCATGGTTACCTAATTTTTACGTTAAATCATAATATATATAATATACAAATTATAATAACAATCATCTGTAACGTTGCATATGAGATGGGTTAAATCTCAGCTATGATGCTAACGACAATGAATAACTTAAAGTGTGCGGCGCTTCTAATTTATTTTTACTGCAGGCTATATAACTTGCCATACATTTTTAATTTTCCTATATTAAGAACGTATTTCATGTTTTGCTTTTATAGTTTCGTTCAAACATTAGGATGAAAATGTGTTGTGAAGAATTTTATGGGAAAACGTGAGTAATGAATAATAAAGAAGAAATATGATTTCGAGAATTGATTAGAGATTATATTACATATAAATTAAAAAATACTTTTCACAAACTGACCTAAAAATTATGTTAATTTTGTAAAAATGACAGTTAAATTGTGTGTGATTAAATATTTTATTTTATGTGATTACATTTTAATACTTATTTGTATGTGATTATATTTATGTCAATTTATTTTTATTTTTATATTCATATCAATTTCATTACAAATATTATGAGAGAAACTAATAATAATATGCAGTATGGTGGTGGCCAAGATACGACAAAAATATACAAGCGCACACCAAATGTGACAGAAAGAAATAATCACCTGAAACGTCCAAGGTGCTTTCATTTTAATTATGTGCATATTAGTTATTTTAGTCAATCGCTCAAAGTTCGGCATCCTTTACGTTTGTGAACTATCTGCTAATTTTAGCTAATAAATTTGTTTATTGCGTCACCTTTTCCGTGAAACTTTTTTTTGTTAACAAGGAAGACACAGCTTTTTATTGTGTGTACTTGGATACATTTGTGTGGTAATTGTTACCACTCTAGAACATAAAAGGCTTCATATTTTTTGACATGCTGCATGTCATTTAATTCAAAATAATTAAAAATATTTTTTTTAATTAGCCGTTTTACGTTGACAAAAAGACGGCAGAGTTTAAGATAACAATTGAGTTGAAGATAACGTTTTGTGTTAAACTAAATTATTTTTTGTTAATAATCCAAAATCGTCTCTAAAAATAGATACATGTATTGCCTTCTAGACTCACATGTATTGCCTACTACCTTTTATGTAAGCATAAATACATGAGAAATATATCAAAATTTAGGCCATCTAGCGTCATGGCCGTAGTTTGCCTACAACCATTGCCCAGGCTTTTAAAAACCCGTATTTTTTTCCTAGTTTTACACTGAGTGTTTCAAAAGTATTTCTGAGTACAAAATATAAAAAAAATACAAACAACTTTAAAACTCTTGTAGTTAGCCCTTTCAAACGACACCCACGCCATATACGAAGTTTCAAAAGTTCCTAGTGCTTGATTTACCCTTCCTAAAATTTCCATTCAGATATTTTTCAGTTTTATCTAATACTGTTTTTGCGAATTAATATGCTTCATTTTTATATCATATATTAATATGTTTTAGTTTCTACGTCAGGCAGTTTCTGAGAAAAAAATATTTGGGTAATCCGTGAGTAATCCGTTTTGCCTTTTAAGCTATAGAATCTTCAATATGCATTTAAAAATGAATGTAAAAATATTGTTTTTGTAATTTCTGTCTGTCTGTAGGTTTATTTGAACACGCATCACTTAAAACTTTGACTCAATTCAAATGGTATTTATCTGTAACGGATAAAAGTAGTAAACTTGAAGTAACATTTAATTTTTTATATTTTCAAAATGCAAATTTAATATTTTCTGAACTTTATTTACATTGTATTAATACAATGAAAGCAAAGAAATATAGTATGTTTACGTACACCAATAGGTGGCTTATTTCATATAACGTAATGATGTTTTCCACCCAGACCCACATTGGCAAAATGGGCATGATCCAAAGTAAAGTATGGAGTAGTGGGAGAGGGGTAGGTGCCTATGTAAAGAAGACGTCTATGTCTGGCGTCTTTTGCACGTAAAACTTGTCAATATTATTTGTATTGGATACAAGCCTGCTTTGTTTCCTCAATTCGTTTCAAATTATTGTCGGCATTTGTCATTTATTTACTTTTATAGATTAAGTATTATGCTGTATAATAGTTTCTTAATTGATTGTCCATACATATAGCTTTCCGTATATTAAAGGTGTTTTGGAAATAAAAAAAATACTGTTTTTTAGAATTTTTAACATTTTGTCCGTCTATGTATTTGTCCAAACATCACACTAACATTGTTAAACCAATTAAGATGGTGTATAAAAAAAATATGAATTTTGACTAGAAACAATATTTTGTATTTATTTTATCGCAATTTATCTATTCTGTCAGACGACGTAGTAAATAAATTAAGGTCTTGCTTTAAGAAACTAACCACAGGGAAATGCCAGAGGAAAATTCATGTCAAAAAAATGGCGTAGTTTTCAGAGAAGTAATAAACTGAATAGATAAATATTTAATAATAAATTTATTATTGAATGTATTTGACGTTCATTTTGTAGAAATTCATTGTTCAATGAAAATACGTAATGTAGTATTATGTCTACTTTCTTTTGGTTCTTTACCACGACCTAGGTTTCGTTGTATAATAACATCTTTAGGTGGGTTATTAGCAAAGATTTTAGCAAAGATCAATTTTTGCTAATAACTCGCCTGAAGATGTTGTAATACAACGAAAGCTAGGTCGTGGTAAAGAACTCAAAGAAAGTAAAATGAATACTACATTATGTAGTTTCATTTAATTGTGAATGTATTTATTACGAAAACACAATAAATAGTGTACTAAAAATGCTTCGACTCTGCTATTATGGAACGCAAAAAAGCTATAAACCAAAAAAATGGAGAAAGTCGCAGGGTTCGGTTGGAACCATTTGAAATTACCTTCACATTTTTTAGAACTAATTATTTTATATTAAAATAGAAATATTGGTTGTAAAATAAAGGTGAAATAGGTTGAGGTCTCGGAAAATAGTCCTATATTGACAAAATGACCTTACTTTTGGTTACATCATCACTTACCCGTCTCTATTTATAATGCTGGAGCGATATTAGAGGAAAAATGGATTGGTAAAAAAATAATAATGAATGGAAAATTAATCCCAGTATTTACTTTATTTTTGCTTAAGAAAACGTTACATAACTAAAATAATATCTTCATTTCAGTTACCAATAAAAAGTTATATGTTACCAGGAACTTGAACAAGGTTACTGACACATGTATACCTTCGTGCCGTCTCGTCGTTCTCTCGTACTAAAATTACTGCTAAATGTACAAAATTATTATTATATGAGACCATTTCCTAGTAAAATATTACTAACCAAGCGGCAATGAAAAGGTTATCTTTAAAAGTAGCAATATAAATTCTAGGATTTTTCAATGGTTGTTTAGTTAGTTAAATGAAACTTTATTGGATTTTCGTTTAAATTTATTAACATATTTATGAAACTCTTTACACAATTTAAAGGCTAAAAAAATACATTTCAGTGTAATTACAATTAATTGAAAATGTTTCAAGTAAATATTTAAAAATATTTTTAAAAAGAAACTGTAAAAATTAGCATTCAGAAATCAGTACATAACGTTTCGTAAAATAAACTATATCTTTATAAAGCTCCTGAAGGGTTTATATAGGAAAGTACTTTTTCTTCCAAGAAAATAATTTCAGGAACATACTGTGGCCTCGCACCTGAAAACTACACATATATGAATGTTCCGATGTAAGGTTAATTGAATAATGATCATAACAAGGTACAAGTGAACAATTTAGATGCAAAACCTTTTTAAACGTTTTTTAACCATTAAATAAAAAAGCCGTCAAAGAGTATACAAAATAATATCATCGGAAGAAAATATATTTTCCGCTTTTGAATTGAACGAAAGCTCCAAGTTAATTGAAGGAAATTCGTTTTTTATGATATTCAATTTGAGAATTTCCGTTTTACTTTGCATATACATTGTCATATACAATGCCCCGTGCAATAATGAGCCTAATATAATTGATATGAAAGACGAGCGCGCTTTTACGGATTGCTCTCGGTTTTAGGTAAAGGGACTTGCAAATCTTATTCATGTAATAAGCTTATATTGATATTTCTCCACATAATATTAAATATGGAGTTATTTCCCGAGGTACATGATTTTTTTTCTTTAAGACGAATCACGATACAAGTAGTATGCAGTATTAGATAGACTAATATACAGTATTAGCTTAAATTCTATATCTATAACTCTAATAATTAAGCACCATAGTTCTTTATTACTGGAACGACTAGCATATTTTTGCAAGCTTGGTGTGGTTATGGAATTATTTAACTTATTTATATGCTGATAATGTACTAATAAATATTTCAGAAAATATTTCGTTTTTCAAAAAAAATTATTCAAACATTTTAAAATAACTAGCTTTCAATTGACGAAAGTAAATCGAAAATAAATCGTATTTATTAATCGCCGTGAAAATAATCGTGATTGTTTTCTTTAAAACAAACCACGATACGACTCAAGTAATTACTCAATTCAATATTGTTAAACAACATGTATTTGTATTGCAGGAACGCCTACCACATTAATGCAAACTTGGTGCTGTATGGCATTTTTTTACTTATCGATATACAAAAAATTACCAATCAGTTATTTCCCTAAAAACTCCGTTTTCGGAAAACAATTTGTTTTAAATTTAAGAAACACATAATTTCAAGATTAACAAAATAAATAGAAAATATATCATATTTCAAGCTTGTTGTTAATAATGTACGCGAAAATAAATCGTATTTAGTAATCGCCGTGAAAATAATCGTGATTATTTTCTTTAAAACAAACCACGATACGACTCAAGTAATTACTCAATTCAATATTTTTAAACACCATTTATTTATATTGCAGAAACGCCTACCACATTAATGCAAACTTGGTGCTGTATGGCATTTTTTTACTTTTCGATATGCAAAAAATTACCAATCAATTATTTCCCCACAAACTCCGTTTTCGGAAAACAATTTTGTTTTAAATTTAAGAAACACATAATTTCAAGATTGACAAAATAAATAGAAAATATATCATATTTCAAGCTTGTTGTTAATAATGTAAGCCGACAATTGTGACCAACACAAAAAAGATATATTAAGGAAAATTAAAATAGTTCATTATAGAATTCCAAGCTCCTGACTGGGTTCGCATTTTTGTTTTCTTCGTAATACTGATTTGTTACTAATGAAATTAAAAATAAAACCCTGTTTTAGTAAAAACATTTGTTATTTATAAAAAAAATAAAACACAATACTTTTGAAAGTTATCACAGATATGTGTGTTCAATATAATCCCGATTCTTTCTTGACTTGCTATCGTAATCACGTTTCCGGAAGATAATGTGGTAATATGTGTATATATATATATATATATATATATATATATATACATATTTATATATATATAAATATGAATGTATTAACAAAAAAGTTTTAAAATGGAAATACGTTTTTATTTAAATCATTGTTAAGTGAACTGAAATAGTAAGTTTAATGGTATGTTTCGATGTTTGTTTTGATTTCTGCTAACGGTCTATTAAATTTTATCTATTTAGACAAATATCGGATAAAATTGTCACAAATATGACAAATCCAGATCACAAATATGACAAATGGTAGTAACTGAAAAAAAAATCTTGACTATTTAGTTTTAAGATATATTGCCATTGCGTACGACAGAAGTCCGAGCTTTTGACTGGGTTTGAATTTAGTTTTCATGCGTAAAACATTGCCTCCGGAGTGTGTCTGTCTCTCTGTAATCGATTGTCCTGGCAACTAATAAAATTATTTTATTTGATCTCATTAATAGATGAAACTGATTCACGAGGAAGATTTATAGATATGTATTTCATGAATACTTTTTAAAAATAGTTTTATAATTGCTATGAAATTACCGATCTATGAAGATGGATTTCGATGAAGTCAGAAAAAAATATTTGTTATAAGATGTCTTCACATACACTGGTTAAATCTTTAGCGATATAAGGAAACGAAAACTTCACAAAAAAGTCTGCGACAACATAATTTTATGTTACATAAAATTCGTGATCACCCTTATATTCTTTAAAAAAAACAATTTTCAACTCACTTATCTGGTGCGTATTGTGCTAATCAGCCCTAATCCTTATTAAATTAATAATTATATTGCTCAGCTTATACATATTAACTTTTCTTTGTGTAGCACAGTTTTGTAACAGATCATTTAAAAGTTAGGGCTGTATTTTTAAGTAAGCAAAATTACACATACGGGCTTTCACGAATTGATGCGTTACGTGTGTTTACTGTGTTTAGGACAGGACCCTCAGTCTTGATACTGCAAGTGCACTACCTATATATGAGGAATTCAATAAGACACCAAAAATATCCATATCCATAGATAGGGATTTCAGTGACAGCATCTGATTTAAACCCAAAATACTCAGTTTAAAATATCAAATTTTTAGTTCTTGTAGTTTAGGCAGATAGTATGCTTAAACCTATAGGATTTTTAAGTCAATGTTTAAAATTATGATGATTATATATTGAAATGGGTATGGAGCACCTATGCGTAATTTCATCAAAATCAGTTTAATAGAAGTAGCTGAAAAATTGATTTCATGATTTGAATCAACAATAACATTATATAGAAGGACATGCTAAAAATCATTTAATAAATGAAAATTTTAGAAATATTAAAAAAAAAATTTTTTTATTTAAAAATCTTAATAATATTTCTAAGTATTTACTTTCCGTTTATAAAACGTAACCAAAACATTCAATACGTTATTTTTGTTGCGTGTCCGTTCGAAAAATAAATTTTTAAACGACTCATAAAATAAAGTTTGTGTTCTGTCTGGTCGTCTGACCTTCAATATTTTGTTTTAAAGTGTTTGTATATTTATGATATATATATGCATACATATATATATATATATATATATATATATGTATATATATATATATATATATATATGTATATATATATATATATATATATATGTATATAAAAATATATATATACATGTATTTTAGTAGCAATTATCTAAATAGATGTCTTTTTATCTCACCTTTTTTAAGTACTTCTTTTGGTGAAGGTAAAAATATATGATTTTAAACAAGAACTGGTGGTTCTTTTTGTTCTTAAAAAAAATATATGATTTTGTTAAGAACAAAAAGAACCATAACAATATAATATAAAATATATCGACTTAAGTCTTAATGGCGAACTGGAAAAAATTCAAATACTCTTAAATTAGTTGCATTCTATATAAAGACATTAAATTTAAAAAAGCGCTCGAAATTAATATTTATAATCAAAGTTATAACAAAATTTGAAGTATCCCAGGTTAAAACCCGTGTCACTATGGAAGAACTCCTCGAAACAAAATATTAGGTGGAAACTTATTTAGGTAAAGTTAAGTTAGATGAAGTTTTCACCAGAGAAACACAAGTATGTACGTAATTTACCGTCAAAGCATCTTCAGAGAAAGTATTTTAACTTGCAGCGGAGAACTTACGAAATGACTAAACTAGTTTTACCATCCTTTGCACCTGTATTAAAAAGTTTGCAAGTTGACTTTTGGCCTCCAATTTCCTTATAAAATGGTTCATTTATGTATTTAGGTAGTTTGTTAGTAAGGAATAATCAATCTTATTAACAAACTTTAAAGATTCATCATTCTCACTCATGGGATGCGCAAATAAAAATTTTTGGTCGCACTTTATAATACGGGAATTGACATGTTTTTTTTTAAATATTTTGCTATATATTTATCGATATTCCCATCTGTAGCATCAACTTGTAAAAAATTTGTAGTCATATTTCTGAAACTGTAAAAAGTACGCAGCTGGACGGTATTTAAAATAATTAAAAAAATGTTGATAAAAATGATTTCACCCGAAAACACACACACAAATATATATACATAATATATATATATATATATATATATATATATATATATATATATATATATATATATATATAGGCGTTAATGTTTCTATACCACACAAATTCATCAAAAACATTTATGTATCTAAACGAAGAAATCATGTAGCAAAGTTTCAATATACTTATGGAAGTGTTATGTTTCACCTATTCTAATTAAAAACAAGTTCAGAAAAAAATCACATTTATAAAAATACCGTTTTGCATTCGTGTTCTACAAACATTTAAAACGTTACTTTTGCTGTGGTTATATAAATTTATGATTAAAGAGTGAGTGAACTAATAAAATAACATATGTACACATAATAAAAAGTAAATTTTCATTGTTTATGCGTGGCGAACAATTGAAAAAAAAATAATCGAGGGTGTGAAGGTTTCTCGTACATACGTACGAGAATGTGCTAAATATATTTTTCCCAGTTTCTCTTTGGGTGTTTGTTATCACGTAAAAAATATAGAATCAACTCGATTAGAATTTTTAGAGGACTGTATGGATTATCTTGATTTACCACAGATTTAGTTTGCTTTCGCACCGCAATAAGTGTACTCGATCAGAAAATATACGAATTCAATATTTTCAAAAAATAATTTATGGTACATCAGTAAAACAAATAAAGAAAATTGCCTAGCTACTCGACGTCTAGTAACTGCAATGTGGACTCACTGCATTAAAAGACTACGTGTATGTTAAATCGCTACATAGTTTTACATAGGTACATTCATTAACGGAAAGTGTGTGACCAGAAGTGACGTGTGAATGGTGTGGGAGAAGTGAGTGATTTAGTAAGTAATACGACTGCCGACAGACCCATGTGAGCATACGCCGTTTCGTATCGTCTTCTGCGCATAACATTTTTCGATTTTGTATGTGCTCGATTTAAGTTTGTTTTATTTCAAGTATTTTAAAATTCTAATCCCCTCTAAACACTTGCGTTAGGCTTAATAAATTGGGTTTTTACATACATCACTGACTATCACATAAGGAAACTAGAGAATTCGTCTGTCTGTACATATAACGTAATTACAAAAACATATTGACGAAATACAGCAAGAGTAAAGAACGTAAAAATATTGTTCTTGGAATTTTTGTCTGTGACAAACTGGCATTTTTTGTTCGCACATCATGCAAAAAAGACTAAAGATATCTCAATAAATTTTCACTGGGCGATTCCATTCAATGTAAAGTAGCATATATGCAGAAAGAGATAATGATGAGAAAAAAAATTTGAGATTTTCATACAAAAATAAAAAGAAAATTTTTAAAAGGTTGAGTTTTGTAATTAATATAATAAATTACATTACTTGCTTTCAATTTTATTGTGAAATTAATATTTCCTTCAGGTGTACGGAACGAAGTGATTAGCATTGAAATAAGAAAACTGCAACTTTTAAGTTAATGCCTGATATTGTATATAAAAAAAAACATTTTTTCTAAAAGAAAGTCAGGTTTACTCCAAGTCGTTTAAACAGAAGGAAACCAATAGTTTCATGGTATTATGGACATGTATTTTTGTATTGATATATATTGATTTATACTGACATCATAAACATTAAAAATACAACATAATTTCACAACTTTTACAACATAAAAATCTACAGTCTAAAATATGTATAGTTATCTGCACTTCTAGATATCAAAAAGTATTTTATTTAGCCTAACTCTAGTGAATCACTCGCCTCAGTACTCGCTTCAGTGGTAACTCCGCGGTATGAACATCATTCGAGAACAATTTTTTGCCCGGCAACGCTTCTATACCATAGAAAATTAGCCGGCATTTTTGCAGCCACAAAGTATACGGTCATTCTTTAGAGGCCGGTCATGTCTCTGGTTTAGCTGTTTTAAAAGAGTAACCAGCGATTTAAACGACGACGCTACAACCGATTCAAATGGCCTTTGCGCAACTAAAAAAGCAGTGCGTCAAACAAGTCTGTGTTATCTGCAGGAGTTTAAAAGACAACATAGAGGCATAAGCGCTTATTAAGAACTCGTCTCGATATTGGAAGAAAGTGAGGAAAAATATTTCCGAAAATAATATTTAACACAATCCTTATCAACCAAAGACCCAAGTTGCTTCTACATAAGATGAGGGTTATTAGTAAGGTTCCTTACTAATAACCCCGAAAAAACACTATGCTAATTAAGGCCGAATCAACTACCAATCTATGTCCGCAGTTTTCTAATTGTAAGCTACAACATTTCAAAGAATGTGGTGGCAGATGACCTTGCACTATACGTCGAAAAGTTTCTTAAGCAGACAAGATACTTCACCTTTAGTTACTCAGTCTCCACGTTCGTCATAACAGTCGCTACGGACACTATTTCTAAGCCACCACCCGTGTTGTTTCAGGGCCTCACAGGAGTCAATAATGACCTGATTCATATCAAACAAGTGAGCCTGCTTCAAAGGCCTCAAATTTTATACGTTATAAAAATCACAAACTTTCACTAGATATCATAGAACTCAAACCGAAACCGTAACTATTACTCACGCAGTAACATCAATCGCTGCCATTCACCGCAACGTACTTAGTCAAAACCAAGATGCGCACCAAATATATCGCACTGCCATTATCTCCAAAGATTTTTGGCCGATGCAAGAAAATGTATGACGCCGTACTAATTCAAGAAATCCGAAAAGATGACATTGAATAAAATGTTGGCTGTCAAGGAATCCAACATTCTCGAGATATCTCACAGTCACGAACGAACAAGAAATCAAAGTTAACCTTTTTAATAGACACGGATGGACATATGATCAATTTATGATTGAAAGATAACCAGGACTACCAATCTTAGTGAGCTCTAAGCTCGCTTACTCTGGAGAGTCATGAATTAAATATTCGATAAACTTAAAAATGGCCGTTCATCATTACCGCAGTTAGCAATCATCCCAGTAGACGCTTAGGAGCTTATCGTCGAACTGAAAAACTGACTTTTAATTGGCAGTTGCACTCGCCTCGCCACCAATGTACCGCTACGCGCTACAAATATGCCAAAAATTATTAGCATGGGGGTTCAACAATTATATCACAATATATTAACGAAATACTACAGTACCACTCATCTTATAACTATGACGAAACAGTCAAGCATTTTGAGTTGAACAAGTTATTAAAAAGATCGGGCCACAATTATACTAACGAGCAAAACCTGTCCCTTAATATCGCTAAGAGCTCATCAAAAAGAAGTTCAAAAACATGACAATCTATGAGTCTGGAGTGACTTGGTAGTCACTCCAGGCTCATAGGCAAGACTCAATGCATTAGTTAAGCTCAATAGTTAACCGATACCACGAATTAAAGACTTTATCTATCAACTAGTCAATGAAACGTGTTCATAAGTGTGGATCTTAATCGCACATAACAGCAAATTCCAGTCTCGGAAAACAATATCGAAAAGAAAGTGACCATTACTTTGGCCTCTTTATTTTTTTCTAAGAAGGTATCCAAATCCTTTATTTTTTTCCGGAAGGAATCCCGATCAAAGACACCAAAGTTTCGTGAACGAGGTGCTTGGTGGACTCGACTTCGTCTTCTCCTTCATCAACCACTTTGGTGATACCAAGCAGTCGGATACCGCCAAGACCTAACAATAGTACTCCAAGATCTCGAAAAAAATGGCACCACAGTTAACCCGCCAAAATAAAATTTCGGAAGTTACAGTTAATATGTCCCATTTTAATATTACTTACCTCTGTACGGTACCAAGTGCCTACAAGTAAAGAAGATTCTGCGAATATCGAAAATACCGAAATACCCTTATTTATCTGAGGTCAGTATTGAAAAAAAAAACGATTTTGGAAAAATAATCCGATATTGTGACCCCTATTATTATACCAGCCGCATCTAACGACACGCCAATTCTATTTACTCCAATTATTAAAAACTGGTTTCTACGGATCAAAATTTGGCAATCTTCAGTAAATCATGTTGGTCGTCGAATCTTTAGCAAAGTGCATCTATAAAATTTACTCGGTGTTCAAACTAAAGTTCTCATCTGTCAATCAATCTTACTGAGATAAAATTAAAACGCTTTTACAAGTGGTGCATCCATTGCATTTTTTCCTGCAAGAAATATAAACACCTTTTTTAATTAAAGGCGCAACTTAAATAGACGCAAATCCGCGATCGACACTTTCTGTATAGCATTATATTTCTTTATAATATTTTGAACTATCCAACTTATCTAACGCATCTTAGAGGCAGATTTAGTTACTTGCCTGCATATGGGATAGTGCTATGCTCTGAAAACCGGCACAAACCCCTTTTCCCTAATATAAAATTACCTGTTATGTCAGTCACACCAGGGATTTGTTCTCTATAAATGTTTTCAAAGGCCATCTTGAAAATTCAATCCTCTCATAACCTTTTCTTTTTTAATCCCATTTTATCCGCCTATCTTATCAACATGCTCTTTTTAAAATTTTTAATTAATAAATTTTATGTCACTCTATATTTATCTTTGGCTTTTATTAATAATTTTTGTAAACTTTCAGAAAAAGTAGTTTTTATACTATTTTAATAGGCAAATGTCACATGACTCGCAATAAGGTAGGCTTAGAATATAACTTATAATTTTACTCATTAATAAATTCTAATATCCATAATGCTTTGCTCAAAAAGATTGATTAATTAGCGGTAATTCTGCCAATTGTATGTACACTTAATTTATGGTGTGCATCAAAGTTTTATATTCATAAATATATAAACAAAAGATATTCCAGTAATTTTCTAAAGGTCGAAATCCAAACATGTTCCTCTTTAATTAAATAGCGAATGAAAAGGCTACCTGCTATTCCTGCTAGAACACCAAATAAATTTGAACAAATTGATTTCATTTGAAGCACTTCTCTGAGCTTGGGTACAAATTTCCATCAAATTACTTACTCAAATACAAACGGTCCAAAAAGTGAGACTCTCTTTATAATTCAAATGTACTTGATTAATCATTGAAATAATCCAACTAACGTCTTTTACCTCATATTTAATTCTAAACCTTGTGATCGCTTTTGATACTTAGAGTGATGTAATTTGAATTTAGTGGCTTTTTTGCAAAGAAATATTTTTTTTTATTTAAACTCTTTACCAACATATTTGTCAAAATTGGTCAAACGCTAGAAATATTTTTCGGAACTTACTTACGCTATATTTAAAACTGTAATTAATATATTTTTATATTTATTCTTGGTTAAAAGTTTTGTATAATTCTTGTTACTTTATTATCTAGTCACTTATTTTTAACCTTTAACACTGGCGCAACGAACTATTGTCCATTTATTTTCAACTTTTAACACTGGCACAACGTATAAAGTAAAGATTAGTTCAGAAATATTGGAAAAAAATGCGTTAAGATTCTAAAAATTGTCATAATGCTATAATAATACGCAAACATACCTTGGCCGTTAAATAATATACTTATATTTGATAACCAATTTAAATAAACGTAGATAAAGAAAGTATCAGCTAAGTTATAATAATATTATATATATATATATATATATTTTATACCTTTAACCTATTATGATTTAAATATTCCTGAAAGCCCAATAAAAGCTCGATGACAACCCTCTATTTTCATTCTCAACCTTTTACGATCAAAATCGAAAGTTAATATAGCAACCATGTGGGGAAGATCATATAAATCTCATGTGACAGCAACATCCTAAACAGAAATAAACTGAAATAAATGCGAGCTTATTTACTACGGTAACTACTTTCGTCTACGTGACATGAGCTAGCTTGGGAAGTTCGTGTAGCAACACTTAGGTATTTTTGTACGTGATTACCGTGTGCGAATATTCGAAAATAGAGAACAGACTTAGCACGATTTGCGAGAGAATATATTTTATATACGTGGCATTTAATATATTAAATAAAAGTGCCACGTTATAAAACTATCATATACCTGTCGCAGTATATTTTTTTTAGAAACAGACTGTAAAATATTCGGAAAACCGATCAATAACGATTATTTATAATAATATTTTTCAAAACTCTATAATTGTCAAAACAAAATAAAAAATTAAATTTCAATGTCTGTCGTAACTCATAGTTTTATATGAGACATTATTTAAAAACATTAAAGAAGTAAATACTTTAATACTTAAATACAAAATATGATAAAGGGAAGAAAAACAATCTCGTAGCATAACCCCAGCTTTATGTAAAAAAAAGTGTCATGGCGTATTAAAGGTTATTACTGGAAGCTAATTTATAAACATACTGAAAATAAATTTAGTTTTAAAAATAAAAATGTGAACGTAAAGCGTGTTTTCGTTTTGGATTTATATAATTTTAATTGAAAAAAAACATAAAGATTATGATGATCGCCATGGTAATGGATTTATTGACAAGATAATTATATGCCACTTGTATATATATATGATTTCAGGCATAAGTCTAACGCTCAACCAACTTTTTCCAACAATTATAATTTGTTCAGGGATGAGGCTCATTTTTTATTGAAAGGCTACTTAAACCAAAATAATTTAAAATTTGCAATAAAGGAAATCCATGCACTATTATTGGTACGCCGTTACATCCAAAAAAAGTCACTGTTTGATGTCCTTTATGGACTGGTGGAATCATTGACTGGTATTTCTTCAATGAAGATGCCGGCGAGAACGTTACCTTTAATGGACAGCGCCCAACCTATTGAATGGAATTAAATTCTAAGAGAACAATGTATAGTTTGGTTGAAATAAATTATATACGGAAGTAATATTGAGTGCCAATTTTGGAAATATAACTTAATTTATTTTGCCTTTTAAAACAAACGCTGTGGGCACAATTGTATCGTGTTGATTTCCTAGTCTAGTTTAATGAGCAGTCAATGATTTAGCACATAATTCACTAATTTGTTGGAACATGATAATTGTATTTTAATTAAAGCAAAATTTAATTTTAAGTGTCAAATTTCTTTAATTCAAATGGAAAAAACAATAGAAGTGCGAGGATTATTTTTTTTTGTTTAATACATGAGAAATTAATATTTCTAAATTAACCAAAAGTGATAGCTTATGGTAATTTAAAATATTTAAATGAAAAGTTAAGTAAAGTTTCCTACAACTGTTTTCAACAATACTTTAATTAGAATACAAATAAAAAAAATATATTAATAATTATACATTCTTATCTGTTTAATTCACGAATTAGAATTTAACTCTTTATAAAACATAAGATACAAAGTTATTCTTTATTTTCTTCTTTTTAGCTGCAGCAGGGTTCTTTATCTTTTTTAATCTGATTTCTGTTTTTAGCTTTTTACTTTTTGCTTACTAGTTATGTTTTATCTAATTGCTTAATATAAAAATATTTTATTAAAATATTCATATCAAAATTGATTAATTTGACCAATTTTTTTCACACTCCCTATCAATTTCAAACAAACATCCATCAAATTCTTCACGTAATATCATCCTCATAACGAATTGAACCCCAACACACACAACACATTTCCATTAAATACTTACACCCTTCATAGGAATACAATATATGTAAAAGAACCAGGATTTAAAAAAAAATTAAAATCCTTTGAAAAAACATCACAAATTAAAGTTACTAAAATATTTATTAGTTACGCATTCGTATTTACTACATACCCGCGTTAAATTCATTGATAGATTCGATTATATTAGTCAAAGTACCAAAGCTGCATGAGCAGTTTAAATTTATAATGATATAATTAATTTTCTCTAACAATTCCGATCGTTAATCGAGAATTAAGAATGTACTGTAATCAAATATTGAACTCAAAAAGAATTATATCTGCACGGTTTCAATGTAATACATCCGTTCTTAGGTCGAAAATTTTGTTAACGTGTTTCATAAAAAAATAAAGCTGAACCTAAATTAGTAATTTTATTTATGATATATTAACTTAATTCGTTAAAAATTTACTGTACTTTCAGTAAATTCACAAAGTGGAGGTAAATGGTTACTACATTATACCGTTAAAGCCAGTTTGTTTATTTTGTAATCTGTTAATAGAAACAATTATTTTGCCCGTGTTTAACATTGCACTATATAATTTTTTTAATATATTTGAAACGCATTAATTTTATATTATCCGCGAAACATTTTGAAAATCTTAATTTTTTTGAACTAATCATCTGATATCCGTCATATCTACTATTTTCTAAATTATATATTATAAAAAGTCCTTGTAATATTGAGACGAATTCAGTGGTATCATATTTATGAAAATTAGTGTAGAATGTAAAAATCCAATTTTTTTCTAACCGCAAACGAATAGGAAACAAATAAATGACGATTACATTAATTACTAATTATTCATAATTCGAGTTGTGATCGATAATTAGAAATGTGCTCATTCAACATTATAACCATATTTCTATGGAAATATTATGCTCCTTGCAATCCCACTCTGCGACTTTTAGGTGTTTTCTAATTATTCGTTTCTTCCTCCATGACATTACAGCCTTTGATGAGCCTCAGCCTTTATGAGTGTTTCCCTCCAAATTTTCTCACTCTGCACTTTACTTTGCCAATCTCTAAAAATAAGTTTCCAGTCCTTTTCTTTTTCATAGATCACCACGTGCCAAGTTTTTCTGTCTTCCTTCTTTCTGCCTTCCATTATTTCATATTTAACTAATCAAAAATATTTATATTCATTATTTTATTTTGTTAATGGCCGGTGTTACAAAATATTTTCACGTGTCTGGCAATATACAACATTAGATTTGTAATTAAATAGCTCTATGAAAGCTTTTGCAAATGTAAATAACAAATGTAAATGTTTTTGATTTATATTTTATAACAGTTTTTCTTTTCTACATTCATATTAGAAAAAGTTATTGATATTATTGACATAAATACTTATGACAGATATTGATATAAATACATATGGCACAAATGGAATAAATACACTTTAGAACCAGGAACATTTCGACAAATTTTTGAAATCATATTAAAGAATATACATATAGAAAAATTCGTCAGCTGATAATTATTTGTTATAAAAAATCATTGTGACAAAAAATACGCACCAGAAATATGTGGATATTTGTATATAACATGCTCATTTCTCACACATACTCTACAACTGACAATCAATACTGCTTTGAAACATAATACCATGACACGAATTTTTACAAAATTGAGATGAATTGTCACAGATTTTAACTACAATAATCAAGCTTAGTCAAAACTTCGTGTCAAAATTGATCAAACCAGCAGCTCGTCCAAGACCAGATACAATTCTAGTTACTATGTGATATCTCGACTTTTAAAATAAAAACGGTCTGTTTCTTTCTACCTGATTGAAACATTGGTAAATATCGAAAATTTGTCTACTAAAGGGTGGAAAATAATAGAAAAAGCATTGAATTGCTGAAGCCAGTTGAAGAGATTACCAAGATTATAAGTTCAAATTACTCTTTGGTATCTGAAGTAATACCTTGTCAGAAAACCTTACAAAGATATATAGAAATTTACAATGATGAAAACAAAGAAATCATGCAAATTAAATTCCTGTAGAAAAATGATTTGAAGAGTAGGTTCGATTTAGAGCATAACAAACTTTTCACCCTGGCTAAATTTTTGGATCCAAAATATAAGCTACAGTTTTCCGAGACACAGGATCTCATCACCACTAGATCTCAATTATTTTATAATATTTTATTAGAATCGCTGAAAAATAGCATGTGTGATTACGAGACCGATAATGGCAAAGATGATCTAAATAGCTCCTCTATCGATGAAGACAATAGAGGAAAAGCAACACACAGAAATGTTTAGCAATGCTACCAACAATTTGTATCAAGAAAATTAGAAGATATTCAAGGTCAAAATCAGCTCAATAACTGCACTCTTACCGTGCGTTACCGGTGATAAAGCGCAATGGCGCCATTTCAGAAGTGGAGCCTCAATAATCCTAGGTATACTGAAATGTAGCGCATCGCAAAAAAGCGTACCTTGGTTGTCCCGCAAGTTCCATTTCCAGTGAGCGACGGTTCTCAGAGGTCGGGAACATATAGGAAACAAAAAGAAATCAATTGCTGCCAGATAGGGTAGAACCTTTAGCCTTTTTATATCATAATTTACTTTGAGTAATAAAGAAATAAAAGGAGATGACATTTTTGTTAGTCACAAATTTGCTTTGATTAGGTTATGTACCGTTATAAATCATATAAGTACGTAAGACTGATTGTTTTGGTTTTTATGGAGCAGTTAATATTAGGAATTTTTAAAAATGTTTTTTTTACTGTACATCATACACATTTAATCTTGGTTCAATATTACTCAATGTGTTAATAAAAAAATCCTTCTCTTTTATTTAAATAAGAAAAAATGTTTATTGAAGATAAAAAGATATAATGTTTTTTTTGTTAATTAAGATACTAACTTAAAAGTAATTTTATAGAAATTCATTATTCACAATTAAATGAAACTACGTGATGTAGTATTATTTCTACTTTCTTTAATTTCTTTACCACGACCTAGGTTTCGTTGTATTACAACACCCATTTTGTTGTATTACAATATGACACCTGAAGATGTTGTAATACAACGAAACCTAGGTCGTGGTAAAGAAAATAAAAAAAGTAGAAATAATACTACATCACGTAGTTTCATTTAATTGTGGTTAAAATTAGTATCTTAATTAACAAACAAAATTCATAAATATTCTTTCTTTACAATTAAGTAATTTTAGAGACTGATTACCAAAGGTAAGGTTAATTTCCATTTGAAAATGTGTAAGACTGATTCTAAAATAAACATATTAATTAACAACCAAGGTATTTCTTTAATGTAATTCCTCCTATATACATTTTATTGAGAAATACATCCAAAGTAAGAAGCCGGATAATCGGCGCTCTATGCCAAAAAGTCGCCGACTACGAAAGTCGCCGGATAGTCGGCTTTACTGACTAGTCAGAACATTGCCAATATTCTTTATTTTATATAGATTTTTAATTTGCTTAGAGATATTTTTTTTAATGAAATTGTAAATTACTATATAATTTTAAACTTTTCTCTACTTTCTAGTCAAAGATAACCTCTCTATATCTCAGGCTAAGTGAATATATATATATATATATATATATGTATATATATATATATGTATATATGTATATATATATATATATATATATATATATATATATATATATATATTTATACATATCTCAAGCTACATGTCCCTCTACATTAAGAAATTGATTCCATTAAATTTTCCCTCAAAACACTATCCGCAATCGTGAGCCTTATTGCAATATTAATTACATTATTTATATAATCATTATATTATTACGTAAAACTTACAAAAATATTTCATTATCAAAACTCATTTCCCCGTTGAGATTGTGAAAATACACATATACAATTTTAATGTTATTCTTAAGTGTTAATCTAATTGATTAAATTATTCTAATTGAATTAAATGATTTTGCAACTACATTCCAATAATGCTACTGTAACTTGTTACTAATCTATAACTTTTAAAATTTAGAAATGTGACCACGTAATGTGTGAAAATTCAACAATATACCTTAGCCTTAAATATACCTTAGCGGCACCATGAAATTTATATCGAATAATCTACGCATGCATTTATTAAGACCATTGACTACTTTCACGTTGTACTCAAAAAAATTATAACGATGAATTATAACGTAAAAACCCTTGGAAAAGTTTGTAATGAAACTGTAGAGTTCAGTGATATAAAGGCTTAGAGAACATTATTAAAATAAATATACAAAATTATTACCTAACTCTACAAACCTTAAATAATAAATAGATGAACACTACTTAATTAAAGGAAAGAGACATACGTTTCTTTTATAAGCAGCCATTATTAATATATAGTTATTTAGCTGTCTACTAGATGACGGTGTTAATTTTAATTCTATTACGTATTCTTAATTGATTACCGCATTTATATTTACTTATTACAAACCAGAGTACCATCACTATCTATGACGCTCTAGCACATCTTGGGCTCACCCCAGGAAGTGACAGTTTGGAAATTTTAAATAAATAATAGTACTAAATAACAAGGTTTTCCCGACGAACAATGGAAAACAGTTAATTTGCAATGATTCGGCATTGAAATCCCATCTTATTTATTTTCTGAAACCTTCCGAATTCATAATGGCTGAGGTTAAGTTCAATACCCAATAAACTAACAAACCTTACCAGGTTTTGAAGTAAAATTTTAGCCACATCAAATGACTAAACATGTAGTTAGATTGAGTCAGTTATATTGTCCAGATTTTTAAGTAAATTATACGGGCAATGTAATCGTGTCCACGAATCTAACCCCAATAATTTTTAATAAGTAATTTACAGTATGTTTTCAAGAACGCAAGAAAAAAATGGAAAATTAGCCTTACGCACTCTGTGGAATTTTCATAATAAATAAAATAATAAAAAATTATGAAAATTTGAAACTTGGAATATAAGTGGTTCTTTAAAATTAAGTTACATCAATAAATTGTGGCAGTCATTACATTAACTACATGAAACTACCGTTATGCATTTTTTTAACGCAAGTAACGTTGAATATGAAATTGTTTAAATAGCTCGAAGCTTGGGGCGTTCTAACGCTTGCGTTTTTCTATTATAGCAAATATAACATGATGTATACATTCCCAATTTTACATTTACGATCTAGCCAGATCTATATAATAACATATTTTTTCTTAAGTTATTAAAAATTTAAAATTGCAACTTAAATCACTTTCCTAAATCCAAAATATTCGTACTCATTTACATAAAAAGTTAATACGGTTCTAGTTTGTAATATATAACTAATATATTGTATTATTTTGCAACTTGAAATTCTAAGAAATAACTAGGCGGCATTTGGTTTGAAGACGATATTCGCAGAATCACAAAATACTTATGATTTATGAAAATATGAACTTAATATAAGTTTCAACACAACTCGAAATAATAGTGTAAAAAAAAAAGAATTAGGGCAAAGCGGCTTAAATTTTGATAATAGTTTTGTTTGATCATGTTAGTTAAAATATTCTAAAGGAAACTGAATTGATTAAAGTTTTTCACTAAAATTTATACATTAAATTATAAAAAGCAATATTATTAAGAATTATTATATTATTTATAGGTAATTTATATTTCATTTATTAAATTCTATTTATAGGCTAATTTTTGGTGATAACTATTTATTCATACATATGACATATTTAATCTACATTAATAGATGAATGGCATTATTATTCAGCGAGTTTTTAAAATGAAAATGAACAGTATAATAAAATAACTATTAATAATTTTAATTGGATATATATAGTAAATAATACTTTTCTCATTACCGATATGAATGTAATCGACTAAAAAAATGCAAAGCCGTGAAATTTTAATATATCCTATGCTAAGCAGCACAAGAAGCCAGCCCTTTATTGCCAACGCTCTATTTTATTTATTCATGAAGCAATTTATTCAGTTTATTTAGTCCCTACATTGCAAGAGTAATAAAATTTCATTTGACGAAATAAATAGCTTTTCAGAGCGCGTGTAAAGTTTTAAATAATCTCAGAGGCTCAGTGTAAGAACTTGAATTTTAATATCGTAAAAACTTTGTAAATATTTTAGAAGCGCTGGAAGATTTAAATATAAAAGCGATTGTTATGTCGTCACTTTATGATAAAATACAATTATATAGTCACGATTTAATTGTTACCACTATCTTGTTAATTTTTGCTATAATTTGTTGAATTCAATCTGTCATTCGCCAAACAATCTCAAAAGTATTTCAATAAGAGACAATATTTACGACAGTAAATAACTTTAGTTTCAAGCTTAATTCAAATGTCGATGATAATGTTTTGAAATGAAATATGAGTTTCAGTCATTCTATTCATATCAACATAAATTCTATAACGTAATTCTGTCATATTTTATAAATGAGGAACTTGTAAAAAAAATTACGAAAATCTAAATGATCATATTAACCTTAATAATACGTAGAATTTCGATGTAGGAAATGATTCTCCATCAATATGAAAATGTTCAATTTGAGTTTCTTTCTAATATATATGTGAACGAAAATAATTTTTATTAAGCAGATTTCAACTAACCATAAGTCTTACTAATCGTAAAGGCTAGCCATTATTAGGTGGTATCCTCCGGTTTTCCTCTTCCTAAAATATTGAACGTGATACGTAGGTTTAATATTTTCTTCATCTTTTAATAATCCACTATATATTGTAACTTCGTTTTAAATCTCGCATTCTTGAAAACATGTTCCAGGGTATTGTAGTCTACTTAGAGATTTGCAGAGATAAGCAAGATGTAGCTGGAAAAGGTATGTGTTTTGAAACTTTTTAGGGTTAGTAGATAGAAAATTTCATATTTCTAAATTGCAGATTAGAAAAGTTCAGCCGCAATGTTTATACTTTTTAGTATAATTATCCATAAGCAGCCGACATTTCCTAATCAAGCTATATTTGTATGTATAAACGATAGGTAGTCATAACATTATTTTGGTGAAAACCTTAATAATAATCAGATTTTGATGCTGCAACCACCCTCGAAATGACTAGTGCTATCATCCACAAATTAATTAAAATAAAGTAAGAGAGTAAATAATTGAAACTAAAATGGTCATTGTGAGTGGATTTATGGGGTGAATATATATACTTTTAAAGAGCTAAACAGATTTTTTGTTTATTTGTTTGTTCGTACTGAACTCTGGAATCCCACGTTCGATTTTAGAAATTCATTTTAGGTCATCTACTGTAAAGCTACGGTTTTTAAGTAGGTGAACACTCTTTAAACGGTACAAAATATATATTAAAAAGACATATCTCTCACCTGTTTATTTATTGAATACATACTACAAGTATTCCCGCCAATACGCCCCCGACCTTCACGAGCAATATCGTTTGACGGTAGGAGTGGAAATGTTCAGGGAATACGGTGGGAGACCAGAATAATTAGAATCATTCTGGATCAAGCAGGGGTTACAGGTAGTTTGTTAATATAACGAGAAGTTAAGAATATTTTGTATTCTTCCTTATTATATTATCATAACTTCGGTGTTTTCTGTTTATGCGATTGACATTAAAAAACATAACAATTAATTTCAAAAATTCATCATCTGGTAAATAATCCTCGTGTGATTAGGATTCGGTTGAAATGTTTTGACAAATTGTCTTAATGACACGTTGTAATGAAATATTCAGAATTTTGAAGTCCACAAAAATAACAATAAATATTCTTTTGGAATTCAAACCCTAAAAAGTGAATTGGAAAATTGTACAGGAATTTAGATAAATTAAAGGTATAGATAAGAATATTTTTATTTAAACTCACGGATGAATATGTAGATATACCTACAATAGCGTATTTGAAAAATTGCTGGCCTAAGACAATATTATATAAAATAGCAGTTAAATCAAAGTATTGTCGTGTTCCTTTTTATCAGGCAAAGGTGGAGTGGGCAGTTAATTTATTTATAAGTTACTCATCATCTTAGTCGATATTAATGATCATAAAATATTAATATTCCAAATAGCTTAAAAAATTAATCCCGTCAAATATCCTCCTACTTACTAAATTACAAATAAGTAACATAAACAAATACGAGAAAACACGAAACTTTTTGCATACGAAAGTGATCAAATTTTCAGTCGTGTTAATTAAAATTTTAATTAAAGTAGTCTTGCTGATATTATTAAAATATTTATACTAATTACAATAACTGATAGCACTTTTTACATATTTCATGGAAGCTCATGGATACAAAATTAAAGAACATTTATTATTTTTGTTATTAATTTGCACTAATATGAATATTTTTTGACCTGACAAAGTTTCACTTCACTTCTGTTTGGCATATAATGTTCCCTTCAATCTTTTAAGATAGGACAAAATTTTGTCTAAATCTTACGATGGAATATTTAGCGTGAATGATACAACTCTCTTTTCCGTATGAGAATATATAACAATATGAAGTGGCGTAACGTGTGAAGCACCGTAACGTGTACTGGAAAATATGCACGCGAATATTTAATAATTTGGAATGCCGTAACATGTGAAGTGCCGTAACGTGTGTCGTAAAAAGTGAACATGAATATATAACAATTTAGAGTACCGTAAGGAGTGAAGTAAAATGTGCACTTGAATATATAACAATTTAGAGTGCCATAACGTGTGAAGTGCCATAAAATGTACCCTTGAATTATATAATAATTTGGAATGCCGTAACGTGTGAAGTGCCGAAACCTATGCCGGAAAATGTGCACGTGTATATTTAACAATTAGGGATGGCGTATCGTGCAAACCTGTCGACCGAAAGCGTATGATGACATATATGATCAAGTAAAAAATTTCACGTAATGCCGCCGTCGATTCTTTAATGTCTCAAGAAAAGTCTATTGAGACGTAATGAAAATAACAACGTATAAAAGAAAGGAAAGGGAATAAAGGTTGCAACATGAGGAAAGTGCTTACTGCACAATGGAAATGAAAATCTTACGCCATAACAATCTAAGACATCTTATATTACTACATCGTAAGAAAAATAGATGTCTCAAGTTTTTCTCAATATTAAGTGTAAGTAATAAATGACCACACTGCATTACATATCAAGTTCTGTTTTTAGTGACGGGCAGATTTGCCATATCCAAAATGCCTGTGTCGATTTATATGAAAATACTTGGAAAAATTAGTGGTCGAAAAAATGACAGTACTGATGTAGAATGTGCTCCATACAGTATTTAAACTGTGCGCGTGACATAGAATATTCTATTATCGTCGTTACCGTGATGGAGGTTATCGTTTTGAGTAAGAATTAAATTTAAGTGTTATATGGATTTTTGTGAGATAAGGTTCTGTGTAATTAGTTTTCACTATAAAACTAATAGTTTAATAATTAATGTCGATTATAAATAGATCAGTTACTAGTACAAAAACCCCCATTGGCGAGAAATTTATAAGCCTTACAGATGTGGCATTTCCATATGAAGGTTCAACCTGCATTTAAAATTCATTTTCATTACGTAATTTTTAGCGGATAGTTTGAAACTAGAAATCGTTCTTAGCATATATAATAGTAATACGCCAGAACTACCCAGCTTAATATAAAATGAGTTGGACCTGCTCAATACACATAGAAATATTTATCGATGAGAACCATTATTAGTTTAATATGGGTCCTAATTAGGTGTAACTCTAAAATTAGATCCGCTTTCCTTAAACTGAATATAAAAATGTATATCTGATACTGGCTATAAAAATTAGAAACCTATTTTCTGAACGAGATCGTACCTAACTATTTCTTAAATATATTACCGCCAAAACATAGAAAATGTACTAAAATAATATCAAAACAAAAAGTCACAACAGATCAAGTGGATGGACAAGTAAACAAAAAAAGCATTGTCTGCTATTTCCTGTAAGTTTTTATTCAATTAAGTAAAGGCGTTTCAATTAAATCTAGTTTAACCCTACATTATAATTTAAGAAAATTATTTTTTAAAACCGGCTTTAATAATAATTTGAAGGTATTAAAAAAAAGGTTTAAATTAATAAATTGCAAGTTATTAACTTATTTATTGGTGAATCTATACCAACAAATAAGGTAATATAAAGAGTTGTATTAAAATATGTGTACTACACTTCTTCTCTCAGTTTGTAATCAGTAAACACAAAATAATAATAAAAGATCAAATGTGGTTAAAATTAGATAAACGGATTAAAGCATATTTATATTACTTGATCCTTCAAATAATTACTTAAATTATGGTAGTTGAAAATTACTCATACTTAATTCACACAATAATAAGTACAATTGAAATAATAAAGGGATATTGATAAAATCCACTTTTCGAATAAGTGACGATAATAAATATGTTATTTGCGTATGTTTTGGTGAAAGTTCAATATAACATGAACGGAAAAACGGTTCGCAGAGAAACTAATATACAAGTGTGAAAATGATTTGATTCAATGCGAATTTTTATGTTTACTTATAATTAATAAGTATGAGAATATAAGTATGCAGCTCCTTAAACAAAACAATTACATATCTGACCTATGAATTTTTCAGCACCGAAATTTCTTATCCTTAATCACGATTGCTGCAAAATAAGTGACAAATTGTAGATTTTCATCAGTATGCATCTAAATGTGCATAATCACTGTAGAATCGAAAGTAATTCGACTTATTAATAAAACTTCAACAACTAAAAATAAAATACACAGTTTACTAAATGAGCAAGTTTTTTAGCTCAGACAAAATACTAAACTTTAATTATTAAAGCGTTAATTATTAAAATATATTCATGTGGAAATGTTCAGTCACTAAATTGCGTTTTTATGGCAAATTGTTTCTGCAAAAAAGGTTGACATAGTGATCTCATATTGGTCCGTTATTTTTATTTTTAAGCTACAAATTTAAAAAAAGGAATCAGACAAATTATTTTATAATATTACCTAATTGAAGCTAGCTGTAAAAAATATATAATTTAAATATAAGCCT
Source organism: Druceiella hillmani (assembly GCA_039881145.1). NCBI lineage: Eukaryota > Metazoa > Arthropoda > Insecta > Lepidoptera > Hepialidae > Druceiella > Druceiella hillmani. The sequence continues at coordinate 3,129,383 of JAYKKI010000103.1, forward strand.
TTCCCTTTCCCTTTTGTTTTCATTTAATAAGTCTTTTATTTGAAAGTAGACTCATATGGCAATACTCTTCTTTAAAAGTTGTATATTATTATCCACCGTTAATACTTGTATATATCCTAATAATATGATTAAACCATATAATTTTTTATTTTCTTTGCAATAAAACTTAAATTAAACTTATAACAATATCTGTACTGCATACTACTCTTTTGTCGTTGAAAACGTATCAGCATTTATTTAATAAACCAAACTTTTATACCAAAAATAGGGACGATATAAATAATGAAGTCAATATTTATAATTATGTACAATTGATTCGCCATGATAATAAAAAGTAATACGATAACTATGCACATTTCATAATTTTTAAAGATACATTTTTTATATTGTTAGGGAAAAAAATTAAAAACAAAAAGAGTACTCATGAAACAAATATTTGGACGACGTTATTTGCGTATCTGTAAAAAAATAAATATGAATCGATGAATCCATAAGATCTTACGAATGCTCGAAATGGTAGAATGAAATGTACCATTTTTGAGATAAAGATTTATCAAAATGAAACAACGTTGTAACGGGAGATAGATGCCTCAAGTATCATGAGCGAATAGAGTTTGTTTCGCTTTCCTTTTTTCCATTAAATGACGGAAAAATATTTTATAAGCTGAATTAGCAGTATTTTAAAAACTATTTTTAATGTCATACAATTTTGGGTTCTCCAGTTTTGAGGTGAATGTTTCACTTTTTTTCAGTTCAATTGACGCCTCTTTAAAAGTATTAGATAAATCCTGTATATTTACAAAATATAACCTGGTCTTAAGTCTAAGCTTCTTCCTATTTTTAAAAGTTTTTTCTATGCTCTCTACCTTTTAAAGCGATCCTAGACTTGTGAAAACCAATATTGATAAAGAAATGCCGAAGTCACCCAAATGATGAAATCTACAGAATGGGTAAAAATAAACAGCTCATCAACTCACTATCTGAAACGAGATAATGCATAATGTGATACAGTTTATGCTCCCAATAGAGCTTTGTTAATAAATCAGTGTTCTAATTCTTGTTTTATTCGCATAATCCAACTAACTTCAGCGATACATTCAAGGATTTGTCCTGTGTGCCTTATAGGCACATTTACTGATAACATTTTATTAGGTTTTTGCGTATCTTTGTATGTTTTTCTTTATTCGTGCGTGAATTAAATATACATATTATATGATTTCAGAAAAACTACGATTAAAATCATATTAAGTAATCTTGCACTCAACGATTTTGAGTAATCTAGGAGAGATTTATTTTCTTCTTAGATTTGCTTGATCTCTTACATACATGTTAAAATGCGAGAGTAATCTAGGTGCCATCAAAATGACAGCTTAATTAACATGTGAAAATATTTCAAATTTAATATAAAAATGAGGACATTTGAGGTAATAGTGGGAAACTGGAATAAAAACCTGATGTTCACGTGTTAAATTTACTAATTTGGAAAATAAGCGTTTTAAGAAATTAGAGTGTAATGGTTGCTTTCCTTTACTTAACTTGCTTACGTTAGAAAATACATCAACGTATACAAAGCTAAATATATATTTTGACCTTTTGTTTTGGGTACGAAGTACATTTGTTTAAACGCTTCTCCGTAACCATTGTAACCTTTCCTAATGTTTATATTATTACTGCTAAAACGACATGCTTGAGGAGCAGCACTGCTATATGTCATCAACTGACTTTTCTGTTCGTAATGTAATGGTTTTACCATTACATTTCAATGTCCTATTGTTACGATTTTGCTTTTCTAATCTTTTATCATAACGTAGAGGGACCATTTTGGTGTATAAATTCCATCTACTTTTATTTTTTACGAAAACAAAACATGATATTAAAGAAACATGGTTTATTTCTTTCTAGTAAAATTATTTCACGTTCTTTTCATTAAATAACATACAAAATTAAATCTTTAAACTTAACATACTTTGCGTACATTTTTGATTCACTTTATATATATACAATAGAAATTAAATTAAACTCAATAAATATCAATATGAAATAATTTTTACTTCAAATTTCCCAAAGTATTCTCTTGTAAATTAGATACGGAGAAATGGTGATAATTTTGCTTCATGAGTTTAAAATTATACCTTAGTAAATTGAATGTCTTTTTATTTAATTTGACACATATTGAATATATTTGGCGTTAATTTCAACTGGAACTTTCCGCACCTACATGTATGCATACTGGTAAAATGCTAGAGCAGAACTCACAAAGAGCCAGTACTACTATTGCTAAAATTCTCATGATCAAATCAGAAACACTAGGAATGAATTTCAGACAAAAAAACTGAACTTACAGGTTACTATTAAAATATGTTTTCTATGGAAGCTCGCGTGATCAAATTGACTGCACCAGATCAAATTCTATTTATACATTTTTATTGTACTAAAGATCCAAAATAATTGTCTGAACAGTCTGGCTATTATTTACCAAAATATTTGAGGAATATAATCAAGATAGTTCGAAGACAAAGTTATCAAACAAACAAAAATTAATCAAACGATTTAAAGAAATCGAATACTTTGAAAAAACGCATTTAAATATAAAGATTCACAATAAAAATTTAGGCAAGAACAAAAATTTGAAGTCATTAAGGATAAAAGTTCAATGATTGCTAATGGAGTTACTGAATTGTTATAACAGCATTTGAGTGCGATTGAGCTCAATCTCGACGACATAATTTCCTTTACTGCAGACGAAGCAAGTGTAATGGTTAAAATGGCTAAGAATTTTAAAGCCCACCAACCGCGTTATGCCCATGGAATAAGACTTGCGGTAATTGATGTATTGTACAGAAAAACAGAAAATATGAGATCTACACTCCGAACCTGAACTCAAAGATCAGCGTCAGTTCTAAGGAAGAAAATGAAATTAATGACAGATTTTCTAAAGATAAACTTATATTTCTTGACCTAAACTTTTTAAATAAAGGGATTATTATAAAAATAAGAATAATGGTTAGATCTTTTCAAAATTCACTTTTGAAAAATGATATAAGTGAAAAATATATTTGAGATGAGTATGGTAAAAACTTGGATCTGATATTCTGTAATATTTCTTGACCTAAACTTTTTAAATAAAGGGATTATTATAAAAATAAGAACAATGGTTAGATCTTTTCAAAATTCACTTTTGAAAAATGATATAAGTGAAAAATATATTTTAGAAGAGTATGGTAAAAACTTGGATCCGATATTCTATAATATTTCTTGACCTAAACTTTTTAAATAAAGGGATTATTATAAAAATAAGAATAATAGTTAAATCTTTCCAAAATTCACTTTTGAAAAATGATATAAGTGAAAAATATATTTTAGAAGAGTATGGTAAAAACTTGGATCTGATATTCTGTAATACGAAATAAAGTAGCTTGTCCGCCGATTTCTGAAATTTTCTTAATTTCAGAAATCGGCTAAAAAGCTACTATACGTTACGAATGCGTTGCTAGACTTTAAATCCAACATGAAATATAAAGATAAAATAATTGAAGACCTTTATAGTAATGATCACAGTTTAGATGTAATAAAATTAGCAAGGTCTTTTTGTCACCGTGATTCAATTTCATTAAAAGCGGACGCTATATTACGGTATATCCTTAATAAATTAGATCTTCAATCATGTGAACTCGGTAACCAACTTGCTTTATCTCCCTGAAAGAGAATTAAACGAAATAGGAACCTTTGCATGTAGTGTTTTGCAATGTTTGCATAATGTTAAAAATTGTATTATCTACAATATTTCAAATTTACATTACGTACCTGCCACATATTATAAACTCTTTCGGTAAACTATATCTTTACAGAAGTGGGAAAACCCTCTTATATCTAATATCTGTATAAACCGAAAGGCCACAATAAACATGTATTGTATTATAATACGTATTGTCTTCGCTAGTTTTGCTGTACATTAGATGCAATATAAAGTATTACAAAAAACTAAGCATCACGAAGGTGGGCCAAGTAACCACCCCACCACCATAGTTGAATAGATTTTTAGCCAATAACATAATTTTATTTTAAGCAGGGATATTTTTTTGTAAATCTAACAAAATTCGTAAACGATACTTCGATCATGACAGTCAAACAAGTGACACGTTTTAAGAAATATATTTAAAATCTATGTTATATAATTCCTTTTTTTCTGTGAGCGTCTTAATAAATTAAATGACTAGTGTATAGTAGCTAGTTTATATATAGTCTAATAATAATTTAATATTGCCATTTCACCTATACGCCTCTCAACTCTCAATATTATGTTATATTGAATCATTTCAATTTCATGTGTTATGGGGCGTATACGTGAAATAACGATATTAAATTATTATTCAAAACTGCAATTACGGAAACATTCTCAAAACTGTCACCAAATAAAGTCTGAACATTTATTTAACAAATATTAGAAAGGCTAAAATTTAAGCAAACAAAAGAGAGTCGATGACGACGTCTACACAATCTCAAATGAAAGCTGTAACCATAAATAGTGGGGATGGGAGCGAGGAGTTACCCACCGCACAGCAGTTGGAAAGACACAAAGATTTCTCGAGAGAAAACACACATCTACAATATATTATTCGAGTAGAAATGTGCATTTATGATAGTGCTGCTAGCGACGAATATAAAGTCTACCTAACAGCTGCACGCAATGATATATTGTCTGTACTGCTTACAAATGTTGAAACTGGGCGATTTTGCTGGTTATTTTTGCAACAAAGCGAGAAGCTTCTCAGCAGATAAAACATTGAACGCCTAACCATTTTCACGATACCATTTTTAGGAGCAAAAAAGTAAAAAATATTTTTTTAAATCTTGTTTGTTTTTTTTTAATTATTATGATTTATTCCTGTTGATATCATAAATTTTACTTGTTTCGATAATAAAAATATAAGTGTACATTAATATTATAATTTTTTTTATTATTTAGCTTCTTAAAATTACAAGTACATTTTTAATGAGACGAAATCAGTTAAGTAATTGCTAAATTCGTTTCTAGTTACGTAATGGACTTGTATGTAATTTTAGAAGCCTTATTTAGAATTTAAAATATGATAAATTATTTATCAACTATCTGAGTATGGAATTGATTAAAAGCTGAAAAGCTTTTTTTCTGTTATTACAAAATGAACGGAGGGATTTATGATTTTTTATCGTTATTTATACGCACGCATGCACGACGCGTGCAAAGGGATATATCCACCTTACTCTTATTTGTTTCTAATTTAATCAAGCAGTGACAAGAGACACGGACTCTACCGCGTCTTCCAATCTATTTAATACTAGCATAGCGCAACTTCTGAAGGTATGAAGTAGGATTATTTTTAACCTTTTTTTCCACAGGAAACCATCATAAATATAGCCGAGCCTGCTAAATATTAATATCAGTAGTATGACCATAATGGTAAAGCCATTATGGTATTTAATCATAAATATACTTCATTTATATTTTACTTTTAAACTTTCATGAATAAAAATTAAAAATAATTATTATGAACATTTCTACGACATTACCTAAGATTGAAAATATTTTGACTTTGCTATTTTGTGTAATTAATATTTAATCTTAAATATTATACGATTACCTAAAATCTATCATTACTTACTTTGCAAAATAAACTTAAGTGTTATTATCTTTATACGATTTGTGTATGTTTAATTTCCTATTTCATTATAAAGGGTATCATAAAATGTCCCAAATTGACGACCCCAGGTATGGAAAACAATCGTTAATGGATTACGTCTTGTGTTTCTGTAGTGTGCCTAAAAGGCTAAGATGGAAATTTAAACTGAGTGTCAATTTCATATTTGACATGTTGTTCAAATAAGTAATCACTTGTAAGGACATCTAAATATTCTTGTGTGATCCCGAAACTAAAACACAATGCACTGCAAGATACTGTCATCACAAATAATGAGAAAAGTTTGTCATAGAAAGTAAAAGTTTAAAGCCAGGCTCATTGTTTTTTTTTAATATTGAGAGTGTAATTTTGGAAGAATGAGTTAGTTAGCGTTATTATGAAGACAATAGTTAACAAACATTACTGTTGTGAAGTTTTGATTAACAAATAAGAAAAAGTCAAAAAAACACAATCGCGACTGTTGAAAAATTGTTTTGTTCTTCGTTAGGAAAATATGTCTGCTCGTACAGCACTTTTTATAAAGCAGTTTTCAACCGACAAGCACATCATTACACTTCAATGACCCCATATTTATCCGATTGAACATCCTGGGAATTTTATTCAATTAGTCACGTTACGTAATAGACGCACCTAGTATAAGCATTAATTTCCAAAAGGAAATATTTTACATTTTATTAAGCAAGGTACCGCAAAAATAACATCATGACAAATTGTATAACATTATTACAACACCAAAATATTCTTCGTCAATCAGCCGATAAATATTTATGAAATATATTTATAAACGAAAATAATAAAAATTAATCACTTAATTAGTTTAACATTAATATTACATAATACATTATATATTACTAATGCTAATTTAATGAGCTAAAAACTATATGAGGCTCACAAACTCGAATTACTTTTTTAAAAATGTTAGTTACAAATTTAATAAAAAGAATAACATATATTATTTAAATAAGTATTTATTTAAATATCTAAACGCCCTAAAACACTATCATTTTCCTATTTATTTTAAATCTGCAAATATCCAATTTCCATTTAATTCAATTAGGTATAACTATGTATTTTAAGAATAAAAATGAGCTCAAATCGTGAAAAGGTAGTTTCTTCCTAAGACTGAGTTTTATATATAGCAGAATTAATTTAAATATAAGGTATATGTGATATGAAAGCTGATAAATTATTAATTATACTTCAAACCGATGGTATGTTTTTTATGACATTCGTCTCATAGACAAAGGTAAAAAAGCTTCTGAAAAATGGAATTAAATATAAAGTAGAAGTTCCCTAGAAATAAAATATTTCGAAAAGTGGCAGTAAATTGTAAAATTTACATTATGCATACTAAAGAGAAATGTTCGTGACTTTTAATCTAAAGAACAAAGGAGTGTATAACACGAAAAAAAATTTGAAATATATCGCACAGTACCTTTCTTATATTTTTGAATTGTGTACAGGCTTCAGTAATTGATATTTCATCAATTTATATTCTAGTCTTGAGAACTAGTTTCCATTTCATAGTGGGTACTAGCCTTGGGGCTTTCAGAATTAATTAAAATCTTACTATGTAATTTCGTCAACAATGAGTTCAGTAATGAACATCCTTATCACAGACATAAATAGACGTTAAGTTAACACAAGGCTACACAAACACCACATTTAAACTACTATAACGAATTTGACCTAGAAAGCGAATAGAATCTAGAAAATATCCACGCAGCGCTGACCGTCAACAAAATCATTAGTGAGCTAAGAGCGATTAAGGCTGACCAATAAATATATATGGGTAAGAGGACTGTACTTTAATGGTTGGTGTTTTATATATACGAACGGAATAAGAGTACTTTGATTTTCTCGCCGTGCTTTGATGAAAATGTGGAAAAATATTTAGCGAGATAGATATAAAATATGATCTGAAGTAGATTTAGGAAAACCTGATATTAGAAACCGAAACAGTCATACAGATATGGTAATCATACAAATGAGAAATTTAATTAACATCACATATATCTAGTAACGGCACGAACTGATTAGCAGCCACATAGTGAAATATTTATATATACAACGCCACGCGAAACGAATCTTTGTTCAAATCTTACTATCTTTCTTTTTATTCATTTCTTTTTAATATTAGGTATTTACTGAATTGAAATAAAAAAATCCCGTTGTTTTTGTTAAATTGAAAAATGTATTAAAAAATATTTAGGTTTGCGACAATATATATTTTCATGTCTGGGCCATTCAGTATTTTAATTAAATGTCTACTTGCACTGTAAAAGTTATGACGCCTAAGTCATACATCTATGAAATTTTAAGTATTTTTGTCTTTTATTAATGATAAAGATAATGGTATATTAGTACAATATCTCTAAGTCATTTCTCACCAATAATTTGTCAGTGCGCACCTAGACGAATGCCGTCAATTTCGCGTGCGTTTATAGTTGTATGAACCATTTTCAATCATGTTTCCCACGCCCTTAAAATTTGTACCTGGAGTCAGAGATACTTAACTTAAACTAAACTATTTTTAACGTCTTCACTAAAATGTTCCTTTACGCTTAAAGAATATATTTCATTTATAGACACACCTGTCTAAACCTATAAGATTCTATTCGTTGAACCAGAACGTTGAAATTTTGCATAATTGTACTTATTTTGTTGTAAATAAAGGAAAAAAGTTGAAAAGTACTATTTTATAACATGTCTCTGAGTATTCTTTCATTTTGATCAACGTTTCAAGTCGTAAATGCTACTAGCATTTTGGGCTTATAAAAAGTTCTAGTATAATATATTTTAAAACGATTCACTATGAATTGCCATGTTTTGATTACCGTTGCCATGTTTTAACCAAGTTTTGAAAATTCTTATAAAAATTAGTAACATAAAAAATTAACACCTCCCACCCCTCCCGAAGAATATATAAGGGTGTACCTATTATGTACGTATCTAATAAACTAGCTAGGAAAGGGAAATTGAAAAAATTCTCAAAGGAACTTTGAAAGCTTGCCAGTATATAACAAACTGTTGAATAAATTTGCAGAAATATTCTTTAAAAAAATAAGTAAATATTATTGCTTAGAACTAAATACATTTCGATAAATTTATTAGTTCCTTGGGAAATAGCTAAAATCTACTTTTTAATTACATATTTTCTTCTTAATAGTTGGCGCTGTAGCCTCGTAGTTATATATTTTGAGCCTCGTAGTTATATATTGGGAAAAATAATTGGACAAATTCAATGTTAGCATGTTATTTTAGTTTTGTAAGCTTCTATTTTAAAAACTGGCTATAACTGTTTTTGGATATATAATTTAGTCTATCTCCTAGTTCGTATAAATAAAGCTTTTTGGCTTCAATTATAGTAAAATAACATTACAATATATATCTTAACGTGATATATCCAAAAGACGTTACAAGAAATTCGGCTTGTGTGTATTTCCTAACTCTGCGCGAGTGAAATTGCGAGTGATAGCAAATAACCAAAAAGCCGTGGCATGTAGAGTTAAATTCTAGTTTTATCAGGTACGTCAGCTGTCTTGAAAGTTTTTTATTTAAAATTTAACTAATGGAAATCTTATGTAAAATTAATTTCGCTTCCCTTATTCATCCGATTAAGTAAATCGTAGGCCTTAAGTTGTTAAGTTTTGTTTGCGAATATCCGGTCCGGATAATGTTGAAAGCTTTCAGAGCCCGTTACATGGAAGTGGACTTCTGGTGCTTTTGCGAGAATTAATTAAACTTTTATATCTACGATAAATTGATGCCTATGATTGCTTTGCACGTAATTGTAGCTTTATACAACACACTACTATTTACCTAAACAGAAATATTAAATTATGATTTGAATGAATAAATGTTTTTAATCTTTCTAGCCTAAGTAGTTTTTATACTCTTTCTAGCTCCAAGTAGAGTTCAACTATTTTCAATTACCACAAAAATTTTCCTTGGTGTTTAAAACGTTATTTTCTCCACTTCGTTAATGAGATGATGCAAAATTTTAAACTTTTCGCAATCCTGATATATTTTTTGGATTACATTTTTCGGGATGGAAATATATCGATGCGTTATTCAATATTATTCCCGACGTTACTATCATTTTTATAAATTAGATATCTTAACTATAATTAAAATCCATATAATGAAATTAATCTGGGTAAACATAAAACATATTTGAAAACACACAAAACTACGTTTTGAAACAAAAATATTTTGCTATTGCTAAAATCGTGTCCTTTTTAATTACTTCCCATAAGGAAATTTGTTTATTTTTATCTTTAAACAAATGACAATTAAAATTAATATTGGTACCATATTAGTAACCAGAAAATAAACTAACATCTAATAAAAACCATGCGATAAATAATAAATGTAGTTGACAAATACATTTCCACAATTTACACTTTAATTCATTAATGGTGGTAATTGAAGAGAAAAGAGGCGAAGTGAGGTAGTAATGTACGTTAGGCAAAAGTGATTAATGAGCTACGCAGAGTCTGGTCGGTCAATAAGGAAATCGAAATGAGATGAAGATGGAGAGAACATCGATGATGCTCTATATAGGGGGCCGTGGGGGGGGGGCAGAGCACTCATCTACATCGGAAGGATATAAGAGGATCACGGTACTAATCCAAACGCATCAATCGTACACATTACGTTAACATTTCAATTAAATAGTGCATATAATATACTTTAAATTTGGAAAGATAAAATTTTAAAACTAAATGACTAATGTCAGCTACATAGTTATATATACATTATGTTAACATGACAATAAAGAGTACATATAATGTACTTTAAATTTGGAAAGATAAATTTTAAAACTAAATACTTCTTGAGGTGCATTATATAAAAATGATAAGAGTGAGATTTTACAAATTAAGGATGAAGTTGGCACGATGCAACAAAAAATTAACAGCCTGAAGTTACTCACTAAACATTTATTTATATAGTTTATTTGACAGACAAGTAGCCCACGTTTTATTTTTCTCCTGTCTTTCTATTATAAGCCAATCACCTGTCTGGCGGTTTCGAATTTGGTATGTATTTATTTGCACTATAAATTTATTAAATAATTTAAATTAATTAAAATAAATCATCAGCATATTAATTTATTTTCATTATTAATTAAACTTTATTTAGATTATTTTACCAAACTTAACTGTAAATTATATTCATTTCAATTTAGAAAAATTTTAATACTCTGAAATTTTAATACTGATGAAAATGTGACGAGAGTGAAATTTTTTGATGCGCGCGCACGATGAACCATAAATCGGCACGATCGCAAAACAGATACGGTACTGAATGGACACGACGCACACTAACCCCTTTAAAAAAAAAAGAGACACTTTTCCTTACCTTTCCAAACGCTGTCAAAGTGACTCACCTCTCTCCTCGCCTCATTCCTTTTGATCAGGCTTGTGTGATTATTATTAATGTCCGTAAATGACTCATATAGGACATTTACTCATGGAGGACGTTATCAAATAAAAAATAATTACCTAGAGATTTATTAAAATAATTACAAACAAATATTTCAGTCAAAAGATAAATATCAAAATAACATTACTATACAATATAGGTTATTAAAATACAAGTACTCTAAAAACACAATTCAAGAAAATTTAAATAAATTCGAAAATGCAGTTGTGATTAGCATCGGGGTTCTGCAAGTAGCTTTCTGGCATCACTAGGTGGTAACTGAATACAAGCGTGGACAATTTACACATCTGAAAACAAACAAAAACTACGCAAATACAGATATAATTATAGAAATATTTCGTAGCCTATTAATAGAAGAGACATATTTTCAAACTTTACGTGATTTCTTGAAAAATGAAAGCCACTATTATCGGGGTGGGGGGGGCGATACAACCAACAAGACCAATTTGTTCATAATCATTTTATAAAATTTACGTGACATTTAAAAAAAAATATATCATTTAAAATATCTGCAAAAAAATCACACACCACTAACATTTTTTTCATCAATCTTTAAACTTCTCTTGAATATTTTTTTGCTAGAGAGGACAGCTCCACCCTGACTATATATGCTCCACCCTGGCTATGCATACAAAATAAAAATTCTACATATGAAAACTGATAACTATTTAATCATACGATAGTTCAAGTACATTGGGTACGACAGTTTAAAGTACAATGACACATATTTTATTATGCTGTTAATTTCATCACACAAGGACCACATCTTTACAAGTTTACTAAAAATTGCGTTCAACTGAAATTGAGTTTAATTAAACTATAATTTCATTTATTTCTTACTATGTTATATCTTAGCTGATTATATATATATATATATATATATATATATATATATATATATATATATATATATATATATTTAATCAGCTTACACACACGTGTGAGCTGATTAAAATAACTCTTTATTAATAAACTCTGCTTGAGTTTGAAGAATCTGGAAAATTAAATATTGAATTTCAAACGAGAGATCAAAAAAGAATATTTTTAAAAAGGACTAAAATTAAAAATAAATATTGTAATTTTTTTTCTTTCCCAACGATTTACTTTCTTCAAAGTTTAGTAAATAAATTTAAATAAACTTCTCTATGTTTCTTATGGAATTTAGAATTTTCTTGCTTAAATCAAGAGTCAAATTCTTGTCAACTAATGAATCTTTGAAGATTATTGTAAATTTATTAACATATAGAATGTTATTTTTATAATCGTATTATTTAAAAATAAAATACGTTCTTCAAAATATTACAATAGAACTAATACGTGTTGAAATTGTTTCTAGTACGCAAGAATATTTTTCAAATCGTAATTAAATCACTATTGTGTTTTGCGACGTTAATGTATAAAATTTCCAAAAAAAGTTTGAAATGTGGTCTTGGAATATTATGTAATAAGTGTTAGAAATGTTTGGTTCGAGGCAACAACAAGAACGACCATTCAGGCGTTTTTCTTATAATGTAATTACATCCACGAAAATACACGCCATTAAAATTTTGATGGCCAATTATTAACAAAACAAAGATATATATACACAATAAAACAAATATATAACGATTAAATAACTACAACAATATACTTGCCTAACACACAACAAATAAAACTTGAAATATGTGAAAATATTTAAAGTATAATAGTATATCCTCTCGGCAATACGTGTAGTTTGTATTAGTGTCTATAATCATGACACTTGTCTATCGCCAGAGGTCGCGGTATAATGGTTCATTTACGGCCAATTCCCTGCCGAGATTGTATCATCAATTCGAGACCCATTTTTTCTACCCCTTAACAGGATGAAGTTGCTCACTAAACGTATATTTACATTCTTGTAGTGACTGATACTATATTCATGATAGTTATTGAGGTGGAAATTTAAGTTATATCTGCTATTAAATAATACTTTTTAGTAATTGAAATTCAATAGGCTATATAATAAAAACATTTATTTATTGTGAATATTCGTGATAGAAATAGTAATTATAAGCTTTTTAAAATATAATTTCAGTATGTCTCTCTAAATGAAGTTAACTTTCGGTATGTATTTATTTGCATTATAAATTTAAAATGTTTACTTTGTCGTTTAGTAAATACTTAAAATAAATTGTAAGGATATTACTGTATTTTGATCACTAATTAACCTTTATTTAGATTGTTTTAGTATATTTACATTTCACCATATGCACGTGTATATAATAAAATGAATGCTGAGTATTCGTTTGAATTTTTAAGTCCAATTGTTGTTATATTGAGTTGATAAATGAATATTGTGACATGAATATCTGTGAATAATTTCATACTAAATAAGAGTTTTACACTTTCTTAAATCATCTTAACTTTTTGTTCGGATAGAAATTTGAGGTCGAATTCAAAGTTTACTCTACAGAATTTTGGCCTGTCTTGCTTATTTATATGTCAACTAAATAATATTAATGCTATAGACAATTCAGTTATTCTTGTTATTTCACTAGACGGAATTGCTTTTACCTGTCGCGTTAAGTACTTTATCGAAATGGGTATAATTTCTTACTGAATTTTCTTATTTTAATGATTACTAAATTTTCGTTATTTAATGAGTTTTATCAAAAACTTGGATTGCAATTGTCAAAAAAAATATTTTCTTCCTAAATTAATTATATTATTTAATTGTTTGTCTATTAAAAACTGTTTCACGCATTGCCTTAGTTACTCAATATTGAATTGGACTAGCGTACAATTTTTAATATACTTTTTGGAATATTTTAGAATAACTACGTCAAGTTGTAATTTATATAAATAAAATATATAAAACATAAATGTTTACAATACAAAAAACTGTCAGCGAAAAACTTTTGCCCTGATATTAGAACAAATACTTTTAGAACAAAATGTCAAGGTACGTCACAAGATGAGAATATACAAAATAAGCGATGAAAATATACTCAAGATGAAAATATACACAGGTCAAAGTTCAATGACTAATTATTTGCACAAGAAAAACATTGAAATAGAAAATCCATCACTATAACTATAGATAATCCTAATGAATAACAACTAGCGTCACCTTCAATATTTAAGAAACTTTATAACCGCCCCACATAAAACAAATGATCTAAATAAAAATATTATCTCCCACGAAACGGCCCGTCACCGCGAAGGGAGTAGCCTTCGAATAACACTAAATATTATGTTGACAACTTAGTGCTCGATCTAAAGATTGACAACGCTTTTTTGCCAACATAACAAGGATAATATAACTAGAACAATTCACATCATCTGTAAAATGGGACAATATGCGAAACTTTGATATAAGGAAAGACGGATATAAAATAGAAGATGAAGGATTACTACTTAATCTACCATTATGCAAAAACTCATGAAGAGGAAGAATTTGGCTTTATTATAAAAAAATGGCTGGAAATATGTGACCCAGGCTAGCAACAAACAACTAATATATGTGTACCTAATACTTTTAATTTAATTTTCTTTACATTACTAACTTAACCAAATTGATAAATAATATGAAATGGAAATTTACTTTAACGCTTAAATAAAGTGTTAAGAAACAAAAGGCTTAAAATTAAAAAAAAAAAATTTTTGTCAATAAAATATACATTATGTATATAGTATCTTAGACCAAGAATATTATTTAAAATGGTTTATATTAACTCAAGTTTACACTTTCACCTAAAAACTTGAGAGACGATGTAGAGACAGATGAAGAGACAGCTCTTAAAATATATGAAAAAATGCAATCGAATTGAGGACTTCCTCCCCCTCTTTTAAATCCGGTTAAAAACCAATGGCAGACGTCAGTTTCAAATAGAAATTCATAATATTTGATTACGAATACTTGTTTGTAACACAAAATAAGTGGAAGAACCGTATGAATCATCCGACATTGACTAATATAAATACAGATATAACAAAAAGATATAGCGAATATACACAAGCTCAACAATTATTTCACAGAGAAAACTTTCCCACAAAATCCGACATGAGAAAAGTAAATAATATCTATTATATTAGGAAATTCTGACTGACTAGTGGTTACATTTGCTTTATTATCGTGTCTCGAACAAAATCAAATCATTAGGCAGCAATTTTGAGAGAAGGTTTATGTCAGATTTCTTCAATTCGAGATAAATTTTTTCGCGTCCTTAATAACCATTTCACGTATTTCTTTTCATAAATAATTTATTTCCTTGTAAGTTGTTTCTTTCACCAATGATTATTTGATAATTCAATTGGATAATTCAATCGATTACTTACCAATGTTACTTGGAACTATTTAAATTATAAGTAATATTTAAAAAAGTATGTAGAAAATACATCTGGTTTAAAAAATGATATAATTAGTCTGAACTTTAATCAAACTAGTATATTTTACTTCTGTACAATATTTTTAGATTTTAATTTAACTTCTAACCAAGGAATTTCTATGTACCGGCTAGTGAAACTATCGTAACTTTGTGTACATTAAGATGAGAGGTATAAGAATCTCAAGGGACAAAGGTTTAAAGATATAATTCCATTCTTTTTTCAACCACTGACCGAGCCTGATAGAACTTCATGGATTCGGGGCTCTACCATACATTTTTATTTTCAAAATATCGAAGTTCTATTCAATCTTCCAAATAATAAACCTTTCCCTTTAAATAGCTATCATTTTTTTGAAGAAAATATATTATCTGTCTATAATGAAAGCTCCACGTTTTTGCATAATTACACAAAAATGTGCCCAGACTAATAGAGAACATTCTCAAACGGAAAATGCTTAGCAACACTCGGTAAGCAACGTGGCTCGGTCGCGTCGCAAGCTGTCGCCAGAAAAGTGTCGCTTGCTCTCATTACCAATGCTCATTCTACTGCATCCCAGATTTCATCCCAAATTGTTGACTTCGAATTAGTGACTTCATAGCTGAATGTTTTCACCGTCCTAGATTTCATCCTAATAAGGTTGACTTCGAATTATTTTAAAATTATGTTGATTCCGCTATGTATTCTGTAGTTTAAGTGTTAACCGACTTTCAACGTTTTATGTACGTATCTTGGTAAGTTCTAGATTATTATTTTCTAAGTTTCCATGATATATAAAAAAGGTGCCCTCGTATTCTTTATTATAGTTCTGACAATGATTTCAATCACTATTTAGTTTATTTTTTATTCAATTTGTAATAAATTTTCTTAACAACACGTAACCTTCGTTTCTCTTGTTTTTTGTAGCCATAATTTATACATAACAGTCCTTCAAAGGTATTTACCATATAAAGTAATATAGTCACATTTATGTGTCTTTTGTTTTCGGAGATTACTGTGTAAAATTATTACTATCTTATTTTTGAGTAAGTTTATTTTAAGTTGTTTTTCTAAGACATTAGTTTTTGTTTCATTAATAACACGAATCGTTACATCAAAATGGTTTATATATATATATATATATATATATATATATATGTATATATATATATATATATAGAATAAAAGATAAAAAATATCGATCTTTACCTGTATTTACTGACCACGACACTTTACCGGCATTTCAATCGTGTTTGAATACACAAAATGCGGTACACTATTATATAATTTTGATCAGTATAATGGATGTAGTAAACTCATTTTTTTTATGTTTCATAATATCAGAAATTTGTTAATTCTCTTTTTTTGTTGCTTTAATTACATAAACCTTGTTTAATAGCTAAAATTATTTCACAGATGTAAATAGAGTAGTGCAAGTTGAATCGCACTTGAGTATTTCGTAACTATATTAACATCACTTAATTTTTTATTTATTAATCAGGTATTTAATTTATAAATATATTTGGTCACCTTCCTAACCTTCAATAATTTATTACATGACGTATTGAAAAAATCAAATAATACAAATATTTTTCCAATTGGTATATTAGGGTTTTTGTATATCTAACTTTATTCCAAACGTTAGATTGGTAACATTCTAATGTAAGGGAAGGATAAATATTTTCTGGTACATTTTTATAAACTATTTTAAGGTTCACAAGGTTTAAACTCAACTTCATGGAGACGAATTAAATCAACTGGACCGTATTACTTGAAATTCAAAACGTTTTGGAGAAAATATCTGAAAAGAATTAAAAAAAAAAGAGAAAGAGAGCATTAGCACATACAAATGCTCTTTCTCTTTTTTTCCAAATCGTTGACCTTGTCAATATTTGTGATTCTACATTTAGTCTGAATATAATATGTATGCGTACTTTGTCTGTTTTACAATCAAGTACGGACTAATAATTATACAAGTTTTCACAGTTATTTACCACAGAATACTTTTTCGACTTGAAGTAATTCTAAAATATGTAGAAACAAACAAGTGCAATAACAATAAAGCGGTGAAATTTGGAAACTAATATTTGTTAGCTTCGTTGGTTTTAATTTCGTTAGATGTGTTAGTTATTATATTTCTGCTATATTCTTGAATTTTTTGTTTGTGTCTGTATTTCCGTCTTATTAGATACTTTTAAAAATGTACAAATTTCAGTTAATCAACATTCTTTCTTTGATTAAAAAAATATAGTGGAGTATTTTGTACTATAAATAATTGTGTGATCCAGATTTTTCTTCAACAGTTTTGCTCCTGTCAATCCTAAAGAGACAACGTCGCTAATCTTTCTTTTCTAACGATGATGTCGAATCCGATATCTAAATTCCAGTATCAAAACGTCCACTAAAGTATATAAACTATGGAAGATAAATATCGAAATTTCCGCACAAAAATATTAGTATTTTATCAACAGTTCCATTCTTTATTTATGTTTCAAAAGCTTATATTTATATTTTGCAATATGTTGAATAAACTTGATCGCTGATTTTCACCCTTCTTCATTTTACAAATGTATCAATATTCTTTTTTTATGTCCAAATATTTTTCACGGTGTATATTTGTATCGCATCATATTTGTATCGCATACTATAGAACAGATCTCTTTAAAGCTCAGTCGATGAAAAAAAGTCGACAATATTCAAAAATTCATGAAAATTAATTTTAATTATAAATACTAATTAAATGATAGTACATACATAGAATTATTTTTAGATTTTTGAAGAGCAGGATTCAAAAAGTGTTCGCATTATCTTTATATGTCGCAAACCAAGCTTTAAAATGAAAAAAGACACTAATTTAAACTACAATTTGAGTTGAATTTATTAGACTTAAGAATTTATTAAAAACGCCTTCAACGTCGCTCTACTAGACGAAATGGTCAAGAAAATGTTTAAAGAAACCTAGTTTACGAAAATTATAGGGGAAGTTTATTATTTAATTCTTCACATATTGCCAAAAATTATTTAAAATCTTCTAAACCATTCCAATTTTACAGTACTACAATTTTACAACGGTTTTAAACTGAAGAAATTACGATACTGTGACAGACGAAATTACGATTAAGGTTCTTTCTTTGGCTAGGGAACTCTAGGACTTTATAATAAATCAATTATAAAGTAAAGTCCTTGAGGCGTTGCCTCAAGGATTGCCCCCAACGGTATTTTCTATGTATGAAGTGCAAATAAACGACTTTAAAATTTGATAAAGTTTCGAAAATAATTCGCCCTAGTCTAAATCGGGAAATTTATTTAGCCCTAGCCTAGTACAAATAATGCAATTTAAGAGTATTTACTTTAATTACATATTTTATTTCGAATTAAAAAAAAATAAAGGCAAATGTCTGCACGGAAGTAGACGTTTGTTGACGCTGACGGTATTTTTGAAAGCAATATTTGTCTGCATTTTCTTTTTTGGCAAGGATTTTGAACTGCTTGAAAAAAATTATGATCAGTAAAGTGTATTCATACATATATATGTCTATATATATATGTATATATATATATATATATATATATATATATATATATATCAATAAACACTTTAATTAAAACACATAAAGGAGGGCATTTCGTATTAGAATACGAAAATTTTAAAAATATACGATTAGAATAATTCATAACATTTTCCTCGTAATTTTTTAAAGGGTTATAAAAGAACTACAGGATACATCAATCTATTCTCTTAATCTATCCAATATTTTACACGTAGAATATTATTCAAGTGTATATCATTACAAATGTTAAAATGGAAATAAAAATCATTCTCCAAAAGATAAATGTTTAAGAAAATGCCATCATTTGTCCAGTAAATGAATAACACAAAGGGATCAACGAAAGGAAAAGAAAATACATAAAGGTTTCATGAATATTGTGCTAAAAAATTCTAACGACAAGGTACTTACCAAATCAAATTTAAAATTATTCAAAACAACTTATTTTGCTGTTGTTTTTCTTAATTTTGCTCGAAACTGTAATGTAATATCGCCTATCACATACAATAAATATTAACTATACGTATCGTATGTATTAATTAATTTTGAAGTTATGGGAAATTTCTATTAGAGGTAGCTGCAAAAGCACGCACAACCAACATCTTCAGATCGGTTTTAGTTAACAACTTAGTTTAATCAGATCCATTAATATGAAATAACTTTCACTGAAGTTAATAAGCGAAGTATTCATTTACCCTCGGGGGTTGAGATAAGCCAATCAGTGCTATTGTAAACATGAATCGTGCGTTGAGTGTCTGTAAGTTACATAAGTGTGCTTATTATTTTCTTCGAACCAAAAGTTAATTCACTAATTTGAGATCAAATATATATGTTTCAAGGGATCTTAACATATTCGAAAATGCTAATAAACCTTGCTTTCTAGGACATTGAACTTGTTATATTACTTTGTTTCAGTTACTCGTGTGGTTTAACTTTACATAGCTTTGTTTTATGGTCGATTTATATAAAGTGGAAAAGGAAAGTGAGGTAAGAAGAACTTAATGAAATTCTATTTGTTTTTAATTCGAAGCTTTACTTTATTTACTTCAACTTTGGACTGATTTCAAAGTGAAATGAAAAAAAAAATTTGTAATAGTATCCGCCTCTATAGCACATTTTCAAAATATTATTTAGATTTTAAAATATAGCGTTAAAAATAAAATTACCACATGCCTGCTAACAGATAAAAAGTTTATAATAATGGATATAAATGTTTATTAAAATTACAAAAATATCAGTAATTGCATATAATTTAACTAATGTTTTTTGTGCCTATGTTTCTTAAGATACGATAACTTTATTATTGAATTATTTACTGTTATAAACCTTTTGAAATTTCTAACAGACTAACATTTTTTTTATTTTCTTTTTTCTTTTATGCAATATTTTTAAAGCTTTATAAAGGACACTATTTGTATATATAAGGTTAATATTGAAACAGAAATTTTATAAGATAAAAACTAATTTATTTCTAAATAACACTACAGTATTTTAATAGGAGTATGTAATTATTATGAGTATACGAGAAATATTCATCTAGGAAAACATTTGTTAAAGACGAATTTATCACAGTATCGAACTACGCGACGATACTCACCTCATCTTCAGAAAAGTTATTTTCCACTAGAGCAAACATCTCATTGGCTTGTTTTTTCACAAATGCGATCGAGAAAAGTTCGTATCGAAACAATAAAATATGTCATTATTTTTATTTGATTAGGGAACTTTACGCCATATATACACCAGATTGGTGTTTAAAGAGTGTTTAGAAATGTTTGTAGCATATTGTTTAAATATAATTAGCAGCACAATTGTTTCATAAAAAATCGTATTTTATGTGAAAAGGTTTTATTTCCATCATCATCATCTAAGCCAATATTTACGTTTAGAGCAATTCTCAAAATCTGTAATTTTTATTAATAATAGAGTTACATTTTTACACAAAAACATTAAGTTAATGTAATGAGAAAAGTAAGATTTTATAATCTACGGCCAACGTAATACCCTCGCCACGCAGTTTCATTTGCCCAGAATTAATCTTAACTACGCTACTCTTCATCCATCTCCCCGTGGCCAATAAATGCTTCCATTTTGTATGCTAAATGATATCAGTCGTTGGGATCGTTGGCATACCGACGGGAAAACTCGGCTTGATCAGCCTATAAATAAGGTGATTTCTCTCTAAATCCACCGTCTATCTAGGATTCTCCGACTTCTGTTCCATTTTCATCACTGTTCTATTCCTATAATTGATATTTATATCCACCTCTAAGTATGGTCTTTTCAAAAGAAAATAATTTTCAAAGTTCGACGTACAATTCTAGAGTTTAGTGTGAACAAATAAATTAAATTATTGTCTTTATTTGTTAATGCAGATTACTTGCAATTATACATTGATAATTGTCACTAAATTTTAGAAAAAAATTCCTAATAAATTTGTTAATTTTGACAAATTTGTAGCAAATATTAATGTATTTAGATGTTAATTATAGTACCAGTTTGTCGTTTAAGAGCCTTAATATGCTTTGCGTTCATGTGACACTTTGCTTTCATATGTTTAGTGCGGAAGTCAGCCAAACAAAAGTGAATTTTTGTAGTAAGATATATTTAGGGAAAAATGATAACGTGTCAATATTACGTGAAAGCGTAGAAAATTAATTTTCTTTTAAAAAATTACAGCTTAGTTACGAGTAAAACTTGCAATATAAAAATATCTCTCATACTTAATTAGAAATTAAAGTTTAAATGCTGAAAGATGAATACTTAAAATAATTACAATTATTATTTCAACATGTTAGTGAGTTATCTATTATGTGTATCACCGACATAAAAATATAGTGAATTCTCCGAAAGCTATGAAACCTGAAATTATTGCCAAAGTTTTAAGAAAGTTTCTAGGAACTATGTTATTTTCATAATTTTAAGTTCAGTAGTTTCGGAAATAGCAAAACGGAAATATATTTTTTCGAGTGTTTTTTCACATGTCTCTAGAAATGTGCTATTTAAAATTATAAAGGAATTACTTTTTTCAATGTTTTTTTTATCGTATGAAAACTATCGTCATACCAGACTCAATAAACAATACGTATTCTAAGTCGAATAAAAAAAACAATTCGACTAATTTATATGTTCCTCCCGAAAATGGTATGTAAATATATTTTCTTTCGTTGAAACACATAAAATTAATATGGCTTATTATTATACCAAATCGGAAATTCCCACGTGAAATTATTTTAACCGACACGTGACTGATCTCACAAGGTTTCCGTTTTTTTCTTTAAGACAATTATTATTAATTTATTTTTCAATAAACCAAACGAAAAGTAGCGAAACGAAGAAATATATGCCGCTTGCGCTTATTATGAATGGTTATCATAAACATACGAAGAATAAATAAATTTTAAAGGACCGTTTGAAGTTTTGTCGTAAAACGAAAATAACATAGATTTCTAGAGTATAGTACGTAATGAAAGTTAGACTATCCGAGACAAGTAAAAAGTATCAGTAACAAATTTCGATTCATTTTAAAGAAATAACGATACTAAATATCGAAATATTAATTCGTCAATTATGCGTAATGTAAATGTCCTTTTAAAAAAGGAACCGAAGTATTTTTAACGGAACTTGCTAAATAATAATAAAAAATATTTAAGCAATAAAGTATTCAAGAAAGCTGATCAATCGAAACAATATATTTCAAAGACCAATCAAGTTCCTGTCGGCCCACACTTAATTTACAGCTTCATAATCATTGCCAAAAATATCAAACTATATGTAATTACAACTTCCTACGTCGTACTCATATGTGCCCATAAGTTTCTGCGGGAACTGAATTAAAATTTTACGCCTGTGGTTCGTTTTAAATATTTAAAAATTAAATATCGAAAGACATATTTACCTTAAGTACACTAGCAAATTCAAACGTCCAAAAGTTTCTATTTGCATTATTACCACGTAGTTAATTTTTTTTTAATCCAAAATGTAAGGAAATGTTATTATTCGAAATACGTTCATTTCAAGATTTTTGTCTGCATTTTGAAATAGTCTTGTTTTAAAGTGTGTAAGCAGTTGGATGCATTCCAAACGACTTTGAAGTCTAATATTTCATAAAAGACACAAAAATGAAAAGGGTGAAGAAAACCTAAACTCTATGTCAAGTTACTTTTCTGACAACTACTGTAACTATGAATCAAATAATGTTAAAAAGTTCTTTAATCCCTTATTTAAAGTGGAACAAGGGATGTTTAAAATTTAGAAACAATTGCGATCCTTACATTTCAAAAGGCAGGGTTGCGACAAATGGACTCAGGTACATTTTTAGTGGTCACAGAGAAGTTTAAACATGTTTGGCAGCGATACCATAAAAAATTGTCCTTACTCACAAAAATAAGCCTTTTATGACTTAGTTACCTAGGATTCTGTAGAAAAACAAGCAAACATTATAATGTCATTAACTGTATCCGTTATTCTATCCACGTATCATATCTTGACAGTTTTTAGGATTATTAATAAAATAAATTTTGCAAATCTCAGTTTATAAATAGGGAATTATTGAAAAGAACATTAATATGTGTTCCGATAAATGTAAATTGGAAGCAAAATGTATTTTTAAGCGCATTATGTCGAGTAAAATATCAAAAAAGAGATCAATCAAAAGGGGATTGTCATTTCTTTTACCATATTATTCTTTTTCAAGCTTTGCATACGAAATATTAAGCTTTAAAATGATGTGTAATCATTTTATCCCGTCTTATTTTTACATCAAGAATTTTCGAGATGTGAAAAAAATCTAAGTAAAATAATAATTTTTAATCAGAAATTTCATTAAAATTGTATGGAGTTTGTTAAATTTTTTATTATACGTAATATCTGAAAATGTATTGATATAAGAGAGATTAGTGATTCTAGAAATTGAAACTACTTTGAACGTGAGTTCTTCTAGAATATCCCAAATTTCCCTTCAAAATAACGATCCACTTCACATCAACCCATTGAATCTATCGTATTTCCATACAAAATAATATACTGCTTCTTTACCATCTTCTTAGAAAGGCACTTTCATATATTTTCAGGGTGAAATTGTAAAACTACATTTCGCCAATTGCTATTATGATAGTGATGTGTCTAGAAGCCAATGTTATTTAAAACTATAATTAAATCGGTTTAGTAGTCTTTCAAATGATTTTATTCATAAATGCTTACGTATATTAAATATACGAATAAACAACGAATATAGAAAATGAATAAGTCTGTAGATGCCTTGGATAAATGAAATTAATCGAACACGTAAATCGTACAGTTTTTGGAAAGGAAAAATATTAATAAAATTACCTTCGTAATATATTCGGTAAAGTAATCATATTTTAATACCTTTATTCCATTAAAATTTTGAATATATTTGGCGTTAATTTTGTAGAAATTCATTATTCACAATTAAATGAAACTACGTGATGTAGTATTATTTCTACTTTCTTTAATTTCTTTACCACGACCTAGGTTTCGTTGTATTACAACATCTTCAGGTTGGATATTACCAAAGATATCTTTGCTAATATCACATGTTGCAATACAACAAAACTTAGGTCGTAGTATAGAAATTAAAGAAAGTAGAAATAATACTACATCACGTAGTTTCATTTAGTTGTCCATTAAAATTGTTAGTGTGTGATATAAAATTATCCTCTAAATGTTAAAAGAGAAGACACATGAAAATATTATATGAAGGCTCACTATCTTATAAAAGGTGTAGCATCGTGTCGCTGCGGTAATTGGTCCATTTGGTTACCCAGCACTTGTGCCCATCTTAAGACTCGTTAATATCAACGATATTTCCAAAAAGGTGTACATTGCGTGAAGCTAATGAGTATTAAATTGATCAATGTTCGAGCTAGGTAATGAATTGACAAAGTAACACAAACGATATATGAACACCCAATGTTGGTTATCAGAATTTCTCGTCAATCTAAATAAACATAATATTAATATTTATATTTCATTGCTTTGAAACTCTGTGATTAGAGATCTCATCTTCTGATATTATAAATTTTAATTAATCATTTTCATCATTGTAAGACTAAAAAGAGTTCATTCACTGAAAACATTACAATAATAGTATCTTATGCTCGTATTTTCCCATTTACTCGTAGAGTAAAGATTAGCATATTATAAGATGTTATGTATTTAATTAAGTTTCAATTGCGTTTATTGCTTTTATTGAATTTTATTATTAAATAATTTGTATGTATTCATACTTTCCAGAAGAGGCAAAATACATTTGCTGCATTAGACATCACAATTACTAAAAAATATTGCGCAATATTATTAATATATATTTCTATTTGAATAAATATGAATGTTTTTTTTCAAATATAATAAAATTAATTTTTGTTTTAAATATATACTCTAGCGAGAATCCGAGTAGTTTCTAAAGGTGGTGCTTTTTCGATTTAATTTCTTATCTTTCATGGATTAAGAAGTAACTGATGAAAAACTGTCAAATGAATGATATAGTTAGAAATGCGCCAACTTTTCACCACTAACCAAATGCTATTATTTTGCATGTTTTCACGTTCAATCGATGCTTGAAAAATTCATCATTGTCATGTAGTTATATATTTTTCATCCAATTCCACATAATAGAATTTGGTCTGCTTGCATATTTTTTTGTATTTAAAAATTTTACACTTTCGTAAAATAAATAACCAAAATGGCTGCAAAAACTGTAGACAAATATTTTTATTCGTAGTCCTATTTGACTGAAAACTTTTACCTGAGAATTTAAATATTTTAAATTATATACCTTGCTCCGTAATTTTGCTAAATCATATCCCTTGTATACTATCTACACATACATGCAAAAAAAATTAAGAACAATGATGATAATAAAAAAAAAATTACACTTTATTATATGGTATTTACTTACCAATTTATTTTAACGTAACAAAATAACAAGCAAACAACAATTACTAACGTTTTTTAATAACATGGCACGACGAAGCATCCAATGAATTACATTAAATTCCTTTAAATAATTTTTAATATACCCGTTAAAAAAAAACAAGAAATAAACGAAAGATATAAACAAGGCTCGTGATAATAATACCAGGATCGTGTGCAGGCATCACTGAACATACAATAGCATCTTTACAAGCTATAGTGTATAAACACAGAATTGTTTCGAGGAAATTCGTAACTGTAGGAGCTAGTATTATTTCATACTTACCTTGTACGTGTGAAAATACTAGTCGTAATATAAATATGGTCAGAGGTATGTTTCATGCGTAAATTTATCATACTAAATAAATTGTAATTATTTAGAAATAAGTACGAATTTTTAATTTTCACAGAATGGCATTGACACTAACAGATAGAGATAATACGACATTTTCGAAAGAGAGAGAGATGCATGGCACACATGGATACCGTATTTCAAACGTTTTGAATACTCAAGGTATATCTTTATTATTTAAAGCATTGGAGTAAATAAAAAAAATGTCTTTTTTTAAATTATTACGTCTTCGAAAAATTACGGAAGAGGACAAAAATATTACGGTAGAGGACAAAAATAAATAGATGGTGTCATCTCTAAAAGTTCCCACTGCTTTAGCCACTGTTAGAAATATCCATCCATTTAACAAAATAAATTTTAACTAAAACATACCCATAAAATTGCATATGGAAATTTCCCATATATTGTTTTCATTGAAAATCTTAGGTTTTGGTATTTTTATATTGCTACCAAAGCATCCAATCCCAAAATATTGAAATAGCGATTGATTTTTACATAATTTTGGTTTCAAGGTTATATTTTTTCAATCCCTACACTCACATAAGGATCGCGATTAGTAAATACAAGTAATAAACCGTCGAGTTCTGGCAATTAAACGGAGCGTTATCTCCACTCCGATTTGGAACGACGAACTTGTACATATTAAACTGCACAAGACTGCAATGATTAGTGTTATATTTTGTTTCGTATTTGTTTAAAACATGTATGTATATTAGGTGTGAGTTGGTTTATTTAATTGTTTATTAAATATTTTATTTCTCTTGCTTCCTAAAATATTGAGAT
Organism: Druceiella hillmani; assembly: GCA_039881145.1. NCBI lineage: Eukaryota > Metazoa > Arthropoda > Insecta > Lepidoptera > Hepialidae > Druceiella > Druceiella hillmani. Next base: position 3,156,454 of record JAYKKI010000103.1, read on the forward strand.
AAAGTTGTGATTTATTTTATTTTATTCTTTATTCATTATTATATTTCAATCGCTTCTTAAATAACTAGAAGTATAATAGGGGCAGAAAGAAGTAAAATATACGTTTTTCTTACAGACATATCTCTTACATATTACACTTCTGATCCAAATATAATTCCGATCTCAAAATCGGGATATGTGCTCACAATTCCTGAAATGTTAAAACTGAAATTAGTAATAGTTTTTTATTTGTCTATATGTCTCACATACTATTCAAGTCCAATTAAATACGACATAATAAACATTAGAATAAAGTCCACAATAGCAATAAAATATACATTCAGTAAACAATGATCGGTCGCTAGTTGAATAGCGAGGCTTTACATTTATCTCCGGTGTAATCAGTGGAGCTTGAAAAACATAAAGGCCAACTATCATACACAAGTTTAAACTATCACACACAAGTTAAAGTTATTTGCCATAAATGCGCACAACATAAACGTTATATTAGAGAGATGGCATTTGAAGGAACTTGTTCATCTGTAAAAAAAACTTTGAGGGATTAGCAAAACCCAAACTCTTAACAAACTTAAATATTATAGTCTACACGTAAGGTTATTTAAATTCTCATTCGATATACTCATAATGTTTCATATATATAGCGGATCAATATTTAAATTCTTTAGTAGATATTAAACTCCAAACTACTTTTCCGAGTACCTAGGCTTGTTATACCACATATATTAAGTGAACTAAATGAAGCGCCTAAGAAGATGAGGCTATGAGTGAACCTCAACAAAAGAATGTAAAGTTGTCTAATAATCGGCGGATTTGTATAGATAAAGTAAGTTTCAATAATTTGTATGGCAGGTCTTTCCTGGGCACGAAATAAAATTTAAAAATATAAACAGCGTATCCAACTAAACTGAAGAATCGGCTGCCTTTAGTATACTGGCCCACACGTGAAGAATTCTACAACACTAATCTGTCTGAAAGAAAAATCTATGAGACGCTGAGTTGATATTTTTACTTTAATTCAAACTAGAGCTTAAATGTTACTATTTATGTAAAGAACCATGGAGTAAACCGTTCTCCATATTTTTTTCAGAAACTGGGTGCAAAGCCTATAACCTAAAATGCGAATAAAAGTAAGATCTGACATCATCAAATCTACAGAGAGCTACATCACTCGAGTGGTGTTCGGCAAAATATATTTCGAGAAACTCGCATTAAAAATGGACAAAGCGTCTTTAGTGTGGGCACCCAAGCATGGGTTGTCTTCAACTTCGCTTGTGGGATGAAGTCGAGAAAGTAGTAAGGTATCTTGGATGTTGTTCGTTCAAGATAGTTGTATATTATATAAGATATAGATATATGTAGATAGTATGGAAGAGGCCTCCCGTTTTACAAGAAATTAAACCTATGTACCTCGAGGAGAGGACATATACAGGCTAAAGGAAAAAAATTGTATTGGAAATCTAAATATATTATTTCTAAAAGGTGTTTTTTGGTCGAGCGGCTCGATCTCTTTAACTACTGCACCAAAAAAAATTTTAAAAATATCCAAATTTCTACCTTGGGCGAAAAATATAAAAAAATTCGAAAAAAATCTTTTTGTTAATAAAAAAATTAATTTTTATAACAATTGGCATGAGCGCCATCTGTGGGCGACACATCAAATATCTTAGCCAAATTGTATACTTGGAACACGCTAGATGGCGATATAGTGCGAAGACTTCGCACGGGTCAACTAGTTCTATTTAATTTTTATACCACGTCATCTTCTAAAACGATTGTTTACTTAGGTTAATATTACTTTAATGAAATAACTGTTACTTTACTAATATGGTGATACTGTTACTTTTCTAATATAAATTAAAAATTATATTAAGGAGTTGAATGATTGCTTAATAATATTATAAGGCTACAAAACGAGAGAAAACAGTTTTCAGTTATACATTTGCAGTACATTTATACAGAGAAATGTATTTTATGCTGGTAATATTTTGAAATTAATCTAAAAACTTGTAAAAATTAGGCAGTCATATATTTTGTTATTTATTTTACCGCAAACTGACAATTTTATAGTTCATGGTAGGAAAACCTACCACAGGAAGATATTATTCTCTGATGAGTGTTTATTTCTATTCAAATAAAATAACGTGAGACTATAAATTATATTATTACTATAAATAAATTTAGTAAACAAATAAAAATAAAAATAATAATAGTGATGAAATCAATTTAAAAAATTTGTTATATTTTCGCGTAAAATGTGATATTTTTTAAAATGTTTCAGTATACTTATCGCCCATGTGAGCATGTCTTTTTACGTTCTTTATTTAATACAAAAATGAAGTGCCTTAGGAAAAATCTCGATACAATTTCAATTTAATTTTTTTTTAAAATGGTAATATTTTATTTACTCGATTTTTCTTCACTCGAACAACCTATAAAGTAATTTATAAATTAATTTATAATTTATGTAGTTAAAAGATTTTGTTTCCTCTTTCCTAATATATACTATTCATACAAATGTACATGTAAGTATTTTATTATTTTGCTAAGTTAGTCAATAAATTTCAATTCGCCGAAATTGGGTTTGAATCGATATTGAAACAGGAAAATCTGTTCATTTGAATAAAGTAATTTCCTTATAAAATGAAGTCCAGAGAAGGCGGAATGAGTTCTAAGGACACAGGTAAAGATATATAGTGTCGGTTGAAAAGGCTGAACAAGAGTACGTACTTTTTTCGTGAGTGCAAAAAAAATACATAGATATATAGTGTCCAAATTAGCTAAAAACCCTTAAACGTACTTTAATTCTGTTTTGATGAGATCAGGTTAAAGATCAAAGCGACAACTCGTTTGGAAGATTTTATGAGTTAATAAATGCAAGTTTGATTAAAAGGTTGCTTAGTATGTTTTTATTTAGTCGCGTACTAAAAAAGAAACAGCCGACCAGTTTAATTCTAAACAGTAAATTACTTCAAAAGTCTGCGAAACTTTGAAAATTATACACATTTATGAAATTGAGTTTGACTAGGCAATTTTGTTGGAAATGTAAATTAGTTGGGCTAGAATTGTTGATAAGTAAATGGCAACGTGAAATTTATTAATACTAAGAATTTAAATTAAACTTTAAATTTATTATAATAAAAAACATTTAAGGAAAAACTAAATTTTCACTCAATTTTAATGGCAGGTAAGGTAAAAAAAGGTGTTCAAACTTGGACTTCTTACTTATTGTAAAATATGTTAATTTTTCTATTAGATATATGAAATGAATACTTTAATTTAAAAGGAATATAATAAAAGTCTTTTTTAATACAATATTTTTCTTTTATATATTGATAGTGGAATACCACAGGTAGTGTTTTAATAAAAAAATTATTAAAACACTACCTGTAGCCCATCATTTCACTCACATTCAATATTTCCTCGGTCAGAAGTTATCCCTAGTTTATAATTATGATATAATGTCATACATACGCCAAATTAATATATATATATATATATATATATATATATCAGCCGAACAGTTGGTTATAAAAGTAAAATTTATTAAAACTATCTCATTTTTACATTGGTGACATTATTTTGTATGCACCAGAAAGGATTTACATTAAAAATATTCATACAAACCTGTTAGCAGTGAAAATTGCTCATGGTTATGATATAACCCATAGAAAATAAACTTAGCCTAGCATATATGACGTGGCTTGAATAGAACTACCACTATTTATTTCCCCCCTAATAATTTGAACATATTTGTGTATATGACCATTATACTATGAAATTAATTAAACTTCATCAACAGTGACTTATTGCCCATAAAATAGTAAACAGTTATAGGTAAGCACGCATATAGTTTTATGTAAAGTCTGCGGTGGAAAATGGTAAGTTTAGTATCATTTTGGATTGTTTACTTTGACCTAATAATTAGGCTTTTTTCAAAACTCCTTTGTAATTAATACACTTCACCGCTTTATAGGATGCATCAAAATAATAAAAATACAGGGGCAGCGTGTATGCGTGTAAACCACGTCAAATTTACCGTGGAAAAACAGTCCGGCCTCAAGTCAACTTATATTAATTTGTGCATTTTATTTATCATAATCGGGAGGTACAAATTGAGCGAGAACCGTAATTTCTTAAATACAAAAGAGAAGTTTTTTTTTAAATTTTAAACTTCTACTTGATCTGTAGAATTGCTGTTTTTTTAACCACTCCTCAGTAGCTGTCTATATTACAAAATGAATGTTTACTACTGTATGCATTGATTTAACAATTTCACTCCTTTACAAACTTTGAATCCCTGTTTCATTCCCTTGAAAACCAATTTCCAAAAACCGTTAAATTAAGTTTTTAATATTATATTTTTTAGAGTATTTTCAAAATTTTTGAGTTAATAAAACCATTTAACATTTTTCTACACATACACAATGAACCACCATTTCATCACAGGTTGAATTTAAAAAAAAAAGACACTCCCATGTTGTTTGAAAAATTTTCATTTTCGATATTTAATGAAGGGATTTCACTTTTCCAGACCCAAAAATTTGGGCTATGCATTACTAGATGTCAGTCGGAGTATTTTATGTATAAATTTAATTATACATTTACATGTGTACATGTATGTGTATGTATGTGTGTGTGTGTGTGTGTGTGTATGTGCGTGTGTGCGTGCGTGCTTTAATGCATTATCTAGCCTTCGACAATCACAACGATTCGCTTCAATTAAACCAATTTTAGGCCTGTTAAATTACGCCTCGATGAATAGTAGGCAGTAAACAGATTACGACGAATGAAATTAATGATTAAAAAATGTATGTTATTTAATTTAATTTTATTTCTTTTAATTATTGTTCAAAGGATTCATGAAAAGCATGAAGATCTAAAATATGCCTGCAAACGCATTTCTATCACTACAAGAAATATTCGCTATTTGAATTTCTTGTAGTATCGACAAATGATATTATTTTCTGTGGGTACTTTATACTTGAAATTTAACGTAAAATGAAATAAAATACGTACAAATTATTTTTATATCATAATAAAGCTTTTATACCAGTTTTAAAAAAATATTCTCATTCTCTCCAAAATACTGATTCACTGCGGTTTGACATCTTTATTTTACAAAAAATTCAGGCCTCCGAGGAGCTTTTTTAGGTTATGCAACAGATGAAAATCGAAAGGTGCCAAATTAGGAGAATAAACCGGATGGGGCAGTAATTCAAAACCGCAATCATAAATTTGAACATTGGATTCAATAGACGTGTGAATGAACGCTCAACAAATTTATGAGGGATGTAAATTACGAAACCCATAATTGGCCAGTTTCTCTTAAAAACTATAATGTTTGTAATACCCAAAAAACTGCAAAATTTTCATAAAAAATTACGTAGCTTTAAGAACAATCCGGAATATTGTTTCAAAATTGATTTTATTTTTGTTCTCGTTAAGTTTTTGATCATTATTGTTATTGGAATTCTATCAAAAAAGGCTTAACGTAATATAATCTCAATAGGTATGATTTTCACGACTCCACATACGTGAAAAATTTATACAAGTGAATATTATATTACGTACTATAATAATATGCGACATAAATTGAATGTCTGCGTCACATGTTATACATGAGCGCAATGTCACGTCCTGAATGGCAAACACTCAAGCGCCACCTGTTATAGGCTATTGTATTATGTAAGTACATACACTCGACACCGTGCTACAATTTTAGGGCTCGAATGATGATGTCATGATATTGTTTAAGTACGCTGTCAGTATGAACTTGATGGCATTCTTAATAAGTCTTACATTTTTACAGCATAATTAAATTACATTCGCTGTTAATTTAATTATCATAAATAAATCTATGTGCGAACATTTTAATTTTAGAATTTTTGCTTATATATTAAGTTGTTTCCGATTTTTTACATGTATGTTTGGATAGATATTTGATATTTCTATGATTTCCTACTTAACCCATTTATAGGTGATTAAAAGAAAAATAAATTTGGACATCTTTTTATTTATTTAACAATGCCAATCATAAGAACAGATATAAAAAAAAGAAAAATTAGAGATATGTTTTTCAGGAAATTACGAGGATATACTCAAACTGGTATAAATGTCACTTGTGAGTGAACACTGGCGAAACAGAATATTTCCATGTAAAGTTTTTCTTTACATTTCCTCCTATCCCAACGGCTTTCGTTATTGCAATCGCATCCCACAAGTTTTGGAAACTTTTGAGGAATGTGATCGGTGCCATCTTATTTCTAACCTTCAATACTATATGTTGAAGGACAAGTAGACTATCTTTGGGATAAATTCTTAAGATATTTTGAAAGACAAAATTGGGCTATGTTATGTCAAAATGGTAATTGGTCGATGGGTTTTCTTCAGCCATTAAACGCCATGCCATAGTCATTAGGGTGGAGTACGGTTGTAAGGAATATAAATTATCATATTGTGGATTATGATTCAAGTAAAAATACATATCATTATTCAAATGATTTAATAACATCTATTGCCTCCGAAGTAGCTTCAATATTTTAGATCCTTTTGAAAAATATCAATAAACTTGTGTTTCCACACCCAGCAAAAATAGTTGCTAACGGGGCGTTAAATGACATGCAATTAGTAAATCAGACATAATAATACTCTTTAATTCAAAAGAAACAATATAATTATCATAATGACATACAAAATTTTTTTTTGTTTTCCATCAAATTATAATGCAGAAAATTCTTGAATGTTGGCCTTTTTCATTATCTTTTCTCTAGTTTTATTTCTTTCTCTGCCGGTAAGTTATTTCTGTCAACAACCTTGATATAAGGCCCAATATGGTGCAAAAGAGTGAATGCTGCTGCATCACATATTCTCGATAACGTAGGAAAGTCCATAAATTACTATTTTTTCCTTTTATTTTCGAAAATTTATTCCTTTATGATTTTGATGGGGATATCTCTATTACTACATCTTTCAAAAGCCGACTATCACTATAATGGGTATTCAAGTCCTGGGCTGTTTTCTCTTTCCAGTTTCTTTTGGGTCTTTTGCATTTTTTTATGACGATAAAATTTATTCCACTTCTATCATACTGCGAGAGATTCTTTCGTCCATCAAAAAGTTTTATTCACGTTTTGAGACTTTCAATCTTTGAAAAAAAGAACTTATTCAAAATCTTAACATTTACAAGCTGATATATTGAGTAATTTACTGTTTTGCCGTGAACTTCTCAACTTTTCAGGTTTAAGCATCTTGACTGACTTGCAAAGATTTATGCATTTTATATTTAACATTTGCGTAACTCTTGTAGTTGTTACCGTTCTCCCCAAAACAAATTATTTTCACATCTCCACGCGTCATCGAATACAAATTATCAAATTTACAATTGTTCGGTCTTCTAAAGAAGACCAACGTTTTATATTATTCTGTTCGCAAAGTAACTGCATATACCTGCATACAAGAAAACATAAGTTGAAATCTTAATATACTTCAGTGATCATTTATCTAGTATTTAAAATATTTGCTTAATTAAATCGGAAAAATTAATTGAGATTCCATTAACTCTCTAATTCCACTTGACATTTAAAATTATTTTAATTTCGAATTATAAAATATATTAAATTTTATATATATATATATATATATATATATATATATATATATATATATATATATATATAAATATATATATACATCTGTTATTGTCCCAATATGTTATTTTATAATATAGTGATAGGATAAAATTACGGTTACTAAAATTAACAAACGAAGTCAAGGATACTAAAACAACACCATAAATAATATCATTAATTGAATTCGAACTTGACTGACAGATCAAGGTAACTTCTTCATCATAAATATTATCCCGGTTATTACCCCGATAATTTCCTTTCGTTTAAATACAACTTATCATGTCACCAAACATGTCAACGAGCGAAATAAATGCTCGCTTTATCGCGTGTTAATCAATTCGCAGTATTATCTTGGAAGTTAAGTTAATGAATTGTTGCATTATAAAACAAGGAAATTCAAATGATGGATTGGTTGATGTAAACGAAATTACGTGTATTATTTACATGTATTAACATTATTAACCTTAAAGTTCGAAACTCCATTTGTGTGAGCTTTTCCTAAGTTCTGAGTCTTACTCAGCTGTTAGAACAGCAGATATCCATGCTGGTTTTCTCAAGTCTGATTCCATTGCGCTCGAAACCTTTGTACACTTGTAGCGTTCAGGTATGGATAGACGTGTACACAGCTATACATTTTTATCATCAAAATTTGCTAAAATATTTGAAAGCATTCGATATTCTCAAGCCTAATCGCAAGTTCAGTCCCAGTTGGCGATCCAACAGCATAATTTTGGTCTTAAAGTTCCATCGTCAATATTCTTACAAATTGTTATATGGCTCGAAATTAGCATTAAGAGTGACAGGTAATTGATTAATTTGATTTATTTAGATTCTATGAAGGTATTTCACTAATTCAATAAGGATATGCTCGTAAAAAAATATGCTATCTCGCCAATTAACTCCTGGTTCAAAAACACCACTTTAAATTTGTAAATTTCAAACTTGACATGTTATTCAATCTAGAAACAGATAAGGTATAATAGACGTAGTAATTTGGTTCCTCTTCTTCATTATTATGACTTAGTTCCGGGTTGTAGGCACAGCTTTTTTCCATCTGTTTACCAACGATTTAAAATTCGTCTTGAGGGTAGACAACCAACGGGATAGTAAACTGTCTTAACATAATAGTGACTTAGTATTCCAGTGAAGTCTTGACAACCAATTATATTCCAATGTTAACAAATTTGCAATAATGACGTTGGTCCGCTTATTTGTATCGTTTGAGTACGAATATAAACTACATAAAACCATGTTAGAAACGTTATAGCCCGTGCCGGATTTCGTTTTGTTTATGAATATCAAGCTTCACAGTCGTATCGTCAAAATATCTTAGACAGTATACCTGGTATACTCTCTGAGATATTTTGATGATACGACTGGAAACTATTTGGAAACTATCTTACGATATTCCCTTAATTTCAGCAACATAGACTACATCGTGACTTTCTTTAGCTCTCCAATGCATGACCATCTTAAAACAAATACGGTCCTTCAGTCTGGGTCCTGAAACAATTTACATGCTGAAAAACATTATTTTAAAATATTATTACATAATAACATTAATTGTTCCCCTCAGGTTTTAAAATAGGCAAGTTTTGGTGTAGTTCCTTTAATTCCAACGATAATTTATTTTAATCATGCTTATTTCAAATTACCGATTTATTATATTGATAATCCCTGGGTCTCAACATTGCTGGAGGTCTATTTTCTTAGCTACACTTATTATTCACACTTTATTTTATCTACCTCTAGTGCGCACGAACATTCCGCGGTGGCCTGCCGATCTGTCAGATCTTTCAATTTACGCCATTTATTGTGGTGTTGGAAGATGAGCCTATTGTTAACACTTTTTGTTCTCTTGACTGCCTCAAGAATGAAATAATTTGATATTTTACAGACAATGCGTTATTAGTGTTATGTTAATTTGAAATGCTGTTTTTTCTTTTAATCCTTATTGATTTCCCTATATTTCAAATGTATGTATATATATATATATATACATATATATATATATATATATATATATATGTATATATATATATATATATATATATATATATATATATATATATGACACCTTCGCAGGCTTTAGTTTGATCGGCAAGTTGAGCGAGAGGCGTTTCTTAAATTAAAAAAAGTATTATTAACATGGACTGATTTAATGATTAACCTTATATTTTCAATATTTATATATGATTCGCATGCTAGCTGGATTTGACCTACGCATACCGTTAATAAAAATATATAACATTAATATCACATTACATATTTAAACAATAAAAAAATTATTTCAAAACTGTCAGCAATACGAATTGACCTTCAACATAAGTATTTTTCGGGCAGGAACAAAATTCAAATTTTAATCCAATGCAATCTAATTTGTGATTCGATTTTCAAGACAGACAAAGGTTTATTAGAATTAGAAACGTATGTGCATGTTTGTTATGTAAAATTACAGGTATCATTATTTCAATAGATTTTCAAAAAATTAAAGCTTATAATTTTAAAGAATTAACCTATTTGAGATTTCATAATTATTCAATTGGTAGTCGTAGGTCGTGGTAAAGAAATTAAAGAAAGTTTAAATAATACTACTTCACGTAGTTTCATTTAATTGTGAATAATGAATTTCTACAAAATTAACGCCAAATATATTCAATATTCAATCAATTGGTAGTCATAAAATATAGTTGCATCCAAGATATTAATAATTAAATCTAAGAGCTGCTTCAACACGAAATATATTAGAGATGATGTTTAATACTTCTAAATTATACAAAATTGCTATTAATTAAATAGAAATTAATTTGAAGTTGGTATAAAGTTTAAGTTAAAGATAACTTTGTTTTTATAAAACTATTACATAATCAAGCACAGATTGGTGTCAATTAAAATATTTCATAAATCATGTTCAAAATCATTTAAAGGCGTATTTCTTTAAATTCTATATAAACTAGTAATTTTATTTAGTAGCTAGCTATAATGCACAATTTTTCTGCGAATTATTGTGATGTTTTGAAACATAGGGTCTTTAAGCGACAAGGCTTTCACATAAACAATATTGGTTTTCAGGTTATTGTATTATACTAATATTTTTGAGTTACACCTTAGAAGTCAGGTAAAAACAGAATACGATCAGTGAACAAAACAATATCAAACTTACACCGAAATAGCATTAGCAAAAAACCAATAGCTGATATGCACATGTGTATACATATATACTCTAACTTTAATAGGGACTCACCTGTAGGTTTCACTACAACCAATTGATTTCCTCTTCCATTTCTTTCGAAATCAATTTGCTCTCTCTGTCTCTCTCTCTCGATCTACCAGATGAAAACAATTGTACGGCTGTATTTATAATAATTTGATAAATTTACTAAATTCCATTCATAAAATAATATCCTCTATTGAATGAGTAGAACTCTAAATTAATATATTTATAATTATATACATATATATATATATATACATATATATATATATATATATATATATATATATATATATATATATATATATATATATATATATATATATATTTGTACGCGTGTATTTGTATTTATATAAAACACTTTCCATCCAACTAAACTCTTATCTCAGCATTAAAAAAAATAACCAGTCACCTATCCCTAACTTTCTTCTAACAGAATAATAACAAATATTAAAAAATCATTTGCAGTGAAAATTTGTAGAATGTGGAATGAAAGGACACGAAAACGTCTGAAGTATCTGAAAATATAAATTGAAAGCTTTCAATTGTGCAGATTTCAGTGCTCTTCTTGGTACGTAGATACGATAGACATATAATGTTGATTTTATACTTAAAATGTATTTGACTGAATAAAAAAACATTTACTATATTTTTACAGCATGCAAATATTATTTCTAATGGTTTTTTATTTAATTTCAAATTTTGGCAACCGTTTTCTATTTAGAAAACTGGCCATGAACAATTCTGGCTCGACCATCAAATGAAATTACATTATTTATCATAAGTCATCGCTAACATAAACTTCCCAGCGCAAAAAATAAATTTATTTATCTAATTTAATTAAGAAATAATCAGCGTCATAAAAAATTTCAAGACTAGATATTGTCGTTAAAGTATCAATTGCCAGCTTTGCATATTCTTCCAAAAAACCTTTTTCCGTAATTATTTATTCAATAGTTTCACCAATCAATAGTTTTTCCGTAATTATTTCATCAATAAGGGATAAAAAATTAATTTATTTTACTTATTTCTCAGCATATCTCTGAATATGTACTACCAAAAATTATGAAGCAAAAACTTGGAGATATTACGAGACTATTTAAAACCCTTTCAGACAATATACACCTGTATACGCAATTTTGAATATTCTTCAAAACTATGCCAAATTCGAGTTTCTACTCTCTTTTGAGGTACAAAACCTTAAAAATTACTGAATATATGTTTTAAAAGCACGATTTAAACTATGAAGTTTGAGATAATATGCCTCAATGTTAATTTTGCATTGACGAGTATTAATTAAATATGTCTTTAAAAACTTTTCGAGTCATGAAATATTCTGGTGACAAATACTCAAATATAGGAGGGAAAATAACATTTTTTCACTCATATTACTATTGTATTTACGTGTATGTTTTTAAGGTAAATAATACTCAAGTTTTATGAATATCACATATTTAAATATTAAATAACTTTCCGCTCGCTGTATTGGTTATCACAGCTATACACATACGTCATGAAGATTTAGTCTGTGAAAATTGTTTTTTCTTTTGCAAATAAAAAATGATGTGCTATTAATTTTAATTAGATTTTCATTGCAAATTTAACACACCGTAAGCATTACTTTTAAACTAGACCTCTGTAAGGGGTAAACGCTTAAGAAAATATTATATAAAATAAGTATCCATATTTGTTTTCATTTTTATTCATCAAACTCATTAACTTTATCACCACTCCGATTTTTTTATATGCTGAATTCATTTTCTTCTTGCTATGTTAAAAATATTCAAATTAATTTTTTCATTTTCTTTTAGCATATTATATTTATGTTTACTGCGGAATAATGAATTTTCCCGACTAATTAAATACTTAGTTATTTTATTTATTTTATTTTACACAACTTGCTACTGCACATAAAAGTTTATCATAACTAGAGTTTTTGAATTTTACATAATGGAATAAGCACAAAATGTAAGACGATTCTTTATAATACGTTAACATTTTTTGCTAATGTTAATAATTTTATGAAATATTATTAGAAATATCATTTTGTTGTTTTCTAGGTTAACCAATGATTATTACATGAAATAAATCGTGTAATTTTTTTTTATTCTTTATATAAGCACCTACGAAATTATTATATCCATGTCTCAGTGTGTTGTTAAGTAATACTTATCTTTTTGTAAAGCAAGGTATCTGCCACTAATGATGCAAACGAATCTAATACTACCCGTCAATTAAATTAAATTATTGAATATATTTGGCGTTAATTTTGTGAAAATTCATTATTCACAATTAAATGAAACTATGTTATGTATTATTTCTACTTTCTTTGATTTTTTTACCACGACCTAGCTTTCGTTGTATTACAACATCTTCAGGTGGGATATTAGCAAAGATCTTTGCTAATATCCCACCTGAAGATGTTGTAATATAACGAAACCTAGGTTGTGGTAAAGAAATCAAAGAAAGTAGAAATAATACTACATCACTTAGTTTCACTTAATTAAAAATTAAATTAATTAAAGTAATTTTACACGATCGGGAATGAGCCAGGGTACGTATCTCTGGGTTTTATTTTTCACGACTTTGGTAAATGATATTGTTGTGTGATGAAGAATTCGCGTTTTTTTTATATTAAACTTTTTACTGTCATCAAGGATGGATCAGAATTCAGCGCCGGGTACCAAACAAATATTCCATTGTAAGTTACCGCCGACCACGCGCCCCTATTAAATACAAATATAAATAAGATCAGCGAAGTCTCACTTTATGAGGTCGTTTATTTCTGACCGTTGATTGTCTGAGTAATATATTTAATATTGGAATCGACATTTCGTAGGCATATGGCAGATTTAACAAAAATCGTTTCGGAAACTGGGATTCTTCTTGCGTAATTCAAAGGTTTTTCAATCTGTATTATCAATTCGCTTGCTGTTGACTTCATTAGTTCAGAGTTGATTAGAATCGGACTCCATTAATTGGAGCTCACACGAAGCCAAGTACAGCTTGAGGATAGAACGAGTGCAAAAGATGTTCATCCGATATCCAAATATGGGATAGAATGGTTACCGCCCAAGAGGAAATTCATAGAAAATAGAAAGCTATTTTCTAGAGTTTTGCACTTATGAAAATCATCTTTCAACTATTAAAGGGAAAAATTTTATGCCCTATATTATTGAATAAAATATCATAATTCATACCTGACGATTTCCTGCGTTCACGAAATCTTCATCTTTTTACTATACCACCCTCAAAAAAAATATTATATTGGAACTCGCCAGTTTTCTGGTGTAGTCGTACCAGAGAGTGATTTATTTACGATGGGTAAAAATTAATTTGTCAACATTATCTTTTGAAAGTTTTGTGCATTTGGTGTTTATATTTAATCTAAAAGTTTAAACTTTGCTAAACCTTTAATTTCATGTCGTTACTAATACCTGTCATATATTGATAAATATAAGTGGGTAAATAAATAAGTAAATTAAATATTATTATTAAAAAATACAATCCAACTCATACATCTTACCCAGAAACTAAATTAAGGTCAATATTTAACATTTTAAGTTTTTAGTCGTTATTTACTTTATTAGTTCTAATTTCATTACATAAACGATGTAAATTTTAGAAAGTAAATATCCAAAGTAAATAAAAATATATATGTGACTTTAAAAAAAATTAAATTATAAATCAAAATTGCGCAAAAGACATCGAAACTGAACTCGGCGTCCCCGACAAAACTTAAAGCTATCAGTTTGTTCCTTTGGTTTAACCTTTTCATATAAGGTTGAAGAGTTGAACGAATCAAATATTTTAATTATAATTTCTGCTTCCTGGGCTTTATTTCACGATGAGATTCATTATCCACAGATACCGTATATAAACAAAATTTGGCAGAAAGTTAATCTATTCAACTATGGAAATTTATGAACATGGACCTACATCACAAAACAAGTTTGTAAAATATATTTTTAGGAAATAAACGATACACTCGTAAACCGGTAAATATTGAAGATAAGTTATATTAGGGACCAACAAATATTTTAGGAATTTCTATATAGAAATAAACGATGAATATATGAAATTTTAATTCAGAACCGTTTGTTTACGTGAGATATTTTGCTGGCATATTGTGATCTATTACTTCGACGATGTCAGCAATTGCTAAAGAATAAAAAATATTTTCCGATCGTCAATATACACGAACGGAGATATAAAATGATTGATAGCCTTGAACCATATTCTAAAGGTAAAAAGATTCCCCGAATCCTCAGCACTTAACTACATCACTTGGCCTGTACACATAAAAATTGCGAAGTAAACTTAAAATGAATATACGAAGTGCGCCCTTAGGCGTTAGTGTTCAAATCTCGTCTCAAATTGCATTACCTAAAATAAACTGTGAGTCGAATACTTCATCTTTCATAACTCCCTATCCTTGATGTGTCGCTTCTAACATTTTAATTAACATTATTTGCATCTATGATATTAATCTATATATTTTTTTTCTTTGCGTATGCGCAAAACGTTTTTTTTATGTTTAAGCCTGTATTAATGGTTATTTTCAACCACTGCACTGATATTATTTATTTGTCGCATTGTGGTTGGCTGTATGAAATTGCTTTTAAGCAATAAATCCACCATTTGTGTAACTGGCTTTCTAAGTTTCAGTAAATTTCTATAAAATTAATGAATAATCTAACATGTTCGTTATCTGAACGACCTTTAAAAGTTCGTTTGGGATACAAATATGCAGTTGCTTATGGACAAAAGTTAGCTAATTGTGATCTGATCATAACTTTAATTAGAAAAAAAGAGGAAGATCTTTTCTTTCTAACAATTGATTCGGTCGCCTATAGAAAAAAATCTAATACTATAAAAAATTTAGTACCGTTGCCAAATTAGGATAATGAAATTTGAAACCTATCTATCAATTTGTGTTTTAATAAAGAGGGCCACAGTTTATTCAAAAATCTGTTTTAATGGATGAAAATATGTTTTCTGTCACTATCTTCACATCAATGTTCAACCGGAGAAAACGAGAATCCTTCGTGTAATCTTACATATTATTTATACGCTCGTACTTTCATTCATTTTGATATCTAGGTTTCATGACAATCTTCAAATAAACCACGGTTTACCTGTGAATTTACTTGAAGCCTTCATTTATTGCTAATGTCTTAAAATTGTATTATCATGATTTTCACATTTTGAAGCTCTATAAGGATATATCCTAATTTAGACTTCTGAAGATCATTACATTTTTAATAAATGTTTAGTCATAATTTATTACTAAGACCTTAAAAGTTAAATTATGGTAATTTAAACATTTTGAAGCTGTAAAAATTACATCCAGATTTAACTTTCTTGACAACCTTTAACCAAACCAAGGTTTAGTTGTAAATTTATTTCTAGTCCGCATCTATTGCTAAAACGTTAGAAGTTTAGTTATTGTAATTTTTACATTATCGGCTTCTCTGAAACAAAAGCTCATTGTTGGCACTTTGTCCGTTTGTTTACGCCTCTGTTCGATAGAGTGTTACGCAAAAACTACTAAACTATTCAAGTGGTAATTAATTAGAGAAATCCTTGGTATTCAAGCTAACATTTAAGCTACCTTTTTGCTAATTAGCTTTTAAGCTACCAAATTATGGTATTCAAAAAAGAAGCTTAAAAGCTTTCCCAGCAACTTTTTAATCGGTATATTAAGCATCTTGTAAAAAGAAAACTGATTTGAACTAAACTTTCACCGAGATAATATTCAACACACCGATTAATACCTCAAATACTTTTTTTTACTCTATTCTGACACTAAGACCAAGCGTACCGGATTAAAACTGATGAATAAAAATTGTCGGGATTATTAAAGCGGTGTAGTTCAAGTTAAGATTTTATATAGATTTTTATATACAGACTTACATAACATATTTTCATCCCGTTTAAATAGTTTATGTAGAATTTCATACAAAATGTTATATACATTGCTATATAACATAATTGTATACATTGAAGGTTGCTCTGAGATATAGATTTTATTCAAGCTATAATGTAAGTTATTTTTATTGGGATGAATGGTATTTTTAAGAACAAAACTTTATTATTGGAAAAAAATTCTACGATGTTTATTTCATGAGAATTTAAACAATCATTTGAAGCCAGAAGTTCTGTTCAAAAATATGTGAAGAAAATTCCGTAGGAACATAATTTACTTGTTTATTAACACATGTGCTTCAATTCAAAGATATTGGAATGTTAAAGTATTCATTACTTTTGATAGTTGTGTAAAATATTAATAAATATTTGTAGAGTTTAAAATTATTTATCTTATATTATTTAAAAAAATATTTCTCGTTCAGGAACAATTAAAGCAAATTCCATTAAATATTAATTTAGATTTGAAAGATGAATGAGTGAACAAAATATTATGCATTTAATACAGATAGAAGAAAATAATTTGTCACAATAAACGTTAAAGTTATAATTTTAATGAACCGATTAAACTTATAAGAAAGTTTGAACGATCGGTTCATTAGGGTAGTTAGACTCTTTCTTATTTTGCTGGTGTTTATGTTAAATATCACATAAATCTAGTTAATGGGAAATCAAACTGAACAAATGCTAAAAAAATTATTAAAAACTTAAGGAGTCAGGCCTTGTAAATTTAATGGTAGGTATAGAATAAGAATATATCTCTGTCTCATTCGCTTAAGATCTGTCCAAAGTTGTTCTGTTCACTTTTTGTCAACTTCTATTTTGATTTAATAAGTTAAGAATTTAAAAATTATTGAAATACTCTCAGAACATTTTAAACATATTTAACTTAACCTTTGCGTGCTCAATAATAAAATTTAAACCCTACTTAGCTCCTTAAATTCAGAAGAAAAAGCCTCGAAATAAATAATTTAAAATAAAGTAATTAATTAATAATTAAATTCTGTAGTTAATATAAGATCATATTATTATGACAAATAGCAAATATTTTACTCAATATTGAATTTTTAAGTGAAGTATTATTTATATAATTAAATTACATAACTTAGCATTATTTTCACGTATGCTCTCATTTTTATAAAAGATTCATAAATTAAACTTAATACATATAATAAAATTTTAATGGAGTAAATTCTGTACATTGAAAATATTTAAAAAAGAGTGATTTGAGCGTATAGAATTGTCATAGAAACGAGAAAAACTTATTCTGAATTTTTACCTCTGTATATTAGTTTGAGCGAGTATTACGCAAAATCTACGATTTTAATGGTTTTGGTATGGTATATACCCCAGAGCATCAAATAAGAAAAAAATAGGTTTTTTTCCTAATTACAAGAGAACAAAGTCGTCGGCATAGCCAGTAGTGAATAATCGAAGTGCGCGATAGTTAAGAAATTCGGCGAGATGAGAAGATGAAATTTTTTAAAAATACAATGTTTTCAATTATCTAATAATTACAATGAATAACACAAGACGACTTTATAGTATGTCAATGCCTCTGTGCTTACTACTTGGTTGTATCTGCGCCTTTCTTTTCGAAAAAAAAACCAGCTTTTATAGATGAGCCCTTGAGTTCTATACGACGCGTTCCCATGGCAGTTGACGTTCTGTTTCTCATACATCTGTCATTCGTGTAGCAAATGCAATCATGTATTTGGCTTTAAATCTACAGCGGTCTTGTGAAGTGTTTTTTTATAAATGAGTCAATAAGCTCGATGCGACGATTCCAAAGCACTTGAAGTTTAGTTTCCCATAAATCTACCATTTCTGTAGAAATGTCAATCATGTACTTGGAATGGGACGGTGCAATGTCTCCTAGGTACTTCGGCGGCGAACCACGATGGGGGAACTAGGCATCCACTTAACTCACGGCAGATCGCAGATAAATTCTCAATTGGCACACATGCACCAAGTGATATTTACACCAAACATTTTGGAGCCACATTCGATACCACTCTAACTCAACACCTAAATTATGTACCAGGTTAAAATTTTACATACACAAGGAGACAATAAACTTCACATTTTACTTAATAATATAGGTTTTGTAGGTCTTGAGATACAAATTTTCAAAATTGCTAATGTTGGCTGACTGATAAATTGTCATCAAAATCCCTAACTTATTCTGATATTTTAATACTAAATGCATATATGACAAAATATTTCAATGACTTTGGTCTTTAGTATTAAAAGGATTATCAATATAAAAGGATTATTTTTAGGATTTTAATGACTATTCTGCACACTGGATGCTGGTTTTTGGTAATTATTAGAATAAATTCCATTGTTTATAAATTCTCAACAAAAATATTTAAATCACGTCAAAAATATAATTGGAAAACTCAGTCGAGTACTCTCTCGATTATTATTATAGCAAAAAATTTAAAATGTAAATAACCACCAAGTTTGAAGTAATTGTTCTATGTGAAATTAGAAGAAAATTATATCCATGAATATTTTTAAGCAAGACATAATTTTTCAATTTTAATTCTTCAACTTTTGTTCCTTCAGCTAGCAGGATAGACATTTTTTTACATTTAAGTTTATGGATGGATATATATAACAGTCAGAATAAAATGAAGAAAGAAGTCAAGAGGAAACTTTCGGACAACGCGACGTTACATTATATATATAATATAATATAAACCGTATACCGATATGGAAAACTTTTTTTTAACTACCCACCAATTGTTTCTCTGTTGGTCAATAACAAAGTTAAATAATTATTTTTAAAGGTGTATAAAACAACATATTGTTATACCTTTTTTCACCAAAAAAGTACTGAATATGTAATATATTTTACCACGACCTAGGTTTCTTTGTAATACAACATCTTCAGGTGGGCTATTAGCAAAAAAATTTCTAATAGCCCACCTGAAGATGTTGTAATACAACGAAACCTAGGTCGTGGTAAAGAAATTAAAGAAAGTAAAAATAATACTACATCACATAGTTTCATTTAATTATCAATAATGAATTTCTACAAAATTAACGCCAAATATATTAAATAATATATTTTATTTAAAATATGAACCGAGAACATGTCGATAACTAATTAAGCAAAACTCCAGTTTTGTTTCTGTATTTCTAATTTACACACACGTTCGTGTATTTCTATGAGCGTTGCCAGATGTCCCATATTTCTCGATATGTATAAAAGGAGGGGCTAGCTCAAGGTGGAAAGCGTCCGCCTGGATTTCGTTGGTAGACAGTTTCAAAAAGGTATATAGGAATATAATCCACAATTACCAAGTATCGCACGACGTTTATGTAAGTACGCTTCGAAAAGGAGTTTTCTAATAAAATTATCACTTTGTAAACTATTCTAGAAGCTATCCACGAAGAGGTTCGTGTATATTTAGTGATTTCCTTTCACACAATTGATTCATAATTTTTATATATTTATAATCATATATGGAATAAAACGCCTTTGATGTATCACCAATATATTGCTAATAGAAATATATATGTACATCTATACGTATAGAAAAATTGTAAAGAAATTGTATCGTAGATACCGAATATTATTTGAAATAAGATAAAGTCGCCTAAAAAGGTCCACTTGTGGAATAATCTCTGTAAAATCACGGAATTGCGTAATACATTAAAATACCAATTATGTGGAAGACATTGTTTAATTATGGCTTTAATATTTGTTGATTTCGTACTGATGGTGTTATTAATATTTAAAAAAATTACAACGTTTAATTATGGTTTCAATGTTGGAGAAAATCGCCACATTTTGTTGCGGTTTCATATTAAAAAGTACCGTTAAAAACCGGAAATGTGGGCTTACTAAGAACCTTGTTTCCTATCAAACAGGTATGTGTTTTAAGTAAAGGCGACATCACACAAATATTTGTATTAAGTAAAGTCAAAATTTATAATTTTTATCCGCAAATAAAAATTATAAATTTTAAATTAAATAAAATTCAAATTCTTAGCAAAACAATTTATCAAAAGTTAGTTTATGGGCCTTATTCGATCTATTGAAACTGAGAATTGCAATAAAAAATTTTTTTTTTTAAATTAAACTCATTTTCTCTTTTACTTCTAGCTAATATATAAAAAATAAACTAAGAATTAATTGTTTTCTTATTTTAGTATTCTCATTACAGATAATCTGAAATTTAAATCACTTATTCATTTTTATTAACAACTTACCGTGGGTCTTATTTGGAGAATTAGAAAAACATTTAAACACACTCGTCCCAGAGACTAACTATCGAACTCCTTAAGAAATATTAGGAAATTAACGGTGTTTAAATATTTTTGCTATTAGTAGTGGTTATTTTGCCAAATAACTATACCGTCGACCAAGCCAGGGTCTCTTAATGAGTTGTGTAGGTGAACAATGGAACTACTTAATGGATGGTTGTAAATTACTGGCAGTTGTTACTTTGCAAAATAACTACACATTGAACATGTCAGAGTCGATGCATGCATTTTGGAGATGGGCAATGGAACTCCTCATCGGATGGTGGTAAATTAGTAGTTGTTCAAGATATTTTTGCTACTTGTAGCTTTTCATTTATAAAATAACTACACCAGGTCAGGGTCTAACTAGACCAGGTCAGGGTCTCATGATGAATAATGAATAATGTAACTCCTTAACGGAAGTAGTGGTAGTAAATAAATTGTGATTCAATATATATGCTACTAGTTATTTGTTATGTTAGTTATTGCTTTGCTAAATCTGACATTGGATTTTGGATATCGAGAATGCAACTTCTCAACGGCTAACAGCTAACCACTGCCGACTATTACTTTTAATTTGTTTCTAAAGTTTGCAGCAAATAAGACCGTACACGCACAAATGGAGCCAGAAGTGATCTCTTAATGGTGATCGATTGAAAGCAGTAAGTAAAGTTCGAGGCTAGGGTCGTTCCTCACCCTGTCTAAATTTCTCCGAAATAAACGTAATTTTGATTCAGACATAAACAATAACTGTAACATAAATTTAATTATAAAACAGAAAAGTATTACAATTTGGATAAAAAAATTTACTGCGCTTAGTTATGAAATACATTTATTGTATTTTTTCCACTTTTTCACTGTCTGTTCCTCATAGACTACCAACAATTCTGGCAACCGTAATATTTACCCTTGTTACTGTCGTATTTAAAAACTGTTTGTTACATCTACCGTACGAGTTTATCATATGTGTATACCTAATTAGTTTACATTATTACGACAATAGAGTTCAACCTAGACAACATGACCAGTATAATTCAACAAAACGTTTATCACACTTTATACAAACTAAACTTTTATTCTATTAAATATGTTTTGATTGACAATGAGTCAAAAAGATTTATGTGGAGTCGACACTTGTTCGTTACCATAATAGCATACAGGTCATGCTATTTCCAATAAAGTGAGTAGAACAGCAGTAATATGTATAACTTAGCTTGTTTTGTCAGACGTCATTAATTTTATATATTTGCAGCCAGTAATATGAAATAAATAGTACCCGCATGTAGCTTATCAAATCACAATAAATTAAACCCTGTAGCTGTTTGGAAGTGAACAATCTAAAATTGTATTAATTTAATTCCAAAAAAATTAAATAAAACCTGATTGTAAGCAAATGATTACATCGTGTAAATTTTTGAATAAATATTTTTGTATAATTAAATCAATTTATGTAGAATGTGTTTGTTCTGATAAATTTCTCTAAAATTTAATTTAAATAAGAATTTGGAAGGGAGAAGAGCAGAAAAATTTAGCAACTTTAAATGCTAATAGAGTGCAATTGCCTTATTTTCAAATTTAGTATCATGAGCAATATTTAAACATGTGCACTCTAAATCATCCTGCTTGTTGAAGAAAATCCTGAGTTTAAATGCAAAACTGCATTTAATTTAATTTTAATTATCCAAGAGCTGTTAAGGTTTATTTCATCAATAAAACAATTATCAAAAAAATTGTTTACATAAAACCATAATTTTTCAAATGAAATATTTAAATATACAAATATTGAAAGATAATTTTTTTTCAAAAATATAAGGAAAATATAATTAAATAACATAATTTTACCTTTGGTTGAAGTATATTTTTAAATAACAAAAACTCGCCGTCAAACTTTTGGGGCCACGGCCTTTAATCAAACACAGTTTATTCTATGGCAAATTTCTCTAAAAAAAACTCTTATGACAACCTTCAAAATCCTTTATAGTTTTAAGTTGTTTAATTTATTTCCTTGCATAAAGAAATGTGTATGCAGCTCCTCTGTTTTTTTTACATAAATTCTATTTAATTAAAGTGCATGCATTTGAAGTAGAAAATATTTTTAAATTTAAACCATTTAATAATAAAATATTCTGGTTCACATCGAATCATACCATAATTAATTTAAAGGCCAACTAATTTAATAGGCTCGTCCTTTACCGTAAATTAACTCACCCGTTTATCCGGTAGAGAAAACGGTAGCTCGGCTTTGTTTACGTTATCACGTACCCGTACATTCGGAATTGTCTGTAAGTTTCGTACAATAGAGACACGCAGCAACTGATGCCGAGATGATTCCACCGGTAATCTGAATTGTAAGAATTGTTCGATTCATCTGACGTTTAGGTATTTCATCTATTTCTTTTCATCTGAATTATCTAAATTCAATACTTATTTTACGTGTTTCATTAATATATATATATATATATATATTATAGGCATAATTATGGATATAAACAGGTAATGAATGGAAATATTATTAATATTAGATAATTGTATGTGTCTCACTTTTAAAATAGAATATTGATGTGCTTGTACCTTTCTTTTATTAGAATTTAATTAAATCGAAGACTTGTCGAAATTTAGTAGAAATTATTTGTGTCAAAATTATTAAATGGTAATGAGAGATATCTCCTTACAGCCAGGAAAATGTGAAGAAAAAACTTTGTTTTCAATATCCTGGGATACACTCGACTAATATAAAAAGTATCTACTCCTCACTACGATACATATTAACATTTTCTAGCTCATAAGTTATTTAATACATCCTCAAAAATTAATAACAAAAAAGTATTAAGGTATTTTTCAGTCGTTTGCTTCGAAACATACATAGTAAGTTTTCTTATCTATATCTGTTGAAATGACGAATTTGCATTTAATTTCGGTTTTGGTAAAACGGTACAAACCTTTAAAAGAAAAAACAAATAAGTTAAAATTAAAAAAAAAACTAATAAATTGTACGCTAATATAAAAAAATATAGTAAATAAAATAAAAACAAATTTATAACCTTTGTTATTTACAAAAAAATACTATTTAGTTATTTTCATAAATCGTGTGATGTCAAAATGGCTCTAAACTCACAGTAAACCAACGTCACTAAATCAAAGTTATTTCATCCTGTAAAAACATGATGTAAATTTTAGTATTTTCGTGATTTACTTAAGTAAAATGGAAAGATATTTATTAAAATAGTTTTAAGAAATGTGCCTAAGGGCGATTAGGTGTTCTTAAGAAATCTGGATTTTGAAATTGGATGGGGAAAAAAGCGAAAGTTAAAGTTAAAGGTTAACTTTCGATATTTTATACTTTGTTTTGTTGGTACAGAATAAATCGATAGTATAACGTCACGTCATATGAATAAGTATTTCAGCAAAATTTTCGAACTTACATTTTGTGTTTTATTAAAAAATAATTAATTTAATTTTTTTTTTATTAACTTATGTTTATTTCAAATAACAATCTCTTTTATAACTTAATAAATATTTTAAAAAAATTACTTATAAATTATTTTATTGTATTTACCCTGAGATTAAAAAAATAGTTTAAATAAGTAAATTTATTCAAAAAATAATAATAATATTTTATTTAAAAAATAGTAAATTTATTTCTGGATAAAAAATATGCATTACAAAATTTTATGGAGAATAAGTAACTATGTATGAAAACGGGACTAACAAACAAACGATGAGTTCGTTTGTTGCATTCATAATAACTGTTAAAACCAGTTGGGTTCAGAAATGTGTGGTAATCTTTACAAGAAAATTATGGTAGATTTTGTTGCAGCGTTAATCAGGAGTGGAGCTTGTCTCAAATTCTACGTGTAAAAATGAATAATATATATATATATATATATATATATATATATATACATATATATATATACATATATATAATTGTTATAAACGGGACTCTTGTTAATTCGTTTATACTTTTATGATAAATACAATTAGCTTATTTCTCACATCTATAACTTGAGTCCAAAAACCGTATGTTATAATATACCTAAGTGTATGGAAGCACATAACTAAATCCTAACCTGCATCCATTAGTGCATTGCACATTTCCAGAGCGCTTCACAGTGATTTTGGCGCCCCGTAACTGAGTTTCAACGAATTTTAGAAGTTATATTTTAGCACTTAAAAGTACAACCACTTGGCTGTAGCGTCTTACAAATTAGTATCTGCATTTTCTTCCGAGATATTTGATACAAGGTCGCCAAATTCGTAGCTCAGTGATTACTTTTTGACAATTCAAATTTACAAGGCATTTCTAGAAAAGCTAAAAACTTAAAAAAAAAACAGGCAATCTCAAAATTGCTAGCTAGAAACGTTTCATATATATGTATTTGATTTCTATGATATATGTGGTGGCCAGGAAGTAGTAATCGGAGCCCCGTGCTTGAATCTTGTTGGAATGGAGGAATTTATTCGATGTACAACAGGTCTGTTGTAGTTGACGTTTACCAAGAAACACTCATCGTTGAATGTAAGACCATTTGTTATTTAAAATAACTGTTTACAGAGTTACCTATATGATTGTTCAAATATTAATTCTTCAAACTGTTAATCTTAACGAATGGACTGTGAACTGCTGGAACTACGCAAACCGTGCAAAGTGAACTGGCTTTTGCGCTATCATACCCTATGTTATGTGCTTCCTTATGATCCCTTTGTGCGGCCGCCAGTTATCACGTCAGGTGTTGTGATGATTTTTTCTGGTTAAATTCTAGTTTAAATTAATACTTTACTTCCACCATGTGCAGTTTGTTATTTAAAAACAGCACCGTGTAATTAGGCGAGAATTCAACCTGCAAATAAAACTTTAGTTCAAATTTCTTTCGGCCAATATACTAAGATCAAGTCACTGCTGACCTCAAAAATACAACATAAAAGGTATTCACTAAATTAGGTCACCGTAAAAAGCGCCACGTTACAGCCATTCATCAAGATTGGAATACATCACGTAGATGCTAACTGTGTTTTAGTGTGATTGCTGCAAATCACGTTGTCGACCGTTGTAGCTGACGAAATTACTTTCAAGTTAGTATATAAGTACAAAATATTTTAGTTTAATTTGGTTGTATTATTGTTATTATTTTAGGTTTAAATTATATGACATTTCCAATGGTGGAATCTTATATTTCACATTAATTCGGAGAAATTTTGTATGACTGAAAACTTTGAGAAACTTCCAGACTATTTTAAACTAATGGTATTGCAACTTCAGGGCTTGTGAAATAAATTTAGAATGTTACATTACGTCTTATCGGTAACGTGGTTAACAAATTTTATTATCTTCAGAATAAACTAAACCTTTCTTCCTGTTTTGTTTTTTTTGTCGATATACAATAAACTTATGGCAATTCACCTTCTTACCAGAAATTGGCGATATATTCATAATATGTTCATTCATTAGGTATGCTAAATAAATAATACTAAAATAATAATTATCCATGAGTACCAATTACTTGTTCATCTAGAGTGAGATTTTACCTAAGTAAATAAAACATGGCTTTCAATTTAATCTTCCACAACTCCCTAACGGGTGCCAGTTTATCCCTTCTAGTTTCTGAGAGATCTGATATTTTTATAGCGATATTAAAGAAAATATTTATTAAATCCTAAATCTATTTATTTCATGATAGAATGTTAGACCATTAAATGTTAGACCTTCGTATTTTCTCAAATTTCATTTCGTTACTATCAATCGTCTTCATTTTATTAATTCAAGAAAAAACATAAACACTCTCCATTGCTTTCAATGTATTTGATACATCTTTTTCTTTTCGCAATTGGTGTGTTTCACAAATGATTTTAATAGTCGTTTGTTAAAAAATTATTAAAATTTGTTTTTGAATCCAGTGGCTTATTCTCTTTAATCGCAAAGTTCAACTTAGACTTAATCGATTAGTTACTAGGATTAGGTTAGGACTAGGTTACTAGGACGATTTAGTTTACACTTAGTTCCATTTATATCAACATGTTTATCAATCAAACTATTTATCACTTAAACTAGGTCTTTATTTCAATTGCCCTCTCTCGGTTACAAATGCCACCAACTTTAAATTGTAGTCAATCTCGGAAATATTATCGACACTAACTTCTAAAGATTATATTCCCCAAATGCCTTAGTGTTCAACACTCTTTTCATGTTGCGGCATACATTTGAACTTATAACAGTAATTTACCTTTAGCCATTTCGTAATTTAAATTAAATGAAAGTAGAAAGAGATTTCGGTTTTGTTTAATGAATGGCGGGCTTAAGTACATACATGAGAATATTGAAAAGGAACTATATATCCACAAAAATTAATTGGAATCTACTAAATAATACAGAAACATATATATATATATATATATATATATATATATATATATACACACACATATATGTATATACATATATATATATATATATATATATATATAAGCAGCAAAATGGTAAATAAGACACCTTTTATGTATATAAAAAATAATAAGAAAATACCTTCAAAATTAGATTATGATGTTATTACGTTTGATATAAGGGTTCATACTAATATTTTGTAATATCACTAATAACTAAAAACTTTTCCTGGCGTTCTCTATGTCAAACTAAAGAACGCTTATGAAATCATTCCTGTATCTGTCTGCCAGTCGGTCTGTCACAACTGTACATTCCCTCAAAAACTATGCAACGTAGAGACTTGAAATTTGGAATAGTAATACATACTGTTAACCCACATATTGTGCACTAACTATGTTGTTAAAATTTACACATAAATATGAAAGGAATGAGAGGGGTAAGTAAAGCACTCAAATTTTTTTTAAATTTTATATATCATGTTATAGTTACCATGTGGGGTTTCATTTAAAAGGGCTTTTTATGAAGTACATAAAAATGTTTTTTTCATATTGTTAAATTGCGTTTTTAAAAAGATGTTCTAAAGAATATTAAAAGTAGAGACATCTCCCTTCCATTTCTAAAACTACAAAACCAAACGTAGGATTTTTTTTTAAATCTTATTTTACATAAAAAACAAGAGGGTAATCAGATTATTACAGAAAAACTGTAACAATTATACTAAATCTCATATTTTTTTAAATATGCACAATATCTTTACGCCAATTAAAGATATATTATGCAATATATTTACTATACGAAAAAAAAATAATAGAAACACCATTTATCCTTAAAATTTATCCCTATAGTTAGGGTAAAATAATTGTCTAGAATAATAATTACTTCGGATTTTAAAACAGAAAACGTTTTCGAAGATTTCCATACAACTCTTGAAGGTCATAGCATTTCATGTAGTTCTCTATTTACTGAACTCAATACTGGAGATCACTAATTTATATAACGACGTAAATTAATATGATTCTACTAGAATTAGACAAAACTACTAATATTGTAATACACAAGTAATCTAATCAGAAAGGAAACCTTAAAAATACTCTAATAATTTGACTTACCGAAAACGGATATGGGAATTGCTTTAAAGTACTATTAATACATTTGCTTTTAAAGGTATTAATACGGTCGCATTAAAGCTCGTCACTTGCGGCTTAGGGTTTGTATAAATTTCACTGCAAAAATAATAAAGAAATAAAATAGACGATGTAGCTCGGTGGTGCTAGTGGGAAATTTAATTTCAAAATAATTTATTTTACTGTCAAAACTTTCTGATTGGTGAATTAAAGATAATCCTTTTTTTTAATATTTCCACATCCGTAACGCAAATTTTTATCTCGTATTGAGCAAGTAAAAATAAGCCGCTAAACAATAAAACGCCGAATTTAATCTGCTCTTTTCCTGGGAACGAATACGCAATTTTCATTGTTCGCAAAAATAAAAGAAAAATATGTCATTATTTCCCTTTTGATATTTTCCTCACAAACACTATTGAGTATTTGTGAATCAAAAATAAATGCCAATTGGCAAACTACATCATTTATTGTATTTTATCAATTTATTAAAAGCTACTCTAAAAGCGCGTAGTGATTTCCTATTCAGATATTTGCTTCAAATAATCAGGCATTATAATCTATTTCTTGCTCTCGAATTCAGCATAGTATCTAAACTTAGTATGCAAATTTTATTTGAAAAAAATGAAATTATGAAGGTATTCAAAGGAAAAGAAAATTTTAAAGGATTATTCGTTTTTGCAATTACTGGACTGAGTCTGTTATAAAC
The DNA here is from genome assembly GCA_039881145.1 of Druceiella hillmani. Taxonomy (NCBI): domain Eukaryota; kingdom Metazoa; phylum Arthropoda; class Insecta; order Lepidoptera; family Hepialidae; genus Druceiella; species Druceiella hillmani. Next base: position 3,185,690 of record JAYKKI010000103.1, read on the forward strand.
ACAAAAAAGGGGAAATTTTTTTAACGAAGGTATGTAAGACAAAAGCTTATAATTCTATATATATATATATATATATATATATATATATATATATATATATATATATATATATATCTAGGGAAATGTCTAGAAGAAATGTTGGAATATAATTGGTCCGGTTTCTTTCTTCACCATTTTTTTGATGTGACTTGCTGGTTTTATGAAACAAGTGCTGAAATAAAGTGAATATTGTTAAAATCTTGGATTATGCAAAAAAAGTCTGTATGCTGAACTATAAACTTATGAATGGCAGCAAATTTGAAGACTTACGGAAAGAGGGGCCACACAATTAAAATCAACACGCAGAAAACTCAGAAGATATAATCTTTTGTAAAAACAAACTTAATACTATTAATTTTAGGCATACAGAAATTGGAGCTAGATATTTACATATTTCTGAAATGTACTGAAAGAGAGAGAATGAATGCATAAAATCATTGCTTCACAGACCCACGAAAGGTATAACATCTTTAATAAAACTCCATTAGAATAACGGTCGTGACAACTGATACGGAGAATGAAACTCAAACTGCAATTAGGATTGGTTATATGCTCGGAATGGAATCGGTTTATTTAAAAAAAAAATTTAGTGTGAAATCCTCAAGAGAAGAGGAAGTGTGATCGTTCGAATCAGACCTAACGGCAAACTCTACAGAACCTAAATGGCAATACATACACAAAAGTAAAACGTGATGTGCAGGATCGATAGGCATTATAAAATGTACGGGGCTTCATTTATCCCACGAAGAAGGCACAGGAAATTAATCGAAAATAATTCAAAGGATACAAGGAAATTATTATTGTTTTATAATATTCGTTTACCTTTTAAAATTATTTTATTTTATATAATTTACAGCATGATGCTTATCGTTAGTATAAATACTTCATCGACCAGTAAGTGTAATTTATACTTGACTCTTGATTGCTACCTAGTTTTCATCAAAAACTGAAAATTGGACATTGTTTATTAAAAAAATTCACAACGTAGTGTTTATTATACTCGACTAAACAATATTGTAATTGGTACGTAACATAATTTTGTCAATTTAATATAATGATTTCAATTGCCGACACGATAAAACCATACGCTATTTGAATGAAATATAATGTACTTTTAACAGAAAATATAATAAATCATATTGCAATATTGTAGTAAGCATACGGGCTAAAAGTGAATATGTTTATTTCCCTATTCTGCAATATTCTTGACAGATCACTCTATGAAGCAAATTAGGTTCTTGCGCTAAAGAAATTATTAAAAAAATTAATCTTTTACACTATGAAACATTTATTTAATTTGTGTAATTATTTCCTCTAGGCGTTATAACGGCAAATGGACGTAAGTTACTAGTTTCAATTGCTTAGAACGAGCATCGATACCCTGCAACGCCCATATATTTTGTTGTGAGAGTCGCCGTACTGATATTTTTTTCTACTAGATAGACCACACTATCTTCGATGGTTCGCAATATAAAGTTGGTTAGCGTAACGTCCAATGTCGTGTATTTTTCTGGTCTATTAATAATTATTGTTTTATTAAGACTTCCTTTTTGGTACTTCTATATTTTTAACGATTTGAGTCAATCTATTTGTTGGACGTGGGATTATTAAGTAATAAATAAATACATAAATACTTTGTTACAAAATCAACAAGCTATCTCTTTCAAAATTATATAGGTATGTATATCTATAATAAAATATGGGAAACTCGCCTTGCAAAACATTTTATCTTTCTCTACAATCTAAACAGCTTATCTGCCTAACATATCCTAGTCAGTCTACAAGTTGTGTATTACAAACCGTTTTAAATTTCAGTAAATTTAAACCGTGTTTTCATGCTTTGCGTATATTAGTTTTACATCTTTTCATCGCTCGTATGTTTCTCCTACACAGTTAAAGGTACAAAAATGGCCTCTATTTAAATATGTGCTCTATTATTAATCGGCATGTTGCCTTTCTCTGCTCGTGATAAATGTCTTATATTTTGAGATGAATTTAAGAAAGAACAAAATGTAGAGTTTGATTATATCGATTTACGATAGGTAATATCTATTTTGTTTATTTTTATCAAAATTTATATTATAACGTGCAAATAAGCCTTATGGATACTTTTATTAACTAAATACAGTATTAGCTTAAAGTAAATTTATTCAAATGCTCTTTTTCTTACAACTGCTAAACATCGTTTTATGTTACTTCACAAACCAAATTCGGATTTTCAATATTTAGTGTCCCTAGCCCCAAAAGGAAATTTTTATAAGGTTAATTAGAGTTTTGTCTCTCTGGAAAAACAGTTTGAAGTTGAAACTTAAGATATTTCACCGCGGTAAATGACATTAACACACATTTATGGTATACAATAGTATACGCTCGAAAATATATTTCGATAAGATTTTAGAGGAAGTTCGAAATTTTTCCATCGATTTAATTCCCTGTTTGAGGTTTTCACCATGGTACGAATATTTAAACTATTTGATAATAGATCTGCAAATATATAAGAATAACATAAATAAATTCAATTATTTCTGAAGACAAGCTCTTGAACTTTATATGGAGGATGAGAGGTCCTCACCCCCGTGTCTCTATTCTGAGCCACAAAATTTGAGTAAAAAAATCGACATTAGTGGCTTTATAAAATGAAGTTAAATTAATTGAGAGACTCACGATGACTGGGCTCATTGTAATTCTTTTTTTTAATATTCTTATGATGATCTTCTATAATTTATATTGGCCAAATTCATATAAATGGCTATTATTGACTTTAATTACTACCATAAAAAATTTTTATAAAATGTGTAACTAACGTGATTTGAAATCAGTGTTATAAATTGGGTATTTGACTAATTTTTTTTTATTTCATTAATCATAATTTCAAGATACAAGCTGATGAAGAGTGAAAAAAATTCTAATAATCTTAAAAATTTACCGAGTTATAAAAGTTTAAATTAAACCTTTAGACAAGGACGGCAATACTGTGTTGTGAGGTCATTTTTAATATTGCACATTATATTCTAAGAGAGGAAAAGTGATAGGGATATATCCAACTCTCTCTGTATCTTCAAATTTAAAGACCTACAACTGGCTTATTTTTCAATAAATGTTTGAATTTTTTTCAAGGCTTAATTAACATACATTTCACAATATTGTACGAAAAATATCAAAATTTAGAATGAGTCAACTACCGTATTGACGCTTCATTGGTATTAAACCTAAAAAATATTATTAAGGTGAGTGATATAAATATCGCAATGGCGAAACCATTATGGCTGGTAAGAGAAAATTATTTTCTGTATATATGTATATATATATATATATATATATATATATATATATATATATATACTTATATTTATAAACTTATATATAATATTTATTATTGAAAACGATTTCACTGTAAGTGAAAAGTTTTAAAAATATGTAAAATAATTATTATTTATATTTAAGGATACCGTAAAATATGAAGTTCCAATCAAATTTTTGTAAATGTCTTAAAATATTTGTTGAATATTTCCTAACGGTTCTCTGTTCAAAGTGATATCAGATTTAAACGTAACACAACCAATAATTGTATCTAGGCCTTTTAGCAATTTATTTCAAATTATTTCCAACATCCAAGAATCTACTTGACCATACCACGAGTACGCGTTGAGTGAATGTTGAGCGCATGTACGCATAACAAAATAGACAAATAACACCGGGCTAATAGTTTCTGGAATTATTTCGTGTAAGTTTTAATGATATACGTAATATATTTAAAGTGTCAAATTGTAGAATTTCTTGGGATATAATTTTTTTTATGAGACTATTTCTGAGCGCTGAGCTTAGTATGTTTAAATAAATATTGAATAAAAAATTTAGTAGTAATTATTGTTTCTGCTGAAAAAAATTTCAAAATTATTTTTCACAAGCTCTTAACAGAAATGTATCATTTGTTTCACAAAGCACAAATGAGCAGAAATCCTTACAAAATTTATATTACAACTAACAGTAGGCATAAATTGGCCGAACACCTGCTAGTTTTATCAACATCATAGTATCTATATTATAGTGACACCTTCGTGACTGACCCCGTTTTGATCTGACCCACTTTTCGGAGCCGAACATATTTTGTACTTGCTACTGTTTTGCTGTAAATGTTCGCATCTTCGTTGTTGTTGTTAATATTTATATATATATATATATATATATATATATATATATATATATTTATACACATATATATATATATATATATATATATATATATATATGTGTATAAATATATATATATATATATATATATATATATATATATATATATATATATATATACACATATATATATATATATATATATATATATATATATATATATGGTCAATTCATATATTATATTTATGATAAAAGATAAAATGTCTTGAATTTTTCAAAAATAAGAGTTGTTTTACACTAGAGATATAATGTGGACCTCCGTATATAGAACTAACTTAAAATCTTGAAATTCAGGCCAAAGCTTGCGATTCCGTAGTATAAAGTTTCACTTATTATGGTTAAGTAAACCATTATAACATGATTTTAACGTGAGTCGTAGATTTTTAACTAATTTGTATAATATTTTCCCTCTTGCCCACGATTATTTACAACTTAGTTTGAGGCATAGTTGTCTCCAGATATGTCGGATTTTATCACTGATTATATAATAGGTAACTTTTTATAAATGAGTTAAGACAATAAACCACTTATCATCCTCATTACAAAAAAAACAGTGAGCCGTCACGGGTCGCCGAGCAGATGTGAAACATCGCGTTCGTACAAGCAATATGTATAAAAGAAAGTATTACGAATTTCTTACAGAAAATGGTGACTTTATTTAATAAACATTTATTTACAATTAATACAAAAATAATAAAGCACGGGTTATGTGTACCGTAGTAAACAACAGCGTCGAACTGAGTGAGGAGGGGGTCGCGTAGTCTGTTGCGCATGGCAACACGTCGCCATACCGTACACTCTACTACATATAGACTATATATATACCTTAATATAGCGTGGCTACCCGTCGCCACGGCAAGCGTCGCCACGCCAACAATCCGGTTTATACCCGCGCCTATAGATGTTTCACATCAAAAATTATATATGAATGACACAGACTTCAGTAAAAGAGTGTTCTGAGGATATTGGACATTACAGTTTATATAGTTTCTTTATACATACGCAATGTCATTTTTTATTAATTTAATATTAAAAATTATTAACTACGTTTATAATGATTATAAAAAATTAAGCAGTCCGTGATCGACACCACCATGGACAATTGTTTCTAATATTTTCCATACTGCAAACTACTAGTTAAAAATTTAATTTCTTTAACAGCCTAGCATATATTTCTTTTTTTCTTTTTTCTTTCTTTACGTCAAACTATATATATTATTACGCGAATAGAAAACTTCGCACCCATTTTAAGCATAATGCGCGTACGGATGAGTGTAAAATTAGATATAGGAAAAGCTTATATGAAGAAGAAGCAGAGAAATCCAAAATGTATATATAATGTTTGTTATTTATTGTAATTTATATATAATTAAAAGATTTATTCATTACGTTCATACTGTCAATGTCAAATACCTAACAGTCTGTGGTCAAACAGTCGCACAGAGTAAAAATTTCTGCCAAATCATTTTAAAATGTCAGAAATGAGTTTTAAGCTGTGAATTTTATGCCACAAATGTTCCTTTTTTCAATAGTCTACAAAGTGTATGCCAAGACAAAAAAAATTGGTTTTAGATTTTCTGTAATCTATATCTGTTTAACATATTAGTGAAACACGCTTACTTAGTATGTACCTATTGCAAAAGGAAAATTCTGCAGCAACAACCTGAATTGATTACTCTCGCCTACCTATCAGTGTTTTAAACAAAGTGAGAGTAAATATATTATGATCGCATTTCGATCACTAGGTGACCACTAGTTCTTTTATTTCAGTAAAATTATCATGGACTGACTTCGAAACCACTAATAGTGCATTTGAAATTCGGTTTAATTGAAGAAATCAAGTTATTAAATAATTTTTAAGTGTGAGAATCATATTGAATATATTTGGTGTTAATTTTGTAGAAATTCATTATTCACAATTAAATGAAACTACGTTGTGTAGTATTATTTCTACTTTCTTTAATTTCTTTACCACAACCTAGGTTTCGTTGTATTACAACATCTTTAGGTGGGATATTAGCAAAGATTCAATCGTGGTAAAGAAATTAAAGAAAGTAGAAATAATACTACATCACGTAGTTTCATTTAATTGTGAGAATCATGCAAATATCACATTTTATTTTACAGCTTTTCGATTGTACAAAATTACAAATTTAGAACTCTATCCAAGACAAAACTCAGCGTGCAACAGCTATTTGCCTATTATATAAAACGAATAAAAAATCTAGTGTTGAAATTTATTGCAAAATTTCTTAGTCCGCCCTGAGTATAAATATAATATAAAGAGAGAATAAAAAATTTAATTCAATAACTTTTAATTCAACAAAAAAAGGAATGAAATTCATATAAAAAAAAATGGGAAACTTATAAAGTGAATGTGTATGATTAATAAAAATGAAAAAAAATATTGAAGAATTTTGAATACTTGTTGCATTCAATACTCTATAATGCTTCTAATCCAGAGAGATGTCCAGTTCAAAAATCACATTCGCAAAATTTTAAATTCCTTCCCTTTTTTCAAAACGAACAAAAGGAGATTAAATCGGTATAACAAGGAAGAGTTTTTATATGTCACTAACTCGAAAAGTTTTTAAGATAAATTTCATTAACACTTGACAAGGTAAAATTAATAGTGAGGGATATATTTTATTCTTTCCTTCAATTATCTGAAACGTTATCCTTTAAACTAGCTTTAAGATATATATTTAGTACTTTTCTTTTCTCTTTTTTTTTCCTTAAATCTTAAGGTCTTCCCCTGAAAAGAAAAATAAACGAAAATTGAGAAAATATTAATAATAGCATATTAATTAATATTGACACTAAAAATAATTATGTGAAAATATTTGTTAATTAGAATATTATATTTATATATGTATGTAAATATGCATATACATACACACACACACACACATATATAAATATATATATATATATATATACATATATATATTCCAAATTCCATACGAAAAAGGTAATTGGAACTTCATATTGATTTAAATTTCAATTCTTATTTTGGCGAGGTAATCCCAGGGCGGTTCTGACGTTTTTAAGGAGTCATCTTCAAACTCTCAAACTCTTATACTCTTAGCAGTTTTACTCCAGTTCTCGACCTTCATTTCTTCTTGCTTCCTAATCAAAAACATTTCTATTTCTCTTTTCCTCATTCTGAAATGATGTACCCAACTCAATTAATTTTTACCAATTTCTATAATTTTTTCCTTCAAGTAAACCAAATACTCTTTCTGTACCAAATTTTATGTTTTTAGGTCAATTTGAAGTGATACGTAAGGACATTATGTGCTGCTAGTGAGTCAGAGAATCAGTGCCAAAATTAACGATTTCTGTGAATGTGAATTTCAAACTAAGCTAGCTAATCTGGGTTCAAAAATAATGACTCAAAATATACCTAACTGATAATCAAGTGTGATTATACAATATTTTTACTGGAATATGGCGTAGTATTACTTCGTGGAAAGGGGGAAATAATTTTTTGAATTTTTTCACTAATCGAAGTGCTCTTTGGAAAGTGAAATATATATATATATATATATATATATATATATATGCCTGGATATCTTTTGAAAGGGCTTCTTAAGATAATGAACATATTCCTTATTTTTAAAACTACGAAATCAAAAATGATATCAAATCAGCCGTTTAGGGGCCTCAACAAGCTTGCAGCAAAATCACGGCGATCATAAATTTTCACAATAACTAATACATCGCCTGTTCTGTTATATTGGGTATTATTCAATACTTATTGCAATAGAAAAACCGTATCATTGATCACTTATGATAAATTAAATGACAAATAAATGAAACGAGTCTGAAATCCTCGACGCGCAATCCTCGCTCCAGACAGGTAAATGGCCGGTTTTATAAGGAGAAAGCAGTGGTTAAAACTTTTAGTTACAGAAAAACTCTTTAAGTTTATCGTCTAGAAAGTCATAACATATTAATTATTTTTTTACCTTAAAAAAGCCAGTCAGAAATATCAAACCATTGTTAGACCTATATCTTATTCACGTACCAACAAATTATATGAATTTACTAAATAGATACAAGGGTTGGGGAAATTAAAGAATCTCCTTACTACATTGGTTCATCCCTTACATGAGTGAAGTGAAACTTCAGTTATGGGTTCCTTATCTGTCTATCTGAAAGTTCTTAATTAATTTTTTACTATACTGCACATTTCCGTGTTTTCATTTTCAGTCTGCATTTTATGACTTTCTAATGCGAATGGTTCTTTAATAATAGGATAATCCCTTCGGAATCGATGTTGCAATGTGCATGTATAATCGATTCAATAAATCTTGATAAAAATAGAAATAAAATTTAACAAGTGGATCATATGATATTTGTATATTAACTCTTTATTTTGGTAAATCATAATTCGATACCAATTGCTATTCCTATGTAGCAATTTAAAAACGCAGAAAAAGATAGAAATTTGGGAATGAAAGTACACAAGTAATGCTCTCGCTGAAATTTTAAAAAATCAATGTACTAAACGATTGTAGACACAGCCTCACTTCCGTTCTCGTACGTACATCCACCGCATGTAGACTGAGTTGACGCTAACTCTTTAGTTGTACAACACCCATCACAAACAGAAAACTAAACTTGGTTATGAACGGAATATTTTGTGACTTATAAATATTTTGAACTAACATTTAAATGGATATTCCTTTATGAGGTTAGGTAATTTTTTCAAATATTTCTTAAATTTTGAATTACCTTTATTGTCAAATTTCATTTGACGCCACAAAATAATGAAAACATAAAAAAATGGATAAGATTAGGTTATATATGTGTATACATATATATATATATATATATATATATATATATATATATATATATATGTATATATATATATGTATATATATATATGTATATACATAACATTTTATTGTACTTTACGTCTAAGTTTTCAGCATACTGAGTATAACTATGTCGGATATATACAACTATACATGATATACATAACTATTTTCATTTACTAACGTTACTTCTGCATAACTTTTATGTACATTTTATTGTAAATTTTACTATTTCAAAATACAAATTATAAAAAAAAAAATCTTAAAATTATTAAAGCTCGGGCAACTTATTGGTTTAATAATTATTTGTAGCTATGACGCAGATGATTATTGTGAGTGTCTATTAGCTGAAAGAATAGCCTCTCTACACTAATATTTTATATCTCTTTGAAAAGATATAATTTTTATCAAATTAACATGTCAGATTTTAATATAGGTATACATAGGTCAATTAAACCAGCCTCCAATAAATAAAGTGGTATAAGCATTGTAAATTCTATATTATATAGTTTTTAGGTCAATGTTTGTAATAGCATTTCTAGTTTTCCTTATTTTTTTTAAATAATCTCTAATTGAACTTGTGGATTGAAGAGTTGAATATGCATAATTAACTTAAAAAAAAATGCTTTTAAAATATTGTACAAATAATAACGATGAAACCACAAAAAACTAGTTCTTATAAATTTATTAATTGACATCACATTAATAAAGCCATCGATCGAGCAAAAAATATGAATATTGGATGCATCTCCTAACGCTACGATGTACGGCGTAAGTTTAAAAAAACCTATGTATTTGTTTGTCTGTTGAATAAACCTATGTCTATGCGCCGCAGATATTCATTTACACTATGGGCAGGTAAAATAAATTATGATTCGAGACCAAGATATTATAAATATAATAATTCAAAACACTAAAAAACAAGATTTGTTAAAATCGATTCTCATTGAAATCAGAGCGAATCCCATGCTAACTGGTCTATTTAGAAATTATTAAGAAAAGAAATAGAAGAAGTAATTGGTGTTTTTTTTGTAATTCATTTCATTAATATAAATTTATGTAATTTAATATAAATGATTTATTGTATACACTGTATTCGTTTTAGAGACACTATGTTTTAGAGAGACTATGTTTTAGAGACATTATTCTATATAGACATGTTTGAGACTATGTTTTAGAGACATTATTCTATATAGACATGTTTGAGACTATGTTTTAGAGACATTATTCTATATGTTTTAGAGACGTTATTGTATTCGTTTTAGAGACACTATGTTTTAGACAGACTATGTTTTAGAGACATTATTCTATATAGACATGTTTGAGACTATATTTTAGAGACATTATTCTATATAGACATGTTTGAGACTATGTTTTAGAGATATTATTCTTATATAGACTATGTTTTAGAGACATTATTGTATTCGTTTTAGAGACACTATGTTTTAGAGAGCTCAATAAAATCACAACACTTCTAATATTTTTTAGATATAAATATCGCATGATAAATTCTTTCTGAGAGGGTTTTGATGACCCAATTGTAAAAGCTTACGTCATTATTCGTAACCAAATTGAGAACCCACATGCGGGACTACCATTCGAGTATAGTTTCAAGTGAGTGCAAATGGAACAAAAAAGCGGGAGGGAATGATAACCTCTAGCATTCTACATTTACTTACGTTTAAATGTAATGTGTTGGTCGTATTTAAACTTCACTGGAATACTAAGTCAATGCCGTGTCAAGATAGCTGCCTATCCAATTTGTTTTCCACACTCAAGGATAGTTCCTAATCTTTGACAAAAAAAGAAATGCCTTGTGCTGGCAACTCATAACTAAGTAATCATAATGAAGAATAAGAGAACCTAAATCACTATGCCTTATTATATATTCTCTGACTCCGGATTCAGAAATATAAGGCCAAAATATAAAACTTGTATCATTGTATATACCTACCATATAACACCTACTACCATATAACTACTTATAATATCTTTTTAAATATAACGATACCTGGAATCCTCAAAACAGTTAGCTACTTTAGTGGAAAAATTAATGATAATAGTGATGGAGAACGTCTTAGGACTGTAACTATGCTGACAGGCCGTTAGCTGGGACTGGACTTGCAAATAGATACGAGGATATGAAATTATTTCGAATATTATAGCAAATTTTGATAATATGTGTTTATAATTGTACATAATACAAGATCGTAATTGTAGGTAATAAAAATCTATAATAGTACAAGTTTACAATTGTTTATACAGAACTGAAATCAATCTTGAGACCAGGAGTCACCCGGAGATTTCCCAAACTAACGGGGATTTCCCAAATTAAAGGAGTTTTGGATTTCAACGTTAACAATATTATCATAAATAATACACATAACTCCACCTCTGTCAACCGGAGTAACATTTGATTTTCCTTTTCTTCTCAATAGAAAAATCATTAAGCAGGGTCTTATGCGTGCCTTCCGAACTAAAGCTTCGAAATGGTTGACAGGCAATATCGAGATGGGAGAGTATCGAAATTACTTTGCTGGATGACATATCTGCCGATATGATAAGCTGCAATCAAACGAAAGGAAAATAATTACATTTTGTTGACCGCAAGTTCATCACGACCGGGATAATAATTGCGACGAAGGAAGTGTCTCGATATTTCGGCGACATTCGAATTCAAATAATATTAATATTTATTATTTTAGTTTTATTATGTATTATTTTATGGCAATGTTAATTTATTTCCCATAATTATGATGATAAACAATATAAACAGTATAAAAAATTATAAAGTTATTTCGTTTTTATAAATGGCTTTTACTTACTCAAAGTTATTGAATTTCCGTTGCGTAATAATTGGCTATAACATATTATTACGAAAACAGAAAAATGTTAACCTAATTTAATTTTTTGCATAGGATCCAAAGGAAAAGGTGCATCTGACCAAAAATGTGGCTTTAGTCGAAAGTCTCTATTTAGTATGTGGTTAAAAATACAGTAAATTACTGTCTATATCGATGTAAATAATTGAGCCCAGTCATCGTTATATTACCTACCAATTAAAGCAAAGTGAATTTTATACGAAAATCACCAATTCTACGTAGCAAAATGGTGCAACAAAAATACTTTCGTTTGAATGGACTCTGGACGCTTTGGCACCCACAGGACTCTCGACTTCGGATTGTCATCTGCACATATATATATATATACACACACACACACACACACACATATATATATATATATATATATATATATATATATATATATATCTTGTACCAACCAAAAAAGGGCGTTACATGCAACTGGGTTACTGTCAAAATTTGACCTTTATAAAAATCTCTTAGTTTTCGAGATATAATTTTTTTTTAAATTTGTGAAAATAACTACTCTAGGTCAATATTTTGGGTGTCATGACTTCAAATTAAGTCTAATTGTTAATTTTATATAGTTGAATATAGCTGAGTGTACCTTTTGGATTAATTAAAATGTTTTACGACAACTAGCATGGTTCTTTAAAAAAACGAAAATTAATAAATGTACTTTTTAAGATTTCGAAATTTTCGTCACCCAAAATTGAACTGTTTGTGCTAAAAAAAATGTAATGCAAAAATTATCGTAATAAAAATTTTTACTAATTTTAGGAATAAAAAAAAAATATTCGCATTTAATCACAGAAGGCACCCACAATAAGGTGGCACTCATAATAACCCTATGTTTAAATTTTCATTCAAATGTATTTTTTATTCACGAATCTTAAAAAAAACAATAAAAGTAGTCTAAGGTTAAAAAAATGTTAACTTTTTTTTTTAAATATTAAGATTTAATTTTTCGTTATAATAAATGTTCAAACTGCCTGATAGTAAAATATGAAACGACTAAGCAAAAATTGTCGCCCTTTTTGTAATATTTTTTTAAATGACGCCATATCAGGAGCAAATGCATGAGTAAGAGTAAATGTGCAAACGTGTTATTCGTTTATGTGTAGTTCAAAAATATTTGAATTTTGTAATTTTCCAAAAAAGATCACAAGATAAACTAAAATTCTATATTCTTAATTTTATAAATTTTTAGGTCAAAATTGTATTATGTATATAAACAATATGACAATTTTTGCAAAAGTTTTTATTCTTAAAAGTAGAAAACCTAAATTTAAGTGATGGTGAAATTGAAAAAGTATACTACGAAAATGTTGCTTGCTATTCTAAAAATTCTACATTTCATACTGTTTATAGACATGAAATCCAGTCCTAAATTTCTTAGAGTACGGTTATTAAGGGCTACAGCAATTAATTCCGACGTAATACCTGTTCACTTTTCATTGCTTCTCTTACACTATTCCTTCAAAATAATCGCAAATGAGATAATCAATGGGAGTTGAGATCTGGTAGTCTCCGGAAGATTCTTCCTCATCAGCCTTTATTTTATGAGCCTTTTACTTCTTTCAAGGATAAAAATTGTGGCAAAATTTGTAGTATTGTTTATAAACCATGGACACAAAAGCCATAAAATCATTTTGTGACAGAATTTCGACCTAAACAATTTATAAATATGGAGAAAAATTTAAGTGACTGTCGGATTTGTAAAAAAAATATGAAATTGAAAATATTTTTTAACATACATGTATGCATCATTCCTCTTATTCGTACGCTTTTTCCTGACATGACGCCATTCATAAAGAAAATGTGATAAAAATAGTAAGTTTTGAATGTTTTTAACCATAATTAAAATTGTTTCTAACTTCCAATTAATGTTTTGCTTTGATGTCACACATGGATTAAAGTCAATTACAAACAGTTTGAACATTTGTTATCGAGAAAAATTAAAAATTAATTTTTTTGAAAAATCGGTCTATTTTTTTTTAACTTTTAATTACTTTTATTCTTTTATAAAAGAATTTAATATATCTTAAGAAAAACTAAACAAAAATGTATTTCTATGAAAATTGAAACACAGCTAATTACCTTGTAATGAGTGCCCTGTGCGGCTAAGTGTGAATATCTTTTTCTTTACAGTTACAGGCAATAAGATTGTTATTACTATAATTTTTGCATTGCTTGTGTCAATTGTTCAAGTCGTTTGCTAGTTCAAGATAATACACTTTTTTCTCCACAAACAGTCAAATCTGAGTGACGAAAATTACCAAATCCTAAAAAGGAAATTTTGATTTTCTTTAAGTGGACCATATTAGTTATCGTAAAATGTTTAAATTAATTCAAAAGGGAATTAATGAACTATATTTAATAACAATAAATAATTGAAGGTTGATTCTATTAATAAATAGAGATGGCGGGTTTATTAGTTACCAGCTTACTATTTAATATTATATCTTGATTATATAATCATTGAGAAATCGGACTCGTTAAATTTTGGAATAATTTCTAAAAATTTGGCTTGAAACATGAAAGAATAACTGTCAAAAAATTGTCCACAATCAGAAAAAAAACACATCTAGACTAAAAGAACTAGATAAGAACAGAACGAAAACTGATCGTCTCAGCAACTCAATCCCAGCAGTTGTATTCAATGTTAATTACGAATTTTACAAAAATAAGTAAAAAATATTTTGAAGAAAATTTCTTTAATCGAAGCATTTACAGTCTCTTGAGGTTTTAAATTCGAAGCTTGGAGGTTCCAAGTTCATCGATGGTACCAAGTTGACGGTTCTCGCCCCTCTCAAGTATATGCACACCCACACACACATACGAGTGCTATATTTTATGTCACACCAACCTGAAATCTCTAATAGTAAAATTATTTTAAAATTTATTTATATTCGGAACCGATAGAATACCGCACAAATTTCAACCGAGCATACGCATTTTCATTGATTGATACATTTCAGTGCGTTTCTTATTTGGTGGTAATTTGAACCCGGGTTAATTTTTTATAGAAAATTGTATTCTTTCTAACAATATCAAGAACTACATTGAATTCAATAATGATAACGCTTCATTTATGGAAATCGGAACGTACCTTTGCATCATTTAAGGCACTTATTTACACACACTTTGTATATAATTATATGCACACTTCTTCTGCATTATACTATATAGTCGCATACTAATAGTCTAATTGGTACATTCTTTGTATATAATTGTGTATTTGTATATACCTACCTACCTACGTACGAGTAGTAACGTTTATTCAATTCTTGTATTTGTTTATACCTGTACGTACTTGATTATATACCAACCGATTATTACCTTAGTTGTTTCATGTATTTTTATGTACTTGTATATGTTTATCTGCCTAATTATATTATAATTTCTTGCTTATATTAACACAAATGAAACGAGTTCATATTCGACGAGGTTATTCGTCATCAATAAAAGTTCTCGTCGTTACCTCTCGACTCATTTTTAAGACTTTAATACTGAATTACCGTAACACTTATATCACGTTAGAATTAGATCTTATATTGTTAAAGAACTATGTGACCTACTTTTAATTACCATGGCCAAATTTTAACTAACTTTCGTATGGTAATAAACAGGGCTATTCAAATAAATAATAATATAAATTGGTTGCTTAATGTTGAACATATGAGCTGATACAAAACAAGCCTTACCATGGCAGTGTCAAGTTGAGGAATTGGAATCCGGAGTTCAACGAAAGAGAAACAATACTGATTTAAAAATAACAGGTCCCCATGTCTCATAACTTAGGCAGTCGATACTCCCCAATATGAGGACTGAGGACGAGGAACTCGTATCTTAATAACAGAGTATCCGCTTGAGACATAGTATATTAATTTAAAATCGCTGATGCTCACATCTCACGATTTAAACAAACAGTACCCTCGTAGCGTGAATACTGAGAAATGGGAACGCGGAGTTCAATGGCAGTCACTGGTTACACACACGAACACTAATTTAAAGACAGCATTCTCAAATCTTACGATTTGCACTGGCAGTACTCCAAAATTAACAGGAACGAGGAGTGTTAAGCCAAAGTTCCTTGACAAACTGTATACTTGAGACCCAAAATACTAATTAAAAATAGCATATCCTCAAATTTCACGAATTAATTAGGCTGTAGCCCTACAGAATCAACACAATATCAGAAGTTGGAACCCAAAAATTCATCATAGAGTCTTTGCTTGAGACCCACGACACTAATTTAAAAACAACAGATACCCAAATCTCACTATTTAGAATAATAAGAGTCGGAATCCGAAATTATCAGTAAGAGCGTCTCTGCTTATGGGTCAAAATATAAACATACTATATTAACTTACTTTACAGTATCAAGACTGAGGAGTTGGAATTCAAAGTTTATTTGCAGAGTTTGCAGTCTCTGCTTGAGTCCCATAATATAATTTAAAAACAAAAGATCCTTCGTCGTAATTTATGCAGGCAGTACCAATGAAGCTTCAGGACTGAGAAGTTGGAATCAAGAGTTCAGTATTTGCTTGAGATGCTACTTTAAAATCAACACACCCTCAAGTCTCATAGTTTAGACGGGCAGTATTCCTGCAGCATTATGACTTAGTAGTTGGATTACGGAGTTCAGTGATAAAGATTTTACTTGAGATCCGCAATACTAATTTAAAAACAACCGATCTTCAAGTTCCAAAGTCTCACACCATCGATCAAAAGTTGACATAATATTATATATGCCAGTATATGCTTACCTTTTTAGCCTATTACTTTCTTGCTACGTCAAGACAAGTCAACACATGAGTACAAACCCGGTGAGATTACTCAGCATCACTGAATAATTCCTGTCACCACCTTCTGACTCATAATTGCACCTAGATGTTGCTAAAGAGCTAAGTTATGTAGCCCTTAGTGCCTTTCTCAACTGACTTCAAAAAAGGAGCAGGTTCAGGAGCAGGAGGTAGGTGTTTGTTTAGCAATAAATCTTTATCGAGTAGGCCGATTTTAATGAGTAGTTTTTTATTTGAAAGGAGGTTCTTTAGAGTTGATTCCATATAAATATGATAATGATCTAACGATGAATTTGGGAATGAACGATGGAACTCCTTAACGAATGACAGTAAATCAAATATTATTCAAGATATTTACTATTAGTAATTGTTACTTTTCAAAAGACTTCACCAACAACCAGGTCAAGGTCTGATGATGAGTTTTGTAGATCAACAATGAAACTCCTTAACAGATGTTAGTAAATCAACCGCGATTAAAGATATTTGATACCAGTATATGTTACTTTGCAAAATCGCTACACCGTCGACTAGGATAGAGTCTGATGATGAGTTCTAGAGATGAAAAATGGAACTCCTTAACGGATGGTAGTAAATTAAATGTGATTCAAGATATTCGGTACTTGTAGTTGTTACTTTACAAAATAACTACACCATGTCAGAGTCTGATGACGAGTTCAGGATATGAACAATGGAAATTCTTACCGGATGGTAGTGAATAAACAGTAATGCAAGATATTTTCTATAGGTAGTCTTTATTTAAAAAAGTGACTGCACCATCGATCATCTCAGGTGAGTTCTAAAGATAAATGAGGTAACTTCTTAGCGCATCGTAGTAAAGCATTAGTGATTCAATATATTTGCTACTGATTAGTTGTTACTTTAGTTATTAGTTTGCAAAATCTGATATTGAATTTCAATGTGGATAAACGAACAAGTCAAATGGTAGTTGTTATTTTGTAAAATCTGTTATTGTACTTTATTTATGGAGAAGTAAACTCCTCAACAGCTAACAGCTAACTACTGGCTGCTAAGACTATCGCTTCTTTTCTGTGTGATTTGATAACCGACTTTAGATATAGAGGACCTTTTCTATATACTAGCTTTTGCCCTTTACTTTTAATAATCATACAATATTTTAATAAAGTAAATAATTTAATAGTAGGGTCAGTAAAGTAAATAATATAAAGCTTAAGTCAAATATTGTTTACATTTTAGTATCTGCTTTTTTGAATTCGGTTTTTTAGAAGATACTTCATATTAAATTATCGCTGGACCCACATCACACAAACGTTGTCACAGCACTTATGCTGTTCAATTTTCATGAATTTTATGGTATATCTTCCAATTTCATGATCAAATTCTAACAAAATTTATTGAACCATACTGGGACAACACCTTTCCAAACAAAAAAGAACCATGCAATTTTATTGAGAAATGCTGGAGATATGGAGATATACATAAAAAATACAACGAATTCAGAATTATTTCCTTTTACTACAACAGTATATATAGATAGACAAATAGGTTCCTATATCTCAGCGACGAAACGAGACGGGCAGCTCATATAACATACGAGTATATTGTGTTGATATATACCATTTATCTGTCATATATTGTTGTATTTTATCAATTAGTTCATTAACAATGTAAGTTTTAGATATGTGGAATATTAAATATTGGTCATGTTTTAATTAATCTTTTTCTCATTGATTTTTTTGTCAAAGATGGTAGTTAGGAATTCCGTGATAAAAAATTTTAAAAAATGTAATTATTAGAAACAACGAGAACGAAAAAATGTTTAAGTTTCACTACCTTTATAAGAGTTGCGCCATTTCTAATAGAGTACAAATATAACAGTTTATGTAAAAAGATGGCCAAATGTATGTAGAAATTTTCATAAGGTGGGCTTTCGTAGTTTATTATATACCTCAAAACAGACCTGCAAGAATTTATATAATGTTTCGTCCAAGTGTTGCAATAAATCATCTTTTATATGGAGAATAAAAAAAGTTTTATTTCACGATTTAATCACAAAATAGAAAAAATCTTGAATTTCTATTTAAGAAAACTTGAGTCATTTTTTTTTAGTTTGTAAATGCTACTTCAACATAATTTTTTGAATTTGTTAGATGAAACAGGTTGTGTCTTGTAAATTCTCTATACAAAATGCAAAATAATAGTCTATGAAACTCGCAGGCCCGACGACTTGGCAGAAAAAAAATCACTTAAAATTGCGAAAAAGTCATTCATTTTCACAAAAACGGAATGAAGGTCTATATCAGTTTACAACATATTCTTATTTTTTCTAGTCTGCACATTTCAAAAGTTTGTAGAAATGACTAGAAAAAAAAATTGTTTTCCTATATTCGTTTCTGAAAAATTATTTTTTTAAATTTTTGTTATGAACAATTCCTGAAACATTAAAAATATAATACGCATGTATTTATGAATCTACTCGTAGCTTTATTCCTTTCGAGTCATGATCACAAATTTTATTAAATTGCAATTTTCTCTCAAAGTTTTTTTAGTATCATAAAAAAGAAGACGCAAAAGATTTGACTGCTGGTATTACTCTTCTCCACTGTCAGTTTTACGTAGCCTGCTCAGCTGTAAGCTCAATCTGCAGCCTAGTTATTTATATTGCTTCTATGTAAAATAATATTGCTTATAAAGAAGTACTGAGCAAATCATAATTTATGTATCAAAATACCAAACTATATGATTTTTCCTCCCTTGTTGCTACCGATACAAGTGACTAGAAGTAACATAAAATCATTTGTACTTACGTGTATGTCACAACTGAGCAATTTGACAGAATGGTATGGATGAACAAAGGAATTCTAAGAGTACCTACGTTCATGATTGTAGTAGCGATAATGGTTGCTAATCTCCAACGAGGAGAAGTAATATGAATAATGCTTACGTATAACTGCTTACCGTTTTGTTGTCAATGCCTTGTTGCTTGTGGAACGTAACGGATTTACACGTGTGAGGGTCATATAAACACTATGTTTTAAATACAAATTATATGAGTATACAGTGGCAGCCCTAATCAAGTCACATCAATATGTATTTTATATAGGTAGTTTCAATGTAGATAATATGACCAAGTTCAGTTTCAACCAATCGGTATGACATTTGGCGCACATGTGACCTATGTATTAAAAATATACAAAGGATAGGTGAATTTTAAATTTTGGGTGTCAATAAAACATTTCATTCGGATTCGGTGACTTTAAAGATATTCGTGGAGTTTTAAACTAATTTTTATTTTAGAACAAAGCAAACAAGCTTGGGTACTGAAGAAAAAACAAATAAACTATTGAAACTTCAATAAAACGTGCCCAAATTACTCATAAACTACCTCATTTTACTTATCATACGCTTTGACTACGAACTTTACTCATGGTCAAACAGTATTTAAGTACGTTTAAGCGATTTTAGTGAATTACGAGACGAGACATGTACGTATTATTTAGCCGTCGCGAAAATAATAACTGCTCTCGTTCAGGCTTTCCAACTGGCACTTGACCGCTCTATTTGTATTCTTAGAATTTCACCCATTTTTCCGCTCAATTTTATAAGAAAATGTCGTAAAAATTTCAAACTGAGCATAGTAATAGAACATTTCAAACCGGATATTTTGCAGCTAGTACTACAATATTTTCTTGGTAATTTTAGAGAGGTAAAGTAAAATCATATGTCATAAAAAAATTAATATCGTATATCCTGCGGACTTTTCTTTACTTTCGTTACATTAGTAATGTTTTCAAGGGTTACATGCAAGGAAATAAAAAAGGCTTTCTTTACTTTCAAGTATCAAACTCTTAGAGATATGGATCATAATGAGCAAGAAAGTGTATTATTCTTTATTACCAAATAATTAACTAGAAAATGAGAGAAAGTAAAATCTTTCTAGAAAGTTACAGTAAACCCTAGGTCCAAAAGTATTTAACAAGTTCATATTTCTAGGCCAGTGGAAGACGGACTAATATTCAGTAAAAAAATAATACTATCAGCTAATAGAAACAGTTTGTACACTTGAATTGTTAAACTTTTATAAGTACAGAAATAAGTACGAAATCCTTGAAAAAGGTGTTTTGCTTGTATTTAACAGGTCTTAATTATTTTTTTCAGCTAGTATTCAACTGGAATTTTTTTTTAAAGTAATGAGCATTTTCATAAAGTTTTGAAAAGGTGGTGTAAATTCAACTCTATTGCAATCCACTAAATAAGGACCAGTTATATATGACTTAGTAACTCTAAAATTGTAACTTAAAATGTGGTCTGTAAAAAGAAAGAAACTTAGACTTGATATCACTCTATAAAGTAAATTCTTTAACATAAACCTACGAAACAAGCAAAAGCAAGCATTGTAGCATATTCGGTTTCTTCAGATAAAGTAAAATTCAATACTCACCTATACAAAGAAACATAAAATGCATCCAAATCTATTATAGGCGAAGTAGCACTATACATAATGTATATTTTTTCAAATTACTATAAAATGCTGTCTCTACTTTGAATTATCATCAAAAATATTGTGTAGTGTTTTGCAAGTCAACTAATATGTATTTTACAAGTAGTATTCGAGCTATAAAACGATAAAATGAACAAATGTAAAAATTTTTAAAAAAATCAAAAATTTTAATTGTAATTAATTTTGAAGCAAAAATTAAAAACAAAATATAGACACCCGAAAATTTAATTGCGACTTAATAAGGAAACTTTTTGTTTCAAAACCAAAAATTTCAAGGGTAGCTGAACTCTTTTTAATTTTCCGGAGTGTATGTTGCTTTATTATAACACAAAAATATTCAAATATGTCCTCAAATTTATATTAACTAATGGATTATTATTCAAGATAACAAACACGTAAATATACCTTATCACTTGCAAAATATAATTCTCCACTAATTCGTTACATTATTGCCCAAAAGCTGCTAAATTGTATTTAATAAAAATTTTATATAATTTTTCGCTTATGAATGCTATATTATACATAAAATTTTTTTTTATTGTTTATAATGCATTAATCGAATACATTTTAAGTCTAAGAAAATACTGACGAAATTATATATTACAAGCTGTTTTACATAAATAATTATAAAACAGTCGTTTGTGAATTTATGTTTACAAACCTAACGAAATTTAACTTGATTAAAACTTATCTATAAAACAATATGTAAGAATACAGCTAACAATTAAACTTTACGAGACTGATCAGTTAGCGGAAACGGACTTAATAAATTTCTATTATTTTGTTTTTGTCGGGGTTATAATGCCTAGGATACCTCATAAACTTTATTTTTCAGGCTGATTGATTTTGTTGAATCTTCAATGCGTGGATCAGTTAATCAAAAGCATCCCAATCCAGCCGATTGTTCTGTGTATTTCTTTAACTTTTTTACCTTTTCTGTGCTATGTTTTATATCGAAAATGCAAACAACAATATTTGTTTGCATTCTCAACAATTACATTATCCAGATAGATCTGCAGATTCTTAGAAGAAATTTGTTCTTTAGTTTTGCTGAATTTGCTTAGTTCGTTTAGTATATACAGTCCAACAAGGTCATTAGTATTGTAAAGTTTAATATACCATCTATTAGAAAGTTAAAGTTGTCATTCAATTGCTTAATCTCTCAATTAGAATAAATCAGAAATTGAAAATGACTCACACTTAGACGATGAGACTTAGGCTATTATGATTATGGATCCACTGATCTGTCATTCTTCTTCAAATATTAATAGATTTCTTGAAAGGTTGTCATTTGAATTAATATAACGCGCGTAATTGTGTCATTTGAGTTAAACAACTTCGTGTTATGAGTTTTGCCTGGTTTTCATTGTTTTTCATGCTTCACTCCAAATAGGACAACACACGTATATCATAACTAGGTGATATACGACCGATGGTTGTTCAGTACGGGTGTATTTTACTGTTATTATGTATTTTCTATAAACGTCTATTATTTCGGAATAAACTGAGTATGAATTGTAAATGAGAATAATGAATAAAAAGCTTGTACTTCATACATATTAAATACAAGGTTCAATAAGTTTAAAAATTAATTCGATTCGTAAAATTTCGGGCTATTGCGCACTCTACGCAGATAAAATAAATTATGACTGCATCCTCTCACGCAACATTCAGTGGCTTAAAACGTTTCAAAACCGAAGACCGTTGAGTTATCAACATAAATATTTATTCATTTAAATATATTCATGATAAGTATCGACTCTTGTAGGGATTGAAATGAATTACATCCAACCATGCCGATTATAAAATCTGATAGAAACAAATGAGGATTGTGCACGTACATTTGTTTTAAATCCAATAAATATTAATTATAATTTTTCAAGTGTGGAATCTAAATGACTGCTTTGGTTTCAAGTATACTACGGATTAGAGAATTAAAGACGAACATCCACTATCATGGAAATCGTGGGAATGTCGCACAAAAAATCCTAACATCTATAGATCTTCTAACATGATCGTGAATTTGTTTTCAGTGGTATGATCGTGAAGCGTTTGATAGTTATCTATAATTACACAGAGATATCGCATAGACGACCCCTCTTTTCGAGCGCCGTTTAATTTAACTCGCAATTCTGTATCAAGGGTACACACTGGCAGGACATAAGTCATCATTGTGCATTTCCCCGTTTACATGAAAAACGACCATTCCAGTAATTTTTGCACTTATTAAACTTTTAATAATTTAGCAAGCCGTTGAAATAAAATAATAAATAAAGGATAAAGTAATAAAAAAATAAATTAACAAAAAAACAACAAATTTCAACTTTTTGTCTCCACGTCAATGATTCAAAAATATAGACCACGAGCATACAAAATGTATCAAAATACGATATCTATGCCTACACCGCCACTAAAAATGCATATACTTATCTATTAATTTGTCTAACATTCGAATATGTCGAATGACGTAGCTTGGATATAAATTCTCTATATGAGAGCGTCCTATTCTACCAGGGCAACTTATGACGCAGTCCGTAACTACATATATGACATATATACATGTGTTATATATCTACGTATGCTGTACGGTGTTTGTTGTGCAATCTGATATTTACAAAGTTTACATTCGTTTTCAAATTTTTGTCATTTTAAAAAACAAAAGCACGCAGTTTTCTACAATATTCTTTTGAATAGTTTTCGAAATGAAAATTATTCATATTATTAGAGTAATACTGAAGTGACACGGGAGACACTTAGCCACAAATAAACGTCGCAAGGGTTTATGTTATTTCTGTAATCTGTAATCATAAATATTTAAATCTATTTAGTTATTCTGGACAACCGCAGTAACTAAGGTGACGATCAGACCGTCTTGGGTTCATAACTCCTGAAGTGGCAAAGGGCCGCCACACAAAGGTATCACAACGCTACATATAAGAGAGTTCACAACACAATATATAAGAGAGATCAGAATACTACAAAAATCATCGATCAATACATCAGTGCAGTGCAGTTTAAAATCGAGCTCCAAATTTAGTTCAAATTCGAATTCGATTCGACGTTTGCATCGACAATTCACTACAATACTTGACTTTGTAGGTTAAATGTTGTAGTAAACCGTCCATGCAAACGTTGAAATGAATTCGAATTATCACTAGTTTAATTAACAACAACTTTTTTTCACACTGACAATCATCGGTAATAGATCTGGCGAGCTATCTCTCAACTTCATAGTCAATAGTGAAAGAAATTTGGTGAACGTCCAATCCCTCAATCCAGTATCATTCAAGTGAGGGGCTCTGGATATCGCCTGTCCCCGCACACTAGTTTTCACGGTATCATAGTAGTACGAGTTCTACTAGTAGCTAACACATTTTACTAATTACACATACATTCTACATTTACACTCATGAAATTAAAATAAAATTTTAAAGCATATTTATATTAGAACAACTAAAGGTGCTTATAATGATATGTTTTAAGGATTTGATTTTCAGGGTTTCATACAATAGACGATCATATTTAGCATACCCTACATTTTACTTTTATATTATCAATGCGCTTCTTATTAAGTCTAATCTTTCCAGGAATATAAATTCATCTTTATAAAATATTTTCAAAATTTACATTTTTTTAAAAGACTAATACTGGTATTGGCAATGCATAAGGTGAGCAGTGATCTATAATAATTGACATCCGTTGAAGATGATGTAAACGATTAACTTTCTAACTAAGTATACTTTAACTTAAAGTAATAAACTACATAGACGCTCTGTACTTGAAATAATTACAGTATAAATTAATTGAATGTTATCCTTAGAAACGTTATTGAATACAGATTTCTTATTTTATCTACTTCCTACCTTATTTACTTAACGTCCTTTATTCATAAGTCAATCAATTTGTATTATATTACTCAAATATAATACACTGAAAACATTATCTTTGCGTAATTATACTTACATTAGAGATTATTGTTTCAACGTAATTAATTTCACATGATTTACACTTACGCTGTACTGTAAT
This sequence comes from Druceiella hillmani, assembly GCA_039881145.1. Taxonomy (NCBI): domain Eukaryota; kingdom Metazoa; phylum Arthropoda; class Insecta; order Lepidoptera; family Hepialidae; genus Druceiella; species Druceiella hillmani. Next base: position 3,210,924 of record JAYKKI010000103.1, read on the forward strand.
CGTATTGTTACTTAATTAATATACTTTGATACTCTGTTGTATAATCATATTGAGCCGGAGATTCGCAAAATTAAACCAAATGGGAAGGCGTCTTTTAGAATATGAGTCGAAAATTTCCTAACGCAATATTTCCCGTATTTTCCAATGTGATAGTTAAACCGCTACGATATAATTGGAAACCGATTTCTTATAATATGGAAAGTATTTCTTATCACGCTTTAAATTTTTTTTTATATAATTACTTAATTCTTAACACGAGAGCGTATTTCATTTTTATTTTGCGGAATACCTTGGAATCATATATGTATATATATATATATATATATATATATATATATATATATACATATATATATATGTATATATTTATATATATATATACACTCACATTTATATATCGTTAAATTTTATTTGTAACTAGGTTCTAGGGCTTTCCAAATTAAATCATCAGCATTAGTAATTAGTTAAAACTAAACTCTTTTTACATTCATTCTCACATCTCCATAACTAGCATACAAAAATATTTATTTAGGATGGGCTCAACTTAATGATTTGCTTGTATTTTTTTAAATGTTAATAACAATAGCCTCAAAAAAAAATTTTTAATAACAGGTGGCATATCTTCAGATTCATCCTGAAAAAAAATCATAAAATATTTTACCCCCTTATTTAAATAATTCAACCGGAAATTATGAAAAGATTGAGTTCCTAACAATGGGTATATGCCTACGCAGTATCATAGATATTATCCTGTGAACGATATATCAAACAAACTATTTACGTTGAGAAAAATTAATAAAAGTTTATTAGAAATACTATGTAATCTTATGTTATAATCTAAAAGTCTGCAAACACTAGAAAGTTCCGTACATTAACCTGTATGGAACTTTCTAAGCACAAGTCTACTTCTACTTGAAATCTTTCTTTAATATAGGCAAATTACATAATAATGTACTATATGCTCTTCATCATTAACTGTAGATTTAAAGCATCATTTTTGCCTTCTTTCTTCTACTTTTCTTTTGGTAATGAATGACGAGGTCGACACAATAAACTATATCCAAATAAAAATACACATTTACCCAAACAATTTAAAAATGTATTTGTTTCAAATCAAGAATCTCTTCATACTTTGAGTGGATTATAAATGTAGATATCTCAATTGACCATTCGTTTTAAACACTGTAAGTTTTATAAATATCTAGCTAGTATAACTATACCCTAAATAAACCAATTCGAACGATTTTAACTCGAGATATTTTAAAATCAAGTTCAAATAAAATATCCATATTTTAGTTTTAGTATTTGTGGAAAATTTTTGAGATCTGTTCGTTCCAAATTCTGCAACATATTATTCGAAAAAAAAAACAATATTCAAGTCCAATAAATTAGACCAGAAAATAGATATTCAATAAATTTATCAAAAGCACAAATAAAAGAAACTCTATCTTTACTTGTTATAAAGTACAATTTCTGTGTATAGAGATACCCATTGGAACATAAGGCTTCCTATCTACCAGATACGATGAGAACAAATATAGGAATGGAACAGAAAATCCTACCTTACCAAAGCGGCTAGGCGGAACATATATCGTTATCTATTCCAAAGTAAGGTGTCTAATATTCAAAGCTCCCTATTTATATCCATGCTATTCAAAGCTCTCTATTTATATAAAGCAGAGATTTATACTTATGTATAAATCTCTGCCTTTCTAAATATTTTTTAAAATATAAATACAATAATTATAAATAATTTTGGATGCACGAGTATGTGAAATGGTAGTTAGTTAAAGGTCAATTGTTAGTTCTAAAAGTCCTAATTATAATATAACAGTGATAAATGGACCACGACAAAAAAATATTAAGGTAATCTTAAGATAAATAATGTCTTTTAAAAAATGGTGAGCAGGTAAATTGAAATAGCTTCTTCACAAAAAAATTAATTGAAAGCATAATAATATTATCTATATCGAGTAAAGATTCAAAAGATATTTCGTGTGAATTTTGGCTGTAATAATTTAGAGATATGTGTCAAAGACGTGACAGAAAAGGTAATTGTATTAAAAAAAACGTAGTGCAAACTGAAGGTATTTTGGATGAAGCTAACATTTTTGGTTTGTACGTTCAATTTTAGATATTAATCGTCCCTTTACTCGATACTATTTACAATTAAATGTTTTTTTTTCTCATGAAGCAAGCTAAAAATTTCATTTTATTTCTTAAAATTTTATTCTTAAAATACCAATGCTATATTTGGTACATTCAAATAATTTTTTTCCAAATTACATTTAATTGTTTTTACCCAGTAGTGATTTTATTGGATCGAAGTTAGCATGTGGAAGTTTCATTTATCATTTTAGGATTTTTGTTCTTAGAGTGAATTTACGTATTTAGATAAATAACTAGAAAAATAAAAGCCATCACTCATCTTGAAGCAAAAGAGGTCACCGGTGAGAAATTTCTCTGCTGATAAATTTATACGCCAAATAAATATTTATCCAAAATATATTTTTATATGAATTATAAGTAACTAAAATAAATTTGCATTTAGCCAAAATTTTTGACTCAGTATTTTTAAATTTTATTCATTAGTGAACTGTTGCTTATTCTATATTATAGTAATATTTTACAAAAATATAAGCGTTTAACTCATTTCTTGTTTTAACTTGACTAAAAAATTGGAAGTGATAATTTGTAAGATTTAAATTCTGCTAATTATTGGCTGTAATTTACTTATATTGTAAATGTTTCTATAGCATTTAATATTGGATAATATTGATTTCATCAATCTTTAGCTTCTAAATTAAATTTGTAAAATAAAAATAATTAATTTAATTTTTATCCGATTTCAAAAAAAGGAGGAGGTTCTCAATTCGTCGGTATCTTTTTTATGTATATTCAGTAATAATTATTTAGTCTTGCAGTAGACCGATTTTGATAATTCTATTTTTATTTCAAAGGGGAGATTTTAGGGGTGGTCCCATATAGATATGATGATAATCTGATGATGGGGTCCGGGAATGAACAATGGAACTCCTTAATAAATGGCCGTAAATCAACTATGATTCAAGATGTTGATTACATTTAGTTGTTACTTTGCAAAATAACTACACCACTCACCGGGTCAGGGTCTGATGATGAGTTTTTGAGATAAACATTTGGACTGTGGGTTAAACGGGGAAAACTCTTAAACAAATTTTAGTAAATCAACCGTGACAAAATATATTGGCTACTAGTACTTGTTACTTTGCAAAATATGAGAACAACGGAAATTCTTAACCGATGATGTTAAATTAAACGTGTTATAATATATTTGTTAATGCCAGTTATTATTACTTTAAAAAGAATCTACACCATCGACGAGATGAGAGTCTGGTGATTCGGTTTGGGGATGAACAACAGAACTCCTTATCGAATGGTAATCAATCAAATGTAATTCAAAATATCTGCTACTGGTAATTTTTGCTTTGTAAGATAACTACACCAAGAAGTAATGATATTGTTCAGTAGAACATTGATTTCGGATTTTTTCCTTAATTAGACCACACAATATGGTGACTTTCAAGACTGTAAATATCCTATAAGTTTGGATGAGTAAGGCTATGGTAACATAATGTAAAAATACAAATTAAAAGGCCTTACCTTTTTGTTACGTGAATAAAATAAAACATAATTTTTTTAGTGCAATGCCCTTTCTGAGAAATAAAGTCTTTGAAAGATAGATGGACGGATCGACAACCAAGTGATATAAAAATGTTCTTTTTTCCGTTTGGAAGGATGGAACCTTGAAAATTGAAAATTGTTTACTTAGTTAAAATAAAGTTTCATACAATTGTAGATTATTAAAAGAATACCTATTGATGGTAATAATACTATTGTAATACTGATCTCAATACCAAGAAGTACTAAAAATTTGGTGTGTTCTATTTGACTAAGCCACTTTTTATAAAATTTATAGAGGTAGGAAATATTGAGTATAATGAAAAGTAGAATAGTGTATTAGGTGTATTAGGTATGTGTGGAAAATATGTTTAATACTTGTATGAAATCGTAAGAGAATAAAAAAATAAAAATGGCCAGAAGCCTTAAATATTTTGGGGAAACACTGAAATATTTCGTAGTAAAATAAAAGTTCATCAGCAAGCAACAACAAAAAATTGAAATATAAACTAAGGTAAAAAAATGCATACAAAATTATTAATAATAGAAATTTAAATAATTCCATCGCATATTCGTTTATCTTCTAAAGGTAAAAAGAACAGCATAAGTCTATATTACGAACAATATCACATTGGAAAATGTCTGTTTTGTTAAATAATTATATTTGAATAAATCTCTTGAATAGATCACCAAATTCTATTTCTGTCTTTGTTATTTTATTATTAAAAAATCGTTACACATATTGAAAATTAATTTGATTTATCACCGATTGGGTTAGGTTGCGCTCCAACGCAAACGCATTTTTCGTGTCTCAATATTGAAGATTATTCTACGGTATACCTTTCACTGTCTGTGAAACCAGATTATGAAATCAACTTGATTCAATTATACACAGAGTACCCCTCCACAGTGTTTGTGTTTAAATGTCATCTCAAATCGCATTTTCTTTCCAATCGCGGCAGTTGCCTTTCATGCATAGTTCCTTTTCACCTCAATATCTATTCTTAAGTGTTTCGATTCGACTTCTTTATTTATGTTGTGATTACATCGACTTTTATTTCTTGTTCATATTTGTAACTGAACAACTACGTACCTATTTTTGTGTTAATTTTGTTTCAAATAGCTTCCAATACTTACTTTCAATTCGCAATGTGTTGTACTGACAATCATTTCACCATAATTGTATTTAGTTTTAGAAGCATTTAGTTTCTTTAAATGCATCAAAAATATTTAGGTAAAAAATTAACAGTTATCATAATTAGGGAAAACACTTTTCTTCTTTTTGTGTAAACTATTAAATCTTTGAAGATAGATCTAATTAACATAGAGTCGTAATTGATTGTTTTGCAATCAAGAGCAATACTAATCAGTATTTTTCTTACAAAAAGCTAAAATTCGGCAGAAGCTGTAGTTACGTGATATATTTGACATATTAAGTGCCACATCTAAGTATTTATGACCATTCACGCATAGGATTTACATAAAAAATAGGCAAATGTTAGTACGTGAAACCATCTTGCTATATCATATTATATAGGCGCAAATAGTTACTGTAGTAAAGAAGCTCCCATTAATTTCAACATATTTTTATTGAGGCTGGGGTTATAACTGGAGATTTATATGACCTTCCGGCATGACTATTGCATTAGCTTTCAATGTAGATCATAGAAGGCGACCAGTGACAATGGTGGGTTTTTATCAAGTTTTTATGGGGTTTTTAAGAACCTGTACATCGTAATAATAGAGTAAGGCTATGGATTACATACGTAATATGATGGTAACGTAGTTGATATTTGCACTTCCACACTAATTTAATTAGTGTGGAAGAATAATTTAATTAATTATCGAATGAAAGTGCACGTGTTAAAGTCAGCTTTCTCAAATGTGAAAAAACCGTTATTATTGCGTCCTTATATGTGACAATTTTCGTACTACGAAAATTTTACATTTAAGTGAGCAGGGAATTAAGTGAACAAACTTAATATGGTTGAGGGATTAGAGGTTTATGTATATACATATATATTTATATATATATATATATATATATATATATATATATATATATATATATATATATATATATACACCTAAACATTTAACAAATGCTTGTGTCACTTGCGAAAGGTGAAAATAAATTGAAGTAATGAAATAATAAAAATTGTACAAAATTCTCAATAAACACTTAAGTTTTTCAAGTTTAAAAAGTTTTTACAATAAATCTAATTTCCTGTAGTTTAAAACATACAGGAAATTAGATTTAGCCTCGAATTTGAGATTGAAGATGATAATTGGATAGTTATGTAAACAAGTGTAATATATAAGATTGATTAATTGCATATTAATTAAAAGGAGAATTTAACTCTTCGGTCCGTTCAGAGTTGAATAAATGATTTGTGAAAAGATTGTACCGTAGTTCACTGATATACTGTTAAATATAAAATAGAAATAAGAAATAAAAGTTAATCCTATGTTTTTTTATTTATTTTTTTAAAATATCGTACATTATTTCTGGCCACTTTTCTTCAAACATTTTTAATCATATGTCGATGAAAGTAGGACTTACACTGCAAGGATTTTGTACACACACACACACAGTTAAATGTAGATAAACATTTCAGTAAATATGGCAATTCCATTAAATGGTTTTTTAAATATTATTATTGTTTTACCATATAAATATATTGCTTGCTATATATTTCACTGAATAAAATTTCCGTGAATTTCTTAAAACCTATAAGACCTATAGTCACCGCTACCGATTTCCCGTAACGGGTTTTTCAGTTTATACCTTTTTCTTTCTTGGTTTCTTTCCTGTAACCCGTAACTTTGTTCGTTCGTGATTTTTGGTTCAGTAGTTTTAGAAATAAGAAGAAAGCAGGTGATGTCTTTTTTGTTCATATTGGTGCATATCTGTGCGGATTTTAAAAATTCTAAAATAGTTACTTATTTCCTTTTGCCTAACCCTTTTAAACACACCGAATATAAAACAAAAAATAATTTCTGCTGGTACTAATTGCGACTGCTCTAAAATAACCATCTAAATATTTTACATTATCAGCTTATTGTGTTAAAATATGCTAATCGATAGATATCATACTTAACACACAAATTATTTATACAGAATTTTAGAGGGATCAAATGTTGTCTCTATATATATACGCAATGTATGCGCCTCTGTGTGCCTCTATTCATACGCAACCGCATAATATGGGGTCTATTGATTATAATTAATATTTTTGTTTTATTTGAAAGTGTGACGATTACTGAACTTTTTGTTCTAACTATTCACCGCAAAAACAATTGTGAACCTTCATTATATCTCAAACACGAAACTATTAAAGTGTTCGGCATACGCTCTATGATTAATTTTTGCGAAAAGATTTGGAAGCCAAATTTCAAATTGACCCATTCCTTTCCCATCCTAAACTTTTCAAATTCTCATATTGTTTAATCTATTCATACCGTTATCGTTACGATTATTTTCTCGTTATTGACAGCATGGACCCAAAATTTCATGACCACACCTTTTCTACAAAGTCCAGCTTCTTTCCGGCAATCTGCCTTTGAAAACTTAAGTTTCCATTTCTTGGTTTGTTATTTACATATTCGTTCATCGTGTAAATGACTACAGTGTTAACCTTAATTATTTTGGAAACGGAAAAGTACTGTCTATTAAGCTTGTCTTAAAGATATTTCTTTTTTTAGTTTTAATAGCAATGATAATATCTAGGGCACAGTATAACCCCGCCAAGATGATTCGAAATGAACTGGGCACTTCAGTGTCTTTTCTCGAAGCGATTTGCCGTATTTTTGAACCCTCGTAAATTCGGTCTTGCTAACATTTAAGTGCTCCCATTTTCAGAAGAAAATTTATTTGCTTGACGTAATAAAATAAATATCCCAAATTTAATTATTTCTCTCTCAACTAGTTTACGTTTTATTGATATTCAAAATTAAATAATTTCGTCTCTAACTCGCTCATCACTTAATGATGATCACCAAAACCTCTTGGGTACTTCCTGATATCCCATAAAAATGCAATTTGATTTTCGGGCCAAGGTTAGTATACAAACAAAAATTTAATTAAAAAAAATATTAATTTTCCCCCACTGACCCTATTTGCTATTAAACTCTGTCTGCCTGAAGGCCTTAGAATTCCCCGTATAGGTGAATTACTTGGTGAAGGAAAATTTCAATTTGGCACGGAAGCTTATATTAGTATAATAAATGTGACACTTATAAATAATAAATGAAAATGAGGACATAGATTTACGCTACTGCCGCGGTACGGAAAGGTGTGTAAATAGTTTTGTATGTATAACGAGCAAGTAGCGGTCGTGAGTGTGAAGGGGTCAAACCGAACGTCTGCGAGTGAACAACCCGAACGGCGCGTCGAGTGGAACGGGTAAAATCGGAATGTTTGCGAGTATGCAACCCGAACGGCGTGTCGAGTGGAACGGGTAAAATCGGAATGTTTACGAGTATGCAACCCGAACGGCGCGTCGAGTGGAACGGGTAAAATCGGAATGTTTGCGAGTATGCAACCCGAACGGCGTGTCGAGTGAAAGGGGTAAAACGGAATGTCTACGATTACGCGAACGTTGTGAATCATTCACAACCTTACTCTATTACGGTATAAAACTTCCTAAAAGTTCTATGAAATCACGATAAAAACCCATCATTTTTATTCACCGCCTCCCCTGAATGGTAAAATTGAAATTTCATTTTATTCACTCGACAGGCTGTTCGGTTTGGGTAATATACTGTATTCATGTTTCGGGTGAGCAATCCGAAAGGGGTGTTGAGTGGAAAGAGTAAAATCAGAACGGTAAACGATCGGCAATCTATTAGAAGAATTAATAACCCCATCAAAAAGATTCATGTCAGAATGTCACCAAAACTCACTATTCTTTTCTTTTCAAACAGCTTTGAGACGTCATATAGAATCAAGCTAAATAAATTTGTTTTGTATTATTGTAAAAATTATGAGCAGTAAAATGCTCAACAAACTCTTTTAATCTTTAAAGTGTGCTGTGAAGAAGTGAACTGCTGACATTTTGCTAATTGGCCATATTTTCGCAACACGGTTAACCCTATAATTTTCTTTGTTCATAATATAGACTTAATTTAGGGCGGGGTTCCACATTAGATTTCAAATTTGTTGAGAGTTAAACAAAGTGAGTTTTTGTTACAAGAAAAGTTTTAATAGAATGTGTTTATGTCTGAAGATAGTCGTAAAGGGAATATAATTATGTTGTTCGAATTACGTCAAATGTGGAATATTCTTCACGCCACTTTAAGTTGAGGTAATAATATTATATATATTTGGCGTTAATTTTGTAGAAACTCATTATTCATAATTAAATGGAACTACGTGACGTAGTATTATTTCTACTTTCTTTAAATGCTTTACCACGACCTAAGTTTCGTTGTATTACAACACCTTCAGGTGAGCTATTAGCAAAGATACTTTGAAGATCTTTGTTAATAGCCCATCTGAAGATGTTGTAATACAACGAAACTTAGGTCGTGGTAAAGAACTTAAAGAAATCAGAAATAATACTACATCACGTACTTTCATTTAATTGATGACATAATATCAGTCGTGTACAATAAAACTTGTGCCAAAAAATATTCTTAATATCAGGAAACGATTTATTCTGTTTTTTCGAAGAATGTAAATTAATGTGACTTCTTTTGTATGACATCTTGGTAATTTTCTTTATTTATAAACTATACCAAACGTAACTTTAATAACGATTGCAATTTGCTCCTTTCTAAGTAAAACAGTGCATAAAAAATTTTCGTATGGTGACTTTAGATGGGGGTATAAATAATTACGTAGCAAGTTTTAAAAAAAATTACATCCTTATATATGTAAAATGAGGACGACCATTTTGTTTCACGCTCCCATCCGGTGGGGTGTTATTTGATAGATTTTTATAAATAAGATTGAGTTTTCCACCCATGAAGGCGCTACATATATAAATACGTTTTTTTCATTCTTTCGTTTCAAACATTCTTTTAATTTCCCAATTCAGTACACGATTGTAAATTATGTAATATAATTTCCCATAAACAGTATCAGAAATAAGAATATTTCTTCATAAATCTACTCTATAACACTTCGCAATCCTTAATGATAATCCTTAAACTAGTAGAGTTATTTTGGAAGCTCTCCGCTGTAAACTTTCTTCATAGAAACTTTGAAAGTAAATAATGTACATACTTCATTCATTTAACCTGACATCCATCCACATTCATCTAGTTTAACTTCTACAAGCAAGTTTGCTTCTACTGTTTTGTTTCGGAGTTCCTCCACAGTGATACCGGTTTCAATAAAATATTTCATATATACACGACTTAAACCTCTACAAATCTTCTTATGACTTTCTAAATTTACCAGTGATGACGTTGAGCATATTATTAAAATTAATTACCACTTTGAACAATTTAATTAATTTGAAAAAATCACATTTTTATGACACAGGAGAGTATTTTTCATTTTGAATTAAATTTTTAAAGGGGTTCTTCTGTATTTTTGATTGTTACAGTCATATTTTATCTTTACATAATTTTACTGTCACTAAAATAATTATCTACCATATTTCTGCATGATAATATATCTACATAATTCATTCCAAAATTTAAGAATGGAAGTACCATTATACATATTTTTCACTACCTAAGTCATTAGTGATTTCAAAAAATAAACGGTTTTATAGCATCGCACATATATATTTTATTCACGTGATACCAAAAAAGTAAAACCAAATGTCCAAGTTGTATTTTTTGGCTCAGAACCTAATCTATTTCAGGATTTACTGAAAATTCCTTTTCGGGTAGGCCTCTACAATAAAACCTGAACGAAGTAAATCCATCTCCATCGACGATCAGGATGAATTAAGTTATTGTCTAATGTGACACTGAATGGGAAAAAGTGTATTGAAAGAGTTAATAAGGAATGTTCATTCATTATAGAGGCTCTGTATGCTAATAAAAATAATTGAGATTTTTAAACCATAAGTAAAATGTATACATGCATATACAACGTTTTCAATATGTGTATGAACAAATGAACATTAATGTTTTATTCATATCTCTATGGTGCTTCTTAGGTTCTTAAAAGGTTTCGTAATTTGTTATGCGAAATATATATACATATATATACATATATATATATATATATATATATATATATATATATATATATATACATATATATATATATATATATATATATATATATATATATATATATATATATATATTTATATTTTCGCCATATATAATAATATATGTCGAAAATTTCATTAGGAAAATAGTAAGAGCGTAGTTTATTAATGTTAGAAAGTTTCGCAACTCTGAAATTCTTAGTAAATATCCGATTGGTAAACTTAATTTCGAAATAGTTGAGAGTGTTACCAAGATTTTGTGACCTTTAATGTGACCTTAAATTGGTACATAGTTTACAAATACCCTTAACCATTACAAAATTATGTGTAAAATGGTAAGGTAATTTAATTATGGCAGTGGTAGTTTTATCTGACATGAAGGGAATCTAAATTAATGGATTTATATTGCTTAATATATTCCCACTATTATTTTAAAATAAATATCTCACTTCTGTTGTTCATGGAAATAAGGAATCTATCTGCCTTGTAACATTTACATATATTTCATAAAAGAGAGAACAAATGTTTCATATATTATTCAATATGTATCTTAATTAAAATTTGGAATCATTTTACACTACTAGCTCTCACTTGAAGATTTCTGTTTCTTGGCTCCCATGAAGAGATAACATTATATTTAATTTCATCTGCCTAAAGTAAAGATGAATATCCTAGAACGCTCTGCTGTCTGTTATTGCCCACTTAATTTGATTAATATAATATTGCAAGATTTGTTATTTTGTTTTTTGCGAGCTCCATCGACTACTTTAGGATCACGAGGATTCTTAATGCTTTATGGCGTATACAACTGAATTTTTAATGACCAATTTAATGAGTTATCTTTCATTATTTGGTGCGTAGAAATTTGATAAATTACTAAAGAAATTTTACAGAGATTTCTAAGTATTATTTAGTTATATTGAGTGTGTAACTAGAATAAATATTATATTATTCATTTGTTGAATGGACGATGTTTAATATTCAGTTTTTAAAGAATTTCAGTAACAATCGGAAACGAATGAATAAAATGTTCAAATATAAATATTTTCTTGTTTATTTAACATTGTCTCTTGTGCCTTACACATGTTCAACCATTTCGATCAATCTGTGGGTTGAATATGTTTCTTTTATTGTAAAAATAAGTAAATAAATAAATGACTGAGAAAATGAGGAAAAGAGGCTGCGTCAGAAATCATTCAATTCGAACTTAGAATCATTTAATTTGAACTTGGTATTTTCCTGCTTTGGACGTTTAATAATCACTTCGTTATACACATATATATATATATATATATATATATATATATATATATATATATCTATATATGTGTGTGTGTGTGTGTGTGTGTGTTGAGCAAAAATATTACCCATGTATGTATTTTTCCCATGAATTTTTCCCATGTATGTAATATTTTAAGCATTACACTCCAAAGTGCCACTTGATAGATGAATTTTTCTTTCCAACTTCATTCATACTCATCTTCAGAAGTCAGATAATTTTACAAAATATCATACGTCGTATATATCGGGACAGACAAACGTGGGAAAGAACTTTGTTTCGTAATATGTGCATGTGTGTTTTCCAGTTTTTATACCATTACCATTTCTTAATTTGGCATAATTGTAATAACGTTTTTAAATATTAATTGATTTGTTACTTAATTAATTAAATAAAGCATTAATTTCAAAGAGCATTCAAATGAATCAAAAATAGAGTTTCAGTTATTATGGATTTAAGGTGAAATGGTAATTAGATTCTACTGTGACAAAATAATTTATGACAGTTTCGTTATCGACTTATTCATGTACACTGCATACTTTATTCTTATAGGAAAATTTGTGGAGCAAAGCTGGTTATAATTATGGCAATGTTAGACGCACATATATGTAATAATTTAGAAAACAGATTTATTGCAGATCGTTTGAAATATTTTTGTTGAAAATTTTAATAAATAAGAATTGTTATATAATAAAAATTAGGTCTTACTCGTAGCTTCAGTATTAAAGACCATTTCTGAACAAAACAGAATTAAAATTTAGTCGAAATCTAATAAATCCATCGCGTATAATTTCATAGATTTTGATAATTACATGACATTACGATATTTATGTGGCATTAATTAATACTTTTTCTTTTTAGTCATAATTGTTGAAAATTTAGACTGACCCGTATAACTATATATTTTATTGTATTACTAACAATCGAACACGAATAATTTGAGACCTATCATCTCAATTACGAAGCTAGAAACTATCAATTTTTGAATAATATTTTATATTATTTAAATAATTCACTGGTAAATTGTTAATATTTAATTAATATAAAAAAACTATGAGGTAGCAAGTTTGCATTAATATGATAGAAATTTAGATAAAACTAAGTACAAATAGTTAACAATAAAAATGTAAATATTAAACTGAAGTTAATACTTAAGTGATTATCATGATCCATCTTGAAGAAAATAATCACAATAAACTGTACTTTGAGAATAATTTAGTATCTAATATTTAATAAAGCAAATGTCTACTATTTATATAATATAAATAAAAAGAAAAGTAAAGATCAATCTCTTAAGAAATGAGCTTGTCTTCATTTATCAATTATATTAGGCTGAATATTTTACGCAAGCATTGCTTTGATAAAGATGCATTCGAGAGGGTAAATGGAAAATTCTGAAAGTGAATATACAAAATATAAAGCAAAGGCACAATTTTCTTCCAATTAAGTTAGGATTTCCTTTCAGCTCAGGAGCAGGAAACAAATTTCGTAAATAAAATTTGCTTCATTATTTGACGTCTTTTTTTTCCTAATGTGAATCTCTTTATACGATTTTGCTTTTGAATGGTTTAGTGATGCTTTGTTATGCTCACTATTTGTTTCATCTACTAACCTTCAATTGGAGAATCTATATCTGGCTAGTATTCAACTATTGTAGTATAGCTGAAAACTAAAAGCATATCAATGCGTCTCTGATATGACTCCGTGGAAAAAATAGTATTTTCTAAGATAAATATTCGAAGATATTTTAGAGAAAATTATATTTTGAATATTGAAACTTAATAATTTATGTTGTTTTCAAAAATATTTTCGAATCAACGCTTTTTTAACACGTTCTACACCCCATTTTAACACGTGGAATATTTTTGTTGGCAATAATAATTACATTTAGTTGTAATCTTTTGACCATGAATCGTGTATTTAATTTGATAAATATGAAAAAATAAAACACTAATTCATTTTGTTTTAATTAATTAAGAAACCGTTAAAATATTCCAGGATTTCATCTCCATTATCCTGGATATTATAATATTATGACTTTATTTCTAACGCAACTACTGTGATTGACGATTAAACTATTAGGGAAGCTGTCTCACATACATAATCAGATTTACCAGGTTATATATCATTTTAGTACATTTTAGTAGTTTTCATACTTCTAAGTTTTCATATTTTACAGGTGAATTAAATTTATTCATATTATAATTTTTACGCAGCATTTCTATTGTTCTAATATACTTGAGAGGAAATGTTGTACATACTGGGTCTGCAATAAAAATTGTTGTGATATGTAACGAATTCATCGTTATCCTGATATCGCTCCCCTATAAGATAGGTCATGCTTACATCAACACAACCTAAATAGATTATGATGATGTATGCATTACGATTTTCTGAAGCAAATATTTCATCATAAGTACCTCGAAATCCTGCTTATTTTATCACTTCTCGGCTAACTTTATAATAATATAGTATATAATATATATAGATAATAATTTTCTTCACATTTTTTCCCGTATCACTTTAATTGTTCAATATGTTATCCACAAAAGATGACTAGCTCGGTGTATGCAATAATGCTATAAGCATCACCTGAGTACTAAATAAAATCGAATAATTTAAACACTATGAAGGGATTGTTAAGCAAGCATTTAATATATTTAACCTACTTGCTTTTATTTGAGAAATTTTATTTAATCCTGACATTTCAGTTTTTTTTTCATACTTTTAAATTTTTTCTGACCAGGAGTTTGTGAATATATAACCATGTTGGTTATTCACAAATACATGATTCAAAACTGTTTAATTTCCTTGTAATTTTATGTTACAAGTTTGTGCCTAATATCTATATTTTTACATGTTTTGTAAACTTATCGCTTTTAATTATATTCTTATAACACATTGATCATGAGTGCCTAAATACACAGAAATTCAAGTGAAATATGCTAAGTGTATTGCAAAAAGATTTTAGGTAAAATTATTTCTAAAAACTGTTGTTTTGTCTGATCGATAACATTTTATTGAAATAATCACTCAAATTTTGGTAAGCAAGTTTGGGCTTCTACCCAAACTATCAGAGAGCATGGTCTCGTGACTTGCTGTTGAAGTAGTCTTAACATCACTTTAAATCCTGATCTTTGACTAGAAACGGTGATCCTTGCAAGGCACTATTATAACATTAATATAATTTATACAAAATCTTTATATGTTAAAACCTTAAACATACGTTATAAAATCTGTAATTCATTTATTTTACCCTAATTTCAAAGACTTTATTGACGTAATCGTCGCATTGGTGTGTACAACACTTACTGAGGACGGTGAGAACAATTGTCGTACGAACAAAATTTACAATACATAATTTTAACATTAGTTAATACGGTTTTTTTGGCTGATCTTGCCCCGATTTTATTGTGTATAACCATATATATATATATATATATATATATATATATATATATATATATATATATATACATATATATAAAATATATAAAAACAAACAATTGTTTTTATTAAATTGACTATGATTACTTAATAATTCTCAATCATATTAAATTCTTTATAGTTGCACAGGTCGTCATGAATTCTGCTTCGGTAGTAGACACAGCTACTTTTTGTTGACGGTGACTAAACTAGGTGATAGAATTTTCATTACTGAAAAGCGTGTATCCAGTTTTTGAGTGTCTGGTATTAATATCGTTAGTCTGCATCATCTCATCTCTCTCTCTCCCTCATAAACGAACAAAATAGAGCTAGGCAATAGGCTCAGCTTACTTCTAGTAAAGCCAAAGGTTTTTAGAATCGAGTCAAATTCTGCATTTTAAGCATCTAAGTGCTTTGTTTTAATCCGTGAAATAACTTCTCAATTCACATAACATAATTGGTTAACATTCCAATCCTTCGAGTGGAATCACATATATAAATATATATATATTTTCTTTTGAGTTACCATTTAAGAACGCTGTGGTGGTGTCAAAAGGCTTTATCTATAAATTTTGCCAAGCGACTATGGACAATAATAGGCGTATGGTATCGTATCTGACTATAGAGGGAAATCTTTGATAGAAGTCGATCCCTTCGGTTAGTGCATATTATTTTACATATAGTTAGAATTTACAGCGTAGACTTGTTGGATCGCCCTTGATGCAAAATATCTCTATGTACTTTATTGGTTTAAAATTTTGACATTTCTTAAAACGGATCCATGTTTTATTTATACGATGAAACTAATCCTCTTTTCCTTGATATTTTCTACCTTTCAGAGATTTAGTTGACTTCGCTGCTTTTCGAGAGTTTAACAGTGGGAAGTCGAAAGAACCTTCATTAAAATATAGGTAGCCATTTTAGCTAATAGTTTTGGAACGGGTTTGCCTGTCTCTCGTTCTCAGTCTTACGATACAAAGTATAAAAGTTTCTATGCTTCAATTTGTGAAATATACGCTTTACTTCGAAAACTACTAATTTTGAATCGTTTCCTCCATATTAAACCCGTAGTCGTAGATGTATAGCAAATTTATAATGAAATTTTTTTGCACTGACCTTCATTGTTGTAGATATCGATATTCACTTGACTGAACCACATTACTTGAAAGGGTCTGTTATAAGGCACTTTTATTTTTTGATAGGTAACGCCATTCCGATGTCGAAGAGCTGTGGTGACTATTCGTTTTCTCATGCAAGAGATAGTTATGTTTGGTCATGTACAAGGAAGCCAGTGAGTCTATGTAATATGTTTCAATGTTTTTTGTTAGGGCTATTAAAGAAAGTAGCACAGCTTAAGGTTCTCTGAATTAATCTTATGCTTTTTTTTATTTTAATCGGTTCTTAAAGCACTAAATATGTTGCAATTAAACACCAGAATACCTTCTGAGAACTTTTTTTTATGTCCTTCTTCTTTAAAATTTCTATCTGATGTCAAGATTTTTATAGAGCTATCGTTTGCTGTGACGTCTTTTAAAATTTACTCCTTGACGGAATTTGCGTTTACCTTCATACCGGAACTTTCAATCACTATGATTGTTGCTTTGTCAATCGAGTAAATTAGAAAAGCATTTCTTCGAGCCATTCGTCATCTATTTAAATCCGATATTTTGATGCTTATGCCATATTATCATATTCTTCCACATTTTGAAATTCCGCAAGATTTATCCTTCAGAAATCTGGAAATAAAACCATTAGGCATATTATTTGGGAAACGTCGAAAACATGTGCCAAGTAAAATTACTATTTTAGACCATTTGCGCTGTTTATGCTTCCTGAACATAAACGTAAATCATTGGATTGATCAATAAATTAACTTTTGTTCTCTCATTTAAATCATTCTTCAAATATTTTGTGCTTTTATTTCAAATTTAACTCTATAGTCCTTTATTTTGGAGATATATCTTAAGGGAGAATTTTTAAGTGAAATAATTTTCAAGTTTGGTGCATGTTTAAATTAAAGTCAAGGTATAACTTGATATCATCTTACCGTTTTAAATTAATGTTCCAAAGTGCCAGTATTGATTTCTTAGGTCATAAATCAAGTCAGTGTTTTTTTTTAAATAATCTCCAAAAAAATGTAGGTATTCGATTAGATGCGTATATATTTTGTTCATATATGTATAATTGTAACTCCCAAATTAGTTGACTTTTTCAACGGACGATAGTACAAAATCCCTTTGTCAAAATTGATACTCATTTGCCATATCCTTATAAATACTTTAGCCACGGTTGGTGATCAGATTCTGATTAAGCAGCTAAAAGATGAAGACAGAACTCTCTAAGTAAGATGCAAATTCATCCAGTTTGGGCTCATTAAATTTGTCTTTAGCAGTCAGTAAGTCACAAATGGTTACAAAAGTCGTTAACGGCGCTGGAAGACAGAAATTATTCAATGATGAGGAATAGATTTATTATACTTGCAGTCGTTTGAATATTTTAAGCTAGTGTTTTAGTTACTAGTAATGACTAAAAACGGATGATGGGATCAAAATTGGTTATAGTACTCTTATTGATAAGGAATAATTTCACTGAGTTTGAGTTCCTATGACTTATATTGATAAGTCCTTTG
The DNA here is from genome assembly GCA_039881145.1 of Druceiella hillmani. Taxonomy (NCBI): domain Eukaryota; kingdom Metazoa; phylum Arthropoda; class Insecta; order Lepidoptera; family Hepialidae; genus Druceiella; species Druceiella hillmani. The sequence goes on from JAYKKI010000103.1 coordinate 3,229,093, forward strand.
GTCATAAGTGGTAGCCGAAGTTTGCTTAAGGAACCGGAAGGAAAGGACATGAACTTCTAAATATTTGGCAAGCGCACATGGTAGGTTAGATTACCTACTGACAGAGCTGGGGCTGGTGGGTTCATAAACTATGGATCTGTTGATTAATTAATATTGAGTTAGTGAAAACATTTGGGTGATTCTCACAATATTCCTTGATGAGTAATACGGACAAACAGCCGACGTAACGCTTGACATCTCCGAACAGAAAAAGGAAGTGCAAACAAAACAAAAAGAAACTGAGTCAAAGGAACTGAGTCACAGTTTTTATACTCTCTTTCACCCACTAATATGATTATACAGGAAGAAAAGATATTACCACAGTTTTGTATTTTGATCGAAATATTATAGCAAGTAATGACTTTAAAATATTTACTTTTGAATTCTGCGGGTACACTATTGCTGCAAATTGAGTACGCGCTGTTAAAATCTTCTTCTTCAGAAATAATTTTGATAGTAACATTGATATTGAATATATTTGGCGTTAATTTTGTAGAAATTCATTATTCGCAATTAAATGAAACTACGTGATGTAGTATTATTTCTACTATCTTTAATTTCTTTACCACGACCTAGGTTTCGTTGTATTACAACATCTTCAGGTGGGATATTAGCAAAGATCTTTGCTAATATCCCACCTGAAGATGTTGTAATACAACGAAACCTAGGTCGTGGTAAAGAAATTAAAGATAGTAGAAATAATACTACATCACGTAGTTTCATTTAATTGCGAGTAACATTGATATTTGTAATGCATTGAAGTATTACATTTTAGTATTTTCATATCCAAATTAATTTTGTTGGCCTTTATTATTTTGTTCACTGAGCTTAGTAAATATACGCTCGAAAAAAAATTTTCACTTTTTCATGTCACGCAGAAAACTGAGCAAACATCTTTTTACATTGCAATTTACAACCAGCTATGTACACGAACAAGCCGAAAATCTACCGGTCCAATAATACATAGAAGAAAGACTAGGTCTTTTACAATATTGTTGTATCTATATTTTGTGAAATATATTTCAATTGGTGTTTACGTCATAATTAGTTCATTGTTTAATTTATTCTTCGATTAATTTAATACAACTAAACAAAACGTTTGCCAATATAAACTTACAAACTCATCACCATAAATGGATTTAAAATGAAATGCTAATCACACTATTTATTACTGAAGTAACATGTTACAGTTTCTTTATTAATGAATTCAAACATATAGTTATGCCATATTCTGACAAGGTTTCGGGTAGCCAAGTTGGTTAAAATTGGGACTGAAAAATATTTTATTGTAAACTTTTAATAAATAAGGGTAGTTTTATATTAAAGACTAGATCCTACTCGTTACTTTAATAGCAATAAACTGGTATTCCAAACCCAGTTAAAGTATAACTTAGCCGACAGCTTACAATTCCACAATTTCATAGCTCGAATAAGTGTGAATAAAGAGTTTCAGGTGACTTTTGTTAAAAACTTTCTTCACGGTCATGATTTTTGACAACTTGTAGTTGGTTACGAATGTATTGGGTTATATTAGTAACAATAAGCTCAAAATAACTCGCGACTTATTTTTTTTTTGATCCAAAATTGTTCAACAGATTTTGTTCTAACAATGGAATATCTGCACGAATCATTCATTGATAATTTTTTTTATTATAAGTAACTCCAGAAATACGAAACATTACATATTCACAATAGATATTGAGCTTATATAAATGCTTAGATCGTTATCAAAATTTGTCTTGACGGAAGTCAAAGCTTGAATCGTATCATAATTCATCTTGGCGAAAATAGGACAGAAAATAAACAACAAACCTTACGTTTAATTGTGATTTGCGTATTATTTGTATAATATAATTCATAAAATTGCAAGTCCCTTTACCTAGAGCAAAGAGCAATTATAAAAAGTGAGCCTTTCTTCCTTTGTCAATTATATTAGACTGAATATTTTTCGAGGTATCGCAGGCATCACAGGTATTATTTTGTTAACAGTATATTCACGAGGGAAAATGTGAAATTGTCAGTGAAATAACGTGAAAAATATAAGGCAAGAAAATAAATTTTCTTCAATCAACTTAGGGCTTCCTTTCAGATCAGAAGCGGGAAAGAAATTTCGTAAGGAAAATTTCATTTATTTCATTGTTTGATGTCTTTTTTCCTTTATTGTAAACCTCTTTACAAGGCTTTGTATTTGAATGTTTCCATGATCCCTATTATGGTCATTATTTAATTTACCTACTACCCTTCTGTCGGATAATTTCTATATGAGTAGTTTTCAGATATAAGAGACTACTTGAATACAAAACGCATAGCTGTGCGTCATTAAGGTTATTTCACAGAAATAAATAGTGTTTCCTAACATAAATCTTAAACTAATTTTTTACGCAATATCATATTTGGATTATCGAATTTCAATATCATATATTTTCTTTTTAAAAAATTGCTCTCAAATTATTATTTTCGTGACATACTCCAGATTCAACTTCAACCATAAATCACGTATGGAGTTTAATAAATATCATACTATAATTAAACGATATAAAGTTCATTCTATATTAACTAATTTAGAAACTGTTGAAATATCCTAGAAATTCGACGTCACATTGTTCAATTTAATATTTTAATTATAAGTATTATTCATAAAGGCAAGTACTGCTGATATATTTGTGAAATCGTTTTATATATTAACAGATATGTATGGTTTGTACCATTGAACTTATTCGTGCCAGTGAAGTATTGAAAATGATCAGTTTAAATTTTAAATTGGTAAATTAAATTAAAACCTATTATATTTGTTACGGAACATTTCCATTGCCTGACTGTTAGTTTTCATATTTTTATTTCATCAAAACTTTTAATGAGTCCGTTATACCCCTTCTATCATTCCCCTCTTAGAAATATTGATAGGTCAGTGATGGTCGCATTTCGATTTTTAAAATACAGCATTACTTTCAAACCTAATGAACCTGAATTTTATGACCTGTACCAATTCTCTCATCCAGTGAAATTATGATTTTTCGTATTTTCATAATAAATTCATTACAACCCTGTTTATTGCTTCTCGGCCAATACGTCGATCCCCTGACATGCATTTTCCCCTGCTTGTATATAAAACAGTCTAATTTATTCAAGCTAATTGGTCCTTTCCAAGAATTATTCGGCATAAACGAGGTCTCGCACATTTCGTTGATAATGTAGTTACATCTTATTACTGTTAAGTTACCCTTAATAACAGTGGTCAATCGTCCCCCAGTCGAGTTCTAATCGTAATTATTTACCAGTTCTTCAAATTCATATTTCACAACACACTTGGATGCTATTTGTTAAAGAAAATATATCCATGTTTTTGTCTGCATTATTTACTAAGATTTGGGGGTAATGCAAAATTATATTAAAATTAGATAGTCCCGTAAACTTTCAGTATTGTTAAAAATATAGTATATTCCAGTGGAATAATGAAGCTCTTTAAATATTTTAAGCAAGTATGTGGAATTAATTTTAAAAGAAACCCTTCATTGCCTTTCAGTTGAACAGCAGAACAGTACTACCCAAAGCATAAGTAAGAAAATTTTTTCATAGCGTAAAGTTTTAATTAATTTTATTGAACCCTTTTGCCATATTATATGATCCTCAAAGATTCCGATGGTGACGAGACTAGTTTTATAGTGTTTCTCAAAAGACAAAAAGTGGTTATTCTTGAAGCTCAAAAAAATATTTAACAACTTGTTGTGGACAAAGAAAAAAGGTATGCATTGCAAAATACCCTTTGTTCGGAAAGCAGAAATTTTACCACCATATTTTGTTTTCACTCGTTAAATTATTTAAAAATTTAGGTTTTTGGTAAGATAGAGAGCATTCAGACGAATTGTGACTAGATGATCTTTTACGGATACATTTCAATAGGCATATACCAATAGTTGGCAGATAAAAAGTCAAGCAACGAATTCTAACTTTTTAAATTGTTTTTTTTTTCAAGCTCCGCATCATTTCAAAAAGTTTGCAAATTATCAATAGACAGAGAGTATGCCAAAAAATCCTTTGTACTGCAGCTTTATTTCGAAGCTATAAATTACATAAGAGTAAATGTTGATTTATTAGGTTTCCTCTCAATATAGAAAAATAAAACTATCGCATATGGAAATTTACACAAAATATAAATTGTTTTTTACACGTCAGTATATAAATCTCTTCAATACTATGTAATTTTAACTTTATTATTATCCTTGTTTATTATATTCATAAATTGTAATAAAACCCAATTTAGCTGACATGCTTATATTTAATTTAAATTCATTATACCTTTGGGTGTTTTGTTGGAAGTTTAGCTAGAAAAGGTCCATTTTATAAATATTTGTACCTTAATAAACATACTTGATGCATTTGTTAAATAATTAAACTTGACAATAATGGTAATATCATGAAGTTCTTTTCGATATAAAATTGAAATTTACAAATTATATATATAAACTGAATTTTTAAAGAGTGTAAGATATGGTTAATAAAAATAAAAATGTTTGTGACACTGCATGTAATTTTGACATTGGTTGAAAAGTGCCGCATTGCTAATGATTGTGATTCTACCGTATCAGTCAAAGTATACAATTACGTTTTGTAAATTATAATAAAATTTACATCTTTGATTCTGCATTTCTTACCTTTTATCATTCAGAAATATTTTTTAATTATTCCAGGATTTGAGCAAACTGTACGTGCAATTAGGGTCTGAATTAAATTTAAAATTGAAAATATATCTGTTTTGGGAATTTTGAAACTGATTGACGAAACATGGTTCACGGGAATTTCAATCAAAATAATTAAGATGTTTCCAGAACACATAAAATAAACTTAATGTAAATAATAAGCAACTACGTAATAAGTTAAAGAATTGATGCAATAGACAACGCAATTAATTTAAATTATTTTACGTGATAAGAGCTCAAAATTCTTAATTAGTCGTAAATAAAATATCAGTCTTTCATTCATTTTATTAGCATTCAGTTTAATTTCTTTCTTTTTTTGAAATATCTAAATTTTAATTTCATTGACAATTTTTAGTATAACGTTGAAGTTTGGATAAAGAAACATACAGAGGAATCAAACTGAATACTAGGAAAATTAAATAAACTTAGAATATTTACGGAAAGCATATGTAAGTTATGATTAGAAATTAAAATATTCAACGATGAGAGGACCTCAAGGAGAATCCAGTTTCAATGATGAAAAGTTGTATGTTAAGACAGTATCAAAATGGATTAAAGTAAAGTATTATAAGTAAATAAAATACTTACTGAAATAAAAGCCATAACGTCGCAAAAAATAGAGACAGGGAAATATTTAAAGGAAGGAAAAAAAATTTGCGAATTTTCTGTCAAAATTAATACGTTCGCTATTTGATGTTAACTTTGCTCAAACAAGAGACAGAAATGAAGATACTACATGAAATAACAATTGAATGCAAATTAAAGTTTCAAAAGCACAATATAATGTTGCTAGGAAACCTTTTACTGTAGGTTTTTTTATTCTCCGTAACATAGCTAGTAATTGGGAACAAATATGATCAATTGATATATGTGTTGAAAATTGTTCATGAACAATTTTGGTATTTATTCTTCTTTATTACATCTTATTGCTGAAGGTCACGTCCGTATTGAAGAGGCTTGCTAGAAGTGTTGCCCAGTTACTTCAGTTCTGCCTATCGTCGGCTTGTCTCAAGGTGATTTTAAAATGATCAGAGGAGCAGGGATATCGAACGTAAGGTTTTTTCCCCTTATTTTTCGTGTAATAACCAGTATACCTAAGTAATAAAACTGTCTTAAAGCTACGTATCCAATATCTATAACCATTACTTTAGTTTCCATCTAGTGATTGGATCCCAGCCATCTCATTCTCGTGCTCTAATTCTCTGAAAAGTTCTGAAAATTTCTGCTCCAATGAGGCGAGGAGTGTGATGTTGTCAACCTACCTGAGATTGCTGATTTTATTATTTCCTATTGCAGTGACTCATTTCCATTCTTCTCGAACTTTTCTCGTAACATATTCTCCGTAAATGTTAAACAAAAGAGTTTCCCTCCAGGAATATCCATCAACAGAAAGGTTAACATAATTTAACATTGCTATCATCTCTACACAGGTTAGTGACTAATACGATTAGATGAGAGGGAAGACCCATTTTGCAATGGACAAGACACGGGCAGTTTCATCGCACATAGTCAAAGCCCTCGAATAATCGATGAAGTATTCAGAATTGGCATACCAAATTCTAGAATCTTTTCTGCCAATTGCCTTACGTTAGCAAATTTCCTTTATTATTCTATGGCTCCATTATCTAAGTACGTATGAAAATGATGGTAGACAAAATGGTCTATACTAAGTATGTCAGTGCGCAGAATAAGGCTTAAATGATTATTAGCGATAACTTCGTAACTATTAACAAGCAAGGATCAAGTGAAAGTAAAAGCGTAAGAACAAATATTACAAATAAAATTTTAGATGGAATTTAATAGCACTCTTTAATTCACAAACAAATTAATGATTGACAATAGCACATGTAAATTAAAAAAGTAAAATATTAAATTGGATATGTATATATAATACTAATTTTTGTAAGGGGGTGATAGTTGTTTTGACTTTTTCATTAAAGATAAAATTGGTAGATAAAATTTGACTTTTTATTAAGCGATTGTTGGGATAATTGACGGTAATATTTCCATTCCCTGTTCAACTGAGTGAATAAAATGTGAACCTTTGTAAGTAATAATTATTTTTCTCAAATTCGGGTTTCGATAACATGTGTTCGAGTTCCGATCAGCATTTCCTTCCTCAAATAAAACCTTTAATAATCTTCAGATTTTTTTATTTCAATAGCTGGGAACACAATGCTACTCAATTTTATTGCCTGAAGAAGGCATAAACTTTGGACCAAAATTACAATTACTTCAAATTTTTTGGAAACACGATAGCGAATTAATTTTAAAAACTAACACTTTTACTTTGAAAATGGATTTTTTCCACAATTGGAAGATTAATGATATTATAGAATTTGATTCAAAACATCCAAAAACTACTTTCATTTTATCGAATAAAATTTTGACTTTAAGAAAGACGTTAGATAATTTTATAAACTTTATATTTTTTACTATATATTTTATATAGTATTTTTATGATCAAGACACGTACCTAGTGTAGCGTGTATTATCGAGGAAAAACTGAGGTATAAAACCTTGAACAGTTTTTTTACATGGATATGATAATCACTGGACTATATTAAATTCGCAAATTACATACTAGTAAAATTCGACTAATGGATGATTTCATTAACAGCTGACATGTGGGTTTCATACAGATTATTAATGTGAGTGCATTATGTAATAGAAAGCTTGATAGAGCGATAAATGAACGCAATAATCATGGCGGGATTTCGAATTTATAATAATAAAGTATATTATTTCATTTAAGTCTTCCAAAAAGCTGGAACTAAAACGTCTTATGAATCCAGTTGTTTCTTTTTTAATTCAATCCCAATGCCTTCTATCGGTCCAAATAACAACTAACGTAGTCAGTAGAACAGTGTTTTGTGTGACAAAATATGTAGAACTTCTACTATGCATGTAGCATTGTATCTCATTTGCGTTTAATATAATTTTTATAAAATATTTAGACGATTTCTTATAATTTCTTGATGTTATTAGCTTTAGCACTTTTAAAAATTATGTTAATGTATTATTTATTTATTATACTCTTTTATTTTAAACTCTGATGGAGATAGTTGAGGATTATAAGCCGAAATAAAATTATAAAGGTACAAATTAGCACGGATCTTTGCTAATAGCCCACCTGAAGATGTTGTAATACAATCAAACCTAGGTCGTGGTAAAGAACATAAAGAAAGATAAGATCAGAAATAATACTACATGACATAGTTTCATTTAATTGTGAATAATGAATTTCTACAAATTTAACGCCAAATATATTCAATACTTCCTATAAGTTTATAATTATAACCGCGTGAGTTAATTTGAGCGTAAAAGCTGGTAACAAAATAAAAGGACAATTAACTAAATAAGATAACTTCAAAATAAGGAACTCAGTATGAAAATTACAATCAGCAGAAAAACTTTCTATTTTGTAATTAATTTTATCAGTTGATTTAAAGATTATATTCTGCAATTTGCTAATCACTTTTATTTTCAATTCTCACTACTAGCTCAGTGTAATAATCCCTGGCAGAGTTCATTTTTTATAAACCTTTCTCGTTTATGTAAATATATATTTTCTGAACCGAAATACATTTAATATTTTAAACCTAATTTTTAATAAGAACTCCTGCAAGTTATTATTTTCCCCCTGAGTATTTAATCAAAGCGGTGTTTCGGTTTTATATAATCGTTCCTCAAGTAATATATTTTACAAATTTAGGATGTAAGTCATATATAGCAAGCTAGATGAAGAAATACCATAGAAAGGATTATAAATACTTTAGATTTGAAATATAAAAATGTTAAATACATTAAATACTATTGAGCAATATTTATCGATATGTTTATATACTCGCCAATCAGGAACTGCAATCAATAGATGGGATTACCAATTATAATGCGTCGTTGGTCATACGTATTAATGAGGCGAGTTAATCAGGAGTGAGTACGTTCATCGGTTTCGTACTGCATTTGCTTTATTGAGAATACCAAGTATCCAAGAATGTACGTAGTGATTTACACAACAAGCCGTGGGTTTCTTTTATGTAGTTTCTTACTTAGTGCGTAGAAGTCCTGAGTACACTTTTAGAATCAGATCTCATTACGCAGCGTACGACAAGTCATTGGGAAAGGCGTCGTATTTACACTTCGGAAGAATTATTTAAAATACAATAAGCTAAAAAACCGAATTAATTTCGCTAAAGAGTAATCAAAGATAGATATTAAAATACTGATAAAATATTAGCACCATTAAACATCTTTGATTCATAAGACCTTGAAAAATCTCACAAAAAGGGTACAATTCCAATGGTGGATAAAAATACTTATCAAATATAAACCGTCTCAGGGATATTTTGGGTAACACATTATTGTTTAACTCCGTATTCATATCCCCAGCTACTAAAATCATCTCAAATTCTGAAAATCATCTCAATCTAAAAGTTAATTTTTAAAACCTAAAACGTCAGTCTAGATTAACGTTCAAATAATAGTTGACAAATCACTAATTTAACGGTATTTTAACTATACAAACTTTAAGCTCTTTTTGAATATGGAAAATGAGAATGATAATATGAAATGTATTGAAACGTCTTTCAAAACATAATTTGAATGTGTATTTGACATCTAATGTATATTCTTCTTAGTATTCTAATGTGCAAGAAATTTTTTACAACTAAGTACAGATATCACATAGTTGGGAGAAACACTGAAATAAATATTTTCTTTACATTGCACAAACATTCGAACGTAGAATTAAACTTAAATTTTAAAACCAAACATTAATCTTAATTAAAACTTGCCTTAAACTCCTAAATTATGCTTTGTGTTTCACAATTTTCATTAAACGAGTTTCCTAATATTTAGAAACCAAAAGTAATTGGCTGCTTGGAGGCAAATTTTGGCATTGTTTAGACTTATTATATCGATTTATTACTCTGAAATAACAATTAATCGATTTTAAACATACTTTGAATCTAATGATTATAAGTTATTTAATGTAAAATTACAATTTTTTTATATTTGCGAGCCTTTGATTCACAGCTAGATGTAAACGACACTAAACTTGATAAGATTAACGTTTGGTGGTGGTGGTAACAATTGTGATGACGTTATTATTTAGTTCGGTTGTAGTCCATTAAATACAAGTTGACATTCTTATGTTTTAACACTCGGACATCCTTGTGAATACTTAATTTACTTTGGAAGAATTCGACAATCAATATTATGAAATATTTGGCTTCAGTACTTTATAACTTATGTGCAAAAGCATTTACTCCGTTATTTATTTTTTGTATACAAAACAATTATGCAAAATTATTGTTTTTAAGAAGTTCTTGGAAGAAATCAAAAAATTATAATTTAATGTAATTAGATTTTGTCGATTAATTCATCGAAGATTTTTGTCGCAGCAGATTATCAAAGCGATGAATTTGTAAATTATGAGCAATACTCATATGAATAAGTTACCTAATACACTTCGGCACATTTAAATGTGAAAAATGTTGCCATTACACTATTCAGAAATATTAAAATTACTTTCCGTCTTCTAAAAGTACTGACTAGTATATTTTCCATACTTGTACCTATAGATTTAGCGGATATCTAAAAAATGAAGAAATTTGTAATCAACATATGAATAAGTTTGTCCCTTTTTCTTATATTTTGAACGCCAAAAATAAAAAAATTCAAACATAATATTTATTTCTTGAAACGAAAATTTCAAACTGAAACGAAGAAAAGCGATAAAAAGTTGATATTTGAGGAATCCGAAGATCGGAATCTAGTTTATTTCACAGTTACGGCACAAGTAAGACGACAGAGCACTTACCGATAGCGTATTGATGTCCGAAAATAAGAAGACTTGAGGAAATTTGGAAACAAAGTTTAAGATCATTCACATTTTACGCTGAAAATCGCAATTTAAAATAAATCATACTATGAAAATACTCTAGTCTATTTAAGGGAATGCATGATATATTTACGTACGTATGGCTCGAGTATCTTTTACTAGTTGAGTTTTAATCTATTATTAGAAAAAACGGTGTTAGTTTTTGAGCAAATGAGCATATTTTATAGTATCACCAGATAGAAAAAAATAAATCTGAGGCGTCATTAAATCAACAAATATAAAACTAAAGACATAATATAATTGTGAAATACGAATAGCTATTGTATTATGCATATATATATATGTATATATATATTATATATATATATATATATATATATATATATATATATATATATGTACATATTTTTATAAGACACTTTCAAAGAATTGAGTTTGACTGACTATAAAGGAACTGTTAGAAACAAAATTGAGGATTTTAATCTTTTTTGTTTTATCCTACATTTATACTTGAATCCTTTGAAAAAAAAAACATTAAGGAATTTTAAATATTTTTTTAAATTTTATATTGCTCAACCATTAAAATTATGTTCTGCACGTAATTCTAGGAACATACGTATCAATATATCGCTAAGCAGAAAAAATTTTAAAAAATATGAAAAGGATTTTTATGAAATTTAAGTTTTAAATTATCTTACTGTAACTAACAGCAGAGTAAACTAAATAGCAACGCAATAACTATCCTACACTAAGGCGCTAGTCATGTAAACAGAACAACGGGGTCACTTTTTAATCCTTAAGGACAGAAGTCACTTAATTATATTGGGCTGTATCGTCAGGTCTGTGTCACTAAAGAGTGTATGTACTGTTCCTTATCTACATCGTGTACGCCACTCACTAGCCCAAACGGTCATGGCTGCCAGACGCCGCAACGCTAACCGCGTTGATATACGCGATTGTACTATGCAAAACTTCAGCTACATCTCCTAGGATTTAGAGTATTGGAAAGAAATATTCAGAATAAAAAAAATGTTTTGAATTAGAAAGCGATATAACGTATAACATATATAACTTGTTTTTTTAAGTTTCTATTTGCATTTTCAAAACAAAAAATGCGTAATTTCACGGAGCAGTGATAAAATACCTTTTCTCTGCCTCTAATCAAAACTTTATGAATATGGATTTATTATAATTTAAAAACAAATTTGACATAACTATTCATCAGTTTTGTGTCTAATTCACGAAACATTTCTGAATTTTTAAATTAATTACGAACCACTACGCCACAATGTATGGGAAATCCATATACGGCAATATAAAATGTACACTAAAAAAATTGTAGCAACTGTTCGACCGTCTGTTTGTTTTGAACGATCTAATCTTATTCAAGTTTTCATAACTAATTCATTATACACGATTTCTATCTAAACGCTCACAGTTTTGATAATTATTTTATTAATGTTAAACATCTATAGGCGCAGGTATAAACGGGATCGTTGGCATGGCGACGCTTGCCGTGGAGACGGGTCGCCACGCTATACTAAGGTATATATATGTAGTCTATATGTAGTAGAGTGTACGGTATGGCGACGTATCGCCATGTGCAACCGACTACGCGACCCCCTCCTCACTCAGTTCGATGTTGTGTACTACGGTACACATAACCTGTGCTTTATTATTTTTCTATTAATTGTAAATAAATGTTTATTAAATAAAGTCACGATTTTCTATAAGAAATTCGTAATAATTAATTTTTTCATTATGCTATATTTAGTTCCTGTAATAATCTTGTCTTTTATGCATATTACTTGTACGAATACGATGTTTCACATCTGCCAGGCGTCCCGTGACGGCTCATGTATTTTTTTATATATTGTAACATATTTTAAAATTATTTTAGTCCTTCACATTTTCTTAACGCAAAATATTCATTTTTAATAAAATTTAAATATGATTAGACATAAAAAGATACATTTAGTCTGTAAAATACAAATATACATTAATTTTAGTGTAATTAGCTTATATCTATAAAACTATTTTTTCATTTAATTTTGGTATCATGGAAAAAAGTTTCACTTCAAAATCATTAGCAAAATCACTCAACAAATTTTTAAGCGAGCCAAAAAGTAATAATTTTTAGAATACAAATTATAATGATTTCACATTTAATTTATTATAATTTTTAACTGATAAGTTTAAAAAGGCCAAAATTAATAAGCTACAGAATAATGTTATATAGAAATTCAGGCAAGTGAAGAGAGAACTATAATAGCATTGGTCCTCTCTGTCTATATATATATATATATATATATATATATATATATATATACATATATATATATATATATATATACATACATACATATATATATATATATATATACATATATTCAAATGATTATGATTTAAAATTTTTCTTTATTGTATTTTTGATCTTAGATTAAAAATGTATGTGGCCTGAAATTAAAACAATAGTTTCGAAATGTGTGCACAAGGTCATTTAATATGATACTGCTCTGGGTTTTGCTGACTGACATTTAAATTTCAACCTCCAGTTTCAAAAAAATAGATGCGGATATTCAAATTTAAAAACTCAGGTTTATAGAAATACTAGTTTTTGAGGAAAACAACCATGCGGTCCCACAAACATTGAAGTCTCTCTTCAAAGTTTTCATTTTTGCTATTAGGTACACTAAATATGATAGGATTTTAAGGGCAGATAATTCAGTCTCATATTTTTATTTCTCTTTGATAGTAGAACAACGTACTATAAATAACACGGTACAAGGTTCTTCAACATAACTTTCGACCACATTACTCAAGAACGTATTCTTATTATTGGAATCTTGTCTGTGTAATTTATTATGTTCATACAAACAAACTTATAAAGATACATAATAACATAATAAAATCTTATCAGCAAGCTACTTCATAGAACAGAAATCTTTGAATATATTGCTGAAGTTTGTTTGATTATACGAAAAAAATCCGGTATATGATCATGAATGAAATGAGTTTATGATCAAGTTTATATTTTCGTTATGGCATTTCGGTTGCCTAATTAATTTGCTGTATATTTTTCATCTGACTTTATTTTCATAGCGTACAAATATATTTTAATGAATATTACATAGCTACTGATATAAACTTATATTAAAATAATGTGCAAATATTTTCATAAGTCAAATTTAACTTTTATTTATGCAAAGAAGAGTATTGTTATAGAAATCTCCTCATGCAATATTTACGGAAAAAAACTGATGAAGTGAAATTAAACTTATAGTTCTGTTTATATTTCGGGTCGGTTTTAGTTAAGTTATATTCCAAAATAACCATATTTTTTTTGTTCAGGATATAAATGCACAAAAACAAGATACAATTATAGTATTTAAGTAAATAATGTATCGAACTCTAATCTACGTTAATATTTTACTTTTATGTTACCTATATATTGTTACTTATAGAAGTTTTTTTTAGAAACAGTAAGTTAATCCTTTAACAATATTTCTTCACATTACAATTTTAAAAAACAATATGAATAGATGGCAATAAAGTGAATAAGGAGACATGCTCTACAGCCTTTCAATTTGTTGCTTCTTTCCTTACAGTAAAAGTTAACGGAGATATTTAATTTTGTTGAAAAATATAATTATCTATCATATTGTGCCTAATCGATCTAAAACAAGTTATGTTCTTAAAATGGATGAAGTTCATATCAGAATGGATGAAGGTCTGAAGGTCATATATTGTCAACCAAATATTTACAGTATAATGGTAAATTTCGCTTTCAAGAAATCCGTAACTGATTTACTAACTTAGTTTTATACAATCAACCAACTGCTGTTGTATTATTCAAATGGAGTACTCCGAAAACCATAAATTCAATTAATTCTGCGTGATTAAATGTATACTCAGAATATTGCTTCAAAAAAATTTAATTCTTTTCACAATTTGCAACAGTTTCATATATCAGCTTGATATGTGAAACTAATATATATATATATATATATATATATATATATATATATATATATATATATATATATATATATATATTTATATATATATTGTATCATATTTTAAAATTCTTTTAGTTCTTCACATTTTCTTAACGCAAAATATTCATTTAAATAAAATTGAAATATGATTAGTCATAAATAGATACTTTGAGTCTATAAAACACAAATATATATTAATTTTAGTGTAATTAGCTTATATCTATAAAACTATTTTTTCTATATTATTATTTATATATACATATATATATATATATATATATATATATATATATATATATATATTGTATCATATTTTAAAATTCTTTTAGTTCTTCACATTTTCTTAACGCAAAATATTCATTTAAATAAAATTTAAATATAATTAGTCATACATAGATACATTGAGTCTATAAAACACAAATATATATTAATTTTAGTGTAATTAGCTTATATCTATAAAACTATTTTTTCGTTTAATTTTGGTGTTATGGAAAAAACTTTCACTTGAAAATCACGAGTAAAATTTTAAGCGAGCCAAAAAGGAATAATTTTTCTAATACAGATTATAATGATTTCACATTAATTTATTATAATTTTTTAACTGATAAGTTTATTAAAAAAGGCGGAAATTAATAAGCTACAGAACAAAGTTACATAGAAATTCAGGCAAGTAGAGAGAGAATAATAATAGCATTGGTCCTCTTTGCCAGATACTTTTCTGATAGTTGTACAATATGTAATAGCATATATATATATATATATACATATATATATATATATATATATATATATACATATATATGTATGTATATATGGATATATCCAAATGATTATGATTTAATATTATGAAATCCTGTAATATATTTGAAATCTTATACCAGTCTTTCTGCAAGCAAAATAACGATTTAAAATCTTTTTTGAGTGTATTTTTGACCTTAGATTAAAAATATATGTGGCCTGAAATTAAAACAATAGTTTTGAAATGTGTGCACTAGGTCATTTAATATTCAGATATTCAAATTTAAAAAACTGAGATTTATAGAAATACTAGTTTTTGAGGAAAACAGCCATGCGGTTCCACAAACATTGAGGTCTCGCTTCAAGGTTTTCATTTTTGCTATTAGGCACACTAAATATGATAGGATTTGAAGGGCAGATAATTCAGTCTCATATTTTTTTCTCTTTGATAGTAGAACAAAGCACTATAAATAACACGGTACAAGGTTCTTTAACATAACTTTTGACCGCATTACTCAAGAACGTATTCTTATTATTGGAATCTTGTCCGTGTAATTTATTAGGTTCATACAAACAAACTTATAAAGATACATAATAACATAATAAAATCTTATCAGCAAACTACTTCATAGAACAGAAATCTTTGAATATATTGCTGAAGTTTGCTTGATTATACGAAAAAAATCCGGTATATGATCATGAATGAAATGAGTTTATGATCAAGTTTATATTTTCGTTATGGCATTTCGGTTGCCTAATTAATTTGCTGTATATTTTTCATCTGACTTTATTTTCATAGCGTACAAATATATTTTAATGAATACTACATAGCTACTGATATAAACTTATATTAAAATAATGTGCAAATATTTTCATATGTCAAATTTAACTTTTATTTATGCAAAGAGTATTGTTATAGAAATCTCCTTATGCAATATTTACGGAAAAAAACTGATAAACTGAAATTAAACTTATAGTTCTGTTTATATTTCGGGTTGGTTTTAGTTAAGTTATATTCCAAAATAACCAGATTTTTTTTGTTCAGGATATAAATGCACAAAAACAAGATACAATTATAGTATTTAAATAAATAATGTATCGAACTCTAATCTACGTTAATATTTTACTTTTATGTTACCTATATATTGTTACTTATAGAAGTTTTTTTTAGAAACAGTAAGTTAATCCTTTAACAATATTTCTTCACATTACAGTTTTCGAAAACAATATGAACAGATGGCAATAAAGTGAATAAGGAGACATGCTCTACAGCCTTTCAATTTGTTGCTTCTTTCCTTACAGTAAAAGTTAACGGAGATATTTAATTTTGTTGAAAAATATAATTATCTATCATATTGTGCCTAATCGATCTAAAACAAGTTATGTTCTTAAAATGGATGAAGTTCATATCAGAATGGATGAAGGTCTGAAGGTCATATATTGTCAACCAAATATTTACAGTATAATGGTAAATTTCGCTTTCAAGAAATCCGTAACTGATTTACTAACTTTGTTTTATACAATCAACCAACTGTTGTTGTATTATTCAAATAGAGTACTCCGAAAACCATAAATTCAATTAATTCTGCGTGATTAAATGTATACTCAGAATATTGCTTCAAAATAATTGATTTCCGTTCACAATTTGCAACAGTTTCATATATCAGCTTGATATGTGAAACTAATATATATATATATATATATATATATATATATATATATTGTATCATATTTTAAAATTCTTTTAGTTCTTCACATTTTCTTAACGCAAAATATTCATTTAAATGAAATTGAAATATGATTAGTCATAAATAGATACATTGAGTCTATAAAACACAAATATATATTAATTTTAGTGTAATTAGCT
Source organism: Druceiella hillmani (assembly GCA_039881145.1). Lineage (NCBI taxonomy): Eukaryota > Metazoa > Arthropoda > Insecta > Lepidoptera > Hepialidae > Druceiella > Druceiella hillmani. Next base: position 3,246,277 of record JAYKKI010000103.1, read on the forward strand.
TATATCTATAAAACTATTTTTTCTATATTATTATTTATATATACATATATATATATATATATATATATATATATATATATATATATATTGTATCATATTTTAAAATTCTTTTAGTTCTTCACATTTTCATAACGCAAAATATTCATTTAAATAAAATTTAAATATAATTAGTCATACATAGATACATTGAGTCTATAAAACACAAATATATATTAATTTTAGTGTAATTAGCTTATATCTATAAAACTATTTTTTCGTTTAATTTTGGTGTTATGGAAAAAACTTTCACTTCAAAATCACGAGCAAAATTTTAAGCGAGCCAAAAAGTAATAATTTTTCTAATACAGATTATAATGATTTGACATTAATTTATTATAATTTTTTAACTGATAAGTTTATTAAAAAAGGCGGAAATTAATAAGCTACAGAACAAAGTTACATAGAAATTCAGGCAAGTAGAGGGAGAATAATAATAGCATTGGTCCTCTTTGCAAGATACTTTTCTGATAGTTGTACAATATGTAATAGCATATATATATATATATATATATATATATATATATATATATATATATATATATATATATATATATATATACATATATATATATATATATATACATATATATGTATGTATATATGGATATATCCAAATGATTATGATTTAATATTATGAAATCCTGTAATATATTTGAAATCTTATACCAGTCTTTCTGCAAGCAAAATAACGATTTAAAATCTTTTTTGAGTGTATTTTTGACCTTAGATTAAAAATATATGTGGCCTGAAATTAAAACAATAGTTTTGAAATGTGTGCACTAGGTCATTTAATATTCAGATATTCAAATTTAAAAAACTGAGGTTTATAGAAATACTAGTTTTTGAGGAAAACAGCCATGCGGTTCCACAAACATTGAGGTCTCGCTTCAAGGTTTTCATTTTTGCTATTAGGCACACTAAATATGATAGGATTTGAAGGGCAGATAATTCAGTCTCATATTTTTTTCTCTTTGATAGTAGAACAAAGCACTATAAATAACACGGTACAAGGTTCTTTAACATAACTTTTGACCGCATTACTCAAGAACGTATTCTTATTATTGGAATCTTGTCCGTGTAATTTATTAGGTTCATACAAACAAACTTATAAAGATACATAATAACATAATAAAATCTTATCAGCAAACTACTTCATAGAACAGAAATATTTGAATATATTGCTGAAGTTTGCTTGATTATACGAAAAAAATCCGGTATATGATCATGAATGAAATGAGTTTATGATCAAGTTTATATTTTCGTTATGGCATTTCGGTTGCCTAATTAATTTGCTGTATATTTTTCATCTGACTTTATTTTCATAGCGTACAAATATATTTTAATGAATACTACATAGCTACTGATATAAACTTATATTAAAATAATGTGCAAATATTTTCATATGTCAAATTTAACTTTTATTTATGCAAAGAGTATTGTTATAGAAATCTCCTTATGCAATATTTACGGAAAAAAACTGATAAACTGAAATTAAACTTATAGTTCTGTTTATATTTCGGGTTGGTTTTAGTTAAGTTATATTATAAAATAACCAGATTTTTTTTGTTCAGGATATAAATGCACAAAAACAAGATACAATTATAGTATTTAAATAAATATTGTATCGAACTCTAATCTACGTTAATATTTTACTTTTATGTTACCTATATATTGTTACTTATAGAAGTTTTTTTTAGAAACAGTAAGTTAATCCTTTAACAATATTTCTTCACATTACAATTTTAAAAAACAATATGAACAGATGGCAATAAAGTGAATAAGGAGACATGCTCTACAGCCTTTCAATTTGTTGCTTCTTTCCTTACAGTAAAAGTTAACGGAGATATTTAATTTTGTTGAAAAATATAATTATCTATCATATTGTGCCTAATCGATCTAAAACAAGTTATGTTCTTAAAATGGATGAAGTTCATATCAGAATGGATGAAGGTCTGAAGGTCATATATTGTCAACCAAATATTTACAGTATAATGGTAAATTTCGCTTTCAAGAAATCCGTAACTGATTTACTAACTTTGTTTTATACAATCAACCAACTGTTGTTGTATTATTCAAATAGAGTACTCCGAAAACCATAAATTCAATTAATTCTGCGTGATTAAATGTATACTCAGAATATTGCTTCAAAATAATTGATTTCTGTTCACAATTTGCAACAGTTTCATATATCAGCTTGATATGTGAAACTAATATATATATATATATATATATATATATATATATATATTGTATCATATTTTAAAATTCTTTTAGTTCTTCACATTTTCTTAACGCAAAATATTCATTTAAATGAAATTGAAATATGATTAGTCATAAATAGATACATTGAGTCTATAAAACACAAATATATATTAATTTTAGTGTAATTAGCTTATATCTATAAAACTATTTTTTCTATATTATTATTTATATATACATATATATATATATATATATATATATATATATATATATATATATATATTGTATCATATTTTAAAATTCTTTTAGTTCTTCACATTTTCATAACGCAAAATATTCATTTAAATAAAATTTAAATATAATTAGTCATACATAGATACATTGAGTCTATAAAACACAAATATATATTAATTTTAGTGTAATTAGCTTATATCTATAAAACTATTTTTTCGTTTAATTTTGGTGTTATGGAAAAAACTTTCACTTCAAAATCACGAGCAAAATTTTAAGCGAGCCAAAAAGTAATAATTTTTCTAATACAGATTATAATGATTTGACATTAATTTATTATAATTTTTTAACTGATAAGTTTATTAAAAAAGGCGGAAATTAATAAGCTACAGAACAAAGTTACATAGAAATTCAGGCAAGTAGAGGGAGAATAATAATAGCATTGGTCCTCTTTGCAAGATACTTTTCTGATAGTTGTACAATATGTAATAGCATATATATATATATATATATATATATATATACATATATATATATATATATATATACATATATATGTATGTATATATGGATATATCCAAATGATTATGATTTAATATTATGAAATCCTGTAATATATTTGAAATCTTATACCAGTCTTTCTGCAAGCAAAATAACGATTTAAAATCTTTTTTGAGTGTATTTTTGACCTTAGATTAAAAATATATGTGGCCTGAAATTAAAACAATAGTTTTGAAATGTGTGCACTAGGTCATTTAATATTCAGATATTCAAATTTAAAAAACTGAGGTTTATAGAAATACTAGTTTTTGAGGAAAACAGCCATGCGGTTCCACAAACATTGAGGTCTCGCTTCAAGGTTTTCATTTTTGCTATTAGGCACACTAAATATGATAGGATTTGAAGGGCAGATAATTCAGTCTCATATTTTTTTCTCTTTGATAGTAGAACAAAGCACTATAAATAACACGGTACAAGGTTCTTTAACATAACTTTTGACCGCATTACTCAAGAACGTATTCTTATTATTGGAATCTTGTCCGTGTAATTTATTAGGTTCATACAAACAAACTTATAAAGATACATAATAACATAATAAAATCTTATCAGCAAACTACTTCATAGAACAGAAATCTTTGAATATATTGCTGAAGTTTGCTTGATTATACGAAAAAAATCCGGTATATGATCATGAATGAAATGAGTTTATGATCAAGTTTATATTTTCGTTATGGCATTTCGGTTGCCTAATTAATTTGCTGTATATTTTTCATCTGACTTTATTTTCATAGCGTACAAATATATTTTAATGAATACTACATAGCTACTGATATAAACTTATATTAAAATAATGTGCAAATATTTTCATATGTCAAATTTAACTTTTATTTATGCAAAGAGTATTGTTATAGAAATCTCCTTATGCAATATTTACGGAAAAAAACTGATAAACTGAAATTAAACTTATAGTTCTGTTTATATTTCGGGTTGGTTTTAGTTAAGTTATATTCCAAAATAACCAGATTTTTTTTGTTCAGGATATAAATGCACAAAAACAAGATACAATTATAGTATTTAAATAAATATTGTATCGAACTCTAATCTACGTTAATATTTTACTTTTATGTTACCTATATATTGTTACTTATAGAAGTTTTTTTTAGAAACAGTAAGTTAATCCTTTAACAATATTTCTTCACATTACAATTTTAAAAAACAATATGAACAGATGGCAATAAAGTGAATAAGGAGACATGCTCTACAGCCTTTCAATTTGTTGCTTCTTTCCTTACAGTAAAAGTTAACGGAGATATTTAATTTTGTTGAAAAATATAATTATCTATCATATTGTGCCTAATCGATCTAAAACAAGTTATGTTCTTAAAATGGATGAAGTTCATATCAGAATGGATGAAGGTCTGAAGGTCATATATTGTCAACCAAATATTTACAGTATAATGGTAAATTTCGCTTTCAAGAAATCCGTAACTGATTTACTAACTTTGTTTTATACAATCAACCAACTGTTGTTGTATTATTCAAATAGAGTACTCCGAAAACCATAAATTCAATTAATTCTGCGTGATTAAATGTATACTCAGAATATTGCTTCAAAATAATTGATTTCTGTTCACAATTTGCAACAGTTTCATATATCAGCTTGATATGTGAAACTAATATATATATATATATATATATATATATATATATATATTGTATCATATTTTAAAATTCTTTTAGTTCTTCACATTTTCTTAACGCAAAATATTCATTTAAATAAAATTGAAATATGATTAGTCATAAATAGATACATTGAGTCTATAAAACACAAATATATATTAATTTTAGTGTAATTAGCTTATATCTATAAAACTATTTTTTCTATATTATTATTTATATATACATATATATATATATATATATATATATATATATATATATATATATATATATATTGTATCATATTTTAAAATTCTTTTAGTTCTTCACATTTTCATAACGCAAAATATTCATTTAAATAAAATTTAAATATAATTAGTCATACATAGATACATTGAGTCTATAAAACACAAATATATATTAATTTTAGTGTAATTAGCTTATATCTATAAAACTATTTTTTCGTTTAATTTTGGTGTTATGGAAAAAACTTTCACTTCAAAATCACGAGCAAAATTTTAAGCGAGCCAAAAAGTAATAATTTTTCTAATACAGATTATAATGATTTGACATTAATTTATTATAATTTTTTAACTGATAAGTTTATTAAAAAAGGCGGAAATTAATAAGCTACAGAACAAAGTTACATAGAAATTCAGGCAAGTAGAGGGAGAATAATAATAGCATTGGTCCTCTTTGCAAGATACTTTTCTGATAGTTGTACAATATGTAATAGCATATATATATATATATATATATATATATATATATATATATATATATATATATATATATATATATATACATATATATATATATATACATATATATGTATGTATATATGGATATATCCAAATGATTATGATTTAATATTATGAAATCCTGTAATATATTTGAAATCTTATACCAGTCTTTCTGCAAGCAAAATAACGATTTAAAATCTTTTTTGAGTGTATTTTTGACCTTAGATTAAAAATATATGTGGCCTGAAATTAAAACAATAGTTTTGAAATGTGTGCACTAGGTCATTTAATATTCAGATATTCAAATTTAAAAAACTGAGGTTTATAGAAATACTAGTTTTTGAGGAAAACAGCCATGCGGTTCCACAAACATTGAGGTCTCGCTTCAAGGTTTTCATTTTTGCTATTAGGCACACTAAATATGATAGGATTTGAAGGGCAGATAATTCAGTCTCATATTTTTTTCTCTTTGATAGTAGAACAAAGCACTATAAATAACACGGTACAAGGTTCTTTAACATAACTTTTGACCGCATTACTCAAGAACGTATTCATATTATTGGAATCTTGTCCGTGTAATTTATTAGGTTCATACAAACAAACTTATAAAGATACATAATAACATAATAAAATCTTATCAGCAAACTACTTCATAGAACAGAAATCTTTGAATATATTGCTGAAGTTTGCTTGATTATACGAAAAAAATCCGGTATATGATCATGAATGAAATGAGTTTATGATCAAGTTTATATTTTCGTTATGGCATTTCGGTTGCCTAATTAATTTGCTGTATATTTTTCATCTGACTTTATTTTCATAGCGTACAAATATATTTTAATGAATACTACATAGCTACTGATATAAACTTATATTAAAATAATGTGCAAATATTTTCATATGTCAAATTTAACTTTTATTTATGCAAAGAGTATTGTTATAGAAATCTCCTTATGCAATATTTACGGAAAAAAACTGATAAACTGAAATTAAACTTATAGTTCTGTTTATATTTCGGGTTGGTTTTAGTTAAGTTATATTCCAAAATAACCAGATTTTTTTTGTTCAGGATATAAATGCACAAAAACAAGATACAATTATAGTATTTAAATAAATAATGTATCGAACTCTAATCTACGTTAATGTTTTACTTTCATGTTACCTATATATTGTTACTTATATAAGGTTTTTTTAGAAACAGTAAGTTAATTCTTTAACAATATTTCTTCACATTACAGTTTTAGAAAACAATATGAACAGATGGCAATAAAGTGAATAAGGAGACATGCTCTACAGCCTTTCAATTTGCTGCTTCTTACCTTACAGTAAAAGTTAACGAAGATATTTAATTTTGTTGAAAAATATAATGATCTATCATATTGTGCCTAATCGATCTAAAACAAGTTCTGTTCTTAAAATGGATGAAGTTCATATCAGAATGGATGAAGGTCTGAAGGTCATATATTGTCAACCAAATATTTACAGTATAATGGTAAATTTCGCTTTCAAGAAATCCGTAACTGATTTACTAACTTAGTTTTATACAATCAACCAACTGCTGTTGTATTATTCAAATAAAGTATTCTGAAAACCATAAATTCAATTAATTCTGCATGATAAATGTATACTAAGAATATTGCTTCAAAGCAATTGATTTCTGTTCACAATTTGCAATAGTTTCATATATCAGCTTGATATGATACGATTGAGAAATATCTGCATCGTATCTATTTTAAATTTGTACCTCGAAACAATCCCAGAGAATAAAGGCTGTATAGACGTATATACGTATAGATGATGATGCAGAATTTAATAATAATCAATTTGTCAGATAAGTCTGATTACTTAATCAGGGGCCAATAATTAATACAACGCCCACAACCGACAAACCTGTTCAGACAATGAATTGCCTAGTCTGCTCCCAACTATACTTAATTTATTAGATAAATGAACAAAGATAAGAGCGAGCGTGACGATGAATAATACTGCCAGAGCCGGTTTTTTTCCAACGCAGGAAATACTTAACGTCACGCAAAAAATTGCGGTTAAATTCACGTACCACAGGACAGTTTTAATCAATTGATACCGTACTTTTTACATTTATTTTCAAAAACTTGCTCATAACTAAGATGAACCTTTCATATATTTATCATATTTGTCAGTACAGAACGATATGCTTAATTATAAGTAAAATGCAGGTGTAAATTGAAACAACATAATCTCCGAAATTTTGTATAACGATATTTCCTTGGCCTTTATAAATTTGGCTTAGTACGATTGAATGCAACTTTATAACGAAAGAAATTTAGGCATTGCTTTTTTTAGAGATTTATTCTGAAAATCTGAATGAAATTATTATGTAATCACCTTATGAATTACTCCGATTAAAAATTGTTTTGGTTTAGTTACATTTAAACACTATCTGCTAATATCTGACATGAACTTTCATATATTATTTTGGGCCAAATAAAAAAAACTTTCGCGAGTTTAAACAACTCGCTATAATTTTGCACCCAGCCAGTCAATATCTAGACATCTCACCGTGCCATGATTTGGATTTAATGAACTGTTTCCTCGTAAATGCACCTGCAATATACTCATGTTTTGGTGTGTCCTTTTCTGCATTTCTGTTGTGAAATACAGTTCAATGCCTGTTTTGATATATTTTCAAAAATAGGACATAAGCAATATCGATCCCAAATGTCCGCTAATTTTGATGTGCATCAGATGTTTTATTTCGTTTTCTTCCATAGATTTCTTGAGGATACGGTTAGGCAAGGTGATACATAGTATTTACGTGGGAATCTATTTGCGAATTAAATATTAGCAGGAGTTGCAAAGCAATAAATTTATTTTCAAATTTTTAATTTAACATGCATCATCGGAGATTTATATTACATGGTTTATTAAATTTTGCCGAACGACAAGGGTGGTTGTCGAAAAATAAATATTTTAATTTTTTTATAAGGAATGTATTTGCTATTATATTTAATTTCATTAATAGGAAATGTCTATAGTGAGGGATAATATTTAAAATATTAAATTGCACTAAAAGTTTTCGTAATATTAGTCAATAATCATGCCACGATATAATACATCGTAACTCTTACAGCTTTTACGAGCCTTCAAAAGAAAAATTATCAAAACTGTATGAATAATTCCACCCCAACAGCGCTTAAAATATATAGTTGACCAAAATAACACTTTGGTCAAAATGTGTATACTGAAATAAGAATATCATTAGCTGGTAGTATCTCATATCTCATATAAATTTATGTTATTAGAATTATCTACTTTTTGTGTATCTGAATACATGAAGCTTTATGGGTCTTAATTAAAAGCAGGAAATAGTCTGCCCATAAATATGATTTTATTTTCTTAGCTCGTTGAAGAAGCTAAAACGAGATATATTGTCTTAAAGTCTTCAAACTAGAAAAATTCGATCCCATTAAAAGGCTATTCAATCATAAAACAAATCGATTAAAAAAATTTACTCAACCCAGAAATACAATTTAATTATAACAAATAATTTTCTCATAATATATTGAACGTGCGGTCCTATTAAATGAGCAGATTTTGTGAATTGTGATAGAATTATTTGCCTAGATACTCCAGGGAGTATAATTGTAGAGTGACATGCATTTTTCATTCAAGAATGTTTTTATTTAATTAAGTTTTCCTTAAAATTGTGCTCATTTACACGTGATCCTTCATTTAATATATATTTTTAATAACTTTGTTAAGTAGATTTTTCATATAAAGTAAGAAAAGATAAATTCTCATTTTGCCTAATGATACATGACATTTAGTCCATTTCAAAACAAGCATAAGGTGTGATTATTATTATAAGGTAACTGAGTAACATAGAATTTGGTCTCGTCCTTTGAAATAGTTACTTATACATATATATATATATATATATATATATATATATATATATATATATATATATATATATATGTGTATATATATATATATATATATATATACCGTGTTGACTAAAAAAAGTATATATAAAGTACATATAGTTTACAACATGTATATTACATATGCTAATAATTTATGTATATAATAAAGTTGTATTGCAACTAATATTGTATTCCTCATATTACAAAGAAACAAGCAAACTTAAAACAGACAAATAATTCTCTTAGGAAATATGGATTACAGCTTCCACTTTTTTGTGGCTACGATGTTCACTATATCAACAATTCTCATTGAGATCTTTGACAGACAGATTTTAGAAGATGTTCGTTTTGTGTGGTTATGGGGAACTTGTGTGGGGTTGAAATCCAATCGGCGAAAACTAGTTAAAGGAACAAAATTCACTAACATATCGTGGAGAAAGAAAAATCGAAATGAAGAAATTATGAGTATGCGGTTGAAAAGACATCTCACCCACTTTTCACCGTGTAATAGAGACGGGAAAACAAAAAATTGAAAACCGAGGGTGTCAGAGGCGATACGAGCAGGAATTCTCACGTTACCCTTTTTTACCCCAATATAGACACCATTTGTATTTTCCTTCATCCTTTTCAGTCAATTTTATTTATATTGAATTTTATTTAAAGAGGATTTAATTTAATTTGAATGATTTGAATTAAATCGTAGGAAATTGGGAACTGGAAAAGAGATAGAAAGAAACATCGAACTGGTTAACGAAAAATAGAAGGTAAACGTTGAAATAAAAGATGCATGTACAGTGCTTAAAATTGTATCAAATTATTTTTCGGCAGCCTGTGTGACAAAGAGTTCCTTTCGAATTTTTTCTTATTCTTGTTGCGAAACGTAATGTGCTAATAAAAGTTGAAATCTGTATTGAGGTAAAAAATGACGTTATTGTTATTAAAGTTTTAGAAAATAACAAAAAAAAATTAAATCATACTGATGATAAATTTATTTAGACTATATTCACGCGAACTAGAGCGAATAATTCCCTGCAACATTAAAAAAAAATCACATATTACCATGATAATTGCATTTAAAATTTAAATTAGAAAATAATATTATTAATCATTATACTTACTTAATATTACAGCTAATGCTATTATTACAGCTAATCTTAATATTTTACTTTATATTACAACTGATCCTATTATTATAGCTAATCCTATTATGCTCAGTAAACAAAAACTTAGAAAACTATCAAAGAACCGTCTTAGAAAATGAAATAACAATAATGAAATCGATTAACGCAAAATCTCACCTTGTTGACAAAGCCTATTTTCATAAAAAACTTTACTATAGGTAATAATTATTACTTTACTCTGTATGTGAAAAACCAATATAAAACGGATTCAACCAAAATGTAGTTTGATATGTTTCAATTTTTTTCATTATTGTTAAAGAAAGTAAAGGGATATCGTAAGAAACATAAATAGTAAAGCTGAATATGTTAAGGACGCAAAATGAAGTAATAAATCCTACTTTAAATACTAGAATTAATTTTAGAGCGTAAAAAACTCCTGGCAAAGGCAGGGACAATTATTTTCTCCGAACATAAATTACTTAAGACGACCAAATCCCTACCCTTTTTAATTACTTCTTTTTAAATATACCCTCATTATCCTTTGTGCTTCAATGATTTGTGGGATGCGAATTTATAATGCAATAAACCCAAACACCATCAACGTAATTAGGGATGAGAATTATGTGGATTAATGTTCTAATTTAGAAATAATTTTTTATTAATTTTTATATATGTAATAAATGTATATTTAAGGAGAAACCAACACTAGCGAAAATCGATAGTTTGCGTAGCCGGTGCATAAAATAAAAAATTATGAGTTGGATATTCTATTCGAGTTCGACTACGTAACTACCAATTTTTTATAAAATACTATGTTCGTCGTTCGTTCGATGTCGTTCGTCGTCGCGACCGATATTTCTGATATTTATTAAAAACAGAGAGTTTCCTGAGGGAAACTTTACTGTTTTCCTTCACTAAAATATGTGGTAACAAAAGGATAATACGTTAAACTAAACATGCTTTCAACGTATTCAAGGAGAACTAGCTTAAAAAATTATTGATAATAAAGCTAAGTTTTTGTAGATTTGTATACCGAAACCCTCAATTATACAAATAATTTTCATTATTTAGTTGTATACTACAAAGGTTAAAATAAATCACCAGTAGGCAAAATGCAAAATGTATTAAACTTAGATTCCTAATTGCCTGTTAAGCAGCATACATAAACCCTTTATTTTCACTATAAAACCTAAATCAAATTTAACTAATAAATAAAAATTAAACAAACTATAAAACATAAATCAAATTTAAGTTTATTTCAATATTCCAAAAAACAACGGAAATAATTAACTACTATAAAAAATTGATGGTGATTATAAAAACATTAAAACAATGTGTAAATTTAAAAAAAAGTAAATTACATTAACAAATTAAACTACGAGTATTGACTTACTGACTTACCGTAAACAGTAAATATCTGTTACGAGTATTGACTTACTACTTACCGTAAACAGATATTGTAAACATGTTTAAAAAAAACACTTTGCTAGTATAGGTAGAAAACTAGCAAATTAGCTACTAACCGATATGCAAAAGCGGGAAGACGACCTTATCGAAAAATCAGCTGCTTTTGAATGTAAATAGTCTTTAAGATATACTATATCGGGGCTGTAGTAAATACTGTTATAATAGTAATACTGAAGTAACATAATGTATAAAATAATTATGAAAAATTACATGAAGAAGACTTAACAAACTTTGCTTACCTTTTCTTAAGTCAGTATATGATGAGATTGCAAAACTCTTATTCACATTTAAAAAATTAAATTAAAATATAACAACTGGTATATTTCCTACCCGACTCAGGAAAACCAGCATCGTACCAATATTTAAAGAAGGTAACATAACCGACCTTAGCAACTACAGACCTGCTTCGTTACTAAATATTTCAAGCGAAATCCTTGAAAAATATATGACACTTGGGCTCTAGAAGGGGGGGATGCACGTCCAATACTCCTAGGTAGTCAACGACCATCTAACCAAACACATATACGCAAACGACAAATGATTAGCTGTTTTCCTTGATGTTTCTAAAGTATTCGACGTCATATCGCAGGGCCTTCTTTTGAAAAAAATGCGACATATATGTATCCGTGACTGTGCGTCTGATTGTTTGGGCAGATACTGGAAAGACAAAATTAAGACCGTTTCAATTAATGATACCGTTATCGAGAAAAAGTCAAAATCAATCAATGTTCCACAAGGCAGCACATTGAGACTGATACTTTTATTTTAATTTACATACATAACTTGACGCATCTAGACTTAGAAGTTACCATAGTAATCTATGCTGCTGATGCTGCCGTAATATTTAATGACAAAACTTGGCTTAATTGTACTATCAAAACTAATAGGATATTACGCAAAATCAGAACTTGACCAAATGACTACAAACTGACTGCCAATACTACGGAAACTAAATATATTCTATTTAGCATTGACAAACAATAGTAACCTGCTGACCAAATCATAACAATTTATGTCTGCACGGATGATATAATGTGTGAATATGAACTCCTCAACAGCATATGCAATGTCAAATATTTAAATGTGTGCATTGACTGTTTTGGGCGATTTTATGTTCATGTTGACAAACTTGCCATAAAACTAAGGCAACTAGTGTACACTTTCAAAAACATACGCAACGGACTTGATTCACATACATTAATTATCATAAACACCATTTCTTTTATTTTGAGTTTAATTATTATGAAATTAATAGTTACTACGAATTTTTTTGTGCTTTTTTAGTTCTCTGCTCATTACACATTGACCATAAAATTAATTAAAAAAGCTAATATATTAAGTTGGATGCCGACACATTCTATTAACGTTATTAGTAAATTTTATACTTACAGAGTTTTGAGGAGAAAAATAAAAAAGCACAAAAAATTCGTAATAACCATTCTTATTCCGAATTTCACGCGAACGTATATATGTTCATGTATATATATATATATATATATATATATATATATATATATGTGTGTGTGTGTGTGTGTGTGTGTGTTTGTGTGTGTGTATTGCGATGTGTGTATTGCGATATGTATATAATTATTTATTATAAAACATGTATACTAATTTTAACACAAGACGGTGACGCACTAAATCCCATGAGTCTTGTTAATATGGACACCCTGGAATACACATTGCGACTGATTGGGTGGCCATATCCAAACTAATATCATTTGACCTGTTGACAGTCTTAGATAATCATAGTGAAGCATTCATCACTTAAATATTTCAATAAAAAATAAGAACAAATTAATTTAGCTTGTTCTCCAATATATTAAATTCGATAAAATAAAAAATTTTATTTTTGGTGCTCGTTTGTACATTAAAATTGGAATGTGTAATTTTAGTCTAATAGTAACAAATAAATAATGAACACGTCATTTTTCGTTAAGTCTGTTTTATTATTAATCACAATATTTTCATAAAATACAAGATTTTTATCAAACACAATATGAAATCGAACACTTTTTTTTAAATTATGGAATTATCGCGTAAAACTTTTTAGAAGGGATGAGTACGACCTTCTTTCTTATCCCAACACTACCCCCTGATCATGTTCTAAGGGAAATTGCGATTTTTCAAAATTAAGTTTTAGAAATATTAGCAACCTGGGCAATTGTTTGACTACAAAAAGTACTCAAGACATATCATAATAATCTAAAATATATAAATTTATTTGACATCTATGTTACGCTTAAACATTAAAAATTAAGTGGTTTCCTTTTAAATTTTAATACATTCATATTTCTCAATTACGTTCATCTAATATACATCACCATTTTTTAAGTATTATTATATGCGGGTTAACAGTAAAAGTCCCAAATTTAATAATACGGTTACTTATAATCAGCGGGTCGATAGAAATTTCAAATTAAGAAAAACATTTTAATTTAGGAAATGCATGAATACAAAAGGCTTGAAACAAAAATGTTAATTAATTACCGATATTCACTGAGTTATACATTAAAAGAATATTAGGTAAAATGTTTTTAAAAAATTAAATCGTTTGAGGATATAATTGCAATAATTCTTTCGTCCAGTTGAATCAACAAAATTTCTAAAAGGCAATTATTTAGCACATGGTCTGAAAAGGTTAGGTAATATGCAATCTAAAAAAGTTTTTAAGGATTTCACGTTGTAAATAAAATTTATAAGTGTACCAAACTCTCAATTGTTTACACCGTTCTATAACAAACATTATTTTTCTTAAACCTATAATTGTATTACTTTAATATTCAAATTTCGTACCAAAACCTTATAATACTCAAAGGAATAAAAAATTAAAGTAAATATTTTGAAATCATGTTTTCACATTATTTTGAAAGGAACGGTTTAAATAGCTATTCAAGGGTAGTTAAATTGTATTCAAATGCCGTCAAAAATAAATTGTTTACATATCAAAATACTCATTACACTGTAAAAATAATATTACAATAAGAAAAAATATTTTGATAGGAATTTTGTTTTTTTTTTATATTTTATTCATAACAAATAAAAGGTGAACGTATGTGCGCAGGTTGGGTAGTATGTGCTAAAAGCAACCGTTTCAATTGGGATCATTGAGATAATGTAATATTTTTTAATATGCCGTGTCTTGTTCTACCTGTTTACATAGCTGACGATTTTATTGGTGATGTTTTTTATTATTTCGTTTTATAGAAAAACCCCTTGTGAAATGAAGGATGAAAACGGTGAGCTTTTCAACTATACGTGTTTCAGTTTTAATTTAGAAGTATACAGTATCAACAATTTTAAATTTTATTGTCTCGAAAGTTTTAGATTTCACGGTGGGATGATAATACCGCTGGGATGGTAAAATAACCCTCTACCCTTTTCCTAACTTCAAGGATTCAAGTAGGACGTTTTTAAGTACAACCCATAATATATTTTTGAAATTTGTTACAGCTTATATTCGTCTGTGTTAAATGAATTCCCTAATTGTAAGAAAATATTAGAAATCAGTTATTAGTTTTAACAATTACCACTGGCATATAAGACAAACATTACATTACACAACATTTGCAACTTTAGTCGACAATATGGAAAATTTTGAATGTTACGGATTACATCCGACTCATATAGATTTGTTGTAAGAGGTTTTGATACATCAAAATATGGGAAAATGATATATTTAAGACATCCTTAATATTAACAAAAAAGTAAGGTTCATAAATATTATAGAATATTTTTACCTACTTGATTGACATCCTGTACGCTTAATGAATTTTTCTTCGCCTCTTATACTGGGATATTTCTTTCCCCTTTTATGAACCAGTAATAATTGTTCACCATATCTGGGTTCTGTAATTCTCGGTACCTAATTTCTTTGTCTTTGTATCTTGGTGAAACCGTTCTCCTTATCCACTGTTTACAACAACAAGATTACTGAGAAAAAAGTCGTGACGATCATGCAAAAGGACCGCCTTTAAACTGAACTTCGATGAATCAATAAAAAGAGGCCACTCAGATGGACCATGTTGTGTATGTAGCTCATTCACGAAATCAGGATACTACGTAAGGGGTCTTCCACATCAAAATCTTTCGTTGTTTTAGTCTCAAATCCAGTAGCTCAGTTTTTATATATATATATATATATATATATATATATATATATATATATATATATATATATATATGTATATGTATATATATCATTGAATTCACTTTGGTTTATCAGTTAGTGTTCACTTATGAGAGGTGTATATGATGTATTTTCAGGGCTTAGGTCTGACCGTTCTTCTGGGATAAGCGTACTAATTTCTTCTTTATCAGGTATCTGTGATGACAAAGTGGATGGCTCAGATAGCAAATTCTACGTAACCTCCTTTACTTATTATTCGAATTTCAACTAAAAAACGTCTATATGTTCTGTTGAAACCTCACATTAAAAAGTACTTCGTTAACACACAATATTTTAATGTAACTGAAAGCCGATGTATAAAAACAAGCAAACTACAACAAAAAAGTTTCTTTCTGATTATGTAAGTATCTAGACCTGTTACAAAATGTTCATATTTCAATTCGTTAACAGTGAGAGTAGTAATACAAAAATATGTGTGTCCTCGGTATTGGTATATGACCACTGCTCCCTTGTGTTATCTTTAAATGCTAAGGTCATATTTATTTATTTGCCAAGAGTCTCTGTTATGCAACCTTATTAACGGGGCGGTAACTCTTCGCTTCATAACAATTTTCCTATTGATACAATTTGACTGTATTGTACACACATATTTTATGCAGCAATTACCCCAGAATCGTATTAATAAATAAATTAATAATAAAACCGCAAAAAAAATTAGTCTGAAAACAACCACTGCTTTGAAGAGGATGTGACATACTTTTGATTACATTGTCAGCAACATCTGTATACTACTGGAATAATTGTCTTACATCACCCACCTTACACACATTTTTTTTAATATATAACGAATTCTACATTTCGCCGTTTTATCTTAAATGACACGTTACATGAAATATAAAAAATTAGTACCCCATTTACCCCTTCAACCATTCTCATACGAATATTTTTGAGTGTCAACTATTGCAATTTATGCCAGTTAGTATCCTTTATATCTACATATTGACTTCAAATGTATACTTCAAATGGTTTCCAACAAAAGTGACGTACAAGGAGGCACGAGAATCGTCATCCGAGTTTTTAAGAGGATTGCATTTTATTCTTTTAGGGTAAGTGTCCCTTAGAAATTATGAAACCCATACACATGAAAGTTATGAATAATCCAATAAGACCGACGTGTCCGTATAAAAGACAAGAAGGTAATAATGGATATTTCAGCTATTTTAAATTATGCGAAAAAATATCTCCATATATTTGCTAACATTTCAGTGATTTCATAATTGGAATGATAGGAAACTGTTAAAACTTACTTTTAAACGTTTTATCAATGTATTACCAAAGTTATTACCAAAGTTTTATCGATGTGTAATCGACCCGTGCATTACCAAAGTTTTATCGATACATATTAAAAATGGCTGGAACAATGAGAAGTAAGTATAAGAAAATGCACGCTTTTGAAACGTAAAATACGATTACGGAAACCCCAAATATTTCTGTAGTAGAGTATAAGTTACATTTACAGTTTCCTTTTTCACAGGTATATGTTACTTACAAATTTTTTGGATTTTTGTATAACAATGTCCAGTGAACAACATTAAAGACACGTAAGATTAACTAAAATCTCATTAAACGGCAATTTTGAAGCTGAGATGCTTAGATTGGTACTCCAAACTCTGTTAAAAAATTATGTAAGTGTAGATTAAGCTCGGGAGCCGCCGCTAAGATGCCAGCACCTTGAGTTGTCTTAACGGATTAGCGAAGTAATATTTATGATCAGTACTTAAAGACATTTTAAACTTAACGAACTCTGCCCTTGCGTGCGAAATAAATGTGTTGATAACAGTTTTATTGGAGCGATTGAATGGGCCATAAATTTGAACAAGAATCTTAATATGCTTTTTTCGCATTTCATTTTACGGGAAGATAAGTTTTTTATGCGTTATTTTGGAAAGAAATATTACTATTGTTACCACAATGGCGACGTTCATTTCGACTAGTTTCTTTTAAGCGAAAAGGAAGAAATTAAAATTTTGTTTCATTACATTTTAGTTATAATTTAAATTTAAGTTTTTTTTTCTCATTAGTAAAAGTGACTAATATTAAAAAAGTTTCTTAATATTAATTAGGTATCGATAAATTAATCCATTTTATTTTACAGAGGAGAATTTTCATAACGTTCCGACCAAAGGTTTCAAAAGTTTCAAAGGTTCAAATTTTAAAACTGTATAAAGGTTGTTTTATACGTTTATATTTAATTATATTTATATATACATTGATCGCTCCCGTTACGTACAACGAGGTATAATAACATCAAAAAAAAATTCTCATTATTTAATAAAAGATTAAACAATGGCATTTCTGATTGCTAACATTTGCAAATCTTTTTTCATAAAATTTTGATATAGCTAAATATATATTTTTTTCATTTTAAGTGTTTTTAAATATAAGGAATAATTTTTACCTAATAATTTTTTTTAAATTTTTACCTTGTAATCAATGGAGCTGATGATTAATATGATATGTCAATTATGGAGCTATGTTAGTAAATTAATATTGAGCACTGACATATTCATGTAAAATCTTAGTTTAACTAAGACTCAACAAAATTTCATTAATTCTACACCACATAATTTTGTTGAACCTAACGTATTTTGACAGATATTTGTAGGATAATTGAGGTATGAAAGGGAGTAAAACAAATAAGAAGACATACTTACTTTAGAATTTGTTTAAGTTGTACCTCGCGTGAAAAATGGGACGTAGTGGTAAAATTTAAAGAAAAATATTTAAAAAAAAAATTAGACATCACTATTGGAAATGATCAAGGAATTTTAGAAGCACAGAATTGCGGAAATAATGTAGGAAGAAAAAACTAATCGTAAGTTGACATGTTATTGTGAATTGTTACCACGATCCCTTAGTTCTTCATTACGTTTACTCTGGTATTCCTTTTTGAATGTCGAAAATTAAGTTCTGTTTGAGACAAAATTATGCCATGCTCATATTCAGTCACCTGAGCAGGTTCGATATAAAAGCAGAACAAAAAACTAACTTTTTCTGAAATAATTACTCATACTCTAAACTTATATTCTTCATACGTCATCTCGTGTATGACGCTATTACAAATTTTGGTAATAGGATAGTTTTTACGACGTTTTCTACATATGTGTACCCAAAATTCTTCCCAATGATCTACTACATGTTGCCTACTATATTATCTGACTCCAGAAGTGAACTCAGGACTTCGATGGACAGGATTAGGGATAGTCCAAATAAACACGAACCATTGCATGGCATGTGAATTGTTCTGTGCGCTCATAGCTAATAATAAACAAGGTCTAGAACATGGTTTTTTAAAACACTGCAGAGTATATTGGTGTTTTTAGTTATATCTACCTACTTTCATTGTATAAAAAATGAACAAGACGTTTTTTTGAAAATAAAATTCCATTCAAAATAAATGTATATTTTTTTAATTTGTTATATTAAATGTGCATTTACTTTTAACAATTTTAATAACAATTTGTAACAAATATCAGCAACGGAATAAATATAAAATAAGCAACGGAATAATATCAGCAACGTTATAAATATAAAATATAGCAACGGAATAAATATAAAATATAACAACTGAATAATATCAGCAACGGAATATATTATGCAAGTGGGGTTTAGATATTAAAAAGATTGTTACAATTTAAATATCGTATTAAACTACCAATAAAATAACATTACAGTCAATATAATGAGTAAAACAAAAAAATTGTTTTCGATTTATTTGTGTGTATGTGGAGTATCCTTTTTTTAAATATTTTACTACATTTTAATTAAGATTTCCGTAATAATCATGAAAATTGAACTTTGTTCATGTCTTTAACTGGGTTTTTTTCCATATAAAATATTTGGAAACTAATGTAATATTTATATTATGTTTCATACAACATTAAGTCAATTATGCAATATTACAGAGAACTTTAAGAACTTTATCGCTGTATGCAACTAACAGCGTACAGCGTACAATACATTTAGATATTTTACGTACGTAGACACGTCATTCCCTATATTGTAGTGAACTGCATAAACATTGCCCCAGGTCTTTTATACAAAATATTTAAAAAATAATATCATTTATGAAGAGTTTAATTCACAATTTGTATGCAGCGGTGGGGCAAAGCCCATAGTATATTTCAATACAAAATGAAATAAAACAGGTGTTCGTAAAATATATATTTTATCGAGTGTGTTTTTCTACGCCCAAAAATTATCCTTATGACATCAATATTTACTTACATTACTAAATATTATCAATTAAAATGATCTTACGCAAAACCGTGCATCCTTAAATCCAGTGGCGATTCTATCTGAAAAACCTATAGGGCCATGCCATCCCATTTGACTCTCAAAAAAGGAACAACTATGTTCATTTGTTTAATAAGCCACATTGTATTCACGTAAATGTAAGGACAAATTTTAATTAGTTTGCAGTTTAAATTTAAAAACCAATGCGATAATATAAAATTGACTAAAATTTTAAAACGAATGTCAACTTTGTAAATATCAGATTTCGCAACAAACACCGTACAGCATACGTAGATATATTACATAAGTATATGTGTCATATATGTACTTGCGGGCTGCGTCGTAAGTTGCCCTGGTAAAATAGAAAGCTCTCATAAAAACATTAAAAAGATTGTATCACCAACGAACAAATAAATCCGCGATTCGTATAGAGCATTGGGGCGCTGCCCAAAATACTTATACGATATAAAATTAAATAGTGATTCGTTCGTAAGAGAAGATATTTTTTTAGTGTGTATTTTTCTATGACTAAACTATTATTTCAATATCCCCATTATTTTGCTTTCAAATTAGCTTTGCATAAGCTATATGACTTTTTATTTTTGAGTTAATCAATTTAGATATAATTTAAACCATTTTTACAGCACAATTTCAACTTATCGAGGACAATTTACGAACGCCATCGTTCGCCGCCTCATATGCCGCAGATGTCTCTCGATGCATTCGCCTTGCTGTCCTAAAACGTCATAGAAATATTTCAACTGAAACGAGAAAGTTCTGTTTCTTTCGCACACGTAATGTAAATCTCAAAGATTTTTGTTCTATGGTATATCTATCTATATTAACTAATTTCTATTGTAACGTATCTTATCTGTTTTGTGCCGTATCTCTTCTGTAGTTTATGGAATATAGTGCAATTCTCTATTATATGAAGACAATACTCTATTATATGAAAACCGTTTCACGTTCAAGCGACGCTTTTTGAATTGACTCGTCAAAGGACAATTTCATAATTTAAAAATATTTTTATTAAAATAGTTTTATATTTAATTATAATATTTAGCAGCAAAATTTAGATTATTACTACATTTAAACTCTTAATTAATATTTTGGGATTGTTTTTATTAGATTTATTTGTGATTATTAGAATTACGCCCGTAGAACGGTCTTATTGTGTGTTTTAGGTTGTGTTCATAAATCTTCTTTTCATAATTTCCGTCGTAAGTTGAAACTTATTTCTATTAAGTTCTTAAATAATTTTGGTATAAATGTAGTTTAAAACCAAGAATTTTTTGACAACTTTTTTGATACCATATGATAGAATATACATTAAAAACGATAAATATAAAAAAAACTTAAATTATTTATTATAAAATAATTTATTGTAAAAAAAATCAATTTGAATAATTTTGTACCTGCAAATTTTGTTTGCAATGGAATAGATTTTAACCTTTTTTTCTAGTTATTTCATTTATTTTTTAACACTTACCATTTATTACACAATTAAAAGCAGAATTTGTTATTAATATTAGTCTGTGTTATTAATATAGTCTTATTAATATTTATGAAAAAATTAATTATCAAAACTGAATATTTTTTTAACCTGTCAATTTAAACAATTACATTTTGCTTAAATGTACCCAACATTCAGAAACAGAGTCTATTTGTATTGTGGCGTATATGTTTTTTGGATATTTTATTGCATTCATTAAACTTTATAGTTACGTAAATTTTAAATATATTTTAATTTCACATACTATTTTTTTCATTTATGTCATTTTATTATTAATTTCATAAATAATAAAAAGTTTAATATTGATAGTATTTATTGTTGATTATTTAAATTAAGCCCAGCGCAGCCCGTTCAGCCCAGCCCATCGCAGCGGGCTGGGCTGGGCTGGCCTGGGCTAGGCTGGGCTGGGTTCGGTTTTTGCTTACTTTTTCGAAATATTTATAACAAATATTTTTTTTTTAAAATATACATTTTTTATTGAAGTTATTTTTAAATATTTTTCTTAATACATTAGTTACGGCCGGAAATTATATTGGTTACATATATCAATTGCATTCTTTTTCTTATACGTAGTAAATTATAAGTTTATTTCTTAACAATTAATTACCATAATCATGTTTTTATAATTATTTCAAATGTAAAAGTTGATGGGCATAAATTTAAAAAAGAAGCATAAATTAAAAATTTAAAGATAATGAATTACATAAAGTTGGTACGATTGATAATTTTCTTATTT
This sequence comes from Druceiella hillmani, assembly GCA_039881145.1. Taxonomy (NCBI): domain Eukaryota; kingdom Metazoa; phylum Arthropoda; class Insecta; order Lepidoptera; family Hepialidae; genus Druceiella; species Druceiella hillmani. The sequence continues at coordinate 3,268,822 of JAYKKI010000103.1, forward strand.
AACGTTTAAGACTGTTAAAAATTATATTTTTTTAACATAATTTCAAATGTTTACTTTGAGTTAGTTAATTTCATTAATTTTTTAATTCCTTTTTGTTTGTCAAGTGTTTAATATCTAACGATAAATTAATTGCGAATACAGTGAGATATAACAGTGTAATATACAAATTGTGACATATTTATGATGAGTATTTTTTTTTAATAATTTTTTAATAATAAATAATCGTCAGCTGTAGATTTTTTCTTAAAATATATCATTTTTCTTTAATATTATTTTAAAAAAATTGTTAAAAAAAGTTTTTGGTTCTAAAGTGCATTTGTTCAATAATTTTAAATTATTTATTTATTTTGATTACACGATGTTACATTATATGTAATCAAAAATTCGATTCCCCCTTGATACCGAACGTTGAAGAATTTTGTTGGACAACATCGGTGACGAAGAGCTGAAGTAATTATCTACAAGTCAACTGGGGTCAGACAATTTAATTAATCGCTCTGTTAATATTGCTTTTCAAAAAACATAAAAATGCGTCACAATTGTTTTTGAGCTCAAGGAGCTCGAAAATGAACAAAACAGTCATATCCTTGAGCTTGAAAAACTCAATAATTACAAGCAAGAAATTTTTTTGAGCGCTTTGAGCTCGAAAATAGCAAGAAGTTTCAGAGATGCCTCAGGGTCAACTATATTTCAAATTTTCTCTTTTCATTTCTCTCTAAATATGTATGAACCATTGTACATGTAAGTCATCAATAAGCCAGGGGTAGGTAGAGTCGGGGGCCCGCGCAGGCTAGAGCCCGGCTGGCGAACGCCACCTTGTCTATATGATCAGTAAGACATTGGAGTGGCATGCAGCAAGTGGCTTACGGTTTAACGCGAGCAAATGTTTAATAGTGAATTACAGCAAAGAACACGCTCCTATTAACTGTCAATATACGGTCAGCGGAATCTCACTGAATCGTTTGGATGAGGTCATTGATTTGGGCGTCAGATTTTATTCGCGATTGCTGTTTCATAATCTTATAACGGGTAAAGCAGAAAAATTGTTTTGGCTCGGAGTAGTGTTGGATAATTCAAAAGACTTTAATCCTGTGTCATAATTTTGCCTAGTCTACACTTCATTATTGCAAAGCAGATTCAAATCAGGCTTCATTATTTGGAGCTCACGTGAAGCCAGGCACAGCTTGATGATGACCGTATAAACAAAGGCTCTCCCCCGATATTCGTATATTAGAGAGTATGGTAACTTTCCTTTTCTATTTCCTATCGGATCTGGAGTATGTTATAGGATTCCATTTCTTGTAACTCAGAAGAGACGAAGCGCTTATGAAGTTTATCTTCCTACTAATAAAGGGAAAAATTCCATACTCTCCGTTATTGAATAAACTTTTATTCTTCGGATATGAATATTTTCAGAACTAACACAATCCTGAACTTTTACTATATCACAACCTAAAACTGAATTATATAAGAACTGTTTCCCACTGTATTCAATTACTCAAACATGGACGCGGTCACATTAAAATATAACTGAAAAATAAATTGATGATGGGTGTGAGTGATGGTGTTGAGTGAAACTAAATTGGTCGAAATTAATCGTCATCTTTTATAGTTCTTATGTACTTTTGTATTCGTGTTTAACCTAAAATTTTAAATTTTATTAAGAATTAATTTTACATCGTCACGATTAGGTTACCGATAAATTTGTGTGCGTAAATAAAAAAATATTCTCATATCAAAAATAATTTTAAATTATTAGCCAATAAAAGATTGAATTCAAAAAATTATAACAATGAAAGCTGGCAGTAATAAATAAATTGTAATTTTATAACAAAACATTATCATATAATCATGATACAACAATATCTTTTCAAGTTAAATCTATGGCCACTCCTTAAATATTTACAGATATTTCAATTCTCATTCTTTTTTTGGAAGTGCTCAATTTTCATCTGTTAAAAACTTTTTTCATAAATCAGCGTTAGGTTGCTCTTCAACCCGAAAACTATTTCAATATTTCAACAGTGAAGAGAATTCTATGGCATATCTTTCGCTGTCCATAAAACCAGATTATGAAATCAACTCCATGCAATTTTATATATTGAGATTTAAACACATACCCCAAGTGTAACACCCACAGGGTCTGTGTTTAAATCTCATATCAAATCGCATTAAATTTCCGATACTGACAATCTTTTTTTCTTTTTACTTTCTTATCTGTTCCTTAATTGAAATAAAATATGTTTTAAAAAATCGACTTCAAAGAAGAGGGTACTAAAAAGTAAAAAATAACTAAAAACAGGTACCTAATTATTTCGTATATTCATATAAATAAGTTACTTATTTTTGAAGTCGATATCAACACCGCCTATCAACTTAAACAAATGTAAATTTTTATATTGTTAATACGCCTTTTATGAACTTATTTACTATATTGTAAGTACATTCAATACACGAAACAAATATCTCGAATCATAGTTGATCTACTGCCATTCGTAAAGGATTTCCATCATTCATTTCTGGTTTTAGTCATCAGGTTATCAACATAATTATATGAAACCCCCTCTAAAGCACCCTCTTTCAAATGAAAAATTGTCGAAATTGGTCCAGTCAGTAGAGAATTGTCGCTAACTTACATAAAAAAAAAGATTTGGATGAAATGAGAACCTCCTCCTTTTTTCAAGTCGGTTAAAAAATGTTTCGTTTCGATTTAATTGTTTTTCTTTCTAAAATAACTTGAATTTCTTGTTCACATTTATGTGGGTAAATATATAGCCATTGTTTTAATTTTATTTCAGATAGCTCCTTAATATTTTTTTTATATTTATACATAGAAGTAAACGAGCAGAAATCGGTTTACTAACAATTACTTCACCATAAGTGTAATTAATTTTAATACATTTATTTTCTGTAAATTTTACCTACAATATTTAAGAACAAAATTAACGACTATGAAAAATGTTAAAAAACTGTTCATTGTTTTTTAACAACTGCCTTTAAAAAAAATTATGCAAACGTAATAGTAGAGTCACTTTATTTAGCACGCAAATAAAAAGTGAAAATTATATGATAAAAGGACTTAAGCGTGATAAATACAATTGGTAAAATCCAAATTCAAATAATTAAATTTTAAAAATAAAAATATATTTCATAAATGAGTAGTTCACGGTTTTATTTTCCTGCTTGCTTTCCATTGTAAACCAATTATTTGCTAGACTGCTTCTAAATTATCAGATTTAACTTTATTATTTTCTCATTTAGAACAGTGAAAAATTTTATCTCTTTTTAAAATTAAATTTAATTATTTTTAAAATTTAAAAGATACTCCGCATTCAATTGAATATGTATACTTAATTGAAAAATAAACTAAAAAAATCTAAATAAAGTTTAAATAATAAAGAAAACCAATGGATATGCTGAAAATTTATTTTAATTGATTAATTTTTAATATTTGATAAATGATAAAGTATCCATAACCTATAATTCATAACCTACACGGTATTCATAACCTATAATTCAAATAAATTCACATCGAATTTGAGAGGATGTGACAAATAATTGGCTTAAAATATAAAGCCAGGAGAAAAATAAAATGGCGGAGCACCCATCTTTCAAATAAACTACGTAGATATATGTTTAGTGAGCAATTTCATGTTGTGAAATTTTTGTTGCATTCGTAAAATTTCACTCTCCATTTTTTTATAACGCGCCTAAAGTAATATAACTTCAGAAATATCCAATACAGAATCGTGATTGACCGTTTTACAATTAATAGCGATACCCATGAAAAAATTTCTTAAGAAAGATTAAACTATGTCTGTGTTATTCTACGATCTACGACAGTATTTAAGTGCTATATTTAATATATTTGTGTCATGTCGCAATATTTATGATTTTCATACACGGAAATCACGTACGATAATTGGATCATTTTGTTTATTTGTGAGATAACATATAGATTATTTTAAGCTTATTAAGTGCATATCAATTAGAAGAGTAATTTAATTGTTTGGACCGTTTCAAATTGAATAAATTATTAGTTATAAGATTGAAGCTAAGCTCACACAGGTATACTTCAAAGGATGTCACATACTTTAGATGTAATTTGATGAAGGAGGAAAAAGAGAAGGAGACCTTTTTATTTGCAACTTGGTAAGTAGAAAGATGTGTTTCAATTTTGTCTCCCAAAGGCAATCTTTTATGATAACATATTTAGAAAACATTTTCTTTTAAATGTCTAAAGTAATTAAAACATTCAAATTATATTCTGATTACAAGATCTTTATGAAAAAAAAATATTTAGTGTTTGACCCCTTTCAGGGGTCCTTATTTAATATTGTAGTTACATCTTAACGATATATAGGGTTTATTTGTTTTCTCAGAATACCGTACGTCGTTTTCTGCCATTTTCTTCAAATATTATTACTAATGTAGCCATGAAGTCAGAATATGCTACCGTAGTAAAAGTTCAGTCTGCCTTATACTTCTGTAAAGTTTAGAGATTGTCGTAACGAAGATAGGTTCGTTTTTCGTTTTTCTAATGTTTCCAAATATGCAATTGTATATGCTATCGCGTGAATTTCATGTATGTTTAAGGTCATAAATATATTAAAAAAACCTATTAGTATCGAGATCGCATTACGAGGGTTCCGTACACAGCTATACATTTATGAAAATTTGAGTATAGAATGTATTTGTATACAAATATTAATATTATGTCACCATTTAAATATATTAATTACTTGGAACATATTTCACAGGTGTAAAATTGCTATGAATTTCTCAATATCTATAAGATTTAGAGTCATCCCCATAGATTTTCCGTAATCTCTTTATCAGATATTATTTACTTCTTTCATGGTTTTTGATTCAGTAAATTCAGAAGGGAGGCGATTTTATTTTTATGGCATTTTGGTGCATAAGGATATATTATTGAAAATTTTAAAAAAGTTATTAATTTTTTCGTAGTTTAACTTTTTAATAATACACCGCACAGTATATAAAATTAAAAAGTATTTCTTTAAGCACTTAATTTGTTTGCTCTATAATTACCGTATGAAAGTTTAAAAGAGTTAGTTACTTCAAATTATGTGGATTCATGTATTTTTATAACCGTTAAATATTTCAAGTTTCGATATCAAAAGTCTTTTCATATTATCGGCTTTGGGAAACAGATATTGTCAACGTTTTTCCTTTTGGGCTACGGAACTTTTCTTATGTGTTTGTTTTTCTGTATATTTGTCCATTTATTAGTACTGTTTGTCCCAGAAAATTGTCAATGAAGGAACCAAAAATTTGCCATAGTGATTACAAAACTTTTTCTTTCCAGGTTTTATGCGCGATAGTTTCGAAATATATTGAAAATAACGACAAAAATGTATATGCCCAACTTCAATTTCCAGGAGTGAAATGATAAACAAAACAGGTTTACCAGAAGCATAATAATGACAACGGAAACAAAAGCCATAATTTTTAATTCAGTGGCTTTTGAGAACTTCACAATAGTATAATTACTTACATAGCGAAATATAATACTATTATTTACAAATGGTTACATTTGTTTACCCTCAAATCTTTATGTGCTTAAGTATATACCGAATCCGCCTAGTATTAGACCTGTAGCATAAATATCGCGTTAAGCATGAGTTTATTAGACAATGATAGCATTAATGGTTTTGATTCCAGTTGGTCACCTGTCACATTTAGTCGTAATCTATGATGTTTTTACGTACAGATGTAAGACTTGAGTTCCCAGTCATTGGTTTGCTATTTACATCCATTTCCTTCTTCAATTTCATCATCCATTAATTATATAAATGACCACAGTATCGTCTTTAATTTGTCGGTCACTGTAAACAATTTTCTAAAATGCTCGCTTTAATTTCTTTAACAATAATAGGTCATTAACAATAATAGGTCAACACCAGCAAGACGATTTAAGAGGAGTAGTATGAGCAGGTTATTGAACATTTTCTCTATGTGAAACGCCGTATCGAACCCTCAAAACTTAGATGTTAATAACTTTGGAAGACCAAATTTTCAGAATCAAATTTGGTTATCTTACTAACTTAATAAAATAAACTGGTTAAATTCATTTCTTCTAGTTTAACTGGTTCCAGTTTCATCATCATAAAATTTTGACACTCATTCATCACTCAATGATGATTATCAAAACCCCTAGAATGCCAGAAAGCTAAAAATTGGTGTACGGTTTAAGGTTAACGTAAGAATAACAAGGAATCACGCATAGTTTGTGAAACAGTGCAGGTATGAAAGTCTTAAAAGTTCCCTTGAAGGTAGAATAGTTTCTCGAAGACGTATAAAATTACGAAATTATTGATTATGATAAATTGGATATGTAAGCTTATATGAGAGCGTAAAAAAATGTGATGTTTATAAATATGATGGCGGCGACGTGCGCCGCCTCTACACTGCCGAGAGGTGGACGAGCCGTTTTGTAAGTGTAGAGAGTGCGTCGGCGTGAGCAGGACCTTAGCGCGGCGCGTGCCGAATGGAAGGAGTTATATAGGAACGTTTGCAAGTGAACAATCCAAACGGCAACTAACAAGAAGAATTGAGATCCCATTAAAAAAATTATCTAAAAATAGTCCCAAGACGCACTATCGTTTAAATCTTTAAAAATAATGAGATTTCCTGCAGAGCCAAGCCCTAAGTAGGTCTATATCTTGACCGACGAAAATTATATGGCTTGATCGGGTCGCAGAAAAAGTGGTATGTATCTTTAACATTATTGCAAATTATTAAATTATCATTAATACAATGCATGAAAATTACCTATCATATCTAGAGGAAGCTCTCAAGAAATGCGCTGTTGATGTTATACCAATTTGGCGTAGTTCAACGATACGGCCAAATCCTTAACGTTCTTAAACGAAAATGTATATTTAAATTACAGCATATCTCTAAAATTATAAGATCTCAATCTTATGCCTTTTTAAGCCTTAAAAAGGAGTCTTATCAACATTTTCATACGAAATATTTTTGATTGGACATTTGTGTATCTGAAGATATTCACACGATGACAATGATTGTGAAATTATGTCAATTGTTTAGTGTATATTACACCAGCAAAGAGAATGGCGAAAAATACATTTTACATGCCTCATCCGGTGCGGTCTAGTTTGATAGGTTTTTATAAATTCAATTGTCTTTACTTCAGATGTAAATATGTTCATAAGTCGATTATGCACGATTGTAAACTATAAAAAATAACTTCTATACACACACACACACACATATATATACATCATACACCTCTCGGCAGTGTTATATATATATATATATATATATATATATATATATATATATATATATATATATCTTAGAGATACGAAAACTTTTTCATGATTTTCTCAAATTACCAATGATAATTATGGGCGTGTTATTAAATTTAATTTCTATTTCAAACAATTTTATTTAAAAATATCAAATTTTTTATGCGTGAAAATACATTCAATTCCAGAATAAGATTTAAATAAATATCATCCATGTTTTTAATATTACAGTTGTTTTCTTACATTTACTAAAATTTGTATAATTATGTCTTCACTAAAATAAGTACAAATTACATATCTGCATGTAGATTAATTCCAAAATTTAAGAATAAATGTACCATTCATTTTTTTATTTGTATTGTTACTGTACAATTCATTGATGATTGAAAGAAAGTAAACTGATTTTATCACATCGAACAATATAAGTCTAACTGACATAATACCATAACCGTATGGAAATTCTTAAAACCCAATGTGAAAGTTGGATTGCAGTGAATTATTTAAACAAACATTGCGGTGCTGGAATAAAATGTGGTTGAAAATTGAGAGTTTATAGCCTCACATTTATGACAATAAGTCTCAAATAATCTACGTCTGATTGTTAATAATAAATTATCTAAATATACAAGCCACTATAAGTTAGCCAGAATCATGATCGTAAAAAAAATGTTAAAAGATGCCAAATAGAGCTCATCATTCTCCTAACATTAACAGAGACCTGTGAAATGATATACGAAATATTTGCATGCTTTTAACTAGTTTGTAAATAGTTCTGTTCAAAAAACTATCTGTTACTACTAAAGGTATGAGTAAAATGTAAGTTTTATTATATAACAAATCTCATTTACTAAAAATTTACAATAAAATACGTTTGAAAAATCCCAGATTTACAATAAATCTGTGTTCAACATTATCACAAATGTGTGTAACTACAATAGTCGCAATTCTTACCAGCTTTGCTATGAGAATCATCTTGCCAGAATATGGTATGGCAATGTATATGAATATGTTGATAAAGAAAATGTCCCATATTATGTTGGTGCAGAAGAATCTGATTGACATTTCACTTTAAATCCATAATAATTGAAATGGTATTTATAATTGAATATAAGAAATTAATACTTTAGACCTGTATGGAAATTTTTTTTTTTAAATTATATTTCATTAATCAGTTAACCAATTAAAAAATTATTCAGTTAAGGTACATACATAGGAAGAAACTACTATAAATACTCCAAATCCCAAAAATGATAAAAACTGAAAAACACATCAATACATGTTATGAAACGAAGTCCTCCGCTGGAGTTGTGTGTCTCTATGTAAGCAATTTTCAAAGTAACTAATAAACACTTCTTATTTTACTTTTCATCGACGGATGTAAAAAATGCAATTTTTCAACCCAATTTTCCAGAATTTATTGTACAAAACTTGAGTACTTGTGAAATTAAATTATATGAAAATGTTATTATTCAATATATTATTTGATTTGAATCGGGTTTTTACCGCGAAAAAACCCGATTTAAATCAAATAAAATATGTGGTCGAATCACGAAAGTTTAAAAAAGTCTATTATTCAATATACTTATAAATCTAATTCTTTCATAACAAAGTTTTCTAGGATACAGTCAAATTTATGTTTTCTCGCATTTATTCGAAAATAGTCAATTCGTGAAAAGTCTTCGCCAGCCAGCGCGTATCAGGAACGGGACACTAATAAATAAATATTTTAACAAATAATAATGAAATTACAGCAAACAGAGTAGGAAAGATATAATTAACGAAGACACAAACGTGTATTAAATAACGATTGTAGTTAATTCATGAAAATCTATACATATCACTTGATGATCTTCGAAAAAGCTAGTGAAAGCTTTGTTTTTTATGTATTGATGGACTCGTAGGTTTTCGGCTACGTTTTAACTTTACCCTGTTTTGATTTACACTGTAAAGGGGTATATACTCATTATGTATAATTAATATTATTTTTGAGAAAAGCTTTTAAAAACTATTGTTGAAATAATTTAAGACTAATATTCAAGTATATATTACATGACAAAGTGTCAGACAAAATAAAAGGTAATGATGTAAATATTGATCTCAAAAATAGTTAAATTTAAAGCTTCAAAGGCATTGCATATATTAATGTTACTGTTAAAATTTCTTCTGGAACAGCTAACACAGTATTTTTATTGTCTTTAATAGCATGTGCTCAAACCCCGTTAAAAGTGTACCCATAGCATTATAAATTTCAAATTAATATTTCTTTTCTATTTACGTTAAATGTATAGCCGTATAGACCTACTTCATTCTTCACGTGATTCAGAAAAATAATTATATTACAAGAATATGATTTACATGCTTTTTTTAAATCCTGAGTGTAAGCACGGGATAAATAAAACTCAGTCTAGCAATGTACTTAAATTCATGTTATAGTAGTTTTCAATTTCAATATATCATTAAAGTGATCCATTTTAATTACTTACCTCTGATTACATTTTCTACTTCGTTTAGTGTTAGCTCAATACTTTTGTTTTTTAATATTGATAGTTCTAACAGCCTTCAAAATTTACTGCTCGGATAGGTGCCAATAATGGGAGTATACGGAGGAGAAATTTATATTCGGAGTAAAAATAATTGAGTTAAAGTGATCTTCTGCAACTATTAACCAGTCTAAAAAAGATAGAAGTTTTTTGAAAGGTAATCATCTTTCTGATAATATAATATATACTTTACAAATCCCATCGCGCAAAATAATTAGTCGACATATTTTTTTCTTTCTCGCTTTTTATCAACTTCTTGCATTTCACGACCGGTGAAATGCAAGAAGGTGAACGATGTGAATACAAAATGCCCAAAGCGGGAAAATACCGTTAAAATTTATTGATTTTGTTACAATTTCTTTTCCTTGTTGTTCCGGCGTATTTATTTAGTTATTTCTTTAAAAAAACATACCTCACAAAGTGATTCAAAGCGTTGGGCATATGTAAAGGCCAAAAGGCAATATCGAATAAAACAAGAAAATACAAAAAATTTTCTGGTTTATGACTGGTTGTTACTGAAATTATTTTAAAACTGAAAATTATACATCGTCCTTACAACAAAGGAATGATGTAATATTTATTTCAGTTACAGATACAATGCAACTAAACAATGTTCAAAAATATCTGAACATTATTTTAGTAATCTATCACTGAAATTCTAGACTCCAGGCCTAATTAATTTCATGAATCGACTGAAAATAACTTTCATGCACGTTTTTAAAACAAAACATAAACGAGGTAAATCTATTTCAATCGACCATCAAGACGGATGGAATTTTTTTTAATGTGACATCGAATAGAAACAATATATAAAAAGTTTTAATAACGAATTTTCAATCATTCTAGAGGCACAGCATGTTGCGAAAAATTATAAAAACTTTTAATACATTTTTAAAATCGACGGGTAGGTTTCGTAATTTTCATTCCTTATTTTCTCAGCTTACATCTATAGATGTATACTCCGTATACTCCTATTGTTGGCACCAATCCGAGCAGTAAATTTTAAAGGCTGATAGAACTATGAATATAAAAATACAAACGAACACAAAATAAACGTAAAACCATATAAAAAACTAAACGAAGTAGAAAATGTAATCAGCGGTAAGTAATTTAAATGTATCGCTTTAATTATATATCGAAATTGAAAATTATTACAAGGAGAAATTAAGTACATTGCTAGCCTGAGTTTTATTTATTCCGTGCTTATACTCAGGATTTTAAAAAAATGTAGATTATATTCTTATAATAAAATTATTTTTCTAAATCACGAGAAGAATAAAGTAGGTCTATACAGCTATATATTTAACGTAAATAAGAAAGAAAGATTAATAATACGATAATTTGAAATTTATAAGTCTATGGGTACACTACTAACGGGGTTTGAGCACATGTTATTAAAGACAACAAAAAATATTATATTAGCTGTTTTAGAAGAAATTTAATAGTAACATTAATATATGGAATGCCCTTTAAAGCTTTAAATTTTAGTATTTTTAGATCAATATTTACATCATTACCTTTTATTTTATCTGACATTTTATCATATAATATAAGCTTGAATATTAGTCCTAAATTATTTCAATAATAGATTTTGAACGATTTTCTCAAAAATAATATTAATTATACATAATAAGATAATCGCAAAGAAATCAAAGTATATACCCTTTTACAGTGTAAGTCAAATCAGGGTAAAGTTAAAAAGTAGCCGAAAACCTACGAGTCCAGCAATACATAAAAGAACAAAGCTCTCGCTAAGTCTTTCTAAGATCATCAAGTGATATTTATAGATTTTCATGAAATAATTACAATCATTTATTTAATACACGTTTGTGCCTTCGTTAATTAAGTGTCTCCTATTCTGTTTACTGTCATTTCATTATTATTTGTTTAAATATTTATTTATTAGTGTCCCGTCCCTGATACGCACTGGCGAGCAAAGACTTTTCACGCTTTGACTATTTCCCTCTCGAAAACATAAATTTGACTGTATGCTAGAAAACTACGTTATGAAAGGAGAATTAGATTTATAAGTATGTTGAATAATAACATCTCCATAAAATTTAATTTTACATGTATTCAAATTTCGTACAATAAACTCTGGAAAATTGGGTTGAAAAATTTAATTTTTTTCATCCGTCAATGAAAAGCAAAATAAGAAGTGTTTAATAGTTACTTTGAAAATTGCTTACATAGAGACACACAACTCCGGCGGAGGACTTTCATTTCATAACATATATTGATGTGTTTTTTCAGTTTCTATCATTTTTGGGATTTGGAGTATTTATAGCAGTTTCTTCCTATGTATGTACCTTAACTGAATAATTGTTTAATTTGTTAACTGATTAATGAAATATAATTTAATAAAAAAATTGTCAATATAACTTTAAGTATTAATTTCTTATATTCAATTATAAATACTGGTTCAAATATTATGGATTTAAAGTGAAATGTCAATCAGTTTCTTCTGCACCAAAATAATATGCAACATTTTCTTTATCCAAATATTCATATACATTGCCATACCATATTCTGGCAAGATGATTCTCATAGCAAAACTGGTAAGAATTGCGATTATGGTAATTTTGAACACAGGTTTATTATAAATCTGTTATTTTGAAAGGTATTTTATTGCAATTTTTTATTAAATTAGATTTGTTACATAATAAAAATTATATTTTACTCGTATCTTTAGTATAAGAGACCGTTTTTCTGAACAGAACTAATTACGATCTAGTTGAAAGTATGCAAATCTATCGTATATAATTTCACAGGTCTCTGATAATTTTAGGAGAATGATGAGATCTATTTGGTATCTTTTAACATTTTTTTACGATCATGATTCTGGCTAACTTATAGCGGCTTGTATATTTAGATAATTTATTATTAACAATCAGACGTAGATTATTTGAGACTTATTAATTGAGAGGCTATAAACTCTCAAATTTCAAACAAATTTTTTTCCACCAACGCAATGTTTGTTCAAATAGTTCACTGGTAAATTTTCAGGATTTAATTGAAGCTATGCTGTACCAAGTTTTGCATTAATATAGTAGATATTTCAATAAACTGAACAATGATAGTAAACGAAAAAGATTTAAACATCGTGTTGAAGTTAATACCTGAGTGATATCTTGATTCATCTTGAAGAAAACAATAACGATAAACCGTACTTGGAAAATAATTCTGTAACTAATTTTAAATAAAGCTATATACAATAAATTAGTATCTAATATTCATGTATTATTTGAGTGGCGTATTAATTTGCAAGTCTCCTTGTTTAAATCAAAAATCAATCTTTAAAAGTTGAGTTTGTTCTCCTTCATCAATTAAGTTGAGCTGAATTTTATATGAGGCATCGCAGGGATTATTTCGTTAATGATGTATTTGTGCGAGTAAATGGGAAATTCTGAAAGTGGGTACAAAAAATATAAAGCAAATAAATGAATTTCCTTTAATTAACTTTGGGTTTAAATTCAGCTCAGAAACAGGAAACAATTTTCGTTAAGAAAATGTAATTGATTTCAATATAAGACTCTTTTTTCCTTCAATGTAAAACGTTTTATAAGTTTTGCATTTGAATGATTCAGTTACGCCATGTTATAATCGTTATTCGATTTGTTTATTGATCTTTTATTGGATAATATTATGTTCTGAATATGGAACCTCAATATTTCACACCATATTTTTCTAAAATGGTTTAAACCCTTTCCTTTTTAACACGTTCTACAGTCTATTTTCATATTTATATGTTTTTTTTTGGTAATAATTATCATATTTAATTGCAATCATTTTACAATTAAATGTTTCATTAGTTGACATGAATGTTGATGTTAACATGAATCTTTTACTTTAATTACAATTTTAAGCTAAATTTTCAAAGGCAATTACTTTGATTGACGATTACCATTAGATGACCCATAAGATGAAACTTCTTGGTAAGTTTGAACTTTTAATTGGAAAATAAGAATATTATACTTTTTACGCAGCGTTCTTATTGTGTGAATGTATAATTTATATTTAGAAGATAATATTGTACATACTGGAATTGTATTACAGATCATTGTGATATTTATCGAATTATTAATTTTACTACCATACTCGTAAATATAGATAGGTGAGTAATGAGGTAAACATGACAATTCACTGAATATGGCTTTAGTTTCTAATACTAGAAATAATTATTATATTAATAGGTATTTATTAAGTTAATATGTTTTTATTTTCCAACAAAAGGATAAATATTTGAAAAAATTTTAATTGATCACAACACTTTAACGTGGTGCAGAGACTGTGCGGAAATAACCGGGAACTACACACACGCACAAACACACATACACACTCAAGCACGCAAGCACGCGCGCTCACACACACACACATTTGTGTGTATATATAAATAAATATATATATATATATATATATACATATATATAATATACATATATATATATATATGTATATATAAGTCAAGTTATTTCAATTATCTATCAATAATAACTTAATACGCACTAACGTTATTGTTAACGCCCCCCGCATTGAGGTTGATAAAATATTGTTTGTGTTACAATTCATGGAGCATTGATGCAGTTTAGTATAAGAAATAACGAAGCTTAGTTTGAAAAGCGTTTATTTTTATTAATTTTAAGTGATATTTCAGAAAAAAGAAACTAACCCTTTCGATAAATATTGAGAATCCTTTTCTTAACGTTGTTGTATAGCTATTGAATCTTTGAAGTCAAATTTAATACAGAATTGTAATTGTTAATTTTCAAATTAATTGAAAAATAACTAATGTTTCTCTATAGAAAGACAGCCACATTTGGTAGATTAATTGCAACATCTATGTATTTGTGAGCATTCGCGCGCGGGAATCACGTATGGAAATACGGAAGTGTTGCTACGTGAACCCCTCCATTTAGCTCATGACATGTAGATGGAAGTATTTGATGTAATAAAGTGGCTCTCGTTTACTTCAATTCACTTTTATTACGATGATGCTTTCACATGAAATTTTTTGATTGTTCTCATGTTGGTACTGTTTTAACTTTCAGTATATATGATAAAAGGCAGCGAGTGGAAATGGTGAGCATGTTATCGATATTGTATTTAAATGTATAACGTTATAAAAGAGTAAGCTTATGATTTATATACGTAGTATGACGATAACGTAGTTTATATTTGCACTTATCCACATTGATTTAATTAATTATTGGCTAAAAGTGCCTGTGTTAACGCCAGCTTTCTGAAATGCGAAGAAATTTTTATCATTGCTTACTTATATGTGACATGCGTGTAAGAGTTTTCGTTCTTTCAAAAGTTTACATTTAAGTAACGTCTCATTCCACAGGTGGATGTTTGGCTGAGCCGATATCATGGTGAGGTCAACTAGTATCTAATGCAGATGCCCTCAGGATATGGATGTTTCCGAGCTAATCTTTATCGCTTCAAACAAGAAGATTCTCCAGAGTGCCCGCCCTGTCCCGAAATTAGTGGAGACGCGGAGTACGTATTCTTTGCATCCGCCGGTTTAACTTATTACGCAGTACTCTGGAAATTGTTCTTGAACAGAAAATTCAACCAGAGACCTTAATAAAAGCAATGCTGTCATGGAACGCAGCCAGGAAATCGATTAGCCAAATCGCGTCAGAAGTCCTCCTGGATCTCCGCCACATAAAAAGAAAGCAAGTTTAAAAAATTATTAGAAGGAGAGAAACAGTGACTTCGATTATTTGAACGAAGAGCAACGGCTAGATCCTCCCTCCGTGAAGTAATGCCTAACATGGGTCCCGCGTGGAAAACAGAGGCTGAAAACAGGAAGTTTTTAGTCGGTATGAGAATAACCATGTCCGACAACCTGAACCGCAACTTATAAAAAAAATGAACATCACATGAAAAAAATTATAAATATCGACTTAAAATATAAAAATATCGAGTATCCTTTATTTCTTCAATATTATAAAAAACTCATGTAGAGCCAAGCCAAAGAAAGTGGCTTTTGTATTATTGCAAATATTTAAATCATAAGCAGCATAATGCACAACAATCTCCTATCATCAATGTGAACTGTGAAGAAGTGAACTGCTGACATTACACTAAGTGGCCACATTTCCGCAACGCAGCCAAACCCTATAACTTTCTTTGACCAAAATGTAGACTTCGCTTAGAACGGGGTTCTACATTATATTTCAATACTCTTTTGGAGTTAAAGTACAGTGATTCTTGGCAGTATTATTACAAAAAAATGTTTTTTATGGAATGTGTGTATATCTGAAGATAGATGCATGACGAATATAAAGAAATTTAGTCAAATGTTGAATGTATACCACGTCACTAAATATTAAAGTGATATTATCAATTGTATAAAATAAAACTAATAAAAAAAATAAATATTCTTACATTTAAAAATAAATATTCATCATGAAACATTTCTTCTGTTGTTTCTTACAATCTTATAATAAATGTGACTTCTTTTGCTTGATATTTTGGTATTTTTTTATTCATAAACTATACCAAACCTAACTTTTGTTTCGTACCCCTATCCAATGAGGTGTTATTTGATAGATTTTTATAAATGATATTGACTTTTTTATATAGGAGGATACTGTATTTTCAAACACACCATGCTTTTAATTTTTTAATTTAAAAAGATTGTACACGATTGTAAATTTTTAAATATCATTTCTCTTAAATAATGTTTGAGATATGAATCATCTTTCACAAAAAGCTACATAAATCTATACGTGAAGCACGTTGCAAAGGAACTCCATATCAAAATAATTTTGAAAACTTTTTAATAAGGATACAGATGATCATTAAAATGAGTAGAATTATATTGAAAGCTCCCCGCTGTAAGTTTGAAAACTTTCGCTAAAGAAGCTTTGAAAGGAAATAATTTACATACTTCTGTCTATTCGACGAAAATTTCATGTGACCTAACTTCTTCAAATAAATCTTATTCTACCACTTTGTTTCGTTGAATTCTTCCCTAGTTACACGAGTTTCAACAAGAGATTCAGGCGTTTCGTGTATATACGCCTAATAGCTATACAAATCTTCTTATGACTCTCTAAGCTTACCAGTGATAACTTTGGATATATTATTAAATTTAATTTTTATAACAATTTAATTTATTCGAAAAGATTGAATTTTTTAACACATAAGAATACCTTCCATTCTGGATTAGGATTTAATAGAGCATCTTCTGTGTGCATTGTTACAGTTATACATTTATCCTCACTAAAACTTGATTTATTATACCGTTACTAAAATAAGAATCTATGATATATCTGCATGATAATATGTGTATGTATTTCATTCTAAAATTTAGAAATGGAAATACTATTACGCCTATTTTTCACTGCCTAAGTCATTGATGATTTCAAAAAATTAAATAGTTTTATCGCATCGAACAATGTATTCTTATTCACAAAAGGTATGACAATCCCTAAAACTAAATATCCAAGTTGCACTTTTAGACTTAAGACCTAATTTATTTCATGGATTGGCCAAAAATAACTTTTCACGTAAGTTTTAAAACAAAGTAAAAACAAGGTAAATCTGTCTCAGTGGACTATTGAGATGGATGGATTTATTTATATAATGTGATACTTAATAGAAATAAATATATTGAAAGTTTTAATAACGAATTTATTCCAGAGGCGTGGTATGCTAACAAAAATGATTAAGATTTTTAAACCAGAAGCAAAATGGATGCATTCATTTTTAACGTTTTTGTTTTGTGTATATTATCTTCGTTGTGATTTAAAGACAAAATTTTAAAACGAGATATTTAGTACAATTTATCGACAATTGAACTTAATACTACAAGCTTATAACTTTTATATCAGCCTCATTATAACACGGCAATACTAAAATAATTAAGAGGAATAGTTATTAAGATTGAAAAATTAGTGAACTGTAACTATATGACACCAATGCAAGTTATACTCCAAACTATAGTTAATGCAGTTTTAAAAGAGTATATCTCTGGTAATTTAAACCTAACGAAAACTTCTTTGGGAAAATAACAAGAAAATTGTTTGGTAATGTTAAAAATGTTCTCGACTCTGAAATTCTTGGGAAATTTCCGACTTAGAAGCTTAATTTCGAAATAGTTGACATTGTTATCGAGATTTTGTGACCGTTAATTTGACAAGTAAATAGTTCAATTCGAATATAGTTTATAAATTCATTTATCCATTAAATAATTATGTGTAAAATCATAAAGAAATGTTATTATGGGCGTAATATTTTTATCCAACATAAAGAGAATGAAGATTAATAGGTTTTCATTGCTTAATAAATCCCCACTATTATTTGCAAAAAAATATCTCTATCATAAATATATATACGTATATCTAAAATTGTATAAATCTTGTTTTTGGTCATATAATTATTTTTCTATATCACATAGAAATGTAAAAAGGTAATATAAATGAACATGATAATTTGCAATTTATAATGTCAAAGTATCTACTTAATGACACTACGTATGCAGTATTAGCGGATATTGAGCGCAGGCTATTAAAGGCAACAAAAAATATGGTGTTAGCAGTGCCAGAAATACCTTTAATAGTAAATTTAATATATGCAATACCTTTAAATCGTTAAATTTTAATTTTTCTTAAGACCGATATTTATTTTATTCAGCTTCAAACACACTAATATACGTTTGCAAATTACTTCAATAATATTTCAATGATCATTTTGAACGCTTTTCTCGATAGAGAAGTTAATTGTTATATATTCCAAAGAAATCAAATTACATACCCTTTTACGGTGCAAGTAAAAACCGCCTAAATTTATAAATTTGCTGAAAAATTTAGAGTCCAGTAATTCATAAGACAAACAAAGCACTCACTAGTTTTTTCAAGATCATCAAGTTTATATTTCTTTAAATTTGTTTCGAAAAACAACTAAATTAATTCATTTAATACACGTTTGTGTCTTCGTTATTTATAAGCATCCTCTGTTTTTTTTGTTATTTTACCATTATTTGTTAAATCGATAGTATACTAGTTGTCCTGGCTTCGCACTGGCGAGCAAAGATTTTTTACGAATTGACGCGTTTTGTATCAAAGTGGGAAAATATATTTTGGCGACTTAAAATCTCTACATAAATTCGAAAGTTTATGCTGGGATTCTGAACATTATTAAGAAATATTTTATAAATATATATATATATATATATATATATATATATATATATATATAATGGCCCTCTGACGAAAGCTTTCTTTCCGACTTCATCCATAGTCATCATCAGAGGTAAGATAATTGTACGAAGTATTCGTAAATTGTACATGTAACAGATTTCTTTGTGAATCAGTCCATATATTAATAAAGAACAAAATAATATTCGTTCCGTTATTACTAAAAAAATCGCTTATATAGAAACAAACGGATGCGGCGGAAGACTTTGTTTCGTAATATGTATTGAAGCGTTTTTAAGTTTTTTAAGGGAATATTTGAAACAACTTTTTTTTTAAATATTCATAAATTCTAATTAATTTTAACATTCTAATTAATTGTTTAATTTGTTACTTAATAAATGAAATGAAATTATTTAAAATTATTTTTAATATAACCATAAAGCATTCATTACAAAGAACATTCAAATAAATCATAATTACATTTTCGGTGATCATGGATTTAATGAGATAGATTTCTGATAATTATATGAGATTGACCGTATATATATATATATATATATATATATATATATATATATATATATATATATATATATATATATATATATATATATACACATATATATATATATATATATATATATATATATATATATATATATATATATGTCGCATTTATTTTTTACTTTTTCTTCTTGGTCGTGGTTGTTAACAACTTATAGTGGCCTGCATATTTAAATATTTTATTATATTAACAATGAAAAAGAAATAATTTTAGATATAGCATCATAATTGCAAAGCTGTAAATTTTGAAATTTTCAATTAAATTTTATTCCAGCCGTCGCATTTTCTATGTAAATATTTCCCTGGTAAATTGAAATTACTTAATGTATGTAAAAAAGGAATATGGGTTTCAATAAAACTTAACACTGATACTTAACAACAGGACATAAATATTGAGTTGAAATTAAAGCTTTAGTGATATCATGACTCATATTGAAGAAAATAATCATAATGTACATACTTTTAGAATATTTCAGAATCTAATCTTAAATAAATTTCTAATTTTTACGTATTATTTTAATAACGTATTAATTTGCAAGTCTCTTTGTCTAAAGCAAAGTTTAATCTCTTAGAAAGTGAGGTTGTCTTTTTTATCAATTATATAAGCCTGAATATTTTACGAGGCATCGTACGCATTACTTGGGTAAAGATGTATTCGCGTGGGTAAATGGGAAATTCTGAAAATGAATATAAAAATATAAAGCAAAGGAACAAATTTCCTTCAATTAACTTAGGGCTTCAATTCAGCTCAGAAGCAGGGAACAAATTTCCTAAGGAAAATATTGTTTAATTCAGTCTTTGACGTCTTTTTTCTTTTAATATTAAATTCTTTATACGGTTTTGCATTTGAATTGTTCAATAACGCTTTGTTATGATCACTAATTGATTTGTCTACTGAAGTTCTATTGGAAAATTTATATCCGGCTAAATTTCCACTATCGGATTATAGCTGAAAACTAAAAGCATATCAGTGCGTCTCTATTATGATTTCGCGGACAGAAAAGTATTTTCTAAGATAAATATTCAAAGATTTTTACATTGTAATATATTTTGGAGAATAGCATATTTAGAATATTGAAACTTAATATTTTATGTTTGCCTCGAAAATATTTACAAATCGTTGCTTTTTTGACACGTTTTACACCCCATTTTCATATATTAAAATTTTTTGTTGATAATAATAATTATATTTAATCGTAATCTCTTTATACTAAAGCGTATATATAAAAATAAAATTAAACAATTCCCAATCCATTTCATTTCAATTAATTCAGAAACCGTTAAAATGTTTTAGAATTCCATCGATACTATCACGGTTATTTTAATTACTTTATTTGTAACGCAACTACTGTGACAGAAAAAATATTAATGAAACTGTCTCCGAATGAGATTTGCAAAGTAATGTATCATTTTAGTATGCAAGAGCCGTGAGACGTTATTACTCGGTAAGTTTTAATTTTTAATTGATAAATTAAATTTAAGCATATTATACTTGTTTCGCAGCGTTTCTATTGTTCCAATGTATTTAGGAAATATTTAGGAATCATTTTCCTATTAGAAATCTAGGTCGGTTGAGACAATGTAAGCTTCACGATTTTTTTTAAATAAAAGTGTCATAATAAATACCTCACAACCCTGCTTATTTTATCCCATCTCGACCAACGTAATCACTTGTTTCGAAACATGGCACGACTGAACAAATGAGTGTGACTTACTTCAGGATTTTATATATATATGTGTGTGTATGTGTGTGTATATATATATACACATATAAAGTTGTTATATATAATAACAACTCTCGAACATTTGAAGGTAATTGCAACACAAAATTGTAATTGATAATTTTAAAATACTAATTACTATTGCAATTCAAGCAATATTAATTAGTATTTATCTTTAGAAATATTAAGATACGACGGCAAGTACATTTACGTGCTGCACTGAAGATATTTAGTGCACATCTGTGTATTAAAATGCATTCACGTGTTGGAATCACGTACATCCTTCGAGCATTCCTCGAGCTGATTCGTGATACGTAGACGGAAGTACGTCACTTAGCAAAGAAGTATCGTATTTATTTGAGTTTATTTTTGTTAAGGAAGATATTATTACGTGAGATTAATATGATCCCTCCTACGCGGCTGCTCCGTTTCTGTTCAATTTTGTATCACGCTACCGAAAATAGTGGGTTGTTATTGAGCTTTCATAGGATTTTTGAGGCGCTTAAACTGCCAGGGTTAAACGCGTAGTATTTACTTAATCATGTATATTTAAATCCACGCACGCACTCGCGCACACATGCACGCACGCATGCACACACGCAGGCACATTCTCACGCACACTCGCACGCACGCATACAAGCACGTATGCACGCAAGCACGTACGCACGTATGTGTATTTCAATGCCTTTTATTAATTGATTCTGTGTAAAATTTTAATTGATATTTGATAATCAAAAAGGTGATCTGATAAAAAGCTCATTGTATACAAATTCTTTCATCTTTACTTATTTGTCTAACAAATGAGCAAAATAACTTCACTCAGCTAACTGGACAAGATGTATTTTTTTCCATGGACACTTCGCTTATTGGCACCAAACCATGCAGTAAACTTTGAAGGCTGTAAGAACACAAAGTATGCACAAAAAAGTATCGTCAGATGTAAGCTGAATTATTTTTATTACTTCAGTGGTATATTGAAACTGAAATAATTATAATATGTAAACGCATTTGTTGCAAACATCTGTATAACATAAACACGGAGAATTACATTTAGAATGAACCGCTTGCGAAACTTGTAGAGAATGAACGATTTTAATTAAAATTAACCAGTATTAATCTGGCATTGACAGTCCAGAAATTAACGGTTGGAAATATTTGAAAAGGAAGTGCAATAACCAAGTTATAGTTTTTATACTCTCTATTACCATAGTCTAATATTTTAATAGAAATGTTACAGCAAGGAATGACCCCATAATATTCACTTCAGAATTTTGCGGACACAGCTATGGTAGCTGCGAATTGAGCACGTGCTGGTGAAAGCAACAAATATTGTTACGTCATTATTTTCAGAAATGATTTTGATACTGATATTTCTAATGCTTTGAATTATTATATCTTAGAATTTTTAAGATCAAATTAATTTTATTAATTCTTATTATTTTTGTTCACTGAATCTAATAAATATATACTCGAAAATTATTTAAAAACTGAATATTAACTATTTTTTAAGTTGAAAAAATATTTCAATATCGTCTTTTAAACCCTCTTCATAAAAACTGTCCCTTTTTGACGTCACGCAGAAAACCGAATACACAATTTTTTACATTGCGAGTTCCAATTAGCTGTGTGCATAAATAAGCCAAAAATCAATCGGTTCAGTATTATATAAAAGAAAGGCTACATCTAGCTTTCCGTCAAGATTTTTATATTTATATTTCATGAAATATATTTCAAAGAATTAACTACAACAATATTCTTAAATCAAGTTTATGTCGTCATTACTTACGTGCTACTAAAGTATTAGTTGTTATTTTATTATTATTTGCTGAAAGAATTGAATACCTGTTTTTAGACAATTGTATTTGACATTCGCGTAATAATTAATTATTTTATTGTTTAATTTATAACTCAACATATTTAACACAACTTTGCTAATATAAATTTCGGAGAACTCATCAAGGTAAACGCATTAAAAGTAAAATTCTAATCAGACTCCTCAGTACTGAAGTAATATGTCACAGTATCTTAATTAATATATTAATGCACTAAATGTTGAAAAGATCTCGGATAGCAAAACCGATAAGAATTGAGACTATTGTGAGCGCACGTATTTGCAATAGCTTTGAAAAATATTTTATTATGAATTTTTAATAAATAAGGGTAGTTTTATTTTAAAAACTAGATCCAACTTGTGACTTTAGTAGGAATAAATCTGTATTCCGAACACAACTAAACTTTATCTTAGACGAAACCTTACAATTCCGTTATACACAATTTCATGGTTCTCTGGTGGCTAAGTTTAAAAAAACAGTTTCAGGTGACATTTATTAATATTTTACTTCACGGTCATGATTTTTCGCAACCTATATTTGGCTCTGGATATAGGTAGAAGGTTATGTTATTAACAATCATACAAAAAAAAGTCGTGACTTATTTTTTTTACGACGCAAAATTGTTGTAAAGGCTTTTGTTCTAAAAGAATATTTACACGTATAATTTGTTGATATTTTTTTGTATCTAATTAAGTTAAAACTTGCAACAAAGAACTAAGTTTGTATTATCTTTAATGTATTAAGAACTTCAGAAATATTGAGCTTAAGTCAATGTTTGAGTCGCATCGTAATTCGTCTTAAGAAAAATAAACAACAAACCTTACTTTCAGAAAGTTGAAAATTTAATCGTATGTAAAGAGAAGATTGTTCTTTCTGTATTATTCGTATAACCCAGTTTTAACTCGCAATACCCTTTGCCTAAAGCAAAGAGTAATTCTAAAAGTGAGCCTCCTTTCTTGTTTCAATTATATGACGTTGTATATTGTATGACACCTTGCAGGCATCACAAGCATTATTTCGTTAACGATATATCCGCCAGGGGAAATGTGAAATTGTGAAAGCGAATATCAAGAACATAAAGCAAAAAAATGAATTTCCTTCAATCAATTTAGGGTTTTCGTTTAGTTCGAAAGCGGAAAATAAATTTCGTAAGATTAATGTTATTTATTTAATTTTTTTACGTCCTTTTTTCTTTAATGTAAACCTCTTTACAAGGCTTTGTGGTTCAGTGATACCGTAGTAAGATTATTATTGAATTTACCTACTACCCTTCTATCGGATAATTTTTATATGAGTAGTTTTTAAATATCGGAAAATACCTAAAAACCTAATGCATAGCGATAAGTCACTAAGATGGTCTTGTGGAAATAAATAGTATTTTTTAACACAAACTTTCAAATGTTTTTTATGAAAAATCAAATTTTGAATATCGAATCTCGTACTTTATATTTCCTTTTTCAAAAATACTTTCAAATGATTGCTTTCGTGACATGCTCTTCATCTCGTTTTATTACTTCAAATGTTATATTCAATCTCAATCTTTCGACCCTAAGTCATGTATGGAGTTTCATAAATATCATACTATAATTAAACGATATAAAATCATTTTTATTTTAATAATTTAGGAAGTTTTCAATTGTCTTAGAATTTGTGCCTCGTGATTTTGTTCAATTTAATATTTTAATTACAGGTATTAAGTACTATTATCGACTATTAATATATTTATAAAATTGTCTCATGTAATGGTAGATTCGTAAGATTTGTAACATTGAATTTGCTTGTGTCAGTGTAGAGTTTGTCTAAGCATTACGTTTCAATTTTTAATTGATATTTTATAATTGATAAATTAAATTAAAGCTTATTATATTTGTTATGGAACCTTTCCATTATTCCACTGTTAGTTTTTATACTTTCAGTTTGTTAGGATTTTTATCGATTCATTTAAATATGAGAAATTTAGAGAGGTGAGTGATGGTGTTTTTATTTCGATTTTGTGAATATATATAATTATTTATTAACTTAATGCACCTGTATCTTATGCCACCACCTTTCAGTTAATATTTAAAATAATTTTTAAATTTGTAAAGTGTATTTATTTCTTAACAAAATTTTCGAAATTTATTTAAAAATTAACACAATTGTAAACTGGCTTTTACAACTCCCTCATTCGGGGAAGTCATAATTTTTGGTTTTTTCATAATTAATTCATCACAAAATCATAAATTCTTTTTTACCTCCTTATTTATTCATCAATATAAAACTTAATATTTTAACTAGTCTGTTTTTATTCCCAATATAGAGGTGTTTGTTTTGCTTAATCATTCGTTGCGAGAACTGAAACATGAAGTTTTATGTTTCAGACATTAATTTACATATATATATGCATATATATATATATATATATATATATATATATATATATATATATACATATATATATATATATATATATATATATATATACATATATATATATATATATATATATATATATACATATATATACAGCAGGTGTTTCAGAAATAATAGAGACGTCTAAGGAATCAGGATCCTGCCACACTCGTGACTATTCACCGGCTATCCAAATTCATATTAACCCCTAACCACTAATGTACGTATGTTATACGTCACCCAAACGGTTTTACGATCAAAACTTAATTTTGCGCGGGATTTGTCCTCGTCCTTTTAGGTAGTTTCCTAGTCGCCAGTGACGCGTGCGCGGCGTAGGGAAGCGGACGCGTGACCCGAGTCTAAAAGCAAATAGGTCGACGGCTTGACTTGTGTTTTACATATGGTCAGTATTAGTGTTTAATTTTTTGTATTTTGTAGTAAAACGTCTTTACGCACGCTTAAGTTGAGAGGGAGATATGAGTTAGTGAAGACAGAAAGAGAGAGAGTTACGTTTCATATATTACCGTAGGGACAAGAGAGAGCAGTGCGCGCGCACATTTTCTTTCTCTCTTCCTCTTATATGGCTATGCATGAAGTATATATATATATATATATATATATATATATATATATATATATATATATTTATATGTATGTATAGGCGAGTTTGCTAGCGTTACAAGAACGATAATTTTTTAAATTATAAACAATTTTATAAATTATTTTGTTCAATACATTAACTATTCTACGTTTGAAGTTAATGAAATTTTAAATTCATTTTGAAGTTGATATTTTGTGAATTTTAAATTTTACTTCAGTTGTGTGGTCTAAAGCACACTCGTTTTTTTATATTTATGCTTATTTGTAGAAAAATTAATCATAAGCGGTCTAATACTTTTCCCGGTTATCAGCGTCTAGAAAGCTTAAAAGGATTCGAGTTGCCAGCGTTAATAACTAAGAAATTATAGAATACTGGCTTCGTGAATCTGACAATTCATCAGCAAATGAAAGCTACTACATTCAGTCGAATCGCGTTGTTTCTTTGGAGGAAGAGTATGAAGAGGCTACTGCTCGTGATTCATACCCTGACTCTCCTGAAGACGAGATTCTGTTCTTACATTTTTTCATCCTAACCAATTCTGGAGCAAGGTGAACTGACGTCCAGATGAGCGATTCTCAGATAGATATGGCTGTCGAGAGTGATATATCGCAACGTCACTAGGTCGATAGTACCATCAGTTACGTGCATAATGCATACATATTTATGGGAAAAAACAATAATAACAACTGTCTAAGCGAGGACGACAAAGCTACTAGTACCAACGCAGTGTTTTTTGAAATCCATTATGAGAGGTTTCATTGAAATCCATCAGCAGAACCAATCAAAACATTACTACTGACAACTACTTTTCCTCGATTGAAGTATGCAGCGAACTGAAAACAATGGCTTGACATACGTCTTAACACTAAAAAATAAAAGGGAAATCTCACCTGAATTTCTTTCCAAAAATCGCCAAGTACACTCACCCATGTACGGTTTCACAAAAGAACTAACCCTGCTATTTCTCCAAGTTCTATCTAGTTCCAAAAAAACAAAACTGTTCCGATGATATCATCGATGCACCACAAAGAAAGCACGGATTTTTCTAAACGAATTCCTGAAATAACTTTATTTTTAGCTCGTCAAAAGGATGTGTCGATTCTTTAGATTACACGTCAGTGGTTGACGGTTAAACAAATATTTGGACAGTAATTGGTTGAAAGAGATATGTACGTGTCCTTGGCTATGTGTAACCACTCTTATTTAGTAAGAGTTGAGAAAGCTAGTGAATTACTACAGCAAGGTCGGTGCAACTCGAAGTAATTCGATTTCACGTAAGCTACGAATGGCGCTACCATTATGGTGAATATAATTGTATACTCTATGTTACCTTGCAAACGCACGTTGCGCATACATAACTATGAATTTGCTCTGCCATTACATGCACCATTATAATAAATAAAATTAAATAAAAAATAATTTTTTTTAGTTATTACTGTATTTTCTACGCTGTCGGGTTTTGATTTTTTTAATTCATTATTTTACTAAGTAAAGATGTGAATAAAATATATTTAATTATTTATTATTTTCAGTAAAATATTTCTTTAGTGTGATCCTTATGGATCAAACATAATTCTATTATCAGTTATATATGTATATATATATATATATATGTATATATATATATATATACATATATATACACTTTTAATAATGTGAGTTGATCAGCTACTAGTTTATCTTTATTTTCCATATAATTTCTTCAGACTTTTAGTTTTTAAATTTTCTTTTTTAATTTCATGGTAAAATTTTAACTGCAGATCACGTCTTTGCTTATTTTTACGACTGACTAAGGTAAATATGTTACTTTTAGAAAAAAAAGTTATTTAGCTACTTTTAAAATGGTTCGTCGATTAGTAGTGACCGAGTAAAGACATGTTTTACTTAACTAAATTATATTTTAAATAATATAAGGTTAACTTAAAAAGAAAAAGAAATCGGTGTCTGCTCGCTATTCAATTAATTAAATATATTTCATTTTGCATTTAGATTATATTTAACATTCATTTTCTTTACCCTTATATTCAAAGAAGTTACATAAAATTTTAAAAGGCAAGAATTTATCTTGGCTTTTAATGCAATACAAAATTATATGAAAATTAGGTGATTTCGTAAATTTTCAATATAGTTCATAGTACCGCATATTCCATTTGCAGAATAAAGCTTTTTAACAATAATAATGAAAAACATCCGGTTTTAAAAGTAGCTTTCGTTGCCTTTTAGTTGAACAGAAGAGCAGTACTCCTCAAAAAATATGTAAGGAATTTTTTTCCTAATGTAAAAGTTTTAATTAACTTCACTGAATCGTTTTGTCATGATAGATGATCCTCAAAGAATTATAAATGTTGAAGAGACTAGTTATATGTTTGCCTTAAAAGAGAAAATGTAGTCATTAACGAAACTCACAAAATTATTTATCTATTTATCGAGGACACGGAAAAAAGAACACACTGCAAAACTTTTTTTCGTGAATAGAGAAATTTCATTACCATGTTATACTTTCACACAATAGACTATTTAAAAAAATTAAGGTTTTGGGAAGATAGACAGCGTAGATGAATTAAGTCTGGATGACTCTTCACAGATACATTTCAATAAGCTTACACGAGTAGTTGGAAGATAAAAAGCTCGAGCATTTAGTTCTGATTTTTAAATTTTTTTTTTTAGTTTTACGTCATTTAAAAAGTTAGCTAATTATAAATTATTAGAAAAATTCTGAACGGTCCTTTGTACAATATCATTATTGTAAGTATCAAAGACACATGGAAGTTGCAAGAATTCTTTAACATATTCAATGGGATGACAAGAGACATGAGAAAAATAAAAATTTCATTTTGGTAATGTTGGTAATTATTGATTTTGAATAATTTTCAGAACATAATTAAATTTTGCATCATTTTTCAAGGAGAGTAGTTGGTTTCTCCAATTCATTATAAGCATAACATAAAGTTAAAAATTATTTAGCAATAATAGTGTAATCAAGCGAAAGACATATTTGCAAGTATAATTTAACGTAATACTGAAATTAGGTGATTAATTAAAAGTTGGCTCAGGTTTGTTTCGAATCTGCATTTAAATTCCTATGGTGGCCAATTAAGTTAAGCCATAAAATATACATAACAGTAAACGTTGATTTATTAGGTTTCTGCTCTATATAGAGGAACAAAACTATTGCATATAGAAATTAAGTTATAATGTAAATAATTTACTACAATTTAGTATATAAATCTCTTCAAAACTAAATAATTTGAATTTATCCTTGTTTATTATATTCATAAATTGTAATGAAACCCAATTTGGCTGAGAGGCAAATATTTAATTTGAATTCAGTTTACCCATGGGTGAGTTGTTTGGAAGTTTAGTTTGAAAAGGTTTCCTCTATAAATATGTATACCTCAATAAACATACACGTTATATTTATTGGGTGTTTTAAATTGATAATTATGGAAACGTTATGAAATTCATTTCAATTTAAAATTAAAATTTATCAAATACATATTAAAACTTAATTTTTGAAGAGTATAACACTGTTAATAGCAATAAAAATATATGCCACATTGCATGTAATTTTGACTTTGGTTGAAAAGTTGCCGCATGGGTGATGACTTTAGTTGACTTTAGTTTAATATCAATTGCAGTATGCAACAAGGTTTTGTAAATTATAAATATTTTTTCCATATCCATATTTGTGACGACACATATTTTTACCTTTTTTTCATTTATAATTATTTTGTTATTAATCCACATTTCGAGTGAAGTTAATGTGCAATTAGTGTTTGAATTGAATTTCAATTAGAAAACATTAGATTCTTTGGGAATTTGAAATTGATGAACGAAACATGCTTCACGGCAATTTTAATCAAAACAATTAAGACGATTCCTGAACCCATAACAGAAGCAATTAATAAATAATAAGCGACTACGTAATAAGTTAAAGAACTGAGACTATAGACATCGTAACTAATTTCAACTACTTCGCATGATGTGATATCAAAATTCTTAATTAATTGTATTTAAAACATTGCTCTTTTATTATTTTTTTTGCATTCAGTTTAATTTCTTTCTTTTTTTAATAATTGAATTAAAATTTCATTAACAATTTTTAGTATAAAATTGAAGTATAGATACAGCAAAAGAGAGAGGAATCAAACTGAAAACTAGGGAAATTAATTGACCCTAGAGTATTTATGGAGGGCATATGTAGGTTATGATTAGAAATTAAAACGTTCGATAATAACAGGGCATCGAGGAGAATATTGCTTTGATGATGGACAATGGTACGTTAGGACAGTATCAAGATTGATCATTGTAAAGGTTTAAAAGTATATAAAACACTTAATTAAATATGAGCCAGAAGATCACAAAAAGTAGAGATGGAGAAATATTTAAACGAAGGAATGAAAATTCGTATTGAATCATCAGAGAAGAATAACGTACGTCGGAATAGAGGAGGTGAATTTTCTGCTAAGGTGAATATGTTCGCTATTTGATGTTAACTCTGCTCAAACAAGAGACCAAAATGAAGATACTACCTAAAATAACAAATAAATTAGAATTAAAGTTTCAAAATAGTAGTACATTGTTTTTAAGAATCATTTTACCGTAGACTTTTTTATCCTCCGTAACGTTGCTAATAATTAAGAAAAAAAATGAAGAAATCATATGAGTATTCAAATTGTTTGATGAATAATTTTGGTATAAATAATTTGACGATATTATTATTTAAACAAAGTCGATAGAAGTTGAATCGACGTACTACTGGCATTTACAAGTATATAATCCATTGATCGAGAAATTGGTCATCCCAGACGTTTTGGTGATCCAAGGAGTTTTCTTCTTTATCGCGTCTTATTGCTGAAGGTTATGTTCATCCTGACGTGCATAGCTAGAGGTGCTGCCCGGTTACTTCAGTTCTGTCCTGTCTACGGCTTTTTTCAAGGTAGCAGTGACGGTGATCTTAAAACGATCAGGTCAACGTTTGGAATATCGAACTTTCTGCAGAATATGCTAATTAAATTTTATTTCATTTAATATTTTGTACCAAATTTTTTATAAAAACTTACGCATGTCATTATTTTCCCTCTTATTACTTAATCAAAGCATGTTTCTATTTTAATATTGTCTTTCATTAAGAAAAACATTTTACCAATTTAGGATGTAAGTCATGTATAGCAAGCTAGATGAAGAAAGACCATAGAAAGTAATATCATTATTTTACATTTGAAACATAAAAATGTTAAAGAAAATAAATAATATTGAGCAATATTTATGGATATGGACATATCCTCGCCGATCATGAACTGCAGTCTAAACATCGATTATAATGCGTCGCAGGTCATATGTAATAATGAGGCGAGTAATTAAACGTTATGTGAACTATATTAAATATCAAGCTGTTCATGGAACTAGGAAACTGTGAATGATAACATAAAATACATTGAAAAATATTTGGAAACATAATTTGTATGCGCATTTGATATCTTATCCATATTCTTCCTCGTATTCTAATATGCAATGCATTTTTACAACGAAGTCCATAAATCATATGGGTGAAAAAATAACGTAAATAAATCATGTCAGTACGAGTTATATTATATATAAAATTATTTTTGCACACTTTAAAGCGTTCGAGCCATCGTTATTTTCTGAAAATCATATATATTAATACGCTAATATATATTAATACGCTAAGGTTAAGATGTTACACTCCCTTTTTAGAAAAAACCTCACAACTAATCCACATAAATTATATATCATTTTATAGATAATTGCTTGCTCTACCGGCATCCACAACTAAAAAATGTATTATTGATATTGTTTTTGCAAATTAATTAATTATTAAAATTATATACACAAAACAGCAATGCTGCCATCTAACGGCTCGACGTCAATATGATTGACGGTCGGTAAAATTTTTGTTTAATTTCAAATCCACTCACGTATAAATAAAGTGGAGCTTTAGCTCAATGCTTTTGATACTTGCGCCTCTATATGTCAATTTTAGTAAAATAGAATAAATAATGCGAAGACTTCGCACGGGTCACGCTAGTATTATATTAATACACTCGAGAATAATCCCAAAAATGTGTGTGCTTTTCACGTGTTTTTTTTACCTTTTACCAATATTACTAAACGCCTAGAATAATTGGAAATTTTACTTAACCTTAAATACATAGCGCTTATTACATCGCTACTTTGTTTTCATTTCCCTTGTTCAAACGACCCTTTTCAAATAATTAAAATTTAACCATATTGTACAAACATACGAACGTAGAGTTTAATTTAAATTTTAAACTCAAACATTAATATTAATCGAAACTTGCCTTGAAATCCTAAATTATGTTTCGTTTTGTATTATTTTCATTAAACGATTTTTCTAATATCTAGCAACCTGTAATAATTGGCTGCTTTGAGACAGAGTTCAGACAGAGTTCAGTTCAGACTTGTCATATCAATTTATTATTCTAAAGTAAAAATTACCGACTTTAAACATACTTTGAATCTAATGGTGGTAGCTTAGAAAGGTAAAATAAGAACCACCTTTTTATATATTTAAGGTTTTGATTCGCAGTTAGATTTTAACGACACTGACCTTGATAAGATTTACCATTTGATGATATTACAACAATTGTGATGACGTCATTATTTAGTTCGGCTGTTGTGCACTAAATACAAGTTGACATTCTCATGTTTTAACATTCGGATATCCTTGTGAATACTTAATTTATTTTAGAAGAAATCGCATATAACTATTATGAAATATTTGGTTTCATTTCTTTTTAAATTATTTGCAAAAGCATTTATTCATTTACACATTTGATATATAAAAACCAATTATCCAAAATTATTGTCTTGGAAGAAATCAAAGAATTTTAATTGAATACAATTAGATTTTATCAAAAACCGCAGCAGATAATAAAATGGTCCAATTACGGGCAAATAAAATGGTCCAATTACGGGCAATACTCGTATTAGTATCTTATACACTTTGGAATATTTAAAATTTCTACCATTAAACTATTTAGAAATATTTTATTTAGAATATCTAAAAAATAAAAGGTTTAGAATCATTGCGATATTTACTGTTTCTCAATATATTTTAGGTTTATTTTTTTTAGTTTTTTTAGATAGACGTGGGATTCTATTTTTTATTATTCACTTCTTGGATAAGTGCCGCAATTATCTTTAACAAAATTCTTAAAAAAATAATTTTGAAACACGCATAATTTGAAGTTGCAATCGACATCGCGTTAATAGTCTCTGAGAATTTTTTTCTGGATATTTCTAAAATTATTTGATCATTAAAAAAATATTTTCATAAACTTATTACTTGTATTTTCAATCACATGGGAAAAAATGCTTGTCGAGTATTTTATTTGTTCCATTTAAATTTTGTTAAAATATTTTTGTGTTTTGACTATTGAAAAATTTAGGGTTTACTGTGGTTTATCACTACGTCAAATTTCAAATTTTTGGGTCAAACGGATTTTGAAAAAAAAACTGTTTTGATAAACAAAAAATCACGTGAGTAAACTTGTAATGATTTCACTTTTGTGAGGTTTCTAATGCTAAAAATAAAAAAAATTAATAATAAATTTGTTTATTGAAACGAATAAAATATACGGGTGGAATTTAAAACTAAAATGAAGGAAAGCCATAAAAAGTTAATATTTGCTGCATCCTAACACCAAAATTTTATTTATTTTACAATTATACCACATGTAAGACGACAGAGCACTTACAGATTTAGGCTGAAAATCAAAATTAAAAATAAATCAATCTACGAAAATCCTTAAGTCTATTTGAGAGAAGGCAGGATATTTATAAATACGTATGGTCAAGAGTCTTTTACTAGTTGAGTTGCAACCTATTATTAGACAAAGCAGTACTAATCCTCAACAATAATAATGGCAAATGAGCAAATTTTATAGAAAAAAAGTAGCAAGTCTGAGGCGTCATTTAATGTATAAATATGAAACTACAGACATAGTAGCATACAACTAAATACATAATATAATAGCACACGTTAAAAAAATTTAGTTTAATTGACTACAAATGAACTATGAAAAATAAATTGAGTATTTTTAATCTTTTCTGTTTGATCTTAAATTTATACTTGTATCCCTTGTAAAAAAAACCTTAAAGATTTTTAAATATTTCTTTATATACTCTGTACTGCTTAACAGCTAAAGTATATTCTATATATAATTCTAGGTACATCATATCCCTATATTCACTACGATAAAAAAATTAAAAAAGGCAGAAAGAATTATTAGCAATTTTAAGTTTCAGTGTACCTCACCATAACAACAAAAGAGTAAACTAAGTAGCAACGCAAAAACTACCCTACACTAAAGCGCTGGTCTTGTAAAAAAACAATAGGGTAAATTTTTATTTATTACGAACAGAATTCACTGGATTATAATGGGCTGTATCATCAAATTTGTATCACTACAAAGTGTATGTACTATTACTTATCTACATCGCACGCGCCACTCACTAGGCCAAGCGGTCATGGCTACCAGACGCCGCCCCAATCGCGCTGATATACGCGTCCTCAGTTGGATCAACTAGGATTTCGAGTATTAGAGCGAAATATTTAGTATAAAAGAATATTTCGGATTAGAGAATGATATAATGTATAACATAAATGATTTGTTTTTGCAACTTTTTGTTTACATTTTCACAGTAAAAAATGCGGAAGTTCACAAAGCCGTGTAAACATTACTTTTCCCTGTATCTAAATAAAACTTTACGAACGTAGGTATGTTTTAAATTAATAATAATGTTAACAGATTTTTCATAACACTTCTTCAGTTTTATGTGTAGTTAAAGAAAACGTCTTAATTTTTAAGTTAATTATGAACCACTGCGCCAGAATCTATGGGGGAATATATACGCGGTGATATAAAACGTACATTGAAATTTTTAAGCAACTGTTTGACCGACTGTGGTCGAACAGAAAGTTATTTCTGGATACTCAAATCTCTTTTGAAGCTTTTGTAACTTATATTATCATACACGATTATTTAGGTAAAAGCTCACGGTTTTTGATAATTGTTTTATTCATCTATCCTAACATTTCTAAAATCCTTTTTGGTTCTTAACATTTTCTTAACGCAAAAGATTTATTTGAAGAAAATTAAATTTTAGACATAAATAGGTATATGTAGCCTACAAAACATAAATTTATATTAAGTTTGGTCTTATATCTATAAATTATTTTGTTCATTTATTTTTGATATTGTGGGAAAAACTTTATATTTCTTAGCGAATTTTTAATCGAACCTTATTAATTGCGAAAATTATTAATACTTATTAATAATACTCAGTATTGAATATATTTGGTATTAATTTTTAGACTAGAGATTTTTATGATTTCATATTTAATTTATTATTATTTTTTTAATAAATAGGTTTATTAAGAAAAAAGGCCAATATGTAGAACCAACTGCCATAGTAATTCAGGCAAGTGAATAGGGAATGATAATAGCATAAATCCCTTTTTATATACACACCTTTCTTCTTCAATGAAAACAATTTCATACCTGAGATAGATTTAATTACTACTTCATTCTGTATAGTTAACTCATATCTATTTCTTCTTTTTGCTCAAACGCATATTTCTCTGATATTTTTGCGACATGTAACAATCTAAGTTTTTATTTTAGCTTTAAACATATTTTTCACAAATAATAATAAAGCCCACCAAACGCGAGAATAATCCACACACATTGGACTCTATAGTCATTGTATTATAAAATACAATGGTAAATTTTTAAAAAAATATGTAGATGTATATATATATATATATATATACAGATAGACATATATATGTATTTTTATCCAAATAATTATGAAATTAAGAAATCGGGAGAAAAAATTAAAGTTCAATATATTTCTCTTGAAAATAATGGTCTGAAAATTAATTTTATATTTCCTGTAATATATTTAAAATCTTCTATTAGTCTGTAGTATTTCCGCAAGCACATTTTTTTAAAATATTTTTTTGGATATTATTTCTTTAAGTTAAGAACATATGTGGCCTGAAATTAAAACAATAGTTTCAAAATGTGTCAATAAATTCATTTATTATGATACCCCTCTGGATTTTGTCGCCGGATAAATAGATGCGGATATCCAAATTTAAAAAGTAAGGTTTATAGAAATACTAGATTTTGAGGAAAACAGCCATGCGGTCCGGCAAACGTCGAAGTCTCGCTTCAAGGTTTCCTTTTTTATTTATTAGACATGAGACCCTGACTATAATAGGATTATAACGGCAGATAACTTATTCTTATATTCTTATTTCTCTTTGTACCATAAATTACAGGGTACAAGATTCATTAACATAGGTTTTGACCACATTACTCAAGGACATTTTCTTAATATTAGGATCTTGTCTGTGTAATTTATTATGTTCATACAAACCAACTTATGAAGGTACACAATAACATAATAAAATCTTATCGGCAAACTAGTTCGTAGAACATAGATCCTTGAATATATAGCTCAAGTTAGTTTGGTTACAGGAATAATAAAATGTAGTTTATGATCATGATTTATAAACGAGCAACTATTTAGAACGTACGTTGTATTACACGTTATATTTTCGTAATCGCATTTCGGTTGCCTAATTAATTTGCTGTATATTTTTTATCTGACGTTATTTTCATAGCGAAACAAATATTTTAATTCATATTGTATAGCTATTTATATAAAATTATACTATGATAGAGGACAAATGTTTTTATAAGTCAAATTTTAGCTTATGCGAAGAATAATATTTTTTATAGAAGTCCCTTACACAATAATTACAGAGAAAACTGCAGGAATCAAATTGAATTTATACCTTTGCTTTTATTTTGAGTTGATTTTAATGCTGTTACATTCCAAAATAATTGACATGTTTTTTTTTGGTTCAGGCTACAAATGCTCAAAAAATTCAAATACAATTAGAGTATTTAATTAAATAATCTATCAGATTTTGCAGATATTTTTTTAAAATTTTCAATAGTCGCCTATGTTGCTAATTATGTAAGTTTTTTTTAGAAACAACAAGTCAATCCTTTAACAATATTTGTTCAAATTAAAGTTTCCAAAAAAAAATTTAATAACTGGCAATAAATTACTTGAGTACGGAGTCATGCTCTAAAGCCTTTCAATTTGCTCTTGTTTTTCAGTAGAAGCTAACGAAAACATTTAATTTTATATAAAATATAATTAGCTATCGCATTTTAATTAAACTATACAACTGAAGACAAGTTCTATTCTTGAAAGGAATGAAGTTCAAATTAGGTAATTATATTGTACACCGAATATTGTTACAGTAAAATGGTAAACTCCTCTCTTGGGCAATTCCTTACTTACTTTACTTAATACAATCTACCAACTTCTATTGTGTTACTCAAATGGAGTGCTCAGAAAACAACAAATCAACTACTTTTGCCTAATTAAATTTATGCTGTAGAATATTATTTCAAAACAATTTCTTCTCACAATTTGTTGTTGTGTACGTAAATATTCTAGCGAGATTAATCTTTAGCTTAGTATAAAGTAATATCAGATACATTACTTTATATTACATTAAAGATACGCGGAATTAAACAGACAAAAACGTAACCCTGGTATGTGGTTAAGATATAACACTGAAGAGTGTCAAATAAGTCATTTGTTTTCAAAATACTATCTTATAATGTAGAAGATAAAGTGGTGATCATGCCGAAGGATTCGTCGTTCATGGAGCCGTTTTTCTCAGAAACGCTTGACGTTGAAACTAATAGGTGTAATGATGAATCATATTTATATATTTTCTTGGTAATCTTATTGAATCTATTAGGAAACTTGTTATTTTCCTAATTCCACTTTTGCAGTTGGGGAATGAAAGATAAGGGATGAGATATTTTTCATCGAAATTCTAATAATCAGTCTGGAATTATCTTAGATGAAATTGCGAGGAAAAACGTACTGCCATTCTATTAATTTCCTTCTTCTAACGATATTTATAATGAAAAACACCATATGAAATTACAAAAATATTTGGGTACTTCATTTGCCTCTTCAAAATGTTTATAATCTATTGTTTTGAAATGTTAACGATTGAGAAATTTGTGCATTATATATATGCAAAGTGTAAATTTGTATGTTGAACAGTCTCTGAGAATAAAACCTTTAATAGATATACATAACGATGACTCTGGTAAGTGAAGTTTTCTTTTCAGTGTCTTCAAAAATAAGTTGTATTAGAAGCCATAGCGTCAAAAGCTTTATTCTTGTACCTATTCATTACTAAGTCTAATTGTCAGAACATTTTATACCTTCGGGTATAATAACCATTTAAATAATGTATAAAAAAATGTAAACACCAGAAATTAAAAAACAAATACTAAACAATTTTCTGCTGAAATAATAGGAATTTTATTTAATTTATCCTTTTTTTATTCATTTTATCTGTGTCACGGTTTCTGACTAGCAAACACACAAATTTTGTAAAAGTCCGAATAAAGCCATTATATTACACCTTACCAATTACTCAAATTAAACATTGTTTTGGTTTAGTTATTTTGACGATTAAACAAGGTTGTAAAATATGTTAAACATTTTACCTATTGTGTTATATTTTAAATTGGTGTAGCATTGTAAATTCAATTTGTGTAAATTGTGTAAGTTAATGTATATTCGACACACATTTCTTTGGTTTTGTTCT
Organism: Druceiella hillmani; assembly: GCA_039881145.1. Classification (NCBI taxonomy): domain Eukaryota; kingdom Metazoa; phylum Arthropoda; class Insecta; order Lepidoptera; family Hepialidae; genus Druceiella; species Druceiella hillmani. The sequence goes on from JAYKKI010000103.1 coordinate 3,307,621, forward strand.
TTTTAATTTAATTTATATTTCACTGTGGTTCGAAAGTTCAAAGCTATTTATTTTATTGTCAATGTTATTTTATGGCCAAATACACCTATTGTGTTATATTTTAAATTGGTGTAGCATTGTAAATTCAATTTGTGTAAAGTGTGTAAGTTAATGTATATTCGACACATTTCTTTGGTTTTGTTCTTTTTAATTTAATTTATATTTCACTGTGGTTCGAAAGTTCAAAGCTATTTATTTTATTTTCAATATTATTTTATGGCCAAATTCACCTATTGTGTTATATTTTAAATTGGTGTAGCATTGTAAATTCAATTTGTGTAAAGTGTGTAAGTTAATGTATATTCGACACATTTCTTTGGTTTTGTTCTTTTTAATTTAATTTATATTTCACTGTGGTTCGAAAGTTCAAAGCTATTTATTTTATTTTCAATATTATTTTATGGCCAAATTCATCTATTGTGTTATATTTTAATTGGTGTAGCATTGTAAATTTAATTGGTGTAAATTGTGTAAATTAATGTATTTTCGACACACATTTCTTTTGTTTTCTTCTTTTTAATTCAATTTCTTTTTCACCGTGGTTTGAAAGTTCAAAGCTATTTATTTTATTTTCAATATTATTTCATGAAACAATTTATGGCACTCGTTTTGGTGGTATTATGGTTTTTTTTAGTTTTTTATCTTAATTCAATGCATTTATTTACTTATTCATATTTGTCCACGTATTATAGTTGTCTGATTCACGATTATATCATTTTGTTAAAATTTACTGGAACTAATTTAATCTGGCCTTCACAAAATTGTTTTCCACATAGATTTTTTGTTGTACATTGACTTATGGTGGGATTTTAATACTTTGCTGTCTTATACTTTTATTATGTTACTAAATAATAAAGATTTAAACAACACGCATTAAACTTATTTAAACATACTTTGACCATTTTTGACTTTTGAGTTTTCCTTAGCTTCGATTAGTCTACATTATTTCAATATATGTTAAGTTAGGTTAGGTTAGGTTAGGTTTGGTTAGGTTAGGTCAAATAAGTTTAGTTTAAATTGTCTTTACGTTTTGCAGTGTTTTTTGCTATTTTCTCCATTTTTCGCTAATTTCGCCATTTTTTCGATTTTTGGTAAATTTTTTTAAATTTTATAATTTTTTTCGATTTTTAATTTTTTACTATTTTATGCTTATTTAAACGTATTTTGACCATTTTTGAGTTTTCATTAGCTTCGATTAGTCTAGGCTATTTCAGTATATGTTCAGTTAGGTTAGGTTAGTTTAAGTTAGGTTGGGTTAGGTTAGGTTAGGTCAGATTAGGTTAGTTTAGATTGGCTTTACGTTTTTGCAGTGTTTTTTGCTATTTTCATCATATGACTAATTTTTTAAGGAATAAAAAGATCCAGATAGAGGTTAATTTACATTTTTTCGAGTTAATTTTTTTATATTAGCAAAGAGTGCATATATTTTATAGGTACTTAAATAATAAATAATTTTCCCCAAAATTAATAATTACCGAAATGATTTGGTGTTAACGTAAATTTTAATAAAATATCGAAATAGCGAATTTTAAAACTACAAGGCTCGATTCATCAATTGAACCAAGAAATTTCCCATATATTGGATACCAAATTGATAGAACCTCGTGGCTTTGCAATATCGAGTAGATAATGCTTACAGGTATGGTTAACAAGTATATAATAGTTATCGATGTACTTGTTGATACGATGAACACCACCAAATTAAATTAAATTTACTCATACAAAAACAATACGATTTTGGTAGACGGAATTTGGAAGTGGAAAGATTTATATAATAACTCGATGTGCATATCGGTCAAGTGCGCCTCCTGTACCGCCCGTCATCCGTAATACCGTGGTAACCAAAGACGAACATCGTTGATTTTTTGCGATCCGCCACCCCCTCTCATATCGTTTTGTCCATATCCACCTGCATGTCCGTCGATTATCGAACCGCTGTCGCAAGCAGGGATCACTTGTATTGATTATATTTCTATTGCATATTGGTAGGCTGGACTGTGCTGAAGTCGGGTTTATATTCAAATAGCTCTAACTAAAATAGACCCTGGAGCCACAAAGAAGGCCTTGATTACCTAAGGATATATAATATCAAGCCCCGGAATTCATATAAACATAAATCTTCATCAAACCGTTTAAACTAAATATTTTCATAAGTTCTGAAATTTATTCATTCTTTAGAAGATTTCTCAGCTGACTGTTATTCTAAAATCTAGACCCCATATCAAAATATTTAGACCTATAGCAGAGTTTCACACTAATTAAAATATTTAACTTCGTTCTGTATCATTGCATCCGTTTTCATCTCTAGTTCCTGCTGACGGAAAGCCCGCAGATTTCCATTAAACCTATTCCATCATCACTAATCTGACTAATTTTGTGGATTACATAACATTTTTTGTTAATTGGTTTTAAGTCCGTAAACAATAAGTCTAGTTTGGAAATTTGAAATTCTAGCATTAAATTATTCAATTTGGCATCAGAAAATGCACCAACATTTATTTACTTTTGTTTTTTATTACGAAAAATGTTTTGCATTCTGTTGTCAGCGCGGCTCGTTGCCATGTCTGCTGATGACTTGTGTTAACAACAAATATAATAATGATCATTCTAACATAACAAAGTTAAAGCAATAAGCTATATTTTAATATTAGCAGATGTGTAATTATAATGTACTCCCACTTAAATATTCTCTTTCAATACGGTTCAAGTTAGATGGAACTACGCTTAAATATATTTCATCCAACTGAGACCTTAGTGTGGTTACAAATGTATTCCTAATATTTCACAGTAAAATCAACGAAACCTGTTGAAAAGCCTAAAGGGTTCTAGTACTGGTCATATGACATTTTTGCAAATTTCACGAAATTAATCCCATTGAGAATTTATTTAATTCTCTACTCCGTAGTATTCTTGAAAAGAAAGCAGTCATCTTATTTCCATTTGAAGATTAGAAGTTACATCCTCGTGTTAGGGAAAATAATAAAGAACTAAACTATTTGTTTCTTCCAGATTTTGTGATGGGAAAAGTTGAATGTATTTCATTTTACCTTCAACAGAAATAAGTTGTATTAATGCATATTTTTAAGTTATAAAATTGTGGTGATAATCCATCGATCTTGATTTTTAGTGCTTTTATTATTTCTACTAAGAACAACAAAAAGAACAAAGTCATGGTTTATTTCACTTGCCTAGACTGCGCAGTAATGTCCTGTACCGGTTATTTATTTTTTCTGCGTTAACACAAGAACAACAAAAACAGTGTTACAAAATGAGACTTGCCTGAATGTTTAATGCCCTATCGATAGCTTCATATCTATGACGGTAAAGTTATTTGTAAGTTCAAGTTTAAACACTAGTTAGCGTAATTTCAATATAACAATTTTTTTTCTGTTATATCCTTATTATTGTCAATATATTATTTTATGTATTTTGTATCTATGAAACACACACATGTACATCGCTCCGGATAAATATGATAAGTAGAGTTTGCCTAAAGCGTTGGATTATTATTATTATTATTAGGCTATAAATACTGTCGAAAATTTTACAATTACTCTAAGTTGACAATGGATATTTTTAATTATATTGATATAACATAGACACTATATGAAAAAAAGCAAAAAATTATTTTTTTATGTTAACGTTTTACATAGATTTCGAAACGAATGAGTTTTGGAACGACATTAAATTTTTCTTCCACTTATGCTGTGGATCCCACAGTATAATCAATATTGTAAGTGAACAGGGCGCATATTGCAGAGTCTAATGTGTGAATAAATGAGCGAATATAAAATTAAGTGATAAAGAAAAGGTCGTAACTTTTCATTGCATTAAATTAAAAACTTTAACTTTAATTTAGTACGTATAAAGGACCTTCAATTTTTATATTAATTGCTGTTCTTGAGAAACCAGATTTTAAATGTTTTTCCATTCTGAGGGACAGAACTCGAAAAATACATAAGTACCAAAAATAATCTTTTTTGACATTTGCATGTTGTAAATAAAGATTCTTGCCATTCAGAAAAAGGGCCGGCTCACACCGCACTTCCGATTTTATTAACCTGTGAGTAAATAAAGAAACGCCGTATTTAATTTGAAATTAGAACGATTTTTATTTATATAGATCCTCGGTAGTACGCAAGGCTTCCTATTTCCGAGATGCGATGATAACAAATACAGAAATGAAACAGAAAATCAATACTTAATGAAGCCTGCTAGCTATAAAATATCCTCAATTATTCGATCGTAAGATTTCTTGTGTTGGAAGTTTACTATTTGTATTTATATAGGACTCTGTTAAGACAGAAAATAAATCGTACCGAAAATAATCGTACGGAAAAAAATACATATTTTTTAACAAAATACATATTTGCTTAATTGTAATTAATCATTGCAAATAGTTTTCGTTGCAAATACACAATTGGATACTGATTGTAGGGATTGTTTGATTGTAGGGATGTTTCAATTATTGCCAAATTTAAAAAAAAATATTTGAACATACCAGTAGACTTAAGCACAATATTCGAATAACATTAAAGTATATGACGTACTGATGAATATTCTTTGCGAAATTAATAATAGAGTTGCATAAATAGCCCTTACAGAAAAAAAACGGAAAATATATATTTCCTAAATACGAGCATATTTCATCATCATTGAATAAATTCAGCTAAAAATATTATTTCTAATACCATGGATAGGTTACATACCTTTGAAAGCCGTGAAATTTGATATTCATTTTTATGAATACCAATTTTCAATGTATTAAAAATACCTAGGTATTGAATAAAATTTCATAGAATTATTAAGAATTGCTGTAGTCTTACAACTTATTAACCTATGCGTCATTAAAAAAAACGGTTTTGACGGTTAAAATCGTTTTAAAATTTAAATAACATATAATTAAAATTTTATAAATTTTACCTATGCACTGTAAGGACATTATTAAAAAACATTTTTTTGACTTAAATGTCATATCGATGACGAGACCATGATATTGGTTGTTTTAGATACAGGAGCCCCGATATTGGATTTATATTCTTTTTTGTTACATTTAGACATTTAGTCTTTTTGTCCTTTCGCTACTCATTATTGAGCAAACCAACCAGCATGGTTTGCAGAATTTTGAATAAATTCCAGTCATTTCAATATATTAATAGATATAAATATCACTGGACATTTCAACAATTATAAGATTATAAGTAAGTAGATTACAACTAAGTTCTTGAGCAAACCTACCAATATGGGTTGCAGAATTTTGAATAAATTCCAGTCCTTTCAATATATTATTAGGTATAAATATCACTGGACATTTTAACAATTATAAGATTATAACTAAGTAGATTACAACTAAGTTCTTGAGCAAACCTACCAACATGGGTAAAACCTACCAACCTACAAAATCCTTTTAATATACTAATAAGTAGCGATATTACTTGATATTTTGACAATTATAAGATTATAACTAAGTAGATTATAACTAAGTTCTAGACCACAGATTATAGTTTATAAGACATAAAGTGAAGCTCCACTATCAGGTGTAAACATGATTAAATGTATTTAAACTTACTCACTTTAAACTTACTTACTCTCAACGAATACACCTCGCCTACGAGGGGTACTCCTCCGGCTGCCTAATGCGATCTAACAATGTAATCGGCCGAGTTCATCCGCAGCACACTATAGCTGGCCCAATGCAAATCGGATAATGACGTACGATTCGAATATGCATCTCGTAGTCACTCAGATAATACGCGCCGCCCGCCCTCTGGACTGTACGTTTGGGCGGCACCTAACGTGCATATGTTAGTCGTGTGGCGGTACGGGTATCAATTTAGCCTCGACCGTAATAGTTTCGTGATGAGTATTGTATTGTAGTTTTAGATATGAACGGAAATGCGTTTAAAAATTAATATATTTAAACAGGTCTATTACTGATAGTTTTGATGATATGGTATTGTTTGTTGGCACCCTAGTGCCTGGCTTCATTTATGTGTTTCATAATAAAAAACGAGAAAGTTGAAAACAACAAGACATTTTGAAGAATCCACAAAATGAAAAATAGATAATGGTATTCTTAGCTGTTTTTATCCCATCGTTTCGTATTTTGATCCAATAAAAATATTTCTTGAATCATAATACAAAAATATAAATATTAACCAAGAAAAATATTTTCTCTGTGACTGCAATACGCCATATGCATATAAATGAAAATAAAATATATTATTACGAGTGAAACTAACACTACGAAGTTTTCTCCCACATTTAGGTCCAAATAAAATTTCAAAATCTAAAAAGAATTTTGACCAAACTCTTAGCTGGGCATTAATATACCTTTTATATCCATTTGCAAAGACTTTTAATATATTATACATACTTAATTAAATAAATGTTCCAATACGCAAATATTATCATTATTATTCACTCCTTGCAAGCATCTATGCCGATATAAAATTCCTTCCATGAATTATTTAGGTTTTCCATTGAAAAAAATTGAATCAATTCAACTTTGAGGTAATCGGCGTTAATTAATGTTTTATCGTAAATAACTAAACAGCAAACAAAACAGCTTACGGATAAAGGATCGGATGTCAGCGAGTGCGGTAAGAAAAACAATACCTCTTAAAACAAAATAAGATAATAAAATTAATCATAAGCACGACTGGAAATCAAAAGCTCCATGCACATGTCGGTTTTCTTCCAAAATTGAAGGTGCATTAACTTATGTTGTAGTTAAATAGAATATTATCACTAATTAAAAAACAATATTAAATAGAATATTATCACCCCTAAGCATGAAATCATTTTTGATTGAAGTAAGAAATTATGGAAGTAGTTTTTACAATTCTGTAGCCTTTTTTTCGACGCAAACTTAACTTCAAAACCGTTAATAAATTCGTTGAGCATTATTTTTATCAAGAGTAAGGTTGGATCAAATTGATGACTACTTATAGGTTTCTATTTACTTTAAACTATATAAAAACTAAATAAAAATCAAAATTTATATTCTCTGTAAAAACTTTGGGAAGTATACGAGTAATATCCAATAAGATTTTTTAATTGTTACAAATAGAGTTAAGAGGTTCCCTGGATGAGGATTACATGAAAAACGCTTGGTTATGAGGATTACATGAAAAACGCTTGGTATATACCATAGGAGAATACAAATTTTAATGGTCGTTTTGCACAAATTGTAAGTTACTTCGCTCATTTTTCATCTTATAAGAAGTTAATTAAGCAGTAACATTAGAATTTCTCTTCGTAAAATTTCTATATTTTAATTTGTCATTTATTCACAGAACAGAAAATCGAATGCCGTATTTTATATACTTTATTTCTGATATTTGAGATATTTCTAAAATATTGTAAAAAGTTCTGAAAAATAATTGGCTATTTTATTAATTGCCAAAGAATATTTATATTAACCAGTTTTTACCATATAAATATATTACCTAGTGCATTTTGATAAGTTGATAACATGGTAAATTTTTCAAAAGCTAGGAGATCTGGCAATCTTGTTGTAGTGTTTCAATTTATGGTAAATTTTGAGCAACTGTGTTATTGTCATAAGTTTAGGTTTTTAAGTTCAAAAAATGCAGGTGGAGGACCTGCGACCAACGACCCCCAGGTCGATTGTTATATGTCTTTGAGCTAATTATGTAATTTAAAATTACGAACAATATTTCGCGATACACATGGTTACAAAAAATATCAAGAACTTAATTTGCACAACTAATAATTTTCATATAAATATTTTTCTGTGTATTATCATGTATAACTACTGTATATACTTACTTGAATTATCATGTATAACTACTGTACTAAATTTAAGGTTCTGCGTTGAACTTACCATGGGAAAAATGGTTGTGATAGAAAGGCAGATGGACGGGCAGGTGAATGAACTTGTAAACATATATATTTTTTTAACTATAAGGTATCAAGTAGTAAAAATAGCAACTACCAATGGAAACTAAATGCTAAAATTATGAGACAACATGAAGAAAGTCAAGGTATAATGCAACTTTGAAATCTACTTTTTCCAGATTTTGGTAAAGATTGAAATATTATTTGATGTGACTTTCAAAATTTGTGTAAAAGTCGATATTATGTTTTAAAAGTTATGCCAGCATTAGGAATTTGTCGTTATTACTTTAATAGATACTTCATTAGAAGGTGTTTACTAATTATTAATTAAAATATCCTTCCTTGTAAAATTATGCAAAATTACGAATGTATTGTAATGATAACTTCTTTATATCGTATTAGGGTCAATAAGCAAATTAAAAATTTAACTTTTGACTTTTTTATATTCAAAATATGAAAAAAAAGACTAAACAAATCAGTACAAAAAGCGACAGATTATACTAGTATCATGTTTAGCACAAATTTACAGTATATCGCTAAGTCTGGTTGATTTTTTCTCTGTTTCCAGTATCTAATCGGTAATAAACTGAAATAGTTTTTGATGTCGATCCCCGAGGAATAATTTGAAAAATAAAATGTTAAATTACCTTTTAGGAAATTAGGTTCATAATAATGAAAAAAAAGTAATGCCGATATTTTAAATAAATTAATGAATTATGCTAATCAAGTTTGTTGAAGTATCTTTTTTCCACATAGCGATAAGCGAGGCTTTAGTCACTCAAAATTTAATGGGAAGACGCAGAATAACCTGACATTTGAAATACCAAAAATACACAGCATTTCCCAAAGAAGTTACAGATAGTAACTAAGAGGTATATAGGAATGAGTACTTTTATCCAGAAAACTGCCTATGCTGAAATCAGGTAAACCAAACATTATAATTTAATGAGCAATATTTTACATTTTCATTGAAAGATTCGAATAAAAACTTAAGCAATGCAAACAGCAGTTTATAAATGCAATGGACAATTGGAGTTGAAGAATTTTATGTAATTTATACTGCCAAGAGATTCAATTGGACATTCAGTTTTTAAAAGGAAATTTTTCGCTTATTTTCTATTTGAAATTAGTTTTATTTCTCGTAGGTACCAAGTAAGATATAGCAGTCATTATATTTTGTTTTTTTATATAACACCACTGCCTAAGTTGAAAATATATACGAATTTCCTTTCAAAGTTTTTTGCGGCAAATCCCTGTGCAAACGTTAACCACTATTGTTATTGTACTAACACTTTTTTTAAGCCGCTAAAAACACCATTCCGTATTATGTCTATCGAGAGTAATGATGAATTGAATTACTACTGAATTGTAAGGATTTATTTACACCAAACTATGTACCAAATAAATTTAAATTGTAATTTGTTTTCCAAAACATTATAAATTGTTTTAAGATATATTGGATATCTTAGGAACCTTAGAAGAGTAACTGTAATTTTTTTGATCTATGTTTCTACTTATTTTTTTTTGTGATAAATAATCATTTCAATTGAAATAGGCATTGATATTGTTTCAAGTGAAATAATTTTAAAATATTGTTGCCAGCAAGTATACCCAAGTTTATAATTAAAATTATCTTATGGATTCACCAAAGATCGATAAGAGATATTGATTATTCTTATAAGTGGATGGTGAGAAATAAACAAAAATGATTACAATTAGTTTAAAGTAAAATTCGAATGTAACACTTGAAATTACCACTCTGAATGTGATATATATTGTTATAGGAAATTTAATGTATTTATTTACAAAACGTTTAGATTGTCATCAGGAAACGCAACGAAGTTTTTGTGATTTTCTTTTTTCACTATACACTTTATTGTTATGTAGCTCATATTTTTATGTACAATTTATAATAAAAAATGGTACTTACAAATATTTTTTTCGTAATTTTGAAGTAAATAAGTTTAATATAACGTTCATATACCACTAGACTTAAGGCTTTACAAGTCAAAGAACTGACGTCGATCAACATTTAGGGGCGATGCTGCCACAACCAATTTATATTTAATTGCACGTTAACAATTTAAAAAAAAAATAAATTTAGAACTGATTGATTTATATTGGTGCATAACTTGTTCTTAACATTTGTATGATTTTTCCTACTTTTACACAAAATTAAAAAAAAATTATTGGGTGAAATAAAAAAGGCGTAATTCTTCGATCTAATCTTTCTGTGTCGAATTTATTGTTAATAATTTATTTTTCGTTATTTAGTGTGTTAAGTTGCAATGTAATGATTATTGTAATGGTTTCTATTTACTCTTTGTTAATAATTATGTAAAAAACGTTGGGAGACAATCCTCATTTTACCATAGTTTTTACCTTCACTCTCCATTTTCTTCTACGATAGATGAGTGCAAAGACAATGAAGTATCCTGCGTTAGTTACACAAATATCCCACCGAAGTCCAACGCGCTTTTCAAATTAAAAAAAAGTTACTTAAACAAGTAATTATGTTAAAATCCTTCTGAACGTTTCAATTTAAAAAAAATTATATGAATTTACATTTACGCTAGTTTATTTATAAATGAATTTGTTACAAATATAAAAAGAAAAATCTTAGACATTTGCAAAGTTGTTTTAAACAAAATGTAATTAAAACAGATCCGCTTTACGCAACTTTCATTTTGAAGGTTCCGTACCTCAAGAGAAAAAAAAACTGAACGCTTATTAGATCACTCGGGTGTCTGTGCGTCTGTGAGTACGTGTATCCGTCTCTCACAGTCATTTTTATATTGTATACTGCCACTAATTTTTAACTGTGAAAAAGTAAATTTAAAAAAATGTCCTATGGGATAAAACATTTTTTCGATTCGTAAAATTTCCAATCGATTGATACTTATATTTGTATTTAAACATAAATTTGGATATTTTATTATGAATTTTTTTATGTAAAATTTACACTCTCCAATATGGCGTTTTTTTCGTGTCTATGTTTGTGAGATATAAGCAAAGAAAATATTTAATATTTTCTGCCACTTCTTGAGGGAGGAACAGAATTATTGTATTTTAAGGGGTTATTAATAACATCGAAGCGACCTTTTCAGCAAAGTCACAACCTCCTGACTATATCTTGTGTCAATAAGGGTTTATATCATTTGACTACACTATGTAGTCTACACGCAACAACGACTCACTCAACCGGTTAAAGATATGACACTGATTAACAACAACAACTGCATGCGTGAGAGCGAGAGAAAACAAGGCGCATACACATACAGTAAGCTACCGAGCAAATGGGTTGCAATCGAAATATTCGCCGTTGTGTTATCATCTATAGAATCTTTATTATTAACTATTGTGTCGATCCCAAAAATCACGGGATTGACATTCTCAAATCCCGAGATTTCGATATCCAGAAATCTTTCGTGATGTCGGGATCTCGGGATCCCGGGTTTATATTTTCTACCTGCTCCCTAAGTTTCAAATGCATTTGAATTTCCCTTTGCATTTTTTGAATGGAATTTGATAAAATATGACTGATTTTATCAAATATGTCAGGCCATAGAAAATAGGTAACTGGAATAGAAATAGGACGTATAGTGGAACCGGCTGATCAAAGGTAAAATGCTCTTGTAAAAGGTAATACATTGAAATTACCTAAAAGTGGAAATAAAGATACAAAAATTATTTGAAATAATTGTTTTTAGCACAGGTCGCAGAGATTTCCTGTCGAATTACTTCTGATTCTTGTTTCAAAACATAACATACTAAGAGAAGTTAAAATCTGAATCGAGGAAAAAAATGATGTTTTTATTATGTAGGTTATAAAAAAACCAAATATAGTTTAAATCACGCTCATATTTAATTTATTAAGACTGAATTCACGCAGGCTCGTAGCACCGATTCCTCGCATCATTTAAAAAAAAACTAAATGTTCCCACGAATATTGTCTTTCAATTCAGAAATTAAAATACAATCTCTTTATCATTATTATATTTTGGTATATTTATTAGAACAAACTCTGCTACGCCCAGTAAACTAAATTGTGATAACTATCGAAGATCCGTCTTAAAAAATAAATATTATTAATAAAATCAGTTAACATAAATTCTCAAAGCGTTGAGATGACATTTTTTCATAAATATTTTAATATAGATGATATTTACCACATTATTCTGCATTTGAAAATCCAAAATAAATGGAGTTTATAAACAAATTAAAATATAAAATGGTGACATTATTTTCATTATTGTAAAAAAAGGAAAGGAATGTCGTAAGGAAAATAAATAGTTCAAGTACGTAAAATGAAATGATAAATCCCACTTTAATACTGGAGTTAATTTATGGGCATAAAAAAGTCCAAGCATAGAGAGGGAGAATTATTTTCAACGAACATAAATTATTCAAGGCGACCAGATCCCTTCCTTTTTAATTACTTTAAAATGTACCCTCGTAGTCCTTTGTGTTTGAACTGTGATTTGTGCGATGCGAATTTATAATGCAATAAACCTATACACAATAAACGTAATTAGGGGCGGGAATTATGTGGATTAATGTTCTAATTTAAAAATAATTTCTAATTCATTTTCATGCACATAATAAATTTTATATTTAAGCGGAAAATCTGTACTGGGAAGATTCATGGTTTGCGTGGCCGGTTTATGAAATAAGTAGATAATTATAAGTGGGGTATTCTGTTTTAGTTCAACTGTGTTACTGTTTTTTCGTTACGGCTGATTAATAAATGTCATGTATTGAATTACTTACATGATATATAATTTTACTAGTGTAACAATTTGATATTTATTGATAATAATAAGTTTTTTGGCGCAAACTTTACTGATTTTCTTTACCACGATATATGGTGACAATAGAAATACACGTGAAACTTAACATGATTTCAGTGTACTCCAGGAAGGACTAGCTTAAAAAGTAATTGAAAATAAAGCTAACTAAGTGAAAGCATATTTGTATACTGAGAGTCTTTCATCGATCGTTAATTATACAATACAAAGATTACGATAAGTCACAAGGAAGTAAAACGAAAACTCAGATTACCAATAGCCTGCAAAGTTGTATATGTAAACGTAACCGTGTCTACTACCAAAATATTAAATATACATAAAATTTGGCTTCATTTCAATATTCCCAAAAATGCCGAAATATATGCCACGGGGCAATTAAGTAAGCAAAGAATAGCTGCTTTAAAAATTTGATGATGATGATAACGACATTAAAATAGTCCGCAAAGTGGTTAAAGAAGTAAAAACTATATAGTAGAACTATAGAAGTAAAACTATATAAACAAAAATTAAACTACAAATATTGACTTACTGGCTTACTATAACCAGACATTTGAAGGCCATACTGATATTGCAAACAGGTTTAACAAACACTTTGTTGGTCTATATAGAAAACTAGAAAATAAACTACTAACTGATATACAAAAGAGGAAAGAAGACCTTGTCGAAAACTTAGCTGCTTTTAGGTGTAGATCATAATTTTAAGATAGATGATATCACGGCTGCAAAAGTGAAAACTATATAAAAGATTTACGAAAAATTGCACGAAGAGAACCTGACAGAATTGACGTACGTTTTCTTTACTCAGTATATGGTGAGATTGCCGAACCTCTTATTCATATTTAAAATTTAAACTTTGGTACTTTTCCTATTCGAATTAAGTTACCCAGCATTGTACAAATATATAAAGAAGGTGACATGACGAACCCTACAACTAATTTCCTATTTTTTTGCTAAATACTATAAGCAAAATCCTAGGAAAATGCCTAAGACAATTTGACTCGAGAAAGGGAAGATGAACGTTCGATACTCCTAGACAGTAAATGATTATATAACCAAACACATACACGCAAACAGCAAGTGCCCAGCTGTTTCCTTAATGTTTCCAAAGAATTTTACTTCACATAGCAAGGTCTATTTTTGAAAAAAAAATACGAATTAATTTGGTGGCTACTTGAAAGAAAAAATTTCAGATCGTTGAAATCAATGATACCGTTGGCAAGCATAAGTCCCTATCATTCAATGTTCCACGAGGCAGTATATTTAGATTGATACTCTTTTTAATTTTCAAAATGACTTGGCAATATTTAGACATAGAAGGCACCAAAATTACCTATTCTGATTATGCCGATTACTTGACAAAACGTAACCTAACTTGAACAACAAAACCAATAGGACATTACGCAACATCAAAACTTGGCTAAATGACATCTTACTAACAGTGAATATCAGGTAAACCAAGTACTATTCAGCATTAACGAAGAACTGTAGCCTACTGACCGAATTAAAATGATTTATGACTGTACGAATGATATAAAATGTGAATGTACACCGCTTGAAAGCACATGCAACGTCAAATATTTATATATATACACTGTCTGTTTACAGCTGTTTAATGTTAATGTTGGAAAACTTGCCACAAAACTAAGGCGACTAGTATATATTTTCAAAAACATTCGCAACGAATTTGATTAGCTTTCTATAACGACTATATATATGGACTAGCATTATCAGTTATGACTTGTGGTAAAGGTACTCGTTTCGGTAGCTGCTGACAAAACAATAATTCATTCCCTCTTCAAAGCAAATCAATAAAAGAATATATCGCTCTCCTCTGGCTGAAGTTCCGGTACTTCACATTAAAAAATGATTTATTAGATCCATGACATCATCACACTTTCATAAAAATCAAGACGACTTAAAGTCAATTTATCATACTTATAAAAGTCGAGTGCGTTATTATGATGACGTGTACCGGCTCACGAATACCAGAACTACCTACGGGCAAAGTCATTACGCATTTCTTGCACCAACATTTACAATGTGCTCACTTCTGACCTCCTAGAAATGAAATATTAAACTGATCTAATAAATATATTTATATATATATATATATACATATATATATATATATGTATGTATATATATATATATATATATATATATACAACTTTATATTTACATATATGTCTTTGTGTGTGTGCGTGCATATATCTATACGTATAATAAAATCATAAAAAAACTGAGCTTGTACATTGCATATTTTTAAGTAAAACAAGTGCTACCTGCTAAGACACGCTACTTAAAACAAGAGTTTTAAGAATTTTTGTCTCTTTGTTTGTGGGTTTATTTGTCTGTCTGCCGCTGGGGTTTTAGTGATATATTTTTTTGCTTTTTTGTGATTATTAGTTATTATTTCTGATTTTTAGTGATTATTTGTTTGCATTAGCTTTAGTTTTAGATTCATTTCAATTGGTTCACATATGAAAAAGGTACATGTATTTTTAGTTTAGATTCGCTGTGGAGCTAATATAAAAACCAATGGAACTAGCTTGGCTGCCAACACCATCTATTAGCGTTTTCAGGAAACTTTATGCTCATTAAGTTATGAGATAAAAAAGTAAAATATATATATATATATATATATATATATATATATATGTGTGTATATATATATATATATATATATATATATATATATATATATGTATATATATATATATGTATATATTTGTCCATATCTCTATTTTATAAAATGTATATTCTCTACTTTACTAAAAGACGACGGCCTTAAATCCCATCAGTTAATTTAAAATCGATACCCTGAGGCTACACCCGAATACATCTTGCGGCTAGTTGGATGGCAATATAAAGAATAATCCTTTCTGATTATTTAGCAACCTTACACATTCATAGTAAAGGATTTATTAACTGAATTTTTCAATCAAAAAATATTATTTAACTCGTTCTTTACTGGTATTAAATTCAATAAAATAAAAATATAAAATTATTCAGTGGTATTAAATTCAATAAAATAAAGATATAAAATTATTCACTAATATTAAATTCAATAAAATATAAATAAATAAATATTAAAAGAAAAAGAGATGAAGAATTTTGAACAGTCAAATCAAATTTAGGACATAATATTGATGTTCCTATTCAACAATTAAATCAATAAAATTTCTATAATGGAAACTAGTAATATGTAGGATGTAAATTAAAGGAGTTTTTTGAGGATTTCATGCTGGTAAATAAGGTTTACAGGTGAACTAAACTCTCAAATGTTCACACTGTCCTATCACGGTTAATATTTTTCCTAAACCGTTATTCAACCAAAACGTTCAATACCAAAGAGAATTAAAAAATGAACCTAGTTATTTTGAAATCATATTCTCCTATTATTTTGGAAGGATGGTTTTAAACATCTCTTTTATTATAAGCAAATTATATTCAGATGCGGTGCACAAGAAAATGTTTATGTATCAAATTCTTAAATATCTATAACAAATTAAGTTTCCTCGTAATCACTTAAAAAATGTTTTCCTATGAATTAAGTTTCGCAAAATATAGCTGCTTTTAATGTTTTGTTTACAACGAATAAAAATAGATTATATGTGATATTATGTATTAAAAGCGATCGTTTCAATTTGTATCATTGAGACAAAGCAAAATTTGAAGTATTTGAGGAAATTTATTTAAACACTAGCACCTAACACGGTTTTGTTCCGTATTAGGAGTATGATCACAAAATAGATTAAAGTTATAAGTCTTTAGTATTCTATAACTCAAGGATCTTAGAGAGTATTACGAAGAGGCAACTCTCTCTCTATTGATCGAATCATTTATGCTTTTAGTCGTTCAGAAAAGGTATAGTTCAACGACGGGGCTGTTTTTCTCATATATTTATTCCGGTTGTGCCTCATTTATTAATCATTCTTGCAACTGGGTCACTTTGGACGCTTTTACATCGAATCAATTAATTGTAAATTGTTTCAAATCGTAAATATACCAATCAGGTTGAATGAACACTAGATTCGATTCAAATCCCAGCATGATTATATGTGCAATAATATACATAAATGTATTTTAAACGCACTTTTTACTAATTTGAAAATGAATTTATTTAGAGTTTCCTCTAGGAATATGAGGTCATATATTAATTGATGAAAAATACTAATATATGAGTAATAATATATCTACGTAGATTAGGAAAATATTCTTTATACTTTGTACAAATACTTAATCGATATTGATTTTAGTGTCATTTGTCGCCAGTATTTTGACATTTGACTAGAAATTTAGTTAAAAATATGTTTGGTCCTTAAGAGGGTAATTATAAACATCAGGAATGCCATCATTAGCAACTTTATTAAACCTATAAAAGAATCGTCGCACGTGGTCCAGTGGGCAATGTAATACCTCCTTATATATATTTTTAAAAATACCATAATCTCTTCAGAAATACGCTTCTTTCTGGAGGTTCATGGTATAGATGCAATTTACTCTCCATATTAAACACTAAATATGAATAATACATTAGATTTAAAAAATAAATTTTATTCAACGTTATAAGTGTTGCTTAAATTTCATGTTTAATTTTTTTTTAATTTTCTATTTTGAAAAGCAATAATATGAACTAATTTTAACCTACAGACATGTAACTTTTAGCCGAAAATTTCCTGTATAATTTTGATATATTGTTTAATTCCACATGTTGTTTTGATATGTCTCTAGTACTTTTGGTAGTCAAGCAATCGTCCAGGTTGCTGATATTTCGACAACCTAATTTGTAGCAATCACATTTCCATGAGAAAATAATGAGGGAGTAGGGTAAGGACAAAAATAAAATGCGATCTGATCTCTTCTACAAACCCTTACGCGCTTATTGGGGAACTTTTTGAAATAAAAGTGTTTTATTTCGTCTGTGTTTGATTTCAAACTTGTACTTTATGATAATGTTTTGATTAATATCAATGCGTACTTAACAAAAAAATACAAAACAAAATAACAGAAAATTTACAAATTTATAATTAAAAAAAGACAAGAACCCTACGGACTAAAATAAATAAAAACGGTCGTAAATACAGACAACAATTTATTATTAATTATAAAAACAAGGGAAAAAACTCTGTAAGTTTAAACAGCCGAAAAGGATTGCAAATATAAACACGAATTTATATTAAAAAAACGATTATTTGCGATTGTCTTAATCGCAAATAACTTAAAAGCAGAAATGAGTAAGAAAATAAACCCAAAGAACTTAAAAGTTGAAATAATCCTGGACAGCCTAGTACGGGACAAGTAGGTCCAGGTCTTCAAAAAAGCATAAAATATATTGATTTCTAATTAAGAAGAATAATTTATTTTAAGAAAACAACCCAACCTGTCGTCCAAAACCAAAATGGCTGTCTTGTTTTTTTTTTTACATGTTTACATCACTAACAATTTGATTGGGAATTAATTTGGTTATTTCATTTTATAAAAAAAACCTCTTATGACTTACAATGTTTTTGTTGCTTTACTTTTGAATGTTTTATTTATGTATTACCGAATGTTTTATCGATGTGTAATAAAAATGACTGAAATAATGAGACGTAATAACAGGAAAAATCATGTCTTTGAAACTTAAAATATGATTATCGAAACCTCATAGGTTTTTTAATAAGAGTATACGTTACATCTACACGTTTCTTTTACACACGTGTATGTTATTTAACAATTTTGGGATTTTCGCAAAACCATATACAGTTAACAAAATAAAGTAACATCAGATGTGTTAAAATCCAATTACTCGACAATGTCGAAACTAAGTATCTCCTTGGTACCCCAATCTTTGTTAAAAAATTGTGCGAGTGTGGAGCTCGGGAACCGCCGCGAAGGTGCCGGCGCCTTGAGTTGTCTTAATGGATTAGCAGAGAAAAATTTATGATCAGCACTTAAGGATATTTTAAACTTACGAGCTCTGCCCTTGCGTGGGAAATAAATGTGCTGATTATAGTTTTATTGGGGCAGTTGAAAGGGCCGTAAATTTGAAAAAGAATCTTAGCACGCTTTTTCGCATTTCGTTTTACTGGAAAATAAAAAGTTTTTCTGAATTATTTTGGAAAAAAATATTACTATTAGTGTCACCAAAATGGTGATCTTTAATTCGACTAGTAATTTTCTAGTAAAAATGAAGAAATTTAAATTTTTTTTCATCGACTAACACTTGTAATTTGATTTTTTTCTCTTCATAATTGGAAAAAGTTACTAATATTAAAATATTTTCTTAAAATTATTAAGGTATTGATAAATTTATTCATTTTGTTTTACGAAGGAGAATTTTTATAACGTCTTAATAAAACATTTTTCGAGTTTGCTAAACTGTAAAAAGATGTTTTATACGTACGTAATTGAATTAGTTCATATTCACATTGATCGCTGCCGCTAACTGCACCGAGTTATACTTTCAAAATAATTTCTCTCACGGTTTGATAAAAATTGAAATATTGGATTTATGATTTTTGACAGTTGTAGAATTTTTTTGAATAAAACCTTGGGACAGCAAAATACCTTTTTAATTTTTAATTAAATGCTTTTAAGTATGAAGAATATTGTTTACCTTCGAAAAATTTTTACATTTTTACTTTTCATGCAAAGTAGCAAATATATGCTTAATATTACAAATCAGTTATTAAGCTATATAAGTAAATTAATAGTGTAACTGAAATATCCATGTAAATTCTTAGTTTAGCCTAAACCTAATAAAAGTTCGTCACTTCTAACCTAGATAATTTTGCTGAAGGTGTTTGAGAGCCAAATATATATAAAAAAAAATAAGAAAAAAATATTGCCTCTTCAGTAACTCTTACAAATTAGGGTTAACCTTTTATACTACACTTTGTAGTATGTCCACTGTTGCCTAGAATTATAGAAAACTTAGATTTTCTCTTTTAAACGACCTCTGAGAAAAATGGCTGTGATATATTATATGAAGAACAGATAGACAGCGAGGTGATGCTATAAATGTTTCGTTTTTCCATTTCTGATAGACTACTAAATATGGTAAAATGGATTGAATAAGAAATAAATGAGATACGTAACCGTAGTAAATGAGACCATTCTCATGTATAATATTGAAATATTAACCTAATAATTGCTATCTTATTAAGTATAAATACTTCCTATTTGATGCGTTGGTCAGTTTATTAGAATACCGTAGGAAAATTATTTAGAAATATGTTTCGTTGAGCTATTGATGTAAATTGAACCTTAAGAATGATAATATTAAACAATGGAATAATCTCATTCATAATAAGGACAGTTCTATTCTTCACTCCAAATAGGGTTTCAGAATTGCGTGACCTTTCATGGTTCCAATATCAGTCTACGCGTCCACCAGTATTCTTCGCAAAACACAATTTGTTTGCAGTTCGTGGTAGGTCTACGTAGTAGGAAGCTTAGATACATGTGTACATTGCTATGTCTCCGATATCAGCTACAAATACATTGCAAAGTAATAATAATTTTGCAATCAACACTTATTGCGGATAATTGAACATGTTTCCACTATTTCAATTTATAAATTCTGATGGTCTTTATAATATTTAAATAGTTTTTAGATTTAAAATGAAACACATGCTTAAATGTATAAATAGTTATATATATGCGTATTTCCACATATTACTGTTTGTATATGCGTATTTCCACATATTACTGTTTAGGGCCTGAACGGATAGTTTGGATTTGATGATATGATATAGGTATCGTTAGAATCCTTCTAATATTCTAGTCCTTAGATAGGTAATATTACGATGTGTGTAATGTTGCAATGTGGCACCTGGGAGTCGTGATTTTGCCTGCCGTGAAATAATTAACATTTTGTATAAATCCGACACAATCTAGAAAAAATGGTTTATTCCACCACTGCCTTCCCAAACACGAAAGGGCTTTGAAAGACTACTTAAAAATATACATGCATATATATATATATATATATATATATATATATAAATATATATATATATGTATATATATATATATATATATATATATATATATACAGGCACGCCCGCACGCCCGCCCGTACCCCCGCACGCACGCACGCACGCGTATATTCACACATACATAAAGATGTTGTATGAAAACATTTAATGGTGATAGTAAAAACTTAAACGGAATAATTTTTAAAAACATCAAAAATACCTACTTAAAACGTGTTGGAAAAAAATATGATAATTTCTTAAAGAATTTCTTCAATACTAAAAAATGTTCTTCACCTTTAAATAAAAGGTCTTGTTTATTTTGATTTGCGAACACATTTTTACATGTATTCGCAAAAGAAAAGAAGATGCTATCATATATAACATTGTGGAAAAAATAGTTTTCATAATAAACTGATATCCCACACAAAATTACATTTTCTTACAAAAGAAAAAGGAAATTAATTCGAGTATGTCTTTGTCCCAGCAACAATTTTCGAATTAATATTTTTCGAGTCTTAACACTTAACAAAGATGCGGGTTAATATGATTTACCATTATGCTAAAATGATTTCGGGAAAAAAATTTGTACTCATTTTAAGTTATTATGATTATCTCCATTCAATTTCAAAACAAATAATTTCAATAATTTAAAAATAAATAATGTAAATAGAAATTATTAAACAAATTCGTGCATTTTATTTCTTATTTTTACATCAAGTTTTCAAAAAGAAACTTTCAATAAGCTTCATGTGTGTCAATGAGCATTATTACTATACCTTTCCAGTTTTTACGTAAAACATTTTAGAAAAAAGACAGATGATAGATAAACAGATGGTGGGACACGTAAGTGATCTCCATATAAATATTAAACTGGTATTATTATTTTTTAATTGATAATTCACTTGAAGGTAAAACCATAACCATGTAAAAACCCTAACCAATTATCCCTCTTAGAATATCTAAAAACGTATTAATCTGTTAATGTGCCTCGCTTGCATCTTCAAGCAATCCTTCGAGAAAAAATAACCATATTTTGAAACTTACCTACGCTTACATCTCTTGTAAATATCATTCGGTTAAATTTTAATACGAAGTAAAGCAAAACTTCGCGTATTCTCTGGTGAAAGCTAAATGCTGGTTTTTGTGATGCTGCAATAAAATTTCATGTGATTAGGTCTGCAAATTGTTCGCATTGTCAGATTTCTGAAGTCATCATAGTACGGATCATGTCCCGCCTCGCCTTACCGACACTATGCTGACTTGGGCAATTCACTTCAGTCTTTTCTTATCAGATTTTTGTAAAATAAATTTTGGGGTTTGGAAAATGTTTTCGAATTGGTTTACATTATTTCGAACCTAATTGATTATTATAATCTGGCAGTAAGACAGATGAAAAGCGGATTTCCGCCATCGTTTCTTTTTGTCTTTTTGGGAAGAAGAATTTTAACATCAACAAAAAAAATGTGTATTATTTTCTTTTAAGCTGACACTCTAAACCTGAAAATAATAAGCTATGACAATTTTATTTAAGAACTAGCTTTTGCATAAATTTAATTTTGTGTAATGAATTGTAATATATGCATTCTTCTCTTTATTTAGTCATAATGATTGCGAGAAAAAACTTGTAACATTCTATAACGAGATAAATACAATAAAAGATGTATATTACCTTGATATTGAGATACAAACTCAAAGAGTTCAATATACTTCGATGATTATTTTAATCGATGGCTATACTAACCAATCATTAAGTCAAGAACTAAACTTTTAAAATATTTTCTCAAAATTTTATCTGAAAAGTCACTATAAACTTTATCTCAAATAAATCTCCATTTGACTCGTAGTCAATATTCATTATTATTTTCCGCATACTTTGTTTATTTTTGTAAAAAAAAATTTTAATTTTTTCCTGTATATTTTAAAATTTTGTAAATTTCATTATTTTGAAATTACTATAAAATATTCTTTTAAATTTAAATAAGGACAGTTGCTTATGTGGCAATATTTCTGAACGATGAAAAATAAAATTTAATAAGGATTCCTGAAACCAATAATGGTTTCTCTGAAATATGAAAAATGATTCACTACCTCTCGGTTTCTTTCCAATCGGATTATTCTGTTATATAGAGAAGTAGAACTTTTTAGTAGGTGGTGGATAAGTATTATTTTTTAAATTTCTGTTTATTGTCAGAAATTTAATTTAATATTTAAACTGAAGATTTTCATTCTCTCTCATCCAGTCATATATCTAATAAAAACTGTAATGCAGTGAATTAACACATAATTTCTTTGAGCCTCTGTATTTAATTGATATGTAAATATCATCGACGCGACCGCGTCTTTCTTAATAATCGAAGTAAACATTGGAAATAATAAACAAGCAAACATTTCCGCTGATACCAAGTCGACATCTGCAGTCACGTTGCCTGACTTGGCAAGATTCACAAATAATCGGAAACTAACGTGTGCGTGATAACCTACGTAAAAGATTCACGTACTTGTCTACGAAACTACGACTGAATCAATTTAGAAGAAGAAACGATTCCAATATACACAAGAACCTCTCCTTGTAGTACGTGATGAGATTGTTTCGGCGTTCAAATGAAAACCGAATAATTGTTTGATGAATTTCTATGTAGTTAATAAAGTTGTAATATTCTGTGTACAGGCAGAATATAATTTTTTGAAAGTTTCTTTTCATTAAGATCAAAATAAAAGCTTTATTAACATCTTAATTTTATTATTGTCACTTTTATTGCTAACAAATATTTCAAGATGCTAATTGAGAATATTATTTTTAAAAATACAAGAAAAATTAATATTAATCTATCAAGAGATAGATATTTATCGTATTATGTATATACCTTGATAGTGAGTTATAGTCTTTGTGACTATTTTGTCAGTCATAAATAATTTATATATTATTTATGTTATATTTATATATATATATATATATATATATATATATATATATATATATATATATATATATATATATATATATATTTGTAACTGTCTTCTTTCTATGCTTTGTGACTATTTCTTTGTGTCAGTCATAAATATTATTACATCAAGTTTATAGAGGCGGTTAAACTCAACAATTCAATAATTTTTTAAACAATTTAAAAATATATTTATTAGCGTAAAAATACCATATTTTAATTTTATTTTGGTTTCCGTTAATAAACCCAAGAAATTGCCCATGGTGTTTTTTATACGAAAATACTACCGCCTGACCTTGGCAACCCCAAGGGGAGCAGAAACCCTTCTTGAACTAGAATTCCTTTAACAACTATTATTTAAGGACAACAGATGGGTCCAACCATTTAACGTAATTTCGAAGCATGGGAGAGCTGAAATATAAAAAATAAAATATATATATATATATATATATATATATATATATACATGTATATATATATATATACACGTAAAATGTATGATTCAATGACAACCATCCGATCGACGACCGGTGCCTGCCTCTCATAACCGCATTGATCAAGCGAAATCAACGAATACAACTAGATTATGAGCCCCTCTAAACACTATATTCTACGTTAATTTATTTAAAGAGAATTCACATTCACTAGAACCAGTGCTTCAGTGTGATAGAAGTCTGCATCTTCATCCATCATTGTAACGTATTTATATACACGTTGCTTCGTTCGCTTTTTACTCTAAATCGAATTCACGAAGAGCATTCTAAGCTCCCTTGGCTAGGTATTCATATTTTTTGTAGAATTTTTGTGTGAAGTGACAAAATTACAAAAAACAGAGGAAAAAGCGATAAGTACGTTGGAGAGGAAAAACCGATAAGTACGTTTTCCGCGAAATACTTCATAAAAATATGTGTAATACCTTGATTCCCAGTTTATTGTTTTTGAAAATATTAATATTAAATAACGCGGAGTTTGGAGATCTACGTGCATAGGTAATCAATACTATTACTTTGTTCGTGTACATTATTACTTGAACTGAAGTTTTTTCAATCATAGTTTGTTTATAATACGCATCTGACTTCACAAAGCATCTGGAAATATAAGCAAGAGTTAGTCTAAAATAGTTATATAGGGAATTTTAATACGTTGTTCTGCTGATTAATTACACAAAAAATAACAAGATATTTCATGTCATTTTACAAAAGATCCGATGAGATAATTTCCCTGAGGAAGAAGAAATTTCACAACAAAATAATACTGCAAGGAATTAAATAAAACGATTGCATAATAAAACGCGCAAAATTAAAATTAAAATTAAAATCAACAGAGGATCTTTCCATTTTTTCTGTCGACTATTTAAATAATTAATTTTCTTGACATGAAATGTAAATTTCATAATTTGCTAATCTTTTTCATTTTCATTTATCGGTTCTAGATAAAAATAATAATATTTCAAATGACACACTAAGTTCAATACAATCACAGTTATTTAATAAAATGTTAAACTATCAGTAATAAAATTATCTCGTCAAATAAAATATTTTACGTATAAGAAAATAATCTATGTATAAAACGTTTTATTCACAGAAAATATTTAAATTTTTAGTATAAATAAGTGAAGTATATTTTTAAATGGAATTTTTAGCGATATTTTTACGGTCAGTTCTTTTTCAGATATCACATATTATATTTTCAAATATTTACTTATAATTAGTTTCCATCTATTTATATAAAACTAAAAATAAAGTCGATATCTACTAATTGTTTTGACTTTATCTACAGCTCTATAACCAAACTGATCTCTAAACTCAATTTGTTTGTCCATATATGGAGTAATAATATTAGCATTTTCAATTTTTCCCACTTGTTTGACTCGGAAGCTGTTAGGGTCATACAATGTATTTTTAACAATTTTTTTTTAACTTTTTTTTTAAATTCTCTGTTCCAATAATTATAATGAAACATCTGTATTAATATTACGATGATAATAAAAATATTATGAAAAAGAATAATAGAAATACAAATAATAGAATCGTATGAGAGAATTGTAAATAACATTTTATTTGTTACTTTATTGTGTTAATTTTTTCCAGTAATAACCGTAGAGCGGCTGATTCTGCACAATCCCGTCCTTGCTAGCTCGCTTTTCAATAGTCACGTACGAGATATTAACACTCTTAAATATCAAACGTATTTAACGTGCACGTAAACTACTCGGTTATTTTCTTTAAATATAAAGATATATTTAAAATTGAATGATACCTGTCACAGTATATTAGTCAAATGATTAGCTTTTCTGTAGTGATTTAGGAAAATGATAAATAAAGAGCTTCTATTTTTTAATCTTTGTAGAATTGTTTTTAATAAAAAAATCCTTACAAGACTGAAAGTATAACGTACTAACAAATTTACAATATTTTTGTGCAGTAATACTATTTTTTAATTGACCACTATAAACAGTCAGTCTTTTGTTATTTTCCACTAATTTTGACACATCCTTTTATTTAGTAGTTTACGAAAAATTTATGACAAAATCGATCTTCTGAGAAAAAATAACATTTTTCAAAATGTCAAAAAAATGCCAAAGATTATAATTTTAGGAAATTATTACTATACGTATCGATAGCCGTATGCAGATTAAATACGAGAGTAGGCCATGGTACCCTACGGAGCTCATTAGATGGAATAACTTATGATTATTTTTTTTGAACTTGACACCGACTCAAAGAAAAAGAAATCATTTTTAGTACTTAAAAATTTGGCGTAATGTTTAAAAAACACAATTCTCAAATCGTGACTGATATACAGTCATCCATGCAGATATGCAGTTCTGTTGGCATAATATTGTAAATCATTATCAGTTCCTAATCCAGCTGGTAATATGATTTCATTTAGAATAAAAACGTAGACAAGGAAACAATCGATTTCTATCGCGGGTACTGTCATCGGTTGAGTATGTAAATTATATATCTTCGAAATGCACCGGCATATGTCAACTTCTGTGGGGGACTATTTTTTATTTATACAGCTCTAAAAAATAACCATAAAACAATATACGCAATATTTAGACATCGTTTTTAGATATCTGTAAGAGATTGTCTTGTTCGATGTGAAAATATTTCTAAGACCTTATTGAAGACAGATTTTGAGATGGATCACATTGAGGATATTGACTACACGTGTAGACATGAATCGAGACAAAATTATTTGAATGAGAGGCATATGAAGACCACATATTGACAGCCTTGCATGTAACGTAGTTAAATTTTTATTATACTAAATGAATATGAAACTTCTGAAAATATTATTCATCATCATCTTCCTTCTTCTATTATATATATATATATATATATATATATATATATATATATATATATATATATATATATATATATGTGTGGTCTTCCTCTTATTTTCCTCTATCTGATATCTTGATTTTCCTCTATCCTAATACAATTTGAATATGTCTGGTTATTGTTATTGCTTCAAGGAAGACAATGAATTATTACAAATGAATTATGTGAGAAAAATTCAATGTTTGCGGAAAATTCATGAATCAATGGCTTATGTAAATAATGAAGACTCGAAACTTGTATTTGACTTGACCCTGAATGAATGCACTACAAATTAGTACTTAAATTATTAGAATATTTTTGTTATATAATTAAATTATGTGAAAATAATTTAATGTTAAAAAATTTTTGAAACAATGACCTATATAAATAAAGAAGATCTGAAACATGTGTATGACCTGATCCTCAATGAATTCACTATTAAAGTAATTTGGGTAACTAGCACGTATCTACACAAAAAAAGTTTAAATACAAAAAATAAAAATGTATTTCCCTTTGGTTATTTTTAAAATCTAAGATTCGGTATTATTAGTATATAGTTTTAAAATCTTTGATTCGGTATTATTAGTTTGTATATATATGTATATGTTTGTAATATAGCCAATATTACATTAAATAATAAATTAACTAAATAAGTGCATTTCATCAATGCTTACAAATTAGTAAACGCATAAACTTTTATTTAGTTCTGTATATTTACAATCTCAAATATTCATGCAATTGCTTCAATATTACGAATATTTTTTGGTTTAGTACCACAAAATAAGATATCTAGTATATCTCTTATATTAGTCCTTAGATATTAAACTCTACTTATTTATGTAAGGCAAAACCTTTCTAATTTTTGTTACCATTTTTAAAACAGAATGCGTTCTATGTAATTATTAACTTTTGCGTGGGCGTATTTTTTTTTTCATTTTAATTTTAAAACATGAACTTAGCATACAATATTTTTACCAATATCGACAAGAATCATAAAAATGGTATATGCATGTCAATATAAGTTAAAAAAAATTACAATAAAGAATAGGATAAAATAGAGATATACACTGGATAGAAAAGATTTTATCGTATTTTATTGTAAATTATGTGATTGAGACGTCATACATAATAAGTAGAAATGGTTTCCAAGTTAAAAACTAGTCAAAATAAACTCCTTAGTGTTGTGCATATAATATTCACGTTTGTGTCGTATTCTTATCACACACCCTCCACGAAAAAAAATTGGAATATTTACCGTTGAAATTAATTAAAAGTTTATATGTTTTCTCAAATACTTTAAATTTGTGATCAGATCAGATTCTATCCTCAAGTTTTGTGTATATATTCTTTAATTTATATTTAATTTACCGGTTATCTATATTAAAAGAGAAAGAAAATTATGTTCGTTGCAAGTGATACAATACATGTATTTTGTGGACTCGCTACAAAGAAACCGTAAAAATATGAGACCAGTGAAAAAAATACCGACATCCTGAATAATTTCCTGTTTTACTAAATATTAAATTACCTTGCCACAATAGGATTCTTTCTTATTTTAATTATATTTTAATGCGACCATTAACTGACAAAAATAATAGAACTTTTTTCCATCATACCTTTCCTACTCGTCAGCCAATCTGTATAATCCCCGTGCTAATGTCAATTAATTTTCTTCTTTTATATTCTTTCTTTCTACTATTATTTTCTAAAAAATATTACACTGAAGCAGACTCGAAGAACACAAAATAATAATATTAAAATTTCCATTAATTGAGTTAACGGATTGCTAATCGACTTAATGGTTGTATAATTACAATGAAATTGAACTATACTGATAATGACTCATTTTATAAATTACGTTTCAAAAATTTTAATAGATTGTATTCTAAAAAATCATTTCAAGATAATTGGTAATTGCTTATATTTTCATTTTTCATTTATGCCTTAATATGTTTAGTGACATGAAATTCAAAACATACTATTTTTCTCATACTTTCCCAGAAACCATTCATTTATAGATATGGTCTTCGGGATGTCTTCGTAAACTAGATTTATTATAAATAAAAAGACGAAAACTTGTTTAGATATTTATTATGAAATATATGCAAAAAATGTAAAAAAGTGAACAGTTTAAATGCTGACAATAACTTAAATTTAATATGAATAAGGTTATTTTCTCAAATTTAGTGCCACATGAAACCCTTTATGAACAAATATACTGCACACGTGGGTATAATATGCTAATTATAGTAGATTAAAAACTAAACTAGCGTCTACATAGGTTACTTACTAGAAATTACAAAAACAATCCATTTGAAGCCAGCTGTTGTTGATTAATATGTAAAATGTTATTAAAATCTCATTATATTTTGTACATAGTGAAGAAAAATTCAAATTAACAATTTGAATTTGGATATTGTAATAATGCATTCTTCAAAAGTTTTTACGCTAGTAGTACTTAAAGAAAGATACATATAATAGTTAAGGTATAGACATGTTTGAGATTAAAACTAAAATTTTATATTGGTTTTTTCTTTAAACTAAAGCGTAATCGAAATTTCTTTAAGTTAGTAAATGTATCTTAATTCAGTACCGCGAAATTAAAAAAAATTAAAACTGAAATATTATTCTACTTTTCATCTTGACGTATATAAGACACCCTAAAAATAAAACTGATTAAATTGAAATGTAATATTTTTTATTGATTTGTTGAAATTGTATGAGTTAAGATATGTATATTGTGAATTTCTTCCCGCAAGGCGAATCTCTACCAGTAAGTATGCAAATTAGTGATGCGGGAAACTGCATAAATGAGGAAAGTAATAAAAAATATGAAAAATGAAGAGAAAAGTTCTATTTCACACTGTATCATTTGTCCTAAAAAGAGAAAAGTTCTATTTCATACTGTATCATTTGTCCTAAAAAGAGAAAAGTTCTATTTCACACTGTATCACTTGTCCTAAAAAGAGAAAAGTTCTATTTCACACTGTATCATTTGTCCTAAAAAGAGAAAAGTTCTATTTCACACTGTATCATTTTTCCTAAAAAGAGAAAACTTCTATTTCACACTGTATCATTTGTCCTAAAAAGAGAAAAGTTCTATTTCACACTGTATCATTTGTCCTAAAAAGAGAAAAGTTCTATTTCACACTGTATCATTTTTCCTAAAGAGAGAAAGTTCTATTTCACACTGTATCATTTGTCCTAAAAAGAGAAAAGTTCTATTTCACACTGTATCATTTTTCCTAAAAAGAGAAAAGTTCTATTTCACACTGTATCATTTTTCCTAAAAAGAGAAAACTTCTATTTCACACTGTATCATTTGTCCTAAAAAGAGAAAAGTTCTATTTCACACTGTATCATTTGTCCTAAAGAGAGAAAGTTCTATTTCACACTGTATCATTTGTCCTAAAAAGAGAAAAGTTCTATTTCATACTGTATCATTTGTCCTAAAAAGAGAAAAGTTCTATTTCACACTGTATCACTTGTCCTAAAAAGAGAAAAGTTCTATTTCACACTGTATCATTTGTCCTAAAAAGAGAAAAGTTCTATTTCACACTGTATCATTTTTCCTAAAAAGAGAAAACTTCTATTTCACACTGTATCATTTGTCCTAAAAAGAGAAAAGTTCTATTTCACACTGTATCATTTGTCCTAAAAAGAGAAAAGTTCTATTTCACACTGTATCATTTTTCCTAAAGAGAGAAAGTTCTATTTCACACTGTATCATTTGTCCTAAAAAGAGAAAAGTTCTATTTCACACTGTATCATTTTTCCTAAAAAGAGAAAAGTTCTATTTCACACTGTATCATTTTTCCTAAAAAGAGAAAACTTCTATTTCACACTGTATCATTTGTCCTAAAAAGAGAAAAGTTCTATTTCACACTGTATCATTTGTCCTAAAGAGAGAAAGTTCTATTTCACACTGTATCATTTGTCCTAAAAAGAGAAAAGTTCTATTTCACGCTGTATCATTTGTCCTAAAAAGAGAAAAGTTCTATTTCACACTGTACCATTGTCCTAAAAAGAGAAAAGTTCTATTTCACACTGTATCATTTGTCCTAAAAAGAGAAAAGTTCTATTTCATACTGTATCATTTGTCCTAAAAAGAGAAAAGTTCTATTTCACACTGTATCACTTGTCCTAAAAAGAGAAAAGTTCTATTTCACACTGTATCATTTGTCCTAAAAAGAGAAAAGTTCTATTTCACACTGTATCATTTTTCCTAAAAAGAGAAAACTTCTATTTCACACTGTATCATTTGTCCTAAAAAGAGAAAAGTTCTATTTCACACTGTATCATTTGTCCTAAAAAGAGAAAAGTTCTATTTCACACTGTATCATTTTTCCTAAAGAGAGAAAGTTCTATTTCACACTGTATCATTTGTCCTAAAAAGAGAAAAGTTCTATTTCACACTGTATCATTTTTCCTAAAAAGAGAAAAGTTCTATTTCACACTTATCATTTTTCCTAAAAAGAGAAAACTTCTATTTCACACTGTATCATTTGTCCTAAAAAGAGAAAAGTTCTATTTCACACTGTATCATTTGTCCTAAAGAGAGAAAGTTCTATTTCACACTGTATCACTTGTCCTAAAAAGAGAAAAGTTCTATTTCACACTCTATCATTTGTCCTAAAAAGAGAAAAGTTCTATTTCACACTGTATCATTTTTCCTAAAAAGAGAAAACTTCAATTTCACACTGTATCATTTGTCCTAAAAAGAGAAAAGTTCTATTTCACACTGTATCATTTGTCCTAAAAAGAGAAAAGTTCTATTTCACACTGTATCATTTTTCCTAAAGAGAGAAAGTTCTATTTCACACTGTATCATTTGTCCTAAAAAGAGAAAAGTTCTATTTCACACTGTATCATTTTTCCTAAAAAGAGAAAAGTTCTATTTCACACTGTATCATTTTTCCTAAAAAGAGAAAACTTCTATTTCACACTGTATCATTTGTCCTAAAAAGAGAAAAGTTCTATTTCACACTGTATCATTTGTCCTAAAGAGAGAAAGTTCTGTTTCACACTGTATCATTTGTCCTAAAAAGAGAAAAGTTCTATTTCACGCTGTATCATTTGTCCTAAAAAGAGAAAAGTTCTATTTCACACTGTACCATTTGTCCTAAAAAGAGAAAAGTTATATTTCACACTGTATCATTTGTCCTTAAAAAAATATCAAAAATGAAGTGCAAAGTTCTATTTCACACTGTATCATTTGTCCTAAAAAGAGAAAAGTTCTATTTCATACTGTATCATTTGTCCTAAAAAGAGAAAAGTTCTATTTCACACTGTATCACTTGTCCTAAAAAGAGAAAAGTTCTATTTCACACTGTATCATTTGTCCTAAAAAGAGAAAAGTTCTATTTCACAATGTATCATTTTTCCTAAAAAGAGAAAACTTCTATTTCACACTGTATCATTTGTCCTAAAAAGAGAAAAGTTCTATTTCACACTGTATCATTTGTCCTAAAGAGAGAAAGTTCTATTTCACACTGTATCATTTGTCCTAAAAAGAGAAAAGTTCTATTTCACGCTGTATCATTTGTCCTAAAAAGAGAAAAGTTCTATTTCACACTGTACCATTTGTCCTAAAAAGAGAAAAGTTCTATTTCACACTGTATCATTTGTCCTTAAAAAATATCAAAAATGAAGTGCAAAGTTCTATTTCACACTGTATCATTTGTCCTAAAAAGAGAAAAGTTCTATTTCACACTGTATCATTTGTCTGTTGTATCATTTATCCTAAATTGAGACAAGACATATTTTTAATATACTTGCTGTTTTGACTCTCTATCTCTTTTATCATAATTTCACGTTGATTTTATTTGTCTTATAATTATATAACCTTTAATTTCAAGACATTAAAAAAAAGCTATAACACAAAGCTATAATTTCGTTTATACTTTTTAACGAACGTTGCAAAGTCCTGTCATTACTAGAAAATCTGTGTAAATTAAACCGTTTCAACAATGTTTTCTTACTATGCTGAATTACCTTTAGAGCTCAAAAATGAGTTCAGCAATTCGAAGGGATAGATCGTCATGCAAAGGTATTAAACCTTCGTTGTGCGCAGGTCTAATTACGAAGCATGTACGGCATCTATTGATTTTATTCTATACTCTTACATACCTCGACAATTTTTAAGTATTGAAATTAATATTACGATTACTATGATGAGATTTTTCAACAACTATCATATATTTTGTTTAATGTTATCCTTCAATTTTTTCGAAAACTGAAAATAGTAAGGGAGCGGATCTAATTTGCATAGACTACATCTATCAGTCAGTCTGTTTATTATAACTTTTAATCCGCCTGACATAAAAATTTTGCATTTTAGCTTGGTTTTACTCGAAACTAATCATTATTTCGAAAATTATGATTATTTTTAGTATATAAATCCAGAATGCGTCATTAAAATACCTTTCCTAATAGTATATGAATTTTTTTTTGAAAGAATAGCACATTTCTTTAGAATACAATGCGTTTTGTAAGTTTAACACTATTTTAAAATTTTATTTGAAATAAAAATATTTAGTAATCGTCTGATATTAAACACTCATAAGTATTAAAACAATATAAAGTGGTTATCATTCGCAATTATGTCCGCATAAGGTATAAGAAGAAGTGTTAAAAAATTTAAGAGAATGTACGTATCAAAATACAAATATTAACCTACATACAGATTTACATATATGTGATGTTAGTTTGATACAAAATATGTTATTTATATTATTCAGATAATACAAACATTACAAATGTTAAAGCTGAATGTATATATATATATATATATATATATATATATATATATATATATATATATATATACATATTCTTTCTGAAATTGGTGTAATGCCATTGACATTAGCGGTTTTTACATAGTTTGGCACAAAATCATTTTGCCAACAACCTTTTGTAAGAATGGTCAAAGTTGAAAAAAAGAAATAGATTGAAAATATCTGTAAAGATTTATAATAATTAAAATTTAAAAGATTTACGTTCCGTAAGGGTGTAAGCGAATCTCACTGTAATTTAATTTTGTATCACAGATGAGCAGAATCGTTTTTTGTATTTTTACTGTGCTTTTGACATGAAATATGTATTGTGGTTTATATTTCACATTTCTTACGATGTAATATAAATTTAATTGGCAACGGTTTTGGTTACGTTTTAAAGAAACTATTCATAAAGTGAAATATTTACTTTTTTATATAATATTAAACCATTTATTACACTTCTTTTACCATCATTGCCTGTTCACTATTAGTAACGCGCAATGTAACATCTGTTATGCCTGAAAATTTACAATGTTTTCTTTTTAAACACAAAATGTAATTAGGAATGAGGTGATGTGTTAATGTTATGGGGTCGTGGTATAAATTTATGCGTTTTCTACCGTTCAGTCCTAGTCGTGTTTTTAATTTTAAGGTTCGTAACTCTATTTATTATATGTGTACCTATAATATGCAATAACCTATAATTCTAAATTCTATTAT
Source organism: Druceiella hillmani (assembly GCA_039881145.1). NCBI lineage: Eukaryota > Metazoa > Arthropoda > Insecta > Lepidoptera > Hepialidae > Druceiella > Druceiella hillmani. The sequence continues at coordinate 3,342,065 of JAYKKI010000103.1, forward strand.
TATTATATATTACTCACGTATGCGCCCGTTCACTTCCAGGAGCCTTTCCGCCCCAAACCTTATGCGGTTCGTCGCTTCCCCACAATTATTTATAAACTTGTGCGTGAATGACCAACTGAGCCGTGGGTGTTTATTGTTAATAATGAAAACCTGACTTTTTGATTAAAAACATGAATGCTCACTCGGGTTTTATTTACGGGTTATTGGAACGAAGATCTTGAAGGCACCTTACACGTTTAGCTAATGAAAGCTAGTCCGAAAAATGTGTAAGATTTTGATTGCGAAATTTCTACAATATAAAGTGTAAGATTTCATACCACACTATTGCTACAGTATAAGCGTTTGTATGTTTACAAGCGTATGTCAAATTATTTTCTACTGGCTTGTATGCGAAACATCTGTAAGAGCGTTTCCAATTCGGCATGTATTTATTTGCTTTATAAATTATAAATGATTACTTTATCATTTATTTTTATTATTCATTAACTTTATTTATATTGTTTTAGTAAGTTAACGAATTCGTTAATTTAATTAAAATTATTGTTATAAATAAATTTATAACTTGAATAAAATAAATATAAAAATAGTTTAGTTCTTAAAATATTCAGGTTCATTTTAAATTAAAATGAATCAATTTATTAAGAAAATAAAAAAAATTTTTGAAATAATAAAATTTTAAAAATATTTTGAGAATAATACAATTTAATATTAAAATAAATTAAAAATTGTAATTTAATTACTATGTTTTAAAATTATTATAATAAAAATATTTATGTTTATTTTAATTAATTTAATATATAGCGATAGGAATTTCGTTCCTACCGGGGGTCCCACGACACCTGTCGTTCTTTTTTTATTATTAAATTGTTTAAAATACGTAAGTTATTTTCTGTGTCCTGTAATAAATCTTCTTCTTGCTCCATGCCCCTTTCCTTTATTTGGGGTCGGACCTCCTCGTATTCCGGCGCCAAGTCAGACAAACTTGGGTTGTCCCTACATCTCAGTTTGCACGCGCCAGATCTTTGGTAACGGTTGTCCACCACGTGGCCTGTGGTCTTCCTCTACCCTTTTTTATATATACCAGGACAATTTTCACGGCATTACATTTTTCCCGTCTCATCACATGCCCGTCCCATCGCAAACGACTTTCCACCATCTTATCTATTATAAGTGCGACCTTGAAAGATCCTCTAATGTACTCGTTCCGTACTTTATCAAGTCTTGTGACTCCCGCTGCCCATCGTTACATTTTCATTTCGTTTGTGTGCATTTTTTGTTCATGGTGTTTTTTGACGGCCCAATATTCTGCACCATACATCATAGCTAGTCTTGATTTTACCTTTCAGTGGTATTGGCATCTTTGGGTCGCAGAGTACACCGAATAGCATTCTCCATTTTTGCCAGGCAGCATTTACCCTATGGGTAAAGTCTGCATTGACACTGGCATCCGCGCTCAGCATTGACCCCAGATATTTAAATCTGCTTACCTTCGATAATGATTCTCCGTCGATGTTTATGGAAGCGTTAGACAGCGGTTGGTCAGACAATTTGCAATATAGATATTCGGTTTTGCTTCTGCTAATGCGTAGGCCATTTTCCTCTAGTGCTTGCTTCCAGTCATGAAGGGTGTTTTGAATCGTTTCTGCGTATTTTCCGACAGCATACAGCGTACACCAGGGAAGAACAGCCTGGTTCTCTTTGGTAAGATAGGCCATGGACAGATTAAACAAGAGCGGGCTTAGCCTTGATACACTCCAACTTTCTCTTCACTGGTTGCAGCTAGATTTCCTACTTGTGTGCTGATGCGCTCATATGTGTCTCTTACTACATATTCTTTGTCATTTTCAGTCTGCTCAAGTTTAGACTAAAAGAGTTTCCGTGCATCAGACTGATATTGTGCTACCTTACGCTTAGTCATCTTTTTTGTTGATTTGTATTGTATGCGATCTTCTTCTAATTCTGATTCTTGCCATTGTTTAAAGTAGGATTTTAAAGAGTCTTGCACTTCTGGGTTCCACCACGTGGGGTCTTTATTATCACTTAGCCTCCTACAAATTTAAATATCACGGGTGCTATTTTCATTTTGTTGTAACGTCCTAGAGTCCATGTCACTCGAAACAATATATCAATTTTAATAATAGTCCATTTATTAAATTTGGTTAAACCGTTTTGTTCTTCGCTAAGAGGAAATGAAGAAACTCATATAGTAACGTACGTGAATCCTGAAGACATAGTTTTCCTTATGGTTTAAAAAACATAAGAATGCAGTGGAATGTTTTCGAAACAACCTTTACTCTTATTTAAATGAAAC